>CM060445.1:51831579-53149259 GCA_030545235.1 Helianthus tuberosus | reverse complement strand
AACCGGGGACTTAACAAAGTGGGTATATGTCTTGAAGCCCTTATACGTCAATTACGATGGCTCAAAATGCAAGAAAATGAGGTCTAAACAAAGTTTGAAGAGCCAAGGACCAAAACTGCAATTATGGAAAATTATGTTGGCTGACATCACATGCTCGCGTAGCGCGAGCCAGACATCATTTGCCGTCGCGCTACGCGACGGCCTCATCTGTTCAGCTTTTTGATTTTCTTGGATTTCTTGTCTGCCATAGCCTTGCAACTGCCTTTAAATCGATTTGCCTCTTCTTCCTTGGCCCCTAAACAACCCCTAAATGTCTAGGGACACTTGTTAATGAGTTGTGGTCAATGGTAGACTTGTGTGTCAACATTTTGTGGTGATTTAAACACTATAAAAGGGCCTCTAAGTTGCAAACATGCTACACACATTCATTCTTGCAAATCTGATCATTTGTGGAGCACAAGAGAACCTTCCAAGCCTTCCTAGTCGACCATTAGACACTTGTAAGTATGCTTAACCTTCTTTAATTGAGTTAAGCTTAGTTATTTAGCTAAAAGTCAAACCGTCGTACTTAACGGTTGACTTTAAGATTAATCACTAATGGTCCAGTGATTAGTCGAATCAAAAGTAGTTATAAGTTGGTAATTATGTGGGTAATAAACCCTTAAAAGGGTTCCCCCTGATTCCCACTCTAACTAGGTCAAATGTCGGGTCAAACTTGTTAATAAAAAGTCAACAGGATACTTAAATTCTAATTTATGCATGATTAGCAATGTAGAACACATACAACATGTTTGATCATTAATATAACTTGGTAATTAGTGTAAGAACATGTCTAAACATGTTCAACCAGACAATTTCCTGTTTAGACCCGGTTCGGAACCGAAAGTCGCAAAGCTTTGACTTTTGCTTTGACTTCATTTCTGACCCGTTTTGGTATGATTTAGAAATACCTAAGAGCTTCATTTGGACCAGGTTACATGCTAGTATAACCCTCTGTGATTATACACCATGGTTCATTAGTTAACCAATTAATACGCATGATTCCGTTAATTGCTCAGATGTTGACCATTATGCCCTTATTACCATAAAACGTGATTTTTGGAAATGTAAAAGAGTAGAAACCTTACTCACTGATATATAAACTTGTATGCAAAGTTTGACATCAGTTTGAGGTGTAGATTGAGAGTTATGCTCATTAGCGTAATTAAGAAGCTTTATGTTAATTAAACGGCGTAATTAGCGTATGGCCTAGTTAAGCCTACTTTTTTATATCAAACTTATTACCCACTGATGTAATATATTATTTTGGGATTTTTGAAGATTTTTAATTAATTTTAGGCTGAGCATAACTAATAGTCGCATGCTTAATTCGGTAATTGTCGGTTTTGCCCTTACGGGCTATAAAATGAGTTTTACATATCTAATCGACTCCAAACCTTTTGCTACTGATTACATATGATAAATAAATTATTTTAAGCCTTCTGGAATAATAAAAATATCAGCTTTAAGTATAGAACCCGGAAATGGCTTCTAATCGCCTTTTTAAGCGTTTTTAACGCATAGTATGTACTAGAACTATTTTAAACATACAAGGGTTGATACCTACTGATATTTTAGGTAAATTATAATATTTTAACAGTAAGCAAAGGTTGATAAACTCAGACTTCAGATTTGAGCTTTTCGGCTTATGTGAAATTACCAAAATGCCCCTACGGTGCATAGTTTGGTTATAATTAATAAATTTCGCATATGTACTTCATCCTACTGTTATAACTTAGTAAACTAAGTATTTTTACTGATTATATCAGACCTGTAACTTAGGTTAATACCTAAACTCTTTTATAACATTGTAAATGACCAAACTACCCTTACGGGGCATAGTTTGTGTTTAAATTCGTTCCGGGCATAATGAAAGACATCTTACTGATGTCACAACATAATTGAGGCATATTAACTTAGGAAACCTGTATATGGCTCTCATGATTACCCGTTACGCCTCTTACGCGTTCGGTTCGGCTTATGTAACTAGTTTACATAAATTAGCCGAAACGGGTCAAACCTTATCGGTTTTATCTCAATATCCAGAGTGTGTTTAAGTTACCCACATTAGATAGGCATGCAAGCTTGTCGGGTCAAAACCACATTCTAAACCGGTCTTCGCTCTTCATGCGTTGAACCGTGTCTCCCTTTTTTAAAACTAACCGGTCTAAGCTAAGGCTTAATTAAAGACCCGTTAAAAATCTAATAGGTTATTATAAACCTTCGTTCCAGATTAGGAGCCCAGTAAAAGTACTTGCATTTGCTGTAATTGATTGATACTTTGCTCAGGTAAATACTCTTAACTTATTTTCCCTATACGGGCTTGGGATACGGTACTATAAAAGTACCGCTTGTTCGGGTATGTAGTCATTTAAATCGGATTATGATTAATGTATTTACATAACTCGCTTTATTCTGTATTATTTGATGTATGGCCCTTGGGGGTTAAATGACCATGTCCCGGATATCCTTGGCATCATTTTACGAAATGGCCACGACCTAAGCACGGGGTGTAAGCGTACACCTGACAGACGCATTATGTAAAAAAAAAACTGGTAATCCACGTAAAGGAATCAACCTTGTGGGCATTATACCTGTGGCGTGTCAGTTAACTTAAACCGGCTCTTCTAACCGGTGCTAATGGACGGCAAATGAGTAAAACTGTATACAAGATTATTTTAATAATTGTCCCAAGTTATAAAGATATATTTTGCCGAAGTGCATTCAAATCAATTTTCAAACTCTTTTCTAAATGAGTCAGTTGAGTTGTATTTACCAGTGTAAACTGACGTATTTTCCAAAAAGGCTAAGTGCAGGTGCTAGACGAAATAGGCTGGCTACTCCAGGCATCATTACTCAAGTCTCGCAAGCTCTAGATGTCAAAGTCTGTTGAACAGTTTTCTTTTTATATTGATCCGCCTGTGGATCATTTACTTTCCGTTATAATACTTGGATATTACTTTATATATTCGGATTGTAATATATTTACCTTTTGCTTCCGCTGTGCATTTATATATTGTGTTGTTTGACTATTATGTTGCCAACCACGTCACGATACTCCCCACCGGGCCCACCGGTGACACGTGGAAATCGGGGTGTGACAGGTTGGTATCAGAGCCAACACTGAGTGAATTAAACACTAGCCTTTGTGTTTAATCTCAGTTACACAGTTCCACATTCTTGAGTCTAGACAAGAACATAGGACTAATCCAAATTCGTTTCATTGTCTTTTAATTACTTCTTTGTTATTTTTCTGATTAGCCCTTGCATGGGCAAGTCATTTTCTTAAGAAGTCTCGTTTAGGGCAACCATATACTTGTTTAAATTTTAAAGGAACGATTATATTTAAAATATCATTCCTATATTATAAGATCTACCATTATAATAAAATGACAAAATCTAAAAAGGAGAAGACCTAGCCATGTGTCACATTAAGACAGGGCCAAGGTGGTAGATCCACAATTAGATTCAGATCCTTGTTAACAGTTCAATTAGGATTGTTCTACGTTAAATATTAAAAAGAATCTTAAAGGTAAAACCTAGCCTAAATGTCATTATAGACATGGCCAAGATGGTAAAACTTATTCAAGAGATTCAAATTTTTGTTAAACATCTGAAAGCATATTAACATGCTTGACAAAGTGCGATACGATAAAAATCACATAAGTCATTTTTAATTGGGTTACTCTAAATCCCCTTATTTATATAATCATCCCTTATGGATGAAGTGCCCACGGCCTATGATTAACGTCCTCTGAGACTAAAGACAGTGGTAGCCTACAACTCCCTGTCAAGAAAAGGGTAATGAACCTTGATTCAACCTTTAATGCCTCGATTCTCTGAAATCATGGCTTATAAATTAAACTTGTCTACGTGACTAGGCCTTTTGTGCTATTATTAACTTATAATTTAGGATTATGATAAAGATCCTGAACAACTTTTATATTTAACAAATTAACTAAAATGTGTATTAAAAGCATGGTTAATAAATCGTTTAAGAACGATAGTACTGTAAGGGCTTCTAAATAAACCTTGCTCTTATTTTTCTTTTTGTAGCAACAAAGACTACATGGCTGACTCTGACGAGATAAACAGTCATCCTTTGGAAAACCGGGATGATAATGATAGGATTAATATAACCAAAGGAGAGCTTCGTACACTGATTGATACAACTGTATCTAAAGCTGTAGAAGAACCATTTAAGGAGTATAGTGGGTCGCATAGTCGAGCCTCGTATGTACCCCACTCTAAGTCTGTCCCTAAAACTCATTTAGAGCCTCATAACAAGCCGCCCTCTAAGAATGAAGGGCCAAAGAAGGATGATGATCGACATTCATCAAATGAACACAATGTTCCATCCAAGAAGATGGTGTTCGATAATGAACCACGTACCAAGTCTTGTACCTATAAGTACTTTGTTTCCTGTAAACCCCGAGATTTCACTGGGGAGAAGGGAGCAGTAGATTGTATGACCTGGTTGGATGAAATGGACACGGTGGTGGACATCAGCGGTTGTGCTGAAAGGGATGTAGTAAAGTATGTATCCCAATCGTTCAAAGGAGAGGCACTGGCTTGGTGGAGGTCTCTCATTCAAGCTGCTGGGAAGATCCCGCTTTACAACATGTCATGGGAGCAGTTTGTTACTCTCATTATGGAAAACTACTGCCCTCAACATGAGGTCGAAAGAATTGAATCTGACTTCTTATCATTGGTAATGACAAACTTAGATTGTCAAGCTTACCTCACCAGTTTCAATACCCTGTCCAGATTGGTTCCTTACCTTGTAACACCAGAGCCCAAGCGAATTTCTCGCTTCATTGGGGGTTTAGCCCCAGAAATCAAAGCCAGTGTTATGGCTTCAAGACCTGCTACATTTAGGTCAGCAGCTGATCTCTCTTTGTCCCTTACTTTAGATGCGGTCAGGTTGAGATCACTAAAGAAATCTGAAGAAAGTAAGAGGAAGCGTGAGGATGATAACTCACGAGAGTCAGAAAAGAAGCACAAGGGAAACACCGATTCTAAGAAGTTTGGGTCTGGAAGGAATAGTCAGCGAACAGAGGAAAAGCCAAAGTGCACGACTTGCCAGAAACACCACTTTGGAAAGTGCAGACTTGAGTCCAATGCTAAGTCAGGAACACCTGCATGTGGGATATGCAAGTCTAAAGATCACAAGACGATAGAGTGCAAGAAGATAAAAGATGCCACATGCTATAACTGCAATGAGTAAGGGCATATCAAAACCAACTGCCCTAAGTACGCCAAGAAGCCTGAAGAGGTCAAGAAGACCAATGCAAGGGTCTTTCGAATGGATGCAAAGGAAGCAGTCCAGGATGACAACGTAATCACAGGTACCTTTCTCATCAATGATGTATATGCAAGGGTACTTTTTGATTCAGGCGCTGATAAGTCTTTCGTAGATCATAAATTTTGCAAATTGCTGGATTTACCTGTCAAAACCTTGAGTATAAATTATGAGGTAGAGTTAGCAGATGGCACTATAGAAACCGTCTCAACTGTGTTAGATGGATGTGTTATATCCATTAAGAACCACTCTTTTCCTCTATCTCTACTTCCCTTTAAGTTGGCCGATTTTGACATAGTTTTGGGTATGGACTGGTTATCTCATAACCAGGCCCAAATTGTCTGTAACAAAAAGCAAGTGGTGATAAAGACTCCGTCTGGTGAATCACTTACCATTCGGGGAGATACCCAGTATGGGCTGCCTGAGCAAGTGACTATGCTCAAGGCTTCAAAGTGTTTAAAGAAGGGTTGTGTCATCTACATGGCACAAGTGATTATCGATGAGCCTAAACCGAAGATAGAAGACATCCCCGTCATTTCTGAGTACCCTGGAGTTTTTCCAGAAGAACTACCTGGTTTGCCACCAGATAGGCAAGTGGAATTCAGAATTGATATCATCCCTGGAGCAGCACCTGTTGCTAAAGCACCTTACAGGTTAGCACCAACCGAAATGAGGGAATTGAGAACACAACTGGATGAATTGCTAGCTAAAGGTTTTATTAAACCTAGTTCCTCTCCTTGGGGAGCACCAGTCTTGTTTGTCAAGAAGAAGGATGGATCGATGCGTCTGTGCATCGATTATCGTGAGCTTAACAAGGTCACAATCAAGAATAGGTATCCTTTACCCAGGATCGACGATTTGTTCGATCAATTGCAAGGGGCAAGTTATTTCTCGAAGATTGACTTGAGGTCAGGCTACCATCAACTGAAGGTTAGAGATGAAGACGTGCACAAAACTGCATTTAAGACTCGTTATGGTTATTACGAGTTCCTAGTGATGCCTTTTGGGCTCACTAATGCACCGGCAGCATTCATGGATCTCATGAATCGCGTTTGCAAGCCTTACTTAGACAAATTCGTCATCGTTTTCATCGACGACATTCTTATCTATTCGAAGAACCAAGCTGACCATGAGGAACACCTTCGCTGTATTCTCAAACTCCTGGATCGTGAGAAACTCTATGCCAAATTCTCTAAGTGTGAATTCTGGCTTCGAGAAGTCCAATTCCTTAGACACGTGGTTAGTGAGCGTGGTATCCAAGTGGATCCCGCTAAGGTGGAAGCGGTTATGAACTGGCAAGGGCCAAAGACGCCTACAGAGATTCGTAGCTTCCTGGGATTGGCAGGATATTACAGGCGTTTCATTGAAAATTTTTCAAGGATTGCTGCACCCCTAACTTCCTTGACTAAGAAGAAAGTAAAGTTCGTTTAGGGCCCTAAGCAGCAAGAGTCCTTTGATATCCTAAAGCAAAAGTTGAGCAACGCCCCAGTACTGACATTGCCAGATGGAATAGAAGATTTTGTGGTTTACTGCGATGCATCGCATACTGGCATGGGGTGTGTGCTTATGCAGAAAGGTAAGGTTATTGCCTATGCTTCAAGACAGTTAAAAGTGCATGAAAAGAATTACACCACCCACGACTTGGAGTTGGGTGCCGTTGTATTCGCACTAAAACTGTGGAGGCATTACCTATATGGAATCAAGTATGTGATTTATTCTGATCACAAGAGCCTCCAGCACCTGTTTAATCAGAAGGATTTAAACATGAGGCAACGCCGTTGGATGGAGACTTTAAATGATTATGATTGTGAAATCAGATATCATCCCGGCAAGGCGAATGTAGTCGCTGATGCCTTGAGTCGAAAGGAAAGGGTGAAACCCATCCGAATCAATGCCAAGCGCATGGAGATAAAGAACAGTTTGATTGAAAGGTTGTTAGCTGCACAGAAGGAAGCTGTGTTGGAAGCTAACTATCCTAACGAAAAGCTAGGAGTAACTGAGGAGCAGTTATCTCTTAGCAAGGACGGAATTCTGAGATTAAATGGACGAATATGGGTTCCAATTTATGGAGGACTTCGAGATGTTATCCTCCAGGAAGCCCATAGTTCCAAATATTCCGTTCATCCTGGAGCTGATAAGATGTATCAGGATCTAAGGGCTAACTATTGGTGGATAGGCTTGAAAAATTCTGTAGCTGCCTATGTAGCTAAGTGCTTGACTTGTGCTCAAGTCAAAGCAGAACATCAAAAGCTGTCAGGCTTGCTACAACAGCCTGAACTTCCTACATGGAAGTGGGAAATGGTAACCATGGATTTTATCACCAAGTTACCTAAGACAAGGAAAGGAAATGATACAGTATAGGTTATAGTTGATAGACTGACTAAGTCAGCACATTTCTTACCCATCAAGGAGACTTATAGCTCCGACATGTTAGCCCAGTTATACGTGGATAAGATTGTAGCCTTACATGGCATACCTGTGTCTATTATCTTTGACAGAGATACTAGGTACACGTCACATTTTTGGAAGAGTTTCCATCAATCTTTGGGCACGCGTTTGAATTTTAGTACGGCTTACCATCCTTAGACAGACGGTCAGAGTGAGCGTACTATTCAAACTTTGGAAGACATGCTACGTGCATGTGTAATTGATTTAGGTGGTAGTTGGGATAACCACCTACCTCTAATTGAGTTCTCCTACAACAATAGCTACCATACCAGCATCAAGGCTGCGCCTTTCGAGGCCTTATACGGTAGAAAGTGTAGAACACCTGTTTGTTGGGTGGAAGTTGGAGATGTCCAATTATCAGGACCAGAGATAGTGTTCGAAACAACGGACAAGATTGTCCAGATTCGTGACCGTCTCAAAGCTGCCCGAGATAGGCAGAAGAGTTACGCAGATCCAAAGCGTAAAGCTTTTCACTTCGAAGTAGGTGACAAAGTGTTGCTTAAAGTATCACCTTGGAAGGGGGTGGTGCGATTTGGTAAGAAAGGCAAGTTAAGCCCGAGGTATATAGGACCTTTCGAGGTTATCGAACGTGTCGGGTCAGTTGCCTATAAGTTAAACTTACCTGAAGAGCTCAGTGGTATTCATAATGTATTCCACATTTGCAATCTGAAGAAGTGTTTCGCTGACGAATCACTGGTTATACCACATACAGATGTGCATATAGATGAGAGCTTGAAATTTGTGGAAAAACCATTGTCGATTCAAGATCGGCAGGTTAAGAAGCTTCGAAGGAAGCATGTGCCTATTGTAAAGGTCAAATGGGATGCCCGTAGAGGTCCCGAGTATACGTGGGAGGTTGGGTCCATGATGAAAGAAAAGTACCCTTATTTATTTCAGTAAATCTCGGGTCGAGATTTATTTTAAGGGGGTGAGGATGTAACACCTCGAAAATTCACGTCCTATAATGTGTAGACACGTGTCATATGTTTGAACGTGTGAAAGAATGTTATAAAAGGATTAAAGTTGACTATTATGGAAAGTATGTGAATATACGAGTTCTAAATGTCAACAGTGAATAAATATATTATATATTAACCCTACATGATGCTCATACCTTCAAACGAATAAATCATGGATCATACGAAGCTAATAATGAAGGAAAGTGAGAGATTTCAAACTACAAGGGGTTAAATGTGTCAACATGTTTAAGTTATACATCTGAGTGACCTTTTGACAAACCCGAAGCTTTGTAACGGTTAATTATCCTCACTAGAATGCACGATATAAATTTCGTAAAGTTTCGTTATCGTATGAGAAAGTTATGATTAAATTCGTGTGCGAGGGGTTAAAGTGTCAACGTTGAAAGTTAGGACTTTTCGGGTAACAATAAAGTTAACCGGGGACTTAAAAAAGTGGGTATATGTCTTGAAGCCCTTATACGTCAATTACGAGGGCTCAAAATGCAAGAAAATGAGGTTTAAACAAAGTTTGAAGAGCCAAGGACCAAAACTGCAATTATGGAAAATTATGTTGGCTGACATCACATGCTCGCGTAGCGCGAGCCATACATCATTTGCCGTCGCGCTACGCGACGGCCTCATCTGATCAGCTTTTTGATTTTCTTGGATTTCTTGTCTGCCATAGCCTTGCAACTGCCTTTAAATCGATTTGCCTCTTCTTGCTTGGCCCCTAAACAACCCCTAAACATCTAGGGACACTTGTTAATGAGTTGTGGTCAATGGTAGACTTGTGTGTCAACATTTTGTGGTGATTTAAACACTATAAAAGGCCTCTAAGTTGCAAACATGCTACACACATTCATTCTTGCAAATCTGATCATTTGTGGAGCACAAGAGCACCTTCCAAGCCTTCCTAGTCGACCATTAGACACTTGTAAGTATGCTAAACCTTCTTTAATTGAGTTTAGCTTAGTTATTTAGCTAAAAGTCAAACCGTCATACTTAACGGTTGACTTTAAGATTAATCACTAATGGTCCAGGGTTGACTTTAAGATTAATCACTAACGGTTGACTTTAAGATTAATCACTAATAGTCGACCATTAGACACTTGTAAGTATGCTAAACCTTCCTAGTCGAATCAAAAGTAGTTATAAGTTGGTAATTATGTGGGTAATAAACCCTTAAAAGGGTTCCCCCTGATTCCCACTCTAACTAGGTCAAATGTCGGGTCAAACTTGTTAATAAAAAGTCAACAGGATACTTAAATTCTAATTTATGCATGATTAGCAATGTAGAACACATACAACCTGTTTGATCATTAATATAACTTGGTAATTAGTGTAAGAACATGTCTAAACATGTTCAACCAGACAATTTCCTGTTTAGACCCTGTTCGGAACCGAAAGTCGCAAAGCTTTGACTTTTGCTTTGACTTCAGTTCTGACCCGTTTTGGTATGATTTAGAAATACCTAAGAGCTTCATTTGGACCAGGTTACATGCTAGTATAACCCTCTGTGATTATACACCATGGTTCATTAGTTAACCAATTAATACGCATGATTCCGTTAATTGCTCTTATGTTGACCATTATGCCCTTATTACCATAAAACGTGATTTTTGGAAAGTAAAAGAGTAGAAACCTTAGTCACTGATATATAAACATGTATGCAAAGTTTGACATAAGTTTGAGGTGTAGATTGAGAGTTATGCTCATTAGCGTAATTAAGAAGCTTTATGTTAATTAAACGGCGTAATTAGCGTATGGCCTAGTTAAGCCTACTTTTTGATATCAAACTTATTACTCACTGATATAATATATTATTTTGGGATTTTTGAAGATTTTTAATTAATTTTAGGCTGAGCATAACTAATAGTCGTAGGCTTAATTCGGTAATTGTCGGTTTGCCCTTACGGGCTATAAAATGAGTTTTACATATCTAATCGACTCCAAACCTTTTGCTACTGATTATATATGATAAATAAATTATTTTAAGCCTTCTGGAATAATAAAAATATCAGCTTTAAGTATAGAACCCGGAAATGGCTTCTAATCGCCTTTTTAAGCGTTTTTAACGCATAGTATGTACTAGAACTATTTTAAACATACAAGGGTTGATACCTACTGATATTTTAGGTAAATTATAATATTTTAACAGTAATCAAAGGTTGATAAACTCAGACTTTAGATTTGAGCTTTTCGGCTTATGTGAAATTACCAAAATGCCCCTACGGTGCATAGTTTAGTTATAAATAAATTTCGCATATATACGTTATCCTACTGTTATAACTTAGTAAACTAAGTATTTTTACTGATTATATCAGACCTGTAACTCAGGTTAATACTTAAACTCTTTTATAACATTGTAAATGACCAAACTACCCTTACGGGGCATAGTTTGTGTTTAAATTCGTTCCGGGCATTATCAAAGACATCTTACTGATGTCACAACATAATTGAGGCATATTAACTTAGGAAACCTGTATATGGCTCTCATGATTACCCGTTACGCCTCTTACGCGTTCGGTTCGGCTTATGTAACTAGTTTACATAAATTAGCCGAAACGGGTCAAACCTTATCGGTTTTATCTCAATATCCAGAGTGTGTTTAAGTTACCCACATTAGACAAGTATGCAAGCTTGTCGGGTCAAAACCACATTCTAAACCGGTCTTCGCTCTTCATGCGTTGAACCGTATCTCCCTTTTTAAAACTAACCGGTTTAAGCTAAGGCTTAATTAAAGACCCGTTAGAAATCTAATAGTTTATTATAAACCTTCGTTCCAGATTAGGAGCCCAGTAAAAGTACTTGCATTTGCTGTAATTGATTGATACTTTGCTCAGGTAAATACTCTTAACTTATTTTCCCTATACGGGCTTGGGATACGGTACTATAAAAGTACCGCTTGGTCGGGTATGTAGTCATTTAAATCGGATTGTGATTAATGTATTTACATAACTCGCTTTATTCTGTATTATTTGATGTATGGCCCTTGGGGGTTAAATGACCATGTCCCGGATATCCTTGGCATCATTTTACGAAATGGCCACGACCTAAGCACGGGGTGTAGGCGTACACCTGACAGATGCATTATGTAAAAAAAAAACTGGTAATCCACGTAAAGGAATCAACCTTGTGGGCATTATACCTGTGGCGTGTCAGTTAACTTAAACCGGCTCTTCTAACCGGTGCTAATGGACGGCAAATGAGTAAAACTGTATACAAGATTATTTTAATAATTCTCCCAAGTTATAAAGATATATTTTGCCGAAGTGCATTCAAATCAATTTTCAAACTCTTTTCTAAATGAGTCAGTTGAGTTGTATTTACCAGTGTAAACTGACGTATTTTCCAAAAAGGCTAAGTGCAGGTGCTAGACGAAATAGGCTGGCTACTCCAGGCATCATTACTCAAGTCTCGCAAGCTCTAGATGTCAAAGTCTATTGAACAGTTTTCTTTTTATATTGATCCGCCTGTGGATCCTTTACTTTCCGTTGTAATACTTGGATATTACTTTATATATTCGGATTGTAATATATTTACCTTTTGCTTCCGCTGTGCATTTATATATTGTGTTGTTTGACTATTATGTTGCTAACCACGTCACGATACCCCCCACCAGGCCCACCGGTGACACGTGGAAATCGGGGTGTGACACCGCCTCATATTCCCTACAAGGATATGGGTTTACGAAAATCCGTTTACAAGTTTTGTCAGTTTGATGTTCCCCACCGGACGCATGCTTGTTTTGAGAGAAGTGAACTCACATTGGTTTGCTCGGTATGACTAGTTATTCGTTCACACTTAATCAGTCAAATCCTATGGTATTCATGTACACGTACCAGTTTACATTCGCATTGTTCTCGTGTAAATTATAATCGTGGTGTGCATTCAAGGCAACGATCATTGAATAACACATAACAGCTATTCCGACTCATACAAATCCACTATTCACATGCATGTTTTGTAATAGTACTTAACAATTAAGTGAGCTATTCATCATAAGCAAGTCATCTTTCCTCAATTATAATTAACATCATTAACAGCCAGACAATAATCATTCAAGTTCCATACACATGATAAACCATAGTCTGTTGATGAGGTTCCTTCCTAACGATGAACCTTCAGAGAGACGGACTATCACAATTATTCGTCAACACGGTGGGCGACGAAACATCAGGGTATTTCGTCGGCATATAGGTGACGAAAATCAAGTTATTTCGTCGGCATGTAGGTGACGAAACATCAAGGTGTTTCGTCGACTGGGTAATTTCGTGGGGTGGGTCTTTCATCGCTGCATCTCAGCAAAGGGTTATGCTTGCCCTAATTTATGCCGTACAGTTTCTAACAAGTCTAACAATTTCTGAACAGATCAAACGACTCCTTTAATCCTGATCATGCACCCTAAATGTCATTGTTCATCTAAACATCATGACCTAAAACATGCTTCTATGATAACCCTAAACCATAGATCATAATAACCAGCAATTAACATTCTCATTATTTGTACAATATCAAGCCATCAAATTTATCAGACATTGAGCATCTTACATACAATTTAAACCATGATTACTCATCCAATATTCAAACATAACTGTTATCATACATCAACCATTCACACTAATCAAACATTCACACTAAACAAACATTCACATTAATCAACCGTTGACACTAAACAAACATTCACATTAATCAACCATTGACCCTAAACATCCTGTGACTATCCACAAACAAATTTTCAATTTATCAATATATAAATTCATCAATCAGCATCACTAAATCCCTACTCTCACACAAAATCATAATAATAGAATCACAATATCATCATCTCGTCAAATAACATGGTTTAGGCACTAACCGTAATATCGAAGGGTTTAGATAAATCGAGATGGATAGAATGCTTTGAGGTTCTGCCGTCGCCCCAAGAATGAGGAAAGGACTTTAGGGTTAATGTGTTTAAGTAACTGATTACACATAACATAAGAGGGTTGGGCCGCAACCCACTCTAGGCCGAGGCCCCTCTTCGGCGAAAGACATGATGACGAAGAACTCATTCTTCATCGGGACCAAGGGTGGCGAAAAACCCATTTTTCGTCAAGGAAAACCAATGGCGAAGAACCTTGTTATTAATCATTAGATGAATTATATATAATACTACACAGATAACAATCAAGCATTACACATAAAACATTAACCATTCAGATAAACTGCACAGACATCACGTAAACTAATTTGTAAAAACAGGATTGTGAAGTCAGTGATGTGAAAATGAGAGACCTTGAAATCTCGGGTACAACATCATCCCCAACTTGAAAGGGAATTTCGTCCCGAAACTCACCAATAATATCAGAGGTTGATTCAACCGTTTGGATAATCGAGGATACTAGAGCTTCGTCTGTTCTTTGCGTTCCCACATGGTCTCCGGTCCACGTCTTGAGTTCCAACTGACTCTCACGATTGAATTCCCAACTATGATAGCGAACCTTGACTTCCTGGCCCATGCCTTCGATAAATTCCTCGACAACTGCAACTTGTCGTTAACCTTGGATTCTGGTAAGGGTATTACTAGTTTTCCGTCAGATAAACACTTCTTTAGATTCGAGGAATAAATGTCATCGCGAACGTTACCCAATTCGTCAGTTAACTCGAGTTTGGGATCAATGTCACCGATTCGTTCCAGGAACCCGAATGTCCCAACGCATCATAACTAAGCTTGCCACGCTTTCCATAGCGCACCACACCCTCCCATGGTGAGATTTTCGATTATGATACGTTCGCCTACAACGAACTCCCAGTGTTTCCTAAGCTTGCCAGTTTTCCTGGCGGTCACGCGTTGCCGCCAATCGATTCCGATTTAAACAATCTTCCTGAGAGTTTCGAGTACAAGTCGTGGATCCGTGATTTCGTTGTTACCCACGTTAACCCAACATGGATGGCATTATCGTCCACGCAATGCCTCAAACAGAGCTGTCTAAATACTAAAACAGTAACTGCTGCCGTAGAACTCAACCAAAGGTAAATGTCCTTCTAACTCTTACTAAAGTCAATCATACACATGCTCGCAACATGTCTTCGAGTGTCAGGATGGTTCGTTTAATCAGACCGTTTGTCCTACGGTGATAAGCAATGCTCATGTCTAGACGTGAGTAGAGAGTGTTGTGTTTTGTCTGCCATAAATCAGGTATAGATCAAAACCAAAGGTATCAGGAGTTGGCACCTCGTGCCTAAAACGCCTTTCTCAGAGGAATATTCACAAGCTGTGAAGACTCGCCAGTTTCCTTGATTGCAAGAAAGTGTGCTGGTTACGTGAGACAATCAACGATCACCCAGGTGATATTGTTTCCATTTCGAGTTGTAAGTAGACTAGTGACAAAATCCATAGCAGTTTGTTCTCATTTCCATATGGGTGTTTCTGGTTGCTGATACTCCACCTTGACTTTCCCATAAGTCAAACATCATTCACATACATTGCCAGGTGGGCCTTCATGCCCGATCACCTGTTCAAGATTTATAGATCCTAAAATCTCTCATCAAAACCCAGACGACTAGAATATCGAGACCGGTGTGCTTTGCTCAACACAAGTTCCCTACAGTTGTCGTATAATGAGATCCACATTCGTTCCATGAGGTAGCGAATATCGTCCGACCTGCCAAAGGTTGCTTCTCCATGCCCCGCATGGGTTCAACTTGAAAATTATCTTCCTTCAGTTCTCTAGTTTGAACAGATCGAGTCTGATCAGGTAGGTTAGAGTCGATAGTGAGTTGAAAAACTCGTGCACGTTCAGGTTTCACAGTCGTAATCGTTCAAAAGTTCCATCCAGCGATGTCATTACACGTTTTAGCTCTTCCGAAACAAAGGTACACAGGAGGCCCTTGTGATCGGTCTAAGTAGTGCGTTTGGTACCGTCCAAGTAATGCCCCCAACTTAAATCCAAGGCCATGGCTTCCACGGCAGGTTGTGACTCATGCCATTCTTCTTGTAACTCCACTATGTAAGCCATCACCATCTCGTGTTGCATCGGCGTGTAACTAGGACTCTGATTCGAACCATCATTGTATACCACTAAATCACCCGTACCCTCGGGTAAAGATGATGCTCAGTGTATTGTAGTGTTGGGTTTCAAAAGCTGAAAAGACCTCCTCCTGTTTGTCTCCCACGAATACATAACACCCTGCTGTTCTAAAGAGGTTAAAGCTGCGAAATCCTCGAAAATCCTTTCATGAATCGACGATAGTATCTAGCTAGACCAAGAAATTACTGTATCCCCGATGGATAATTTGGTGCCGACTAATATCTACTGAAATTGATCTTTAGTGAGATCTGCATGTGTCTCCACTTTGTTGACTACGTGACCAAGAAAGTGTACCTCCCAAATCCTGAAGTCACACTTAGGTAGACTTCGCGTGAAGTTGCTCCTCCCCTAGGAGCTCTAGGACAAAATACAGGTGTTGTTCATGGTGTTCCTTTCCCCTGGTAGTGATTCTAAACATCACAGATAAATGTGGTTGACGAATCTGGCGAAACGAGGTTGACGCATACCACTCATGTGATCCCTGAGGCGCTGGTTTGTTGGATATATTAAATAACTCAAACAGAAAATCGTATTGGCCATACTGGATCTGTAACGCCGTGTTAGGAATCATCCTCCCCATGGTCTCCCGTCAGACGACAGTCCGATCTTAAGTCAGTTTTCGGATAGAATCTTGATTGTTGCAGCGGGTCAAGCAGGTCGGCGATGTGAGACAGGGGGTGACGGTCTATGATTGCCACCTTGTGGTAGTCTGTACATGTACGAAAGGACCCGTCCTTCGTTTCTGCAATAGAGCGCGTTTCCCAAAACGAGGGGTTAGATCTATAAAACTCCCATCCTGTAGTTTCCTGAAGTTGTTTGGATAGTTCTTGCAACTTTCCAGGCGCCAGACGATAAGGAGTACATGTAATCAAGGCTGCCTCTAGTCGTGAGATCAATCTGAGACTCTACCTAATCGGTTGTGGAAGTAAACCTGAAAGTTCCTCAAGTAGCTCGCTGAGAGGAATCACGGAAAATTGGTGGATCCTCGATCCTCTTTCCTTAGCCCAACATTAGTAACGGCTGCCAACATAGCGAGGTAGTCCCTCTATAGACGCTCCTGACTTTCATTGCTGAAATGATACTAACCTTTACACCACACTGATGCTTTAGGATAGACGACGATTCGCCACTAGATAGAGGGATACTCAAAATTTTCTCCTCACAAGGTATCTTCGCGCGTTATCTAGATAACCAATCCACACTAACTACTACAACAAAACTATCAAGGGTAGGTGTTGAACACTTGTCCCACAAGGTCAAGTTTGCATCCCAACGAACATAGGAGGTTTCCATTGACTTGCCATCAGTCGGTTCCACAACAGGTTTGGTTTCCAAAAGCTTCAAGGTTAAGCAGATTAGACACGAAGCGATTAGTTACCAAGAACGCGCAGGCCAACATGTTACTATATTCCTTGCGTCATCCACGCCGATCCTAAATGCTCTTCCACGAGCATCATTTCTAGTGTTGCTATTACGATCACGTGGATTCCCAATTACTGTCATTGTTCCCGCGGTTGTTGACATTTTGACTTAACAACAGTCAATCCTTTTCGGAGTCACCTTCATTCTCATACTTTAGACTACGATTACGAGCGCCTCGATGTCGCCATGACTGTTGCCCCTAATGTCGCTGCTTGTAACGGGGTCCTGTGACCTTTCACCAATAGGGTACATCTTTCACATTTCGTGCCACGTACTAAGGCACTACTCACTGCGTGGGAAGTTACACATTCCACTCTGTAGTCAGTTGTCATCGTTCATGCCCCGATTGATTCGTAGGAGTTGACTCCCCTAAGTCGCTGGCTAGGGTTAAGGATTCGATTGAAGTCAATCTGCTGGTGTTCGTTACCGGTAACCAGGGCCGTTCTAATACTGAGGTCGATGAGATACTACCCTCATCCTCTTGCCCCTCGATCTTGCAAGTTGATCGAGTAATACAAAGTATGTTGCTAGGGTGTTTTGCAGAAGTGATCGCACTTAAGGAATCTAAGGCGCCAATACACTGAGTTCCAACCAATGAAGAGGAGTGAAAAAAAGGTATCGACAAATCATTCAACGTTGCGACATCCAACTCAGGGACGTTCGTACAAGCACCTAACATTCTATCCAGTTTGCTAGGCGTTTAGATGGGTGTCTAGGTAATACTTGATAACATCGAGATTCGTAAGGATTTAGAGAGAAGTGAGAAGATCACGTTCAAGTAGGAGGCAATCATTGCTAGGACTCCTATAGATTTGTTACATTTTTCGCTGATTAAATAACAGAACAGAACCCCTTTTTCACTTGTTAAGCCTCCCTAGGACTCACATGCACCCCACATTATTATTATGTGTGCACCCACAATAATATTGTGATTTGCATGCTCGTCTCAGTTACTCCTAACTCGTGTCAAATGGTTCTTCAAACCCAAATATCAACGGAGGTTGCCAAAGTAATAATATCACAAAAATCCAAGGACTATGGCATACTATCAACGCATCATAAAGTAAACAAGCAATCCATGCCAACATGCTATAGTGACGAGTGTGTGTTCGTATGCTACATCATAAACAAATGTGTACTGGTCATGTAATGTATGCAATAAGTGAGAAAGACGAACCTTGCAATCTGGAGCGGAGTGTCATGGTCGTATTCACGTATTCAGAACTGTTCGGTTATAGCAATGGCTCTGATAACCAAACTATCACACCCCCAAAATACCACTTGCGGAAATTCCCGCGAGGCGTGTGACGTACCAGGATCCAGCCACCAATCACATTGAACTCATAACAATGTTTCAAATAAACTTTCCTTTATTAGCATAAAACATTATAAAACATTATTTAATATCCAGTGGAAGCATAATACAATAGTTGATAAATTCGTAACTCAAGTGTATAAAAACCAATAGACTTGACTTGCGATTCCTTGTAACTTAACCCATGACCACTCCAGCATCCCAGACTGCAAGTTCCAATTAAGTGTACCTATAGACCTGCAAGCATGCAGAGAAAGTGTATCAGACGACGCTGGTGAGTTCACTGATTTGTTATACCGTTCTTTACCATTTACTGATTTATGTTATGTTGATAATAACTCGATACCGCAGACGGCTCGTTTTTACCCTTCTCTAATGCTCTATCAAACATTGGTCATGATTTAAAGTTATTAGTTCATGCCCGTCCTATCCAGGTACGTCGTGAGGGTGCCAAACCTAATAACGCTATCAACTAATAACCCCGTTTCCCTACAAGCAACTAACCCGGTAGTATGATGGGACTTAAGTGATAGATAGTGAGTGTATTATCCAACATCAACGTTTACCGAAAACCGATGCATATCCCCTGCAAGGATATGCGTTTGTGAATTCCGCCTCACATCCCCTACAAGGATGTGGGTATTTAAAAACCGCCTCATATCCCCTACAAGGATATGGGTTTACGAAAATCCGTTTACAAGTTTTATCAGTTTGATTGTCCCCACCGGACGCATGCTTGTTTTGAGAGAAGTGAACTCACCTTGGTTTGCTCGGTATGACTAGTTATTCATTCACACTTTATCAGTCAAATCCTATGGTATTCATGTACACGTATCAGTTTACATTCGCATTGTTCTCGTGTAAGTTATAATCGTGGTGTGCATTCAAAGCAATAATCATTGAATAACACATAACAGCTATTCCGACTCATACAAATCCATTATTCACATGCATGTTTTGTAATAGTACTTAACATTTAAGTGAGCTATTCATCATAAGCAAGTCATGTTTCCTCAATTATAATTAACTTCATTAACAGGCAGACAATAATCATTCAAGTTCCATACACATGATAAACCACAGTCTGTTATTGAGGTTCCTTCCAAACGACGAACCTTTAGAGCGACGAACTATCACAGTTATTCGTCAACATGGTGGGCGACGAAACATCAGGGTATTTCGTCGGCATATAGGTGACGAAACATCAAGGTATTTCGTCGGCATTAGGTGACGAAACATCAAGGTGTTTCATCGACTGGGTAATTTCATGGGGTGGGTCTTTCGTCGCTGTATCTTAGCAGAGGGTTATGGTTGCCCTAATTTCTGCCGTACGGTTTCTAACAAGTCTAACAATTTCCGAACAGATCAAACGACTCCTTTAATCATGATCATGCACCCTAAATGTTGTTGTTCATCTAAACATCATGACCTAAAACATGCTTCTATGATAACCCTAAACCATAGTTTATAATAACCAGCAATTAACATTCTCATTATTTGTACAAAATCAAGCCATCAAATTCATCAGACATTGAGCATCTTACATACAATTTAAACCATGATTACTCATCCAATATTCAAACATAATTGTTATCATACATCAACCATTCACACTAATCAAACATTCACACTAAACAAACATTCACATTAATCAACCATTGACACTAAACAAACATTCACATTAATCAACCATTGACCCTAAACATCCAATGACTATCCACAAACAAATTTTCAATTTATCAATATATAAGTTCATCAATCAGCATCACTAAATCCCTACTCTCACACAAAATCATAACAATAGAATCCCAATATCATCATCTCGTCAAATAACAAGGTTTAGGCACTAACCGTAATATCGAAGGGTTTAGATAAATCGAGATGGAAAGAATGCTTTGAGGTTTCCTACTGTCGTCGCACCAAGAATGAGGAAATGACTTTAGGGTTAATGTGTTTAAGTAACTGATTACAAATAACATAAGAGGGTTGGGCCGCAACCCACTCTGGGCCGAGGCCCCTCTTCAGCGAAAGACATGATGACGAAGAACTCATTCTTCGTCGGGACCAAGGGTGGCGAAAAACTCATTTTTCGTCGAGGACAACCTATGGCACAGAACCTTGTTTTTAATCATTAGATGAACTATATATAATACTATGTTGGTGCATATTTGTGATAACAGCTTAGATTTGGTCTTTGGATATCTTGTAATTAGTAAAACGATAAACGGTTAGCGGGTTTAGCTTTGTAATAGTTAAATAATAGAGTTTGGGCTAAACAAAACCCAGTTTGGGTCTAGGGGGGACAAATTAGGCTTGCCCACGTAGTAAACCCTATCCTAAAGTTGCAACCTTGATTTATATAAACAAGGCTTTGCATTAGGGTTTAGGTTAATCAGCCAAAACAGAGTTTGTGAGAATTTCGTGAGAGCATTTACAGCTTGGACGAATTTGACTGTTTTAGGGTTTTGATTGATTGAAATTCTTGTAATTGATAATCAATAGAAACCTGGTTTGATTGTGAATTTCTGTTTCTACTCAATTATGTGATATACTAATCAAGAGGATTCCGCACTCTTGATTGGATTGACAATTCTGTGGCGATCCGTACGAACCAAGGGGACCTACAATTGGTATCAGAGCGTTAGGCTCTTGAAGAAGCTCAGTTCAGAATTGTTGGCTGCAGAAACAGGAAGACTTTTCGAAATTTTTGAAACCTTAAAACTAGGGTTTCGAAATTTTTCGAAAATTTTATGGTTGTTTGATCTGTTTGCGCATTTAATTTTGATGTTTAAGTGTTTTCGGTTGCAGGTTTGGTTGATGCTTTGAAGATTCGAAGATTTGTTCTTCGTGTTCTTTGTTAAGTTCATCAAAATTTTTGTCAAAAGTTTGCTGATTTGGTTGTTCAATTTTGCAGGAATCTGTTAAAAGGATCTAGAAATCTTTGATAATTCGATCAGATTGAGTTTCCAAAATCTGCTGGCATAATTAACAATTTCGCAGCAAATTTAACATCTACACTGGTTGACCGGCGAATTTAAAATCCAAAGGCGACTTTGGTAACCGTATAACTGTCCTCAGCGACATTATTACGGTGATCAGCGAAATTAACAATCGTCGTAATAGCGAACTTGACCAGACCAGCGAAATTGTGCAGCGAATTTGTGCAGCGAATTTAA
The DNA here is from genome assembly GCA_030545235.1 of Helianthus tuberosus. Lineage (NCBI taxonomy): Eukaryota > Viridiplantae > Streptophyta > Magnoliopsida > Asterales > Asteraceae > Helianthus > Helianthus tuberosus. The sequence continues at coordinate 53,127,525 of CM060445.1, read as the reverse complement.
TAAGCCAGCATAATTATAATTACTCTACCAGCATAATTATAATTACTCTATCAGCATATTTAACTTGGTTTTCCAGCATAATTAGCGTGACCCAGCATAATTAACTTGGTTTGCCAGTGAAATTATCTAGAGGAACTAAAAGGTGGAGTATTTATTTTTGTGGAGTAATTAGATATGCATAGAGGAATTAACGTTTTCATGAATAGAATTTGATCCGTAGCTCATCTGCCAAAACCGTTTGCACCGTTGAATTCGTTGGATTTTTCGACATTATATATCATTGGATTCGTCTTTTCGAGACGATTCTAACAGTGTAATTTGGTAACCACAGTTTTCGGACACTTTTTTTACAGTTTTACCAGTGTGTTACGTTAAAATGTCGAACATGACGAATTTGAATGCACTTTTGAAGATGGAGCATGAGGTTGGCACTACAAACAAACCACCTAAGATGATGAAGGTGGAGAATTATCTTACTTGGAAGGACAGGTTCCAATCTTTCATTGAATATCAGGATGCACGCATGTGGATCTGTATTGTAGATGGGTACACAAACCCAACACACGATTTTGAGGGCAGACCACGTAGAGCGAACTATGTGAACATGCAAGAAGCTGATAAGAAAATGTATGAAGCTGAAAAAAGAGCCTTAGCTGCTCTCAAGATGTCCTTACCTGATGGCATCAAACATACCTTTAAGAAGTACACTAATTCAAAGGATATGTGGGATGCATTAGAAAAGAGGTATCAAGGAAATGAAGTTGTCAAAAAGAATAAAGCTTTGATCTCTACAGCACGAGAAGGTTCATATGATTGGAGTGTTCATCTGGAAGATAATAAGAATGCCTATCAGGCATTCATGGCAGAGATAGTGCCAGTTGATGAGGCCGAAACTACTATGAATGATGCTGAAGCTAAAGTGGAGAATGCTGAAGCAAAAGTGGATGCCGAAGTAGAGAAAAAAGAGTGAAGCTGAACAGGTCATTGCTGATCAAACTACAGAAGTTCATGAGGAAGAGGTACAATCTAATTCTGTGTGTTTAAAATGTCATGAATTACAGGGTGAGGTTGACAGGTTGTCAACACAAAACCAAAGTCTGGTAAGCGAGACGTCTAACATAAAAGAATCAAATTTTTTTGCTAAAAGAAATGAATCTTTATACTTGAAGAAAATAAAAGGTTATGAAAGTGAAATTGAAGCTTTAACCTGCAAACTAAATGAAAAACTTCAAGTCATAGATTTAGCTCATGACATGATGAGTGAGAAAACAAAAGAGATTTCTGAAAAATGCAAAGAGTTGTTAGATGCACAACTCAAAATTGTTGAACTTGAAAAGAAATTAAGTCAATTCATAGATTCGTCTTTTGTAATGAAACACATGATGGGTGGGTTAAAGAAGAGTAATGACAAGACTAGCGTGGGATTCAAGGGCTTTAATGAAGTCCCACTTCCTCTTAGTTATGATTATTCATTCCTGTCTGATTAAGATGAGCTAACAGACTTTATGTCAACTGCACCAAGTAGTTTCGCGTCAAGTCAAAGTGAGGGGTCTGAGAGTGATGGTGCTAAGAAGAACAATAACAAGGAACCTTTGAAAAATAAATTTCACCTCCTAAGAGTAAAAATCAAACTTTTGTTAAAAAGATTAATTTTGTTCAAGGTACTGATATGAAAAACGAAACAACTGTTATTGAAAATGAATCAAATGTAGAGTTTGCTAAAAATAAAAACAAAGAAATATCTAAATCCAAGTAAACTGAACCAAATTCTTCCAAGGCATCATTATCTGATGAGGGATCTACCTCAAAGACTCCAGCTAAGAAGTCTTTGAAAAGGAGATCGTGCTTCAAGTGTCATATAAAGGGACATGTAGCTAGCTGTTGTCCTAACAAAAAGAGTGAAGCACAAATTAGTGAAAAACAGAGAGGGAAATCACTTGAAAAGAAAGGTGATAATGAGGAGAAAGTTACAAATTCTCCAAAGAAGTCTGCTCCTAAGCAACCAGAGAATTTTGATGTTGGTGTAGATAAGGCTGAAAAAGGAACTCCACAAGTTCCTCGTTTTCAAAGAAATCAACCAAGATTTCAGCCTAAATCTCCACCAGGCAGATATGAGAGACCTAGAAGCAGTTCACCTAGAATGAACAATTATAATTCAAATAATTTCAGAAGTCAAGGTCAATATCAAAATCGATACCAGAGTAATGGTGGTCGAACTTTTTATAACAATGGCTTTAGAAATTATAACAATCAAGTTTCTTGGAATCAAAGCTCAAGATATCAAAATCAAAATTTTCAAAGGTCAAATAGTCCAAACACATATAGGAACCCTTAGGACTAGAGACCTTATGGAAATCAAAACCCATTTCCATCAACAGGTCTGAGATCCAAGACTCCAGTTAGGAGTAATGGATATTGGATGGATGTTCCAGTAGTTGGTGAATTTGGACGACCTAAGATCATTAAGGCTTGGGTCACCCAATCTAACTAATTTCTTAGTTGGTGTGTACAGGAGCTGCTAAGGAGGATTATCAACTTATGGTATGTTGATAGTGGTTGCTTCAGGCACATGACGGGGGATGTGAGATTGTTGACAGAGTTTGAAAATTATGATAATGGACATGTGAATATTAAATGATTTAAAATGAAGTTCAAAGTGCTGAAAAGAAACTAATTGAACTTCATAGAGTCGACACACTAGATAACCTGGCAGATCTTTATACTAAAGCTTTTGACAGGGCTCGCTTTGAACATTTAGTCGAACTCAACGGGATGAGGAATCCTGAATAACTGGTTTTTCATAAGAATTTTGTAAATAGTTTACTGCTTTCTTAAAAATAAAAAATACAAAAACATAGAAAAATAAAAAAACATAAAAAAATAGAAAATCAAAAATGAGTTATCACTGTGTGGAAAAGAAGAAATGATAGTACATCAGCAAGTTAGACTGTCACACTGAAACTGAAATTAAAATGCTTAAGTGTGATAGCAGCTTCATCATATGATGTACCAGTAGGCAAAAAGCATGAAATAATCAACTTACCAATGTGATATAAACCTAAATGAACTGTGTATGAGTGGGGAACACATCAGTGGTGTATGGTTTAATGACCTTAAATCTTGCGTTGATAGATTGCTAAAATCTGAGGTTTTGGGTCTTTATACTGTTATTTCATCCGGGGATATCAGGGTTGTCCTTCTGCTGCATCCAGATACATGCTGACCTAGGCACAACCAGGATATCTTAAAAGAGCTAAAAATGTCAAAACCCTGAAAATGAAGAAGCTCTCCTAGAGAGTCATTCAAATGTGCAAAAAGCATAAATCGTACCAAAAATGGTATTTGTCATAGCCCTCGTTAGATATTTTGGTCTCTTTGCTGTACGGAAGTACTGACCTGATCACCAAGTATCTATCATTGAAAAACAAAATGGATGAATTCAGTATACTCACCTACTACAATGAATTTTTGTGCCTACCTTGATCGCGGGGGTATATCCTGAAGTGGGACACACTAATATTTCAGTAATAAAATTACCTTAACGTATCATATGGTAATGGTACTTGTTATGTTTATGCATTTTGTGTGGACAAGCATACTGGTAATCGTCTTGGACTGCTTTTCACGAAAAATTAAATAAAGAATTATCTAATAGTGTGAAAACAGATTGATTGTGCTGATATGATCTTCTTACCAGTGATTCTCACAAAAATAGAGTGTTTATTGCTTTTGTTATTTACTTGCTTTCAGAAAATGTAAAAATCCAAAAATAGTGTCTTTTTCTGTTTAAAATTCTTAATGTACGGAAAACTGTTATTCTTGGAGCAGTTGTTACCGATAGGGGGAGACGGTGTTTGAAAGTGAGTTCAAAATTTTAAATCCTACAGGATCTTGTGTGTTGGACAAAAGTTTTGCGTGTTGGTGATAAGTTGAAAATGCTTAATCTGTGATACAGTGTAACTATCTCTTGAATAATAATAATTTATTTAACTTTGTTGAAAAATTCTTATGGTTTCTCGAGATGTTTGTTTTATAGTATACAGATTGAAGCAGTATGTTGATGAGAAGTTGCTGTGTTGAGAAGATGAGAGTTTGATTGGATGCATGGTAGAACCTCCTTTCTACATTGCAGACAAAGTGAAGAGTTTGAAGATTGCTTTGCAAATGCTAAACTGGAGTTTACTCAAGTGCTAACATGTTGAAGATTTAGTGATTGGATGCATGAGCTTAGGGGGAGTCTGTTGCTGACAGAAGCTATTGAAGCTGAAGCTATCCAAAGACCAAAGACATTGCAGGACTACATGAAGAATGCAAGATGATTGAAGACAAAGTTATTTTGTGAAGCTATTGTCAAGGGGGAGTTTGTTGGTGCATATTTGTGACAACAACTTAGATTTGGTCTTTGGATATAGTAAAACGATAAACGGTTAGCGGGTTTAGCTTTGTAATAGTTAAATAATAGAGGTTAGGCAAAACAAAACCCAGTTTGGGTCTAGGGGGGACGAATTGGGCTTGCCCATGTAGTAAACCCTAGCCTAAAGTTGCAACCTTGTGTTATATAAACAAGGCTTTGCATTAGGGTTTAGGTTAATCAACCAAAACAGAGTTTGTGAGAATTTCGTGAGAGCATTTATAGCTTGGAAGAATTTGAGTGTGTTAGGGTTTTGATTGATTGTAATTCCTGTAATTGATAATCAATAGAAACCCGGTTTGATTGTGAATTTCTGTTTCTACTCAATTCTGTGATATACTAATCAAGAGGATTCCGCACTCTTGATTGGATTGACAATTCTGTGACGATCCGTACGAACCAAGGGGACCTACATACTACACACATAACAATCAAGCATTACACATAAAACATTAACCATTCAGATAAACTGCACAGACACCACGTAAACCAATTTGTAAAAACAGGATTGTGAAGTCAGTGATGTGAAAATGAGAGACCTTGAAATCTCGGGTTGTCACAGCAAGATACAAGCGTACATAATGTGTTGCAACCTCTTTGGTGTAGCAGAACGTGCTGGATTTTCAATGCTATGCCATTTTTTGTAGAACCCCAAAACACCGTTCAACATCTTTTCTCACCCCTTCTTACAACTTCGCAAATTTCTTTCTTTTATCTTCTGTCGGATGCGGAATAGTTTTAATGATTGTAGAGTACGTTGGGTATATTCCATCTGCAAGGTAGTAACCCCGCATGTACTCCACCCCCGAAACCGTAAAACTGGTGTCTAGACCTGTTCCTGCCACTACATCGTCAAATATCTGTGGCTGGTAGATGATGTTAAGGTCATTAAGTGAACCAGGTAGACCAAAAAAAGCATGCAAGATCCAGAGATCTTGTGACGCAACAGTCTCTAGAACTATAGTTGGATGATCATGATCTCCTCGAGTATATTGACCTTGCCAGGCAGTAGGGTAGTTCTGCCATGGCTAGTGCATGCAATCAATGCACCCGAGCATTCCTGGAAAACCATGTCTTTGTTCGTATGCTTGATATAAGTTTTTAACATCATTTGCGTTTGGTTTCCGCAGGTATTTCTTGCTATATAATTTTACGATCCATTTGCAAAACTTGTGCAAATATTCACGTGCGGTTCTTTTGGAACATCCTTAAATATTCATCCAACGAATCGGATGCGTACCCGTATGCAAGTTGGCTAATGGCCGACATACATTTCTGTAAAGTAGTGAATCCCCTTTGTACAAACCACAAACCAAAACCCAAAACCTTCACTTAGAACATCAAACAACAAACCTTTTACACCCAATTTTATATAAAAAATGGATTCCCCCACCTCCTCCTCGTCAATTGCAAATTTTTGTTACAAAGAGATTTCAGCGGATGAGGGTGACTCGACCGATGAGGAGGTCGAGCAAGAGGCGGTTACGAGTGCGTGCGAACTCGTGGCTCGGTATATGAAGCATTGTAGCTGGCCTCAACGTGAAATATTCCCAAGTGAATATATTGAACGATACCGACGTGCGGCAAATGATCGGTTGATGAAAGATTAATTCGATGAAGCGCCTACTTACTCAAACCCAGAAGTTTTTAGCCGTCGTTTCCGGATAAGTAAACGTTTATTTTTACGCATTGATGAAGACTTGGAAAACAACTTTGATTATTTTAAACAAAAAACAGATGTGAGAGGGACACTTGGATTCACCGGTATTCAAAAGTGTACTTCAGCTCTACGAGTCCCTGCTTATGGAAACACGACGAGCATCAATGACGAGTATTTAAAAATGGCCGAGAAAACAACGTGAGATACCATGGAGCATTTTTGTCAATGTACATTACTATACTATAAACATTACATGCATTCATATTTTTTTAGTTAGCTTAAAGTTATATATGTTTGTTAAAGATATTATAAATTTGTACGGTGCGCGTTATCTGAGAAAGCCCACATGGTACGGCCTTCAACAAATTTACGAGTTCCATTCTAATCTCCATGGTTTACCGGGCATGATCGGGGAGCTTGGATTGTCGTCATTGGCAGTGGTATAATTGTCCGACCGCATGGCAAAGTCAACACACACGAGGTGACCAAGACGGACCATCTGTTATTCTTCAAGCGGTTGCCTCACAGGACCTTTGGGTTTGGTCGGCTTACTTTGGTGTGGTAGAGTCATGCAATGATATAAACGTTTTCGAGTAATCTCCATTGGTAGAGGACTATATTTCTGGTAGAGCTGCGAAAACATCTTTTTATGCAAATGTGAACTACTACCCGCACATATACTATTTGTGCGATGGAATTTATCCTAGGTATTCGATTTTCGTGAAGACGTTTAGGGACCCGTATGATGAAAAAATAGCTTACTTTAGAAAAGGTCAAGAGTCTTTGCAAAAGGATATTGAGAGATACTTTGGGGTTCTTCAACAACGGTGGCATTATTTGAGAAATCCTTGTCGTGTATGGAGCAAAGAAAAAATGAGAGATGCTATGTACGCTTGTATAATCATGCATAATATTATGATATTGGAAGAAGAAGTAAAAGCAATATTCCAGAACTATGTACCGGAAGACGTTAAGGAATATCCCCAAACAACAATCGAAGACAGAGTGAAGAATGCACATGAAATGCGGTCTGAAGCCGCACATAATGCGTTAACGGTTGATTTGGTTGAACACGTGTGGTTGGTTCGGCATATTCCAAACGAGGGTGAGGAAGAATCGGATGACGAGGAGGACGAAGATGACGAGAATGGCGATAGCGAAGACGAAAATTAAGACGAGTAGTATTATGTGTTTGTGTTTTATTATTTATGTAATTGTTGTTTAATTAAAATATTTTTATTAGTTTTAATTTGAAAAACAATAATTGGGTAATGATTGCTTTGGGAATTATGGGGCATCATCCCACTACACCCCTTTTAACATAATGCCCAATAATGCCTCATTGCTGAATGGGCTGCCACATGATGCAAACGCCAAGGGTTGGGGCATTATTTAGGTGTTCCACTACACATGGTCTAAATTTTATATAGGTAACCAGAGTTGACACATATATATATATATAATCGGGATCAGGAGAGAATGATGAAAAGTGTGAGAACGATGAGAACGGATCCTGGCCCAACACGTGGCTGGGAACGCTAATTGTTATGCCGGGGTACGATTGTTATTGTCCACTTCCCGCTAAAAAATGGCGTTATGATTCCTTTGCCCCAAAATAATTAAATATATATATGACGTTTTCATCTCTATGCTAGTTTATATGGCGTTTTTTTAAAAAGTGTATTTTTTACGAATGGCGTTTGTGTTTTAATGGTGTTTTCATCTTTATGCTTTTTTTTCATGGCGTTTTTTTTAAAGTATTTTTTTACGAATGGCGTTTATGTTTTAATGGCGTTTTATTGATTTCCTATAGATTTGGCGTTTTTGTTTTTTCTACTTGTCTTAGTTTAGTTTTTTTAACCCTTTTTTTAATGTTGTTTATGTTTTAAATGGTTACTTTTTGTTAACTTTTCTAATTATGGCGTTTTCTTTGATTTCCCCAAATATGGTAGTAGATCACACAACCAATCATGTAGATGTAATAATGTAAAGAGTAAAACACGATAGTCAACATTAAAATACATGGCGTTTAGCTAATCTACATATTCTAACATTCATTTTGCTATTCTCTCGCCTGCTTTGTCAAACAACTTACGTATTCTTTCTCCCCCATAAGCCATGAATGTATTTAGACAACTTGTTAGTAGTTTTATGTTTTCATTTTCGCTATGAAACAGGATTTTTACAATGTATTTTACCGTTAGTTCATTTAGCTGTTTTTGTTGGAGTTGATTTGGGGCATCTTCTGTTGCCAAACCACTTTTCCAACAAGCTATATCCCCCATGTATGTTTCCATATGCCTCATTGCGAAAATCCCACAGTCGATGACGTTAGACTTTGTCCTCCAATCCATCTTTTGTCTGAAAACCTTTGCCTTGCTCGTGATCTTATGCCTTGGGTGATTTTTAATACGCAAATAGTTTGCAAAAGCTCCGTGCTGCAGTTTTCACATTTTTTTTGCATATATTAGTTTGGCGTTTTGTCAACATAGTTCCTATATTCAAAGTTTTTAAGATACTTACCAATTTTTCTACCCATCCTTCATACTTTTTTTATGCTGACGTTATCCCCTACACCGCTGTTGTCCAATATATCAACTCTTTTGTGATTCATGTTGAAACAGACAACATAGAAATGTCTTTCCCATATTATTGGCATGAAGACCAGTTCATAATCGTTGATGGTTTTATGTTTCTTGTATCCTTTGAAACGTGTGTTTTTCAAAACAGTTTCCATGTTTCGGTTGAATTCATTGTTTCGTGCATCATCTGTTGTCGTTTTGTAGTATGCCGGAGTATTCTGTAATATTGAGTACCACATAATTAAACAACAAAATAATGTACTATTATAATTTTATCAAATATATATAGCAAAAGAGTTACCAGCAGTATTTCTTTGCAGAATAACCTTGAGGGTGATTCATGAGCCTTGTATCTTTCTTCATAGTTCAGGATATGTGCCCAACTTAGAATAATTGAGACGTGTGCTTGAAATCCTGGTTTCATGGTCTCACCGATCACCCTCATGAGAAACTTTTCTCCCATCTTGAATAGCTCAGTTCTAAAAAAAAACATCATTTGGCATTTTAGTTATACAAACTCATTCTATTATAATACATGGCGTTTTGATTGTTTTTGCATGCATATTCTCAAGTAAACGTTATGAATGGAAAGTTTGGCGTTTTATTTTGAGAGAAGTGTACATACTCATAATCGCCGATTCCAGTGAAGATGTATGTGGAAAGGTTATTTTCAGCGTTTGTCCTTTTTTCATGTATCACCACTTGCCTCCTTAGATAAGGTGACAAACATGCCTTGCTCAATTTTTTATCTCTCTTCTCCTCTTCAGCCACATTCTTTTTTTTTTATCTTCTTCATCATCTTTATCAGCTTTTTCATCACCAGGCAGCTCTTCAGGGTTTAAAATTTTATTTTCTTGCATCAGCTTTGTGATGTCTGGAGTGTTGTCCTCATCACCTTTCTCCTGCACATCTGACATGTTTGGCGTTTTTGGTGGTGATGTGTTGATGGCGTTTTCATCATGGGGTTTATTTGGTGTATCTTCCTCTTCAAAACTTTTCAAGAGGTTTTTCCCAGACGTAGTTGGTGGCTGTTCATATGGCTTTTTATCAAACACTGCCCCTTCTTGGTCAACACTTTTATTCACCATCTCCCTTTCAGTTTTTTCTTTTTCAGTGTTGAATGTCTGACTGTCTTTTGTTTCTGTCGTGGCGATGTTTGGTGTCTTATCAAATACAGGCATTTTTGGGGTCTCTTCAGCAGGTTGCAGGTGTTTTTTATTGCTTTAATTGCTTCATCCACCATTTTTGAATTGTCAAGACCTTTTTTAATGTCAATCATTTGTTTTAGATCTTGTCCTGGCAGCTCTAAAATCTCAGCAATATTCCTCTTAATTATTTTTTCCCCATTGTATCTTGAAATGTGATATTCAAGTGTCTTGAAATCACAACTCCACCTCTCAATATCGTTTTCGTTTACATCTTCATCTGATGATGTAGTATCCTCTTCATCATCATATATGGCGGTTGTTGTAGCATTCGAGGGTTCGGCGTTTTGTTCTATTGCCACATCCCTTGTATCCCCTTCTCCTTGCCTTTCTCCTTCCCCTTCTCTTTCTCCTTTTCCCTCTCTTTCTGCATCCCCTTCACCATTCCCTTCGCACTCCCCTTCCTCTTCTTCTTCTTCTTCTCCTTCCCCTTTTCCTTTTCCTTTTCCTTCTCCTTCTCGTTCTCCATCTTCTTTTCCTTTTCCTTCATTTTTATCTTCAATGGCGTTTTCATGAACTATTTCCACTTGCATGGCGTTTTCATCAACTTTTTCCACTTCAATGGCGTTTTCAATTCCAACCATCTCCTTCTCCCTTTCTTCTTCATTTTCACATCCTTCCTCTCCTTGTTCATCATTTTCAAATTCTTTGGCGTTTTCATGAACTGTTTGCTCTTTAATGGCGTTTTCTTTTTCAGCCATCTCCTTTTCCCCTTCTTGTTCATTTTCATCTCCTAGTACCACCTCATTTTCATCCTCAGTTTCTTGTGTATCTTCTTCTGTTTCAGCTGGCATTTCTTTGGAGTTTTCATCAACAAATTTTGAGATGTTCTCCAACAATGTCATACATTGTGAGTATTTAATGTGTACCAGGAGGCTGTTTGGGTATTCAGTCTTTGACTGTATTAACAATGCACTCATTTTATTGTAACAGTCTTCTAATTCTTTGTATGCTCCATCCAATTTATCAGCCATTTCCTGTTATATTAAATAAAAGGATTTTGTTTATCATGGTGTTTTTTTTTTTATTTTGCTATTTGAACAACATACCTCTTCAGGTTCTTTCTTTTGTTCTTCTTCATCAGTCAAAATGTTGTCATACTGTGTTACTTCTCTGATAAGAGCATGGTTTCCTGATGCAGAAACTTCAAACATCGTTTCCCGGCTTTATATATCCTCATTCACCATCCTTTGAAGTGAAGCCTCTTCATCATCATTATAGGGCATGGCGTTTTGCACCTCATAGTTATAATGATCATCATGATCAAAACCATCATCATCATCAAACTCATTATCATGCTCATTGACCTTGTGAACATCATCTTCATTCTCAACATCATCACCATCATCTTCATCATGAACAACAATCTGCATTTTTCTTGTTTTTTGATGCTTGCTTCCTTTACCTTTTTTGACTGTTTTCCTTTTTACTTCATTGCCCACAAGGTGTTTTGCTATTGCATTCTCAAATAAGTTAAGAGTTTCTGTTGTAACCCACTCAATTGGGTATCCTTCTTTTCGGTCCCATTTTTTCAAATTGCAAGCATCGTTCACCAAGGCAAGCTGTAACAAAATAGATTTTCAAATGACATATATTTTTTGGCGTTTTAATGACACACAAATGAATAGTGAAATTTTATTCTTACCGCAAGTATGATCAGTGGCCCTGTGTAATGCTTTTTGGGAGCCCATGCGGTTTTGGTGTGTTGCAAGCATTGGATGGTATAACTACACCAGTTCATTTGGTTTATTTGAACGTCTGGTGTAACACTGTGCAAGAATTGTTTGTTGACGACTGCATTGTCAGTTACATGCCCCATTATAGTGAAGAATGCTACAAGGAAATTTAGGCAGAAGTTTCTTCCAAAGCCATGCAACATAGGCAAAATGTTATCAAAGTATATCCTCACACTTGGTCTGTTAACCCAGCCCAACCCTCCTAATTGTGCTTTCCACTCAGCCCCTCGGAACTGTGCTTTCCACTCAGCCACCACGTGGTCTTTAGCTGTTGGTCTTTTTTTTCATGTTCACGGGCACCCTTCCATTTGGTATACCCGTTAAAGAGTTCACAAATTCTTCATTTATATGTATGGTATGGTTTCCAACGTTTAGGGTGTTTGTCTTTTCATTATAATTTTCAACCAACCAGTACGCAAGCATTGTGGGTACAATGTCTATTTTCAACTTTAGTGTAGCACCAAAACCCATTTGGTGTACTGTCTTTCTTTGGTTTTCGTTTAGATTCATAAACCAACCAGTCAATTTTGTAGGTTTAACTCTTGACAAGATCCTAGCCCCACTGAACTCATGGTATGGTTCTTCTTCAACTCCACATTCTGACTTAATGCCTTTCTCTTATTGGCGTTTTGGGCCTTTCCAGTATGCACATTTATTCTCAATCTTAACGTCTCTTCGCCTATAAAAAATGATTTTCATGGCGTTTTATTTTATAGCGTTTTAATAGTATAATTTAACATAACGATAATTATGATACATTTATGACGTTTTATAAATCAATAAGAGATTATAGATGTTAAGCAACTCAATAACAGTTAAATGGCGTTTATAACAGAATCCATACATTTTTTGGCGTTTACTAACAAAGGTATGACAGGATTCATGTGTTGTGGCCTTTAGTAACAAACGATACATATTTTGGTGTTTTGACAATAAAGTTTGCAAGTGTATTTTTACATCACGAAAAGTAACATTTGTGTACCATGTCCTCTTGTTGTCTTCTTTCTTTGCTCATTCATTTTTTGGCGTTTTGGAGCAGATAACCCTTCACCTTTTCCCCCTTGTAGAAACTGCAAATTTTTGTTAAAATTAGAACGCCAAAAGCACCATAAACTAGCACAATGTAAATCGAAGTTAACTCACTATGTTTTTTTCCTGTGGATCTTGTTTGATCTGTCGACACCATAGTTTTTTGTTGATTCACGTTTTTTAGGGTTTTCGCGTTTTACGTTGGTTTTGGGGAGGTTTTTCTATGAAGTATATATGTTTCGGTCAGGCTTTGATGTGTTTGTATATGGTCATTTACCTTTTTGCCCTTATGGAAGCGCGCCACACTAATAAAAGTGATGTTATTTACTAAAATGCCACCCCGTCATGTAGTCCATAGATTGTTTTGATCTGACGGTTCCTAATCGTTCTCTCCGTTCTCACACTATTAGTCGTTCTCTCTAAATCCTGACCCTATATATATAGGGTAAGGATCCGATATGAACTACCCTTTAATTTTAGAACCATGAGAACTAATGTAAACACAGCAAAAACTACTTAAAAGGTTAAAAAACACATAATTTTTTTTTTAATTTTTCCTTCAAAATTGCTACTTTTTATTTATATTTTTTAATTAATTTTTTTCTTTTGGAAAAATTCACGATTTAACTGTTAAAAAAACATTTTTATTATTTAGTTTAGGGTTTTAGCTTTAGGGTTTAGTTTTCAGCATTTAGTTTGGGTGGAATGGGCGGGGAGGTTAGGTTTTTTTAGGTTTTTTTTTAAGGGGTGGGGTGGGGAGAAGTTTTTTGGGGTTATTGGTGGGGTATAATTTTTTTTTGTGGGGGTTTAGGTTTTTGAGTTGTGGTGGGGTGGGTTTATTTTGGTTATGTTCACGTTAGTTCTCGTGGTTCTCACGATAAGAGTGGTCCTCGCATGAACCCTACCCTATGTACATTAAGAGTAAAATGTCAAAATAGTCATTTAGTTTAGGTCACTTTTACTACTTCAATTAAAAAAAGAATTATTTTGTATCTAGGTCCCTAAAGTTTCACTTTTGTTGTCATTTTCATTCAAATGACAAACTCAATTAAAATGTATCGTTAACTCACATGGACGATTTTGGTAATTTTCAAACCTCGGGACGATTTTGACACTTTCCTATTTATTCTTTTGTTTTTAATTTGACCAATATTATTTTTATCTTTAAATAAAAAATAAAATATATATACATATACACACATTTTTATATTTACACACTTATTTTTTTATTTTCTTTTTTACCTTTAAATATAAAATAATAATAAATTAATAATGTTTGGTACGACGGGTCGACGAGGGGAGATGAGGTACGGGTGCCGAAATAGAGGGGGTGGTTTTGGCTTCGGCTGTGGTGATGGTGGTGGTGGTGATGGAGTGGAGGTGGAGAAGAGATAATGATAGAAGAGAAATAGTGTGTATGGTGTGTGTATACAATGGCGGAGCTTGAACAAAAACTCAGTGGGGGTAGACTCTCAAAATCCAAATCAGTGGGGACTAGACTTTTAAAATATCCAATATTTTACACTATAAAAAATCAAAAATTTGGTAAAATTATCACTATGAGCGAAAAATCGGTGAGGGTCGGACTGCCCCTAGTTCAATATGTAACACCCCGTGTTACGAAAGTCAAATTCAAAGTCAAAGACAAAGGAAGAAAAGATTGCTAATTGCGATCTGTCACTCCTTGCTTAACTACTGATTTGACTTACTTGACTTGTAATCGAATCTTTTTATTTTATCGCTTTAGTTGTATTATGTGGAGTATCTATTTATAATCAAGGTTTAATCGATGTTTATCGCATGTTTTATCGCGTATCGCCTTATCGCATCGCAATCGCATTCGAGCCTTGATTGGTAGATTCTGAATATTGTTTTAAGTTTGTGTGTTATTTATTTGTTACTTGTGCATGCTTACTTCATGCTTGTGGTGATTAATCGAAACGCAATCGCAACACTATCGCAACGCAACTTAATCGCAAATACTAAACACAAGTTAATTATGATGATTCTATGTTAGATATTGTATTGTGTATCTATTATTAATTTATCGCATCGCATAATCGACACTCGCTTAAACGCATCGCAATGCTCAACACGCAAGACGAAACGCCAAAACGTAACTCGTCGGAGCCACTCGATCGAATGGCCAATCGATCTAATGGCCATCAGATCGGATTGCCATCTGATCGAAGTGCTATCCGATCAAGATGCTATCCGACACCAGCACCCCCACTTTCCCTTTTTGGTAACCTATAAATACCCCCTGTCACATCACAAGTGATGTCACAGCTCTCTCTCGTTCGACCAACACGTTCCAGCCCTTCTTTCTCTCGATTTCTCGCGATTCTTGTAAGTTTTCAACCTAAATCTTGTACTTCTATGATCTACACACACTTCTTCATAATTTTCTCCTTTGAATCTTAACTTTTAACCGTGAAATCAGCGGATTTGAGGTGTTCTAGGGTGATGTCATCATGGAGTTCTTATGAACTTCAAGGTTTGGCTTCATTCCACCAAGAACAACTCAGATCTGAAGGATTTCCACAAGATTTCTTAACGATTTCGCATAGATCTAAACATTTTCAATGATAAAAGGATTGAAAGAAGCTTTTCCAACTTTCTTTCAACTCTTTTACACTCAATGCACTCAAAACCGATAGAATCGGAGCTAATTCGGGTCTACTACTCATTTCCTAGTGAAGCATCGGTATGAGATCTGGTTTCTGTCAAAGAGACAACCGATTTCGGGTTAAACATGAACAACCGTCACGAACCAGTACACTGATTGGATTTGGGTGATTCATGTTCGATCGGACGACTTGGGACTTGACGAGGTTCCGTTGTTTAGTACGTTGTCATACCGTCTCGAGCAAACCGCAAAACTTTCAAAAATAATCAAGTCAAGACGATCAGACTCGTTGGGATGGATTGTCGTCCGATCAGATTGCCATCCGATCGAACAACAATACGATCAGATTGCACTTGGTTCCACACTTAAACATTTTGGGCTGTCTAAGGCTATGAATCAAATGTTTGGCCCAATCTCTATGCCGGGTGTTAACGTTTTGGGCTGTCTAAGGCTATGAATCAAATGTTTGGCCCAATCTCTATGCCTTATGTATACGTAACATATATGAGCACATTATCTATTGAGTTAATAGCCAAAATGGTCCCTGAGGTTTGCTCACTTTTGCCACTTTAGTCCAAAATCCAAATTTTTTAAATCTGGGTCCCTGAGGTTTGCATTTTTTTGCCATTTTAGTCCAAAAATGAAAGCTGGTCAGATTTCTAAAAAAAACCTCAAGTTTTGTCCTTTTGCACAGGGGTAAAATGATCATTTTCATTTTATTATAACTAATTATTAATTAAAAATAATAAAACCCTTATTATTTTATTTTCCCATTCATTCAAAATAAGAGTTAATTGTCTGGGTCCCTGAGGTATAAACACACACATCTCTCTCTCTTCACAAGCACCACAACCACATCTCTCTCTCTCCCTCTACTCCTCTCTGCCGCCACCACCACCACCTCCTCACGCCGGTGACACTAACCTCTGTGTAAATCCTTTATTATCTGCTACTCATCAAGCTAACGGCAGGAGCAGCGTTTACAGGTGTAAATCGACGAACAACAACAACAAAACCGCCTCTGTCTCTCTCTCTTCTCCCTATCTCTCTTCCGGATGGATCTAGGTTGTTTGCAGGTGGTTGGTGATTAGGGTTGTTTGCAGGTTGTTTGGGATTAGGGTTTCGGTGAGGGTGGTGATGGTGGAGACGGTGGAGGGTTGTGATGGTGGATGGGGTGGTGGGTTTAATAGTGGTGGTTTGCAGGTTCTTGGGATTAGGGTTTTCAGTAGGGGTGGTGGGTTGAATCGTGTTGGTTGCTGATTTGGGTTGTTGCAGGTTTGGGGTTAGGGTTCCGGTGGAGACGGTGGCGGTGGGTGAAGGAGGGAGACAGAGAGATGGTTGATGGTGGTGGATTAATGGTGGTGGTGATGAAATTGGGTGCAGGTCTGATCAACCTGGGTTTCTTGTTGCAGGTTTGAAGGTGGTTGTAACAAACAGGATGATCAAAACTTGAACCCAGTCCTTTTATTCACCACGAGGCTGTGATGATTTCACCTAATCCGAGTCAAAATTGGGTCAACATTTGAGATTTTCCGCAGCTTGGCATGGCAGAATCGGAGGAGGGCAAGTGCGCTTGCAATCTCTGTTTGCAGCCATGGCGGTTATTCCTCCTTGTTCCCAATGTGAAACAGATATGAGCCTCGTTTCTTTTTACAAATCGGTTTTTTGTTTTGATTTGTTGTTGGAGCATCGTTTCTTTTTACCTCGGTTTGCAGGTGGTTGGTGATTAGGGTTGTTGCAGGTTTGAAGGTGGTTGTGGTGGTGTGTTGTTGGAGGTGGTGGGTGAAGGAGGGAGACAGAAAGATGGTTGATGGTGGTGAGGGGTTTTATTATTTTTAATTAATAATTAGTTATAATAAAATGAAAATGGCCATTTTACCCCTGTGCAAAAGGACTAAACTTGAGGTATTTTTTGAGAAATCTGACCAGATTTCATTTTTGGACTAAAATGGCAAAAAAATGCAAACATCAGGGACCCATATTTAAAAAATTTGGATTTTGGACTAAAGTGGCAAAAGTGAGCAAACCTCAGGGACCATTTTGGCGATTAACTCTTATCTATTCTATTGCAAACCCTATTTTTCCCCTTCAAGATTACAGATGGCAGGAGACTACCCCCCCCCCCCCCCCAACGAGGCATCACTCTAATCCGTCGAGCTCTTCGGTTAGTAAACTCGCATTCATGCTATTCCGTATTGATCTGATTTAGGTAGTGGTATGCTTGCTTGTACTAGTAGGATACATGTGTAACAAGATCATGAAGTAGGGTTCCCTTTATGTGTTATCATGAATATGAAAACTGATCATAGTAAAGGTAATGAATAATGGATGTTATGAAACTGTTAATGTGATTAATATGTATATATGTAGAAAATTCGATATGGTGATGATCTTGCCTTACAAGCATAATATGTTCCGATAACCCTTGCATGATCTTGTTTTATATGTGTGGTTTGATTATTTATGGATTGTGTGTCACTAAAAGACTTCAATAATCTTGATGCGATAATACCCAATGTGTTAATGTTATGAAATCTGGATGGTAATTAATTGATCGTGGAACATGATTAGGATATTTTGTCATGAGATTTGAATTATTAAATGCATAGAACTAGGCCACTGTTGATGATATGGATGATAGTTTAATGAGGGGGCCGATTCATTGGATTAATTATATATAAAGTAACTGGGCTTGCACGTTTATTTTGATGGATCATAATAAATTAGGTTGCACACCTAACCCAGCTTAGGTAATCTAATGTGTACAATGGGCCGAAGTCTTTTCTTGCAATATGGGCCGATCAGAAGTATGTGTTAGGAATATTATTGTTATGTGAATTGAGGATGTATATATGTTAGGTGTTGTAAAGATGAATCTGGTTTGTTGTGGTTATACTTGGTTAATGAATTGATGATAGATAGAAAGTTCACCATGATTATATGAACAAACTGTTTGTGTGATTAGATATGTATGTGTGACAAGAATAAATTCATGATTTCAAGATTTACTTAATGGTAATTATGCATTCAAGTTAAACTGAAAATTTGTTAGAATGAGTATGTTAAATGGTGAAATTGGACCGATAGTATATAACCTGCTTCGGGCTTTAAAAATTGCCGGGCCGCACCCTTTCCCCTTCACTAAACATTATGTTTTGTTTGTTTGGGCCTGGGATTTAGTTTATCACCCACACCCGGTTGGGCTGCCCGTTGCCGAGAAACGATTAGGGACTGTTGAGTGTTATTTGTAAGTTGGGCTCGTAAAGTAAACATGTGTTGGGCACGAACATCTGCTGTGTGAATAAATGACATTATCTTGGATAATATATGACGAAGTTAACGGTTAGAACGTGTAAAATTATGTGTGTATTTCATAAGTACAACTTATGTAATATGTGACAAAATACGTGATTCAATACGAATGCAAAACTGATTGTTATTGATAAACCATGTTAGGGTTGTTTTGAGCTACTTGAACACGTAACTAGTCTAACCGAGCAAAACCAAGGTGAGTTCATTCCTCTTGAGCATGCGTCCCGGTGGTTGGGACAGTCTTTGGGTATCCCTGGGAGGGATAGGTTTTGGGTAACTTGTTTGGGTATTCCTGAGAGTTATACGTCATGTTGTAAATCGGTAATGTTGGATAATATACTCATCCTATCACCTTTAAAGTCCCTCCGTGTTGTTTGGTTACCAGAGAGGTAACAAGGTATTAGTTAGTAGCGCTACTTAGGTTTGGAAACCTCACCCCGTACCTGGGAGGACGGGTGTTGAACTAATGACCTAGTCATGACCAATGCTTTGATAGGAGCATTAGAGAAAGGGCAATGTAAATTAGGAGCCGTCTTGTATTTGGGGTATTATCAACATTAAATTCAATGGATTAACTAAACACTTGGTAACCAACGTTTTCGTAAAACTATGAACTCACCAGCGTTGTCTGATACACTTGTTGCATGCTCGCAGGTCGTTAGATATGTTGGATTTGGGAACTTGCTGTCTGGAGTAGCTAGAGTGGTCATGGGTCGACTAGAGGGATTCATGTGATTGATTTCTTGATACTATACATTGGTTTTGAAACTGTTTAACCTTGGTTTACTATTTGCTTCCGCTGAACATGTTGGTTTTCATTTAAACTTGTTGATGGTATTTTCCATTAATAATTGAGGATTTTATTTATAACTTGAATGGGTTTAATGTAATTAGTGGCTCGTTGTTGTTACGCCACACGCCTAACAGGGACAATCCCTAGGTGGTATTTTGGGGGTGTGACAGTTTGGTATCAGAGCCACTGGTTATAGTGAACTTGGTTTTAAAAACGTTTTTATAAAACCAGACTATAACCGAACAGTACCGAAATCGACCATGACACTCAGCTCCAGACTGCAAGGTTCGTTTTTCATTTACTATTGCATAGTATATCTAGTGTACCCTTATATATAACATTACACGTGAATGCACACTTGGCACAGCAGTATGAGCCCTTATGTTATCAACCCCTGTTATGTGAACTGTTAGTGTGAAACTACCCTTCGACTATTGTGATTCTTGATCCTGTAAAACCTTTCGTTTGCTATTTGAATGTGGGGAACCTTTTAGCGCAAGTTAAGAGGCACTGAGATAAGCATGCAAATCGCCTTATTATTATGGGTGCACACATAATAATAACGTGAGGTGCATGTGAGTCCCAGTGAGGCTTAACGAGTGTGAAAAGGGTTCCGCTCTGTTAATTGGCTTTATGTTAGAACTCAGTAGTCTATGGAGGTCATAGTAATGCTTGACTTCTACTCGAACTTGCATCTTAAATTTTCCCCCTTCTCCTATAGAATCATGAACGGACGAGGCCATGGACGCGACCACATTGCTATGACTCAGGCCGAATTAACCAACTTGATCAACACTCGTGTGGCTGAAGCCCTAGCGGCTTACCAGGCTGGTACGATATGTGCCAAATGTTCTTTATCCTTGTGTCATATACTCGAACCTTATTTGTGTGTTGTACGTTCTTTCGTTTTAGGTCAACCTGCGAATCAAAACAATCCACACGCCTGCACGTTTAAGACCTTCATGGATTGTAAGCCACATACCTTCAGTGGGACTGAAGGAGCTGTAGGACTCTTGTGTTGGTTTGAGAAGGCCGAATCTGTATTTTCTATGTGAAACTGTCCTGTGGGGGACCGTGTGAAGTATGCTTCAGGCACTCTCTAGGATGGTGCCTTGACTTGGTGGAATGCCCAGGTGCAGATGTTGGGTATTGAGATGGCGAATGCCACTACATGGGATGATTTCAAGGAATTGATGCGAGAGGAGTACTGCCCTCGTGATGAGATACAGAAGCTTGAGAACGAGTATTACAACCTGAAGATGGAGGGGTCTGAGATCGAGGCTTACATGAAACGATCTCATGAGTTAGCAATTTTGTGCCCTAACCTGTCTCGACCTCCACCACGACGAATTGAGTTGTATCTTAAGGGCCTAGCACTAGCCGTAAAGGGATACGTCACTGCCGCAAACCTCAACAATCTGGCCCAGATCATCCGTTTGGCACACAAGATCATTGACCAAGAGGTCGAACGTGGCAATTTGCAGCCACGTGTTTCTGCAACTACTGCTAGTGCAGCTACAACTACTGCTCCCACTACTGACAGCAGGCGTTAATGGAATGATGTGGACAAGACGTTGAAGGGGTAAGGTCCCAAAAACCTCATAATAAGTATTTAAGACCATACCACAAACTGGCCTTTCAACCTTTTAACCTTGCGCGGCCGCGCATTGGTCTTACAAAAGGAAGAAAGTAATCAGCAATCTATAGTCGCGCGCCCAAAGGAAAACATAAATCCTTGCGCCTTCTCCCATTAACAAAGAATTAAAATCCTTTGATCAATACCTCCTAAATATCCAGACTTGGATAATTTAGACTTAGGATTTATTTAGTGGCCTCCACACAGTAAGGTGCCACACAAGATTACAGCAGTAATCTTCTAGAAAGAATATGATCATGCACCACCCAGACGGTTATAACCGTCTGGACACGTGTCATTACCACAGGCATCCCTGAAATCACAACGAAGGCATGCAATTGAAGAATAATCTTCAATTAATCACTTTCCACGTGGCAACTCCCTAGCCATAGATCAAACCACGATCCGTGTGCATTCACATCGGATCGAGACAACTTGACATTGGATCAAAGAACTTAACGGAAGAAAATATAACCGCTACGGCGTTAGCATCTTCCGTAATCTTTTCAATAACAGGTTTTCCCTCCCAAACTCCAGGTTATAAATACAAGAACTGTTCAGGTATGAAGGGAGATCACACTCACTTCTCAAATACTTTCTCTTCTCCATTACCAATACTTATTCTCACACCGGAGTCGGGTCAAGGAGATAACCCTCTTCTCCCCTTGACGAGGCTAACGGTGTTCTTTTTTGCAGAATCACCGGAGAAGAAGTTCAGCTGCAACTGAATCAACCGAGAGAGAGCTAACCCTTTTATGTGGATTCAAACCCCCTAGATATTTCGGTTCCGACCATTTACCTAGTGTTTCTTCATTGGCGCCCACCGTTTTCTCAGTTTTTCTAGTTTCTACCTCGTTTCGATTCAGTTCATTCCATTTTCTGTTTTTGCACATGGCAGAAAATTCGTTATCTCACCGGCAACCTGGTCCTCGACCAAACGTCGGAAACAATTTACAAATAGAAGAATCTCCAGAACATTGGTTTAGCAGATGCCAAGCTGCTTTAGACACAATCGTTATACAAATCGCCAGATCTGATTTCCCAAACATCAGATCTGGAGAAGAAATCAACACTACAGTATTGGACCCACCAACACCACGTCGGGGGGACATCTAATCCAGTCGTACCATTAAAAAACAATCCAGATATAGCAGTTATCAGAAACCTAAACAAATACACATGATTCAAGGAGGTCCGTCACGAAGACCAAATAAACAAAACTATGATCAACATTGGAGAGAACAGCAAGTTGTGTTTCCTGTTGTTCCTCGGGGCCCTCAGGAAGAACGACTAGTGATTATTACTGGTATCTTCGGACATTACCGGACGGACTATATGTTTCCAGCATAATTTATCCAATTACGTACATGTACAACCTGAAAAGCATGTTCTACAACAAACTGCTGCACAAAAGCGCAAGGAGTTCATAACCGTTCAGATCTATTCATGGAGAAAAACTCCAGAGTACTGGTTCAACAGGTTCCAGATCGCCATGAACCAAATTTTGCACAAACACTCCAGAGTTAGGGGTTTCATTTAAGCTCTATGATCAATGAAGCTGCAGATCTAAGGTCGCACAACGCATAACTTCCGGAGCTTTGCTTCTTGGGCTACAAGCCTTGACTAATACGGTTTTCGTCAAAACCTAGGTACTACAAATTCCTCTGAAAGATCCTTTTGATTTTTCCTTAAACAAAATGAGGGAAAAAGAACAAATCCCAGAATTCTTTTACATAACGTGAACACCTTCTAGTATACACTAAACAGTTGGTGCTATCACTTATAAACATTTAAACTGGCACTTATGCTAATTCAAGTGCCATGACTTCTCAACATGAAAGTGTTACAACCTGACACTTATTTAAGCTATAACGGATATATATGCACAAGCATTTATATTGACTAGCATAATTAGAGCGTCTATATCTGTACAACTGGTACTTAAAATTTGATGGATGAAAGAAATCATTAAAAAAGACATACGCAATCCGTTATCTTTTCAAGATGATGGGAACAATATAAATACTATTATTGCGGTATAATACCACCGATTGAAAAATCACATAAAAATTTTTGGTAAAACTTATACTCCTTATTTAAGGATAAGAGCACGTCAGTCTCCATGCGGGTCGAATGTTCCTTTACAAGCACGTAAGTCGCCATACGCGCATGCTTCTTTACATTTGAGCACGTAAGTCGCCATCCGCGCTTGCTCCCTTACATACAAGCACGTAAGTCGCCATATGCGCATGCTACGTTACATTTGAGCACGTAAGTCGCCATCCGCGCTTGCTCCCTTACATACAAGCACGTAAGTCGCCATACGCGCATGCTTCTTTACATTTGAGCACGTAAGTCGCCATCCGCGCTTGCTCCCTTACATACAAGCACGTAAGTCGCCATACGCGCATGCTTCTTTACGTTTGAGCACGTAAGTCGCCATACGCGCATGCTTCTTTACGTTTGAGCACGTAAGTCGCCATCTGCGCTTGCTCCCATACATACAAGCACGTAAGTCGCCATACGCGCAGGCTTCTTTACATTTAAGCACGTAAGTCGCCATACGCGCAGGCTTCTTTACATTTGAGCACGTAAGTCGCCATCCGCGCTTGCTCCTTTACATACAAGCACGTAAGTCACCATACGCGCAGGCTTCTTTACATTTGAGCACGTAGGTCGCCATCCGCGCTTGCTCCCTTACATACAAGCACGTAAGTCGCCATACGCGCAGGCTTCTTTACATACAAGCACGTAAGCCGCCTTACGCGCAGGCTTCTTTACATTTGAGCACGTAAGTCGCCATCCGCGCTTGCTCCCATACATTTAAGCACATAAGTCGCTATCCGCGCATACTCCTTTAAGTCGCCATACGCGTATTCTCCGAGCGAACACACATACACTTGCTCCTTCATAAACGCGCAACCCTGACAATCCATGGAAATACGCTAGTACAACCAATCAACGAGCACCAAGTTAAAAGGACACAACTAGCAACTATTCCTCACACCGGGAACGCGCAACAACTAGCCAAGCTATTCAACAAGTCAGACTTATACAGGCAAGGTATTTTTTCACTTTATGGGGCCCACACCCTATTAATGCAAAAATTATCTTTACATGTTATTGTTTGTTACAAATTGCATGTAATTCCTTTGGTATACGCGAAAACAGTATGGTGAACATTGTAAGCCTCATGAACGGTCTAAAAAATAGCAAGCCTCGTTCACAGTCTAGACTTACGTTCGCACATGAGCACAATACCATTTTCATTCGCTATACCTAAACAAATTAATTATACACATGCAACATATTGTAATTCAAACATAAACACAAAACATGAATGCATAACATTGCATCAACAAAGGAAAGTTACTAGTGCAGCAAGGCAACTTTAGCAGCATTTACAGCAGCAGAACATCAAAACGTTCTTTACAAAATAAACGCCAAAAAACATAACTGAAGCCTCATCAGAGGTATACAGTACTCCCCCGAACACCCTAACAAGGGGGACCAACAGCCAGCTCAATCCCCCCATCAACAACTGGTATCCCTTCATTCCCAAAGGAAGGATCAGAATAACACCTGTTTTGACGTCGCCGGTACGCAAGCAAAATCTTTCCAGTTAACCGGAAGATACTCCTTCAAGCAAAGGCTGATCTTTCCAGTTAACCGGTACGCCAGATCATGATGAAGTAGGTCAGAACAAAGAAAAAAACTCACAAGTTTTCCCCAAAGATTTATCGAAAAAACAAAAGATAATGCGCAAGAGTATTTTCTCATAAAAAATTCTCCACTTTCACGCCAAAAACCCTGCAGCAAAAAGCATTTCTCTCTCATAGTCCAGTGCTCCACTTATTTGCTTAAGAGCAACACTAGACTGGGGGGACTTGAAGGGGTAAGGTCCCAAAAACCTCGTTCCGAGCTTTTGGACCATACCACAACCTCGATTTCCTAACCTTCTTTAGACCTTGCGCGGCTGCGCACCGGTCCAATAGAGAAGACTTAAGGGAAAAACCACAACTTCATCTTTAATCCTCTTTAGACCTTGCACGGCCACGCACTGGTCCAACAAAGAGGACACAGAAGAAACAAGCAGCAGGAAAAGAAAATGTCAGAACATACACGCGTTTACATGCGCACGTGTAAGACACGGACAGTAAAAAACAACTGACAAAGACAGGTTGTCAAAATCAATTTACTGCACTAGCTTCAAGTCAAAGATTTTCCATAAAAAATCTTTACAAACTCAACAAATTCAAATCTTCTCAAAAAAGATTTCTTATTTCTCGCGCCCAAAAACATTTTCCTCTCATAAGTCCAGTGCTCCACTTATTTGCATAAGTACAAGACTAGACTGGGGGGACTTGAAGGGGTAAGGTCCCAAAAACCTCATAATAAGTATTTAAGACCATACCACAAACTGGCCTTTCAACCTTTTAACCTTGCGCGACCGCGCATTGGTCTTACAAAAGGAAGAAAGTAATCAGCAATCTATAGTCGCGCGCCCAAAGGAAAACATAAATCCTTGCGCCTTCTCCCATTAACAAAGAATTAAAATCCTCTGATCAATACCTCCTAAATATCCAGACTTGGATAATTTAGACTTAGGATTTATTTAGTGGCCTCCACACAGTAAGGTGCCACACAAGATTACAGCAGTAATCTTCTAGAAAGAATATGATCATGCACCACCCAGACGGTTATAACCGTCTGGACACGTGTCATTACCACAGGCATCCCTGAAATCACAACGAAGGCATGCAATTGAAGAATAATCTTCAATTAATCACTTTCCACGTGGCAACTCCCTAGCCATAGATCAAACCACGATCCGTGTGCATCCGAGACAACTTGACGTTGGATCAAAGAACTTAACGGAAGAAAATATAACCGCTACGGCGTTAGCATCTTCCGTCATCTTTTCAATAACAGGTTTTCCCTCCCAAACTCCCGGTTATAAATACAAGAACTGTTCAGGTATGAAGGGAGATCACACTCACTTCTCAAATACTTTCTCTTCTCCATTACCAATACTTATTCTCACACCGGAGTCGGGTCAAGGAGAGAACCCTCTTCTCCCCTTGACGAGGCTAACGGTGTTCTTTTTTGCAGAATCACCGGAGAAGAAGTTCAGCTGCAACTGAATCAACCGAGAGGGAGCTAACCCTTTTATGCGGATTCAAACCCCCTAGATATTTCGGTTCCGACCATTTACCTAGTGTTTCTTCAGACGTCCAATTCAGTGCAGTCACAGAAGAAACCAGACATAGGCAAAAATCGCAATTTCAGCCAGTCATCTTATGTTAATCAAAATCAGAGCGACAATTCAAATCAGGGCTCCTACGCGGGAAAGCTACCAAAGTGTATGTTCCACCATCACGGGCCGTGCACTCGGGTATGTCACAGGTGCAACAAGGTGGGTCATATGGCTAAAGATTGTAGGGTCTGGATCCCAAAGCCGCCGCAGTAACAGGAGAGGCAGCAGCCTCAACAGAATCAGGGAAATCGTAAGGGCTGTTTTCAGTGTGGTGATGAGGGCCATTTTAAGCGGGATTTCCCTCAGCTTAATCAGAATGCTGGCAACAACAACAATGGGAACAATGGTGGGGATGGGGCAAGTGGAAGAGTATTTACTATTGGTGCTGGGGAAGCTCGCAATGATGGCAACGTTGTGACCGATACGTTTTCTGTGAACGATCTTTTTGCTTCTGTTTTATTCGACTTTGGTGCCGATTGGAGTTATGTGTCTTTAGGATTTAGTCGTCGGTTAGGGTTGAGTCCCACACCTCCTGTAGATAAGCATGCGGTAGAATTAGCCGATAGTAAACCGATTGAAGTTTCTCATGTCCTTTTTGGTTGTAAACTTGATCTCATGGGTCAAGTGTTCGACATTGACCTACTCCCTGTTACTCTTGGAAGTTTTGACGTGGTCGTTAGCATGGATTTGGTTATCTATGCATCAAGCGGGAATTCTCTGTATAGAGAAAATCGTGTGTATCCCTCTCCCTAGTGGGGAATCCTTATCAGTTCAAGATCATCGTAGTGGTGCCATGGTTGGCATCATCTCAGCCATGAAAGCCCAGAAGTGTCTACGGAAGGGCTACCCTGCTATGCTAGCTCTCATCACCGATTCGCAACCTGAAGAAAGGAAGATCGAGTATCTTCCAGTTGTTCGTGAATTCTCTGACGTGTTTTCTGAAGACTTACCTGGTTTACCTCCACATCATCGGGTGGAATTTCAGATTGTCCTTATGCAATTTCAGATTCCTTCTGGGATACAGCAATCCCTTGGGTTCGCTGGATACTATTGCAGATTCATCATGGAATTTTCGAAGATTGCGCATCTTCAACCTCCTTAGCACAGCGGGAAGCTGTGAATTCATGGGAAATAAAACAGGGGAACGTCTTTTCAGCTTTTGAAACCCAACCCTGCAACGCACTGAGCATCACTTCTATCCGAGGGTACCGATGATCTGGCGGTATACCATGATGGTTCGAATCAGAGTCCCATTTACACATCGATGCAACATGAGAAGGAGATGGCCCACGTGGTGGACTTAAAGGAAGAACTGCACGAGTCACGACATGGAGTGGAAGCCGTAGTCTTTGGATTTAAATTGGAGGCATTACTTGGACGGTACCGAATTCACCACTTAGACCGATCACAAGGGCCTCCCATGTACCCTTGTTTTAAGAGAGCTAAACATGTGATGGCAACGCTGGGTGGAACTTTTGAATAAATACGACCGTGAAACTTGGACGTGCACGAGCTTTGCAGCTCACCATCGACTTTAACATACCTGATCAGACTCGCCTTGTTCAAATTGAAGAACAGAAGGGAGAGAGTTCTCGAGATTGACCCATGCGGAGCATGGGGAAGCAACCTTTGGCAGGCCGGACGATATTTGCTACTTCATGGAATGAATATGGACCTCACTATACAGCAACCTTAGGGAACTGTTGCAGGCGAAGCACACGGGCCCCGATATCCTATTCATCTGAGTTTTGATAGGATGCATTAAAACCTGAAGACCATGTACGGGTGACCGGGCCTAAAGGCCCACATAGCAACGCATGGGAACGATATTTGACTTGTGGAAAGTCAAGGTGGGATATTGGCAACCAGAAACACATATATGGAAATGAGAACAGACTGCCATGGGTTTTGTCACTGGTTACTTACAACTCGAAACGGAAACATTATCACCTGGGTAATCGTTGATGGACTCACGTTACCAGCACACTTTCTTGCAATCAAGAAAACTGACGAGTTTTCACAAGTTGTGAATGTACCTCTGGGAGAGTCGGCTTTTTGGCACGAGGTGCCAACTCCTGCTACCTCTGAATTTGATCTAGGCATGATTTATGTCAGGAAATACATAGCACCCTTGGCTCACGTTAGAACCAGAGCATCGCTTATCGTCGTTGGACAAACGGTCAGAGTAAACGAACTCTCCTGGCACTCGAAGGCATGCTGCGAGCATGTGTGCGACTAGCTTTGGTGCAAATTTGAAGGACTCTTATCTATGGTTGAGTACTACTGCGGCAATTATTATTTTGGTCACCAGACAGCTCTGTTGAGGCATTACATAGACGATAATGCCAACCTTCTTGTTAGACTGAGATGGTTGACCACTTAATTGTTGGTCTAGGACTGGTACTCGAAACTCTTGGGAAGGTTGTTTGTATTGGGAGTCGATTGGCGGCAACGCGTGACCGTTAGGAAAGCTGATAAACTTGGGAAACACTGGAAGATCGCTGTAGGCGATCGTATCGTGTTAAAAGTCTCACCCTGGGAGGGTGTGGAATGCTTGGGAAGCATGGCGAGCTTAACTGACGTCACGATGGACCATTCAACAGTCTGGGAAGAATCGGTAGCGTAACCTACAAACTCGAGTTACCTGACGAATCGGGTAACACACGCGATGTCATTTATGTTTCGGATCTAAGGCAGTGGTTGTCTGATGAAACACGTGCGATACCTTTACTGGAGGAATTTATCGAACACATGGACCAGGAAGTCAAGGTTCGTCAACATAGTCGTACCATTATTGTGAGAGTTCGTTGGAACTCAAGACGTGGACCGGAGTTCACGTGGGAACGTGAGGATCAGGTGAAGCTCAAGTATCCTCAACTTTTTCGGATGATCAATCTAAATCTGGTGGCACTGGTGAATTTCGGGACCAAATTCCTCTTCAAGTTGGGGATGATGTGACACCTGAAGAAAACCTGCAGCAATCTTGATTTATCACTTCACTCCTATGTGCTTACTTGTCAAATTTCGGGACGAAATTTCTTTCAAGTTGGGGATGATGTGACAACCCGAACTTTATTTTCTTGTGATTCCGATTCCTCACTAGTATTACTTCCTTGCATATTGTTTATTTTAGTGAATCTATTAATCGCTCGGGATTTTGTTAAACATAAATGATTAGTGGTTGTGAGTGATTGTGCGTTTCGTTGTATCACATAACTAGTGTTTGGGCCGCCAAGACTATAATTGTTCGTAAACCACCTTGGGTCGGTACCTTGGGCCGGCTGTTGATGCTTTGGGCCGGTTAATAGTGTTTTGTGTTTTGGGCCGGGTGTTAACGTTTTGGGCTGTCTAAGGCTATGAATCAAATGTTTGGCCCAATCTCTATGCCTCATGAATACGTAACATATATGAGCACATTATCTATTCTATTGCAAACCATATTTCTCCCCTTCAAGATTACGGACGGCATGAGACTACCCCCCCCCCCCATCAAGGTATCACTCTAATCTGTCGAGCTCTTCAGTTAGTAAACTCGCATTCATGCTATTCCGTATTGATCTGATTTAGGTAGTGGTATGCTTGCTTGTACTAGTAGGATGCATGTGTAACAAGATCATGAAGTAGGGTTCCCTTTATGTGTTATCATGAATATGAAAACTGATCATAGTAAAGGTAATGAATAATGGATATTATGAAACTGTTAATGTGATTAATATGTATATATGTAGAAAATTCGATATGGTGATGATCTTGCCTTACATGCATAATATGTTCCGATAACCCTTGCATGATCTTGTTTTATATGTGTGGTTTGATTATTTATGGAATATGTGTCACTAAAAGACTTCAATAATCTTGATGCGATAATACCCAATGTGTTAAAGTTATGAAATCTGGATGGTAATTAATTGATCGTGGAACATGATTAGGATATTTTGTCATGAGATTTGAATTATTAAATGCATAGAACTAGGCCACTATTGATGATATGGATGATAGTTTAATGAGGGGGCCGATTCATTGGATTAATTATATATAAAGTAACTGGGCTTGCACGTTTCTTTTGATGGATCATAAGAAATTGGGTTGCACACCTAACCCAGCTTAGGTAATCTAATGTGTACAATGGGCCGTAGTCTTTTCTTGCAATATGGGCCGATCAGAAGTATGTGTTAGGTATATTATTGTTATGTGAATTGAGGATGTATATATGTTAGGTGTTGTAAAGATGAATTTGGTTTGTTGTGGTTAAACTTGGTTAATGAATTGATGATAGATAGAAAGTTCACCATGATTATATGAACAAACTGTTTGTGCGATTAGATATGTATGTGTGACAAGAATAAATTCATTATTTCAAGATTTACTTAATGGTAATTATGCATTCAAGTTAAACTGAAAATTTGTTAGAATGAGTATGTTAAATGGTGAAATTGGACCGATAGTATATAACCTGCTTCGGGCTTTAAAAATTGTCGGGCCGCACCCTTTCCCCTTCACTAAACATCATGTTTTGTTTGTTTGTGCCTGGGATTTAATTTATCACTCACACCCGGTTGGGCTGCACATTGCCGAGAAATGATTAGGGACTGTTGAGTGTTATTTGTAACTTGGGCTCGTAAAGTAAACATGTGTTGGGCACGAACATCTACTGTGTGAATAAACGACATTATCTTGATAATATATGACGAAGTTAACGGTTAGAACGTGTAAAATTATGTGTGTATTTCATAAGTACAACTTGTGTAATATGTGACAAAATACGTGATTCAATACGAATGCGAAATTGATTGTTATTGATAAACCATGTTAGGGTTGTTTTGAGCTACTTGAACATGTAACTAGTCTAACCGAGCAAAACCAAGGTGAGTTCATTCCTCTTGAGCATGCGTCC
Source organism: Helianthus tuberosus (assembly GCA_030545235.1). NCBI lineage: Eukaryota > Viridiplantae > Streptophyta > Magnoliopsida > Asterales > Asteraceae > Helianthus > Helianthus tuberosus. The sequence continues at coordinate 53,096,381 of CM060445.1, read as the reverse complement.
CGGTGGTTGGGACAGTCTTTGGGTATCCCTGGGAGGGATAGGTTTTGGGTAACTTGTTTGGGTATTCCTGAGAGTTATACGTCATGTTGTAAATCAGTAATGTTGGATAATATACTCATCCTATCAACTTTAAAGTCCCTCCGTGTTGTTTGGTTACCTGAGAGGTAACAAGGTATTAGTTAGTAGCGCTACTTAGGTTTGGGAACCTCACCCCGTACCTGGGAGGACGGGTGTTGAATAATGACCTAGTCATGACCATTGCTTTGATAGGAGCATTGGAGAAAGGGCAATGTAAATCAGGAGCCGTCTTGTATTTGGGGTATTATCAACAGTAAATTCAATGGATTAACTAAACACTTGGTAACCAACGTTTTCGTAAAACTATGAACTCACCAGCGTTGTCTGATACACTTGTTGTATGCTCGCAGATCGTTAGATATCTTGGATTTGGGAACTTGCTGTCTGGAGTAGCTGGAGTGGTCATGGGTCGACTGGAGGGATTCATGTGATTGATTTCTTAATACTATACATTGGTTTTGAAACTGTTTAACCTTGGTTTACTATTTGCTTCCGCTGAACATGTTGGTTTTCATTTAAACTTGTTGGTGGTATTTTTTATTAATAATTGAGGATTTTATTTATAACTTGAATGGGTTCAATGTAATTAGTGGCTCGTTGTTGTTACGTCACACGCCTAACAGAGACAATCCCTAGGTGGTATTTTGGGGGTGTGACAGTTAAGGGGCTTTACTTCACGTGTCCTAGTGGGGATATGTGTTGCGCATTCTACAACTCGCGGTCACGTCTGTGCATATTTCTCTGTCGATAACCTATTGGCCTTCACTTTGTTACATGTTACATGCTGGTTACGCGTAAACTATTTCAAACTCTATTATAGTATCAAACTTGTATGCTCACCCTTACACCATGTGTATTGACCTCTATTTTAACGTATGTGACAGGTGCTTGAAATGCTTAGGATGCTTGCTTACTTTCATGGAATCGAGCTTAGGAGAGTCTAGAAACCAATGAACAATTTATTTATTTAAATCTGAGTTGTCCGAACATGTTATTTGCCTTTGAGATATCGATATCTGTAATAATTGATTTTACCTGATGGGTTATGGTATGGGATATAATATTAACTATCCAGTAATTTAGTTGTTATGGAATTTCTCATGGACAATCTGTTTCGCTCAGTGTCGCGCCCCGATGATTCCGTCATCGGTTGGGGTGTGACACAATAAAGCTTCGCTAATGTGTCTATGTATATATATACGTATAAAACTATAAATGTGTGTGTATATGTATATGTATTATGGTTCATTTTATTATTTTTTATTTTAAGCTAAAAAAGAAAATAAATAAGGGTGTGTATACAAATGTGTGTATGTACTATATTTATGAATTTTTTTTTGTTTTTTATTTAAAGATAAAAAAAGAAAATTAAAAAAAAAGAATACATGGGTAAATTGCCAAAATCGTCTATGAGGTGTGAGTATTGACAAAATCGTTCATGACTTAACAATACTTTTTAACTGAGTTCGCGAGATGTAAATGTCAACAAAAATGAAAACATAGGGACATCGATACAAAAAGTTTCATTTTTGGATTGAAGTGCAAAAAAAAAGTGATATAAACTTAGGGACCATTTTGACATTTTACTCATTTCTAAATTTGTGGGTTTGTGTACTATAATGTGAGAACCTCGTAATGAACCAAATCACGTTCAAAACGAAGCTAATATGAATAAGATAAACATGCTTAAAGATTGACATTTGAAACTAGAGTAAATTACAAGTTTTGTCCTTTACGTTTACAAAAAATTTCAGACGTTGTCCTTTAGCGCAAAAGTTGATAGGCGGTGTCCTTTACCTTTCAAAATCTTGCACGTTTTGTCCTTTAGGCCAAACCCAGTTAGATTTTTTTGGTTAAATCTAGTCATGTGCAAGGCACATGAGGGTACTATTGTAATTTCACCATTCAATGGACTATTGTGTAAGATAAATTATATCAAAGGGCTATTATGTAAAATTAAAACAAAATAATTTAAAATATTATTTTTATAACCATATATATATATATATAGTAGGGATCCTACGGAAAGTGTGTTTTTCCTAAAAAGTGTAAAAAGTCATAAAACACAATAATTTCAGGCATAAAACACACCTAAAACTTATAAATACTAGAATGAAGATTACTAAAACACCATATTCAAACTCTAATAGTCCATAAAAACTTCAAACACACCATTGTAGAACTATGAATTTAAAACACAAAAGACTAAACAACATAAAACACAATAATATTTGTCATTCCATAATCAGAGCCTGAACATCTAAAACACAACACAAAACCCACATACATAATGTTTTAGCAATCTTCATTATGTTATTTGTGGGTTTTTGGTGTGTTTTATGGTTGTCATTATGGTGTTTTATGACTTTTTACACTTTTTAGAAAATTTGGACTTTCTAGCCAACTCCTAGCCTATATATATATATATATATATATATATATATATATATATATATATATATGATAAGGATCATTACAGAACACTAATTATTGCGAGAACAAAAAGAACAACTCTAAATCACTAAATTTTAGAATTTAAAGTTCATATTTCTTAATTTTTATGTTTCTTACATTCATAAGTGTATTATATACACATAAAAAATCATATATTTTTCCCTACACATAGTCTACATACATGTAGGTAATTTAGCCTACACATAACCTACATGTGTGTAGGTTATTTAAAAACTGAAGATTTTTCATATTTTGTTTTAAATTCTAGTGTGAGAAACAATAAATATTACATTTATAACATTTACATTTAGTTTTTAGGTTTTTAAGATTGAAAAAATAAGTGATTTATTTTGTTCTGCGTGTTCTCGCAATATTTAGTGTTCTGCATAGAACCTTCCCCTATATATATATAGGGAGAAGATCATGCGAGAACCACCTCTTATTATGAGAACCGCGAGAACCAATGTGAACACACCAAAAATGCCTAAAAATAGCTAAAAATCACAAAAAATTTTTTTTTGATTTTTTTAATATTTTTAGGTTAAAATCGCTACTTTTCGAAGCCAAAAAAAAAATTTTTTTTTTTGCTTCGAAAAGTAGCGATTTTAACCTAAAAAATATTAAAAAAATCAAAAAAAAAATTTTAGATTTTTTTTTTTATTTTTTTTTTGGGGGGGGGGGGGGGGGTGGGGTTAGGTTTTTTTAGGTTTTTTTTAGCTTGGGGGGGGGGGGGGTTTAGGTTTTTGGGGGGGGGGGGGGTGGGGGGTTTAGGTTTTTTTTGGGGGGGGGGGGGGGTGGGGGTTAGGTTTTTTTTAGCTATTTTAGGTTGTGTTCACATTGGTTCTCAAGGTTCTCACAATAAGGGTGGTTCTCGCATGAGCCCCTCCCTATATATATATATATATATATATATATATATATCGGAAATTAGCAACCACCTATCACCACTATCCTCCACCTCCACCACCCCTTATTACACAAAATCCACTAATCTAACAAACACGACACGAAAATTGTCATCCGAATGTTCATAATTTAACCTCCAAATTGAGCAAGCACATTCAACCTATGAAATCAAAGTCATCAAACTAACCTGGTCGTTTTTGTCTCCACCTTCAACCGTTCCGATTCCGATTCGCACGAGCTGTGATGATCGGATTCCTATAGTACAATAATCTCTCACCGATGTTGGCCTAAAAAAACTCTATTCTTCTGTTCTTCCGTTCTTCGGATATTCCTTCGTCGAATCGATTGAAGAATTTGTATGCATCAATGGTTGTTGATTTGCAATGAAGTTCGCACACCTGCAAACGGGATTAGAACTGTTGAAGGATTGGCCTAACCAAACACCCACCCACCACCGACCACCACATACAGCATCATAACATGCCATCGTCTCAGATCCAAACCCACCACCGCCTCAGATGCAACCACCACATCGATTCATAAACCGGTTTTGGCCGATTAACACCCTATGCATTGTTACCCGTGGTATACCAATAAGCCCAATTTCCAAATTCTTCAAGCCCAGAAGAAGACGTACAGTGGAAAGGCCGCCAACTTGAACCAGAGTAGAGGAGCCGCCGGACCACTGGTTGCCGGCGTCAATGAGGCCAGCGAGACGGAGGGCTTGTTGGGTTTTGGATAGGTCCAGCGAGACGGAGGGCCAGCGAGACGGAGGGCTCGGATAAGGTTTGGATCGCCGACGATGGCAGAGAGAGGTGGTGGTGGTCATGGCAGAGAGCTTGTGTTAGAGAGAGAGAAGAAAGAGTGATAGAAAGTTAAGAGAGAGAGAATGTGCAGAGGTTATAATTTAATATCTTTTTTATTTTTACAAAATAGTCCCAATCTATATATTACTTACACAATAGCCCCTTGAATGGTGAAATTACAATAGTACCCTCATGTGCCTTGCACATGACTAGATTTAACCAAAAAATCTAACTGGGTTTGGCCTAAAGGACAAAACGTGCAAGATTTTGAAAGGTAAAGGACACCGCCTGTCAACTTTTGCGCTAAAGGACAACGCCTGAAATTTGATGTAAACATAAAGGAAAAAAACTAGTAATTTACTCTTGAAACTATTATATTATATATATATTGTTGCCGATGTACGGTGAATATTAACTATATTTTTATAATAATATATAGTTTTTTATTATTTTTTATATAATATATTTTAATAGTTTATTATTATATTTATTCTTAATAACATATTTTTTATTTTTTGTTTCTTTTTTAAAATCATATATTACCTTTACCATTTTTTTAATATATTTTTTTCTTTTTTAGAACATATATTAATTTATCAATTAATTTGATACTTCTTTAATAATTTATGTTTATAATTTTTTTTTCTAAAAACTTAAATATGTAGTTGTGCTTGATTTTTTCTCTCGACATTCCGTTTTAAGTTTTGATAGAAAAAACGAAGTTGTACTCAAAATAAAATATTTATTTTTTATTATAAAACGGTTCTATGATAAACTAAACCGTTCTAATGGTCTGACTTTCTAAACAACATGCTTTATTTTCAAATCACGTTTCTTTTACATTATCATTTAATCTATTTAGCCGCAACGCCCGACGTAAAAAAACTACTGAATGTTGAAATATGAAGTGGAATGAGAAAGGGCATCTTATCCCACATAGGTGCATCTTATCCATTGCAACTAAGTCTGCCCTTGGTTTTATAGTGCAAAAATTGAGTCAAAACTGGTCAAAGAATTAACATCGAAAATAAGGAAGGGACCTTCTACTAATATACCACCATAGTTTTTTATTTTTCCAAACTGATGTAGTAGAACAGTTTCAGTCTGTACCAGACCCGTCAAACAATTACGAATAAGAATTAAAGGCAAAATAAAGGGCATTGAAAAACATTCAATGCAATTTATTTTTTGCTTTTAAATTTTTGACTCGATTTTAGCATTATAAAACCAAGGGGATACTTAATCGTAGTAGACACCAGAAATCTCCAACACATGCATAGAATTTCCTACAAAATTTCCCACAACTTCTTGATCCTCTTGCTTCTTGTTTCAAGGTACTGTTTGGGTCCTTGTGCCAATCCCAGCAGTCCTAGTGCTCCAACTGTTATACCCTGAGAAAAAAATCGAGTTCTTTTGGGAGAATTAGAATTTAAGTAAAGGGACATGTGTCAAATACGATCATCGGCCACAATTCCAATATGATCTTCTATCTCTTCTTGTCTTTGGCACATATCTTTTTAAGATGTTGGCATGTCTTCATCTTCATCTTCGGCAACAACTTGCATGAGAAATTAGAGGCTATTATCGGTGAAGAATATATCATCTTAGTCGTCGGTTGGAATGTATAATATTCCATCATAATCCATCTTATAGTATGAAAATGATTTGAGTATAGAAGTTTATTGTGTAAAAATGGTTATAGAGGTGTGAGGAATAAAGAGGGGAAATTGTTGTAAAGTTAGTGTGTGAAAAATAAAAATGTGAGATATCTATTTAAAGGTGATTAAAAATTAGTTTTAAATTTTTTTCCAACGGCCATTTTGACCAACCTTTCTTGGGTGAGTCATACCTGATTCTTCATCCCGCATGTGGTGTCCGAGGCACTGTCGGCGGTGTTACCGCTCGGTGAATACTACCCGGATAGGGGTACCTGAAGGTTCCATCTCCACCCTAACAAGCAATATTTTAAGTTTTAACTATGTGATTATTTGCTTGGAAAGAAAGAAAAATGATTAGTTGTAATACTTAAAATGGACACTAGACCTGGACCTTGGATACATTTTTATCACTTGACCTTTACATGGATGGGCTTTTGCTAAAAGAGCCCAATAACTGTTTTTGTTTATTTAAATCACATTAAAAGATGGAAATATTGTAAAAAAAGTGACGTTTTTCTTAAAAAAAAAAAAAAAAACAGGTTATGATTTCGGGCTTGTATCCGACCGAAATTTGTGTAGAAAATTTAAGTCGTTAAATCGGCCGCAAATGTATACAGTCCTAAGGACGTCTATCACAAAACTAGTCTTTCAAGAAGATTCGTTTGCTAGCATTAACTGTAAGAGGTGAGTGTAAAACTTGTTACCGAAGAAGGTTTAAGAAACCAAAACATATATGAATGTTGCAATGATTGTCACTTTTTCAAACATCGTGACCCTTTTAGCATTCACATTTCTTTTTCAAACATCGTGACCCTTTTAGCATTCACATTTGAGTCTTTATCTCTATCTTTATCTAAAAAATATAAAGATTTTCTCTGTCTTGCACCTCTATCGGAATCTTTAACTCCATCCCTATCTTTAAATTTAGAGTTTTATGAATAGTGATTCTGTAAATATAGAGAATCATTATTCATCATCTCTATAAAAGTTTGAGTAAGTAAAAAAAGCTAAAAAAATAAAACAAAATAAATGTTTATGTGTGAGATAGGGATAGAGATACAAATGAGATACGGTATGACAAAACAAAATTTAGCGATAAACTTATTGAAGAGTAAATTGCCATTTTAGTCTCTGAGTTTTTGTTCAAATTGTCATTTTAGTCCAAATAGTTTTTTTTTCTCCTCTGGGTCCCCGACTTTTCATATTTCTTGCCATTTTGATCACATTGCCTAACTTAGTCTAAAAATCAGGTTATAATCAGGGGTATTTTTGGCATTAAATTATTATGCGGTTTATAAATTATGTTGTAAACTACCCCTGGTTATCACTACACAACAGTTATGCCAAAAATACCCCTGGTTATAACTAAATTTTTTGACTGAGTTAGGCAGTGTGATCAAAATGACAAGAAAATGGAAAAGTCGGAGATCCAGAGGAGAAAAAAAACTATTTGAACTAAAATGGCAATTTGAACCAAACCTCAGATACTAAAATGGCAATTTACTCCTTATTGAAAGATGATATTTAGTTGACTTATAGACATGAAGACAGATTCTACTATGAATGGTCTTAATCGTCAAACTGGTTTGTTGATTTACAAATTCACTTGGTGCCCATCAAATCTAAGTTTCGAAACCATTTTCTAGCCAACTGATTTGGTTGCTATCAATTTTTGTGAGAGATTTGTCTATGTAAACCTATAAGTTTTTAAAGTACCAATGTAACTAATACATGTATATTTAACTTACAAGAATTTTTATTTTAGAATGGTGACATTTGACAAAATTTTAAACTGATTTGTTAAGAAGGGGATATGAAAAGTAAAAGGAGGTGCATGTCGTCCTCCCTTATAGAACACTCCATAAACAATGATAGGCAAAAGTTAACGTACAAATAACTTTAACGTACTAAATGTACGAATAACATGAAACGACAAAAAAAACGCGGTGACATTTTCGTAATTATTTGCTCGTAGGTAATTATCAAAATTACTATACAAATGATCATGTAGAGTAATTTTGTAACATTACTCTACAAAATCAAAATTACTCTACATGAACATTTTACAAAATTACTCTACAAAATCAAAATTAGTCTACCGGATCATTTGTAGCGTAATTTTGATGATTACTAATAATTACAAAAATGCCATCGTGTTTTTTCAGCAAAACCTTTAGTTCGTACGTTTTGTACGTTAAAGTTATTTGTATTTGATCTTTACTCAACAATGACATGATGTTATTACCAAAATAAAAACTACAAAAGATTCAAAAGGGAAAAAACAAAAAGTTCATTCAAATTGACCCCTATGCCCTCGAAATGTTAACTTGACCCCTTCCATACCAAATGGCCAAAACGCTTGGCCGCGAAATCTATTTCTGCCCCCTCTCTCTATTATAATGACATTACTCCGTTACGATACTTCTTAGTAGTACAAATCACCAACAGATCAATCTTTGACTCTTCCCACTCTACCACCGCAAATAATATCTCACTACTAGAAAATATGAGTATGGGGCTAGCGGAGGATGACTCAAGGATCGAAATACATGACATTAACTGGGAAATGCTTGATAAATCCAAATTTTTCTTCCTCGGTGCCGCTTTGTTTTCGGGTGTTTCAAGCATGTTGTATCCGGTTGCAGTGTTGAAAACACGCCAACAAGTACTTGTAAAAGACACACCGTGCTTCAAGATGGCGGTTTCGATAATAAGACGTGAAGGTTTCAAGGGATTATATAGAGGATATGGGACATCTCTAATGGGTACTATTCCGGCTAGAGCTCTTTACATGGGTGCTCTAGAAATGACCAAGAGTAATCTTGGTTGCACCGCGGCGAAAATGGGGTTTTCGGAGGTAAAAGCGGCTACTATCGCGAATGCTGCGGCTGGATTAAGTGCAGCCACGGCTTCACAGTTGGTGTGGACACCAATTGATGTAGTTACTCAAAGATTAATGGTCCAAGGTGGAAAAGGTGGTTCGGTTATGTATAATGGAGGCATTGATGCTTTCAAGAGAATTGTTCAAAGAGATGGTGTTAGGGGATTATACAAGGGGTTTGGTATTTCGGTCTTGACATATGCTCCATCGAATGCGGTTTGGTGGGCTTCTTACTCTATGGCGTATCTGTCTATTTGGGGTGGTGTGAGTTCTTATGGTTTAAAGAAAGAGAATTCAATGGCGGTTGTGGCGGTTCAAGGGCTAAGTGCCACGATAGCCAGCGGATTTTCGGCGTTGGTTACAATGCCGTTGGATACTATCAAGACAAGAGTGCAAGTTTTAGAAGGTGGAGAGGGTACCAGGAAGGCAAGTGTTGCACAAACTATTAGGAATTTGGTGAAAGAAGGTGGATTAAGTGCTTGTTACCGAGGGTTGGGTGCAAGATGGGCTTCAATGGCTATTTCCGCAACTACAATGATCACTACTTATGAGTCGGTCAAGAAGATGTCTACTAAGAACCAAGAGTTCTATGGGTTCCTTCACTGATTGAATTGGGTGTTATGTAGAATAAGAAAAAGATGAAATTTAAAAGGTTGGACTACATAAGAAAACAAAGACCATTTGATTGTAAATAGTATAAATATGTAGAGGTGTTGTTGTAGTAGCAGTTAAGGATTTTATTATCTAGGTTATATTAAACTTATCCCTTAGCATGTTGAAGAATAATAAATTAGTAATTGCTTTATAGAGTGGTGAGTGGAGGAGTATTTTTAAGCATTACACATATCATTATTGAAGATCTATTGAAATGTCGATTTATAATTGAAGTGCACGTGATTGAATATATTCACGTCAGGACGATCTTTACACTTAATTACTATTAGAGAACCAAAACTTTAAGGTAAGTTATTCTACAAATAATAGATTGCACAGGATTACATAATTTCGAGCAAAATATAACACAATGCCGAAAAATATAATACATTGTCGAGGAAAATAGACACAAGGAGTCCCAAAAAATACATAATGACAAAATTTTTAAAAAGATACAATGATAAATAAAAGACACAATGATAATAAACAAAAATTCTAAAATCTACAACCTATAAATCTAAAAGTGAAAACCTAAAATCTCACATCATATAGTTCGATGAGACGTTTCCTGTGCCGCTTAAATTAGGTCAACCGGAGTCCATTTGATACCCTTTATACGACTTCTTATTTCAAGGAGCCTTTGTATTTGATCATAAACCCATGTTTTAATTTTTTTTTTTTGAAAGGCAACACGAACTCTTATTCCAAACAGGAACATAGCAAGTAACACCAATCCGATTACAAAGACCCGAAAAACAAAATAAAAACAATTACTACGCCCTGTTTACACCTTTAGCTCGAATCTTCGCCATTCGTTCCAAGTTACTTGCTTGAATTTTGACCGATGTATCAGGCAGTCGTAAGCCAGTTCTTTAATATCCTCCACTAACTTGCTCCTGTTGACATTTACCCCTTGAAATCTTTTACGGTTTCCTCACATTCCAAATACTCTATAACACTATCAAATAAATAGTGTGAATTATCTTCTTCCTACTGGATGATACATTCATTCCTCCTACACTCTACAGCAGATCATCTACTGATGCAAAAAGAGACCCAACTGGTTGATTAATCCATCCATTAATCTGCTGCCAAATCGCTTCGGAAAATCTGCAGTTTATCAACAAATGGTTCGCAGTTTTGACGTCCCCATCACAGAAAGTACACTGCTATTTTGGAATTTGTATTCCCCTGGCTACAAGTGTTGCACCTGTTGGTATTTTTCCCTGTTGCGGCTCTCCATGCGAACAAGTTGGCCTTCTGCATTGCGATCTAATTCCACTGATTTCTTTACCTGTTGTGTTCATTACATTATTGTTTGACAATTCTGCCCTTACAGCCTTTACCGAGAAGCCAGGACAAGGTTACTCCTTCCAGCACCACATGTCTTCCGATTCGGTCATGACCTGCTGCACCAATAAATTATACAACTATTCCATTTGTGCCTTCTACCCGTCCTCGTTTGGAGCCCTGAACCAAGCCCAGTCTCATAATATACCTAAACCCATTATCCTGTAGCAATCTTTGACTAAACTTCTTTTGTCTATTGCCAAATGGTATAAAGCTGGAAAACGCGCCTTCAACGGTTCGTCTTCTATCCACTTATCACACCAAAACATGGGTTTATCCACTTTCCCTACCTTGCTCATCAAGTATTCGTATATACTCAAACCATACTTCAAACATTCTTTTTCTACGCCTATTATTGCCTTCCATAACCCGGTACATGACTTCATCACAGGAAAAGAATCTATAGTCCTAGAGTCATAATGTAGTGCCTTTATTGCCTTCACCCACAATTGCTCTAGTTCCGTTTTCATTCTCCACCACCACTTCAGTAATAAAGCTATATTAGTTTCTTTTATTCCACCTACCCCTACCCCGTCATGTTTTTTAGATGCCATGATCTTCTCCCAGTTGACCCATCTCAACTTCTTATTCGGCCCACATCCACCCCATAGAAATTTTCTTCTTATACCTTTCAACGTTTTTATTACCACAACCGACGCTTTGTATAAAGATAAGTTGTACTTAGGCAAACTACCTAAAACTGATTTTACCAAAGTCAACCTACCTGTGAATGAGAGTGGCTTTGCTTTCCATGAAGACAATCTCCTATTAAAAGTATCGATGGCATCTGACGTGTGCGAGCGTGTATGGATTTTTGATGTATTTTTAAGTACTTTTTACTCTTTTTATCAAGCTTTATATTTATAAAACAAAATATAAACTATCACTCTTTACAACACGTTAGGGCAAGTGCACCAATCGTTGGCGTAGTGTAGTAATGGTAAGATACCGAGGTCGTCCAAGGACATAAGAGCTTTTAATACCGGTTTATCGTCAACGTCTAATTGACTCAAATTTTTGAGAAAAAGGTTTTTAAATATGTAAAATAAAGAAAGAAATTAAAATAAATGAAAGAAACAAATAACAAGAAAGAATCACTTGGTTTCGACTCATCTTTTATGTATTCTGTGATAATTTCCACACTTTGGGTTTTTTAAGAGATTTATCTTAGTTATAGTGGCATGTCCCTCTTTTGGAGGCAACGCTATCTTCGGCCATATTGGTCTGAGTCATCATGGATGTAGCCCGCAAGGCCGGATTATAATGTCTGTCGTTAGTGACATGCAAAAACCGAAATAAACTAGGTAGCTAGAGTAAGTCGGATTATCGAACCAGAGGAGGATTGTGGAAAGTGTTTATAATATTAAGTATTGATTAACTATTGCTGAATTGGAAAATCGGTTTGTTTGATTGTGAGAAATAGCTAAATTAACGAACAAAAACTAATGTTTGAATCAATAGGAGAGAAGATGGTTCCTCCAGATTTCAGGTTTTCCAGTTAACTTCAACTATGTGTTTAATCGTAACCTACATAGACATATGTATTGAACTCGATTAATTAATCGTGATAACCAATGACTAAGTACTTCCGGTCAATACATAACGGGAGGTTATCGAATGATTATCAATTACAATTACAAACCCTAATCCCATGTCAAATATATCCCAATTACTAGAACTCTCGGGAACTGAATACTTAGAAATTAAGGTTTAAATAAATGTAACTGTTACAATCAACGAATCAAAACAAAGGTGAAAAGCATCGAATGCTTAGATCACCAAGTTAAAACAATTATAGCGAACACATAATTTCACCTAACTTACAAAAACCCCTCCTCCATCCGGAGGATACCATAGAATGACTAGCCCGCTCATAGTGGTTGAATGATCTTCGTAGGCTTCTCCCTAATCTGCCGTAAAAAACCTCGATGGAGGTATGATCTTCATGATGTGTTCCTAAAACAATTAATTCCCCTCTTCACGTGATATGGCCCAACTTCTTTCCTTGCATGGGCCTTGCACTAGTTAGCCGCCATGTGATGATGATATGTTTTGTTATCGGCCCAAACCAAAAGATTCACAAATGTTCTCTTATGAATATGGCGGCCCAAATAAAAGAATCCAACAGTCCCCTCTTCTCTTGATCTGCGTGACTTTTTATGATGATGTACCTAAAGTCAATGTTGATGATGATGTTTTATGTTTGCCCTTGGTCTTCGTATGATGTCCCTGTTCACGTGATTTCAAGCTGCCAAACATCCCCAAAGTCGGCCCATGTGAGAATGATGATATTGCCCCCCCCCCCCCCTCACGTGCATGTTAATGAGATCTTGTGATGATGGTGTTATTGACTTAAAGTCCACATGACTTCTCTCGTTCACTCTCCCCCCAATTAAACAAAACAAGTGATATTGATATGATGTTTGGTGATGTATTTTGTATATCCATGTTTAAATGTGCGGCCCTAATCAAAATAATCCAAGAGTCTCTCATGTGTTGGCCCAAGTGTTTTGTGCCGCCCTCATGTTTCCAACCGTAGCCTATGCTTTCAACCGTAAGTTATGGTATAAAACTTCTGTTCACTTTTCGATTGTTGGCCGTAGATGACACAATGTATACCGTAGGCTACGTTACTTGTTGTGACTCCACTAAAAGCATGATTTCAACTTTCACTTAATTACTCATAAGCCTCTAAACTTTATTCCTTTGTGTTTTCTTGCATATTATAGCTATCTCTTCGACCCAAACGACTCCCGATTAATGTATTTCATTTTATTATCATTCCCGGTTGTTCCGCTTGATCACTAAGCTCTCCAACTTTAATGAATTACGCGATTAACCTGCAAAAGCCACACACTCGTAGTTAACATATTCACGGCACATTATCACTTAAAATATAATAAAACACGTACTATACCCACATTAACGCACAAGATTCCCACTCTACATCAGATTACTGAAAGATAATTAAGTTATTAATGCAAAATGTGGCATGTCCCTCTTTTGGAGGCAACGCTACCCCTCGGCCATATTGGTCTGAGTCAGCAGGGATACAGTCACACAAGGCTGGTTTAAAGTTTTAATAGTAATTTGTTTATAAGGGATTATAAGTTGTTCTTATTTCCCCCGATTTGATGCTATCCTGTCTCAAGGGAAGTCCTAATAAGCTTGAATCAGGTCCTCGCAGGATATATACACTGAACGAGGAAAGAACTTTACCCAAACCACCCTTCTAACCCCCTTTCAGGCAGTTAACGTGGTTTACATAGACCGTAAAGACACGAATGAGTGAATCAACAAAACATGAAGAATGATAGAATAAAAAATCATCTTAAATATAAAAACTACTTATTAAAGTCATTAATAAATACCCAATTAAAAAGTGACCAAAGGTTCGAAATCAAAAGTAATACACAAACGATTTCGTCTTCACCAAGTGATGTAAGAGATTAACCAAGCATGGCCATAGGTAGACAAAAGCTCCTTACTATCGATTTTTGGATCTCGAGACTACTCTAACTCTAACAAAAAGTGGTGGAGAAATTGATGGTGGTTGTGGTGGTGGAAGTGAGAGAAATGGTTTGTGAAGTTGATGATTTGCAAGTTAGCCAAGTACCTCTATTTATAGTTGGAAATATAAGACTCACACGGCCCCCGTGCCTGGTGGGAATTGTTGGACTTTAATTGTCTATGTCAGGTTGATCATGTTTGAAAGAGAAGATACCGGTCAGAAGTGTAATTAGTTAATAGATAAGTTTATGTTATGTTTAGATTAGGTAGTTATAATGTACAAGGACTAAAGAAGTCAGGTTGAAAGGTTGTAACCTACACTTAAAAAAAGACATGTCTCCTGGAGACACACCCTTTGATCGACGACATCAAGGAAGGAATCAAGAGACAACACCTCTTCAACAATAATCTCAGCCATATATTTAAGAGACACAACCGTTCACGAGGAGACGCAATGGTTCAAGCCATAACTGTTCAATATGTATAAATAGGATTAGGGTTTCAGTTTGTTTTTTGTACCTTAAAACAATCAGATTCAACTGTTCAGATTATTAATACGATTGTGTATTAGGGTTAATCCCTCTGTTCTTGTTCTTTGTTCGATTATTAGTTTGTTCTTGATTGATGGGTTGAATACATGGTCTCATGGGATCTATATTGGTATCAGAGCCAAGAATCAAAGAATTAAGATCATGGATTCAATTCTTCAATCAAGGCAAGAGTTTTGCGATTCGGTAGTATCATCTGAGAGAAGGCAGGAAATCATCGGACGGACCGAGTAAACCTGGTGCCGGTCTAAATGTAACACCTCAAAAAATTCACGTCCAATGAAGTATTGACACGTGTAATAAACCCTAATGAAGTCAAACGTTGAATTTAAGGGACTAATTTTTCGAAAAATTGAAAACTTTGATTATGAAAGAACTGGAAGTATTATCATACCTAAAATAAGTTTCTAAATAACCTTTTACGGTTTTATATTCACAAATGAGCCACTTGTTAATCAAGTGTAGCCGTTTATGTAATTAATTGAAAGTTTGCGCAGAAAAGGGTTAAAAGCGTCAACATGTTAATTCTTACCTCTGAGTGACCTTTTAACAAACCGAGAGCCTCACGATATTTTATTATACTCTCGGGATTGCCAATCATTGGCCACCCAAGGCTTTTATGCCCAAAAGTGAAATTACGCGCAACTTTGCAAGTATAAGGGACTAAAAGTGTCAATATGAATTATACCTCTGAATGACCTTTTATCGAGCCCGAAGCATTATTATGTTTAATAATACCTTCAAGAATGCCTAATATGGATTAGATGAGGCTTCAATGCTATTAAATGATGATTTACGCAAGTTTACGCATTTGAGGGACCTAAAGCGTCAAACTGCTAAAGTATACCGATTCGTATGTTATCGGACCTTTCGAAATTTGACCATGAGATAAACATACCATAATCATCCCTAATATAGCTTAGATATAGGCTTAGAGGTATTTGGTGCGCAAAAATAAGCTTTTAAGTCATGCAGGGACTAAAAGTGTCAAAAAGCGCACAAGTTTGCGTTTACGCGCATATCTCACATTCTGAATATCCCCGGACACCCAAAAATTTATGTAAGCACTAAAATATGTTATTTTAGTGTTTGGCTTGATAAAATTCCATTCGTCGCGTCAATTGGTTCGTTTTTCGCGTCCGTCCGTGTTTCGTCGTAATTAACCGAACAACGTGACCGTACGACCAAATGAACCGACATCCGACATATTTTTGAGCATGTTTCATGTTCCCCAAACTTAGGCATCATTATAGAGCCTTAAAAATGGTTTAACGGGCCTTGGATGTGTCGGAAATGGCATTTGGAAGTGCAGGGGCTAAAACTGTCAACAAATGAAAGTTTCTGAATGCTGACCAGGTCCTTACGGACCGTAAGACCTGGACCTTACGGTCCGTAAGCGTTGCCCAGATGCAGAAACTCGTAAATTGCCTGTTCAGCCCATGTAAGCGACTTGTATTGCCCTTTAACACTTCCAAGAGCCGCCTAAACTATTTCTTAGGCCTTAGGGACACTTGTTAATCATCAGGGATCATGTATAGCATGATTTGTCATGATCTTAATGGATCAAGAACACTATAAAAAGCCCCAATGTTTGCACATTTTGATCATTCATTTCCAACTCAACATCTGATCATTTCTGGAGCTCAAGGCCATTCTCTAAGCATTCCTGGTCGTGCATTAGACCTTGGTAAGCATCCTTGATCTTCCTTAATTGAGTTTTACCTAGTTATTAGCTTAAAAGTCAAACCGTCGTAATTA
Source organism: Helianthus tuberosus (assembly GCA_030545235.1). Taxonomy (NCBI): domain Eukaryota; kingdom Viridiplantae; phylum Streptophyta; class Magnoliopsida; order Asterales; family Asteraceae; genus Helianthus; species Helianthus tuberosus. The sequence goes on along the minus strand of CM060445.1, from coordinate 53,079,778 downwards.
AGGTTTGACTTATCGATTAATCACTAATGGTCCAGTGATTAGTCAAATTGAAGGTAGTTATAAGTTGGTATTTATGTGGGCAATAAACCCTTAAAAGGGCACCCTCAGATTCCCACTCTAACTAGATCAAATGTCGGGTCAAAGTTGTTTAGAAAAAGTCAACAGAAGCTTAATTTGCAAATTAACATGTAGTTAGCAATGTAGAAGGCATGTAACCTATTTTATCACTCATATAACTTGGTAATAAGTATAAGAACTGATCTAAGCTTGTTTAATCCGACAATTTTCTGTTTAGACCCGCTTCGGAACCGAAAGTCGCAAAACTTTGACTTTTGCTTTGACTTCAGTTCTGAACCGAAATAGATAGGTTTAGAAATTCCTTAGGGCTTCCTTAGGACCAGGTTACATGTTGGTATAACCCTCTGTGCTTGGTTCGTTGATTGCCCCATTCGTTTACGCGTTTCCGTTAATTGCCTAATGTTGACCAATATGCCCTTTTGACCATAAAATGAGAATTTTGGAAATGTGAAAGGACAATAATCCTTATTACTGATTGATAAAGTTGTCCCTAAATTTTCACATCAGTTGGAGGTCTAGATTAGGAGTTATGCTCATTAGCGAAATTATAACGCCTTTTAGTAATTAAACGGCGCAATTAGCATAAAGCCTATCTAAACCCAATTTTTGACACCAAACCTTTTACCCAATGATGTAATATACTATTTTAAGATTTTTAAAGATTTTTAATTATTTTTAAACTGATCATAACCTAAGGCTATCGCCTTAATTCGGTAAATACCGATTATACCCTTTTTGTGTATAAAATGAGTTTTACATAGTATTTTGACACCAATCCAATTGCTACTGATTTTATATAATAAATAAAGTATTTTGAACTTTATAACCTGATAAAAAAGCTCAGATTTCCTGTATAACCCGGAAATCGCTTAAAATGGCTTTTTAAGCGTATTAAACGCATAGGTTGGGTTTGAAACCATTTTGGCATATAAGACCTATTAGCAACTGATATGACCTAATAAAATAAGTTATTCTAATGATGTATTCGGACCCGAATCTCAGAATTTTAATTAACCTCTTTTATAATCTTTTAAATGACCAAAATACCCCTACGGGGCTTAAATTGAGATTAAACTCGTTTTGGGCATAATGGAAGGTATCCTACTGATATCACAACATATTTAAGGCATATTAACTTAGGAAACCTGTATATGATTCATTTGGTTACTCGTTACTCACTTTTCGCGTTCGGATTGGCTTATGTAACTAGTTTGCATATATTAGCCGAAGCGGGTCAAACCATATCGTTTTTATCTCAAAATCCAGAATGTGTTTAGTTTACCCATATTATACAAGTCTCCAAACTTTTCGGGTCTAAATCACATTCTATTCCGGTCTTCGCTTAATCATGCGTTTTGAACCGTGAACCGTTCCTTAAAACTAACCGGTCTAAGTTACGACTTAAATAAGACCCGTTAGGAATCTAATAGGTTAATAAACCTTCGTTCCAGATTGAGAGCCCCAGTAGAAGTACTTGTGCTTGCTGATTAGAATATACGGCTAAGTATAAATTGCATTTGCTAGCTCAGGTAAATACTTTTAACTTATTTTCCCTTATACGGGCTTGGGATACGGTATTATAAAAATACCGCTTGGTCGGGTGTAGAAACCTTTTAATCGGAGATGATTAAATTGCATAATCCTGTTTTAATCTGTATTGATTGATAACAAATAACATTAGGTGTTAATGACCGTGTCCTGGATATCCTTGGCTCATTTAAAAAGTGAATGGCCATAACTTAAGCACAAGGTGTAGGCATAACACCTCCTGTTGCGTATGTAAAAGATATTCTCACTTGTAAGGTGTCTTCTTGTGAGTTATATTTATGGTGTGTCGATTAATCTTGACCGGCTTGTATTGTATAATCACCGGCCCTAAATGTTGGACAAACATGTAAATCGGATACAAGATTTTTATTAATAAAATTGTCCCAAGTTATAAAAGATATTTTGTGCCTGGTGCATTCAAATCAATTTTTTAAACTCTTTTTAAAATGAGTCGGTTAATTGTATTTACCAGTGTAAATTGACGTATTTTCCAAAAAGGTTAAGTGACAGATACTGAACGTAATTGGCTGGAAGCTCAGGGCGTTAATAAGGAATCTTGCAAGTTCTAGGCGTCTAAAGTCTGTTGAACAGTTTTTCCTTTTATTTGATCCGCCTGTGGATCCTTTACTTTCTGTTGTAATACTTTGACATTACGTTATATTCGGATTGTAATATATTTATCTTTTGCTTCCGCTGTGCATTTATATATTGTGTTGTTTGACTATGATGATATCAATTACGTCACGATACTCCCCACCGGTAATACGTGGAAATATCGGGGTGTGACACTAAATTGAGGAAATAGCGGCCAGGTTAGCGGAAAAGGTAAACAGTACACGCAAGGGAAGCCATCCTTCGTTCATGTAAATCACCAATTAATAAGTCTCCTAAGAAATTGATCCCGAAGTCGCATATGGTTAAAGACACCGAGTTCAGAGATTGCGCTGGAAGGAGCACAGAGATTAGAAGAACAATACTTAAACAATTAGGGGGGAATTGTTGGACTTTAATGTCTAAGTCTTATTGATCAGGTTCGAAAGAGAAGGTACGGGTCAGAAGGGTAATTAGTTAATAGATAAGTTTATGTTATGTTTAGATTCGGTAGTTATAAAGTACAAGGATTAAAGAAGACAAGTTGAAAGATTGTAACCTACACTTAAGGAAAAGACATGTCTCCTGGAGACACACTCTTTGATCGACAACATCAAGGAAGGAATCAAGAGACACGCCTCTTCAACAACAATCTCAGCCACATATTTAAGAGACACAACCGTTCATGAGGAGACGCAGTGGTTCAAGACGCAACTGTTAAATATTTATAAATAGGATTTGGGTTTCGATTTGTTTTTGTACCTTGAAACAATCAGATACAATTGTTTAGTTTATTATTACGATTGTGTATTAGGGTTAATCCCTCTCTTCTTGTTCTTTGTTCTTGATTATTAGTATCTATACTTTTTTAACATAGTTTGGATACAAAAATGTTATGATTGTTTTATTTAGTTATATTAGATATTAGCACTATTGTAAAACAAGGTAGTTGTCCCCGAGTATTCGCTACAAGGCTCCTGAGGCCTGAGTACTCTCCGCATAGGCCAGGTACTTCCCAGTACTCTCAACTCCGACTAGGAAACGCCTGACGACTTTTGCAACCATGAAAATTAGATTGTACAACTTTAGCACCTGCATTTACACCATCTATAGAGGCTATGGTTGCTTCTCACATTTCTGATGTATTTAGCTATTTTAAACTTGTCAGTCTCTTACATATATTATTAGACGAACAGGGTTTATAAGCTAGATTATGTTATATAAATTCATTATTATTAGAATGTATTATGTGAATTTATTAGTATTATTATACGTTAACTTAGGTTGAGGCGGTTATTATTATATAAACCCCTCGTGTATATATACGCATTCATATGTAACGAATTGATTCACCAATTCAATCAAGAACATTATACAAATCCTCTCATACGAAATCTAAGTCTGACAGTGTGATTCATTCCAATAAAGTGGTATCAGAGCCACCGATCAACAAACACAAAATCTGCAAATCGCTATCAAGTGCACAAACCGTAATTTCTTTCCGAAGATATTAATATATGGCGACCAACGGAGGAATTCAAACCCAGATTCCAAAATTACTGGGACAGAATTACTATCACTGGCACATACAAATGAGAGTGTTACTGGAATCACAAGATTTATGGACGATAGTGGAAGAAGGATACTCAGACCTTTCGGCAAATGCATTAGAGAACGATCAGAATGTTCAGAGAGAAAAGATCAAACAGGACAAGAAGGCGTTGCATATTATGTTTCAGGCCGTTAATGAAACAGTATTCGAACGTGTGGCAACGTGTAAGACTTCAAAGGAAGCATGGGAAGTCCTACATAAAGCGTACAGAGGAGAGAACTGGGTAAAAACGGTAAGATTACAAACCCTTAGATGTGAATTCGATGCATTAAGAATGAAGGATAGTGAAACTATAGAAGATTATGTTAATTGCACAACCGTGATAGTTAATCAATTATGTCTGAATGAAGAACGAATAGAGGAGCAACGAATTGTCGAAAAGATTCTCAGAAGTTTAACAAGAAAATATGAATCAGTGGTGGTAGCCATAGAAGAATCTAAGGATTTAAATGCAATTTCCACCAAAGAATTACTTGGAATTTTGCAATCACACGAATTAAGGCTAAGACAATATGATGATGCACCAACAGAACAGGCTTTTCAAGTACAAAGTAATTATTATGATAGATTAAAACAATCAAGATCAGAGAATAATGGCAAGGGACGAGACAAAGGAAGAGGAAGGTTTAATGGTTAAATTCGATGTTTTAATTGTCACACCCCGACCACGTAAAACAACAAATCGTGGCGGAAACGTCGGGGAGTGTTGTAACAGAATTATTGTTTCAAACCATGGATACAAGAGGTTCGTTTTATTGAATATTAGACATTGTCTTAAAGTTACACAAGCAATTCAAACATAGTTTATCATCGTTATTAAATCACTAAGGCCTTGTCCGGTCCTAAGTGAGCATGCATCCTATTCGCAATCAACATTAAGCAACATCACCTGAAACATATGTAAAAACAAAGTCAGCAAAGAAATGCTGGCGAGTAAATAGTTTTTGTATGAGTATCAGATTCATGGCTCGTTTTTATGTTGAAACAACTTGTACAACTTCGTTAATTGATATTAGAAAACCTTGTTTCGTAAAATGTTTGTATTGTAAATGAATAACCAAGTCAAAATGGATTGGTCATAATTTATAACCCTTGCCATGAATCATAACCCAAAACATTTGTTTATGTAAACCAAATCATAAATCGTTCTTATAATAAAACTCGTATGGTTTATATAGTTTTGTAAACATCGTTGTGTAATATTGTTTAACTCGTTCTCGTTATAGAACATCGTTCATTCGTTTAAATCGTTCCAAATCGTACAATTCATTCACTCGTTTAAACCGTTCTCGTTTTAATTGTGAAAACTACTTTTGGTCATCTCGCTAATAACATTCAAACCTTTGTGACTCGTCCGTCGTTCAACTCGTGCTCGCATTAACAAACCTCCAAAGGGTAAGTTAACAATCATCAGATTCAGTCGTTACCCACCTAACCCACACATAACCATGGTCCGGTCTGATAACGGGATTTGTCGGATCCTATGGTACCATAACCTAATACTGGTTGGTTCGGCCAAAATTAATGAATGTCATTCGTTATGTAATTACCACCAACAAGTTCGTTCACATTATCGAAATCGTTATTAGTTTAGTATAAACCATCTCATACGTTTTGAAACCATCGTTAGAATATCGAAATCATTTTGATACATATGAATCATATGTTTCATCCCAAAAATAATGTAAAAAGGGACTATGAACTCACTTTATTTTGCAGGCGATTCCGAATACGCAAGTCAAGATTAAGGTGTCTGATAATAAGGAAACTCAAGTTGTCCTAATGAATCGTACAAGACTAATGTATCAATATTGAGGTCGTATAGTGTTGACGGGATTTGTTGAGTATTTATTGTATTTGATAGTGTTTAGATTAACAGAAGGATCTTGTGAATTATATGTTTAGAGGGCTCGGAAAAATGATCATGATATAGAGGAATTATTTATGAAAAATATTTATTTATCATAAATAATTAAATTGCAAAAAAATGTACAATCGATTTAATATAAACATTTGTAATAATAAATCAAATATATTTAACTAGTATCATAATTAAATATAATGATTATTGGCAAAATATTGTACAAGTGATATAATTAATTTATATCATAATAATTAAAAATAATATTTTTAATTATTGAACTTGAATATTACTGATTTAATTATATAAATATTGAAATTATATAAAATATCAGTAGCAACATTATTTTTGTAAAGATCAACACTTAAAATAATTAATCTGAAAATTTCAGAATTTAATTCCTAAAAATCGATTTATTATTAATTATTTAATAATAAACTGTTTTAATATTGTAAAAATTAGTTTTATAAATAAATTGACTAATTTCACATTTTAAATAAAAGCAACATTGATTAATAATCTTATAAAAATTATTGGAATGTCGAAAATATTAAAAATTAATTGATTAAAAAGAAATGCAGACCCCTGGGTTCGAACATGGGTCTGTATTGTAACCAAACAGAGTCTTAACCACTGGGCTAAGCTTCTGTTTGTGTTTGGTTTAGGAGTGCTACATTTATAACCAAACAGGAACTGGTCATCTTCTCCAATTGGAGTCAAACAGAAAGTCAAATCTTTCAATTCTACAGGAAAACTGTGTTATATTCAAATTAACTTTGGAGAAACATTGTATAAGCGTAAAAGAATTAATTGAAACAATAAAAACGAACCGGTATTGAAAGGATGATCGGATTGAAAAATTCCGGCGAAAAACTGAGTATTCCGGCGAGTTGTAGGTTTTAATCCGATGATTTCGGGTGTTTAAGTGTTTGTAAATGGTGTGGAATGTTGCTAGGGATGTAGGGAACTTAAATACACGAAGTTTGGATCTCAGATTCGACACAAATTAGTGGATTTGATCTACTCTTATTTTTTTAAAAATTCTTTTTCTTTTGAGTGTTTTGGCACCATAATGTGTCGTTTGAATGATTGGAATTAGTTGGGATAGGTTGGGAATCATGTGGGTAATTTTACAGATCAAAAAAATTGGATTAAATTCGATTTTTTGTGATTGTTGATGAGATCCGCGACCTTGCGGATCTGAATGTGTAATTCAGCTCGAATATAATGTTAATATATATATTATTAGATTTCAAATAAAACACATCCAAGCTGGTAGACCAGCTGGTTGTGCGCATTGTTGTTGTCTGAAAGGGCGCGGGTTCGAGTCCCGTTCCGGGCCGATTGTTTGGGTTTAAAACCCTTTTTAATTTCTGATTAAAATAAATCAAATATTATTAAATCTAATTAGTATATATAAGGAATTAAAATCCATATCTTAACAGCTCTGTACAGAGGATAAACTGGTTAAGTCGTTCGTGTTACAACCGAGAGGTCACGAGTTCGAAACCCGGCAGGGTCCGATCCAATACAGAAGGACCCCCTCTTTTATTCAAATTTTTGGGTATTTACACTTTGGTCCCTGTAGTTTGATAATTGGTAGATCTGGTCCCCGAGGTTTCAAAATTGACAGTAATGGTCCCTGTAATAGTTCAGTTAAATATGCTAACTGAGTTAAGTTTAAAGAAGGAATTCTTTGTATGAAAGTTAACCAGGTTAGGATATTTAGTTAAAATGAGTTTCAAAAAGTCAGTTGTAGTCCCTAGAGTTTAAGTTTCAGAAAATGACCAAATGAACCTTGGACTTTTATTTCAAAACTATATATTTATCTCTTTATAAAGTAAGTTTCCAAAGAATGACAAATAGGTCCTTTAGATTGTAGTTTCACAAAATGTCACAATAGGCCCTTATAGTTTATGTAAATTTGTTTAATAGCATAAAACTCAACAAATTTGAAATTGTTTCATGTGTTTGTATTGGTATAAGCATGTATAAGAACAAAGCAAGTATGTTCAAATAAGTTTTATTCCAAATACGGTATTTGTTACAATGAAAGTCAAACAAATACGAGTGTGAAAACCAAGGTGGTCACAATCTCCCCTACTTTTGGAAATTTCGTCCCGAAATTTTTTATTTAGAGGAATCTTGTGAAAACAAATGCGGATATTTTGCCTTCATCTGGTCCTTACGTTCCCAAGTAAACTCGGGGCCACGTTTGGATTCCCAGTGAACTTTGACCAAATGAATCCGTTTGTTCTTCAACTGTTTGTATGTACGTTCCACTATCTCCACAAGTTTCTCGACAAAGTGCATCGTTTCGTCGATTTGAATCTCGTCGAGAGGAATGTGAAGATCAGCATCAGCTAAACACTTTCGCAAATTGGACACGTGAAAAGTCGGATGAACATTTCCAAGCTCTGGAGGTAGTTCTAGTCGATAGGCAACCTTTCCAATTCTTTCAACAATCTTAAATGGTCCAACATATCGTGGTGTAAGTTTTCCTTTCTTTCCAAATCTCACCACTCCCTTCCAAGGTGAAACCTTGAGTAGGACACGGTCTCCGATTTGAAAATCCATGGGCTTGCGTCCCAAATCTGCATAACTCTTTTGACGGCTTCTAGCGTCCCAAATCTACAAAATCAAGATTATCGCGGATTTTCTTGATTTTGTCTGTTGTTTCCAGAATGAGCTCAGGTCCAGTAAGCTGAGCTTCACCGATCTCATTCCAACATACAGGTGAACGACATTTTCGACCGTAGAGAGCTTCGAATGGTGCCATATTAATACTAGTATGATAACTGTTGTTGTAAGAGAACTCGATCAGTGGAAGATGAGAATCCCAATTACCACCAAAGTCTATCACGCATGCTCTAAGCATATCCTCCAAAGTTTGAATCGTCCTCTCAGATTGACCATCTGTTTGGGGATAATAAGCAGTGCTTAGATTCAGTTGGGTCCCCAAAGCAGATTGCATGGTCTTCCAAAAATGAGACGAAAACCGAGCATCATCACGATCGGAAATGATATCTAAAGGAACACCATGTCGTGATACGATCTCGTTTACATAGATCTTGGCAAGCTTTTCAGCAGAGAAATCCTCACGGATTGGTAAGAAGTGAGCAGATTTTGTCAAACGATCAACTACTACCCAAATAGCATCGTGACCTTCAGACGTACGCGGTAACTTAGTAATGAGATCCATTGCAATGTTCTCCCACTTCCAAACCGGTATCTCTGGTTATACAAGCAAACCAGAAGGTCGTTGATGTTCAGCCTTGACTTTGAGACAAGTTAGGCATTTTGATACATACAAGGCAACATCCTTCTTCATACCAGGCCACCAATACTGAGTACGAAGATCCTTGTACATTTTATCAGCACCAGGATGGATAGAATATCGAGACTTGTGAGATTCGTCCATTACTAAGGTGCGAAGATCGTCCTGATTCGGAATCCACAAACGATCCTCAAAATAGAGTAAACCATCGTCTTTCCTTTCGAGTTTAAGTTCAAGTTGAAGCGGTAGCTCATATTTCAATAAGTCTTTGATCACACATGATCGTTGAGTTTGAAGAACACGAGATTGAATGTCAGATAGGGTTCGAACTGAATGAAGCTTGACTCGTTCCTTTCGACTAAGCGCGTCAGCCATGACATTCGCCTTACCAGGATGGTATCGGATCTTGCAATCATAATCGTTTAAGAGTTCAACCTAACGTCGTTGCCTCATGTTCAGCTCCTTTTGATTGAGAATATGCTGGAGACTTTTGTGGTCTGTGAAAACCACACACTTCGTTCCATAGAGGTAGTGTCTCCAGATTTTAAGCGCAAAAACCACAGCTCCTAACTCAAGATCATGAGTCGTATAGTTCTTTTCGTGAATTTTCAGCTGTCTAGACGCATAAGCTATGACTTTACCTCGTTGCATAAGAACGCAACCAAGTCCTAGATTCGAAGCATCACAATAGACAACAAAATCATCGTTTCCCTCAGGTAGAGATAAAACAGGAGCGCCACAGAGCTTCCGTTTCAGCGTTTGGAACGCTTCTTCTTGCTTAGGTCCCCACTCAAAAGGCTTATTCTTCTGAGTCAAAGCAGTGAGTGGAACCGCGATCTTTGAAAAGTTAGAAATAAACCGTCGATAATAACCAGCAAGACCAAGAACGAACTTCTGTCGGTGTCGTCGGTGTCGTCCAATCCTTAATTGCAACAATCTTGGATGGATCTACGTGAATACCCTGCTCATTGACAATATGACCCAAGAACTGAACTTCTTTAAGCCAGAATTCACACTTGGAGAATTTAGCAAAAAGTTGTTCCTTCTTTAGGAGTTCCAATGTCAAACGAAGGTGTTGCTCGTGATCGGCTCGAGACTTTGAATAAATGAGAATATCGTCGATGAACACAATGATGAACTTATCTAAATAAGGTTTACAAACCCTATTCATTAAGTCCATGAAGATAGCTGGGGCATTTGTCAAACCAAAAGGCATGACAGTGAACTCATAATGCCCATATCTTGTACGAAAAGCAGTTTTGGGAATATCTTCCTCGAGAACACGAAGTTGATGATACCCAGATCGCAGATCGATCTTGGAAAAGCATGAAGCACCTTGCAGCTGGTCGAAGAGATCATCAATTCTAGGTAGGGGATATCGATTCTTGATGGTAAGCTTATTAAGCTCACGATAATCGATACACGTTCGAAAAGATCCATCTTTCTTCTTCACAAAGAGGACAGGTGCTCCCCAAGGCGAATAGCTCGGACGGATGAATCCTTTATCAGACAAGTCTTGAAGCTGTTTCGATAACTCTTGCATCTCTGACGGTGCAAGAGGATAAGGTGCTTTCGCAATCGGGTTGGCATTGGGTACAAGGTCAATATGAAACTCGACTTGACGAACTGGAGGCAAACCAGGCAGTTCATCAGGAAACACCTCTGGATAATTCCGAACAATCGGAATATCATGAACACTCTTGCTCTTACCTTTCTCCTCGGTGACATGTGCCAGGAAAGCAACATATCCTTTTCGTAAATATCTTTGGGCCTTTGTACACGACATAAGCTTCAATCCACCAGATGGTTTTTCGCCACGAACTTCCGGAACATCGCCAGACGGAAGAGGAATACGAACAATCTTATCAAAACAAATCACCTCAGCATGATGTTTGGTTAACCAATCCATCCCCACGATAATATCGAAACTCCCAAGTTGCATCGGTGTGAGGTCAATGGAAAAAAGATGGTTATCAAGGTTTAACCGACAATCACGAATAACAGAATCGAGAACGAGAGGTTTACCAGTAGCAACTTCGACAGATAAGGGTTTCCTCAGTTTAGTTCTAGGTATCGCAAGCAAAGGTTCAAAAGATAATGAAAAAAAACTTCTATCGGTGCCATAATCAAAAAGAATATATGCAGGTCGATTTTTAACAAGAAACGTACCATTAACCACCTCGTTATCAGCCCTTGCTTCGTTAGCATTCAGATTGTACGCTCGCCCATGAGCGGGATTCGCATTTGCATTGACATTGGCATTCACGTTTGGATTTACATTTGCATTTGCCAACCTCGGACAATTTTTGCGGTAGTGACCAAGCTCTCCACAATTGAAACATGTACCTGGTGGGAATCTAGCAGCATTCCCCTGAACTGGAGCTTGATTTCGAATAATCTGATTCTGACCCGAACGACAGACGTTGGCCAGATGCCCAAGCTTACCACACGTTGTGCATTGCCTACAAGCTTGTTGTGCAACATGATGACTGATGGGTGTCAAGTGTTATATATATTAGGTGTATATTTTAAGCCCCTTTAACACTTTTTAGTCAAGTTTTAAATTTATAAAACACGATATTCACTAACACTAGACACTCATATGGGCAAGTGCACCCATCGTGAGCGTAGTATAGTGTTGGTAAGATACCGAGGTCGTCCAAGGACACAAGAGCTTTTAGTACCGGTTTATCCTCAACTTCTAATCAAATCAAAAAGTTTAGAAAAATGTTTTAAGCTAAGAAAAATAAAAACTAATTAAAAATGCTGAAAATAAAAATAAAAGAAAAAACAGATAGACAAGATGAATCACTTGGTTCCGACTCGTATCTAGTGTAACCTTTGATTATTTCCACACTTTTGCACTTTTTAAGAGATTATCTTAGTTATTGTAGTAGGCCCCTCTTTTGAAGGTGACGTTACCCTCACCCCAGTAGTTTGAGTCAGCAAGGATACAATCCTAAAAGGGTGGACTATTGAAAGATAATTAATTAAGTTATTAATGCAAATTATGGTAGGCCCCTCTTTTGGAGATGACGTTACCCTCGACTAAGTAGTCTGAGTCAGCAGGGATACAGTCCTAAATAGCCGGGTTATAGTATTAATAGTAGTTAACTTATGAGGGGGTCAAAGAGTTTGGACCCCCGCCATCCAATATCGTTAAGTATTGAAGGAGGTCCTACTAAATTCGACCCAGGTCCATTGCAGGACCTCTAAACGCTGAACAATGGCAAGACCTTTACCAAACCGTTCCCTTAACCCCCGACCAGGTAGCCAACATACCTCCATATAGACCGTGGAGATATGAATGGTGAAAATCTTTTATTTTATATAGACAGTAAAATAATGTCAAGACACCACGGACAAACGATAAGGAAAGATCACCTTCAACATAAGAAACTAGTTATTAAAGTCATTAATACAAAACCAAGTAAAAGTGCGAAAAGATTAAAAATAAAAAGTATTACACTAGACACTTTGTCTTCACCAAGTGATGTAAGAGACTTAGGCAAACAAGGCCTTGATTGTCAAGAACTCTTACGATCAATCTTGGATCCCGAGACGACTCACACACTCTATGATGGACAATGGATGATGGTGGTGGATGATGGTGTTATGGTGGTGGTGGGTGGTGGGTGAAGTGTGAGAGAGGTGGTGTGCCAAGGGATGGGTTGAGCTTGAGCCAAGCACTCCTATTTATAGGCTGAACAGAAGCTCGGGCACGGCCCCGTGTCCAGTGGGCACGGCACTGTGTCCACATCCTTCTCTTTCTTCATTTAATGCAGCTTTGTCTTATTAGTTGACCACGCCCCCGTGTCCGCTGAGCACGACTCCGTGTGCAGAAGAATCTTTATACTATGAAGATTTGCCTAGATTATGCGAATCTTATAGTTGACCACTGCCCCGTGTCCGCTGAGCACGGCCCCGTGATGGGCAATAGAAGCTTCTACCACTTTGTCTTTTCTGCTGACACTTGGGCACGCCCCCGTGCTGGCTGAGCACGGGGCGTGTTCAGTCTTCTGTTATCTTGTTTTGCTTGGGAAGATGCTGTCATGGGGTCGGGCATGTCACGTCTTGTTCCTTTTCTTGTATTTATGTTAGATTTTGTTGTCTTTTTGTTTCTTTTATTAACTTGAGCTCATTTAATCCTGAAAATACAAAAGGAAGACAAAAGCACATTTTTTCCAACATTAGTACTAAAAAAAGGGTTAGTTTTATGCCACAATTGATGAAATTTATATGTTGCATTTTGCACACATCAAATACCCCCACACTTGAATCTTTGCTTGTCCTCAAGCAAAACTCTTTAATATGTGGCTATTACACACCCAAATGGAATGGGTAGAGAAGAAGGGTTTTGGGCTTGTCATAGAGTGTCGTGATTTCCAAGATTCTTTATTTAGTTTTATTTTTATTTATTTACAATCCTATTCGTCATGATTTATTTAAAACTTTTCATAAGATAAATTACTTCTTAGGGCATAACATGCCTCTTTAAAATTCTATTTATATACAAGCTCACATACCTCACGGGGATCACTCAACACTCGGCCGAAGATGCATTTTTGTGGATCACTCGAGAGCGGCATGGAACTTACTCCTACCATAGGCTTGCCAAGCAATCAATCCTCCTCCTTTTTAACTTATATACCTTTGTAACTATCAAGAGGACTTTGTGGGTGAAGGGTTAGGCTTGGGTTAAAGGTAGGTGGTTGGGTAAGTGGTTAGTGGTTAGTAGAAAAGGGCGAAAAGCGTAACAAGCTTCGGTTTTCGTAAGACTTTTTATTTTTGTAATTTTGATGAAGCTTTTATTCAAACAAAGTTATTTTTGATGAACTTGTTTGTTTATTTCCTTTTGCTTCATCATCAACACACATTTTTTTTTTGATAAGTCATATGAAAAACCGAACTTGTTACTAAAACAAAGGGTTAAAAATGAAAAAGGTTTTGGTGGGTAAAAAGGTGTTTGGTTTGGGTAATGAAATGAAAAGGTTTAGGCTCAAAGGGGCTAACTAGGGGGATTTTGGGTAGGTGGTAAAAAAAAAAAAAAAATGGTTTAGAAAAAAAAAGTTAGTCCTAATACCTCCATCATTTACTTCCTCGGGTTTAAGTTGGTAAGGACCGAGAATATATTGTCATGGCAAGTTCTAGAGTCGTAGGAACCAAGCGGCTATTCACACAAGAAACGAAAAATGAGCATTTAGTTTAATGATATGTAATTGTATGCTCGATAAAGGCTCAAAACTCACTTTTGTGGGAATGAGTTTTTATGTGATCAAGTATATATAATCAAATTTTAACTAAGTTTGCCATGCCTTTTCATAATTTTCTTATGTTGGTTCTTTTTATCACGACGCTATCGGTTGTAAATTCGTAAAAATATAACCTTTTTAGAACTTGAAATTCCCGAGTTAAACCTAGACAAGTAAAAAAAAATGAAAATTTAAAAAAAAAAAATTTGGGGTGATTAGCGGTTCCAATAGAGTTTTGTGTAACGCTTGTATTTAGGACTTGCAAGATTCAAGGTTTTAGCATCCCCCCCCCCCCCCACACACACTTAAATTACACATTGTCCTCAATGTGTCCCAAAAATAAGTTTTTAGGTTGATTGAATGTGTAAAAGGTGTGAAAAAGCAAAAATTTTGTGTTACTGGGCGCTGAACACGGCCCCGTGTTGTCCGGGCACGGCCCCGTGTTCAAGTGCCAGTAACAAAATTAAATCAAGAGAAACAGAAGCCTGGACGCGGGGGCGTGTTGGGTGAACACGGCCCGTGTCCAGTTACCTGAACTGGGTCTTTTTCTGCAGACTGTGCAGCACGGGGCCGTGTTGGGTGGACACGGCCCTTGCCGAACCTACTGTAAACGAAGAATTTCGTCGGACAGTCCTGTTTTCCTGCATGGGGTGCTGGTTCAAGTTTCCCTTGTACCCTTTGCCATCTCAAGTGTGTTTTATTCATTTCAACACCACCCAAACACCAAATTAACTAAAACCCATCATTCATTAGTCATAGAGAGAATTACATAATAGTCCTAAAAATAAAGCATAAAATAAAAGTTAAAAGTCCTAATATTAGATAGGTCAAGTGATCCGTAAAATCTTCCTAAGGAGTTCTACTTCTACAATAAGAACCAAAATTCTGGAAATAGATTCTCGGTCTAAAAGCCTTGTAGAACTCCAAGCCGAACGATGTCCCCTAGATGTTGCTAGAGCCATTCTTCTATTTCCCTTGGGAGAAGGGATGCGGCTTCATGTTCCTCAACATCTTGTGGAGGAGGAGAAACACCAATCGGAACCCCTTGTAGTATGTCTCGAGGGGGCTCCGGATGCAAGGCGTACCATTCAGCTGGAATTATGACTTCCGGTACCACATTCCATGCCCTTTGGGTGATAATTGGCACCAAAGGAGGAGAGGCGAGAGAGTTCAACCTTTGGTGCGAAAGGTTGACTTCCCGGAGACAACCTTCTAGTCCCACCGTCAAATGATTAATACGGTCAACCAATGCCTCTTCCACACTTGTCACTTCATCAAGGGCTTCTCTTAAGGCGTAAACATAGTTTACAAGAGAATCTTCAACCGTTGATGGTCTTCTCCCTTGCCGGTTGTTTCTGGAATGCGATGAAGAGTTTCCGCTTGTTCTGCTTGCCATTCTGAGAAAACATACCGAAAAGAGCTCAATTTTAAGGAACAGTACTTCGGACACGGCCCCGTGTTCAGCGAACACGACCCCGTGTTCAGATATCTGTAAGATTTAGGAACTAGGAATCTTGGGGTTTCAAATTGTTTTCATGTTTTTTAAAGCATTTTTGAACATAAACAACTTGAAACATTGTTATAGAACTAATTTTTAACAAGATTCCATGAACAAAAATCTAACAAACATCTCAATAAGGCTTGAAATCATGGGATGTTCAAGCTTTAATGGAAGTATGAGAAAAATTGAAGAAGATGAAAGTGGATAAAAGAGGAAAGGACAAGAAGATAGTTGAGAAACTTCTTTTAGAAAATACCTAGGATGGTATGTGAGAATATTCCCCAAATCTCTGTCCCTGGAGTGGTTCAAATGTGCAGGATTCTTGGCTGCATTTATAGAAAACGACAGTACGTTGCGCACGGCCACGTGTCGGCTGCACACGGCCCCGTGTGCAGTTGGAATCCTGACACATTTTTGTCCGAATTCTCACAAAATCAGAAGGGAATCTTTGGGTGGACACGGGTGCGTGCTTACCTGGACACGGCCCCGTGTCTAGAAGCTGTTTTATGAAGTGTGTCTATTTTCAAGGAACTTTTCCGGATCGGGCGGTTCCTTACTGGATGGAACAACCCCAAAGTGCCTAAGATACCTTAATTGTTCTAGAGTAAGACGAGGACACAAGAGGTTGTCGGTGAGGGTGATTCCTAGGTTATATGTAGGTGGACAAGTCCAACCCTTTTCCGGGCTCTCGTTAAAGAAGGTGTATGTCGAATCGCTTAGGTCTATGTATGCATCAAACGAAGTTGATGGGGAGTCCTTCACGGCACAATCGACACAGGGACGACAATCGCTCAAGTTCTCGCTAGAGTTAGAAGTATCGTTGGAAACAACGAAGTTGTTTGAATGCGTTTCCAACCCTTTTTCTTGGTTATCGTCTTGGAAAAGATTATTGAAATCTTTCCTAAGTTCTTTTAACCAATCAATAATTAGATCTTCTAGTTGAAATAATTCATCAAGAAGCATTTCTCCTAGAAATTCCGGTTGGGAGCATTCGAGGGAGAGATAAGGATTATTTTTACTTTCGCCCCTCTTAAGGATACTAGGAAATGATGGGTCTATATAGTGGGGTTTATAATTTAGAAAATAACATTCTAATTCCTTATGGTTACCACCACATAATTGACACCACATTGTACCATAAGAGTGCCGAAAGTAAAAAGTATCAGTATCACTCATGTTTGTGTCAGAAATTACCAACCGTCGGGATCTTACGGTTCTGTTTTCAGTAACTGAAACTTGGGCACGGGGGCGTGTTGAGTGGGCACGGCCCCGTGTTCAGCTATTGTCTGACTTAAAACAGGATTACCAATTCCAATGATTGGGCACGGGGTGTGTTCAGCGGGCACGGCCCGTGCTGAGTTCTGCAGAAGCTGAAAAATTAAGAAAAAATCCTAAAAAAATGAAAAATAAGAAAAAAGATTAGGCCGTTGATTCCTAACTTTCTTAAAATCCTTGTGTCCCTGGCAGCGGCGCCAAAAACTTAATGGGTGTCAAGTGTTATATATATTAGGTGTATATTTTAAGCCCCTTTAACACTTTTTAGTCAAGTTTTAAATTTATAAAACACGATATTCACTAACACTAGACACTCATATGGGCAAGTGCACCCATCGTGAGCGTAGTATAATGTTGGTAAGATACCGAGGTCGTCCAAGGACACAAGAGCTTTTAGTACCGGTTTATCCTCAACGTCTAATCAAATCAAAAAGTTTAGAAAAATGTTTTAATTAGCTAAGAAAAATAAAAACTAATTAAAAATGCTGAAAATAAAAATAAAATAAAAAACAGATAGACAAGATGAATCACTTGGTTCCGACTCGTATCTAGTGTAACCTTTGATTATTTCCGCACTTTTGCACTTTTTAAGAGATTATCTTAGTTATTGTAGTAGGCCCCTCTTTTGAAGGTGACGTTACCCTCACTCTAGTAGTTTGAGTCAGCAAGGATACAATCCTAAAAGAGTGGATTATTGAAAGATAATTAATTAAGTTATTAATGCAAATTATGGTAGGCCCCTCTTTTGGAGGTGACGTTACCCTCGACTAAGTAGTCTGAGTCAGCAGGGATACAGTCCTAAATAGCCGGGTTATAGTATTAATAGTAGTTAACTTATGAGGGGGTCAAAGAGTTTGGACCCCCGCCATCCAATACCGTTAAGTATTGAAGGAGGTCCTACTAAATTTGACCCAGGTCCATTGCAGGACCTCTAAACGCTGAACAATGGCAAGACCTTTACCAAACCGTTCCCTTAACCCCCGACCAGGTAACTAACATACCTCCATATAGACCGTGGAGATATGAATGGTGAAAATCTTTTATTTTATATAGACAGTAAAATAATGTCAAGACACCATGGACAAACGATAAGGAAAGATCACCTTCAACATAAGAAACTAGTTATTAAAGTCATTAAGACAAAACCAAGTATAAAGTGCGAAAAGATTAAAAATAAAAAGTATTACACTAGACACTTTGTCTTCACCAAGTGATGTAAGAGACTTAGGCAAACATGGCCTTGATTTTCAAGAACTCTTACGATCAATCTTGGATCCCGAGACGACTCACACACTCTATGATGAACAATGGATGATGGTGGTACATGATGGTGTTATGGTGGTGGTGGGTGGTGGGTGAAGTGTGAGAGAGGTGGTGTGCCAAGGGATGGTTTGAGCTTGAGCCAAGAACTCCTATTTATAGGCTGAACAGAAGCTCGGGCACGGCCCCGTGTCCAGTGGGCACGACCCCGTGTCCACATCCTTCTCTTTCTTCATTTAATGCAGCTTTATCTTATTAGTTGACCACGCCCCCGTGTCCGCTGAGCACGACCCCGTGTGCAGAAGAATCTTTGTACTATGAAGATTTGCCTAGATTGTGCGAATCTTATAGTTGACCACGGCCCCGTGTCCGCTGAGCACGGCCCCGTTGTGGGCAATAGAAGCTTCTACCACTTTGTCTTTTCTGCTGACACTTGGGCACGCCCCCGTGCTGGCTGAGCACGGGGCGTGTTCAGTCTTCTGTTATCTTGTTTTGCTTGGGAAGATGCTGTCATGGGGTCGGGCATGTCACGTCTTGTTCCTTTTCTTGTATTTATGTTAGATTTTGATGTCTTTTTGCTTCTTTTGTTAATTTGAGCTCATTTAATCCTGAAAATACAAAAGGAAGACAAAAGCACACTTTTTCCAACATTAGTACTAAAAAAGGGTTACTTTTATGCCACAATTGATGAAATTTATATGTTGCATTTTGCACACATCAATGACCATTGCAGCGAGCACATTGAGGTGCGGTACCAGCAAACGCTTTCTTCGCAGGAGGTTGAGCTGGTGGGTTCTGAGCAGTTTGTGCAGTTACTGCAAAATTCTGGGAACCCTTTCACTTTCTCGACTTCTTCGATGACTCACCTTCTTTACCCTTACCTTTATTCTTGTCCTTCCCAGAATCAGTCGCCTTCTTTTTATCACCATTGCGGGTGAGTTTACCATTCCTGACTTGAGACTCAGTCAGGGTAGCAGACAACTCGATTGCTTGGCGAAGGGTGGTAGGATTAATACCGATCACTATATCCAGAATAGAATCGGGTAGACCATCGATATACCTCTCTATCGCTTTCTCCAACTGGGTAACCATAGTAGGACAGAAAAGACTGAGCTCCTCAAATCGATTCGTATACGCACGGTGTTCTCCCCCGTCTTGTTTCAGATCGTCAAACTCTCGTTCCAAAGCTCGAATTTCGTGACGGGGACATAACTCTCTCATCATGAGAGCTCGAAGCTCTTCCCATGTTTGTGCCAATGCCACTTCGGCACCCCTGTCGCGCATCACTCCGTTCCACCACGTAAGAGCACGCTTCTCAAACACACTCGAAGCAAATTCAACCTTACGCCCATTCAGACATTGCACATGTCTGAATGTGTTCTCGATACTCTCGAACCATTGAAGGAGTGCAGTTGCTCCTTGTGACCCAGAAAACTTTAGCGGCTTAGCAGAATTGAAATTCTTGAAATTACACGATGCATTATTATTGTTGTTGTTGTATATCTCGTGGACTTGGGTCACAACACCGGGAAGCACAGCAGCCACTTGCTGAGAGACCAGGGCTGCGACTTCGTCAATAGTAAAAGATTGTGCTTCACGTAGAGGAGGCATTGTCTAGTAAGGAAACAGGAGAATCGAGTGAGATTGAAAAGTAGGAAAAACAAAAGAGGTATCGACAAAACACAAGGAAGGCGATCATTTGTTTGTTACCTCGAACAAACAAACGAAACGCAGTGACTAATCAAAGTAATGAATCCAAATAATGAATCGCGAAGACATGCTCGCCTATAAGTGAACACTCACCCCAAGAGTTCCCAGGTAATAGTGACTGGTCCGATTATGTGGATTTGTATGAACACTCTAGCCTTAGACAGAAAACTCAGGGTACAGGCATTCACTCTTCCAGTTTGCACGAGTTCACATTATTTAGACCCAAACTCTGACGAGATTTTGAAAACTCAAAAGGCACTAAGCAAAAAATGAGTCAAACTAGAAGGGTTCAAAACCTTATAACAGAGGGTTCAAAACCTAGTAATCAATCATCCTAGAACGGATGATTAATTTTCGAAGCAGATTCGGATTTTTATTTTTTTTATTCAAAACACAAATCAACTTGCGTTGGGGTCCTAGAAAGTTATAGTCTAGGTCAAAGTTTTACTAATAACCTAATTCTCTATAACCATTGGCTCTGATACCAACTTTTCTGTCACACCCCGACCACGTAAAACAACAAATCGTGACGGAAACGTCGGGGAGTGTTGTAACAGAATTATTGTTTCAAACCATGGATACAAGAGTTTCGTTTTATTGAATATTAAACATTGTCTTAAAGTTACACAAGCAATTCAAACATAGTTTATCATCGTTATTAAATCACTAAGGCCTCGTCCGGTCCTAAGTGAGCATGCATCCTATTCGCAATCAACATTAAGCAACATCACCTGAAACATATGTAAAAACAAAGTCAGCAAAGAAATGCTGGCGAGTACATAGTTTTTGTATGAGTATCAGATTCATGGCTCGTTTGTATGTTGAAACAACTTGTACAACTTCGTTAATTGATATTAGAAAACCTTGTTTCGTAAAATGTTTGTATTGTAAATGAATAACCAAGTCAAAATGGATTGGTCATAATTTATAACCCTTGCCATGAATTTTAACCCAAAACATTTGTTTATGTAAACCAAATTATAAATCGTTCTTATAATAAAACTCGTATGGTTTATATAGTTTTGTAAACATCGTTGTGTAATATTGTTTAACTCGTTCTCGTTATAGAACATCATTCATTCGTTTAAATCGTTCCAAATCGTACAATTCATTCACTCGTTTAAACCGTTCTCGTTTTAATTGTGAAAACTACTTTTGGTCGTCTCGCTAATAACATTCAAATCTTTGTGACTCATCCATCTTTCAACTCGTGCTCGCATTAACAAACCTCCGAAGGGTAAGTTAACAATCATCAGATTCAGTCGTTACCCACCTAACCCACACATAACCATGGGTCCGGACCGTCCGGTCTGATAACGGGATTTGTCGGATCCTATGGTACCATAACCTAAATTTGTTGGTTCGGCCAAAATTAATGAATGTCATTCGTTATGTAATTACCACCAACAAGTTCCTTCACATTATCGAAATCGTTATTAGTTTAGTATAAACCATCTCAATCGTTTTGAAACCATCGTTAGAATATCGAAATCATTTTGATACATATGAATCATATGTTTCATCCCAAAAAATAATGTAAAAAGGGACTATGAACTCACTTTATTTTGCAGGCGATTCCGAATACGCAAGTCAAGATTAAGGTGTCTGATAATAAGGAAACTCAAGTTGTCCTAATGAATCGTACAAGAAAAATGTATCAATATTGAGGTCGTATAGTGTTGACGGGATTTGTTGAGTATTTATTGTATTTGATAGTGTTTAGATTAAAAGAAGGATCTTGTGAATTATATGTTTAGAGGGCCCGGAAAAATGATCATGATATAGAGGAATTATTTATGAAAAATATTTATTTATCATAAATAATTAAATTGCAAAAAAATGTACAATCGATTTAATATAAACATTTGTAATAATAAATCAAATATATTTAACTAGTATCATAATTAAATATAATTATTATTTGCAAAATATTGTACAAGTGATATAATTAATTTATATCATAATAATTAAAAATAATATTTTTAATTATTGAACTTGAATATTACTGATTTAATTATATAAATATTGAAATTATATAAAATATCAGTAGCAACATTATTTTTGTAAAGATCAACACTTAAAATAATTAATCTGAAAATTTCAGAATTTAATTCCTAAAAATCGATTTATTATTAATTATTTAATAATAAACTGTTTTAATATTGTAAAAATTAGTTTTATAAATAAATTGACTAATTTCACATTTTTAATAAAAGCAACATTGATTAATAATCTTATAAAAATTATTGGAATGTTGAAAATATTAAAAATTAATTGATTAAAAAGAAATGCAGACCCCTGGGTTCGAACCTGGGTCTGTATTGTAACCAAACAGAGTCTTAACCACTGGGCTAAGCTTCTGTTTGTGTTTGGTTTAGGACTGCTACATTTATAACCAAACAGGAACAGGTCATCTTCTCCAATTGGAGTCAAACAGAAAGTCAACTC
Organism: Helianthus tuberosus; assembly: GCA_030545235.1. Taxonomy (NCBI): domain Eukaryota; kingdom Viridiplantae; phylum Streptophyta; class Magnoliopsida; order Asterales; family Asteraceae; genus Helianthus; species Helianthus tuberosus. Next base: position 53,057,365 of record CM060445.1, on the reverse strand, counting down.
TTTCAATTCTACAGGAAAATTGTGTTATATTCAAATTAACTTTGGAGAAACATTGTATAAGCATAAAAGAATTAATTGAAACAATAAAAACGAACCGGTATTGAAAGGATAATCGGATTGAAAAATTCCGACGAAAAAGTGAGTATTCCGGCGAGTTGCAGGTTTTAATCCGACGATTTCGGGTGTTTAAGTGTTTGTAAATGGTGTGGAATGTTGCTAGGAATGTAGGGAACTTAAATACACGAAGTTTGGATCTCAGATTCGACACAAATTAGTGAATTTGATCTACTTTTATTTTTTTTAAATTCTTTTTCTTTTGAGTGTTTTGGCACCATAATGTGTCGTTTGAATGATTGGAATTAGTTGCGATAGGTTGGGAATCATGTGGGTAACTTTACAGATCAAAAAAATTGGATTAAAATCGATTTTTTGTGATTTTTGATGAGATCCGCAAGATGAGATCCGCGACCTTGCGGATTTGAATGTGTAATTCAGCTCGAATATAATGTTAATATATATATTATTAGATTTCAAATAAAACACATCCAAGCTGGTAGACCAGCTGGTTGTGCGCGTTGTTGTTGTCTGAAAGGGCGCGGGTTCGAGTCCCGTTCCGGGCCGATTCATTGGGTTTAAAACCCTTTTTAATTTCTGATTAAAATAAATCAAATATTATTAAATCTAATTAGTATATATAAGGAATTAAAATCCATATCTTAACAGCTCTGTACAGAGGATAAACTGGTTAAGTCGTCCGTGTTACAACCGAGAGGTCGCGAGTTCGAAACCCGGCAGGGGCAGGTCCGATACAGAAGGACCCCCCTTTTATTCGAATTTTTGGATACTTACACTTTGGTCCCTGTAGTTTGATAATTGGCAGATCTGGTCCCTGAGGTTTCAAAATTGACAGTAATGGTCCTTGTAATAGTTCAGTTAAATATGCTAACTGAGTTAAGTTTAAAGAAGGAATTCTTTGTATGAAAGTTAACCAGGTTAGGATATTTAGTTAAAATGAGTTTCAAAAAGTCAGTTTTAGTCCCTAGAGTATAAGTTTCAGAAAATGACCAAATGAACCTTGGACTTTTATTTCAAAACTATATATTTATCTCTTTATAAAGTAAGTTTCCAAAGAATGTCAAATAGGTCATTTAGATTGTAGTTTCACAAAATGTCACAATAGGCCCTTATAGTTTATGTAACTTTGTTTAATAGCATAAAACTCAACAAATTTGCAATTGTGTCACGTGTTTGTATTGGTATAAGCATGTATAAGCATAAAGCAAGTATGTTTAAATAAGTTTTATTCCAAATACGGTATTTGTTACAATGAAAGTCAAACAAATACGAGTGTGAAAACCAAGGTGGTCACATTAATTGTCAAAAGTTAGGGCACATGGCACGATTCTGCAACAAAAGAAATGAGAATGACAGATCTAGCAATGCACTCATGCACACCGATGAAGTAGAAGATGAGAATGATGACACCATGTTCATGATATTCAATGTGGAAGAAGTTATAAAAAATGATTGCTGGTATCTAGATAGCGGATGTAGCAACCACATGACGGGTGATAAGAACTTGTTTGTAACGTTAAATGAATCCGAGCGGCGAGAAGTAAGAACTGGAGATGATAAACGACTTGATGTACTCGGCTGTGGAGACGTAATGATCAGAGTTAAAGGGGTAGGGAGACGAGTTCCTAATGTGTTTTATGTGGAAGGACTAAAACACAATTTATTAAGCGTCGGTCAATTAATTCAAAAGGGATATGTTGTAAGGTTTAATGATCGGGAATGCACAATTAAAGATCCATCCGGAGCCTGCATTGGAACTGTTAGAATGACAGGTAACAAGATGTTTCCTCTTAATATGAAACAAGATCTAACACCCTGGGTATGCAATTTGACAACCTCCGAGTCTTCAGAATTATGGCATCGGAGGTATGGGCACTTGAATTTTGAAACGTTGTATGATATGGGTGTGAATGAGGTTGTGAAAGGCTTGCCGAGAATCACTAGATCACATAATGTGTGTGAAGAGTGTATTTTCGGTAAGCATGCTAGAAAACCTTTTGCCAAACAAGCGACAAGGCATGCTAAGGAACCACTACAACTCGTTCACTCGGACATATGTGGCTCGATGAGAACTCGATCTATAGGAGGTGGTAAGTATTTTATTACTTTTATAGATGATTTCTCTAGAGAGACGTGGGTATACTTTCTAAAGTTCAAGTCCGATGCTTTGACTTATTTTAAAATATTCATAGCACTCGTGGAAAATCAAAGTGATCACAAGATAAAGTGTATACGAGCAGACAGAGGCGGGGAATATTGTGGTCATGAATTTCAAGAATTTCTTAAGGAAAGTGGAATACGTCATCAGCTTACCACAAGCTATACACCTCAACAAAACGGTGTAGCCGAAAGGAAAAATAGAACTCTTATGGAGTTGAGTAGAAGCATGTTGAAGATGAAGGATTTACCGAATGTGTACTGGGCCGAGGCAGTTTCGTGTGCAACCTATTTACTAAACCGAGCAATAAATAAAAGTGTGCTCAATACGACACCACAAGAAGCCTGGAGTGGAAGGAAGCCCAACGTTGAGCATCTTAGAGTTTTCGGATGTGTTGCTTATGCACATGTTCCGAAACAGCAACGAGGTAAGTTAGATGACAAGACTGAACGAACTATATTTGTTGGATACAACGAAAATAACAAGGCCTATAAACTATATAATCCAGTGACAAAGAAGATTATAATAAACAGAGATGTTGTATTCAATGAAAGCCAACATTGGATCACCGATAAAGGGAGTCAAGAGACATCATGCATAGAGGTAAATAATTCCAGTGAAGATACTCAAAGAGATGAAGTAGAAGATCAAGACCAATCTGCAACATTGCAAGGGAACATACATGCACAGGAACACTCAAACTAAAGTGTTCAGAATGAAAGTCCATTCAACAGTCACAACGAAGAGATGAATACAACCGAGAACTCAAACAATGGAATTGAAGATGCAGATTCGTCTTCCTCCTTAGAAAATGAAGTAATAACAACTCGAAGAGTAACTGATGTGTACCGCAAATCAAAGCCCCCACAAAGGCCCAAGTTGATGCATTATATGATAAAGACTGTGGTAACTCAAATAATGTTGTGAACTTTGTCCTCTTTGCTGATGCGGATCCAACAACATATGAAGAAGCATGTAAAGAAACCAAATGGAAGGATGCTATGGACAAAGAGATGGATTCTATAATTAAAAACGAAACATGGGAACTAGTCGAACCTCCAAAGAATCAAGCTCCGATAGGTGTGAAGTGGATATATAAAACGAAATATGACGAGCATGGGAAAGTGAGCAAACACATAAGGATCAAATACCATTTCATTCGGGACATGATCAAGAAAGATGATATTGAAGTGCGTTATTGCTCAACCAAGCAGCAAGTTGCTGATGTCCTCACTAAAGCATTGCAACCTAAAGACTTCCAGCGGTTAAAGGAGTTCTTGCACTTTAGTGAAATCTAGCTTACGGGAGGGTATTAGACGAACAAGGCTTATAAGCTAGATTATGTTATATAAATTCATTATTATTAGAATGTATTATGTGATGTTATTAGTATTATTATACGTTAACTTAGGTTGAGGCGGTTATTATTATATAAACCCCTCGTATATATACACATTCATATGTAACGAATTGATTCACCAATTCAATCAAGAACATTAAACAAATCCTCTCATACGAATTCTAAGTCTGACAGTGTGATTCATTCCAATAAAGTCGTGTTAATCGTCCTTGTATTCATGTTTGTGTGTGTGTTTGTACAGAGAACATAGAAACTTGCATTTGGATATTGTATTGAAAAATATTGAAGGGGTAAGGTCCCAAAAACCTCATAAAAAGGATTTGAGACCATACCACAAACTGGCTTTTTTCAACCTTTTTAACCTTGCGCGGCCGCGCATGGGTCTTACTAAAGGAAGAAAGCAATCAGTAACTTATAGTCGCGCGCCCAAAGGATAACATGAATCCTTGCGCCTTCTCCCATTTAACAAAGGATCAAAATCCTTTGTTCAATACTTCCGCCTAAATATCCAGACTTGGATATTATTTTACCCAGACTTGGGATTTACTCATCTGTGTCCACACGGTAAGGTGTCACACCAGATTACAACAATAATCTTCTAGAAAGAAAAACAATCGTGCACCACCCAGACGGTTATAACCGTCTGGACACGTGTCATCACCACAAGCAACCCTGGAATCACAACGAAGGCATGCAATTGAAGAGTAATCTCCACTTAATCACTTTCCACGTGGCAATCCCCCAGCCATAGATCAAACCACGATCCGTGTGCATTCACATCGGATCGAGACAACTTAACGAAGGATCAAAGAACTTAACGGAAGAAAAGATAACCGCTACGGCGTTAGCATCTTCCGTCGTCTTTTCAATAACAGGTTTTCCCTCCCAAACTCCCGGTTATAAATATGAGAACTGTTCAGGTATAAACTCAGATCACACTCACTTCTCAAATACTTATCTTCTCCATTACCAATACTTATTCTCACACCGGAGTCGGGTCAAGGAGAGAACCCTCTTCTCCCCTTGGCGAGGCTAACAGTGTTCTTTTTTGCAGAACCACCGGAGAAGAAATCCCGTTGCAACTGAATCAACCGAGAGAGAGCTAACCCTTTTATGCGGATTCAAACCCCCTAACTATCTCGGTTCCGACCATTTAGTTAGTGTTTCTTCATTGGCGCCCACCGTTTTCTCAGTTTTTCTAGTTTCTACCTCGTTTCGATTCAGTTCATTCCATTTTCTGTTCTTTGCACATGGCAGAAAATTCGTCATCTCACCGGCAACCTGGTCCTAGACCAAACGTCGGAAACAATTTACTAGTAGAAGAATCCACAGAACATTGGTTTAGCAGATGCCAAGCTGTTTTAAACACAATCGTTATTCAAATCGCCAGATCTGATTTCCCAAACATCAGATCTGGAAAAGAAATTAATACCACAGTATTGGATCCACCAACACTACGTAGGGGGGACATCCAATCCAGCCAATATAGCAGATATCAGAAACAAATACACATGGTTCAAGGAGGTCCGTCACGAAGACCAAATAAACGAAATTATGATCAACATTGGAGAGAACAGCAAGTCGTATTTCCCGTTGTTCCTGGGGGCCCTCAGGAAGAACGACCAGTAATTATTACTGGTATTTTCGGTCATTACCGAACGGACTATATGTTCATAGATCCAGGGAGCTCGATGGACATCATATACGAACAGTGCTTTAAACAGCTTGATTCAGAAGACAAAGCACGTCTAGAACCAGTCGATTTTCCCCTCACTGGATTCTGTAATGAAGCTGTATTCCCATTAGGGCAAATCGCTTTCCCGGTGACTTTATCAGACGGCGAACATTCACGAACAGTTACAGTCAATTTCATGGTCATGCCGGCAACATCACGTCATGATGTCTTGCTCGGGAGAAGGTCACAAAGGGAATTTAGCATGATCACATCCATTCCACATGCTGCTTGTGGATTTCCGACAGAAACCGGAGTGGCAATTCTCTATTCAAGCAAAGAAGTCATGTCCGTAGACGACGAACCACCAGCAAAGGTAGTCAAACCTTCGGCACCAAACGAACCAGAGAAATGGGTCTTGAACAACGAATATCCAGAACAGACCATTCTGCTAGGACAAGCCATTTCCCCAGCAACACGCATACAACTGAAAGAATTGTTGTCTAATAACAAAGATATATTTGCCTGGTGCCCAGCAGACATGACTGGAGTTCCACGCGACATCGCGCAACATTGTCTAAACATCAAACCATCAGTAGAACCTGTTGCTCAGGGGAGGCGCAGCTTCAGTGAAGAAAAAGCAAAAGCAATGGACGAGCAAGTAGCAGAGTTACTTAATGCGGGAATCTTGCGCGAAGTAAAATACCATACATGGGTCGCCAACCCAGTGATGGTACAAAAACATAGCGGCGGGTGGAGAATGTGCGTCGACTTCAAAGACCTGAATAAAGCATGCCCAAAAGATTGCTACGCGCTTCCAGAGATAGACAAAAAAGTCGACTCTCTAGCATCATTCAGATGGAAATGTTTTCTTGACTGTTACAAGGGTTATCATCAGGTCCAGATGAAAGAAGAAGACGAAGACAAAACGGCGTTCCGCACAGATAAAGGCATTTTCTGTTATACCAAAATGCCGTTCGGCCTACGCAACGCAGGCGCAACTTATCAACGCCTAATGGACACAATTTTCAAAGATGATATTGGCAAGACTGTCGAAGTATACATGGATGACCTCGTCATCATGAGCCATGAGGAAGGCACAATGCTTGACAATATTCAGCGCACATTCGACTCCTTGCGCAGCGTGAGTCTAAAACTCAACCCAACTAAATGCTCCTTCGGCATGGAAGAAGGAAAATTTTTGGGATTCATCGTCACAAAAGATGGTTTTAAAGTAAATCCAGAAAAGGTGCAGGCTATTCAGCTAATGCCGTCACCCGCAACAGTTAAAGAAATGCAAAGGCTCGCCGGACGCCTAGCGGCTTTGAACAGATTTTTGGCTAATCACGCAGCCAAGTCTTATCCATTCATCAGTACGCTACGAAACTGCGCAAAGAAAACTGACTTTCAGTGGACATCTGAAGCGGAAACCGCATTCAAACAAATGAAAGAATGTTTAATTCAGCTGCCAACACTGACAGCACCAAAAGAAAAAGAGCCACTGATTTTATATCTATCTGCCGCGGAAGTAGCGGTTGGTGTTGTATTGATGGTAGAACGTGAGAACATCCAAACTCCAATCTATTACATCAGCAAAATGCTTACCGGCCCGGAAACTCGGTACTCAATGATAGAAAAGCTAGTCCTAGCACTAGTACATGCATCCCGACGCCTACGCAGGTATTTCTCGGGTCACGTCATCACAGTTCTTACCAATTACCACTTAGGCCAGATCTTATGCAAACCCGACGTGGCGGGACGACTGGCCAAATGGGCAATTGAACTGGGAGGTTACAACATTTTTTACAGACCAAGACCCGCAATCAAAGGGCAAGTTCTAGCAGACTTCGCCACTGAAGTTCCTATCGATAAAATACAAGAATGTGAGGCAATCCAGAACCCAACACCTGTTTTCGACGACAGAGTCTGGACCTTACACACAGATGGTGCTTCCAATGACGATGGAGCAGGAGCAGGTCTCCGATTAATCAGCCCAGACAACCACGAGCTCACATATGCTATACGCTTAGATTTCAAAAGCACGAATAACGAAGCTGAATATGAAGCCGTCTTGGCAGGTCTTCGCTTAGCGTTGAAAATGGGGGCAAGAAATCTTGAAGCTAACGTTGATTCAAAACTGGTAGCCGAGCAAGTTAATGGCAATTACGATGCAAAAGAAGCTATGGCGTTGTACCTTGAACAAGCGCGGATGTTAATCAACCAATTTCAAACATTCAAAGTGAATCACATAAACAAAAGCGAGAACAAACATGCTGACGCGCTAAGCAAGCTAGCTGCTACCAGCTTTAAGCACTTAGCAAAGGAGGTACGCATAGAGGTATTATCCAACCCTTCTATTCATCTCAAGCAAGTAAACGTCATAGAAATGGGAGATCCATCTTGGATGTCTCCAATTATCTTGTACCTTCAGCACGGAAAACTACCGGAAGGAAAGGCAGAAGCTCGAAAAATACAACACAAGGCAATAAATTACGAAATGGCGGATGGCGTCCTCTACCGGAAATCATTCATGGGCCCATTACTACGCTGTGTCGATAAAACAGACGCCCAATACCTTGTCAGAGAAATCCACGAGGGATTATGCGGGATACACGCGGGACCGCGCATGGTCGTGGCAAAAATAATGAGCGCTGGATACTATTGGCCAGGAATGCATATGGATGCAGTCGATTTATTAAGAAGATGCGAGGCATGTCAACGCCATGCACCAAAGACACTCCGACCCAAAAATCCGCTAATTCCCGTTACTTCCACCTGGCCTTTCCAACAGTGGGGCATCGATCTTGTCGGGCCATTTCCTGACGCGCCAGGTGCAGTAAAGTTCATCATCGTCGCGGTGGATTACTTCACAAAATGGGTGGAAGCTAAAGCTTTAGCCTCAACAACAGCAATGGTAATCCGCAAATTTATATGGGAACATATCATTTGTAGATTTGGATTACCATTGCGCATTATTTCCGACAATGGTACGAATTTCGCAGCAGAAGATCTCCAAAAATGGTTCAAAGAAATGAAGGTCGAGCATAACTTTGCCTCCGTTGCGCATCCTCAAGCGAACGGACAGGTAGAAAGTGTAAACAAACAGATCGTTGACGGCATAAAAGCGCGACTCGGGACAGCGCGCAGAGGGTGGGTTGACGAACTTCCCAGCATCCTCTGGGCGCATCGAACAATGCCAAAGACTAGCACCGGCGAGACTCCGTTCAGTCTAGTCTATGGATCTGAGGCCGTCATTCCAGCCGAGATAGGTTTACCATCACCGTGCATGATAGCCATGGAAACACAGAACAATGAACAAGAGCGAAGAATGGATTTGGATCTTTTGGAAGAAAGGCGCGAGAACGCCGCGATAACAGAAGCAAGGTACAAATCCAAGCTCGAGAAATATTACAATGCGCGCGTCCGCGTTTGCACATTTGTCCCCGGGGATTTTGTCTTGCGCGACAATGAAGCTTCAAACGCTGAAAAGCCGGGCAAATTAGCGCCAAGATGGGAAGGACCATACGTCATTAACGAGGTCCTAGGCAAGGGGGCATATACCCTAAAAAGGATCGATGGGACCCTAGTCCCCCGCACCTGGAACGCACAACAGTTGCGCAGGTGTTACATATGAACCAACTCTTCAAAAGCGGAAAGAACATACAGGCAATGTATTTCTTTATTATGTCTTGTATCACAAGCCTTGCGCTCTTATCAAAACAAACATCATTTTTACTTATATCACTGTTTATTACAAATTGCATGTAATTTCTTTGGTTCGCGCGAAAACAATATGGTCAAAAATTGTATACCTCATGAACAGTCTAAAAACAAGGCAAGTTATTACGCCTTTTAGACAAACGTTCAAACATGAGCACAATACCATCTCTCATTCGCCTTACCTATCCAAAAGCAATTAAAAACATGCAACATATTGTAATCTAAACAAACAATTCACAAGCACAGCAGTGCATCACAATATACAAAAAGTGTAACACAAACACTTCACAAGATCATGGCAATGATCTTCAAAAAAGACTGGTCCCAAAGACTAGAATATTCACAAACAACAAAAAGAGACATTGTTTCAAATTAGTAGCAAGATGACAGCCACACCGGTAAAATACAAAAAAAGAGATTTTTATAAGCATCAAAAGAAGGGATAAACAACTCCCAAACCTAACCAGCATCGGAGTCATCATCAACAGACATCTGCTCACACCGATGAGTTTTTTGACGCTGATACACCAGCCGGCATTCTCCCTTCCGAAGCAGCGAGAACCGAGCCGCCAAACCATCAGGATCCAGCACAACACCGGCACCATCAATAGCATCCATAGACGAAAGGAATTTACGACCAGAATCAACAGTTGCCGGAATATCAGTTTTCACCGGACTCTCTGCAGCAACAGCAGTTAAAGGGGGAGAACGAGATAGAAGCACAAGGCCTTCAGCAGCCTCGTAAACCCTAAAAATATCCAGCAAACGACGAGTTTGGTACGAACGCTTCATCTTTCTTGCTCAAAAACCAATCGGAAGGTAAGGCATCTAGAATATGCATATATATATAAAAGAACTCCACCTCGGGAAAGGAGAAAATTACTCATCATTAATCGTCAGAATTATATCACATCCAAACGGCGCTACAGGAACAAGGGTCATTTCCCCATTAATAAAGACTGACAAGCGCCATTACAAATCCCAAGACAAAGGAGAAAAATAGCCACCCTTACTGCCAGCTGACGTCATTACATGTCAGAGTATGATTACCAAGTCACATTTTGTCACTTTCTCCAACAAACTCAATCTTCTCGTAGAAGCTTTCTTATCTTTTCGCGCCCAAAAACATTTCTCTCTCATAAGTCCAGTGCTCCACTTATTTGCATAAGTACAACACTAGACTGGGGGGACTTGAAGGGGTAAGGTCCCAAAAACCTCATAAAAAGGATTTGAGACCATACCACAAACTGGCTTTTTTCAACCTTTTTAACCTTGCGCGGCCGCGCATGGGTCTTACTAAAGGAAGAAAGCAATCAGTAACTTATAGTCGCGTGCCCAAAGGATAACATGAATCCTTGCGCCTTCTCCCATTTAACAAAGGATCAAAATCCTTTGTTCAATACTTCCGCCTAAATATCCAGACTTGGATATTATTTTACCCAGACTTGGGATTTACTCATCTGTGTCCACACGGTAAGGTGTCACACCAGATTACAACAATAATCTTCTAGAAAGAAAAACAATCGTGCACCACCCAGACGGTTATAACCGTCTGGACACGTGTCATCACCACAAGCAACCCTGGAATCACAACGAAGGCATGCAATTGAAGAGTAATCTCCACTTAATCACTTTCCACGTGGCAATCCCCCAGCCATAGATCAAACCACGATCCGTGTGCATTCACATCGGATCGAGACAACTTAACGAAGGATCAAAGAACTTAACGGAAGAAAAGATAACCGCTACGGCGTTAGCATCTTCCGTCATCTTTTCAATAACAGGTTTTCCCTCCCAAACTCCCGGTTATAAATATGAGAACTGTTCAGGTATAAACTCAGATCACACTCACTTCTCAAATACTTATCTTCTCCATTACCAATACTTATTCTCACACCGGAGTCGGGTCAAGGAGAGAACCCTCTTCTCCCCTTGGCGAGGCTAACGGTGTTCTTTTTTGCAGAACCACCGGAGAAGAAATCCCGTTGCAACTGAATCAACCGAGAGAGAGCTAACCCTTTTATGCGGATTCAAACCCCCTAACTATCTCGGTTCCGACCATTTAGTTAGTGTTTCTTCAAATATCTTAGTCAATCATAATGTTCATACAAAGATTACATATATACTAGGCCGGTTAGTTTGATAACCGCCTCTAACTATGCTAACATAATAATAATGATATTAATAAATTCCTAATGCTAAGTTTATATACTAATACCATCCCCAAAACTTTGCATCCGTAATGACTCGTCTCGTCTTCGTTGATGATAAAATGTCTTCTCTTTGAATTTATCATAATGCGTCCAAAGATCTACCATGAATTGTTTTGTGATGCCGAGTACGGTGATGTTGTTGCTCATTTCCCATTTTGTCGCTGAAAGTCTTTTAACCGTCGTTAATGCCAATTCAACGCCGCTAAATCGTTCTGTCGCTAATCTGTTTTCTGTCGCTATCTTTCTTCTTTTGTCACTAACTGTCGTCGCTAAAACTAGAAATCCATTCTTTCCTTTTAATTCCGGTCGTTCCTGCGTCCTTCCTTTCTTCATTTTAACATCCGATGATTCATTCTTAGTCATGTGTTTCTGTCTTCTCATATCATTCTTGAAGAATAAAATGTCATGATTTCTTTCAACTATTTCTGTCACCGTTTCCGGTGATCGGTTCCGGTTCTATCCTTCGCTCTCGTCTTCTTCTTTTTCTTCGTGATCATCCTTTGTTTCCTTGTCTTTCACAAACACATTTTCTTCATCCTTTTTATCCCGAACATCTTCACAGGCTATCTCATCTCTTTCGGGATCGTCTTCTTCTTCCCGTGTTATTACTTCGCCTGCATCTCCGTTATCTTCATGACGCCCTGATTCGTATTCCAGTAATGCAATTTCGTATTGCAATTCCATTATTGCAATCTCTTGTTTCAAGATTGCAATCGCGCGTAATCAGGTATAATCGGGATCGATGTTTATTTCTCGCCCGTATCCTTGTCCGTTGTTCATAACTATCATCCGTCTCTTCCCGGGATCGTGTAATTCTGATCGCAATTCTCTGTTTTCTAACCATGGGCTCTGATACCACGTGTTAATCGTCCTTGTATTCATGTTTGTGTGTGTGTTTGTACAGAGAACAGAGAAACTTGCATTTGGATATTGTATTGAAAAATATCTTAGTCAATCATAATGTTCATACAGAGATTACATATATACTCGGCCGGTTAGTTTGATAACCGCCTCTAACTAGGCTAACATAATAATAATAATAATAATAATAATAATAATAATAATAATAATAATAATAATAATAATAATAATAATAATAATAATAATAATAATAATAATGATATTAATAAATTCCTAATGCTAAGTTTATATACTAATATATATACACACATAAATTTATACATATATGGAAAACCTTTGGTCTAACTTTGGTTTAGGATTGGATTATTAAAAATTTACATTTGATGAGTATTTTTGACCCGCTGAATAGTTTTGAGGAATCACATTACTCGCTACCAAAGTTTTCCCATCACCAGAAGTCAGCCTGAAAGAAAATGGAGCTTTAAATGATTCGTTGATGTCTTTTTTCCAAACTGCACCCCATATGTTATCCATGGACGAAAAATCACTTGCGCCACCGTGTGCTATCTCCACATGACTCAAGGCACCATCTCCATTCGTATATTCTATTGCTGTCGCGAACCAGGATTGGTTGGTTTTCGGGCTAACTTTGAATGCTATCTTCGTGGCACCATAGTGGCATGGCACCCTACAACAAGTCACGGTTCTTCTTTTAAGCAATCAGAAAGTGGTTATCTAGACCATAAAAGTAGCAACTAAGAGTGTTACAATTTTGTGATGCACCTTTTGAACTCAATTTCAACTTGGCCAACTAGTCTTAAATTGTGATCTTCTCCCTGATGTGCCATCAAACCAAAAGCATACCCACTTATATCAAAATGATAAGGCACTTTATCACATGCCCCTGGACACTTATCACCGACTGTCACATTAATTGGTTTCCCTGAGCAATATGGTTTTTGTGAACAATGTATCTGCATGTTTATTTATTTGAATCTCATCGTCATCATTTTTAATATTTTCCATTTACAAAATGAAAATGAGATAGCCAACATACCTGAAAACAATGTCCGCATCCCTTCCCATTCAAAAAGATCTTTGAATTTCCTGCTGCTATCATCGCGTTAAAGGGAGGATCGTTCACATCTCCCTCCCATCCACAAGCTGTTCCTGCTCGTCACAAAGACAACTAAACTCACTAAATAAACAATGTAAATTTTGTTCACGACATCAATTTGCTATTCTCAACGCGCAGAGGGTTAGGCACAACAATTTCTCAACGTCGAGGTACCAAAGTTTTGTTTCCGGTTGGATCGGATATGTTATTCCAAAGGGGGTTGCGGCGTAACTTGTTGCCCGTTTACCTACCATTCTACTGTAAATTTCATATAATATTAATTTCATATAATATTATAATGATATACACTTAAAAATTTTGTAAATTTATACTAATAGAAAACTACGCATTTTCAACTGTCTTTTTGGTTACAACAGACATTTTGCAACTGATTTGTGATCGAAAAACGTGGGTATTTTATGACCAAACTAAGGTTCCCAATATGTTGTCATGTTTAAATAGAAACATACCAATATATTATCATTTTTGGTTGTTAGAAAAAAGCTCATCGCTTGTTTGAAAAAAGCTCATCGCTTGTTTGAAAAAAGCTCGCTTGAAATCTGCTGAGTTGAAAATGATTTGCGCCCGAGCTTGTTAGCTCGAATAATCAAAATACTCAATATATATATCCAACTAACAAACATCAAACAGTGTTTGAAATGATAGTGCTTTGTACGTTCCTACTTCTATGTAATTCCTTCCTTTCTACGCTCCTATAAATTTATGATAGTCCCAAATGTCTTCTCGAGTCAAAATCTCAAACTTCTCTTTAAACCAAAGAGTTCGAGCCAAATCAAGTTGGCCGAGCACGCTCGGTTGGAATATTAGCAAGCTTGGTTGGAAAACGAGTTCGATCAATCTCAAGTTTTAGCTTGATTTAGAGTTCAAGCCAAGCTTGAGCTGAGCTCAGCCTGATCGCTTAGCTCGACTCGTAAACAACCCTAATCTAGAATCAACAAAGTTCATCCCTGTTAATACATGAGATTACCATTTCATTACCTTTAGTGGCACCGGTTAGAGGACCATACCAAGTTGCTAAAGCAGTATTATTGGTCAAGCGTAGAAAACACAAACTAGAAGAGATGTTTACTAGAAAGATGGTAACTACAATTAAAGAAATGGAAGCCATTATGTTGAACACTTTGTTCTCTTTCTGAAAGGATGTTAATGAGTTGTTTTACTTATCTTTTAATGAATTTATAGCACCAAAAATTTTAGGTATTTTGTAACTATATACTGGGACAATTGCATATTTTTCTTAAAAAAATGTTTAATTGCGTATTTACCCAACTTAAAATTAAAATTGCATATACCCCTTTCCTTAACAATTAAAATTGCATATATCCTATTCCTTAACTAATATAATTGCAAATTTACCCATTTTGATTTATTTTATTAAAACAAGTTATATAATGACTTTTTACCCTTATTTTTTCTATAACTTAAAAAAAATACAAATTTATTCATTTTTACTACTCTGATATTGGTTTCCATGACTCCATAAATGTAAACGCCTATCGTCCAGGTGTGCTGCTTTGTGCCCTTTAATGTCTATATATATTTGTTTCAATTCATCAGTCACAAGGTTAGAAATATCGTATGATGTGTTAGATATTTTAGTGAAATCGGGATTGAGTTGGTGATCAAAGCGAATAATAATATACATCAAGCAAGTTAGGAGGTGCGGGAGTGCACGCTTGTTTGAGTTATTATAATTTGAAGTGTGCGGGCGGAGCCCGTACTCTACGTGGGTTCCAAGGGGGCAACGCCCCTGGGAGCAGCCCCTGGCGGTGTCCAAGGGGCAAAGCCCCTGGCTGGGGTCGAGCTGGATTAAATTGCTTTATGGAAAATGCCTTAGAAAATAAAATTTATGAAAATTCGTCATAAATTTTCAGACAAAAAATCAAGGCAATTTTATTGCGGTTTGATTAAAATTCGAACATAACTGCCAGATGCCGTTATCTGCAGAACACCCCAAAATTCTCATACAGTTTTTGATCATCCTCTTCCTGGTTCATGAAAATTCACACACAAAACAACATACCCTGGTTCAATTTCTCGAAATCAGAGTTGTATCCGATTGAATTATTCGGGTGGACCACCGAAATAATTTGATCTGAGAGTGATTACACGCCTCTCTGATCATCCGGTTTTCTGAAATTTCCCAAGAATGAGGCTGGTTCTAGATGATGAAGAATAACAACAAGTCCAGTTCAAAGAACAAGAATGAGACTGGTTCTAGCGGGTCTAAGGACCCGGGCAAGCAAGGTCAGAATTTAGTACAATTTAATAATTCGGTTAAGAATTATGTGTCACTAATTTCTGAGGCATTTTATGTGCAGGATGATAACATTGCTTGGTGGGTTGATTCGGGTGCAATAAGCCATGTATGCAAGGATATTCGTTGGTTTAAAGACTTTCAACCAATCGAAGACGGATCTATCATCAAGATGGGGAACATTGAAACTGAACCAATCAAGGGAATAGGAACTGTGAATCTTGTTTTTACTTCTGGAAAATCTTTACTTTTGAACAATGTTTTGTGTGTGCCTGGAATTCGAAAGAATCTGTTAAGTGCCATTGTGTTAAATAATTGTGGGTACAAACAAGTATTGGAAAGTGATAAGTATATCTTGTCAAGGCATGATACATTTGTAGGTTTCGGTTATCTATGCAATGGTATGTTTATGTTGAATGTTGATGTCTCTTTTATGAATGAATCTGTTTGTGTTGCTTCGACTAGTAATGTTAACGACATAGCTTCAACTAGTAATAGTAACAACTTGACTGATTCGGAATTATGGCATGCTAGACTAGGACATGTACATTATAAAAGGATTAAGGAAATGTATAAAATGAGCTTAATTCCACCTATTAACATAAACAATGATAAATGCCATATTTGCAAGTTGAATAAGATAACTAAAAAACCTTTCACGCAACATGTTCATTGGGAAAGTAAAATGTTAGATTTGATACATAGCGATCTATGTGACTTTCATGCTACACCTTCTCTAGGTAATAAAAAATATGTTGTAACGTTCATAGATGACGCAACTAGATTTTGCTATGTGTATTTGTTGCATGCTAAAGATGAAGCTCTTGAAAAGTTTAAGATCTATAAAAAAGAGGTAGAGCTTCATCGGAGTGGGTTGATAAAAACCCTACATACGGACAGAGGTGGTGAGTATCTTGATCTCGTGTATTTCCAATCAACTGGAATAATACACCATACCACATCTCCCTACACACCGGAACAAAATGGTGTGGCGGAAAGGAAAAAATAGGACTCTAAAGGAAATGGTCAATACCATGTTGTCCTATTCGGCCTAGGTGAGGGCTTTTGGGGTGAGGCTATGTTGACAGCCTGCTATTTGCTAAATAGGATTCCAAATAAAAGGAACAAGACCACCCCTTTTGAGCTTTGGTATAAAAAACCACATGAGCTGCATAAGCTGAGAGTTTTGGGTTGTAGAGCCGTGGTGAGGCTCACTAATTCTAAGATAAAGAACATAGGGGAAAGAGGTATACACTGCATTTTCATTGTGTATGCGGAGCATTCATTTGCTCACATGTTCTATGTTATAGAACAAAATGACTACGTGTCTGTGCATACGGTAATTGCGGCAAGAACTGCAGAGTATGATGAGAATAGATTCTCTTCAATACCTAGGCCTTGGGACATGATTCCAAGCTCTAGTAACTCTCAAGTGGCTGATCAAGTGACTAATACTCCTCCGGGACCTAGGAAGAGTGGTAGATCAAGAAAAGCTAAATCATTTGGTGATGATTTTCAGCTATATTTGGTTGAAGGATCTAGAGATGAAATTATATTGAGGAAGATCCTATAACCTATAGTGAAGCCATGGCATCTCGGGATGTAGCTTTCTGGAAGGAAGCTATAAATGATGAGATGGACTCTATTATGCAGAATAACACTTGGAAACTGTCTGATCTACCCCTTGGGTGTAAACCACTTGGTTGTAAATGGATCTTCAAGAAGAAGATGAAAGCAGATGGTTCAATTGACAAGTTTAAATCACGATTGGTAATCCAAGGCTTTAGACAAAAGGAATGAATTGACTACTTTGATACATATACTCCTGTAGCAAGAATATCCACAATTAGATTGTTGGTTTCCTTAGCTGCAATACACAATCTTGTAATTCACCAAATGGATGTGAAAACTGTTTTCTTGAATGGTGATTTGGATGAGGAGATGTATATGTAACAACCAGAGGGTTTTGTTATGTCCGGCAATGAGAATAAGGTGTGTAAGCTAGTTAAGTCATTATATGGCTTAAAGTAAGCACCAAAACAGTGGCATTAATGGTTTTGTATTAAACCAAGCAGACAAGTGTGCATATAGCAAATTTGACGATTCTAGGAAAGGAGTCATAATTTGTCTATATGTAGATGACATGTTGATCTTCGGTACTGACCAGGAACAAGTTGATAAAACAAAGAAATTTTTGTCATCTTGTTTTGACATGAAAGACATGGCGGAGGCGGAAGTGATCCTTGGTATAAGGATTAAACGGGAGAACAATGGCATATCTATCTCTCTATCTCATTATATTGAGAAGATATTGAAAAGGTTCAATTTTCATGATAGTTCTCCGGTTAGCACTCTAATGGATCCTACTTTTAAGCTCTCACCTAATGAAGGTGTAGCTGTAAGCCAACTTGAATATTCAAGGGCCATTGGATATCTCATGTATGCCATGATTAGCACTAGAATGGATATAGCTTATGCTATTAAAGGCTTAGTAGGTATACTAGCAATCCAGGTGCAAGTCGTTGGCAAGTAATGAATTGAGTATTTAGATACTTGAAAGGAACCATGAACTATGGTTTGACTTATACCGGATTTCCTTCAGTTTTAGAAAGCGATTCAGATGCAAGCTGGATTAACAACAAGGAAGATTATTCTTCCAAAAGTGGATGGACTTTTCTGCTTGGAGGAGGTGCCATATCTTGGGCATCTAAGAAACAGACTTGCATAACTGATTCGACAATGGAGTCTGAGTTTTTAGCATTAGCCGCAGCTGGCAAAGAAGCTGAGTGGCTAAGAAACTTGATTTATGAGATTCCATTTGTGGCCTAAACCTATATCACCAATATCTATTAGATGTGGTAGTGTTGCTACCTTGGCTAAGGACTATTGCCAAGTGTATAATGGGAAGTCTAGACACTTAGGTGTTAGACACAACATCATTTGTGAGCTCATCATGCATGGGGTGATATCGGTGGAGTTTGTGAGAACTCAACAGAATTTAGGAGACCACTTAACCAAAGAGTTATGTAGAGATCTTGTGCACAAGGCGGCTGTAAGGATGGGATTAAAGTCCACATGATATTTCTTGTGTTAAGATACCCAATTCCCACCTAATATGACGTTAGGTGCTAAATTCAATGTGGAAAGCTTAACATTTAAAAATTTGAACACATTAGTAGCATCATCCCAAGGTATGTGTTCAGACCTGCAAGTTAAAGGAGGTTGAAGGTTTTCTTCTTAATAGTTCTTTGAAAAATTGCATATACAGGTGCAAGAATAAAGAGCTACCTATATGAGCATGAAGTTTAGCCGCTTCAAGAAGCTAGGACTTGGCTTTGATATGTGTCACACCCTGACTTTTGCAGAAGCATGATTATGGTGTGACTTTCTTAACACCATTGCATTCAATCATAACAACTACTATATGATTAAAACCATAGATATTCATCCATTAAAGAAGTTTAAAACATAACAACATTGTTTTAAAACGTAGACTTCAAATTCAGATTACAACCATACGAATTGTTTATGAGTTCACTAAGGACTCATCAAAAGATAATAAATAAAACCAAGGTTTGGAAGACGTGTCTCATCCAGGAATAAGACACACTGACCAAACCCAAAGACCATGGATGACATCTTTATTCCTAACACAGCATAAAACTTCCAACGCCCGCCAGATCCACTTACTAATTCCCTGAAATACATGTAGTTTGAAAACATCAACAAAAGTTGAGCGAGTTCGTGTGTTTGTTTGAGTGTATGAATAAACCTTTGAAATCACTGTAAGTATGTATGTAAGTTTATAAATCCCGGTATGAAAGCAATAAGGAAAAACAGATCACCAATGGTTTGCAAGGCCATTCATATGTGTGACGTGATGCAGGAAGCTCAAACGTAGCAAATTTGTACTGGGCTTCCGGCTATAAGACATAGTCTACACATGGCCCAAACCCTGGTCCAACATGGGCGGGGCTCGCTACACCCAAATAGATCTATCACTCATGTCCCTCGGTCCTACAACGAGGATTGATGGCCTTAAGCGTTATGCCCACCACTCACATGATCTAAGTGTACCCTTCCTTAGCTAACCATACCAAATAATAATGTTTGTAAACAGTTGTAACATGTGCTTCACCCCCAAAGTTATAAAACTAAAAACAGTTAAAGAAAAGGGGGAACACGAAACTCACAACCTTGCATCTTCAACAATCGTAACTCGAACTTCTCCGGTGAACACGACTACCTACAACGTACTAATATCTATTAGACGAACGGGCCGTGCCTTGACTTAGTGTTAACGTTTCTGAGTTACGTTTCTTTTACGCCTTAGATATTATTCCAAGTTATATATTTATTGTCAAAATAATTAATATTTTAACTTACATTATATTTATTAGATTTTGGAATAATTCTTAAACAATATATATTAACTTAATACTTCCCAAGTATTAATACTTGTATTTCCTTCCCAATGATGGGGGTATCTTATGTGTATTCGTATTCTTGTATTTGTATATTCTTGTCATGTTTTGGTGTCGTATTCCGGTGAGTATTTATACATGTGAGAACACGTATTCTATTGTGTCCATTAAGTATTCATTTACTTAAATTTATATTATACTTTCCGGAATATTATTTCTAATGAAAGTCCACCAATATACATATTTCCAAAATATATATATTTCAGAAATATATTACATAGAAAAATTATTTATAATTTTTCTTTTGGCAAAAATATTTGTAGTTCCAAAATAATATATTTTTAAGTCTAACTTAGAAAATATATATATATATATATATAAACTTATTTTTATCCAAAAATAATGTATTTTAAGTTTATTCAAGAAAATACATATTTTTCCCAAAAATAATATATCTTCTAAACATTCTAAGTAAACACATATATACTTTTATTCACCAAAAGTCATATATTTCCTTCTTGTCAAAATATGATATACTCTTGTGATAATGATAAAAACCATACTTTCGTTTCCTTGTGTCCAAAATACTATTTACCAAAATATACTTGTGAATTAAGTTCCAGAATATTTTGTAAGTTACATTTCTTGTTCGGTTTCGCCAATACTTTGTGTGTAACTTATATACTTATTCCTTGGGATTTTGGTAATATTTTGGATGGTAATCCTTGGTATTTTGATGTGTTATATTATTTCAAGTCCTAAAATAATATAACTATTACACAAAGTATACAAATAATCACACATGTGTGTCTTCATTGTATATATATTCTAAATACAAATTTAACCATTTTTATTTATAAAAACCAACCTCCAATATTTATATTTTTGTAACCAAAACTTATGGCAAAGTTTATGTAACCATTTATTGTTGAAAATACATTTGTAAGTGTATGTTTATAAATATTTTTCTAAGTGTTTATATTTTTAGAAAATTTTGCCATAGTTTCCCCTAAAAATGGAGGTTTCCATGCTTTCAAGCATATCATTTACTTTTGTAAAATCATCACAATCAATCCACAATCAACACTAAACAACTTACACCTACCAATTTTGCCTAAATCATGCTTATTCCACTACTTCATGAACTTGAAAGTTTAAGAAAATTTATAGTAACTTGGTAGTGTGTTTAGTGAGTTTAGTTACCCTTTAAAGTGTGGTTGTTTATATAAAAACATCACTCTTGCATGACTTAGATGTTTACAACTTGTAATCATGATTTAGAAAAATATTTCTTAATGAAATTTTCTTGTTACACAAGTGTTTCTATACTTGTGTAATCACTAAAAACAAGTCTTGATTATGTAAGAACCAAGATTATATGAAACTTATGTTTTTAACTTGGTTTCTTTGAAATCCTTCATAAATATTTAGATCCACATGATCAACAACTCACTTTAATCATGGTTTTTCAAGAAAACATTATTTCTTTAAAGTTCATGCTTTAAGTGTGGATGATCCATCATCCTACAACAATTTCTACTATCACATCTTGCTAAACTATGTTTTTAATCATGATTTAGCAAGACCTTTTGATGATTAACATCACTTCTACAAACAATCAAAGATCAACAAGCATAACAACTCATATTCATGAAGATATCTTTACTAAACAAGCTTATATTCATGTTTACTTCATATGATTCTTTAGTGTTCTTGATATTTTTTATCATGATTCATCATTAACAACTAAAAAGAGATGTAACATAGAGTGTACAAGATTCTTAACACTAGCACAAGGCTAGGGATGATTCAAGAGTAGAAAGTGAGTGGATAAAAGCAATTAGAGAAGGTCCTTCAAGATCCAAAGCCACCAAGCTTCTTTGTATACCTCCTAGCACCTTTGTATGATCTTGTAATGGTTGAAGGAAGTTGGATGATGATGGTGGTGGTTGTGCTCGTGTTCGGCCGAGAGTGAGAGCAAGAGAGGGAGAGAGATCAAGTGTGAAGTGTGTGATGTAATATGATCATGAACCTTTCATGTCTTTAAATAAACCATATTCTCCATTTATCTTATGTGTAATATGTTCTAAAAAGCACAACAAGATCTTATTTAATATAGAAATAAAGTCTACAAGCATGGACGTGAGGTATGGCCTTCCATAGGTGGGGAGGGGGGGGGGGGTCTAGGTGTAGGTTTAAACCTTTAGTTGCAATTTAGTTCAAATCCAAGTGTTCGATACGTGTTTCGGTTATTAGATATTTTTAGGAGGTGTTATGATGTTCAAGGATCATAACTAGCTTGGAAATATTAAAACAGTGCTTCTAGTGTAAATTTGGTGTTTCGGGTAGTGTCCGGTTGTTCGGTTGGATACTGGTTTGTTATAGTGCTAAACTTGCAGTTTAGTGTTCTTTATGTACCCTTTTGTGACACTTTTAATTCCCGACACTTAGGAAAGCATTCAGGACCATTTTACCGTGTTTCTACATAAAATAAGCATGTTAAAATGCTGATTTATGCTGAATTTTGCTGAATTCAGCACTTTGGGTGAGTTTTAGGCATTTTCCGGTACTTAAACTATCACCTAGAAAAGCAGTTTTGTGGTCCTTACTTCCCTACACTCTATACTAGTGTAGTACTTGGTTTCTGGCGCATTCTGGGTCTCAAAACAATGTCTGTCTATGTGCTGAGTTCTGTCAGCATTTGCTGATTTATCCGTTTACTGTGCTAATTGTACTTAAGGCATCATTTAAGGCAATATAGCTTTCATGCAATATTGATATGACATTAAACAACGTATGATGGACATGTATGTGTATGGCAGTAATCAGAAAGCAATTAATTTGTAATTCAGCACAGTCATTAAGCATTAATTGAGGTTAATTAGTTGTCACATTCTCCCCCTATTAAGAAAAGTTCGTCCCGAAATTTTAAGCTCTACTACTAGCCGCAGGGGTGTTAGGGAATAAATGCGGGTATTTCGCTTTCATGCGGTCTTCACGCTCCCAAGTAAACTCTGGGCCGTGACGTGCGTTCCATCGAACCTTAACAAGTTTAACACTACTCCTTCTAGTTTTGTTAACTTTCTAATCCGTGACCTCAACGGGTTCTTCTGTAAAATGGAGTGTGTCGTCAATGTGAACTTCATCAGCAGGAATAACCACTGTTTCCTATGTTGGATTCTTCTTCAGGTTGGATACATGAAATGTATCATAAACACCATTCAGTTCCGCAGGTAGTTCCAACTTATAAGCCACAGTGCCAATCCTTTTCAGGATTTTGAACGGTCCAATAAATCGTGGGTTTAACTTTCCACGCTTCCCGAAGCGTGCCACACCTTTCCATGGTGAGACTTTTAATAGAACCATATCTCCCACTCCAAATTCCAAAGGTTTCCTTCTTTGGTCCGCATAGCTCTTTTGTCGGTCATGAGCCGCCTTAATGCGCTCTCGGATCTGCATTATCTTATATGTCGTTTCTTGAACCAATTCAGGACCAACTAGTTGTCTATCGCCCGCATTTGCCAAACATAACGGCAATCGACACTTGCGTCCGTAAAGAGCTTCAAACGGTGCAGCTTGAATGCTTGTATGATAGCTGTTGTTATAAGAGAACTCAACCAAAGGTAGGTGAGTGTCCCAACTGCCACCCAAGTCCAGTACACAAGCTCGTAACATATCTTCAAGTGTTTGAATCGTTCTCTCACTTTGACCGTCTGTCTGTGGGTGAAATGTCGTGCTCAAATTCAGCTGTGAACCAAACGCTTCTTGGAAAGATTAACAAATCCTTGACACAAATCTTCCATCTCTATCAGATATAATCGAGATAGGCACTCCATGACGTGCAACTATCTCCCTTAGGTACAGCTCAGCTAGCTTACCAGTGTTATCATTTTCCCTGATCGGCAAAAAGTATGCAGATTTCGTCAAAGGGTCTACAATTACCCAAATCGTATCATGACCTCTGGGTGTCTTTGGCAACTTACTTATAAAATCCATTGAGATCTGCTCCCATTTCCACATGGGTATCTCAGGTTGCTGCAAAAGACTTGAAGGCT
Organism: Helianthus tuberosus; assembly: GCA_030545235.1. NCBI lineage: Eukaryota > Viridiplantae > Streptophyta > Magnoliopsida > Asterales > Asteraceae > Helianthus > Helianthus tuberosus. Next base: position 53,033,432 of record CM060445.1, on the reverse strand, counting down.
TCTGATACTCGGCCTTTACCTTGGCACAGGTAGAAATCCTTCAAATCTTGGCCAAGAGTGAGAGCAAGAGAGGGAGAGAGATCAAGAGAGGGGGAGAGATCAAGTGTGAAGTGTGTTAAGTAATATGGTCATGAACCTTTCATGTCTTTAAATCAACCATGTTCTCCATTTATCTTATGTGTAATATGTTCTAAAAAGCACAACAAGATCTTATTTAATATAGAAATAAAATCTACAAGCATGGAGGTGAGGTATGGACGTCCATAGGTGGGGGGGGGGGTCTAGGTGTAGGTTTAAACCTTTAGTTGCAATATAGTTCAAATCCAAGTGTTCGTTACGTGTTTCGGTTATTAGATATTTTTAGGAGGTGTTATGATGTTCGAGGATCATAACTAGCTTGGAAATATTAAAACAGTGCTTCTAGTGTAAATTTGGTGTTTCGGGTAGTGTCCGGTTGTTCGGTTGGATACTGGTTTGTTATAGTGCTAAACTTGCAGTTTAGTGTTCTTTATGTACCATTTTGTGACACTTTTAATTCCCGACACTTAGGAAAGCATTCAGGACCATTTTACCATGTTTCTGCATAAAATAAGTATGTTAAAATGCTAATTTATTCTGAATTTTGCTGAATTCAGCACTTTTGGTGAGTTTTAGGCACTTTCCGGTACTTAAACTATCACCTAGAAAAGCAGTTTTGTGGTCCTTACTTCCCTACACTCTATACTAGTTAGTACTTGGTTTCTGGCGCATTCTGGGTCTCAAAACACTGTCTGTCTATGTGCTGAGTTCTGTCAGCATTTGCTGATTTATCCGTTTACTGTGCTAATTGTACTTAAGGCATCATTTAAGGCAATATAGCTTTCATGCAATATTGATATGACATTAAACAATGTATGATGCACATGTATGTGTATGGCAGTAATCAGAAAGCAGTTAATTTGTAATTCAGCACAGTTATTAAGCATTAATCAAGGTTGATTAATTGTACGGATACCTAGATTTTTGACAGTTGTCATAATATGCTCACTAAAGGATGGGACACAGGCTAATAAAAATAGTGTCAAGAAAGAACATTAGAGTATGTAAACTTGTGTGTATATTATCTTCATGTATTCGCTGAATAGAATATTTGGAATATTTGGAATGTGTAATATACTAATGTGAAATTCAATCGTCGCGATATTTCATTTATTCATAAGTTTGATTGTTATGAATTTGTTTAAGTTAATCAAGGATTACGCTAAAATGTGGGAGGAATTTTAGATATTTTAGTGTAATCGGGATTGACTTGGTGATCAAAGCGAATCATAATACACATCAAGCAAGTTAGGAGGTGCGAGAGTGCACGCTTGTTTGAGTAGTTATAATTCGAAGTGTGCGGGCAGAGCCCCTACTCTATGTGAGTTCCAAGGGGGCAGCACCCCTGGGAGCAGGGTCCAAGGGGCGGCAGCCCCTGGCGGGGTTCAAGGGGCAGAGCCCCTGGCTGGGGTCGAGCTGGATTAAATTGCTTTATGGAAAATGCCTTAGAAAATAAAAGGGTAAATTACTTTTTGAGTCCCTGTGTTTTATGGGTTTTAATCAGTTGAGTCCAAAATCAAAAAGTTTAACGACCTGAGTCCCTATAAGCATTTTCTTTAACCATTTGAGTCCAAATTTCTAACACTGTTAGAATTTTCTTGTTAAATGACTAAATTACCCCTATTATTAAAAAATAAATAAATAAACTAATTTATAACCCTTTCTCCTTAAACATAAACACCAGATCTTTTCTCTATCATCTTTTTTCATTCTTCCTCTAAACCTAAACCACCTCCATCCCACCACCACACCACCATCCCACTGCCACCACCATCCCACTACCTCCACCACCGCATCGTCCCCACCACCACCATCCCACTGCCGCCACCACCATCCCACTACCTCCACCACCGCATCATCCCCACCATCACCATCCCACTGCCGCCACCATCCCACTACCTCCACCACCGCATTATCCCCAACACCACCATCCAACCGGCACACATCTCTTTACTCATCCCGCTGTAGAAACTCTACACCGTATTCATACCCATCCATCTCAGATCTGATTCCATCTCATATCCACTGTCAGATCTGATTTCATCTCATCTTCTTCCCCCACTTTATCCTCTTTCAAGTTTCAATTCAAATCTTCAACAAATTTCCACATATAAATAACCACTCAATCAAACCCTATCTTCATCATCAATCTTCATCTTATCATCCAAATCAAGCTTCAAATCTTTAATCACCGTGGCTGAAGAACAACTGCTCCCTGATCAAATTAAACTCATTCACAAGCTTAATTTGTTCAAAATCAAAGGCAGAGATAAACACAATCGCAAAATCTTACGAATTATCGGAAAAAACTTTCCAGGTGATTTTTCTTTAACTTTTGTTCATGTTGTTTCTTGATTATTAATTGTAGTCGGATCTAGCGATTTTTGAAGTAATATTAGATGATGTCATTCGTTAATTTTCATTTGTATTATTCAGTTTTTGAAGTAATATTAGGTGATTTCTTTCGTTAATTTCGTTCATATTGTTTGTTAATTGATGGCGGATTAGCGATTTTCTAAGTAATTATGAGTTGATTTTTTTTTTTTTTGATAATTTTCAATTCTATCATCTGTTAATCGAACTCTAACAAGTGATTTTTAAACTATTATTTGTTAATTGAAGTCGTTTTGGTGATTTTGAAGTATTGATTTGTTGATTTTGTTTACAGCTAAGAGTTTGACAGTTGACTTATTGAAAAAAATATCTTGGTGCAGCGATGACGGTGGTGGTTGTGGTGGAGTGATGATGGTGGTGGTTGTTTTGTTGAGAGAGAAGATAAGAGAGAGAAAGTGATTAGGTAGAGAGAGAGATGTCTAGAGATAATGGATGGAATTTATTTATATATTTAATAATAGTTTTAATAATAATAAAATGGTTTTTAAGTACAAGGATAATTTGGTCATTTAACAAAAGTTGACAGAATAATTCTAACAGTGTTAAAATTTTGGATTCAAATGGTTAAAGAAAATGCTTATGGGGACTCAGGTCGTTAAACTTTTTGCTTTTGGACTCAAGTGGTTAAAACCCAAAAAACACAGGGACTCAAAAAGTAATTTACCCAAAATAAAATTTATGAAAATTCGTCATAAAATTTCAGACAAAAAATCAAGGCAGTTTTAATGCAGTTTGATTAAAATTCGAACATAACTGCCAGAGGCAGTTATCTGCAGAACACCCCAAAATTCTCATACAGTTTTTGATCATCCTCTTCCTGGTTCACGAAAATTCGCACACAAAACAACATACCCTGGTTCAATTTCTCGAAATCAGAGTTGTATTCTATTGAATTATTTGGGTGAACCACTGAAATAATTTGTTCTGAGAGTGATTACATGCCTCTCTGATCATCTGGTTTTCTAAAATTCCCCAACATGATGTCGTGGATAAAGTATATGATGCTATTAACTAGGGGAGTAGGGGTGTTCTCGGTTCACGGTTTGGTTCGGTTCGATTTTATTATAAAACCATATCCGTAACGTTCGGTTTTTGGAACAAAATTACGTAAGATTCAAAAATACAAAGAATAATCCAAGTTTTAATAATCTTTCTTAGATGTTTACATTTAATTTATTATGTTTAACCTTTTTAATTAATATCGTTCACATAAACCTAACATCTAATCTATTTTTATGTTTTTATTAAGACATTTCTCTTATAATACTTTGAAACTCATTTAATTTTTATTTTTAATTTTGTTATTTCTTATAGGAAATGGATAAATCATTTCACGGATCAATAAACGTGTTAATGCTTTTGTTATAAATACTTAACATTTAAGAATAAAACTAATAATTCCTAAATTAATATATAATAAACATCAAAAAGAGATTTTTTAGGTTATTCGGTTCGGTTCGATTTTTTCGGTTTTTTTGTGCAGTTCGGTTTTTTTTGGTTCGGTTTGGTTCTCTGCTCACCCCTAGAGTATTAATTGAACTTGATCTAATTGTGTTTTTTTAGTTGTTATGAAAGTTTTTCTGATATCACTTTTTTCAAGAATCTTTTCAGGTCGCCATGCTGGAAGCCCTGTGCATCATGCTGCATAAAGTGGCCTATGGCAGATGGTTAATCTACTGCTTTCACATGGTGGTGGGTGCTTGTTAGTTGCTAATCAAATTGTGCTATGTTGACATCGATCGATCCTGTTACGGGTTGCTTGTTCGTTTATTATCACTTAATACATTATTTACTATCGTAACTTTCAGCTAATGCATTGGTGATGAATGATGACTGTCAAACTGCACTTGCTGTTGCAAGAATCAAGGGATATAGTAACATTGTTCATGCAATTGAGGTACATTGGCATTTCATTTCACACGTGATTGTGACCTACACAGAACCTCTTTGTTTTGTTTTCCACAAATCTTTTCAAGTTTTAATATGGAGTAAAATGCCATTTTCGTCCCCGAGGTTTGGCCAGTCTTGCGACTTTCGTCTAAAGGGTAAAAAATACTAGTAAAAATGAATAAATTTACGGTAAAAACATAAACCAGAAAGACTACTAAAAATGAATAAATTTGTATTTTTTTAAGTTTTAGTAAAAATAAGGGTAAAAAAGTCATTATATACCTTGTTTTTAATAAAATAATAAATGGGTAAATTTGCAATTAAATTAGTTAAGGAAGGGGATATATGCAATTTTAATAGTTAAGGAAGGGATACATGCAATTTTAATTTTAAGTTGGGTAAATACGCAATTAAGCAGTTTTTTTAAGAGGAAATATACAATTGTCCCTATTATATTTCATTTTCTTTGTTTAACCTAAACGTTGATTTTCACATTAATTATATATAGTTGGGTAGGGGCGCTCCACTAGTGATGGAGTTTCATCACTCACAACATCGAATCAAGTTCGCCACGTCATCGAGCTTTATTCCATCACTAGTGATAGATTTTAGTGGAAATGCCCATTACTCACCACACAAACATCTGCCATTGAAAAACAACCGAACATGTGCAGCACCACAAACATCTTCACGCGTGATCCTGGTCACGCGTTACCATGTCAACGCGTTATAAACATCACCGGCGGTGGTGTATCACGGTCTTCGACGCGAGAACAAAACTCCACCACGGGACGCCCCTACCCCTAATACATCGTAACTAGTTACATCACATTTCATAATTCTATAAGACTAAAATTCTTTTCCTCATTTCTCTTAATCATAAGGAGTTAATTAATAAAACGTAACACAATTAATATTTCCTTAATATAATTGTATATTTATTTTCCCCACACGTCAAAACAAATGCTATATTTTGTTTAGCCTACTTATCTTAGTATTTACTAATTATAGTTTAGTAGTCAATGTGAAGTTACCTCACTTGTTAGAGAGTATTGCCATTTAGTGAAAGTCTTGAGTTCAATTCCTACCAACAAGTACATTAGATTAATTTGATGTAATTTATGAGTATGTAAGATTTGTTATTCAAAAAAATTGTCTAACTATATTATTGCATTAATGACTTCGGTTTAGTCTCATAAATTTATTTTGAATATATGCATTAAATTATATTTTAAAATATGTTATCTCTCTTTCTCTCTCTCTCTCTCTATATATATATATATATAGGGTTGAGTTCATTTCAGAACTCTAAATAACTACAGAACTTTCAGAACTCCGAATAAACAATCATTTTACATATAAGTTTTTGTATTTAGGATCTTTTTATCATCTATTATATGTATTTCTTTGATTACATACATGTTAAAAGTAGTTTACATATCTTTAATTGCCAAAATTATATATATGTGTCATAACTAATTACATATATGTAAAAAACTAGTTTACATATGTGTAAATATAAAATTACATATAAAAAATGATAAATTTTACGAAAAGTGTGTCAGTGTCACAAAAATTACTCTTAACTTGTATGTAATCGTAAAAATACACATAATAAATGATAAAATTATCCTAAACATAAAAATATATAAATAAAAAGATTGTTTATTAGGAGTTCTGCGAGTTCTGTAAATATTTATGGTTCTGAAATGATTCTGGCCCTATATATATATATATATATATATATATATACACATACGATGATTTATATGGAGAAATCCCATTTGAGTTACAAAAATTCTGAAAAACAAATGGATGGATATCTTGTGGCTACGTGTTACAGTTTTTCGCTGCAAAACATTTTTTGTGACACTGACACACTTTTCGTAATAGTGAAGAGAGCAGATAGAATGTATTACATTTTTTCAGTTATTCACATTTTTGTAACCCAGTTGTTACACTTTTTTTACTGTTTTTATAGATTATATGAAGTGTATTGATTTTAGAACTTATTATTTACGAAGTTCTATTTTGTAGTATGCGTAAAAACATGTTAAATTTATTCACAACGGATTTTTATTTAACAATACAGCTGTAACACTTTTTGTGTCAGATGAGAGACGAGAGAGAAAAGCGTAAGGTTGTTACACTTTTTGTCAGGTTGTAACATTCTCTGAAAAAAGTAATTCTTTGTTGTAACTTTTTAATACCATCCATTGATCATATGAGATTGATGGTTGAGATGAATTTTACTAGTTTTTTTTTAACTAAAGTGGTTTTTGATTTATCATTCTCTCTCTCTCTCTCTATATATATATATATAGGGGTGTGTTAACGTACAATATTCCTTAACGTACGATGCGCACGAGATGAAATTACGCACGCTATAAAACTCAAAACCTTAATCACGCATGTTGAAAAACCATACATCACGCATGTTGAAAAACATAATAACGCATGAACATACTCACGCATGTACCAAATCAGAAATCACGAATGGGGTAAAAGCCTAATCACGCACGTTATAAAACTAGTTACACATCTTATAATTTCATCTTGTAGATATTGTACTTTAAGGGATATTGTATTTTACACTTTCACTATATGTGTGTGTGTGTGTGTCTGTGTATATATATATATATATATATATGCCAACATGATTTAAAGGAACCTATCCCATGATCCCATTACTGATGCAGATCTGTAAGTGCAGGTCCTGCCAGATAATTGTGGCTTTATCAGTTCTGGTCAGAAAAGTCAAAGAAGTCAAAGCCAAGTCAAGAATTCGAAAACTTATGTAGTTTCGGGTTATTATATGTTCCAGATTTAATGTAATACTATGTAACTTCCGAGTTTATCCGTTAAACTCGGAACCAATTATTGACAATATGTAAGTTCCAGGTTTGTGTGTTAAACTCGGGACATCCTAATCTTTATCATTGTCCGAGTTTGTAGTCTAGCCTATATATAGGTTTGTGTAGGTTAGATTTAGGGCAATCCTTGGAGAGCCTTTGTAAAAAGTTCTGTGTGCACATTCTAGAGAGAGAAAGTTAGAGAGAGAAAGCTAGGGTTTAGATCTTTATGATTTAAACCAGCTTGTAGGAGATGTATACTCTATTCTATATGTAAATCTGTGTTGACTGAAATGAAATGAATGAGTTTCTCTTATATTTTTTTACTCTATCTTCTTTGTTTTAATGTTCCATGTCTTGTTCAAGTGCAATGGATGTTGTATGTTATCGATCCAAAAATCTTCAATGCTTTAACAGTGGTATCAAAAAAGTTGCTTAGAGAGAATTACGTTAATCACATCATGGTAACAAAACAATATGATGCTAATAAGGAACAGTTTAACGGATGGCCAACTAAATCCCTGCTAGATGAAATAGTAAGGAAAGAAAAGTTGATGCTATTTCCCAAAATTACTCCTTCACCCCTAAATTAGAAAGATGGTAGAAAGCCAAATGACAAACGGGCTCTGAAGATGAAGAGAATGAAAGAAGAACCGACAGCTGCAAAAAGAGGCACCTTGAAAACAATGGCTAAATGGAATGAGTCAACAACCCTTGAAAACCATAAACAGTTGGAATCACAAAGAGAAAAGGATACCTCATTACAAAAAGGCCAGAGTATGAACCGTTAGACTTTCCTATCAAGACCTTGGTCAGGCCTTCTGAGTTCCCATCAGCAAGAAACACTTCATTAGCTGCAAGGGAACTTCTTATAAGAAAATATGAACTGAAGAAGGACATCAGGAAAGAAGACCGAGCTGAAACAATCATGGTAAGACTAGTCTCTCCAAACTCATCAGTAATAACTCTGGTCCCGACAGATCTTCTTAGTAAAAAAAATTCTAAAAAGGAAGTCAAACAAAGACACACATGTATTGAATCTACTCAGGGCTAGTGGGGAGGTGGAGAAGATCACAATGAAACGTGCATCGGGCCTAAAAATTGAAGATCTCCAAGACTTAATAAGTCTACCACTAGACTGAGACCCAAAAGACACTATTTCTCTTGACTTTGAATTATAATTCAAAGGTCAAATAAGAGAATAGTTGATGGGGGAATAAAAGTTAATCAAATAAACATCTGTTTTGGCATCATTTGTCCTAGGCGGAGATTGTTGGACCTATAAAAGAACAGATGATATCCAAAAGCCAAGACATGATTCTCATATCAAGAAATAAATAGTTGATGAAGCAATTCTCTCCCCAAAGATAGTGAATCTTGAACTCCTAATCAGAACATTTGCTCAAGAACAAAGAAAACATCTAATCAAGACTTGGAACTTCTGTTCAAGAAGATACAACATTTGTTGAAAGCTAAAGACTATTGAAGACCACAGCACTAATGAAGTTAAAGGTCTTATGAAGAAGACCAAACATCTGTATGTCCACACAATTGTTTGGAAACTGCAACAGAGGATAGCTTAGAAAGTGTTTTCACAATGTAATAGTATTTATCTTGAATCAGTGTTTATACTAGTTAGAACAGATGTTAGGATTTGCACAGATGTTTGTAACATCTGTGAATATTTTCTGTTAGAAATGTTAGATGTTACTTTCAGGGTGATGTTAGCCAATCACAAACTGAGCTTTAGTACTTAGTATAAATAGATCTCAACTGTTAGAGATCTATTTTATCACTTCACACGTTCTCTTTTGTACGAATAGTTCTAGTGAGTGATCGTGTCACAACCCCCCGACCCCTACCACGGGAGCGGGTGCCGCGAGCTCAGATGGGTGGTATCGATGTTTATTAATTTAGCAGCGGAATACATCAGGACCGTAGTTAGGAAATATATTTGTATCAGATTAAAACACCAAACTTTTTATAATAATTCTTTGGGATAAAACCCAAGTTCATTTGACAGTACATTTGTAGGGGTAAACCCTAATTATTGAAAACAAAAACTCCATTTTATTTAGGTAACTTTTATAGCCACTTTCCCAAGCCTTTAGTGCTCTCCAGCTGGCTTCTATTTGGCTTTCAGATTGTGTTACCTGAAACGCGTTTTAAAAACATTTTATCAGCAAGAAATACTGGCAAGTGCATTCCATTTTGGTAAAGCACTAGTTATTTACACATTACAGTATTAAGGGCGATTACAATGTTTATTTCTACACAATTACTCGGTCAGTACGTGTCACTCGACGGATCTATGACTATGGTCATATCATACATTGGATACCCGTGCCTAATTATGAAGGTTATCAAGTACTGTATACAAACCCTATAATACTGGCAGCAAATGTAGAATTACAAAGTCTTAATCACTGTAATTGTATTTGAAAACATTTGAGGTTGGGTAAAACATTTTGACTCACAAAAAGAGTTTATAAAAGAAAATGTACTCACAAATAGTGAGAAAAAGTGAATATACTTACATTGTTGATTTAGGTAAAACTAGAGCTTCCTGGTGTATCTCCTGGTTATTATCTAATAAAATTAAACAATGCACACGTGTTAGTAAATAACCCAAATCACATTAACCGTACAACTCGAGACAGAATTCCAATGACTGAGTCAGGCAGAGCCTTGACATGCATTATGGAATCCTAAATCAATCGGGTGTAACACAAGACTGAACTCCAACGATTGAGTCGGGCAGAGTCGACATGCGTTACGGAGCCCTAAATTGATTGTGTAGGGTAACAGCAGGGTTATAATATTTACAACGAGCCAGAGCTTCGCTTTATGGTGGGTATTATGCTCAGGTATTACTTCTACTATATAGAAATTGAGAGAGTGTTTTACATTTTGAACGTTTGATCAAATGATCCAAAGTCCTCCATTTATAGGCCAGATATAGGGCGGCTCACGCCCCACGAAGAAGACAAGGAAGTCCTTCGCGGCCCGCGAGGACACGCGTTTTAGTTATAGCTTCGCTGAGTCAGGGGTATAGCAATGCCAAGTCACCTGCCACATGGCGATGTTACTTCACCGGCAAAACAAGGCCAGTCGTGGCCCGCGACAGACAAGGTGGTCTTGGTCGTGCCCCGCGAGTGACGGCTAAACTTGGTTTTTCTTATTTTTTTCTAAGTATAGGGTTATTTCAGGTCCGTTTCTCGCATACGGGGTATATTAGGAACGTTTTAGGGTCACGTTAAGGATTCTAGGAGGATTGTTATATCCTCCCCACCTTGTTTTAGATCTCGTCCTGGAGGTCTACTGGAACAGGTGTGGGTATTTCTTTTGCATCTCTGATTCGAGTTCCCAAGTGTATTCTGATCCTCTCTTGGAATCCCATTTCACTTTGACTAGAACTAGTCTCTTGTGTTTGAGGTTCTTGATCTTTCTATCTTCAATCTGAACAGGTTTCTCGATAAACTTAAGTTTCTCATTTACCTCTATGTCTTTAAGAGGTATTACTAATGATTCGTCTGCTAAGCACTTTTTGAGATTACATACATGAAACACATCATGTATTCCTTCCATTTCCTCTGGCAGTTGTAGCTGATAGGCTACATGTCCTATTCTTCTAATAATCTCAAAAGGTCCAACATACCTGGGGCTTAGCTTTCCTCTCTTAACGAATCTGATTACTCATTTCCACGGAGAAACTTTTAATAATCTCGTGGTGCTTTTAGTCTTTCCTTGACTTGAATTATCTCATCTGTTGTTTCTTGCACTAACTCTGGTCAAGATAATTGCTTTTCTCCATTTTCTGCCCAACAGACTGGAGTTCTGCACTTTCATCCATAAATGCTTCAAAAGGTGCAACATTAATTCTTGTATGATAGCTGTTATTGTAGGAAAATTCTATTAATGGTAAATGGTCGTCCCAATTTCCTCCGAAATCAATTTCACAGGCTCTAAGCATATCTTCCATCGTCTAGATTGTCCTTCCGCTTTGTCCGTCTGTCTGTGGATGATAAGTTGTGCTTAGATTTAACCTGGTTCCCTTTACTTTTTGGAAACTTGTCCAAAAATGAGAAGTAAAACGGCTATCTCTATCAGATACGATAGACAAAGGAATTCCATGTAATGAAACTATTTCCTTTACATATAGCTTGGCTAACTGTTCCATACTGAAAGTTTCCTTCATTGGTAAGAAAATGTGCAGATTTGGTTAATCTTTCTACAATCACCCAGATTATATCATTTTCTTTTCTTGTTTTGGGTAATTTGGTAACAAAGTCCATTGTTATCAATTCCCATTTCCATATTGGCATCTCTAATTGTTGCAATAACCCTGAGGGTTTCTGATGCTCAGCTTTAACTTGTGAACAAGTTAAACATTTAGCAACATAGTTAGCCATATCCTTTTTCATTCCTATCCACCAGAAATTCTTTCTTAAATCTTGATACATCTTATCACTTCCAGGATGTATCGTATACTTAGACTTATCAGCTTCTTCTAGAATTATGTGGCGTAGGTTTCCTTGTTTAGGTATCCACATCCTTTTCTTATGGAACATCCAAATTCCATTGGCTCCTTGTTCTAATTCTTTAATCACTCCTTTTAATTTTTCACCATCGTCCTTGATGGCTGATTCCGGTACTCCTCTAATGTCACACCCCAACCGATGGCGGAATCATCGGGGCATGGCACTGAGCGAAACAGATTGTCCATGAGTATCCATAATAACTATTTATTACCAGATAATTAAACGTCATGTCCCATACCACAACATATCCAAATAAAACAGTTATTACAAATAATTGTCTCAAAAACAAATATTGTTCCAATGACTCAGATTTAAGCGTGACATAACTAGACCCCTAGCTTGATTCACTAAGGCATAGCATTTCCTAGAATTTAAGCACTTGTAACATACGTTAAAATAAAGTCAATACACATAGTGTAAAGGTGATCATACAAGTTTAATTATAGTAATAGAGTTCGAAAGCGTTTAGCCATAACCAGCATGTAACATGTATAATGTGAAGCCAGTAGGTTATCGACAATGAAATATGCACAGACAAGACTGCGAGTTGTAGAATGCACAACACGTATCACCACTGTGACACATGAAGAGGTAACCTTAACAACCCCTATCCACGACAGGTGCTGAGTCCAAACTATAGTACAATCGTTGCTAAGGCGTCAGGCAACAATCACTATGTTAACATAACATTTAAGCATTCATCGAGTAACACGTATCATGCAATAACGGTCAGGGTATAAATAGTGTTTGCGTTGTGTGTTTGATGTGATTTAGAATAAGTAACGTATGTAACACCCAAAAGTGCGTAAAGTAAAAAGGGATCGAGTATACTCACAGCGATGGAAGTTAATGGATTGAAGGGAGCCCTAGAGTGATTAGCCTGAACAGTTAACGGTAGCATAAGCGAATGAACAGCGCGTAAATCAGTGCGAAGTGAACAAGTGTCGGATGGTAATCCGATCGGATGGCAATCTGATCGGGTGGTCATTCGATTGGATGTCAATCCGTTCGGATGGTCATCCGATCAGATGGCCATTCGATCGGATTGACATTCGTTTAAGAAGGATGTCTTTGTGTATGATGGCTTTGAAGTTTTCGTTGTAGCATTTTGAAAACAGTGAAATATCTCTACCTTTCAGGCCGTTCGATCGAACGGTCGTTCGATCGGATGGAGATCCGATTGGTAGGACACTTAGTGAGAACAAGTTCACAGCCAGACGGGTACTCGATCGGATAGCAATCCGATCGGATGGCAATCCATTAAAACTGATGGTCCTTGAAAATTATGAAATTGTTTAAGTGTTGAAGCTCAAGTGCAATCCGAATGGATTGCAGTTCGATTGGATGGCAATCCGATCGAACGGCAATCCGTCCCAACGAATTTGATCGTCTTGAACTTGATTATTCTGAAAGTTTTGCGGTATGTTCGAGACGGTATGATAACGTACTAAACAACGGAACCTCGTAAAGTCTCGCCCGATCGAACAGGAATCACCCTAATCCGATCAGTGGAGTGTTCTTTGACGATTGTACATATTTACTCCGGAATCAGTTGTCTCTTCGATAGAAATCAGATCTCAACCGACACTTCACTAAGAAATGAGTAGAAGACCAAAATGAGCCCCGTTTCTATCGGTTTTGAGTGCATTGAGTGTAAAAGAGTTGAAAGAAAGTTAGAAACCATCTTTTAATCCTTTTAACTTTGATGTCAAAACTACCGAGCTGCATCGGAATAAGGTCGATAGGGAAGACGTGATTGTTGAGTTCAAGCGTACAATCACGTAGAACTGAATTGACAGTGACGGTTCTTCTAGTGGCAACTTCAACATCGAACGTCGAGGGGAGATGGGCGCGCTTACGATTAAGAAGCTTTTTCGAATTCAAATGATACAAAATAGTTATCTGCTCTAGTATCAAACAAACACGAAGCATATATACCATTCACAAGGAACGTACCAATAACCACAATGTTGTCTGCTTGAGCCTAGCGGGCGTTAATGTTGAAAGCACGTCCGCGAGCTGCTGGCTGTTGTTGTTGCTGCTGCTGCTGATGGTGTTGTTGCGGCTGCTGCTGGGGCTGGGGCTCTTGTTTCACCACTCTGTTCGGACACATGTTTGCAAAGTGGTTGGGATCACCACATGCGAAGCAAGCTCGAGCGTGAGCTGCGGGTGCAGGAGCTGCTTGTTTGCCCTGGGGAGCAGGAATGAGAGCTTGCGGTGTCACACCCCGACCGCGTAAAACAACAAACCGCGGCAGAAACGTCGGGGAGTCGTGTGGCAGAATTATTGTTTCAAAACACATGATAATTAAAGTTAAGTTTTACAAGCTTAAGTTATTACATTGTCTTAGTTCAAACAAAACACATAACATAAAAGACGATAACTTTCTTGATTTTAGATTGCTAAGGCCCAAGTCGTCCTAAGTGAAACATGCTCACATCAAATATTTGCTCCTGAAACATATGTGAAAGTAAATACGTCAGCATAAAAATGCCTGTGAGTAACATAGGTGTAGTGGAAGATTCATGACTTTTAATGTTAAAAGAAAGGTTTAATGAAAAGTAGCCATGAACCTTATAAAATATTTTCTTTTATAAATCATATGAAAATCCAATGATATAAAAGAATGAAGTATGGTTAAGTAGAATACCAAATGAAAATAATATGTATGAAATATGTCATGTCTTGTCTTTGTTGAAGTGGTTTAGATAACGCCACGATATGCAATACGGTAAAAGCACTTATATATAGAAAGTACCAGCGGGGTATCCACCATGCTTTTATCACATTACACACGTCTCGTTACTTAAATCACTTATTAATAACCATGAAATAATGTCTTGTTTAAATGTCAATGTAAAATGTCAAATGTCTAGTATAAACCATGTCTTGTATGGCGAATAAATAGTATTTACTCAAGCCAAATGCATAATGTCATGTATAACAAATGTCATATGTAATCAAAATGTCATGTACAAAACAAAGTCTTTGAATAAACAAAAGTTTAAAACAAAAGTTATATTTTGAAAACCATTGCTTTTATTGATATGAACATTTATGTGGTTTGTCTATCGTATACACTCAAGCCTTGAGACTGTCGGATAAACCCTTATCAGGATCAAGGTTTATCAAAAAAAGTATTCGGATTCTGTCATTCCCCTTCCGAAATACCTAGAAAGCGGGAACGGGATTTGTCAAGTCCTGTAGCGCTATTACATACTACCGAGCGGCGTGATCAATGTTAATGAATGTACTACTTTGTTAAACATACCAAATGTCTTTTTCAATGTAAGCATGTCATGAAAATGTCTTTGTAAAACCATGTAATAGGCATACTAAGTCAATGTGCCAAGTAAAATGTCTTTGAAACCAAATGTTAGGTATACTAAGTCAATATATCATAAAAATGTCTTTGAAACAATGTATTATATGTAATAAAACATGTATAATGTCATGAAAACGAAAAGTAAAGTTATGCACATATGCTTCACCCCAAAACATTTGAAAAACGTAAAATAGGGGAACTATGTACTCACCTTTGGGTGTGTTTTTATATGTTAACACAATCCCTCAAATTGTTTATTCGTCCTAAATTAAATAAGAACGACTTAATAATCAAAAACTCACAAAAATACCTAAGTTTCTTCGATACTTAGAATTTTCACATAACTTTGAGATTTTCTCGAAAAGTTATTATTTTTTATTATATTGGTGTATTTATATATATATGAGTTCATATATATTTTAAGAATTTTGTGACTTGAACGATTTTATTGGTGACCCTCATCACGTTTTAAGCAATATATCTACGATTTGCGCGTCGTAATATATATACTTAAATGTGACATACTAATAATAACGTAATACACATAATCTTGTCAAGTATTAACATGTTATCATACACATATTATAAAACACATAACACATTGTAACACATAAAATTTACCCATGAACAACCCATTATAGTGTATGTTGAAAAACACGTATTTTAGCGATTCGGTAACGTTTTTGTGCGCCGGAAGTCACGTATGACTAACCAAATACCAAGTAAACTTAATATAAGTTAAAATACTTATTTTTATATCAAAAATATCAGTTTACTTACTGATCTAAAACAGTATTATAAAAATCCTCCGAAAAGCCGATTTTTAACCGTTTTACCGCATAGTTTTGCATCAAACGTTACCCTAACCACCCCAAGTCGTAATGACATGATATTTTAACATAACCCATGTTATTTACTGAATAAAATAGTGGTTATACTCAAGATAGTGCAGGTCTCACATAAAGCACATAAATCATGCAAATTTCACATATTTTACCACTTTCTAAGCTATATGTACAACATGCAAAGCTATCAAACCTATGACAAAGTTTCATGCCATTATAATATACCAAATAATGTTATTTTTAGTGTTTATAATCTGTTCTAAAGCATTTTTGTCATACAATCATTTTTTTATTATTTCTTGAGCTTTAAATCAACATGTATTCTTATGTACAAGTGTCTAAAGCACACTGTCATATCATCATCATTTCATATGAATTTAAATGCACCAAATATGTAATTTATTCATGTTTACTTGCGGATTTAATTGAACATTCATCATATCATACACAAATCATCAAACACTTGCATTTTAACTATCATTCAAGAACAAGCAACAACTTAAAATTTCTCAAATATGTCTAATAAATTTTTGGCCATTTACATGTCAAAATACTAACATTATTTCAAATTATAACTCATGATTCAATCACTCCTTTATATCTCTAACATAGTTGCACATAATCTTGTTAATGCAAGCAAACATCCAAAACAACTATTTATCAAAAATCAAGCTCAAATCTCATACATATATATATAGGGGACCGCTAGAATGAGAACCACCTCGAGTTATGAGAATCGCAAGAACCACACCGTACGGGGCGAGGTGGACCAAAATTTTTTATCAAAAACGTAGATGCATGTATTATAAACACATTCGTAAAAAAAATTGTTAAAAAATGCCGTGTGTGTAGTTTTTTACACCACAAGTTTGTGGTTTACGAGTTCCGTAAATTTACGGAACTCGTAAACCACAAACTTGTGGTGAAAAAAACTACACACACGGCATTTTTTTAAAAAAAAAATTACGAATGTGTTTATAATACATGCATCTAAGTTTTTGAAAAAAAATTTGGTCCACCTCGCCCTGGATCAAGTAGTTCTCGCAGTTGTCATAACTCGAGGTGGTTCTCATTCTAGCGGTCCCCTATATATATATATATTCGGTTATATATACACACATATATACTACCATTTTTATTTTGTATCAAGACCCATTTCTTTTTAGATTTCAAGTTTGTGAAAAATTCCAAGATTCAAGAGAAACTTCCAATCATCAATAACAACCAAGAATCAAGAGTATGATTTAAACATAAACTTCATACCTTCAAGACTCAAGTGAGTTTTTGGTGAGATTTTGATGATATGGAGCTTGAAATCACATGAAAGCACCTTGGAAACTCCTTTGGATCTTCACACAAACTTGAAATTATCTTGGAATGGGGTTTGATCTTGAAGAACAAAGTTGAAAGGATGATAATGGTGATGGTGATGGTGATGGTGATGGTGGTGGGGGTTACGGTTTGGGGGAGAGAGAGAGTGAGGGAGTGGAGTGAAGTATGGTGTATTTATAGGACAAGATCTAAATCAAATCTCAAGATCACATAATATCCAAGTGTATCCAAGGGAAATCAAAGTGAATCCAAGAAAGATAAAAATGGATTTTGTAGGATCTTGAAAGGATTATGGTGGGGTCACATAAGGTGACCGTAAATATGAAAGGGGCGGGGGGGGGGGGGGGGGTAAATGTAATTTTTGATGGTAAAAATAGATAATAGTTGGAGGTTAAGTGAAATGTCTAGTGTTTTAATCCCGGTTTATGGCGTTTTATATTATTTTTATTATTCTATAAAAATAAACTCGCCAAAATATTACTGAAATAAGTATCAGTTGCCGAGACTGGCTGCGTTGTCTGCGTTATGCAGTAGAAGCATTGTGTTACGCAGTAACACGCGGTACGCGCTTAAACTTAAAAAATAACGTTTTTAAGCGTTTTAATTTATTTTTCAACACGAACATGATTAAAAATAAAATTTTAATCATAACAGAATATTTTTGGAATTTAAATATTATTCGGGCGGTCACCAACGTTCGTTACGCAGTTTTGTCGCAAATAGTTCTAAAGTTCAAATAAACATGTTTTTGCCATACCAAATCCTTCGAAACTTATTTCTTAGTTATGTAAAGGTTATTTAGGGTATGTTTGGCTTATGTCACAGTTCTGGAGTGTACTTCGCATTAAACAGATTATGTTTACGTAACGGTTTATGATTTCGCTCCCAGAACAGGTTTGAGAGTTCGGAATTGAACAATGATTGAAAATGTGCTAATGTCACAAATAATTAAACAAATATTGAAATTAAAACACCATATTTCATTAAATACAAAGTTGTTCAGAACAGTACAAGGGTTAAAATACACAGATGTCACAGTCTCCCCTACTTTTGGAAATTTTGTCCCGAAATTTAATTAGAGGAAACTTGTGGGAAAAGGTGTGGATATTTCACCTTCATTTGATCCTCTCGTTCCCAAGTAAACTCTGGGCCACGTTTGGATTCCCAGCGAACTTTGACTATCCGTATGCGCTTGCGCTTGAGCTTCTTGACTTGACGGTCCATGATTTCCACAGGTTTCTCGACGAAGTGCATCGTGTTATCGACACGAATCTCATCAAGGGGGATGTGGAGGTTTTCATCGGCCAAACACTTTTTCAGATTGGACACGTGGAAAGTTGGATGAACATTTCCAAGTTCAGGCGGTGGCTCAAGTCTGTAGGCCACTTTTCTGATTCTTTCAACGATCTTGAATGGTCCAACATATCGTGGTGCAAGTTTTCCTTTCTTCCCAAATCTGATTACACCTATCCAAGGAGATACCTTGAGTAGGACGAGATCACCAACTTGGAATTCCAAAGGCTTGCGTCGTCTATGCACGTAACTCTTTTGACGGCTTCTAGTTGTTAAGAGGTTGTCGCAAATTTTCTTGACTTTGTCTGTAGTCTCTTGAATGAGTTCAGGTCCAGTGAGCTGACCTTCACCAATCTCATTCCAGCAGACCGGCGAACGACATTTTCGACCGTATAAAGCTTCGAAAGGAGCCATGTTGATGCTGGAGTGATAACTATTATTGTAGGAGAATTCGATCAATGGAAGATGCGAATCCCAACTACCACCAAAATCGATCACACAAGCTCTAAGCATATCCTCCAATGTATGGATTGTTCTTTCAGATTGTCCATCTGTTTGAGGATGATAAGTTGTGCTCAAATTGAGTTGGGTTCCCATAGAAGATTGCATGGTTCTCCAAAAGTGAGATGAGAATCGAGCATCTCGGTCTGATATGATGTTCAAAGGAACACCATGTCGGGATACAGTCTCATCTACATAGATCTTGGCAAGCTTTTCAGCACAGAGATCCTCACGGATTGGCAAGAAGTGCGCTGATTTTGTCAACCGATCAATTACTACCCAAATGGCATCATGACCTCTATTAGTGCGCGGTAGTTTGGTAATGAGATCCATGGTAATGTTTTCCCATTTCCAAACCGGTATCTCTGGTTGTTCCAATAATCCAGAGGGATGTTGATGTTCCGCCTTAACCTTCAGACAAGTAAGGCAATTTGATACGTATAAGGCAATGTCTTTCTTCATTCCCGGCCACCAATACTGGGTTCGAAGATCCTTATACATTTTGTCTGCACCAGGATGAATTGAATAACGAGACTTGTGAGCTTCATCCATAAGCAAAGTGTGGAGATTGTCTATACTTGGGACCCACAAAAGGCCAATGAAATAGAATATCCCAAAGTCTCTCAATTCAAGCTCAGGTTTAATGTGACACGGTAATTCTTTACCCATCAAGCCTTGGGTAACACAAGTACGTTGAGCTTGAAAGATGCGGGTTTGAATATCAGATCGAACTCAAACACAATGAAGCTTGACTCTTTCTTTTCGACTTAACGCATTGGCTACGACATTCACCTTTCCAGGATGGTAGCGAATCTCGCAGTCGTAGTCGTTTAGAAGTTCTACCCAACGTCATTGCCTCATGTTTAGTTATTTCTGGTTGAAGATGTGTTGGAGACTTTTGTGGTCAGTGAAAACCACACATTTTGTTCCATAAAGGTAGTGCCTCCAAATTTTGAGAGCAAAAACCACAGCGCCTAACTCAAGATCATTAGTCGTGTAATTTTTCTCATGGATTTTCAATTGTCTTGACGCGTAGGCTATAACTTTGATCCTTTGCATGAGAACACAACCAAGACCTAGATTCGATGCGTCACAATATACGACAACGTCGTCGTTTCCCTCAGGTAAAGACAACACATGAGCGTCGCAGAGTTTAAGTTTCAAGGTCTGAAAAGCTTCTTCTTGTTTGGGTCCCCACTCAAAAGGTTTATTCTTTTCAGTTAAGGCTGTGAGAGGAATCGCAATCTTGGAGTAGTTTGCAATAAAGCGGCGGTAATAACCCGCGAGACCCAGAAATGAACGAACCTCGGTAGGAGTAGTTGGTGTATTCCAATCCTTAATCGCACTGATTTTGGCGGGATCTACATGTATACCTTGTTCGTTAACAATATGTCCCAAAATTGAACTTCCCTAAGCCAAAATTCACACTTGGAGAATTTAGCGAAAAGTTGTTCCTTCTTTAGGAGTTCCATTGTTAGACAGAGTTGTTGTTCGTGGTCAACTCGTGTCTTGGAATAAATCAAGATGTCATCAATGAAGACGATGATGAACTTATCTAAATAAGGCTTACAAACCCTATTCATTAAGTCCATGAAGACAGCAGGAGCATTTGTTAAACCGAAAGGCATAACAGTAAACTCATAGTGGCCGTATCGTGTGCGGAAAGCAGTCTTGGGAATATCTTCTTCGGATACGCGAAGCTGATGATACCCAGAACGTAGATCAATCTTCGAAAAGCAGGTAGCACCCTGAAGCTGATCAAAGAGATCATCAATGCGAGGTAGGGGATATCGATTTTTGATGGTGAGTTTGTTAAGCTCACGGTAATCGATACACATTCGGAATGATCCATCCTTCTTCTTTACAAATAGGACAGGCGCGCCCCAAGGGGAAAAGCTTGGACGAATAAATCCTTTGTCTGATAGCTCCCGCAGCTGCTTCGACAACTCTTGCATCTCAGACAGTGCAAGACGGTATGGAGATTTAGCAATCGGGTTAGCACCAGGTACAAGGTCAATACGGAACTCGATTTGACGCGCTGGGGGTAAACCAGGTAAGTCTTCAGGAAAAACCTCAGGATAATCCCGAACGACAGGAATGTCTTGAATAGTTTTACCCTTGTCTTTCTCCTCTACAACACGTGCCAAGGAAGCCAGATAATTCTTTCTTAGATATCTCTAGGCTTGGGTGGTTGTCATCAGTTTAAGGCTACTAGCGGGTTTCGCTCCACGAACCTCTAAGGTTTCACCAGACAAAAGAGGCACAGGAACAATCTTGTCAAAACAAACCACTTCTGCACGGTATTGGGTCAACCAATCCATCCCTACTATAACGTCGAAACTCCCAAGTTGCATTAGCGTGAGATCAATGGGAAAAAGATGATCGTTGAGGTTCAACTGGCAATTTCGAATGACGGAATCAAGTACAAGGGATTCACCACTGGCTAACTCTAATGTCAAGGATTTTCCTAGTTTTGTTCTAGGCTTTGCAAGCAAAGGTTCAAAAGCTAGGGATACAAAACTCTTGTCGGCACCCGAATCAAAAAGAATAGAAACAAGTTGGTTGTTAACATAGAACATACCGCTCACCGCCTCATTGTCGGCACGCGCTTCATTTGCATTGATATTGTATGCTCGCCCACGAGCCGGGTTCGCATTAGCCAACTTCGGGCACTTGTTCCTGTAGTGAGTCAGATCTCCACAATTGTAGCAAGACCCAGGCGGAAAAGGAGGTCGTGCAGGATTTGCTGGCTGTTGGGCAGGGTTTTGCGCCGCTTGATTCGGAGCAAGAGGAGAGCGACATGTGTTAGCCAAATGCCCATATCTTCCACAGTTGTTGCAAAGACGACACTGAAGATGTGGTTGATGATGACAATTGCACTTGTTACAAAGAGGTGCAGTACCAACATACTGTTTCTTGGCAGGTGGTTGTGCTGGCTAGGTAGGAGCAGCTTGATTGGTCTGTGCAACAACGGCAAAGTTCTTGGAAGTCTGACGCTTCCTAGATTTCTTCGAGGTTTCAGCTTTCTTTCCCTTCTTCTTCTTCTCTGTCTTGTCAGATGGTTTCTTGTCACCCTTGCGGTAGAGTTTACACTTCTTGACTTGAGACTTAGTCGAGGTTGCAGCTAGCTCAATGGCTTGTCTCACCATGGTAGGGTTGCTGCTGGTGACAATATTCTAAACGGGATTAGGAAGACCATCTATGTACTTTTCAATCGCCTTGACCAAAGGCGTGACCATGGTGGGACACAGGATGCTCAGTTCTTCGTATCGGTCTGTGTAGGCACGGTGCTCTCCATTATCTTGCTTGAGATCGTGGAATTCATTTTCCAATGCCCTCAGTTCATAACGAGGACAAAACTCCTTCATCATAAGTGCGCGAAGCTCTTCCCATGTTTGAGCCATTGCCACGTTGGCACCTCTATCCCTCATCACACCATTCCACCAAGTAAGCGCCCTTTTCTGAAACACACTTGACGCAAACTCTACCTTTCGCTCATTCAGGCATTGAACGTGATGAAACGTACTTTCGAGACTCTCGAACCACTATAGGAGCCCATTTGCTCCTTCTAACCCAGAAAACTGAAGCGGTTTAGCCGAATTGAAAGTCTTAAAGTTGCACGGAACAGGTGCATTGTTATTGTTGTTTGCTTGGTTTAACTGAGTTACTAGGTTCGGGAGTACAACAGCAATTTGCTGAGTGATCAAGGCTGCCATTGCGGCGTCTTAAGTTTGATCACGTCGAGGAGGCATCTAAAAGAAAAGGAACACAAGGAGAATGTGTGAGATTGACATAAGACAATCAAAAGGAGTATTGAAAACATCGACAAAATAAAGGAAGATGGTCATTTGTTCGTTATTTAAAACAAACAAACAACACAGTGACTAATCAAAGTAAATAGGTCTACATAATGCATAATGAAGACATGTTTTAGCCTATAAGTGGACACTCACCCCAAGAGTTCCCAGGTAAGAGTGACTGGTCCGATTATGTGGATTTGTACGAACACTCTAGCCTTAGACAGAAAACTCAGGGTACAGGTACCTAACCTTCCGGATTGCACATGTTCACATTATTAAAACCCAAACTTTGACGAGATTTGAAAACATTAAAGGCGTAAAGCCTAAAAACAAATCATCTAAGGATAGATGATTGATTTTCAAATAGAATTGAGATTTGTGTACTTGTTTTGGTAATCACCTAAGGATAGGTGATAGTATTGTTTTAAGATCAAAACACAAGGTAACTTGTGTTAGGGTCCTAGAAAGGTTATAGTCTAGGTCAAAATTTTACTAGTAACCTAATTCCCTATAACCATGAGCTCTGATACCAACTCTTCTATCACACCCCGACAACGTAAAACAACAAACCGTGGCGGAAACGTCGGGGAGTCGTGTGGCAGGATTATTGTTTCAAAACGCATGATAATTAAAGTTAAGTTTTACAAGCTTAAGTTATTACATTGTCTTAGTTCAAACAAAAAACATAACATAAAAGACGATAACTTTCTTGATTTTAGATTGCTAAGGCCCAAGTCACGCTAAGTGAAGCTTGCTCACATCAAATATTCGATCCTGAAACATGTGTGAAAGTAAATACGTCAGCATAAAAATGCCTGTGAGTAACATAGGTGTAGTGTTGAAGATTCATGACTTTGAATGTTAAAAGAAAGGTTTAATGAAAAGTAGCCATGAACCTTATAAAATATTTTCTTTTATAAAATCATATAAAAATCCAATGATATAAAAGAATGAAGTATGGTTAAGTAGATAACCAAATGAAAATAATATGTATGAAATATGTCATGTCTTGTCTTTGTTGAAGTGGTTTAGATAACGCCACGATATGCAATACAGTAAAAGCCTTATATATAGGAAGTACCAGCGGCGTATCCACCATGCTTTTATCACATTACACACGTCTCCTTACTTAAATCACTTATTAATAACCATGAAATAATGTCTTGTTTAAATGTCAATGTCCAATGTCCAATGTCAAATGTCAAATGTCCAGTATAAACCATGTCTTGTATGGCGAATAAATAGTATTTACTCAAGCTAAATGCATAATGTCATGTATAACAAATGTCATATGTAATCACAATGTCATGTACAAAACAAAGTCTTTGAATAAACAAAAGTTTAAAACAAAAGTTATGTTTTGAAAACCATTGCTTTTATTGATATGAACATTTATGTGGTTTGTCTATCGTATACACTCAAGCCTTGAGACTGTCGGATAAACCCTTATCAGGATCAATGTTTATAAAAAAATGTATTCGGATTCTGTCATTCCCCTTCCGAAATACCTAGAAAGCGGGAACGTGATTTGTCAAGTCCTATAGCGCTATTACATACTACCGAGCGGCGTGATCAATTTTAATGAATGTACTACTCCGTTAAACATACCAAATGTCTTTTTCAATGTAAGCATGTCATGAAAATGTCTTTGTAAAACCATGTAATAGGCATACTAAGTCAAAATGCCAAGTAAAATGTCTTTGAAACCAAATGTTAGGTATACTAAGTCAATATACCATAAAAATGTCTTTGAAACAATGTATTATATGTAATATGTAATAAAACATGTATAATGTCATGAAAACGAAAAGTAAAGTTATGCACATATGCTTCACCCCAAAACATTTGAAAAACGTAAAATAGGGGAACTATGTACTCACCTTTGGGTGCGTTTTTATATGTTAACACAATCCCTCAAATTGTTTATTCGTCCTAAATTAAATAAGAACGATTTAATAATAAAAAACTCACAAAAATACCTAAGTTTCTCCGATACTTAGAATTTTCACATAACTTTGAGATTTTCTTGAAAAGTTATTATTTTTTATTATATTGGTGTATTTATATATATATGAGTTCATATATATTTTAAGAATTTTGCGACTTGAACGATTTTATTGGTGACCCTCATCATGTTTTAAGCAATATATCCTACGATTTGCGCGTCGTAATATATATACTTAAATGTGACATACTAATAATAAATTAATACACATAATCTTGTCAAGTATTAACATGTCATCATACACATATTATAAAACACATAACACATTGTAACACATAAAATTTACCCATGAACAACCCATTATAGTGTATGTTGAAAAACACGTATTTTAGCGATTCGGTAACGTTTTTGGACGCCGGAAGTCACGTATGACTAACCAAACACAAAGTAAACTTAATATAAGTTAAAATACTTATTTTTATATCAAAAATATCAGTTTACTTACTGATCTAAAACAGTTTTATAAAAATCCTCCGAAAGCCGATTTTTAACCGTTTTACGACATAGTTTTGCATCAAACGTTACCCTAACCATCCCAAGTCGTAACGACTTGATATTTTAACATAACCCATTTTATTTACTGAATAAAATAGTGGTTATACTCATGATAGTGCAGGTCTCACATAAAGCACATAAATCATGCAAATTTCACATATTTTACCATTATCTAAGCTATATGTACAACATGCAAAGTTATCAAACCTATGACAAAGTTTCATGCCATTATAATATACCAAATAATGTTATTTTTAGTGTTTATAATCTGTTCTAAAACATTTTTGTCATACAATCATTTTTTTATCATTTCTTGAGCTTTAAATCAGCATGTATTCTTATGTACAAGTGTCTAAAGCACACTATCATATCATCATCATTTCATATGAATTTAAATGCATCAAATATGTAATTTATTTATGTTTACTTGCTGATTTAATTGAACATTCATCATATCATACACAAATCATCAAACACTTGCATTTTAACTATCATTCAAGAACAAGCAACAACTTAAAAATTCTCAAATATGTCTAATAAATTTTTGGCCATTTACATGTCAAAATACTAACATTATTTCAAATTATAACTCATGATTCAATCACTCCTTTATATCTCTAACATAGTTGCACATAATCTTGTTCATGCAAGGAAACATCCTATACAAGTATTTATCAAAAATCAAGCTCAAATCTCATACACACACACACACGTATATATATATATATATATATATATATATATATATATTCGGTTATATATACTACCATTTTTATTTTGTATCAAGACCCATTTCTTTTTAGATTTCAAGTTTGTGAAAAATTCCAAGATTCAAGAGAAACTTCCAATCATCAAGAACAACCAAGAATCAAGAGTATGATTTAAACATAAACTTTATACCTTCAAGACTCAAGTGAGTTTTTGGTGAGATTTTGATGATATAGAGCTTGAAATCACTTGAAAGCACCTTGGAAACTCCTTTGGATCTTCACACCAACTTGAAATTAGCTTGGAATGGGGTTTGATCTTGAAGAACAAAGTTGAAAGGATGATAATGGTGATGGTGATGGTGATGGTGGTGGGGGTTACGGTTTGGGGGAGAGAGAGAGTGAGGGAGTGGAGCGAAGTGTGAAGTATGGTGTATTTATAGGACAAGATCTAAATCAAATCTCAAGATCACATAATATCCAAGTGTATCCAAGGGAAATCAAAGTGAATCCAAGAAAGATAAAAATGGATTTTGTAGGATCTTGAAAGGATTATGGTGGGGTCACATAAGGTGACCGTAAATATGAAAGGGGGGGGGGGTAAATGTAATTTTTGATGGTAAAAATAGATAATAGTTGGAGGTTAAGTGAAATGTCTAGTGTTTTAATCCCGGTTTATGGTGTTTTATATTATTTTTATTATTCTATAAAAATAAACTCGCCAAAATATTACTGAAATAAATATCAGTTGCCGAGACTTGCTGCGTTGTCTGCGTTATGCGGTAGAAGCACTGCGTTACACAGTAACACGCGGTACGCAATTAAACTTGAAAAATAACGTTTTTAAGCGTTTTAATTTATTTTTCAACACGAACATGATTAAAAATAAAATTTTAATCATAACAGAATATTTTTGGAATTTAAATATTATCCGGGCGGTCACCAACGTTCGTTACGCAGTTTTGTCGCAAATAGTTCTAAAGTTCAAATAAACATGTTTTTGCCATACCGAATCCTTTGAAACTTATTTCTAAGTTATGTAAAGGGTGTTTAGGGTATGTTTGGCTTATGTCACAGTTTCGGAGTGTATGTCGCGTTAAACTGATTATGTTTACGTTACGGTTTATGATTTCGCTCCCAGAGCTGGTTTGAGAGTTCGGAATTGTACAATGATTGAAAATATGCTAATGTCACAAATAATTAAACAAATATTGAAATTAAAACACCATATTTCATTAAATACAAAGTTGTTCGGAACAGTACAAGGGTTAAAATACAAGGATGTCACATGCGGTGTAGAAGCTTGACCTTGAGCTGGAGCTGGAGCTGGAGCTTGGTGGGGACCTGTACGGCAGTTTGCGGTGATGGCCGTACATGTTGCAATGGACGCAGAACCGACATGCGATACCAACCGGGTGATGATAAGTACTAGTAGAGCAAATCGGGTGTGGTCTAGTGTATACATGCTTGGCAGGCGGTGCATTGACCACAACTGCCGCTACTTGGCGGTGTTGAGATTGCGATTGGGCAGGTACGGTTTGGAGCGGGGCAACAGTAACTGCACAGTTCTTGTTGTTGGAACTGCTGTTGTTCCTCCTTTTGCGACGTGAGAGCTTTGAAGATTGCGGTGTGGTGGTGGTTTCAGTGGTGACTTGATGCAGATTCTTGGAGGATTTGTCGAAATAACCAGCCCTGACACGCTTATCGTTGATCTCAGCGGCGACCAGGTAGGTTTCCTCGATCGTTGTCGTCTTTGCAGCCTGAACAAACTCTGCAACGTAATCTGGAAAAGCACGGATATACTTCTTGATTGTAATCTCGGGGGTAGTAACTTGAACTAGACAGATAATACTGTACTGCTTGAAGCGAGCAGTTAAACCAGCGTTATCTCCGCCATCCTACTTAATGTGCCAGAATTCATCCTTAAGCTTTTGGAGTTCATGGGGAGGGCAGAACTCTTGCATCATGATGTTCTTCAAATCGTCCCATGACAATCCGAAAGTTGCATCGTTTCCTCGTTTGTTCCTCACAACCGTCCACCAATCAAGAGCGCGGGATTGGAAGACGCCGGTGGCGTTAACAGTGCGTAGGTTTTCTGGACAGCCACTCTGGCGCATGGTGACTTCGATGGAATCAAACCATTGAAACATGGATGTAGGACCATCTTCGCCGGTAAATTCCTTTGGTCCGTAGGCTTTAAACTGCTTGAAGCTAAAAGCGGCCTTAGGTGTATCGGTCCTGGACTCCTCCAAGGACTTGCTGGCATTCTCATTCAGCTCACTGGTGATTTGGGGGATGAGTTTCGCCATTTGCTTAGAGACAAGGGCAGCGATTCTTTTGTCATCATGGTTACAGCGAGCCGAGCGAGAGTGGAATGATCCAAACGATGACATTGTCTGTAACAGACATCGCCATAGGACTCAAACACAATTTCGATTAACCCTAGTATAGTCTAGCGATTTCATCATAAAGCTCAGGAACACAACCATTCACAAAATTCACGTAGGCACATAAATCACAGAAACACATAAGCACTTAGTCCACGTAAGCACAGAAACACATAGGCACATAAGCACGTAGAGCACCGTAACACATGAGGACACATTGTATTTTGCACGTATTGACATTCCTATGATTGATGTGTTCCTTTATTAACCAAAGTTTCAAAAGCGATCGAGGGTTGCGAGTGCGAATCATCGGGTTGCAGTGCGAGTTGTGTGTGTTGATCAAAGCGAACAGCGAAAGGCGAGTAAATCACCAAAATTGAAACACAAAAACATATAAAATCACATAAAATCGATAAATCATAGAGCTGGCGGCGGCAAATTCCAAAATCGAAACACATCAAATCGAAGAGAGATTGTCTGGGTTCGAGACGTCGACTACCCAAAGTGATTCGACTATTCACAAGGACCTTAAGTGCACTCTTTGGCCTTCTGGACTGTGTTCTCGCCTCAATCTGGGCGTTCAATACGCATCCTTCCAGTTACAGTGTGACCCAAGTCGTTGGAGTCCGTCAAGACTTTGGTGAGAGTTTTGTAAAACCAAAAGTATAGAACGGAACGAGTCATCAAGGTTCGGGTCTCACCCCTGACTTAACGACTACATCCCTGTTTGTATGATAAAATCTTGAGATAGATAAGGAGAATCGCGTCGAAGTGTGGATTTCACTCCTAATTCAACGCAAATTCTCTTGCTTATAGTAAAATCAGCGAATCGAACGAGTGATCCGGTCGAGAGTTTGCGGTTTTCACACTTAATCTTAACCAGATCATCCATTTGTGTGTGTGTCCAGCCTTAGGAAAGGCGGCACTTCCGCAGAACTGTAGTATGCGATGTTCGCGCAAGAGTGTAGTTTACAGCGAGTGCGAGCGAGAAATAGTGAGTAAGCTCGTACAAAACCCATACCGGGTATGCACAAGTTGGTCTGTCGGTACTTAGACTATAGACTAGGTCATTTCTAAGACATCGACCCAGACTAGGTCGAGTCTTGCCTAATTCCCTATAGTTATAGCTCTCATACCAATCTGTCACACCCCAACCGATGGCGGAATCATCGGGGCATGTCACTGAGCGAAACAGATTGTCCATGGGTATCCATAACAGCTATTTATTACCAGATAATTAAACGTCATGTCCCATACCACAACATATCCAAATAAAACAGTTATTACAAATAATTTTCTCAAAAACAAATAATGTTCTGACGACTCAGATTTAAGCGTGACATAACTAGACCCCAAGCTTGATTCACCAAGGCACAACATTTCCTAGCATTTAAGCACCTGTCACATACGTTAAAATAAAGTCAATACACATAGTGTAAAGGTGAGCATACAAGTTTAATAATAGTAATAGAGTTCGAAAGCGTTTACGCATAACCAGCATGTAACATGTATAATGTGAAGCCAGTAGGTTATCGAAAATGAAATATGCACAGACAAGACTGCGAGTTGTAGAATGCGCAACATGTATCAACACTGTGACACGCGAAGAGATAACCTTAACAACCCCTGTCCACGATAGGTGCTGAGTCCAAACTATAGTACTATCGTTGCTAAGGCATCATGCAACAATCACTGTGTTAACATAACATACAAGCATTCATCGAGTAACACGTATCATGCAATAACGGTCAGCGTATAAATAGTGTTTGCGTTGTGTGTTTGATGTGATTTAGAATAAGTAACATATGTAACACCCAAAAGTGCTTAAAGCAAAAAGGGATCGAGTATACTCACAGCGATGGAAGTTAATGGATTGAAGGGAGCGCTATAGTGATTAGCCTGAATAGTTAACGGTAGCATAAGCGAATGAACAGCGCGTAAATCGGTGCGAAGTGAACAAGTGTCGGATGGTAATCCGATCAGGTGGTCATTCGATCGGATGTCAATCCGTTCGGATGGCCATTCGTTCGGATTGACATTCGTTTGAGAAGGATGTATTTGTGTATGATAGCTTTGAAGTTTTCGTTGTAGCATTTTGAAAAAAATGGAGTATCTCTACCTTTCAGGTCATTCGATCAAACGGTCTTTCAATTGGATGGCGATCCGATTGGCAGGACACTAAGTGAGAACAAGTTCACAGCAGGACGGTCACTCGATCAGATAGCAATCTGATCAGATGGCAATCCGTTAAAACTGATGGTCCTTGAAAATTATGAAATTGTTTAAGTGTTGAAGCTCAAGTGCAATCTGATCGGATTGCAGTTCGATCGGCTTTCAGTTCGATCGGATGGCAATCCAATCGGACGGCAATCCGTCCCAACGAATCTGATCGTCTTGAACTTGATTATTCTGAAAGTTTTGTGGTTTATTCGTGGCGGTATGATAACTTACTAAACAACGGAACCTCGTCAAGTCCCCAGTCGCCCGATCGAACAGGAATCACCCTAATCTGACCAGTGGACTGTTCTTAGATGGTTGTTCATGTTTACTCCAGAATCAGTTGTCTCTTCGATAGAAATCAGATCTCAACCGACACTTCACTAGGAAATGAGTAGAAGACCAGAATGAGCCCCGATTCTATTGGTTTTCAGTGCTTTGAGTGTAAAAGAGTTGAAAGAAAGTTAGAAACCATCTTTCAATCCTTTTAACTTTGAAAATGTTTAGATCTATGTGAAATCATGTGGAAATCCTTCAGATCTGAGTTGTTCTTGGTGGAATGAAGCCAAATCTTGAAGTTCATAAGAACTCCATGATGACGTCATCCTAAAACACCTCAAACCCATTGATTTCACGGTTAAAAGTTAAGATTCAAAGGTGAAATGATGAAGAAGTGCGTGTAGATCATAGAAGTACAAGATTTGAGTTGAAAACTTACAAGAATCACGAGAAATCGAGAGAAAGAAGGCCTTGAGGATGCTGGTCGAGTGAGAGAGAGCTGTCACATCACGAGTGATGTGACAGGGGGTATTTATAGGTTACTAAAAAGGGAAAGTGGGTGCAAGTGTCGGATAGCTCACCGATCGGATGGCAATCCGATCGGACGGCAATCCGATCGGACGGCCATTCGATTGATCGGCCATTCGATCGAAGTGGTCCGACGAGTTGAGTTTCGGCGTTTCGTTTTCCGTGTTGAGCATTGCGATGCGTTTCGAGTGAGCGATGTGATAGTATTAACACTTAGTTACTCAAATAACCTAACCACTATATCTAACATACAATCACTAATAAAAACTTGCGTTTATAGTTGTGATTAGATTGCGATGCGATAGGATTGCTATTGCGATTGCGATTAAACACCTCAACATAAACATAACATGCACAAGTAATCACGTAATAGCACACACACGTAAAACAATATCCAAAACACATAATTCGAGTTGCGATGCGATAGCGATAAGTCGATTAGCGATTAAACCTCAATTATTAATAGATACTCCACATAATACAAATAAAGCAAATAAATAATAGAATTCGATTACAAGTCAAGAAGCACAACCAGTAGTTAAGCAAGGAGTGACAGATCGCAATTAGCAATCTTTTCTTCCTTTGACTTTGACTTGTACTTTGACTTTCCAAAAAAAGCGGGTTGTTACATCTAATTTGTTCATTTAAATCTACTTGTAGATTTAATCTGAGAGTACATACTCGCTTTGGCTTTTCATGAGACTTTCGACTTAAAGCATCAGCTACTACATTAGTTTTTCCAGCATGATACTAGATATCACAATCATAATCACTAAGAACTTCCATCCAGCGTCTCTGTCTCATATTTAATTCTTTTTTCCCAAAATTATATCTTAAACTCTTATGATCAGTGAAGAAAACAAATTTATTTCCATATAAATAGTGTCTCCAAATCTTAAGGTCAAAAACTATGGCTTCTAGTTCTAGATCATGGGTTGTATAATTCTCTTCATGTTTCTTAAGTTGTCTAGAGGCATAAGTTATAACCTTTTGACATTGCATCAACACACATCCATATCCTAACTTAGACGCATCACAATAGACTATAAAGTCTTCAGTCCCTTCTTGTAATGTGAGAATGGTGCGTTGGTTAATCTTTGCTTAAGAATCTTAAAAGCTTCTTCCTGTTTTGGTCCCCATTCAAACTTAACTAATTTGCAGGTTAGTTTGGTTAATGGAATGGCTATTCTAGAGAAATTTCGGATAAACCGTCTATAATATCCTGCCAGTCCAAGAAAACTGTACACTTCTGTTGGTGATTCCGGGACTTTCCACTTAGTAATCGCCTCGATTTTTGTGGGATCCACATGAATTCCTTCATGATTAACCAGATGTCCAAGGAATTGCACTTCTTGTAACCAAAATTCGCATTTTGAGAATTTAGCATAAAGCTTCTCTTTTCTTAATAATGTAAGAAGTGTATGCAGATGCGCTGCATGTTCCTCTTTACTCTTAGAGTAAATTAGACTATTATCTATAAAGACAATTATGAATTTATCCAGGTATGGTTTACATATCCTGTTCATCATGTCCATAAATGCGGTTGGGGCATTGGTTAAACCAAATGGCATGACGGTAAATTCATAATGACTGTATTTCGTTTTGAAAGCAGTTTTAGGAATGTCCTCTTCCTGTACTTTCAGTTGATGATATCCTGAGCGTAAGTCGATCTTAGAAAAGAATCGAGCTCCTTGAAGTTGATCGAATAGATCATCGATTCTCGATAGTGGGTACCGATTCTTAATCGTAACCTTGTTCAAATCTCGTTAATCAATGCACACGCATCGATCCGTCTTTCTTCTTAACAAACAACACCGGTGCTCCCCACGGTGATTAACTTGGTTGTATAAAACCTTTGTCAAGAAGTTCGTCCAATTGGTTTTTCAGTTACTGCATCTCCGTTGGTGCTAATCGATATGGTGCTTTGGCAATCAGCGCCGTTCCTGGTATTAGGTGAATTCTAAATTCAAACTCTCTATCAGGCGGTAATCCAGGTAACTCTTCTGGAAAAACGTCTGATAATTTAGATATTACAGGAATATCTTTTAATTCTTTTCCTTTAGTATTAATGATTACGGATATCATATATACTACTCCTCATTTCCTTTCATAACTTGCGGCTTTCGTCACAGAGATGAATTTTGTTGATCTGATTGGCTTATCTCCTTTGATTGTGATCTTTCCACCCCTTGGTGTACTTACTTGCACTATCTTTTGATCACATAGAATGATGGCATGATTGGCTATCAACCAATCCATTCCTAATACGATGTCAAATCCAGCCAGATTCATTGGGTAAAGGTTAGCAAAGAAATGATGGTTTAGGATTTCTATTCTTGCTCCCTGCAAGATTTCACTTATCTTAATGGATTTTCCGTTTGCCGTCTCTACCAGACAATCTTCTTGAAGTTTGGCTAAGGGTTGGTCAAGAAGTTTGTAGAAAGAAGTATTGATAAAACTTTGGTTTGCACCAGAGTTAAACAACACTTTGGCAAATATGTTATTAACTAAGAACGTACCGGCAATCACATCTGGAATCATCTTGGCTTCCTCAGCTGTCAGAACAAAAGCTCTGGCATTTTTCTTAGGCGCTTCAGTTGTCTTAGCCTTGTTGGTTGTGGCTAGAGCTAGTTTCGGACAGTTCGGTTTAATATGCCCAGTCTATCCACAATTGTAGCATATCCTGGCAATAGCCTTTGTCCTACAATCTTCTTCCTTATGTCCTGGGTATTTGCAAAAATTGCAGGACATAGCACACTTTCCTGAGTGCTTTTTCTTACAAAACTTGCAGTAGGGTGCAGAAGAACATGTTCCTTTTCCACGGTAGGAATTACCAAAATGAAATTCCTTGGTAAGCTTTTGAGCTAAGTTCTTCTTCTGGTTTTCCTCTTGTGTACGTACCAATTCATCAGTCAGGGTGTTGGCTAGTTCTACTGCTTCTTCTACGGTTTGTGGTCTAACTGCCTTGACTACATGTCTAATCTCACTAATTAATCCCCAAATATAATAGGAGATTAATACTGGTTCAGGTGAGGCTAAGGTTGGCACTATTCTAGCATATTCGAAGAATATGGTAGTATAACCTTTGCTGTCTATTCCAGTCATTCTAAGATTTAGGAACTTATTGGCGATTTGTTCCTTTTCATTTGGAGGACAGAATTTTCTTTCAACCATTTCCTCAAAGTTGATCCATTCCATCTTATAAACTCTGTTACTTCCCCTAGACTGGAGAATCGTATTCCACCATTCTAAGGCTGCATTTTTTAAAAGATGAGAAGCAAACATAACCTTATCTTCGTCTGCGCATTTACATATTCTTATGACTGCTTGTGTCTTTTCTATCCAACGTAGGGTTGCAATGGCTCCTTCATTGCCTGAGAATTCTATTGGTTTGCAGGCCAAGAATTCTTTATAAGAACAACCGTAAAAAGCGGTTCTTCTTCTTTTAGGAAATGGAGCTTGGATTATAGGTCCATTATCATTCACATTGTGACTTGATTAAGTGTGTTGACATTTACTTCCATTTGCAGATTTATTATTTTCTGCTTCTTTAATAGTCTTGATAATATAAGGCATAGCATCTATAATTCCTTGTGCTACTATATGTTGAATTAATTCCTTGTGCTACTATATGTTGAATGGCACTGTTATCTTTTTGGTTTCCATTATTCTCATTATTCTGGTTTTCCTGATTTACTTCGTTGTCCATCTGAATTGTGAATATTTATCAATTATTAATTATCACAGAATACATTTAATACAAATATTTATGCACAATCACACAAACAATTTGATCAAAAACATCGATCATTGAGACTTTTACTCTTTCTATATATATATATATATATATATATATATATATATATATATATATATATATATATATATGGTAAGGTTCATGCGAGAACCACCCTTATTGCGAGAACCAATGTGAACACAAAATAAAATCTAAAAAAAATCAAAAAAGCACTCAATTTTTTTTAATTTTTTTTTTAAATCGCTATATTTCGTTACCATAAAAAAAACTTTGTTTTTTCGAGTAACAGTTATCCATGCACATGTGCATATGTATCATGACTTCGACAAATTCGGTAATACGTTATCAGGAATAGACAATTGCACTTTAATTTACAATACCATTAGTAATACACTACTTTTTACATTACCAATATTCAAAATGCACATGTGCATCATTAGGTATAACCAAGATATAATGTGTTTTGGTACAAAAAGTTTGTGATTTTGAATGGAGAAGTAGGCCCATATACATGTTTTTTGGTTAGTTATATCTAGTGGTTAATGGTTTGGTTATAGTTGTCAATTTATGATGTAATATGTTGATTGGATGGTATAAACGGTGCTTACATACATGTAATAAAGTGAAAACATTGTTAATGGTATTGTATTATGGATGGTAGGAGGTAATGGTAGTGTATTATGGATGGTATGATAGATGAAAGGGAAAGTATATTCAAAGTAGTGTACCAAAACACCTTATTTCATGTTGATACATATAAATGCACATGTGCATTTCTAATATTGGTAATGTAAAAGTAGTGTATTACATATGGTAGTGTAAATGAAAGTGCAATTGTCTAATATGTGTAATGAATTACGGAATTTGGCAAAGAAATGACAAAAATGCACATGTGCATGCTTGTGTATTATGGATGGAATGATAGATGAAAGAGAAAGTAGTTTACCAAAACACCTTATTTCATGTTGATACATATAGATGCACATGTGCATTTCTAATATTGTTAACGTAAAAAGTAGTGTATTACACGTGGTATTATAAATGAAAGTGCAATTGACTATTATTTGTAATGAATTACGGAATTTGACAAAGAAATTATACATATGCACATGCGCATGGATAACTGTTACTCGATTTTTTTTTTTTGAATTTTTTTTTTATTTTTTATTAACACAATATAGCGATTTTTTCCAAAAAAATAGTAAAAAAATAAAAAAAAATTTGGGTGTTTTTTAGATTTTTTAGGAATTACTGCTTATGTTCACACTGGTTCTCGCGGTTCTCGCAATAAAAGGTGGTTCCTAACGGATCTTTGTCATATATATATATATGCGTCAATTAGAAACTACAACTGAAAATCAAATATATATGCATCCTTATCTATTTTAGTCTATCTATAGATTTTTTTTCATAATACAAAATTACACATATATCTAGGTATTTTCTAAGTGCCGTTTATCCAGTACTGCATGTCTCGTTCATCATATTTCCAAACAAGTTTCTCCCCTATCTGTCGGATTCTATTCCCCTCATTCATTAAATCTTCTCCATACTGATGGAGTTCCTGCACCTGTTTTCAACTCATTGGGGGGTCTAATGGTTCAGGATGAGGTACGAGTTCCTCGTAAGGATCTGCGCTATTCATTTTGAAAAATGTTCTATCATTATCCTGCCACGGATCGCGTTCTAAAGGCATTGGTTCTTTGAGAGTATATAGGGTAGAGTATGACCTATTGTCGTCAAACCATGGATCATATTGTAAAGGTTGTGGAGTTGGGATTCTAGGTAACTCGTTGGGGTCAAATACAAGTATTAGGAATTGGTTTGCTTGATTGGGTTCTAGCATTGGTTGGTTTGGGAATAAAGGTAACAGTGGTGGTTCGGCTATTTGGTTTTGGTTAGCGTCTACAGATGTAGTGGCTAACATATGAATATCGGCCAATTGTCTATCTAGCTCCTCTTCCCAAGGTGGTCTAATGACTGTCTCCTGAGTCTGTGCATTCACTTCCCTATTAGCTTTAACTATTGCCCTCTGTTGTTGCAACTTTTTCATTTTCTTTCTTCTCTCATGTGCTCCTCTATTAAACCAACCTCTCACTACTAGAAAAGAGGGTTTTTGTCATGAAACTTTTGGTCACAAAACAGTAGCAATTTCCCTGTTGTCACCATTTTGCCACCAAAAATGCGATGACAAAAACACCCGTGTCAATTGCCCTAATGGCACCAAATAGCGATCATTTTTATATTTTGCCACCTTATTTTTGCCACCACAAAACTCGTCAAAATTATTTGCCACCGCTTCTTGTTTGCTAGGGTCCACCTCGTTTGCCACCAAGTTGTGACGGATTTTTTGCCACTTTATTGCCACCGTTTGATATTGCCACCATTTAGCCACCAACCATTTGCCACCATTTTCATTGAAAATCGGTAGCATTTAACAAGCTTGTTGAATTATTTGCTACCATTTTGTGATTGCTTGAATATTGGTTTTTTATTCAGATTGATTTTCCATTTTTCCATTTTTTTTTCATAAAAATTACATATCAATAAAATTACAAAATTATATAAAAGTCTAATAAGATCACGAAAACCCAAAATTATATAAAACATCTCTGTATCAAAAGCGTATAAAACATTCTAATAGAAATACCAGCTAAAACATCAAATAACTAAAATTATCCTAATATGATAAACGTCGAAACATTTAAAACCAAGTGTTCGTAGCCTATCTTCGAATTGTAGTTGTTAACATAGCTTCAATTTGTGACATCCTATTGAGCATAGTATCTTTATCCACCTTATCTTTTTCTTTTCCAGCCAACAACCCCGCAATAATCTCATTTAACCTTTCTTTCTCTTCATCCTTTTCCTTAATGAGCTCCTTATAACTAAGTTCCACTTTTCAATCTACAAAACAACCAATGAATTGAATCAAGAAGTCAGAATTAATGAAAACTAATAACGGGTCAAGTTGATTGCAAGTATAACAATATCTAATTGTGAGCTACAATTCAAGTGCTAGAAGCTAAAAAACATGATTCATTATGTTTTAGGGTTAAGATGAAATTCTACTTTATTTCAAAAACAAACTTTTGTATTAAAAAACCCGTAGAGAAAGTGTACTCAACTCAATAAGAAATTCCTAAAATTCTCACTAAATTAAAAGCATCAAACCTAACAATAAAAAAACAAACATCACAAACTAAACAAACACAATGGCAGTGGGAAACGATACAAATAGACACAGATTACGATTGTATTTGATTCCACTTATGCCAAAATGCCAAAGAGTAAATAGTTTCATTTATATTTAAAAAAAAATATTAGTCTATAAATGATTAAACATATACTACGTCAAAAAAGGCTTACGGCCACATTAAAAAAGTGTGACCATATGCCTTTCGCCACACTTTTCTTCCATCTCAAGTGTGGCTAAACGGTATCAACGGTCACATGAGTTTAGTGTAAATGTGAGTGTTTCTATTATATAGCCACATGATCTTATGGTTATTTACAAACCTGAGCTTCTGTGGTGCTAGCAACAAGATGAGGAGTGACAGTGACATTTTCATGATTAACCAACTTGCTATCCTTCGGTGGAGGTTCTACAGTGAATACATCAGGTGCAGCCTGTAAGTTCCCGATAGTTTAATTAAAATTATGAAATCTATGAACACAACTTAGGTCTTAGGGATGGCAATTCATGTCGAGTTCAGGTTGGCAGGTTCGTATAACTCAACCAGAACCCGGCCATAACCATTCCTATCGCACTAGTTGAACACTTAAACCCTATCCTAGAGACATGGGCCAGTATGACTAGTGTCATTGATATCCATAACTAACTACAAAAAGACATTGGAAAGTTGGAAACTAATATATGATCAACATTAACCCTTGTTTTCAATTGGTTATACAAACTATACAGAATCAGAATCTTCAGTTTAACTCAAACTCAGCCCCTGTTTTTTAATTGGTTATACAAACCAATTTAACCTTGTACATAGAGGTGGCTAGATAGGCTGGCCGAGCGGGTTGGTAACAGGTTGAAACATGTGCGGGTTGGAGCAAATCATTTTTTTGGCACAAGGTCAGATTGGCTTGACCCACAAACAATTTGCGTATATTTATGACTTTGGGGTTGTATCCATAAAAATAGACTATGTTTGACTTTTAAGTTGTTTGACATGTTTGACCTATTGGACCCATTTGACCCATTCTTTTTAGATTTTTTTCTTTTTTTTATTTGACATGTTTCAGACATTTGGAATAAAACACAACCGAAATCCACTTGCTCATAAGAAAATGGGTCAAAATTCGATAACCCAGTTTTATAGCAAAGGAAAGTAAGGAAGACATGATACATTGTATAGGGTCTGTACAAAAAGCTTTTCATCAAAAGACCAGCTGCTTGTGCGTCTAAGTGGAGCTGAGAATGCAGAGTCACAACATAAAAGAAGCAAAATTAAAGTTATATTAGTTTATACTTTAACCCAAATTAAAGTTATACTAGTTTTTTCATATCGCGCGTTGCGGCGAAACCGAGCAAATGATAATGTAAAACAAACGTGATTTGAAAATAAAGCATTTGTTTAGAAAGTCAAACCATTAGAACGATTTAGTTTATTATTGTACCGTTTTATGATACAAAAAAAAATACTTTATTTTGAGTATAACCTCGTTTTAGCAAAACTTATAACGGAATGTCAGGGAAAGAAATCAAGCACAACTACGTACTTGAATTTTTATAAAAAAGTTATAAACGTAACTCATTAAAGAAGTATCAAATTAATCGATAAATTAATATCTGTTAAAAAAAGAAAAAGAAAACAATTATTAAGAAAAGGTAAAGAAAATAGATGTTTAAAAAAAAGAAAAATATGTTATTAAAAGTAAATATAATAATAAACTATTATAATATATTAAATAATAAAATAATAAAAAACTATATATTATTATAAAAATAAAGTTACTATTCATCGTCCCTCGAAATCAATATATATATAATTGTGTGTATTATATATAAAAATAATAAATAAATATGTACAGTTTGAATTCTTCGAATCCAATCGAATTTAAACTTATAAATTCATATTCGATCTAATGGACTCAAATTCGAATTGAATCGAACACAAATACTTGATAATCGAATCGAATTGAGTCGAATTTTGAATTTTTCGAATCCGAAAACACCCCTAAAAGTAATCATCAAACTTCTCTGGAATATTTAAAAATATTTTTTTTAAAATGATCAGGGAAATACTGAATGAAAGAAGTATTTAAAATAGGATCACTCACTTGAAAATAAGTTATTTTCCATACTACCGCGTGCCATATACTCGTTATGTGCTCATCTTCACAATAATATCCAACAAGTTTAACTAAATTTGGATGAGAAAGCTGCCCCAAAAATATGACCTCGGCCTATAATACATGGAAGAGCTGTGATTAATTGAAATCCGACTTGTATGTTATTGCGCCCCTGGTGCATGTTAGCACTCATCAGTCTTTATCTATCCTCTTCAAGACTTCCTTTTGTTAAGCTGAGCTTTACCCTTTTTTCATTCTTTTTTACATAGATTCCTTTAAGGCTTTAATAGTGCGTTAATGGGCCTCTTGTATCTATAGTGCTTATTTTTCCCCAGTCTTTTTTTACTAGATTAGCACGTGCATTTAATTTATGCCCAATAGAAAGAAGCAGTAATTAAATGACAAGCCAATGATGGCCAGCCCAGCTGGTCGGAGGTGTGAGGGGGGTAACTAGATTTGATCCCGGCACAGTGGGGTTCCCGCACGGGGGCTCGAGATTTGATCCGACCGGGAGGTACCGCATTGCGGGCCGGCGAGATTCGAACTCGGGTGGCTACTCGATTTGAGAGCCTTGGGGACCAGTTGATCTACTACTCGATTTGATCCGACTGTCACATGGCGGAAAACGCCCAAGGGTAGGGGCATTATTCACTAAACCACTACATATGGTCTAAGTAGTCGAAGGCACTAGGCGTACTCAAGGAGCGATGGGTGAGCCTGTCGCCTAAACGCACGACGCAAATATGACCTTTTCAAGGACTAGAAATATAGCGCGTCAGTTAATGAAGTAATCAACATAAACCTCACCTCCTCACTTGTAAATATGACAGCATGCAATAGAAAATGCATTCCATGTACTACTAAACAGACCCTAATCCAATCCAAGAATAAGAGGTTATAAATTGGTCAGTATGCTTACATTTGTTTTAGCAGAAGCCCCGTATTTGCTTTGGAGCTGACACAAAACAATAAACAAGATTAGTAGAAGTACGTATCAAAAAATAATTTTATTGACACCCACCTTTAGTGAAAAATCTGTAACATCCAGCAATAGCAGTTTGGCATCAAAAAAATGAGCCAAAGCCAAATCTGTAACCCTGATCGCAGAAGCCAGTGACCCCACTATCGCCACGTGTCCCTTGTAGTGAATTGAGGTTTTAATCTTTAACCCTGTTCTACAGCTTTAACACTTTGATCGTAGATGCTTCTTATTTATTACTCATTCATGTTCTTATCTATTTTGATCGCAGAAGCTAGTTACCCCACTATCACCACGTGTCAAGCAAAGCCCCAACCTAAGCCCCACCACTCCCTGCAGTCTAAGTTTCACAATTTAATGTTGGAATTGAGGTTATTAATGTTATGTACATTACGATTTCAAAGGAACAAGACAAAAACTTGGGAGTTCTAAACTCAAAGATGCAATATTCACTTTATGTTGATTAAATTCACTCACACACAAAATAGATAATAACAAGAATGAGTATTAAATAAGAAGCATCTGCAATCAAAGCTTTGTTTATTTTTTTTATCATCTTCTAAAGTAAGAAATCAAAGCTAGAAATTAAATGAAAGGCAAATAAATCAATAATAAACACGAAAAAAAGAAGCTCATAAATACTTCATCAACAATGAAAATAGAATCTTAAAATTTCACCAAAAGCAAAATTCATACCTTCGATTAAGAATAACAAGATGTTGGTCATAGTTCATAACAAACCGAACCCTAAGAAATCATTAGCTCATTGCTAAAGTCCAACGGTCGCCACTTTTGGGAGCGATTAGGGTTTTGGATCGGTGGATGATTCTATTAGTTATGGTGGAGTGGAAGATGATTCGATTAGTGATGGTGGAGCGGAGGTGATGCTTCTAGAGATTTTGGGGAGCAAACCCTAGATGTGATAATATCCCACTTTCCGTTCAAGAAAAATTGATATCCCGCTTAAATTTTGGGGGAGCGGATAAAACACTTCATATTTCCGCTTAAATTTTTTACTTTTCATTGCCACCATATGACGGTGGCAAACTGAATGGCCGTCAAAAAATGGTGACAACTTTCATAAAGCTTTTTATATTTGCATATTTGACACCATTTTACTACTGGTTTCTTAATTTTTATTATTATTTAGGATTTTTCGGATGTATTTGCTACCAATACAGTTTTGGTTGAAAAAAGGTAGCTAATTTTGTGACCGTTTTTTTCGGTGGCAAATTACTGGTGGCAAT
Organism: Helianthus tuberosus; assembly: GCA_030545235.1. NCBI lineage: Eukaryota > Viridiplantae > Streptophyta > Magnoliopsida > Asterales > Asteraceae > Helianthus > Helianthus tuberosus. The sequence goes on along the minus strand of CM060445.1, from coordinate 52,990,673 downwards.
TGCCCAATTTTCTAGTAGTGTCTCTTTTTAGCAGTAAAGTGTTCCTCAGACTTTGCCTTAAATATAAATATCCCTTCCTCAGTATCGGCTGAGTATCATGAGGGATCAGGTTGAGATGATGTTCCCTTATCTTTTGGTGAACTATCTTAGTGACGATAAGCGTCCGAAGTGCATTGCGCACTCATACTGTAACTAACAAATACTCTAATAACACAAAGCGATATTTACACATAAGTTATTTCCTAACACATAATTAAAATTTAAGTGTCAGCAGAACACTTCTTTGGCTTAAACCAGTGGCTATAGCTCTGATGGGTGGTATCGGTGTTTATTAATTTAGCAGCGGGATACATCAGGACCGTAGTTAGGAAATATATTAGTATCAGAGTAAAAAACCAAACTTTTTATAATAACTCTTTGGGATAAAACCCAAGTTCATTTGACAGTACATTTGTAGGGGTAAACCCTAATTATTGAAAACAAAAACTCCATTTATTTAGCTAACTTTTATTGCCACTTTTCCAAGCCTTCAGTGCTCTCCGGTTGACTTCTATTTGGCTTTCACATTGTGCTACCTGAAACGCGTTTTAAAAACATTTTATCAGCAAGAAATACTGGCAAGTACATTCCATTTTGGTAAAGCACCAGTTGTTTACACATTACAGTATTAAGGGCGATTACAATGTTTATATCTACACAATTTCTCGGTCAGTACGTGTCACTCCACGGATCTGTGACTATGGTCATATCACACATTGGATACTCGTGCCTAATTGTGAAGGTTATCAAGTAGTGTATACAAACCCCATAATACTGGCAGCAATTGTAGAATGACAAAGACTTAATCACTGTAATTGTATTTGAAAACATTTGAGGCTTGGTAAAACATTTTGACTCACAAAAAGAGTTTATAAAAGAAAATTTACTCACACATAGTGAGAAAAAATGAATGTACTTACATTGTTGATTTAGGTAAAACTAGAGCTTCCTGGTGTATCTCCCGGTTATTATCTAATAAAATTAAACAATTCGCACGTGTTAGTAAAATAACCCAAATCACATTAACCGTACAACTCGAGACAGAATTCCAATGACTGAGTCAGGCAGAGCCTTGACATGCATTACAGAATCCTAAATCAATCGGGTGTAACACGAGATAGAACTCCAACGACTGAGTCGAGCAGAGCCGACATGCGTTACGGAGCCCTAAATCGATCGTGTAGGGTAACAGTAGGGTTATAATACTTACAACGAGGCAGAGCTTCGCTTTATGGAGGGTATTATGCCCGGGTATTACTTCTAGTATATAGAAATTGAGAGGGAGTTTTCGATTTTGAACGTTTGATTAAATGAGCCGAAGCCCTCCATTTATGGGCCAGATATAGGGCGGCTCACGCCTCGCGAAGAAGACAAGGAAGTCCTTCGCGTCCCGCGAGGACATGCGTGTCAGTTATAGCTTCCCTGAGTTAGGGGTATAGCCTTGTCGAGTCACCTGCCACGTGGCGGTGTTACTTGACCGGCAAACAAGGCAAGTCGCGGCCCGCGACAGACCAAGGTGGTCTTAGTCACACCCCGTGAGCAACGGCTAAACTTGGTTTTTCTTGTGTTTTCTAAGTATAGGGTTATTTCGGGTCCGTTTCTCGCATACGGGGTATATTAGAAATGTTTTAGGGTCACGTTAAGTGTTCTAGGAGGGTTGTTATAGATCGGTTGTGGGGGAGTTTGTAGAATCAATTTTGTAAAATTTTTGAATTAATAAAAACACAGTTTCTGATAATATCTCTCTATTTATGAATTGTATTGTGATAATCAATATCTATTTGCAAATATCAAACTTAGACACTAACAATTGGTATCAGAGCTTGGTCACGTCAAAATCGATTTCACAATCAGTTTAACAATCAAAGATCAGCTCAACAGAGATCTAATTTATTCGTAGCTCAGAGAAGAAAAATGTTTAACTCAAAATTTTTTTTTCACATACTCTATTTTTTTTAAATATCAAAAGAGAATGACAGTCAATAACTGTGATTCCATTATCTCCGGTTGTGATAGAAAACCGCTGATGCTTGATAGATCTAATTACAATATCTTACAACGTCTAATGTTACACTATCTAGCTCAACTAGACTCAGGAGGTTGGAGGTCTGTTCTGTACGGACTACATATTCCAATGACACTCTATGTCAAAAATCCGGATGTGTATGAGTTAAAGAAACTGGAAGATTACTAAATGCTAGAGTGTAGGATAGTTTTCGAAATGTGTAGGACAAATTTTGATATGTGTAGGAAAAAAAATTTGTGTGGAGTATGATAGTATTTATAACTAATTAATTAGTCAAAGATAATAATAAATGAGATAACAGAAAAACAATTTAATGTTTTACAATTGTACCTTTTGTTCATTTTCTTCATATATATATATATATACATATACATATATATATATATACATATATATATATACATATACATATACATATACATATACATATACATATACATATACACGTATATGTATATAACCATCCCCTATATATGTATATATATATAGGGCTTGGTTATATAAGAAACTCTATCTTTTTAAAGAAACTATGGAAACCCATTGTGAACCATTGATTAGCTTACATCAAACTTAATCAATGGCTATGATTATTTTGGTATGAATAAAATTTAAAAGAAATAAAAAGTACTGCCATTTAGTACCATTGAAGGGCATTTTCGGAAGTCAACAAAGACATTGGAAAACAGAAATCACTGCCATGCAGTAGCCGTCTAATCAAGAACAGCAAACAAAATTCAAAATTTTTTCTTCTTTCACATTATACTCATTGCTCATCTGTTCCGGAACGCTAACACAGAAGCCGATAGCGGCCAACTTGGAAAATGAGGAACTCGTTCATAATATTGTCGTCGTCCGTGAAGATGAAACGATTAAGGAAGATTCAGAGTTCAATTAAAAGGTTAGTTTTGTTGTAATCGGTCATGTAAAAGGTGGTTTTGTTCTACCGATTTATCGGAAAATGGTACCTGAGTTTGTTTTCTTTTATATATGTAGGACTTCGAAACACAGATTAGGGCAAAAAAGGTCTGAGAGCCGTACAGTTGTGATTATATCCGACTTGCCCAAGACAGGACCTTCCAAACAACAATCTGACTTTGGTGCGACCCAACGGGAGTTAGGTTAGAATTTTTATGTCTCTTAACATTATTCAAGGTGATATATATATGGATAGTGTGTTGGATAAGAAATTGTGCATAACAGAATTTTGTTGGCTGCCTTGCAGTGTATGATGATACCGATAGTGTGTCACCAAGCCATGGGAAAAGACGGAAAGCAGGTAACGGGTAACAAGTAATATTGTTTATAATTTGTATAATGTCTTGTTGGGCTAATCGTTTTCGTTACGAATCTATCGGTGCTAAATGAAGGTTGTGTGGAAAGTTCCTTTTGTTACAATAGTGGCTAATTGCGTATCCAGTTAAATCTGAGTAATATGTTTGAAACTGTAGGGAAGAAAAGCATTGTCGGGGATAGTTCTGGGTGTGGAAATAAAAGAAAACGTGGTTAGTTAAATATTGTTGGCTTTGATTAACATGTGTTAATTGGGCATGACCTTGAAAATTCATTAACATGTGATAATCAGCAGGGGAAAGAAACAGCGCCGATGATAAGTCTGGCAATGTAATGCGAAAAAACCGTGGTTAGTTATTTTTTAAGCCCTTCAAATTTTTGGATGTTACGAATGAAAAATTGTTACATGTTGTCATAGGTGGTTGTAAAGTACACTAATTGTTTGAGTTGTTGTGGTTTCGTATAAAATGTTATTTCAGTAAGTAGGGCAGAAGTGACGGCTACATCGAAGGGTGGGACGTTAAGGACCAAAAAGAAGAAGGGTTCGGAGGACAATGGGAAAGGTAAAGCAGGGAAACCAAAGGTAGTCGGTAACAAACCGGAAAAGGTTCAGAAAGCCCGTAAGCGAGCAAAAAAGGATGAATTTCCAGGCATAAGGACAAGATCTGCACCACTGCAGTTTTATAAATGTGTACGGGCATTGACAGAACAACAACGTGACGCAGTCAGGCAAATGGGCTTTGGTCGTTTGCTAACTTTCAGCGTTGATGGTTTGCCGGCTAAGTTAGCTTATTTTGTTGTGGACAATTTTTATCCCGATAATATGGTGATATGTACGCCTGCCGGGGATATCAAGGTGAACAGGAAAGTGATACATAAGTTGTTAGGGATTCCGACTGGTGGACAAAAGATTAGTTCGATTAGTAAGCTGCCGATGCTGATTGATGCCATTGCTGATTGGAGGGCGAGATACCCGGGTGTAATGGTGCCTCCAACAAAGATGGTGAAAATGATAGATGAGTCCGATGGCGAAGACAGTTTTGATTTCAGGATGGATTTTGTAATGTGTTTTGTGGCAGTGCTGGTTGATTGTCATAAACAAAGTTGTTTACGGGAAGAAATCTTAGAGTATCTGGATGACGAAATGGACTTTGCAACAATAGACTGGTGTGACCTTGTTGTAGAAAAGCTGAGAACTTGCAAAGATACCTGGAATCGGCTTGACCCACAAAGTTTCTTCGTCGGTCCTCTAACGATTCTGATGGTAAGTGCACTTTTAATTATTTTAGATAATTAACATGTGTTAGAATACTCGATTATTTCCGTGCTGAACGTATCGTTGTTTCTTGTAGTTGTTGTACGTTGATAGCATTGAGTGCACGGGGATGGAGGTAGACAGTGCGGTGTGTCCTTTAGCTTTTTGGAACTTGAAAAGATTGCGAGAGAGAGAAAGGCTTGAAATACTTGCTGGTGGGTTTGGACTAGGATGGTTTAAAGGATTAACACGTCCCAGAAACTATAACGTGGAACACTGGGCAAGTAAAGAGGTAAAGTTATATGCTCTAACATGTGTTTTTTACAATTAGTATATAGTGTTAGTATCAAAATGTTGAAAAACTATTTTCAACAGGAGAGGTTAACGATAGTACGATAGTTAATAAACGTGACAAAGAAGAACAAAGTCAAAATTGAGGGGATGTTAGAATCGCTATTGGTGGAGAGCCATGAAGACGAAGAAGTACAAACGTTGAAGGCAACGTTTGAAAGTATGTTTGAGAAGAAAGTTAGTGAAAGTGAGGATCACGATGACGCGGTAGATTTAGCATCACACAAGATCAATTCGGTCTTGGGAGATTTGAGAAATGATGAAAGCTTTCACATCAACGAAGGAGAGAACGCTGGTTAGTAACTGTTATTCTTTGTGTTATTTAGTTTAATAATTTGGAATCCATTTATCGTTGTGCAAACGATTTCGTAGGGGATGGCATGGACGACGATTTTTCGGATGGGTCACCAATAGCGAGCTTGTACAGGAAGTCGCTTATCCGGCGAAACAAAAAAATCAGTAAAAGTAGATTGAAAGCAGTAGGATCTTCAGCAATAGACTTTGATGCCCAAGAAGGTGTGCTGACAATGTTTATGAAAGGAACACTGAACCACATGTTAATGTGATACCTGTTGTGTTGGTTATCATTCTTAAAGTGATCACTGTAACACATTTGACGGGTGTGGCAACCTGTATTGATTGACTAAGTTTTTTGGGGTTGCAGCTGATGTTGCGGGCCAATCAATCGTAGATGATGGTGGAGAAGACTATGCTGAAAAGATGGAAGATGGTGGAAAGTCGGGTCAGGTGAGGAGATCTGCAAGAATCGGGAAGTTAAAGCATGTTAGTGAGACAGAAGAAGGGGTTGTGACCCCAAAAAGAAGAAAGACAAATATGAAGTTTGGTGGACAATACACGGATGGTGGCAAAGAAAAAGGTAAATTGTTACATGTATTACCATTTTAAGAGTACGTTTATAGCGCGAAAAGAGTTTATGTACCTGTACTATATGTTATGGAATGAAATGTTTTGTCTAACACATGTTAATGTGACTTTGATCGTATAGTTTAACATTCTATTGTGGTTGCAGCAGATGGTGCGGGGGAATCAAGCGTAGTTGCTGATGGAACTGAGTGTACCGGAGCGCTGGAAGAAGGTGGTATGTCGTTGCGGGTAAGGAGATCTCCCCGTCTGAATAAGTTAAAGGATGCTCCTGAAATGAAAGCAAGCTTTGTGACCCCGAATTGCCCGAAGACAAAGATAAAGATTGATCGGGAAAAAACGGATGATGGACTCGAATCAGGTAAACTGTAACATATGTTACCAGTTTCATCATACATTTAGATTTAGAAGTACACGTTGATGGTGACGCGTAGTTTGTTGCTCGTTAAAATTTATTACCCTCTAATATGCGTACGTGTCTGAAACCCATTTAATATTTCTGTGATGTTATAGGCTTCAACAAGTCTGAGAAGCAACTGGAAGAGAGAGAACTGGGGTTTAGTGAATTTGTGGAAGAAACAAATGAAGTCGTCGAAGGTGATAAGAGTGTTCATGAAGCTGGTAATTCAAGTGGAGGTGACTGTAGTATTGGTGGGGCCGAAGAAAATAAAGGAGCCGGAAGCGTGGATAAAAGTGATGCTGAAGAAGTGTATAAGCCGCTGGGTTTAATGCGTGCAATACTGCGTATTAAAGCAGCAGAAGTGCATGGTGCTGTTAATGATAAGGACGAACATGTGGTTCTGGATGGCAAAGGCAAGGGGGCTGTTGATGAGTGTGACCGTGATATTAAGGGTAATTATTTATGCAGCTTCTGGTACTAAGTTGTGCATGAGATGTGATAAGAATGTTTTATGCAGCTGAAGAAGGTAAGATTGAGCATGATGGGATGCATTCAACTGATGTAAATATGCAAGGGTGCAGTAGCGCGGTGGTAGACTCTGTCACAGGCGCAGCTTTCGATAAGGACCAGGATGTCGAGGGTAAAGGGAAAGCGGCTGAGGAGGTGTGTCAGCTGGAAAAGAACGGTAAAGATTTTCATGCTCTAACATGTGTTAACTGCTCCCCTACCTGTATCATTTAGTGAGTTAACATGTGTTAATCATATACACAGTCTTCGGAAACCGTTTTATTTTATTAGCCATGTTTAGGCATGTCTAATTTATTCGAAAAATGTTTATGCAACTCCAGATAGTAAGATTGAGAATGAAGTTAGGGCTGCAGCTGATGGAAGAAAAGAAGAGAGTGGTGGCGTCGTGTTTGCATCTGTGGAAGGTGCTGTTAATGATAAGGACGAACATGTGGTTCTGGATGGCAAAGGCACGGGGTCTGTTGATGAGTGTGACCGTGATTTTAAGGGTAATTATTTATGCAGCTTCTGGTACTAAGTTGTGCATGAGATGTGATAAGAATGTTTTATGCAGCTGAAGAAGGTAAGATTGAGCATGATGGGATGCATTCAACTGATGTAAATATGCAAGGGTGCAGTAGCGCGGTGGTAGACTCTGTCACAGGTGCAGCTTTCGATAAGGACCAGGATGTCGAGGGTAACGGGAAAGCGGCCCAGGAGGTGTGTCAGCCGGAAAAGAACGGTAAAGATTTTCATGCTCTAACTTGTGTTAACTGCTCCCCTGCCTGTATCATTTAGTTAGTTAACATGTGTTAATCATATACACAGTGTGCGAAGGCGATACGATTTTTGATGAACGGAATTTAGATGGCCCCAATTGGAGTCTTGGAATGACACAAATTGGGGGTGAATTGGACGTGTCACAGGAAATCGGTACGATAGAGCATTAAAGAAACTCAGTATTGATGGGTTAGTAGGAGTCATCTGTAATATACTTATTTGCATTAAACGTGCAGGGTGCACAAGTGGGAAGGTGGATGATATTTCTCGGACAGAAACAGTGCTGGAGCCTTCCGGTGAGCTGAAATACATTCATTTACTGTGAAAAGTGTTGTATTCTTCAATGCGTAACGTGAGTTATTTATTTTATATGTTTTAGGCGATATGGAGGCTACCACAGACTTGAGTATGGTTATAATGGTAGAACCAGTTAGCTCCTATGACCCGGCCCTTGCAATCCACAAAGGGCTAACTGGTCTGGATTTTTGTGGGGGTGATATGAATGATGTGGAGGACAATATTCCGCTTGCAAACCGTGTGCGTATGTTGGATGAGTTGCGGGCCCAAAAACGGAAGCTCCCTTTCAGAGAAAAAGTGGCAGCGGAAGCAAACAGATCACCTTACTATATAAGGTCTGTTGACATGGGGCAGGCAATAACTAAGAAGGAGGCAAATCTGTGGGAGTACATATACGTTGATGAAAGCCCATTGCACTCTTTAAATGGGCATTCTCGTAGGAAGCGGTCAATGGAGGCAAACGTGTAAGTAGAACTGCAACGTGGTTTATTGTTTTATAATAATAGGGTAAACCATGAACCAAGTTCCACACTAGATAATTCGTTATATTTTGATTTTTTTCCGCAGGAGGGAACAGGGTTCGTCGTCGGTTGTTGATGTAGATAGTCCGATACACATGGCTGTGTAAGTAGGGGGGTCACCGTACCAAAAATTTAGTAAAATAATAAATAACATGTGTTAAAGTATGCAATTTAATTTATAATTTGTACATCTGAAACCAGGGAGTTGCTGTTTAGAAGCCCTACCCATGTAGAAGCATCTCGGGCTATGTTCAAGAGTTTAAACGTTGGCAATGAGATCTCAGATGGTATTATCGACTGTTGGGCGGAGGTGCTAAACTTCCAAGAGAAACGGAAATCACGGGGGGCTTACAGTAGGCAATTCTTTGGTACCAAAGTTGTGGTGAGTGTCATGTATATAGAGATTACAGTGTGGCGACTTTTTGAGCTTATTAATTTATCTGTTGTGGTTAAAGTTTCCGTGGATGCTAACAACTGAGGAAGGTGGAGTCGAGGCGCGGATGCACAAGTTTCGGCTTGGAATAAAAGGTGCGATTAACAGCGGTGAAAATATTCCTGACTTTCGAAATCACGACATTGTTTTCTTCCCGATATTGGAGCACAAACACTTTTACTTGCTAGTGTTTGAGTTGCGCGACCCGGGAATTTATGTCGTTGATAATGACAAAGCCCGCCAAGGTCAGTTGATAGAAGATAGTGTCTACTACCTCCACAAGGACACAGCGTATAAGATCGTAAGTTTCTTATAAACTGACAATTGTTGAACAAATAAGTGTGATAATATTGAGCAACTGCTTTTTTATTGAGCATGGCTTGTATATGTGTATGCAGAAAGATATGTTTGTGCAATATCTTCGGGAGGTTGGGAATCCGCGAGCCGATGACATAGAGTACTGCAACATCCAGCGTATGCCGGTTCCTTGGGCGACCACCGCAAACACAACTGATTGTGGGGTCTTCTTGATGCGGCACATGGAGTGCTACATGGGGAAAAACAAAAGTTTTAACTGTGGGTTCAGCATGAGTGGGGCGAGGAAGATGGCGGAGGTGCGAAAGTTGAGAAAGAGGTATGCTGCGCACATCTTATGTTCGGAGGTGAATGTGCTGCTGCCAAAAATCAAGCAGGATTGCCGAATAGAGTAACACGTGTTAGGGGGGTGAAAATGGTAGTTACTGTAGCACCAGTGTGCATTAATTGCGCCAGCTTTGTTTTTGGAAACATGTAATGTACTTTGATGGATTTGGGGATGTTGCTTTAAACTTACTGCGGGGTAGGTGTTTTGTTGGGTATGGCATCGTCACGATGTCTTTTTGGGGATAGACTATCTATATACAATCTGATGTTTAGTAACTTGGTAATTATATACTCTAAAGAATATTGATGTGTTGTTGGATGTGTTAGAATATTATTAATCTAGTTGATTGACGTAGTTGATAATGTTTTAAATGAGGTTGTTTGAAATTATATAAAGGTACGTGTAACATTATAGGAAATGAGAAAATGATGCTTCCAAGGGAACCACTCTTTCTAAAAATGTAGTAGGAATATTGGAAATTGGGGAAAGTAGGTGGCAGAAGTCTACAAACATAGGGGTTGGTGTCTATACCACAACTTTATTGGGAAAGGAACCATTGCTTTTTGGCCCCTTATGGTCACATCAAAGTCAAGTCACAAAGACCTATATTAAATGTACCCAGTTCAAACCTCTATAAGTATTGTGGTGAAGAAACAAAGTCATATTCTGTAATACTTCACCACTTCAGTTAACCATAAACTGTTAGCGGTTCCAAAGTGGTGTAATCTCATGGACCCGTGTAAAGGTAAGGTTACGGCTACCCAACCAGGCATGGAGAAGCGGATGCAAAAGGGGAAGGAAGCATGTGAGGGCCAGTACGGGGTGTGCTACGAAAGAAAAGTGTCTCACAAAAATCGAGAAGACGGGGAAACTGGAGTAGCATCTGGTGACGATGTTGCAGAAAGCGGAACCAAAAATGTAACTGATGTAGCTGGTGTGTCGCAAGAAACGTCACGCCGTAGGGAACACGTTGTTCCAGAAGCTGAAAAGTTGAAGGGGCTACCAGATGAGTTGGTTAGGTTGCTGACGGATCCAGACCATGAATTATGTGGTTGCCCGTTGTGTCCATACTCACCCGAAACAATCCAGTCCTGGTGTTACCATGACCCATGGGAGAGTGAGCGCAGCCCCTCTCCTCTGTACTTTCATGATGAGGAATTTCCCACACCATGATGAAAAGCTTGTCAGAGATGGAGGATAACAATGGGTAGTTAGTATGTTGAAAATGGTTGAAGATGTGTTAACCTGATGACCCTATGTTGTAACAAAACGACAGACCAATGTCGTTTTGTTGGTATTTTATTATGTTTTATTTTTAATTTTTTTTTTGGCAATCAATGTGTTTTAGACGCGGGGGGGGGGGGGGGGGTGTAACCTATTAGTAGAATGTGTGTTTAAGTTGGCTAGACGTAAAGTTTAATTCTATAACCTGACGTGGTTTAATATATAAGTTTTTTTTGTGTGGTTAAGACAGATTGTTTTGATCCTTTCAAGGTAAAAGAACCAAGCATTATGGGGGCTAACATGTGTTAAGCATCTGTTTTTATGCCATTGTAAAAAAATAAAACACATAGCCACCAGTATCAAATGTAACACATTGGAAATGATGATCCACACCCGTGAATGGCACAAAAACCATCTTGTACCTATGAATAAAAAATTGATTTGATGTTAACTATATGTAAAACTTTTTTGGGTTAGGGTTGTATACTTGGGGATCAGGCCTAACACATGTTAATGGGGGGGGGGGGGGTGGGTTTGACTAACCTGTTAGTGCTGTAAGTTGCGTGGTTAACACAGATTGTTTTGATCAGCCCAGAACCTGTTTTTGTGTGGTTAACACAGATTGTTTTGATCCTTTCAAGTTAAAAGAACCAAGCATTATGGGGGCTAACATGTGTTAAGCATCTGTTTTTATGCCATTGTAAAAAAATAAAACACAAAATCACAATTATCAAATGCAGATAATATTTAGATATGCCCATTAATAGCAAATAGAGGTCCCCAAAGAAGTAGGGCTACAAACACAAAAGTGGCCAAGGCCGTAGAGTTTCTTACAATCCTAATTATGGTTAATGGGATCAAAATAGTTCCACCTTCTTACACACGTAACAGAGAAGAGCAGGATGATGTCAAAAGACTGTTACATGTGTGTAAGAAGGACAAAATGAAGAGAGTCTCCCATGACATAGTACTAGAAAACGACAATAAAGATTTTAATCAGAGGGTGAGTCGCCAGAGGCGGTCTGCCTTTGTTGTTCAGCAGCTGCCTTTGCTGCTTTCATTGCAGCCACCTTAAGGCAGTTGCGTGAGTCGTGGTCGTCGACATACAGACCACAACGCTTGCATAAACGAAGCTGCTTTGGACGTTTTGGTGGTTTTGCCTTTGCCTTCTCACCGGGCCCAGAAATGCGAGTATGAGTACCACATCCTTTATTGCGTGCAACTTCTGGATTAGCAACTTCGACTGGAATGTTGATTGGCTGTCCAACTATTTCTTCCATTTGACACTCGTTTGATTCATTTTGAATTGTAGACAATGGTTGCTTGGAAAGCACATTGATCTTGAAATCCCTAAGTTGGTCAACCAATTTTGCCAACGAATCCTCATCGGTTCTGGCCACATCAACGCATTCAGTAACGAGGTCGAGGATTTCATTCCGCATAACGGACGGTGCGTGTGGGTTGACTCCGTATCGGCTGGAAATTGAAAAAACCTGTTTGGGGAGGGCATCTCGACGCCACCTATCGTTTATGTATTGTGGTGGAATCCTTTCAACATTTTTCAATCGATAGACGCAAAAGACATGGCGACACAGATATCCGATACGTGTGAAATTCCTGCATGAGCAACTGGCGGATTGGTCTACAGTGTTATACGTAACCTGTTTTGAACATAGACAACAAAAAAAGAAAGCCCTTTAGATCTAACACGTGTTAGAGGATGGGTAATAATGAAATTGCCTAACATGTGTTACCTGATAGACGTTTGTGATGTTGTTCCTTTTATCCAAATGAGTGACGTCTATCAGAAGACTGGAATTGCTGGACTCGGTTTGGTTTGTGATGTAGCATAAAAACTTCCCTTTAATTATCTCTTTTTGAACTTGCGCGAAAACAGCGTTTGTGTAAATGGTGAACGCGTGCTGTTCTATCGCTAAATCAGTATTGCCAGTGAACATCGTGGATGAGGTTTTGTACTCCGATACACGTTGACGATATCGTTGGCTGTCTACCCTATTTTCAAAGCACATCATAAATTGTACAAGGGTGTTTGCGCTTGTTGAGTTGACCTTGAAGGCAGCGTTAGAGCTTTCGCAGCGGGAAGTGGTCTTCATTAAGCAACACATGGGCAGTTCCCTGAAGTAGGCTGGTACCCAGAGATGTTTGATGTTGTACATGTCGTTCAACCAGCTGTGGTCTTGAAGCCCAAATGTTTGTAGGAGGTCATTCCAGCGGGACTCAAACGTTTCAGGTTTGATATAAACATTCCAAACCAACCGGTGAATGCAGGACCGAAGATCAGTGTTATCGAGAACGTCGGTAGAAATCTGAAAAAAGTTAATAGTTACTAACACGAGTTAGATTAAAAACAGTTTGAGAAGACATATAAAAATTGTGTTATGTTGGATAACACATGTTAAGGGCTAACAAATTAAGCTAACCTTGGAGGGTAGTTTTTTCATTATATGCCACATGCATAGACGGTGTCGTGATTCGGTAAAGACTATAGGAACAGCTTGTAGCATGGATGGGTCTTGATCACTCAGCACGAGAGTTGGTTGAGTACCATGTGCCTTCAAGAAAGCCTTAAGCAACCACACATAAGATTCAATGGACTCGGTTGATATCAAACCCGCTCCAAATGTAACACATTGGAAATGATGATCCACACCTGTGAATGGCACAAAAACCATCTTGTACCTATGAATAAAAAATTGATTTGATGTTAACAATATGTAAAACTTTTTTGGGTTAGGGTTGTATACTTGGGGATCAGGCCTAACACATGTTAATGGGGGGGGGGGGTTTGACTAACCTGTTAGTGCTGTAAGTTGCGTCAAACGCGAGGACATCACCAAAAGCTTTGTAGTTTAGCTTTGAAATCTCATCAGCCCAGAATACAGAAGACAACTTTCCATTTGATACAGTGTAATCAAAATAGAAGTTGGGTAGGTTGTCAAAACGCTCACGCAGGCGTTCAAGGAAAACTTGTGCGTCGCGTTCACCAATAAAAATTCGCAACTGGTGGCTCCAGTTTTTAAAATCCATCGGAGTCCCATTGACATTGTGATGCCCTCCTTTTAAAGCTACAAGACATCTATAAGCTCTCATTGGTCCGATACGGTTTAGACTCATATTGTGAATGAATTGTTTCGTGGAGAATGACAGCTTCCGTGATATCTTGCTAAGATCACGGTTGTAACTCTCAACAAGTTCATGATTATGAATATCATTGAAACTCAGAACTGTGTATGAATCATTCGAGATTGAAACTAGTATGCTTGCCTTACAGTCACACCATGTGAAGTTGGTCCTCCGGTGCTTAACAGAAGATTCATCTAGGGTGTCAAATTTCCTCTTGGGTTGTGGTTTTCCATATTTTGAGCATCGAAGATACTTGTGTGTGGGAATTCCATTCCAGACTTTAGTTTGCCCTTTTTTTACAGAAAAACCTGCTTCAAACGCATAAAGTTCATACATCGAAAGAACATCCGCAAAAGTTGGATAAGATTTCCCACACACTGGTATGAACTTATCAGCGACATTAGGAATCCAGTAACGGGTTCCCTGAGGGGTATCAAAAACAAAGTATGGATTCGATGGCCCTGCATCATAAAACGAAAAAGGTTAGGAATCTGCTATACATGGCATGACAAAAGGTTAGAAATCTGTGATATGAGAATAAAGTGGGCTCCCATGTAATATATACAACCGTCTAACTGGCCGCGTGATGATTCAGCAAACATAGAAGGACCATACGGTGATCCAGAAACAGCAACAGTCATGTCCTGCATATGGGAATCTTGGGATGCTACATGTGAACATTATGGAATATGTTTGAACAATGCCATATCTGGGGAAGAAAAAAACAAAACCAAAGTATAGAAAAAACAAACCTTCTTCATTATCCATAACCTGGTCATCATTAAACGCGTTGTTCATGAACTTGTTGGATATCACAACATCCGGGGATCTAACAGGGGCTTCAGATGACCGAGAACAATCAACATGCATATAAGTGTATACAGAAGCTTCGAATGGAACAAGTGAACATGGACATGCAGTATAGTTTGGATTATTAGATTAAAAAGTTGTAAAAGACAAAAAAAACAGGACTTCGTGAACAGTTAAATTAAATATATGGACAAACCTGGAGCATTAAATTCCTCATCATTTTGGAAGTCGCTGCAAAAGAACCGGTTGGGGAAACTATGGACCGGCGAAATTGATTGTGAGGTTGGTGGATTTGTCTCCATGGATATTAATGGAGGAATGAAGAGGGGAGTAGAAGATGAATATGTAGTTCTGTTGAAAGAATATATAAAATGAGAAATTGTAAAAAAAATATGGGGTGGGTGCATTGTACAAAATGAGTTGATGTGCATTAAATGCTGATGTCAATTCAACAAGCTCATAATATCTTGCCTAACTCAAATTACATATATAACCTTCCATTAAAAAGTAACTAGAAGTGGCAGTGGGCTACGTGGCTAATTGATGGCCACTATTATAGTTTGCTAAGTTTTCTAAGAATATGGGGTTTCTTACTAAGCATTATCCTATATATATATATATACATATACATATAGGATAAGGATCATGTGAGAAGTAGTAGGCTAAATGAGAAACTTGAGAAGCATTCTGCACCACACATTTTCCCTAAGCAAAAAAATGCAAAAAAAGGTGAAAAAATGCAAAACAAATTTTTTTTTTTTTTTTTTTTTGGATTTATACACATGTGTATATTGTTAATCTTTTAACTATACATATATGTATATTGTCAATTATACATATATGTATATACATGTTTAAAATTGAAAAATAAGTGTTATTTAGGGGTTTAGCATTAGTATTTAGGGTTTAGGGTTTAGCTTTATGGTTTAGGGTTTAGCTTTAGGGTTTAACATTAGGGTTTAGTATTAGGGTTTAGCATTAGGGTTTAGCTTTTGGGTTTAGCATTAGGGTTTAGCTTTTGGGTTTAGCTTTAACTTTTGGGTTTAGCTTTATCTTTAGGGTTTGTATTAGGGTTTAGCATTAAGGGTTTAGCTTTAGTGTTTAGTTTTAGCTTTTGGGTTTAGCAATAGGGTTTAGAATTAGGGTTTAGCTTTAGGGTTTAGCATTAGGGTTTAGCTTTAGGGTTTAGCTTTAGTGTTTATGGTTTAAGATTAACAATATACACATTTTTTCAATTTTAAACATGTATATACATATATGTATAATTGACAATATACATATATGTATAGTTAAAAGATTAACAATATACACATGTGTATAAATCAAAAAAAAAAAAATTTAAAAAAAAAATTATTTAATCCTTAAAGAAAAAGCTGCGATTTTTCAAAAATAAAAAAATAAAAAAAATTGCATTTTTTTCACCTTTTTTTTGCATTTTTTGCTTAGGGAAAATGTGTGGTCCAGATTGCTTCTCAAGTTTCTCAAATAGGGTGGACTTCTCTTAGGATCCCTACCCTATACATATACATATATATATATATATATATATATATATATATATATATATGTATATGTATACATATATAGGGGATGGTTCAAATGAAAACCACTTTTATTGTGAAAACTCGAAAACTAACTAAAAAAAAGCCTAAAAAACACACAATTTTTTTTTCAATTTTTTATATAAAAAACGCTGGTTTTTATATATAAAAAAAAATGTTCAAAAATTTTTTTTTTGTAGTACACATACACATATGTAGTATTACACATGTGCACTACACAAATTTTTTTTTTTTTTTTTTTTGAAATCTGTATGGTGTTTTATAACTGCAAAATAACTCTTAAAGCGGTTTCAATCTATTTTATAATTAAATTGGTTTTTTAAATTAGTTACCTTATTACACTTAGGGTTAGGTTCATTTCAAACTATAAATAATTACAGAACTTTCAGAACCCTAACTAAACAATATTTTTATTTATATATTTTTATATTTATGGTACTTTTATCATTTATTATGTATTTTTATGATTACATACATGGTAAGAGTAATTTTATCATGTTTTTATATGTAATTTTAAAATTACACATATGTAAACTTGTTTTCTTTACATATATGTTATTACTGTTAGACACGTATATAATTTGGTTATCACACATATGTAAACTACTCTTAACATGTATGAAATCATAAAAACGCATATAATAAATGATAAAAGTACCCTAATATGAAAATATATCTATAAAATGATTGTTTATTAGGAGTTCTGAAAGTTTTGTAATTATTTAGAGTTCTGAAATGATCCTTACCCATTACTACACTTAATCCATAAAATCAAATAATGACAGGTTGGTATCAGAGTCGGTGGGGTCGGTTGGGACTATCGTTGTCACACCCCAACCGATGGCGGAAACATCGGGATGAGACGAACAAATCGCTCAAACCATCATAATACTAAATGTGACAATATAATCAAGTCAAATTTCATAAAATACTAAAATGTCATAAGAGATTCGTACAAAATCCAAAACATTGTATCAAGACATCATCAAACATCGTTTTTTTTGTAAGATCAATTTCTAAGTTCATCCCTACTTGATTTCTTGATCACTTCGACTATCAACCTGCATAAATAGATCAACAAAATGTTGGCGAGAATACAAGTTTGATACGTAGCATAAATAGATTAAAATGTTTAATACTCGTATCTAACATGAATAACATGACACCAGTTACTAACCTGCTAAGTTAATGTAAACTATATGTCAAACCCAAGTTTCCAACGCAAAGTGCCTTCCCTACATCGTCGCAATGAAGAGGAGGTCAAAGTATCCACTTAACAATACCCCAAGTCTCAAGGGCGGTGCGTAAATCCTATAGAGCTATAATTGTCAAGATAGGCTAGCAAAGTTAATGAGCATATAGTTACAACGTACACATAGCAAATAGACAAACACGCATCACATGTTTTCATGGTTGAATGTGGATAGAGTGTGATTATAAACTAGTTTCATGTGTTGCGTGTTTTTGTATATCGTACATGTTGCACCCAAAGTGTTTAAAATGAAAATGGGATCGAGTATACTCACTGTGCGTGTCTAGCAAATAAACACAGCAGAAAATGGATTGAAGGGAGCGTCGGATCAGCCTGCGTACGGGAAAAGAAGTGTAAGTCCTCCAAAGTGCTGAAACAGTGTGAAATCGGAGTGTCGGTGGGAAACAGAAGCTTTGTACGAAGTTGTGCCTTATTACGAAGGTGGGTCTTCGCACAGGTTGATGCTTTCGTTATCCAAAATCGAGTGTCTTCGCGTTTGTCTCCGGGAAAAATCGAGTGTTCATCCCCCCAACCTTAAGCTACTGATTAAACTTAGAGTCAGAGAGGTCTTTGTTCAAGTCACGGGTGAGAGTTAAGCTGGTAGGTGCGGAGTCAGTGTCTTCGTACGAAGGCGTGCCTTCGTACGAAGCCATGGTGCCTTCGTACGAAGCCTGGCTTCGCACAGAACAATCCAGCTCGCATTCGTGGCTATTTTTGGCGTTCGGAGCTGTGGTTTCGCCTGAATCGGATGTGTTTTCGAGTCCTATTTGAGACCGTTTCGACACTACCTCGTTCCGCTATTCAGTGAACGAAATACATGCCGTTCTAGGTCCGTTTTAATGCGAAAATCAAGTTTAAGATAGTTTTAAAAAGGTTTCAACTTGGATCTAACACTTGGTGAGTGTGAAATCCACAGATTTCTAACTCGGGAAGCCGAGGCTAGGCCCAATACACTCGGTTAAGGGTAAATCAGTTGCAAATGAAGAAGATTTAATGTAAAAGATGAAAGTTTTTGATGAAAATAGAGAAGTGAAGATGTATTTGATGGAGTTTAAGTGAAAATGATGAAGTTTTAGGTAAAAACTCCAAAGTTTTGATGAAATCAAGGTGAATCGTGAGGAAAATCATAGTGGAAAATGTTGTGTAATGTTGTACAAATGATAAATCTTACTTGAAAACAATTGGACAGCAATTCGATAGCATTTCGGTATGAATTCAGCAGGTGCACGAAATGGAGAGGTGAGGTTACTATTTATAGAGGAGCTGGGTTCGAACAAGGGAGTTTCGTTCGAAGCAGCCTGCCTTCGTACGAAGCCGGCTAGCTTCGTTCGAACAGCCTGTCTTGTGCAACCAATTCCTCGTTTCACGCATAGGATGCTCGTTTCAAGTTCGTGTTAAATTAGTTTCTCGAGCATTAAGTATCAAGGCATAACAAAGACTCAAGAATCTAGGATAAATATATCATTCTCATTTAGGAAGTATCACATAGAATAATAGTTTGCACATAGATTAACACAATTATGATTAAAATGTCTTCATTCTCATTATGATTAGCTGTCTCAAGTCACAGTAGAATCGTAAGTAGAATGCAACGAGGGTACAAGAGTCAACAGATAGGAAGTAAGATGAGACTTGCTAAAATAAGAAGTATCAAAATGCGGGGCGTTACAATCGTGACGTAGTTGATATCATCATAGACAATTAAACACATAATAGCACAGCAGAAGTGTTGGAATAAAATTACTATTACAGACTGAGTGTTCAAAGTTCAAAATAATAATACAGACGGTTGTAATAAAGGATACACAGGCGGATATAATAAATGCACAAATTGATGTTTTAACAGACTTTGGGCATCCTAAGGATTTGCAAGATCCTCTATTGATACCAAGCAGCTCCCGGCCTATTGAGTATAGTACCTGTTATTACCGGATATAGATTGTTACCGGTTATGTATATATTTAGAGATAGATATTGTATATGTTCTAGATTTATCTCTTTCCTTATTTTGTGTTAGGGTTTGTTATTCTTTGGATCTATAAATATGATCCTCTCCTATGTAATATCATTCATACACATTAATAAAATCTTTGGCACTTTTATGGTATCGGTGCCTCGGCTCTTTACCTAATCGTTGTTCTTTTTCTTTCGATTCCCTGCCCAGTTTCGGCTGTTAACCCTGCAATTTTTTTCGATTCCTCCATCGCATTCCCCTATTCTAGAATAGTACCATGGCCAACGATGGCAGAACCGACGATGGTAAAACTGCTAAATAGGAATCCTCCTAATCTGCCACCAAATCCAACCTACACCCAGCATACTCGGTTGCCAACATACAAAGCAAAATCCGAACCTTGGATGGTAAGAAAGTTACATACAGTGCCTGGATCAAACTTTTTCGTTTACATGCTCCAGCGTATTAAGTTCTCAATCACATCGATGAGACATCCCCACCCGAACCCAAGTCTCCGGATTATACATCTTGTAAAGAACTCGATGCCCTTGTTCTTCAGTGGATTTATGCCACTTTATCTGATGAACTCCTTCTCTCGGTCTTGGAGAATGAGTCCACTGCACATAATGTGTGGGTTAAATTGGAAAAGAAATATTTGAGTAATAAGAAGGCTCGTGCAGGTGCCTTAGAAACAAAATTTTGCAACTTGACACTTTCTGCTTGTAAATCCTTGGATGATTATTGTCAACAGTTGAAGGACCTTGCTAACCAACTTGAAGATGTGGACCACCCAATCACTGAGGATCAGCTTGTTCTCCAGCTTGTACGCGGTATCCCTGCTGAGTTTGATACGGCTGTGCCTTTAATCAATGCTAATAATGCGGGTTAGGACATAGCCAGGAATATGCTGAATGATGAGGTAATACGTCTTGAGGGTCGAGAAAAATCTTCAAACTCTGTTTTAATGGCCCAAAACCAAACCACCAATAACCAACATTCACTGAACCCTTACCCCTCATACTCCCCTACACCCAACCAATAACCCCAAAACTAAACAGGGTATTATCGTGGCGGTCGTGGCCGCTCCTATAGGGGCAGTCATGGTCAAGGTTCTGGCCGCTCGCAGGGACAACAACAATATCAACAATCATGGGCCCCTCAACAGTCCTCTTATCCTTAGAGGGCCTAGTGGTCCACACCACCATGCCCCTACCCAACCCAACCCAACCCAACCCAACCTTTATACCAGCCCATTACCCCTTATCAGCAACCCTTCGGCCTACCCACAGCCCATTGTATAGTCGCCCCAAATTCTGCCTACCCATCCGCACCTCCTCCGCAAGCTGACCCGCCTCAGAATGTTTATTACCAGCCCAATGCAGGCCCAAACACCTACAGTCAACATCAGCAGGGTCCACCTGGGTTCGGGCCACCACTGCAGCCGTCCTAGCAGGCGTACAATGCACTCTGCCCATCCGACATTGGAGCTGCTATGGCCTCCATGAATCTCACTTATGACCCTAATACTATCATGGATTCTGGAGCTGGCGGTCATGCGACAGATGAACAAGGTATGATTGAACACCCTGACTCTTTTCCTGTTTGTAGTAAACTTTTAGTTGGCAATGGCGAGTCTTTACCAATTCAAGGGTCTGGAACGGGCTACATGTACCTTCCTATCCACAACTATGTCCTACCTAACATTTTACATTGTCCACAAATTATTAAAAAGTTAATTTATGTTCGTCGTTTTACTCGTGATAACCATGTTTCAATCGAATTTGACCCTTTTGGTTTCTCTTTGAAGGACCTTCAAACTGGGTGGCTCCTTTCCCACCACAATAGCACCGGGGACCTCTATCCAATCTCAAAACCTGAGCTACTTGCCCTAGAAAACTTTCTCACTACCTCATTGTCACACCCCAACCGATGGTGGAAACATCGGGGCGCGGCACTGAGCGAAACAGATTGTCCAAGAGAAATCCATAAGAACTAAAATTACCGGATATTTTAACATCATGTCCCATACCATAATATATCAGATAAAAGCAGTTATTACAGACATTGTTTTCTCAAAGACAGATAAAATGTTCCGATAACTCAGATTTTATTATGTTTTTTTCTAGACTCCATCCTAGCTTGATTCCACATAGCAAGCATCCCAAACACCTGTCACATATGTTAAAATAAAGGTCAATACACATAGTGTAAAGGTGAGCATACAAGTTTAATAGTATAATAGATAGCGCAAGCGAGTTTACGCACAACCAACATGTAACATGTACAATGTGAAGCAAGTAGGTTATCGACAATGAATTATGCACAGACTTGACTGCGAGTTGTAGAATGCGCAACACATATCACCACTGTGACACGTGAAGAAAAGCCCTTAACAACCCCTGTCCATAACAGGTGCTGAGTCCAAACTATAGTACTATCATTGCTAAGGTGTCAAGCAACAATCACTGTGTAAACATAACATACAAGCATTCATCTAGTAACACGTATAACATGCAGTAACGGTTAGCGTATAAAAGTGTTTGCGTTGTGTGATTGATGTGGTTTAGTATAAGTAACGTATGTAACACCCAAAAGTGCTTTAAGCAAAAACGGATCGAGTATACTCACCGATAGTGTTTAATAAGTAAACACCGTCTTGGATTGAAGGGAGCGTTGGAGAGTTAGCCTGATTACAGAACGATAGCATAAGCGAAGAACAGTGCGTAAAACGGTGACAAGAGACTGAGTGACGGATGATCATCCAGACGGATGGCCATTCGGTCGGAGGGTGATCCATTTGGGATGGATGTGTTTGTGTATGATGGCTTGGAAGTTTTCATTGCAACATTTTAAAATCAGAGAAGTATCTCTACCCTTTAGGTCGTTCGATCGAACAATCGTCCGGTCGGATGGCCGTTCGCTCGGATGGTGATCCGTTCCAAGTGAGATATTTCTTAGAGAACAAGTTCACAGCAGAATGGTCATTCGATCGGATGGTCGTCCGATCGGATGGCCATTCGCTAGAAACTGATATGTGTTGAAAGTTTGTAAAAGTTCAAGTGTTTGAGACCATGAGTCATCCGATCGGATTGTCGTTCGATCGGATGGCAATCCGATCGGATGGCAGTCCGTTTGGTGACTTGCTCGTTTTGTACGGGAATCACCCCATTCTGACCAGTTAACTGTTCTTGTCGGTTGTTCCTGTTCAACCCGCCAAGTCGGTTATCTCATTGATAGGAATCAGATCTCAGTCCGACACATCACTAGAGAATGAGTGGAAGGCCTGAATGAGCTCCTATTCTATCGGTTTTAAGTGCATGAGTGTAACAGAGTTGAAAGAAAAGTTGTGAAAACATCTTTCAATCCTTCTATTCTTGAAAATGTTTAGATTTATGTGTAATCAGTGTTTAAACGTGTTGAAATCTCTTAGATCTGAGTTGTTCTTGGTGGAATGAGGTCAAATCTTGAAGTTCATAAGAATCCCATGATGACATCATCCTAGAACACCCCAAATCAGCCGATTTCATGATTAAAAGTGAAGATTTGATGGTAAAAAAAGGATGAAGAAGTGTGTAAAGATCTAAGAAGTACAAGATTTGGAGTAGAAACTTACAAGAATCGCGAGGAATCGAGAGAAAATAGGTTGAGAAGTTGAAGGGTCGCACCAGAGCTGTCACATCAATGTTCAAGTGTTGTGACAGGTGCTATTTATAGATGCCAAAAGAGGAAAGATGGTGTAGTGTGACGGATTGGAGGACAGTCCGATCGGATGGCCATCCGATCAGATGGTCATCCGGACGGATGACCATTCGATCGAATGGTCATTCGGTCGGATGTCTCCGACGAGTTGCGTTTCGATATTTCGTTTCATGCATTGAGCGTTGCAATGCGATA
Source organism: Helianthus tuberosus (assembly GCA_030545235.1). Lineage (NCBI taxonomy): Eukaryota > Viridiplantae > Streptophyta > Magnoliopsida > Asterales > Asteraceae > Helianthus > Helianthus tuberosus. The sequence goes on along the minus strand of CM060445.1, from coordinate 52,967,409 downwards.
GTATCACCCATTAGTTACACAAATAACCTAACTACTAAATACCATAAATATAATTCCTGAGTCTTGAGTTTGCGATGAGATTACGTTGCATTAGAGTTGCGATTGCGTTTGCGATTAATCACCTCAACATAAACATAACGTGCACAAGTAACACATAATAGCACACACACGTAAAACAATATCCATAACCTATAATTTGAGTTGCCATGCAATAGCGATGCGATTAGCGATAAAGCTGCGTTTTATTAACATATACTCCACAAAATACAACTAAAGCAACTTAAATTAAAGTGTCGATTGCAAGTCGAGAAGTACAATCATTAATTAAGCAAGGAGTGACCGATCGCAATTAGCAATCTTTTCTTCCTTTGACTTTGACTTTCAAAAGTCGGGTTGTTACAGCCTCTCCCACTTTAGGAAATTTCATCCTGTAATTTCAGGCGTAGGCGTAACAAACAGTTTTGGATACTTTGCCTTCATGTCACTTTCGAGTTCCCAGATGAACTCGACGCCGCGTTTGCCTTCCCAATGAACCTTTAAAATGGGAATGCATGAGCGTTGGAGTACCTTGGTTTCTCGGCCCATGATCTCGACAGGCTTCTCCACAAAGTGTAATGTTTTATCCACTTGTAGATCCTCAAAACGGACATGTAAATCCTGGTCGGCTAGTTCCGGTAGTTCGAGTCTGTAGGCCACTTTGCCAATACTTTCCAGAATTTTAAAGGATCCAACATATCGAGACACGAGCTTTCCTTTCTTGCCGAATCTGATCATCCCCTTCCAAGGTGCAACCTTTAGGTGTACGTGATCGCCAACGTCAAATTTAAGGGGCTTGCGGCGTCTATCGGTGTAACTCTTCTGACGACTCCGAGCTTTCAGCAGATTGTGTCGAATTTGGAGGATTTTGTCAGTCGTTTCTTGCAGTAACTCAGGACCAGTAATTTGCGCATCCCCGATCTCGTGCCATACAATAGGCGATCGACATTTCCTTCCGTATAATGCCTTAAATGGTGCCATTTAGATGCTAGAGTGATAACTATTATTGAACGAGAATTCGACTAAGATTGAGAGTAGTACCGTGAGCAGTTTGAAACGTTTCCCAAAGACGCGAGGTGAGTCGACCATCGTGTTCAGAGATGATGTCACGAGGTGTCCCGTGTCGACAAATAACTTCGTCGGTATAGATAAAAGCTAATCGTTCTACCTTATAGTCTTCCCGTATCTGTAGAAAGTGAGCGGATTTGGTAAGACGGTCCCCGATAACCCAGATGCTGTCGTGACCTGATGGCGTGCGCGGGCGTTTCGTTATAAATCCATAGCTATACTCTCCCATTTCCACATAGGGATTTCGGGTTGCACGAGTAAGCCAGAGGGGCGTTGTTGCTCAGTCTTGACTTTCGAATAGGTCAGGCATTTCGAAACGTAGACAACAATATCTCTCTTTATACCCGGCAAACAGTACTTGTAGAAAAGGTCCTGGTACATCTTATCGGCACCGGGATGAATGGAATATCGTGATTTGTGGGCTTCGTCTAGCAGAATCTGTCGTAAATTAGTACTTTTGGGAATCCAAATTCGGTCTAGATAATGGAATATACCATTTGATTTATTCACCAGTTGTTCGCCATTATTGATGATCCTTTCTTTCTTCAAAGTGCGTTCGGTAAAACAAGCATGTTGGGCGTCACGGATAAGAGCTTCGAGGTGGTGCTGGGCTTGAGTATTACGAACGCTATGCAAATAGCTTCTCCGACTGAGAGCATCGGCAACGACGTTTGCTTTGCCTGGGTGGTAGCGAATCTCACAGTCGTAGTCTTTGAGGAGTTCAACCCATCGGCATTGGCGCATATTCAGCTCTTTGGGTTAAAGATGTGTTGTAGGCTCTTGTGGTCGGTGAAGACCGTACACTGGGTACCGTAAAGGTAGTGTCGCCAAATCTTCAATGCAAAAACAACTGCACCAAGCTCGAGATCGTGGGTTGTATAGTTCTTCTCGTGGATCTTGAGCTGTCGAGAGGCGTACGCGATAACCTTGTCCCGTTGCATGAAAACACAATCGAGACCGAGGTTAGAGGCATCACAGTAGACTATGAAGTCATGGATTCCGTCAGGTAGCGAGAGTACGGGAGCATTGCATAGCATAGGTTTAAGAGTTTGAAAGGCTTCCTCTTGTTCGGTTCCCCAAACAAAAGGTTTGTCCTTGTGCGTAAGCGAGGTAAGCGGTACAGCGATCTTTGAGAAATCAGCGATGAATCGGCGATAGTAGCCCGCCATTCCGAGAAAAGAACGAACTTCGGACGGGTTCCTTGGTGTAACCCAACTCTTGACGGCTTCGATCTTTGTAGGATCGACATGAATTCCTTGACTATTGACGATGTGACCGAGGAATTGAACCTCCTCAAGCCATAATTCACACTTGGAGAACTTGGCATAGAGACGGTTTCCCTGGAGTAACTCAAGAACCAAACGGAGATGTTGCGCGTGTTCGGTTTTTTACTTGAAATAGATCAGGATATCATCGATAAACATGATGACAAAGCAGTCAAGAAAGGGTTTACACACATGATTCATTAGATCCATGAAGACTGCGGGAGTGTTAGTCAAACCAAAAGGCATGAAAACAAACTCGTAGTGACCGTATCGGGTTCGAAAAGCGGTTTTGGGTATATCTTCCTCCTGAATTCGTTGCTGGTGATAGCCTGAGCGTAGATCGATCTTCGAGAAACATGTAGCACCTTGTAGCTGATCAAACAAATCATCGATTCGAGGCAAGGGAAAACGATTCTTGATAGTCAGCTTATTCAATTCCCTATAATAGATGCACATCCGGAACGATCCGTCCTTCTTTTTGACGAAAAGGACAGGCGCGCCCCAAGGAGAGGTGCTAGGGCGAATGAAGCCTTTGTCAAGCAATTCCTGTAGCTTACTCGAGAGTTCGCGCATTTCGGAAAGAGGGAGACGATAAGGCGCTCTAGCAACAGGATTTGCTCCAGGAATGAGGTCGATTCGAAAATCGATATCACGAGTGGGCGGTAAACCAGGTAAATCGTCGTGGAATACATGAGGAAAATCACGAACTACAGGCACCTTGTGTATTGTCTTAACTTCCTTTTGCTCCGCTACTACGATGTGTGCCAAGTAAGCTTGGTATTCCTTGCGGAGATACTTGCTAGCTTAGACACACGATATGAGTTGTAACTTCTTCAAAGCAACTTCGCCATAAACACACAATTGATCACCATTTGCGAGAGAGAAATGAATCATTTTATGGAAGCCAACAATTTCAACATGATTCTCCCTAAGGAAATCCATACCTACTATGACATCAAAGCTACCGAGCTGCATCGGGATAAGATTGATTAGGAAAATGTGGTTGTTGAGTTCAAGAGTACATTCACGCAGAACGGAACTAACAGTGACGGTTCTTCCGGTGGAAACTTCTACATCGAATGTTGATGGGAGATTAACGCGTCTACGGTTTAGGAGCCTTTTGAATTCGAACGATACAAAACAGTTATCGGCTCCAGTATCAAATAAACATGAAGCATGTATACCATTTATGAGAAACGTACCATTAACCACGTTGTTGTCTGCCTGAGCCTGACGGGCGTTGATGTTGAAGACTCGCCTGCGGGCTGCTTGCTGAGCTGGCTGCTGCTGCTGCTGGTGTTGTTGCGGTGCTGGCTGCTACTGCTGCTGTGTCTCTTGCTTCACCACTCTGTTTGGGCAGACATTTGCGAAGTGGTTGGGATCACCACACGCTAAGCAGGCTCTTGCGGGAGCAGGAGCTGCTTGTTGAGCCAGAGGAGCGGGTAGAGAAGGAGCTTGAATTTGAGCTGGGGCTTGGCGAGGACCAGTATGGCAGTTGGCGGTGAAATGGCCGTACAGGTTGCAGTGAACACAAAACCGGCATGCGATTAGGGCAGAGCGGGTGTGGACCAGTATATGCACGCTTTGCCGGCGGTTCATTGGTTACAGGCGCCGCTACTTGGCGGTTTTGCGGTTGCGGTTGGGCAGGCATGGCTTGGAGTGGAGTGACAGTTACTGCACAGTTCTTGTTGCTGGAGTTGTTGTTCTTTCTCTTACAGCGTGAGGACTTGGGAGCTTGCGATGCGGCGGTTTCAGCGGTGGGAGCAGAGGTAACTTGGTGAAGACTCTTGGAGGCTTTATCAAACTAACCAGCCGAAACTCGATTGTCATTAATCTCGGCAGCGAGCAGGAAGGTTTCCTTAATAGTTGTCGTCTTCGCAGCTTGAACGAAGTCAGCAACACAATTCGGTAACGCATGAATATATTTCTTGATGGTAATCTCGGGAGTAGTAACTTTAATCAGACAAATGATGCGCAGCTGCTTAAAGCAAGCAATTAAACCAGCGTTGTCGCCACCCTCCTGTTTGATGCACTAGAACTCTTCCTCTAGCTTCTGAAGCTCGTGGGGAGGGCAGAACTCCTTCATCATGATGTCCTTCAACTCATCCCATGTTAGCCCATAGGCTGCATCATTCCCTCGCTTGTTTCTCTCGGTAGTCTACCAATCCAGAGCCCTGGACTGGAAAACGCCGGTGGCATTAACAGTGCGAAGGTTTTCGGGACCGCCGCTTTGGTGCAGGGTGACTTTGATGGAATCGAACCATTGAAACATGGCCGTAGGCCCGTCTTCTCCAGTGAATTCTTTGGGACCGCATGCTTTGAACTGCTTGAAGCTAAAAGTGGCTTTAGGAGAATCAGTCCGGGATTCTTCAGAGGACTTGCTAGCATTTTCGTTCGATTCGCTGACAATTTGCGGAATGACTTTCACCATCTGCTTTGCGACTAATGCAGCGATGCGTTTGTCCTCATGGTTTCGTCGTGCGGAGCGAGGAGTGTGTGTTCCAAATGACGACATTGTCTTCAAATAGACATCGTCACAGGACTCAGAGACGATTTCGATTGATCCTAGTATCTCCTAGCGGATTCACCCAAGTCTACTTTATATAAAGCACAGGAACACGTCTATTCACAAAATCACGTATACACATAATCCATAGAAGCACGTAATCACATAAGCACGTATTCCACGTAAGCACGGAAGCACATAGTCCATATAAACGAATCTTCAACTATTTTTTGCACGTATTGACCTACTATATTGCACGTATTCACCTATCTTTCACTGCAGCATAAAGCGATCGAGTATTGCGAGTGCGATTAGCGTGTAGCGAGCGATTTGTTAGCGCATTGAGATAGATGTGCAGTGCGAGTTGTGTATGATAATCAAAGCAAACAACAAAAAGTGAGTAGATCACCAAAAGTCAAAACACATAAAATCACATAAAACACATAAAATTTACATAAAATCGATAAATCTCAGAGTTGGCGGCGGCGAATTCCAGAAACGAAACACATAAAATCGAAGAGAGATTGTCTTGGCTTGATAGACGTTGACTACCCAAAGTGGTTTGACTATTCTCAAGGACGTCAAGTACGTGCTTCGGCCTAATAGACTGTGCTCTATCACCGACACGCGGTGAATGGCACACATCTTTTCGGTTATTCACGCAACTCGAGTCGTTGGAATCCATCGAGACTTTGGAGAGAGTTTAATAAAAACCAAAATACAGAGAACCGAACATGTCATCAAGGTTCGGGTTTCACCCCTAACTTAGCGACTCCATTCCTGCTTGTGTGATAAAATTACGAGATAGATGAGGAATCAGCTTTGAAGTATGGATTTCACTCCTAGTTCAGTGCAAATTCTCGTGTTTATAATAAAATTCGTGCGTTGATGGAGCGATTTAATCGGGAGTTTGCGGTTTTCACACCTAATCTCGACACAACTCTCCCCAATTGTTAGAATTTTTGTGTGTGTTGCCAGCCTTAGGAAAGGCCGACCTTGCGTGAGACAGTAGTATGCGATGTTCGAGCAAGAGTGTAGTGTACAGCGAGTTTGAGCAAGAATATCAAGTAAGCTCGTGCAAAACCTATACCGGGTATGCACAAGTCGGTCTGTTGGTACTTAGACTATAGACTTGGTCGTTTCTAAAACATCGACCCGGACTAGGTCGAGTCTTGCCTAATTCCCTATAGTTATGGCTCTGATACCAATCGGTCATACCGCAACCGATGGCGGAAACATCGGGGCGCGACACTGAGCGAAACAGATTGTCCAAGAGAAATCCATAACAACTAAAATTACCAGATATTTTAACATCATGTCCCATACCATAATATATCAGATAAAAGCAGTTATTACATACATTGTTTTCTCAAAGACAGATAAAATGTTATGACAACTCAGATTTTATTATGTTTGTTTCTTGACTCCATCCTAGCTTGATTCCACATAGCAAGCATCCTAAAGACCTGTCACATACGTTAAAATAGAGGTCAATACGCATAGTGTAAAGGTGAGCATACAAGTTTAATAGTATAATAGATAGCGAAAGCGAGTTTACGCATAACCAGCATGTAACATGTATAATGTGAAGAAAGTAGGTTATCGACAATGAATTATGCACAGACGTGACTGTGAGTTGTAGAATGTGCAACACATATCACCACTGTGACACGTGAAGAAAAGCCCCTAACAACCCCTGTCCACGATAGGTGCTGAGTCCAAACTATAGTACTATCGTTGCTAAGGTGTCAAGCAACAATCACTGTGTAAACATAGCATACAAGCATTCATCGAGTAACACGTATAACATGCAGTAACGGTTAGCGTATAAAAATGTTTGTGTTGTGTGATCGATGTGGTTTAGTATAAGTAACGTATGTAACACCCAAAAGTGCTTAAAGCAAAAACGGATCGAGTATACTCACAGATAGTGTTTAATAAGTAAACACCGTGTTGGATTGAAGGGAGCGCTGGAGACTTAGCCTGATTACAGAAGGATAGCATAAGCGAAGAACAGTGCGTAAAACGGTGACGAGAGAGTGAGTGACGAAGGGTCATCCCATCGGATGACCTTCCGGACGGATGTCATCCAGACAGATGGCCATTCGGTCGGAGGGTGATCCGTTTGGGATGGATGTGTTTGTGTATGATGGCTTTGAAGTTTTCGGTTCAGCATTTTAAAATCAGAGAATTATCTCTACCCTTCAGGTCATTCGATTGAACGGTCATCCGGTCGGATGGTCGTTCGCTCGGACGGTGATCCGTTCCAAGTGAGATATTTCTTAGAGCACAAGTTCACAGCAGAATGGTCATTCGATCGGTTGGTCGTCCGATCAAATGGCCATTCGCTGGAAACTGATATGTGTTGAAAGTTTGTAAAAGTTCAAGTGTTTGAGAACATGAGTCATCCGATCGGATTGTCGTTCGATCGAATGGCAATCTGATTGGACAGTAGTCCATTTTGTGACTTCCTCGTTTTGGAATTTGTTAAGTTTGAAAGTTTGCGGTTGGATCGAGACGGTATGACAACGTATTAAACAACGGGAATTCCTTCAAGCCCAAGTTATCCGTTCGGACGGGAAACACCCCATTCTGACCAGTTAACTGTTCTTATCGGTTGTTCCTGTTCAACCCGCTAAGTCGGTTATCTCATTGATAGGAATCAGATCTCAGACCGACACATCACTAGAGAATGAGTGGAAGGCCTGAATAAGCTCTGATTCTATCGGTTTTGAGTGCATGAGTGTAAAAGAGTTAAAAGAAAATTTGTGAAAACATCTTTCAATCCTTCTATTCTTGAAAATGTTTAGATTTATGCGTAATCAGTGTTTAAACGTGTTGAAATCTCTTAGATCTGAGTTGTTCTTGGTGGAATGAGGTCAAATCTTGAAATTCATAAGAATCCCATGATGACATCATCCTAGAACACCCCAAATCAGCCGATTTCATGGTTAAAAGTGAAGATTTGATGGTAAAAAAAAAAGATGAAGAAGTGTGTAAAGATCTAAGAAGTACAAGATTTGGAGTAGAAACTTACAAGAATCACGAGGAATCGAGAGAAAATAGGCTGAGAAGTCGAAGGGTCTCACCAGAGCTGTCACATCAATGTTCAAGTGATGTGACAGGTGCTATTTATAGATGCCAAAAGAGGAAAGGCGGTGTAATGTGACGGATCGGAGGACGGTCCGATCGGATGGCCATCCAATCGGATGGTCATCCGGACGGATGAACATTCGATCGAATGGTCATTCGGTCAGATGTCTCCAGCGAGTTACGTTTCGGTGTTTCGTTTCATGCGTTGAGCGTTGCGATGCGATAGTATCACCCATTAGTTACACAAATAACCTAACTACTAAATACCATAAATATAATTCCTGAATCTTGAGTTTACGATGAGATTGCGTTGCGTTAGAGTTGCGATTGCATTTGCGATTAATCACCTCAACATAAACGTAACATGCACAAGTAACACATAATAGCACACACACGTAAAACAATATCCATAACCTATAATTCGAGTTGCAATGCGATAGCGATGCGATTAGCGATAAAGCTGCGATTTAATAACATATACTCCATATAATACAGCTAAAGCAACTTAAATTAAAGTGTCGATTGCAAGTCGAGAAGTACAATCAATAATTAAGCAAGGAGTGACAGATCGAAATTAGCAATCTTTTCTTCCTTTGACTTTGACTTTCAAAAGTCGGGTTATTACACACATCTCAGCCATGGCACGATCGTCTTGGTCACCCCGGCGCTCAAGTTTTAGATATTCTTTTTCGTACTTTCAATTTTACATGTAATAAGACCAAAAAGTCTACTTTTTCTCATTTGTGTCAATTGTCAAACAGTAAACATTTACCGTGTTATTCATCTTCTCCTTTTACTTTTGCCCCATTTGATATTATTCATTGTGATTTCTGGACATCACCTGTACTCAGCAAATCTGGGTACAAATATTACATGGTTTTAATCGATAATTACTCGCATTTTATTTGGGTTTACCCTTTAAAAATACAAGTCCGAAACCTTTCCTACCTTTGTCAAGTTTCACCGACTAATTGCCACACAGTTTAACAGAAACATTAAAACTTTTCAATGTGACTTAGGAGGTGAGTTTGACAATAACGCCTTCAAAACCTTTGCTACCCAACACGACCTTCTATTTCGATTTTCATGCCCACAAACTTCATCACAGAATGGCTGTGCGGAACGAATGATCCTTCACTTTAATGACATCATTCGCTCTCTTTTAATCCATGCCCACCTTCCACCATCTTTTTGGGTTGAAGTGTTGCACACGGCTGCCTATTTACACAACATCCTTCCAACCACAAGCCTTAACTTTTATACACCTACCTTTGCCCTTTATCTCAGTCATCCTACCTATGATCATTTACGAGTATTTGGGTGCGCCTGTTATCCAAATACTTCGACTATCCAACCACATAAACTACACCCTCGCTCTATCTGGTGTATTTTTCTTGGCTATCTGTCGGATTTCCGCGGGTACCGTTGCTTCGACCCCACTACGGGCAAAGTCACCATCTCTCGCCACGTCACCTTTGATGAGACCACCGTTCCCTTTTCATTACCGACACCTATCCCCTCGTATAACTTCCTTGATGATAACCCACCACCCGGTTTTTCTTTCAACCGCTCCCCCCATCTACCATCCTCCACCCACGGCCCCTCCACCACCATCTCCACCCCTACCAAGTCCTCCGTCCACAACCTCCCCATACCCGTTTAGTTATTCCCGCCGGCCTAAACCACCTTACAATCCCCCACCACAGCAGTTGGCACCCTCAAACCCACTGCCACGACCTGCTCCGCCTTCGGCTTCTGCTCAGCCGTCTGCCCCGGATCCTACCAAACTATCCTCCCATTCCCGACCACCATCGACTCATCCTATGACCACCCGTTCCAAATCTGGTACCCTTAAAACCGTTCACAACTCCACCCCCAACCCCTCTATCTCCCCCATTCCCACCTCTTATACACAGGCCCTAACCGACCCGAATTGGTCGCGCGCTATGCAAGCTGAGTTTACTGCCTTACAATAAAATGGGACTTGAGAGTTAGTTCCACGGCCTACGAATCAGCCGGTTATTAGATGCATATGGTTGTTTCGACATAAATTTATGTCTGATGGAACTTAAGAGAGACATAAAGCCTAGTTGGTCGTTAATGGGAAATCACAGATTGTGGGTGTTGACTGTGAGGAGAGTTTTAATCTGGTTGTCAAACCAGCTACTATCCGGACTGTTTTATCATTGGCAGTCTCGAGATCTTGGCCGATTCATCAGTTAGATGTGAAGAATGCGTTTTTACATGGCCATTTAAATGAGACTGTATATATGCATCAACCTTTGGGTTTTATTGAGAGGCGTTATCCAGGTTTTGTAGGCAGGTTGAAGAAGTCTCTCTATAGCCTCAAGCAGGAACCACGGGCTTGGTATACCCGGTTTGCTACATATATTCTCTCCCAGGGTTTTCGAATGTATGCGACAACTCGTTGTTCGTTTATACCCAGGGTCATAATGTTGCATATCTCCTTTTATATGTTGATGATATTGTCCTGACTGCTTCTTCAGATGCATTCCTACATGATATCATTCAGAAACTCTCACGAGAGTTTGCTATGACCGATTTGGGTCAATTACACCATTTTTTGGGAATTAAGGTTACACGTCGACCCACAGGTTTATTTTTGGATCAATCTCAATATGCCAAAGAGATTATTGCACGTGCCTGTTAGTGCATTCATCTGTCGTCTTCGTCTTATGTCGAGTCTCGAGCTCGTTGCAGATCTGAACATGTGTGGTAGCTTGAACATGTCTGATAGCTTGAGATGTCTGGTAGCTTGAACATGTCTGATAGCTTGAGATGTCTGGTAGCTTGAACATGTCTGATAGCTTGAGATGTCTGGTACTTGAATAGTGCATCGAGTTGCGATTAATTTTTACGAAGTTGTCAGTAGTTGGAAAAAGTAATCTCGTGTCTTGTGTCAGTTTGCAAGAGGTGATCAGAATCATATTGTCGACATTTGCATGTGAACCGAATTTATTAGATTTAGTGGGTGGTCTTATGAATTAAAAAAAAGCAAATAACAATTGATTGGTCAAATCAAAGACTTTTGAAAGATAAAATGTCGGCTAGTTGTTTTGGATTTGTCTACTGCATGTGATCTTCTGCTCAAGATTATTTTCGGCCCAATCACTAATTGGTTGCTAAATATGTTGTCGGATGCATGCAATACATTTTAAAAGATTTATGTGACATTGTTTTTAGTGGTCCAATCAATTTGCTTTGAGTATTAAACTTTGTTGGCCCAAGAAGTGCATGATAGCATACATCAATTAAAGTGAAACTAAGGGTTGATTTTGATATTGATCAGTTTGTTTGAAGGTTTGAACAAATAGTTCACACGAGGTATTTAGGTTGTTTGAAGGTTAACAAAGTGTTTGAACATATTGTTTTGGAAAAATGGAGGCGATCTTTGATGAAAAAGAAAACCATGATCTTGAAAGGATAAATAACTGGTATCGAGGGTATTTCAGTAGTCATTATCAAGGTTTGTCCAAGAATGTTTGGGTTAACCGGTTCGATTGTTTTCTGTGTAAGAAAGATGAAAAATGATTTGATTGTTTGATTGATCATTTGAAAGAAAACCAGATAATGATATCAGAAGCTGAAAGAGTATCAAAGTTTGCTAATGGATTACCAGCTGAATGGAATGATTTTTTTGGAAAATCTAAGAAAGAATTCTAGTTTTTCAAAATTATCTTTAAGTAAATTCATCAGTAAACTTACAACACATAGATATGATAATGAAGAGAAAAAGAAAGAATTGTTGAATAGGATAGAAAATAATTTGAAAAAATTAAGTTTGGATGTGGTTGTAGAACTGAGCAAAAGAGTCTGCGTGTGTCTTAGTGCAAAAGATGTTATGAAATACGATATGAAGAGGGGTTGTTATATTGATGAGAATATGAATCCTCTTGACTTCGTTAAAATCTTTTGTGCAGGAACATACAAGATGAAGACAGAGCAAGTTCAAAAGAATGAAGAATCTGTAGAGATTGAATCCTCAAGTTCTGACTCAGTGTGCTCTAAATGTGACAACTTTAAGGCTGATAATGATAAACTCTTGAAAAATGAGGAAAGTTTGACATTGGAAGTCAAAAAGTTGAAGGATGAGAAGCAAGCTGATATTAACCAGATTCTTATGTTGCAGGGAAATTGTGAAAAGATTAAATCTGAAAATGTTAAACTGTTAAATGACTTGAACAGTTTGACATTAGAAAACAAAATTTTTGAAGAAAAAATTAAAGGTTTTGAAAATGAAAAATCGAAGATTGAAAAAGTTTTTCAAAGTCAAATAAAAATTTTAGAAGATGAGAAAGATATGTTTGGTAAAAACAATCTTGAAAAACAAATTGAAATTAATTCTCATCTTGAAAAGATTATTCGACTTGAAAAGGAAGCAGAGTGTGCTCAAAAGAAAATCAAGGAATGGGAAGAAAAGTTGAAGGTGTTTGTGAATACTTCAACTATTCCTTGTCCAAAACCTATTAATTCTGTTCCAATAAGTGACAATGTCACAAACTTTGAAAAAGTCAAAGTTGAAGATTGTGATGAGAAAACTGATGATGATATTGAAAAAAGAAAAATATTTTTGAAATTAAAAGAAAAATTTCAAGAAACCGTTCTACATTCTACTGAGAAAGGTGAATGCTCAATGCAAAAACCTGTAAAGAAGAATGTGGAACAAAAACAAAAGGATAAAAAATCGAAAAATGTTCAAAAAGAAAATAAAAGCTCATCAGTTCAATCATCCAATCGTGATAAAAAACCACAAAAACTGGAAAATCAAAACTCTAAAATTGTTGGCAATAAGTGGTGCAGGTTGGACCACAGTGCTCAAAAGCCAAATCCAGCAAACATGAGGAAGGAATATCACCAAGCCAAACAGTGCTTTGATTTGAGCATTTGGGCTGAAAATGGTGAATGGTACGATAACAGAGTGTGTTACAACTGTGGTGTTCGAGGACACATTGCTGTTAACTGCCAAAATCAGTGGTTTGAGACGAGAAGATGTTTTAATTGCAACATCAGAGGTCACATTGCTAGAGATTGCCCAAGGAGATCAAATGAAAGATTGAGGGTTAATTCTCATAAGATGGCAAAGAAACCAGTCAATGTCAAGCCCAAAGAACAGAAAGTTCAAGAAAAGAAAGTTAAGCTTTCTCAAGGGCAGAAAGACAGACTAAGAAAGAAGAGGAAGAAGGCTAGAGAGTATCTAGAGAAGATCTTGTCCTCGGGTTCATCCGTTAAAAATAAGAGTTCTGATGAATCTACTCCCTCGATTGCAAAGTCAAGCAAGACGAATTCATCAGATACAAATCTGAGGACGAAAAAAGAAAAGAAGAAGAAGAAGAAGAAAATGGTCGGCGATAAATCTGACGTGTCGAAGTCAGACAAGCCACCTTCAGGCGATGAATCTGGCTCATCAAAGTCAGACAAGCCACCTTCAGGCGATGAATCTGGCTCATCAAAGTCAGACAAGCCACATTCAGGCAATGATTCTGGTATGGTAAAGCCAGAAGAGCCATGTGTTGAGGTAAAAAATGAGAATTCTGGTCTAACAATGGATGATGAAAATTTTCCACCATTGTTGAACAAGAATTCAAAATCACCCAAGGACCGTCAGGCTTGGGTGAATCTGTTCAAATGAAAAACCTGACTTGCCGGAGATCCCAAGTTGGTAATCGTGGATCATGAATCGGCATCATTCTTTATCATGTTAAATATGTTTTTGAAAAGCAGGACTTGCCGGAACTCCCAGGTTTGTAAGCGGGGAGTAGGAATCGGCACCTTGAGAATTCAACCAACAGATGGTAAATTGGTTGAAAAACAGGTTTAAGTTGTATGTTTGTGATTTTTACAAGTGGTTCAGAATTTGAATCAGATTGATCTTACAAGTGGTAAATCAGGGACATTAAGTTGTATCTGATTTCCTACAAGTGGTTGAAAAACAATGTGATGAACCAAATCCCTTACCTACTAATGGTTTACAAAATCAACAAAACTAATTTTCCGGAACAACCATTTTGATTAAAACAAACCTAAGTGTTTTGAGATCATAATGGGAAAATAGTTTGTTGTGAGGAGGAGTTCTGATTGTTTATGCCAAGTGGATGGAGAATTGAGGCAATTCGATATCAGTTGTCATATTCTTGTACAGTTTGTTTTCAAATTTCCTAAAATGTGTTTGCATTTTAGGGGGAGTAAGAAATTTTCAGAAAATCCAAAAACATTTGAAAATTTGAAAAAGACAAAAACATGATAAAATGAAAAATGAGTTTTTGTTGCATAAAAGAGGAAATGATAGTACATCAGTGGACTATCACAACATGCTAAAGAATTGGAAAGTTAAAAGTGATAAACGGTCTCACTGATGATGTGCCAGTAGATTTTTGCACATTTAGTAGATTGTGACGAGATATAAACTTAAATTTCAAACTTGCTTATATCGTGGGGAAACATCTCTCGGATATATGGGTAACCCCCGAAATCTCGTTTGAAAGGTCTCATATTCTGATATACTAGGTCTTTATACTCAATGATGTCTGGGGTATTATTCCGGGACTTCTGCTGAACGATGGTTCTGACCTAGTCCTTGGATAATACTTTCCGCAAATGCTTGAAACATAGCATAAACCCTCAGCATGCAGATGAAACAATAAAATTGATAGTCGCTGCTGTTGTAGCTAAAAGATCCTCTAAAGGGGACATTCCTTAAAGTCGAAGCTGATATCTCTCTGCGTATATGGAAGTATCGACCTGAGATCCCTCGGCCCTCGCATTACCTAATTTATGTACAGATATCATTTGTGTCATAATTACCTGTAAGACTGAATATTGGGATCTGGATACGGGAGTATATTCTGAGGTGGGACACGCGATTGAGTTTAAGTACTTAAAACATTAATTTCGTATCTTGAAGCAGTTGAACTTTGTGTGAAAATTTAAGTGGACCAGTATACTGACAATCTAAGTGAATCATTTAAAACTTAAAATGAAATGAAGCTTAACGGTGTTGGTGGTTTGTGTCACACCCCCAAAATCCACACGCGGAGTAACACCGCTTGGAGGCGTGACATGACCAGGATCAAGCCACCAATCATATTGAACACAAGTATACATATAGTAAAAGTCATTCATCAATACGATAAGTGTTTCCCAAAACCAAATATGAACAAGTGTGTAGCGGAAGCATTTAAAGTAAAACCCAACATAACTTTAAGTACAAAATGTTATAACGTTTAACAACACGTTCACGATCCATGTCCACAACGACTGTGCCTCCCGTGCAAGCTCCAATAGTACCTATGGTCCTGCAAGGCATGTAACAGAGAGTCAACAAATAGTTGAGCGAGTTCACAGTAAGTAAGTTCGTAAATGCAAGTTCGTTTCGTAACGTGCGGCTATACTGGGCCGATAGTATGTTCTAGTAGTGGGGGCTTCCCATGTTTGCATATACACTAGACTATTTGTAACCATAAGTGTTCTTCTTACCGAGAACAGTAGTACGTACAAAGTTTACGTAGGTTTTACGTAAGTGTCCTTCACAACCGAGGACAGGGGTACGCGGGGGTTTACGTAGGTTTTACGTAAGTGCCTGACACAACCCGAGGCAGTAATGAGTATTAGTTTACGTAGGTTTTACGCAAGTGTCCTTCACAACCGAGGACAGTGATGTGTACAAATATACGTAGGTTTTACGTATGTGTCCTGCGCATCCGAGGACGATGGTAGATAGTCTAGTAACATTATAAGTACAAATTCATTCCTTTAATCCCATTCCCAACCCCGGAAATCCCATGCCTTGGTAAGAGTGTGAACTCACCTTGTTTCGCTCGGTATGCTAAGTATGTGCTCAAAGTAAATCAATCACGTCCTAAAGTACGCACGTATACAAAAAATCAGTTTGTATTTACCAAGTTGTTTGCACGTAAACATAATCATCATGAACATCGCATCAATAACACTGAGTATCACATTGCGCGTATTTGAAATCATACAAGTATTGCTTTTATACATAACAGCAGTTAACTAACCCAGTTAAGTTTTATCAGAAACAGTTACTGTGCAAATTACCCAAGTCGGCGAAACACCCTCTGTTTCGCCGTGAGCCCCTTCGACGAATCACTCTTGTTTCGTCGGACATTCCTTCGGCGAAACACAATTCTGTTTCGTCGATTACCCCTTGGTGAAACAAAATTCTGTTTCGCCGTGATTGCCGTTTCGCTGGACAACATCACCATCATAACAGAAACCTTATCATGCCAACTGTTACCCACAAATCAATACATAATATCGATTCAATCATCATCATAACAAAATCCCTAACCTCCCTACCAATCGATTTATCATATATGGATAGAATCACAGCAACCAAAGAACAACATATCATTACACATAAACACCACATGTATAAAGAAATCAAAGGACAAGGGAAACTGATAAGACGAGCACGCACTAACCGAGATATCCGGGATGAACACGGGAGGATTTGAGAGAGAAAGATGATGGTGGGAGGTAGTTATCGCCTTTTCAAAGTGGAGAGTTCTAGGGTTTCTTGTTTGCTAAAGTGTGAAACAGGAAGTCGGTTCACGTAAATATGAACGAATTACCGTTCTGGGCCCTTAATGGGCTTGGCGAAACTGGGCTTGGCGAAACAGACTTCTGTTTCGTCGAGATGCTTATGGCGAAACAGTCTGTTTCGTCGGGTCCTGTCTGTTTCGTCGAGTCCTTTTAAGTGTTAACAGTTTAAGTTTTCAACAGGTTTCATGTTATACAGCCAAACACAAAATCATGCAACCACAATGCGTTCATAAAAAAAAAAAAAATAACGTGTACAGTTACAAGTTAAACAAGTCAAACAACTACACAGTCAAAGTCAACGTGTACTTAATGCGAAAGTGAAAGTCGGAAACTCGAGTTGTCACATTATCCCCAACTTGAAAGAAATTTCGTCCCGAAATTTAGCATGCGGTTACTGAGGAAGCTAAGTGAGTAGTATCGTTTACTGGTTTTCCTGGGGTGTCACATCATCCCCCCGTTGAGTTGGAATCTCGCCCCGAAATTCTGTAGTAGCTTCAGCCTCAGTAGTAGTAGCATTGTTTTCGAACAACTGGGGATATTTGAGTTCCATTTGGTCTTCTCGTTCCCAGGTATACTCTGGGCCACGACGGGAGTTCCAACGAACTCGAACAAGAGGTATTCTGGTGTTCTTGAGGACCTTAACATCCCGGTCCGTGATTTCACCTGGTTCCTCGACGAAATGCAATTGTTCGTCGATAGTGAGCTCCTTCAAAGGAACTATAAAGGTCTCATCTGACTGCCACTTCTTCAGATTCGACACATGAAAGACGTTGTGAACTGCACTGAGTTCAGCTGGTAAGTTCAGTCTGTAGGCCACTTTGCCTATCTTTTCTATGACTTCAAATGGTCCAACGTATCGTGGATTGAGTTTGCCTCGTTTGCCAAAACGAACAACACCCTTCCAAGGTGAAACTTTGAGTAGTGCTCGATCCCCAACTTGGAATTCGAGTATTTTCCTGTCTTTATCAGCGTATACTTTCTGACGGTCACGTGCTACCGCCATGCGTTGTCGTATTTGAGCAATCTTTTCAGTAGTATCAACTACCATTTCTGGACCTGTGATCTGACTGTCACCCACCTCTGCCCAACAAAGAGGTGATCGGCATTTACGCCCGTACAATGCCTCAAATGGAGCAGCTTTAATGCTGGTGTGGTAACTGTTGTTGTATGAAAATTCCACAAGTGGCAGATGCTTTTCCCAGCCCTTACCAAAGTCAATTACACACGACCGAAGCATGTCTTCTAGAGTTTGAATAGTGCGCTCAGACTGCCCGTCTGTCTGAGGATGATAAGCTGTGCTCATGTCTAATCGAGAGCCAAAAGATTTGTGCATTGCTTGCCACAGTTCTGAAGTAAAACGTGCATCACGATCAGAAATAATAGACGTGGGCACCCCGTGCCTCGAGACAACTTCCTTTAGGTATACGTCTGCTAGAGTGGAGAACTTATCCGTTTCCTTGATAGCCAAGAAGTGAGCAGACTTTGTGAGTCGATCAACGATCACCCAAATAGTATCATTCCCACGTTGAGATCTAGGTAGGCCAGTAACAAAATCCATGGAAATTTGCTCCCATTTCCATTGTGGTATCTCAGGTTGCTGGAGTGGGCCTGATGGTTTCTGGTATTCCGCTTTGACTCTCGCACAAGTCAAACACTTGCTAACGTAAGTTGCTATGTGGGCCTTCATGCTAGGCCACCAATATGTAGTTCTGAGGTCGTGGTACATCTTATCCGAACCAGGATGTACTGAGTAGCGAGACTTATGAGCTTCATCCATTACAAGTTCACGTAAATTACCATAGAGTGGGACCCAGATGCGTCCTGTTACATAGTAGGCGCCGTCTGCCTTTTGTTCCAACCGTTGCCTTGAACCGCGTAGAGCTTCAGCCCTGACGTTTTCTGGTTTCAATGCTTCTACCTGAGCATCTCGTATCTGTGAAGGAAGACTAGACTGAATAGTGAGTTGCAACGCTCGTACACGCCTAGGTGTAGTATCCTTTCGACTGAGGGCGTCGGCCACCACATTGGCTTTGCCCGGATGGTACTTTATAGCACCTTCGTAATCGTTCAGTAACTCGACCCATCGACGTTGTCGCATGTTCAACTCTTTCTGCTTGAAGATATGCTCAAGACTCCTGTGATCGGTGTAGATGGTGCACTTGGTGCCATATAGATAATGTCGCCATATCTTGAGCGCAAAGACAACTGCTCCAAGCTCTAAATCGTGCGTAGTGTAATTCCGTTCGTGAATCTTAAGTTGGCGTGAAGCATAAGCAATAACTTTATCCCGTTGCATCAACACACATCCGAGACCTTGGATAGATGCGTCGCAGTAAACTACAAAATCATCCGTGCCTTCAGGCAATGAGAGGATAGGTGCGCTACAAAGTCTATCCTTTAAGTGCTGAAACGCTGTTTCCTGTGTATCACTCCAACGGTAAACAACACCTTTCTGTGTCAGTAATGTAAGCGGCTGTGCAATCTTTGAGAAGTCTTTGATAAACCGTCTGTAATAACCCGCTAAACCCAAGAATTGGCGTATTTCGGTTGGTGTACTAGGTGCAGGCCAGTTCTTGATCGAATCTACTTTGGATGGATCGACATGAATCCCATCCTTGTTTACCACGTGGCCTAGAAAGTGAACTTCACGAAGCCAGAAGTCGCATTTTGAAAACTTAGCGTACAGCTGTTCCGTTCGAAGGAGTTCCAAAATAAGTCGTAAATGCTGTTCGTGTTCCTCCCGATTCTTCGAATAAATCAGGATGTCGTCAATGAAAACAATAACAAACTTGTCAAGATAAGGTTTGCACACCCTGTTCATAAGATCCATGAAAACCGCAGGCGCGTTCGTTAGCCCGAATGGCATGACTAAAAACTCGTAATGACCGTAGCGAGTTCTGAATGCTGTTTTGGAGACGTCCTCATCCCGGACTCTCAGTTGATGGTAACCTGACCTTAGATCAATCTTTGAGTAATAGCTCGACCCTTGCAACTGGTCGAATAAGTCGTCGATGCGTGGAAGTGGATAGCGATTCTTCACGGTCACCTTGTTCAGTTCGCGGTAATCTATGCACATACGAAAGGTACCGTCTTTCTTCTTTACAAATAATACTGGAGCTCCCCAGGGCGAAGAGCTAGGACGTATGAAACCCTTTTCCAAGAGTTCCTGCAATTGCTTAGACAGTTCTTCCAGTTCAGTTGGAGCTAAGCGGTAAGGCGCTCGAGCTATAGGTGCTGCTCCTGGAGCTAGCTCGATCTGAAAATCAACCTGGCGATGGGGCGGTAGCCTAGGTAACTCTTCAGGAAACACTTGAGGAAAGTCGCGTACTACAGGAATATCCCCAATCTTTTTCTCTGTCGTCGATGTATCAGTAACGAGTGCTAAGATAGCTACGTGGCCTTTTCGCAGACACTTCTGAGCCTTCAAGAAGGAGATGATGCCACTCACGACACCACTCTTGTCACCTTGAACTTCGAGAGGTTCTTTACCAGAACGAGGAATACGAATGATCTTCTCCTTGCATAGGATCTCTGCTTGCTGTTGGGATAACCAATCCATACCAATGACGATATCGAAACTTCTCAGAGTTATAGGAATGAGATCGATAGAGAAAGTCTGACCAGCGAGGATAAGATTACAACCCTGAACTATGTGTGTGGCTTCTAGACTTTTACCGTTAGCTAACTCTACGACATGTTTGGTGTTCAAAAGTGTTGGTGCGCGTTTAAGCATTTGACTAACGTTCAGAGACATAAAACTGGTATCCGCACCCGAATCAAATAATACGGTAACATAAAAGTCGTCGAGAAGAAACTTACCCGTAACCACATTAGGATCGTTCCTTGCGTCACTCTGACCAATCACAAATAAACGACCCTTTGCACCATTGTTGTTGTTGTTCTGGTTTCGGTTTAACTGAGGGCAGTGTCTTTTGAAGTAACCTTCAGCACCACAATGAAAACATCCCTTGTTACCCTGTTGTTGGTTCTGCTGCGTTTGCTGCTGCTGTTGATTCTGAGTTACAGGCTGTGGGCTCCTACAATCCTTGGCCTCATGGCCCATCCTGAGGCACCTCTGACAACGACCCTTGTTGCACTGGCCACTGTGATGCCTGTTACAGTTGTTACACCTTGGGAGGTTCCCTCGATAACCACCCTGCCTGTGACTGCCCGAAGATTGCTGACTTGAGCTCTGATAGTTGTCAGTCTTTCGCTGCTGAACTTGAGACTGTACTAAAGCTGAACCTTTGCTGGAATCCCCCTCCCATTTTCTCTTGTTAACACTGAGGGTAGCAGGAATAGTTGCTGAAACAGTAGCAGTAGTAGTAGCGCTGATACGTTTAGGCAGCTTATTCTGTTCCACTGCCTGATCGGTGAGGCGATGAGCTAGCTTGACAATCTGTTGAATAGTGCCAAGATTCGCTGAGGTTACGTGGCTTTGAATCTCCGGCACCAGACCATTGAGATACAGTTCGATACGCTTAATGGGAGGGTCCACCATAGTAGGACACAGAATAGCCAACTCATTCGATCTTCTGGTGTACGCTTCAATTTCGGACCCCGTCATTTTCAAGTGGTAAAACTCTACCTCCAGCTTATGAATATCATCACGGCTACAGTATTCCTCTTTGATCAATTCCTTGAAACCATTCCAAGGTGTGGCGTTAGCAACAGCCAACCCTAACATCTGAACCTGCGCATTCCACCAAGTCAGCGCAATGCCTTCTAGAGTACCAGTGGCGTACTTCACCCTGCGAGCCTCAGGGCATTCGCACATTTCAAATACGGACTCGAGCTTTTCAAACCAATGGAGGAGTCCAACCGCTCCTTCCATGCCACTAAAAGTAGTAGGACGACAGTCCATGAAAGTTTTGAAGGTACAAACAGGTGGTTGACCTCCTTCTTGTGCGGCTGTAACTGCCACAGCAACTTGTTCGTTAATGAGAGCCGTCAGTTGAGCTTGCGTTATGTTAATGCGTCCAGACATGATCTTGATAGCAAATATGACATAAGTGAGAGAGGTTCGCGAGTAGTGCGATAACAAAAGGGAATAATCACACAAGTGTTCTCATGCAATAGTGTTAAGTCAACCTAAGCATACCCGGAGCAAAGTTCTATGCAATTCTAGCAAGTAGGCAATAAGACATGTACCATATTACCTAGAGTGATGAGTCTTGCATGTGGAGCGAGGCGTCGTTGTGGATCGTTGAGCACTGTTCTGGTTATAGTCTGGTTTTAATAAAAACGTTTTCCCCTTATTAAAACCGAGTTCTCTATAACCAATGGCTCTGATACCAATCTGTCACACCCCCAAAATCCACACGCGGAGTAACACCGCTTGGAGGCGTGACATGACCAGGATCAAGCCACCAATCATATTGAACACAAGTATACATATAGTAAAAGTCATTCATCAATACGATAAGTGTTTCCCAAAACCAAATATGAACAAGTGTGTAGCGGAAGCATTTAAAGTAAAACCCAACATAACTTTAAGTACAAAATGTTATAACGTTTAACAACACGTTCACGATCCATGTCCACAACGACTGTGCCTCCCGTGCAAGCTCCAATAGTACCTATGGTCCTGCAAGGCATGTAACAGAGAGTCAACAAATAGTTGAGCGAGTTCACAGTAAGTAAGTTCGTAAATGCAAGTTCGTTTCGTAACGTGCGGCTATACTGGGCCGATAGTATGTTCTAGTAGTGGGGGCTTCCCATGTTTGCATATACACTAGACTATTTGTAACCATAAGTGTTCTTCTTACCGAGAACAGTAGTACGTACAAAGTTTACGTAGGTTTTACGTAAGTGTCCTTCACAACCGAGGACAGGGGTACACGGGGGTTTACGTAGGTTTTACGTAAGTGCCTGACACAACCCGAGGCAGTAATGAGTATTAGTTTACGTAAGTTTTACGCAAGTGTCCTTCACAACCGAGGACAGTGATGTGTACAAATATACGTAGGTTTTATGTATGTGTCCTGCGCATCCGAGGACGATGGTAGATAGTCTAGTAACATTATAAGTACAAATTCATTCCTTTAATCCCATTCCCAACCCCGGAAATCCCATGCCTTGGTAAGAGTGTGAACTCACCTTGTTTCGCTCGGTATGCTAAGTATGTGCTCAAAGTAAATCAATCACGTCCTAAAGTACGCACGTATACAAAAAATCAGTTTGTATTTACCAAGTTGTTTGCACGTAAACATAATCATCATGAACATCGCATCAATAACACTGAGTATCACATTGCGCGTATTTGAAATCATACAAGTATTGCTTTTATACATAACAGCAGTTAACTAACCCAGTTAAGTTTTATCAGAAACAGTTACTGTGCAAATTACCCAAGTCGGCGAAACACCCTCTGTTTCGCCGTGAGCCCCTTCGACGAATCACTCTTGTTTCGTCGGACATTCCTTCGGCGAAACACAATTCTGTTTCGTCGATTACCCCTTGGTGAAACAAAATTCTGTTTCGCCGTGATTGCCGTTTCGCTGGACAACATCACCATCATAACAGAAACCTTATCATGCCAACTGTTACCCACAAATCAATACATAATATCGATTCAATCATCATCATAACAAAATCCCTAACCTCCCTACCAATCGATTTATCATATATGGATAGAATCACAGCAACCAAAGAACAACATATCATTACACATAAACACCACATGTATAAAGAAATCAAAGGACAAGGGAAACCGATTAGACGAGCACGCACTAACCGAGATATCCGGGATGAACACGGGAGGATTCGAGAGAGAAAGATGATGGTGGGAGGTAGTTATCGCCTTTTCAAAGTGGAGAGTTCTAGGGTTTCTTGTTTGCTAAAGTGTGAAACAGGAAGTCGGTTCACGTAAATATGAACGAATTACCGTTCTGGGCCCTTAATGGGCTTGGCGAAACTGGGCTTGGCGAAACAGACTTCTGTTTCGTCGAGATGCTTATGGCGAAACAGTCTGTTTCGTCGGGTCCTGTCTGTTTCGTCGAGTCCTTTTAAGTGTTAACAGTTTAAGTTTTCAACAGGTTTCATGTTATACAGCCAAACACAAAATCATGCAACCACAATGCGTTCATAAAAAAAAAAAAAATAACGTGTACAGTTACAAGTTAAACAAGTCAAACAACCACACAGTCAAAGTCAACGTGTACTTAATGCGAAAGTGAAAGTCGGAAACTCGAGTTGTCACAGTTTGTCTCAAAAACTGATATGATCCTCTTGCACAAACTCACAAAAATATTGTCTGTAAATATTTCTTTACTGCATTTCATTTCTGTATTTTCTTGTTTCTACAAGTAGTGTCAGTTATTTTGTTCAAAAAATTTAAAAAGATTTTCTGTGTGTTTTAGCATAAATTTTGAAAAATACAAAAAGATTTTCGACAACTGATGTTGGAAAGTTGATTTTCAAAATTTCAAGTGCTAAACAAGATGAACTGGTTTGGGATTGTGTGTATTGAATTGAGAAATTTGTTTTGAAAAAGAAAAATTTGATTAGTTAATCAAGATCATTAATTTGAACTTGATGTAACTATTGCTAGTAAGTTTTTCTTATTGATTTAAGTGAAAACTTATGTGGTGGTGAGAAAATTTGTGCAGGAAATGAGCTTAAACAGAGATAAAGCCAGGGATTTATCTCAAGGTGATAGCTAATTCCAGACGGTGATCCCATCATGATGAGAGGGGATTCTGATGAGGTTAGAGCCAAAGAGAAGATCCTGGCATATGCTAAGAAAGAAAAGAGACTGATAAAGACTGAAGATGCGAAGACTCGACACTTAAGACTCGTCAACATCTGAGGGGGAGTCTGTTAGTGCATTCATCTGTCGTCTTCGTCTTATGTCGAGTCTCGAGCTCGTTGCGGATCTGAACATGTGTGGTAGCTTGAACATGTCTGATAGCTTGAGATGTCTGGTAGCTTGAACATGTCTGGTAGCTTGAGATGTCTGGTAGCTTGAACATGTCTGATAGCTTGAGATGTCTGGTAGCTTGAACATGTCTGATAGCTTGAGATGTCTGGTAGCTTGAATGTTTATTTGTCATTTCAAGCTATCAAGCTAGCACTATATATAGGATTGTAATTTTTCATTTGAAGGTAACAAGGTAGAGAGACTAGATTCCATACCGAGGTGCTGCTGGTGTGAAGACTGATTGTAATCGATAGTAAATCAATATAATCAGTGTTTAAAGTGATACGCAAGCTGTTTCAACGTCCGTTTCTTAGTTTCCGCATCTGAAACGGATTAAATCTCTTCTGTACGACTCGTTTGGGTCACAAAACGATCCTACAGTGCCTCGATGATAGACTGCAAGCCTTGTGCAACTCCTGTTGATCTTTCATCTAAATTAAGTGCCACTGACGGGCCTCTCTTTCATGACCCGACTCTTTATCGGTGTCTAGCAGGGGCGCTTCAGTACTTAACTTTTAGCAGGCCAGATATCTCCTACGCAGTGCAGCAGGTTTGTTTATTTATGCATGAACCTCATGACTCCCATTATGCTTTCATGAAACGGATTTTGCACTACTTACAAGGCACATTGGATTATGGGATTCAGATGGTTCGTTCTGTTACACACTCCCTAACTGCGTATTCTGATGCTGATTGGGGTGGCTGTCCTAACTTGTCACACCCAGGTCGCGCTGGAGGTGTAAACTGAGGAAATGAAAAAGAGGTATCAATGTGACGGGTATCAGTGATCTGAGGGGGAATAGGTGGGACCTCGTCATCAGCCGGAATCCACCCACACTGGGCGTGCTCGTATCGGGGGTCGATCCGTGCCTCAAAAAGCGCACGATCAAACTGGGCTGGCATAGGATCATGGTGAGGTACAACAAGAGGGTCAACTGGTGCATCAGCAAAAAGTGGGGGATCAACGTGATCAGCAACAAGGACATGATCGCCCTCCAATAATGGAGCATCTATAGGATGATCATCAACAGGTGGGTCAGCAACGACAGGCTCAATAATAGGTGCGTCGGCATGAACTGGGTCATGCTCAAGTACTGGGTCAGGAGCAGGGTCTAGTGGCTGCTCGGGCTCATCAAAGGCCATCTCAAAATCAAACTCGGGATCGATGGGATCAACTGGGTCGACTGGATCCTCCATAGGCTGATCCATGGGTATAAACTCTATATCCTCATCTGGGTCGAATCCTGGGGGAGAGACAGGATCGGAATCCTCCACATCCTCGTGGTCGAAAGTAAAACTAGGAATAGGGGCAACAGAGGATGCCTGGTCGGGATCTGATCCGTGAGAAAAGTGCTGCGCACTCTGCGTATGTGAAGGTGCGGAGGCCACAGACTCGAAAGAGTCTGGGACCGGAGAGTGAGCAGAAGAGTCACCTGCAATCAACAAAAGATCTCCAGCAGCAAGAAGGGCCTCGCCCTGAACCTCATCCTCCAAAGGCTCGTCATCAAAAAGATCGACGTCGTCATCACAGTCGGCGTCGAGAAGCAAATCATAGGCAGGATAAACAGCTAAGGGTATGGGAGCAGGGATCTCCACTAACGGTAGGTCCCCGGCCAAAGGGCCATCAGCGAGCTCATCAGCACCATCAGGTAAGGCAAAGGGCTGGAAATCATCCTCGTCCGTGCTCGTAACGTTGGATGTGTGAACCTCACGCTCAGAAGACTCTAGGTCGTCCGATACTATAGGTCTAGGTCCTGTGGTGTCTGAATCACCAGTGCCAGAGGTGTCCATAATGTCTGTAACATAAACACAACATGCACAAACAGTCAATCATACAATCAAATAATCACATAAGTTACCAAGTAAGCATTCAAATCATTCTCCTAGTCCCACTAGCCAATTTCTCCCAGTCTCTAAGACTGCTCTATTATCTACCTCGACCTCTCAGATCGAGCCTCGGTCTCCAATACCGAGCCTCAGCTTCCAAGACTGAGCCTACTCTTCCTAGTCCAACTAGCCAACTACCTCGATCTCTCAGACCGAGCCTCGGTCTCCAATACCGAGCCTCAGCCTCCAAGACTGAGCCTACTCTTCCTAGTCCAACTAGCCAACTACCTCGATCTCTCAGACCGAGCCTCGGCCTCTCAGACTGAGCCTCAGCCCTTCTAGAATGAGCCTATAAATAATAAAATGTGCTCAACATTTGTTTGTAAAAAGTTTTGGATCTGGACTTAAGTGGTATGCAGAAAAATGTTTTCGTGAGAGCCCTAGTGATCATAGTCTAGACTCAAGAAAGAATCCTAGTTCGCTATGATCAGAGCTCTGATACCAAGCTGTCACACACTGGCTTTGCGGAAGCGTGGTTAATTTGGTGTGACTTCTTAATACCATAGCTTAACCATAACAAAGCTATATGAAATAAAACCATGCAAGATCATCCATTCGATTAAGTTTTAAAACCAGAGTAACACGACATTGTCTTAGAGACTTACAACCTCATAACATAAAACATTGTCTTGAATAACATAAACACCGACATGAAATAAACGCAGTTTAAGATTTGTGACTTGTCCAGGAAAGAGTCACATTTCCTAAACTGGGATGACCTTGGAACCCTTATGCAGCGGGAAAACATAACATACCGCGCCAGATCTTTAATTTCCTGAAATACATGTAAGTTAAAAAATCAACAATAATGTTGAGCGAGTTCATGTGTAAGTGAGTAAGTAAACCTTTGTGAGTATAAAAATAGTCTTGGTATGTAGCAAATAAGGAAAAGAGATCACCAATGGTTTGCAAGGCCATTGATATTTGTGAAGTGCAAGTAGGAAGACTCAAACCTAGCAGATTTAGCGTTGGGTACAAAGTCACTCCAAGGTCCGTTCTGTTGGGCCTTCCAGAGGTCCGTTCTGTTGGGCCTAGAGTTGGGCTCGCTACACCCAGATAGATCTACCGCTTACGTCCCTCGGTCCTACAATGAGGATTAATGGCCTCCAGTTTCTGCCTACCCACTCATATGATCTAAGTAATAAACCTCCTTACGCTAACCATACCGTGTATAAAGTACTTGTAAACAAAGTAACATGTATTTCACCCCCGCAGTTAAGAAAACTGAAAACAGTTAGAGAAAAGGGGGACATGAACTCACAGTGGTGCGTCTCTACCAAGTATGCCTCCAAATCGATCAGCTGTATGACGACCTACACGTACTAACTCTATTAGACGGACGGCCGTGCCTTAGCTTTATGGTTTAAGTTTTTGGGAAATAGTTAGGCAACTATTTCGTGTTTACGTTCTGTATACTTGGTAGTTATTTTCCTTCCCAAGGATGGGGGATTTAATACATGTGTGTTCGTAACATTCAGATTTCACTATTAAGTCTCACTTAATATATTTTATTTCCAACTCCAAAATATAAATATTCTTCCCAAAAATATTATATTTTAATACATGTGATTTTCCCAAAATAATACTTAGTAATATTATTTTTACTGTAAAAATAATAGTTTCGTAGTTCACAAAATAATCATAAACACTTATACAAGTGATGTTGTGAAAAATATATACTAAATATATTTATGTATCACGTTTTATTTTGTGAAAATCCCACCTCCGATGTTTTGTTAATATAGTCGTGGCGAAACTTATATTTTGAAAACTAGTCAAAATGTCTTTCTAACACTTATAGTGAAAATATTTCTAAGTGTTAGGTTTTTGGAAAAATTTCGCCAGAGTTTCCTCTGTAACTGGAGGTGGCCACGCTTTCAAGCGTATCATTTTCTTTTATAAATCAACCAACAATTTTCTCAATCAACCAAAACAACGTTCAAATCATAAACTAGTCAAAATATGTATATAAATCGCATAAATTTCATGAACTTGTGATTTATCCAAAGTATGAAGTAAACCTCATTACTTTTAGTGGATCTTTATATAAAATAATCCGATTCTGTGAAAACCTCGTTTTTATGGAAGTTCCGTCTTTACAACTTCTCGTCAACTTTTACAAAAATAGTTATTTTGTCGAAACTTTGTGTTACACAAGTGTTTACACACTTGTGTGTTCTAAAAACCATTCTTGTTAGTGTAAGATCCATTTTTAGAAAGCATGATTTCTTTAACGCTTGGTCCTTTGAAAATACCACTTGCAGATACGTAGATCTGCTAGTTTTAAACACTATTCCACAAGTAAAACATTTTTACACAAGTTCATGACTCGTGTGTGGTAGAGTTTCACCCTTTAACCCTTGTTCTATTCAAAACAACCTTATGTCATGATTCGTGATCATGACCAAACCGGGTTAAGTGATGATCCGAGCTACCACAACATAGATCGGGTCTAAATAATCACAAATTTCAATTACTACAACATTTACACAACATATGAGCTATTATCCAACACTTATAGCATCTTTAGTAGACTTTAAAGTATCATCTTGTAAGATTTCGAGTTTTAATCATCATATATCGTATTAACCACTTTAGAATAGTTTAAGAAGTTGATTTTAGCAACATACCACTATCTCAAGGCTAGGGAAGAATCTATGCGAAAAACGCGTGGATAAAAGCAAGATAAAGAGGTCCTTCGCCTTCCGATTGCACCAAGCTTCCTAATATGCGACCCTTAACACTTGTATGATCTTGTAATGTGAAGATGGAAGCCAAAAAATATGATGGATGGGCAAGGGGATCTCGGCCGAAGCCTTAGAGGGCAAGAGAGAGAGTAAATTTTGGGGTGTTGGAATGTGAATGAGCTTAATGTGTAAAGGTTAGTATTTATAGACAAACATAAGATTAGTGTCCAATGGATCATGTGTCTCCATGATATTAAGCATTGTGATTAAAATAATCAAAAGAAATCAAAGGGTGTCCCCTCTAGTTTGGGGCCGGTTAGCAAGGGGGGGGGGGGTCTTGGTCCATTTCCAAGTGTTAGTTAGCTACTAGTTAAGATAAGTAGGTTAGTTAAGTAGTTAACTTGGTTAGTTGTGTGTAGTGTGTTACAATGGGTGTTAGGGTAATCAGGGACCCTAACTGGCTCAGAAAAAGGTAAATAATGAAAATAACAATATTTTCATGTTCCGGGTATAGTCCGGTTGTTCGGTTGGATAGTAATCCGTTAAAGTGCTTAACAAAGCTTTAAGTGTCGTTAATACCCTTTTTAGTGACACAACTTATTTCTGACACTTTGGAAAGTGTCTAGTAATATTTTTCTCATGTTTTGGCACTTTATTGGTTAGCTAAAAGCTGAATTATTTTGTAAAGTGCTGAGTTTTGTGCTTAGAGCACGTTTTAGGCACATCCAGTCATTGTAACTTATTCCTAGAGACGCAGTTCTACAACCCTTGTATCCCTACACTCACCACTAGTGTAGCAAAATATTTCTGGCTCATACAGGCCTTAGAGGCAGTGTTTGCCTGATGCTGGCTTTATCAGCATGTTCAATAGGTTATCCGTTATAGTGCTACTGTGCTTTTTGTGCATCATGTTTGTCACTAAGGTTCAGCATGTAAATAATGTAGTGACAGCAAGTAAAGTATGATGCAAGTAAGTACATGTATCAGTATTCAAGTAGCAGTTTATTCACAAGTTCAAGCAAGCACAGTAATTAAGCAATAATTAATTATTAATTAAGTCGTACGGATACCTGGTTTAGTGAGGGTTGTCACATTCTCCCCCCGTTAAATAAATTTCGTCCCGAAATTTTAAGTTCTGCTTGTAGATGCAGGGTTCTTAGGAAAAAAGGTGGGGGTATTTCTCTTTCATCCGGTCCTCACGCTCCCAGGTGTACTCAGGACCGTGTCTGGCATTCCAACGAACTTTGACGAGCTTGACACTGCTCCGGCGGGTCTTGTTTACCTTCCAATCCGTAACCTCAACCGGTTCTTCAACGAAATGGAGCGTGTCGTCAACATGGATCTCGTCGATGGGAATGGCAATGTCATCTTGAGTTGGACTTTTCTTTAGGTTGGATACATGAAATGTATCGTGAACAGAATGGAGTTCAGCAGGTAGGTCCAACTTGTATGCTACTAGTCCTATTCTTTCCAGAATTCTGAAAGGACCAATGTAGCGCGGATTTAACTTCCCACGCTTTCCGAAGCGTGCCACCCCCTTCCAGGGTGAAACTTTCAATAACACCATTTCTCCAACTTGGAATTCCACATGTTTCCGGTTTGGATCCGCATAGGCCTTCTGTCTGTGGCGAGCTGCTTCGATGCGTTTAAGAATCTGCGCAATCTTGTCTGTCGTCTCTTGGACGATTTCGGGACCAGCAAGTTGCCTATCACCTGCGTCAGCCCAACATAGTGGTGATCGGCACTTACGTCCGTAAAGGGCTTCAAATGGCGCGACACCAATACTGGTGTGGTAGCTGTTGTTGTACGAAAATTCGACCAAAGGCAAATGCTTGTCCCAGCTACCGCCCAAATCCATAACACACGCTCTCAGCATGTCTTCCAAAGTCTGTATCGTTCGCTCGCTTTGACCGTCAGTTTGCGGATGAAATGCAGTGCTCAGATTTAATTGTGAGCCAAAGGCTTCTTGGAAGGATTGCCATATCCTTGACACAAACCTTCCGTCTCTATCAGAGATGATTGAGAGAGGTACTCCATGTCGTGCGACGATCTCTCTCATGTAAATTT
Source organism: Helianthus tuberosus (assembly GCA_030545235.1). Classification (NCBI taxonomy): domain Eukaryota; kingdom Viridiplantae; phylum Streptophyta; class Magnoliopsida; order Asterales; family Asteraceae; genus Helianthus; species Helianthus tuberosus. The sequence continues at coordinate 52,936,296 of CM060445.1, read as the reverse complement.
CCGCCAATTTGCTCGTATTATCCTTCTCTCTGATAGGTAAGAAGTGTGCGGACTTTGTTAATCGGTCCACTATTACCCAGATAGTGTCATGGCCTCTCGGCGTTCTTGGCAATTTCGTAATAAAATCCATGGAGATTTGTTCCCATTTCCACTTGGGAATCTCGGGTTGTTGCAGAAGTCCTGAAGGCTTCTGGTATTCCGCTTTAACCTTAGCGCATGTTAAACATTTGCTCACATAAACAGCAACATCGCCTTTCATCCTAGGCCACCAATAGTAATCCTTGAGATCTTGGTACATCTTATCCGCTCCTGGATGGATAGAGTACCGTGACTTGTGAGCTTCATCGAAAATAACCTTCCTTAAACCTCCAAACAAAGGAACCCAAATCCTTTTCTCAAAACATAACGTTCCTTCCTCGTTTGATACCAGTAGCTTCTCCATCCCACGGAGATATTCTTCTTCAAGGTTTCCTTCCTTGAGAGCTTCTTTCTGCGCGGCACGAATGCGCAAGGAAAGATCGGTTTGAATAATCATTTCTAAAGCTCTAACCCTTATGGGCTTGATCCTCTCCTTTCGACTTAGGGCATCGGCGACTACATTCGCCTTCCCTGGATGATACTTTATCTCGCAGTCGTAATCGTTTAGCAGCTCAACCCATCGTCTCTGTCTCATATTCAACTCTTTCTGGTTGAATATGTGTTGTAGGCTCTCGTGATCTGTGAAGATTGTACACTTTGTACCATAAAGGTAGTGTCTCCAGATCTTTAAAGCAAATACCACTGCGCCAAGCTCCAAATCATGTGTGGTATAGTTCTTTTCGTGCACTTTCAGTTGACGCGATGCGTAAGCAATAACCTTTTGGCGTTGCATCAACACGCAACCCAAACCTTGGCGTGAAGCGTCACAGTATACCACGAAATCATCTGTACCTTCTGGTAGTGCTAAGATTGGCGCGTTGCAGAGCTTATCCTTCAATATCTGGAATGCTTCTTCCTGTTTGATTTCCCAATCAAACTTCTTATCTTTCTGCGTGAGGAGCGTTAATGGTTGAGCAATCTTCGAAAAGTCCTCAATGAACCTTCGATAGTAGCCAGCCAAACCCAAGAATTGTCGAATCTCGGTTGGCGTCTTTGGTGTTTCACAATTCTTGATCGCTTCGATCTTTGTTGGATCCACGTGGATTCCATCTCCATTTACCACGTGTCCAAGGAATTGGACTTCACGTAGCCAAAATTCACACTTGGAGAATTTGGCATACAACTGTTCCTTCTTTAGCAGCTCCAAAATAGCTCTTAGATGCTGTTCGTGCTCGGCCTTTGTTCTTGAATAAATCAAGATGTCGTCGATAAACACAATCACGAACTTGTCCAAGTACGGCTTGCAAACTCTATTCATCAAGTCCATAAAGACTGCAGGTGCGTTTGTCAAACCAAACGGCATAACAAGGAACTCGTAGTGTCCATAACGAGTTCTGAAGGCTGTCTTCGGGATACTCTCCTCTTGTATCCTTAGCTGATGGTATCCAGATCGAAGATCGATCTTTGAATAAAAGCTTGAGCCTTGCAACTGATCGAATAGATCATCGATTCTTGGCAGAGGATATCTATTCTTGATCGTCAGCTTGTTCAGCTCCCGGTAGTCGATGCACATACGAAAACTACTGTCCTTCTTCTTGACAAACAGGACCGGAGCTCCCCAATGCGAGAAGCTTGGTCGGATAAAACCCTTGTCTAACAGCTCTTGGAGTTGTATCGATAGTTCCTGCATCTCAGACGGAGCAAGTCTATACGGTGTCTTAGCCACAGGCGCGGCGCCTGGAACTAAGTCAATGTGAAACTCTACTTGCCTCTGAGGTGGCAGTCAAGGTAAGTCTTCTGGGAAGACTTCTGGGTATTGCCTCACGACAGGGATGTCTTCGATTCTTGGCTCAGCAGCCTTCTTATCCACAATGAGTGCCAGGAAGGCAACACATCCCTTCTGCAAACACTTTCACGCTTTCAGGCAGCTGATAATTCTTAACGGCGTATCACGCTTCTCCCCGTGAACCACAATTGTTTTGCCATCTTTGGTTGGGATACGAACGATCTTTTCGTGACAAACTATCTCAGCCTTGTTGCCTGATAACCAATCCATTCCTACCACCACGTCGAAGCTTCCCAACTGGACTGGTAATAAATCCAAAGCAAACTCACGCTCTCCTAATTCGATCACACAACCTCTGATGACTTCGTTGGCTTCTACTAACTTCCCATTAGCCAATTCGATTGAGTAGGGAATATCTAACTTATTAGCGGCTAACCCAAGCATATTCTTAAATTCTAACGACACGAAGCTATAATCGGCACCAGTATCAAATAAAACGGATGCATAGCGTTGATTTACAGGGAACGTACCAGTAACGACATTGGGGTCCTGGCGCGCTTCCCTTGCTTCGATTTGGAACACTCTTCCACGGTCTTGGTTCAACTCTGGGCAGTTCTTCTTAAAATGCCAGATATCACCGCAGTTAAAGCATCCAAGTCTTTGCCCGTTTCCACCAGCTTGATCATTCCTCTGATTACGATTCACGGCGCCCGCTTGGTTAGCATTGTTGCCTCGATTCTCGTTACCTCCATAGTTTCCTTGTGGGCGATTTCCATTCCCACCCCGGTTGTAATTTCTGTTTCCGAATCCTCCCTGGCCTCCCTGGCCAGCAGTGGCCCAACAAGTGTCCTTCAAGTGGCCACGTTTCCCACATGCTTCGCATACTTTTGGCCCGCAGCGACCAGAATGGTGGCGTTGGCAGTCGTTGCACTTGGGTTGGGTGCCCATGTATCCCTTTCCTTTCTTCCCTCTACCAGCTGTAACCTGAGCTGGCGTGTCTGATCCTCCTTTCTTAACCACCACACTGGCGCCCTGCTTGAAGTTCGAGAACTTCCGTTTGTTACCTCCTGACGACTCGACGTGAGTCTCTTTCTTCTTAGGCTCAGCATCATCAAACTTGTTCAGGCGAATAGCTTCCTCTGTGAGAGCCACGCTCAAATCGATCGCCTCAGTAATGGTCGCAGGCTTTGATGAGGTCACCATGCTTATGATTTGAGGAGCTAATCCCCAAATGAAACGTTCAATCCGCTTGAACTCCGGAGTGACCATGTAGGGTACCACATGCGATAAGTCATGGAACCTTTGAACGTATTCTGCGATCTTTGGACCGTCCATTTTCAAGTGCCAGAACTCGGTTTCCAATCTCTGGATTTCCGCGCGAGAGCAGTACTTTTTGCGCATAAGTTCCTTCAGTTCGGTCCAGGTTAGCGCGTAGGCAGCAGCTTCACCAAGTGTCTGTACTTGCAAATTCCACCAAGAGAGGGCTCCATCCAAGAATAGCCCTGAGATATAGGTGACTTGCTGATCTAGCGCGCATTTGCTCATGCGAAGAACAGATTCAGTTTTCTCGGCCCAACGAACAAAGGCGACAGCACCTCCTGTGCCATCAAAGTTGACCGGCTTGCAGTCTAGAAACTGCTTGTAGGTGCATCCTGCACATACGTTATAACATACGATGGGCATTAGCATTATTGCTAAAGATATCCAATTAGGTCATGGTATGTCTAAATGACTTAGTATTACCATGAGGTGGATTATTGTTGTTGCCAGTGTTGCCAGAGTTGCTTCCACTAGTCCCTCCTTGAGAGGCGGCGTATTGTGCAATGGCAGCAGCGATAATTTGCTGGAGTTCTGCCTCATTGGTAGGCATGTGTGTCTCACGTCTCGGCGGCATCTTCTAAAAGATGGTTTACGTTGGTCAGGCCATAGTAAAGATCTCATGTTATAATACGTAAGTCAGGTCATAATGTAGCGTACGTATATAATGATAGTAATAGTACATAACATCTCATGTTATAATCACATTAATCACACAACATCCCATGTCATAGAATATAAATAATCAAATCAAGCATCAAGTATGTTGAGAATACTGCGATTGCCATGTATCGAGACCACATAGTAAGCGTACAAGTACATCACAGTGTCATACAACATCAGTCGACTAAGGGCTACATCACCCTAGTCCAAAAACTATATCAAATCAGTGTCAATACATCAAATACATGTCAACAAAAGTCAGAATCAAATGTAGTCTCCAAAAATGCTGTGCAGTCAAAAGCATTTGTCGTCTTCTCACCAATGTCTACCTATACGGTACTGAAGAGCTCTACACGGATGGCGGTGGAGGAGGGGGAAAGTGAGTGTAAAACAAGCGGCGCAAATGGAGCCAGTCCTCCTCCATGGCTCTCTGGGTGCGTAAGAATGAAGCAACCTGCTGCTCCAGGGCAAAAAGGCGTGCAACATAGTCTGGTGGAACAGGTCGAGAGGGCTGCAACGGAGAGTGGGTCTGACCCTGGCACGGACACGGCGGCGTCTGAGCTCTCTCAAGCTCCTGAATGCGCTGCGTGTGTGCCTCGTGCTGGGCGACAAAAGACATCAAAACGTCCTCAATAGTATACCCCATGTGGAAAGAATGGTAGGGGTCAGTCGGTGGCATAGCAGAGTGTGGTGCCCAAAGGAACGGCTCACTGGTGGGATCAAAAGGCGCCACATGAAATGGAGAAACAGTGGGAAAAGTAGCAGATGGTGGTATAGCAGGGATAGATACTGGTACATGCCCAAAAGGGTGTGCCGAAGAACCTTCTCCAGGTCGCGCTGGAGGTGTAAACTGAGGAAATGAAAAAGAGGTATCAATGTGACGGGTATCAGTGATCTGAGGGGGAATAGGTGGGACCTCGTCATCAGCCGGAATCCACCCACACTGGGCGTGCTCGTCTCGGGGGTCGATCCGTGCCTCAAAAAGCGCACGATCAAACGGGGCTGGCATAGGATCATGGTGAGGTACAACAAGAGGGTCAACTGGTGCATCAGCAAAAAGTGGGGGATCAACGTGATCAGCAACAAGGACATGATCGCCCTCCAATAATGGAGCATCTATAGGATGATCATCAATAGGTGGGTCAGCAACGACAGGCTCAATAATAGGTGCGTCGGCATGAACTGGGTCATGCTCAAGTACTGGGTCAGGAGCAGGGTCTAGTGGCTGCTCGGGCTCATTAAAGGCCATCTCAAAATCAAACTCGGGATCGATGGGATCAACTGGGTCGACTGGATCCTCCATAGGCTGATCCATGGGTATAAACTCTATATCCTCATCTGGGTCGAATCCTGGGGGAGAGACAGGATCGGAATCCTCCACATCCTCGTGGTCGAAAGTAAAACTAGGAATAGGGGCAACAGAGGATGCCTGGTCGGGATCTGATCCGTGAGAAAAGTGTTGCGCACTCTGCGTATGTGAAGGTGCGGAGGCCACAGACTCGAAAGAGTCTGGGACCGGAGAGTGAGCAGAAGAGTCACCTGCAATCAACAAAAGATCTCCAGCAGCAAGAAGGGCCTCGCCCTGAACCTCATCCTCCAAAGGCTCGTCATCAAAAAGATCGACGTCGTCATCACAGTCGGCGTCGAGAAGCAAATCATAGGCAGGATAAACAGCTAAGGGTATGGGAGCAGGGATCTCCACTAACGGTAGGTCCCCGGCCAAAGGGCCATCAGCGAGCTCATCAGCACCATCAGGTAAGGCAAAGGGCTGGAAATCATCCTCGTCCGTGCTCGTAACGTCGGATGTGTGAACCTCACGCTCAGAAGACTCTAGGTCGTCCGATACTATAGGTCTAGGTCCTGTGGTGTCTGAATCACCAGTGCCAGAGGTGTCCATAATGTCTGTAACATAAACACAACATGCACAAACAGTCAATCATACAATCAAATAATCACATAAGTTACCAAGTAAGCATTCAAATCATTCTCCTAGTCCCACTAGCCAATTTCTCCCAGTCTCTAAGACTGCTCTATTATCTACCTCGACCTCTCAGATCGAGCCTCGGTCTCCAATACCGAGCCTCAGCTTCCAAGACTGAGCCTACTCTTCCTAGTCCAACTAGCCAACTACCTCGATCTCTCAGACCGAGCCTCGGTCTCCAATACCGAGCCTCAGCCTCCAAGACTGAGCCTACTCTTCCTAGTCCAACTAGCCAACTACCTCGATCTCTCAGACCGAGCCTCGGCCTCTCAGACTGAGCCTCAGCCCTTCTAGAATGAGCCTATAAATAATAAAATGTGCTCAACATTTGTTTGTAAAAAGTTTTGGATCTGGACTTAAGTGGTATGCAGAAAAATGTTTTCGTGAGAGCCCTAGTGATCATAGTCTAGACTCAAGAAAGAATCCTAGTTCGCTATGATCAGAGCTCTGATACCAAGCTGTCACACACTGGCTTTGCGGAAGCGTGGTTAATTTGGTGTGACTTCTTAATACCATAGCTTAACCATAACAAAGCTATATGAAATAAAACCATGCAAGATCATCCATTCGATTAAGTTTTAAAACCAGAGTAACACGACATTGTCTTAGAGACTTACAACCTCATAACATAAAACATTGTCTTGAATAACATAAACACCGACATGAAATAAACGCAGTTTAAGATTTGTGACTTGTCCAGGAAAGAGTCACATTTCCTAAACTGGGATGACCTTGGAACCCTTATGCAGCGGGAAAACATAACATACCGCGCCAGATCTTTAATTTCCTGAAATACATGTAAGTTAAAAAATCAACAATAATGTTGAGCGAGTTCATGTGTAAGTGAGTAAGTAAACCTTTGTGAGTATAAAAATAGTCTTGGTATGTAGCAAATAAGGAAAAGAGATCACCAATGGTTTGCAAGGCCATTGATATTTGTGAAGTGCAAGTAGGAAGACTCAAACCTAGCAGATTTAGCGTTGGGTACAAAGTCACTCCAAGGTCCGTTCTGTTGGGCCTTCCAGAGGTCCGTTCTGTTGGGCCTAGAGTTGGGCTCGCTACACCCAGATAGATCTACCGCTTACGTCCCTCGGTCCTACAATGAGGATTAATGGCCTCCAGTTTCTGCCTACCCACTCACATGATCTAAGTAATAAACCTCCTTACGCTAACCATACCGTGTATAAAGTACTTGTAAACAAAGTAACATGTATTTCACCCCCGCAGTTAAGAAAACTGAAAACAGTTAGAGAAAAGGGGGACATGAACTCACAGTGGTGCGTCTCTACCAAGTATGCCTCCAAATCGATCAGCTGTATGACGACCTACACGTACTAACTCTATTAGACGGACGACCGTGCCTTAGCTTTATGGTTTAAGTTTTTGGGAAATAGTTAGGCAACTATTTCGTGTTTACGTTCTGTATACTTGGTAGTTATTTTCCTTCCCAAGGATGGGGGATTTAATACATGTGTGTTCGTAACATTCAGATTTCAGTATTAAGTCTCACTTAATATATTTTATTTCCAACTCCAAAATATAAATATTCTTCCCAAAAATATTATATTTTAATACATGTGATTTTCCCAAAATAATACTTAGTAATATTATTTTTACTCTAAAAATAATAGTTTCGTAGTTCACAAAATAATCATAAACACTTATACAAGTGATGTTGTGAAAAATATATACTAAATATATTTATGTATCACGTTTTATTTTGTGAAAATCCCACCTCCGATGCTTTGTTAATATAGTCGTGGCGAAACTTATATTTTGAAAACTAGTCAAAATGTCTTTCTAACACTTATAGTGAAAATATTTCTAAGTGTTAGGTTTTTGGAAAAATTTCGCCAGAGTTTCCTCTGTAACTGGAGGTGGCCACGCTTTCAAGCGTATCATTTTCTTTTATAAATCAACCAACAATTTTCTCAATCAACCAAAACAACGTTCAAATCACAAACTAGTCAAAATATGTATATAAATCTCATAAATTTCATGAACTTGTGATTTATCCAAAGTATGAAGTAAACCTCATTACTTTTAGTGGATCTTTATATAAAATAATCCGATTCTGTGAAAACCTCGTTTTTATGGAAGTTCCGTCTTTACAACTTCTCGTCAACTTTTACAAAAATAGTTATTTTGTCGAAACTTTGTGTTACACAAGTGTTTACACACTTGTGTGTTCTAAAAACCATTCTTGTTAGTGTAAGATCCATTTTTAGAAAGCATGATTTCTTTAACGCTTGGTACTTTGAAAATACCACTTGCAGATACGTAGATCTGCTAGTTTTAAACACTATTCCACAAGTAAAACATTTTTACACAAGTTCATGACTCGTGTGTGGTAGAGTTTCACCCTTTAACCCTTGTTCTATTCAAAACAACCTTATGTCATGATTCGTGATCATGACCAAACCGGGTTAAGTGATGATCCGAGCTACCACAACATAGATCGGGTCTAAATAATCACAAATTTCAATTACTACAACATTTACACAACATATGAGCTATTATCCAACACTTATAGCATCTTTAGTAGACTTTAAAGTATCATCTTGTAAGATTTCGAGTTTTAATCATCATATATCGTATTAACCACTTTAGAATAGTTTAAGAAGGTGATTTTAGCAACATACCACTAGCTCAAGGCTAGGGAAGAATCTATGCGAAAAACGCGTGGATAAAAGCAAGATAAAGAGGTCCTTCGCCTTCCGATTGCACCAAGCTTCCTAATATGCGACCCTTAACACTTGTATGATCTTGTAATGTGAAGATGGAAGCCGAAAAATATGATGGATGGGCAAGGGGATCTCGGCCGAAGCCTTAGAGGGCAAGAGAGAGAGTAAATTTTGGGGTGTTGGAATGTGAATGAGCTTAATGTGTAAAGGTTAGTATTTATAGACAAACATAAGATTAGTGTCCAATGGATCATGTGTCTCCATGATATTAAGCATTGTGATTAAAATAATCAAAAGAAATCAAAGGGTGTCCCCTCTAGTTTGGGGTCGGTTAGCAGGGGGGGGGTCTTGGTCCATTTCCAAGTGTTAGTTAGCTACTAGTTAAGATAAGTAGGTTAGTTAAGTAGTTAACTTGGTTAGTTGTGTGTAGTGTGTTACAATGGGTGTTAGGGTAATCAGGGACCCTAACTGGCTCAGAAAAAGGTAAATAATGAAAATAACAATATTTTCATGTTCCGGGTATAGTCCGGTTGTTCGGTTGGATAGTAATCCGTTAAAGTGCTTAACAAAGCTTTAAGTGTCGTTAATACCCTTTTTAGTGACACAACTTATTTCTGACACTTTGGAAAGTGTCTAGTAATATTTTTCTCATGTTTTGGCACTTTATTGGTTAGCTAAAAGCTGAATTATTTTGTAAAGTGCTGAGTTTTGTGCTTAGAGCACGTTTTAGGCACATCCAGTCATTGTAACTTATTCCTAGAGACGCAGTTCTACAACCCTTGTATCCCTACACTCACCACTAGTGTAGCAAAATATTTCTGGCTCATACAGGCCTTAGAGGCAGTGTTTGCCTGATGCTGGCTTTATCAGCATGTTCAATAGGTTATCCGTTATAGTGCTACTGTGCTTTTTGTGCATCATGTTTGTCACTAAGGTTCAGCATGTAAATAATGTAGTGACAGCAAGTAAAGTATGATGCAAGTAAGTACATGTATCAGTATTCAAGTAGCAGTTTATTCACAAGTTCAAGCAAGCACAGTAATTAAGCAATAATTAATTATTAATTAAGTCGTACGGATACCTGGTTTAGTGAGGGTTGTCACATAACTCCAGGCGGTCAACAAGTGGCTGTTGTGTTTTCTTGGGGGATAACCTTATTTCATGGTCTTCTAAACGACAGCCCACTGTTTCACGATCCAGTGCAGACGCTGAATATCAGGGGGTTGCTAATGCTGTCGCAGAAGCCACGTGGATTCGAAACTTGTTACTTGAGTTACATGTTCCATTGAAACAAGCCTCGGTTATTTATTGTGACAACGTGTCCGCTATTTATATGTCAGATAGCCCGGTCCAGCATCAAAGAACGAAGCATATTGAGATAGATATCCATTTTGTTCGAGAAAAGGTGTGCATTGGTCACATTCGAGTTCTGCACGTTCCGTCATCTTACCAATACGCTGATATTTTCAATAAAGGCCTTTCGAGGCTGCTTTTTCAACTTTTCAGGTCCAGTTTGACCGTTTGTCCGATGACCGATCAAACTGCGGGGGGCTATTACCGGATATAGATTATTACTGGTTATGTATATATTTAGAGATAGATATTGTATATGTTCTAGATTTATCTTTTTTTTATTTTGTGTTAGGGTTTGTTATTCTTTGGATCTATAAATATGATCCTCTCCAATGTAATATCATTCATACACATTGATAAAATCTTCGGCACTTTTACCTGTCGCTTAGTCTTTTGAAAATACGTCTGTTTCACTGGTAAATACAATTAACCGACACATTTTGAAAATATTTCAAAAATTAATTTAACACGTGTCGTCTTCATAATATTTCTCACACTTCTCACAAACTTCACAATTTTTACAAGAACATGAACCCCTCTCTCTCTCTCTATATATATATATATATATGCGAAACTTCGGTTTAAACGAAACTTACACCGAAACGTAGATAAATTTAAACACACTCGTAATTGGGAAAACTTGTGAGTAGGACATGTCAATTTGTAATTTGCCAGATAGAAAAAAAAAAGAATTTTAAAAAGCGTAGGGTATTTATAATAGATTTAATTAAAAATTAAATTGATCTATGTTGTAAGTTTGAGATGGGCCAGAGATGTAAAGTCAGGAAAAGATAAAATTAAATACTTTAAGTTGTAAATGATGCTTAGAAAGTTATACTGTTAGCTACAATGTTTTACTCTTACAGACCGGGGTTGATTTTAATATATGTGAGAATATAAGAACGTTTTTATAATAATCGGACTGGTTCTCTAATTTTTGAAATGTATTAATCTTCTCTAAGAGAGTATACTCTTTTTTTTAGTTGTGTTGTGTGTGCCACCAAGTTCTTTCTTCTTGATTTACCAAGGAAATGAAAAATACACGGAGTGAGACTCTCCTTATTATGGAAAAGAGAGAGGGTGAAATATACTTATACCACACCCCTATATTTACCACATATAAAATCATGTCTAATGGGGCGGTATATCACCCCAATTTCATGCATAACGCCCCATAGCGTCTGCGCACATCAAAACAGGCGGTGCAATGGGGTTGATTTTGGTTGTTCTCGTTATATTGATCGCGGCGTGAATGAAGATGATTTCAAAATTTTTGACTGTTTGCAACGGTAATAATGTAAAAAAAATTATTTCAATTAATTTTCCTTCTCTCATCTCCCTTATTTTTTAAATCAGATGCAACCAACATACTTTCAAACCCTCTTTCTCTCTACTTTTTTTTTAAATCTATAATTTTTATACAACGCAACTCTTCAACCGCGGCTTTATTCCTACCCGTTTGAGTGCGTACCCGAACCAAAGTAGCAATCCTACCCGTCTCGTGTTTCCGGTTCCCACTCGACCCACTTCCATACGGATCCGGTTTTGTCGATTTTAATCAATATAATACCGGGTTCATGAATCTATTGAACCAACCACTCTCATGAGACCCGAATCTAACGGTTAGAACCCGAATCAAAACATGGACGGAATAGGGTCGTCTCAAGCATTTGGATCGGCACGAGCATTCGGCTCCCCACTACGCGAGCCCGAGGTTGTTCCGAAAACACAACCGAAAATAGAGGAGACGCAAAAAAGGAAAAACAAAACGCCCACATAAAAAGAAAATGTAAGCCCAAGCGAAAAAAAATGTGCAACCGTGGGATGCCGAAGAGGAGTATATGTTAACCCGAGCTTGGATCGATGTGTCGGAGGACCCCTCAAATAGGTATTTTTTTTCTGTTTTTTCTGTTTTGTTTTTTTTTTCTATTTTTTTTTTCTTTTTTTATGTTCTGTTTTTTTTTTCTGCTTTTTATTTTCTGTTTTTGTAATTATTTGTTTTTTTCGGTTTTTTGGATTAATTATTTTTTTAGCAAACAATCAAAGTAAAGTCGTTTTTTGGAGCCGAATCCGAGAAGTTTTTTTCGGGCTCATGGGTAGACGAGACGAATACCGGTCGGCGGACCCGATATCGGGCAAGTGGACCGATACTAACAAGAAGTGCACGAATTTTCAAACCGTTTACCAACGCCTTTTTGCTGGATGGAAAAGTGGCCACGAGGACGAGCACATTACACAAACGGCCTTAATCGAGTATAAACATAGTCAAGGCAATTTCCCGTACTTAAAGTGTTGACAAATTCTTTTGAATAGCCCCAAAGGGCCAACGTCCCTACGAATACCGGTCGGTCAGCAAATAAAAGGCCGTCAAAGAGATCAAAAACCAATGAGTCGGGTGAGCCCAAAACTCCAACCTCCGACGCTCGAAACACCGACGTCAACGATGATATTCCGGAGGAAGAGCCGACGGAAGAGCTACCACGACCACGGGAAGAAGATACGGTGCAAGATCGAAAAGGTCCGAGTAATCGTCGATGGGATCCGAAATGACTAATGCATTTTTGAAAATAAACAAACGACTTTAAGACATACACGACACGAACTAGGGACTAAACGTATGGAAGAGAATCGCGAAGTGACCGAGATTATGAGTGATATACAATGGGCTCATGATTTTGAATTCTACTCGAAACCGCACGACCACCTAACCGGAAAAGCGTTGAAGATGGTGTTGGCACAAAAGGACCAAATCGAAAAAAATATAACTTGTGAGTTTTTAATTTTATTTTAGTGTAATGTTTTTTTTCATGGTTTTTTTTTTAAATTTTATTGTAATGTTTTTTTTATTTAATGAAATGGTATTTAATTTTATAAAGTTAGAAATTAATTAAAAAAATGAAAATTAATTAATTGAGTAATAATGAGGTAAGGACTTTATGATTAAGGCCATAGTGATATAACGCCCCATAAAGCCTCTCTATGACGTGACGCGCCAAGTGTCGCATAACGCCCCCAAAGAGACTTTATTACTACACATGGCCTAAAGCAATGAATACGACTCATAAGGCTATATAAATGGATAGTTGTGTTTGAAACGCTTAAGGCTATATAAATGGATAGTTGTGTTTGAAACGCTTTTAGCTATTAACGCGTAAACCGACAAATCCACACGTAAGACATGATCTATAATTGTCTTGTCTAACAAAAACGTGGGAACCTAAAATAATAGAACATCCTAACTAATTACAATTCACAACAAACAGATGAACCAATTTAGATATTTTAAATGTATACTAAAAGTTGAAGAATGAAATGATACGTACTGAACAAATCTAACATGAGGATTATAAACATAATACGTTAAAATATGGATTTTGGGGAGCATTTGCTGTAATTACTAAGTTTGCCCTTTTAAAAACATATTGGGGCATTAATAATAACTTATTCAAACTTGGGTGAAAACAGTTAACTTTTTAAGCCTTTAATAGCTACTTAAAGAAAATCAAAGTCATAGAGCAAAAGTACTTACACACTTACGTACCTATCTATTTCTACATGGTTTAGTTATATATAATTGATTTGCATAAATTTAAAACCCAATCGTGAAAAATCATTATAAAAAATCTATACACCCGGATACTCCAGTCATTTCAGAAATTGTTAAATCCTCAAATACAATCACCTATGTCATAAATAAATGATTGGATTGATTTATCTCATACCGAATTTATTGCTAAATAAGAACAATAGAAAACTCAAGGTATTTTACATCTCCAACTTGATTTCAGTACACCTTTTGAGCAAAAGTTCAATAATCAATGGTAAAATCGATTGATTCAGAGCTGGCTCTGATATCAGTTGTTGTATCTCAGATTTACCGTTTTTTATTTATTTATTATTATTTTTTTTTTGTTGTGAAATCAATTGATAATGACATCAGCATCACAGAGTGTAGGAGATGAGTTTGAAGTTAATTACATTTGTTTTAACATGTCTACGTTATAGTAGAAACAGTTGGACATTATAATATTATCAAATCAAGATTTTGGGATTTTTACCTAACATATAACTTGGAGTTTTATCCTAATATTGATGGCAATCATTTCTAACATGTAAAGTTGGTCGAAATAATTCAACTAGTATATGACTAGAGAGAAAGAAACGGATAAAGTGTTTTAAAGGTTAACTATGCACATTTGGTGTTCCAAAAAATGCCTAAATAAAGAATTCTTGTAAAAATTGAATGAGTGAATAGTAATTACATAATGAAGTCATTCAAGTAGGTCAATGTGAGTGGAAATGAAATGTTGAGTCTTGTATATATGAATAAATAAGTAGTAGTGAATATGTTGAGAGTGTTATTAATTCGTGTGAGGAACTAATATAGAAATGAATGTGAACTTGTATTTTAAATATTGAGTATTAGTTTGTAAGATAGCAACGTATCTTAAGCCTGGAAGTCAACTCGGCGGAAGAATTCAAGAATTTAACCAAATCCTATGTGCAAAGGTGGGTAGTTTATACTCAATGTTTAGAAGATTGAAGGATAACAAGTTAACGGTGATTAGGGTTAAATACAAAGGGGAAAATAAATAAGAAAAGGTAAGAAGAATCCTAGTTCATTAATCTTAGGTTTGGATGGTTGAGTTTAATAAAATAGTGGAAGAGCATAAACCGAATCCTACATTTAGTGACTTTTTTTTTCCATGCAAGATACATGCAAATTCTCACCATCAATTAAAATCTCTTTAACTTTTTCATACGACATTTTCTCAAAAAAAAAAATCATCATAACAACGAGCGTTTTTTATCTTTAATATGAGTAAAATATCGCTAAATAAAAAAATAAAAAAAAATCATTATTACTGAGTTTTCTATGCACTGTGTTAGAGGTTCGGGTCATTGTGTTTTTCAAATGGCTTTTTATTATTACGTTTTTACTATGGTTTCTATACATTGTGTTATTATTAAATCTTATAACACAATGTTTATTTGGGTTCTGTCCATTGCGTTAAATCCTCAGAAATTGTTAATTTGGGTTTCTATAAGATTTAAAATGTTAAAACTTAATAACACTTTTCCAGTAGTCATTTATTATTTTTATACCACTCTCTATCATCGTTCTCTTCACTCCATATTTTATAAAAACTGAAGATTTTTACTCTAGAAAATATGTATCCCTACAACCCGGGTTTCGTTCCTCCTTGATCAAGCGACGACCCAAACCAAACGAACGCTCCTAACCAACATGTTGCTCCGGATCCAACCCGACCAACCGCCTATGGAACTGGGTTTGTCGAGTATAATCACAACCAAACCAGTTTCATGAACATCTTGAACAAACCCAACACATGGGACCCAAATCAATACAGTTGGAATCCGAACTTCAACATGGGAGGTTACGACTCATCACAAGGTTTCGGCTCGTCACAAAGTGAGTCCTACTTGGTCCCGTAGACACAACCGGATGAGGAGCCAGAGACACAAACGAGGACACCACCAAACCAAACCAAACCAAACCAAACGGAACAAATAGGTGTCGCGTAAAAAGAAAGAAACAACCGAGACCTAGGAGAAAAAAGTGCAAATATGGGAGAATGAAGAGGAGTACGCGTTAGCCTGAGCTTGGGTCGACGTATCAGAGGGAGGATCCTGATATTTGTAAGATTTTTATAGACTTTTTTGTTTCTATTTTTTAAATTATACATATAATTTGTTTGTTAAAAATTGTTCGTTTTGTAGAATTTTTTAGCAAACAACGAAAATAAAGTTGTGTTTTGGAAACGAATCCGAGCAGTCGTTTTTTATCTCATCGGCAGGGGGGACAACTACTGTCAACCGGATTCAAGATCAGGCAAGTGGACCGATTTCAACAACAAATGCACAAGATTTCAATCAATTTATCAACGTCAAAGAAACGGTTGGAAAAGCGGCGAGAGTGACAAGGATATACTGTAGTCGGCTTTAATTGAATATCAAGCGGCACGAGGGAATTTCTCATACATGATGGTTTGGAAGCTTCTTCGTAATAGCTCTAAATGGGCCAACGTCCCTATGACATTGAAAACTTCTTCCGATAGGTCAGGAAATAGAAAGCCAACAAAGAAGTCAAAAACCTATGAAGCGGTTGAACCCGAAACGCCAACGTCCGATGCTCGAAACATCGACTCAAACGATGTTAATGCGTTATTTCCGGGAGTGGAAGGGGAGGATGAGCAAGAGGTAGAGCTATGACCACCCAATAGAAGAAGCGGTGCAAAATCGAGGCGACCGAAGTCATCATCGGGGGGATCCGACTTGAGTCATCATTGAATTATTATCACAGCCATTCAACTCTCAAACCCTAATTAAACATCGACCACCATACTACTGGAAAACTTGCTACCACCTGCTGTCGCCTTTCTTAATCTCCCGGAAAACCTATTGCCGCCTTCCTTAATCTACTGGAAACCAACCAACTGATCAACCTATTAAGTTGTGACAACTGTCAAAATTCCAGGTATCCGTACAATTATTAAACAATGATTAGTGCTTAATGACTATGCTAAATTTCAATAGCTGATTTGAACTACTTTCTGATTATTGCCATATACATACATGTGCATCATATATTGTAAATGACATATCATTATTGCATGCAAACTTTGTTGATTCAAATAATACACGAAACACAGTTAACACAGTTATCAGATAAATCAGAAAAATGCTGACGGAGTTCAGTACATAGACAGACATTGTATTGAGACACAGAATGAGCCAGAAACCAAGTATTACACTAGTATAGTGTGTAGGAAAGTAAGGATCACAAAACTGCCTTCCTAGAGATAGTTTAAGTACCGGAAAGTGCCTAAAACTCACATAAACTGCAGAATTCTGCAGAAATGAGCAAAATTCAGTATTTAAACACTCTAATAACATGCAGAAATATGGTTAAATGGTCTTGAATGCTTTCCTAAGTGTCGGGAATCAAAACTATCACAAAAGGTAACATAAAGCACACTAAACTGCATAGTTTAGCACCTTAACGAACCAGTAACCAATCGAACAACCGGACACTACCTGAAACACTAAATTTTCACTAGAAGCATTGTTTTAACATTACCAAGCTAGTTATGGTCCCCGAACATCATAACACACTATATAATATCTAGTAACTAACTAACCTAACTAGATACTTGATTTTTAACCAACTAAACTAACTATTGGTTATCACCTAGCCTAAGACCCCCCTATAATCGGCCAACATATGGCCCCACTATGGATTTTATTTGTTTATAAAAATAGATCATGTTTCTTCTTTTTAAACACATAAACCATTAGTTAAAATAGTGATGGCATGTTATAAGAATAACCATAAGCTCATAACCATCTTATTTTCTCACAAACACCACACACACTTTCTTCTCCTCCTTCCCCTTGGTCTCGGCCGAACACCACACCTACACCATCATCATCATCTTTCAATTTTCATACAATGTACACATATACAAGGGTGCTAGAAGCCATACAAGGAAGCTTGGAACTCTTGGAAGCTAAAGGACCTCTCACATAAGCTTTTATCCACTAAATTTTCATCTAGTGATCATCCCTAGCCTTGAGCTAGTAGTAAGATCATTCTACTCTTCATTTTACATCTTGTTTTGGTGGTTAAAAGAAGATATAAGTTGTTAATTGATGTGTGTAAAATGCAACATATAAATTACATCAAATGAGGCATAAAACTAACCCTGTTTTAGTACTAATGTTGGAAAAAGTGTGCTTTTGTCTTCCTTTTGTATTTTCGGGATTAAATGAGCTCAAATGAACAAAAGAAGCAAAAATGCAGCTAAATCTAACATAAATACAAGAAAAGGAATAAACGTGTCATGCCCGACCCCTCGACAGCATCTTCCCAAGCAAAAACAAGAAATCAGAAGGCTGAACACGCCCCGTGTCCAGCGGACACGGGGCCGTGCCCAAGTGTCTGCAGAAAAGACAGAAGCGTAGAAGCTTCTATTCCCCAACACGGGGGCGTGCCCAGCTCCACACGGCCGTGGTCAACGCTAAGATTCGCAGAATCCAAGCAAATCTTGATAGTAGAGATACGCTTCTGCACACGGGGCCGTGACCAGCGGACACGGGGGCGTGGTCAACTAATACAGACAAACTGCATTAAATGAAGAAAGAGAAAGTGGATGGACACGCGGCCGTGCCCAGCGGACACGGGGCCGTGTCCGGGCTTCTGTGCATGCTATAAATAGAGGTGTTTGGTTCACTTCAAAGGCATCCCTTGCAAACCACCTCTCTCACACTTCACCCACACTCCACCACCATCACAACCCACATCCACCACCATCATCCATCATAGAGTGTGTGTAGTAGTCTCGGGATCCAAGATTGATAGTAAGAGTTCTTGACAATCAAAGGCCATGTTTGCCTAAGTCTCTTACATCACTTGGTGAAGACAAACAATTAGTGTAATACTTTTTATTTTTATTTTTTTCTCACTTTTTATTTGGTTTTGTATTAATGACTTTAATAACTAGTTTCTTATGTTGAAGGTGAAACTTCCTTATCTTTTATCCGTGGTGTCTTGGCGTTATTTTACTGTCTATATAAAATACAAGATTTACACCATTCATATCTCCACGGTCTATATGGAGATATGTTGGCTACCTGGTCGGGGGTTAAGGGAATGGTTTGGTAAGGTTCTTGCCTTGTTCAGTGTATATATCCTGCAAGGACCTGGGTCAAGCTTACTAGGACCTCCTTCAATACCCACTGGTATTGGATGGCGGGGGTGCGAATGGCTTGATCCCCTCATATGTAAACTACTATTAATACATTAACCCGGCTACTTAGGATTGTATCCCTGCTGACTCAAACCACTTAGCCGAGGGTAACGTCACCTTCAAAAGAGGGGCCTACCACATTACGCATTAATAACTTAATTAATTATCTTTCAATAATCCAACCCTTTAGGATTGTATCCTTGCTGACTCAAACTACTGGGTTGAGGGTAACGTCACCTTCAAAAGAGGGGCCTACTACTATAACTAAGATAATCTCTTAAAAAGTGCAAAAGTGCGGAAATAATCAAAGGTTACACTAAAGGCGAGTCGGATCCAAGTGATTCATCTTGTCTATCTGTTTTTATTTTATTTTTATTTTCCGTATTTTTAGTTTTTATTTTTCATGTTTAAAACTTTTTTCCTAAATTTTGATTTGATTAGACGTTGAGGATAAACCAGTACTAAAAGCTCTTGTGTCCTTGGACGACCTCGGTATCTTACCAACGTTATACTACGCTCACGATGGGTGCACTTGCCCATATGTGTGTTTAGTGTTAGTAAAATATCGTATTTTATAAATTTAAAACTTGACTAAAGTGTTAAAAAGGGCTTAAAATATACATAAAAATTATATAACACTACACGCACATCATTAATCATAAAGAACACCATGAATCTTGAACATGAAACTTGGACATAAGACTAAATACATAAGAAATCATGATGTTTATGTGTTGTTATGCTTGTTTATTGTTGATTGCTCATGTTATTGATGTACTTCATCATGTGATCTTGCTAGATAGTGATTAAAGACATAATCTAGCAAGATGAGAGGATGATTATGTTAAGATCAAAGTAATCATCCATATGTAAATCATGAACTTGAAAGTATGAATTGTTTTTCTTGTAAAGTGATGAACAAAGTGAGTATAAAGTCTTGTAAATCTATGATTTCAAGAATGATTTTTCAAAAAATCAAGTTAAAAAATACAAAGTTTACTTAATCTTGGTTCTTAAAGAAATTAACCACATTTTTAGTGGTTAAACAAGTGTAGAAATACATATGTAGCAAGAAAAACTCAAGAAGAAACATTTTTAGAAAAAACGATTTACAAGGTGTAAAGGAGTAATTTCTTTAAAAATGATGTTTTTAATTAAACAACCACACTTTAAAGGGTAACTAGGCTTACTAAACACACTAGTAAGTTACTACACATTTTTGTAAATTTTCAAGTTCATAAGGTACTAGTTTATGCTTGATTTTGGCAAATTGGTAAATGTAGATTGATTTGTTGTTGATTGTGTTAATTTATAAAAGAAAATGATATGCTTTGAAAGCATGGAAACCTCCATTTTTAGGGGAAACTATGGCAAAATTTTTCTAAAAATTAAACACTTAGAAAAATATTTTTGAACAAATATTTACAATTTAAACCATGAATTTTCATATAAAGTTTGCCATAATTTTTGTTACAGAAATTATAAATATGGGAGGTTGATTTTTGTAAATAAAATTGAATAAATATGTATTTAGGAAGATATATATTTAGATGTCACCATGTGTGTGATTATTTGTATATTATGTGTAATACTTATACTATTTTAGGACTTGAAATAATACAACTCACCAAAATAACAAGAAATTACAATCCAAAATATTACCAAAATTCCAAAAAATAAATATACAATTTACACCCAAAATCTTGGAGAAACCGAACAAGGAATATAACTTACAAATTATTCCGGAAAATTAATTTATATGTATATTTTGGTAATTAGTATTTTGGACACCAAGAGAACAAAAATAGGATTTTTACAATTATTACAAAATATATCATATTTTTTACAAGGAGAAAATATATTATTTTTGGCAAGTAAAAATATATTTTTTCTTGGAATTATTAGAAGATATATTAATTTTGGGAGAAAATATATATCTTCTTGAATAAACATGAAATACATTATTTTTGGGTAAGAAATAAGTTTGTATATATATTTTCTAAGTTAGACATGAAAATATATCATTTTTGAGACTTGTATGAGATTTGTAAATATTTTGCCAAGGGAAAGATTATAAGTAATTTTTCTATGTAATATTTATTAAAATATATATTTTGAGAATGTATATTGATTTATTTTTATTAAAAAATATTATTCCGGAAAAGTTAATACAAAGATTAAGTTAAGGATACTTAATAAATACAATGGAAATACGTATTCTCGTACGTATAAATACACACGGAATATGCTACTGAAACTTGGCAAAACTATACAAGTATAAGAATACGAATACTAATACACCCATCCTTGGGGAATTATTCATGTACAAATATATAAGTGTGACAAGTTAAAATATATTATTTTAACTAATATTCCAAAATGAAGTAAATATAACTTAAGTTAAAATATTTATTATTTTAACAAATAATTATATAATTTGGAATGATATTAAAGACACAATGAAACGTAACTCAAAGACACTAATTAATACTAAGTCAAGGCACGACCCGCTCGTCTAATAAACCGTAGTACGTTGTAGGTAGTCGTGTACACCAAAAGAAGCTTTGAGTTACAGTTGGATACGAAGAACACAGGATTGTGAGTTCATGTCCCCCTTTTCTTTTAACTGCTTTTGTTTTATAACTTCGGGGGTGAAGTACATGTTACAAAATGTTTACAAATGATTACAATTGGTATGGTTAGCTAAGGAATGTATTGTTAGATCATGTGAATGGGTAGGCACACTCTTAAGACCATTAATCCTCGTATAAGGACCGAGGGACAAGAGTGATAGATCTATTTGGGTGTAGCACGCCCACACCCATGTGGACCGGGGTTTGGCCCATGAGGTGACTATGTCTTACAGCCGGAGGCCCGGTACAAAATCTGCTAAGTTTGAGCCTTCCTACTCCGTTGCACACATGTTAATGGCCTTGCAAACCATTAATTGATATGTTTGCTTGTTTGCTTTCAAACCGGGATTTACAAATACATACAAACATACAATGATTACAAAGGATTATTTGTACACACATACAAACACATGAACTCGCTCAACTTTTGTTGATGTTTTCAACTACATGTATTTCAGGAAATTAAATGTGGATCTGGCGGGCGTTTGGAAGTTTCAAGTGATGTTGGGAATAAAAGATGTCATCCGGTGTCTAAGGGTTTGGATAGTGTGTCTTATCCCGAATAAGACACATCATTCAAAGCCTGGTTTTTATTAATGTCTTTTGTCGGGTCCTTATAGAACTCTAAACAATTTGCATGGTTTGTAGTTTGGATTTGAAGTCTATGATTGAATTCTAAAACAATGTTGTTGTGATGTTTTAAAACTTAATCAATGGATGAACATCTTTAGCTTTAACATATAGTTGTTTGTTATGGTTGAATGCAATGATATTAAGCAAGTTACACATAATCACGCTTCCGTAAAAGTCAGGGTGTGACATCAGCGGCTACAACAAGTGATCTCTCAGAACCATTCGAACATCAACCTGTTCAGTAGCGTAAGGTACTCACAAATTGATTTTTTTGATATGGTAACGATCAATGTCTTAAGTATAAAAGAAAGAACCTCACATAATTCGCATAAGTTTGTGTTTATCCTCAACCCTAAGAATTATGGCTGTTAGGATCTGAGTTTGGATTGATTGTGTTTTACGTTTGAATAAAATGAAAGATGAATGAGTAATGCAGCGGAATATAAATGGAAACAAACTTTGCACACAATTAAACAGGAGAATTGCTTTCAACATACAAGTTTAACATTGAACTGAATGCTTGAATTTATTATAAGCTTCAATTAAAATATGCAAGTATGTAACAAACTCCCCCTCAGCCTGAGCTCACAATGATTGTTCGTACAGGAATGAAAGTGATGAAGAGAGCTAATAGAACAGTGCAGGGTACTGTTCTATTTATAGGCACGCCTAAACCACTGTGGCATCTTTGCTGACATCACCATGAAAGTGACATCTAACCTCTTAACAAACTCTAACAACAGATCTGTTACAAACATTGCTATGCTAACTACTGATTACAATACATTACATAAAACAAGCTAAACTATTGCTTTATCCTTCCACTGATGTGAACCCAGCAGTACTTGATATATTCAGCAGTGCTTGACCCATAGCAGTAGATTGATCAGCAGAGCTTTAGTCTTCATCAGCCTTTGACTTGATCAGCAGTTGTAGGTCAGCAGTTGTAAAGATCAGTGGATTGGAGGTCATCAGATGTTGAAATCACATTCAAGGGGAGAGACTTGTATACATAGCATTTGCTTATTTTGGATCCACTGCGCTGATCCAGTTTTGGCTTTAATTATTTGTTCCTCTGATAGGGTTCAATCCCAACAATCTCCCCCTGGAACAGATATTGCCAAAACCCTTCATTATTGTGGAGCTTTATTGCCTCATCAACAGTTCCCTTATTTGCCCTTTGAGTTGTAACTCAAAGTCTAAGGCATCTGTGTCATCTTCATCCCTGCGAAGTGGAAGATCAAGGAGATCCTGCAAATCTTCAACACTTAGGCCAAGTGATTGTTCCCTTGTTATTTTCTTCACTCATCCACTAGACTTGATCACAGTTAGTACATGGGTCTGTTTGTCAGTTTTCCACTTTAGTACTTTTGAGTCTGGTGGGTTTCTTGGGAGATTTTTATTAGATGAGGAGTTTGGTGATGCTGGCCTGGTGATGACTGACTGAGCAGTGCTTGCATGTTGATTTAATCCAAGAGTTTCTGCTATCATCTTCTTAATACCCTCTTTTACAAGGTCATCTCCTGCAATTAATTCTTCCACTGTTTCAGCATCCAATTGTTTTTGTTGTCTTCTTTTATAGATGGCAGCACCACCTGGAGCAGTGGATCTCCTGATTTGCAGCTTTGATGGTCTTGTTGAAACCTCTGCTTCAGGATAGTCAGGTTTTTGAGGAATTTTTGGATTTTTCTTTCTTAATTCCTCCAACTTTTTACAAGTGACCCTGACTTTGTCTTCTTTCCACCTCATCACTTGTTTCTTTGACCCAAATTCATCAATGATCAATTCCTCTTTCATTATCCTCAGCTCCAATGTCTTATCAGGTACATTCTTCTTATACTTTGCCCAATCAGGAGGAGTGTGTTTGACCTTGTTTTTAATCATTTCTTGAATCCTGACTGCTTCACTTTCAAGGTTAGGAATGGTCCATTCTTTGTACATGTACTTTTCTCCCTTATACTTCTTATAAGCCATGATATTTTCAATGTATTCTTTTCTCAGAGACTCATCTACTCTTTCTGATATTTGCTGACAAGCATTCTTTGCAAACTGCTCCAAATATCTGACTTATGTGAGCAGAAATTGATAATGCCTTTGTATTTCTTGGTTAGAATTTCCTTGTGAATTTTTCTTGGAGATATCCTCTGCCCGTTGAGCCTTAACTTTCAAGTATTCTTCAATGTTGTTAGGCCTGGGATATCCTTCAACAGATGGCAAACTCCTTTTAGAAGGGTCATCCTCAAAGTAGAAGGATTTGATCTCTTCTCTGACTGCAGCAAGTTCTAGAGGATATTGGACACCTGCAGCAGTAATGTCAGTGATTGGCTTTTGAAACTGAGCTGATGAGAGTGGAACAGGGTTTGGTATAGTAACAAGTGATAGAGGTTGTGAAGATGTTGGTGGTGGTGAAGTATCATCATCTTTCAGAATTAACCTTCTCCTTTTTGGTTAAGGAGAGGTTGATGATGTTTTGGATGGATCAGTGGTGGTGATTTGAGTGGTGGTTATTGTAGTGGAAGTGATTGATGGCTGACTAACAGCTGTTGAAACAACTAGTGTTTCAACCACTGTTGCCATTACAACAGATGTTGTGACATCTGTTGTCTTCTGCTTTTTAGCAAGAGATGAAGGTGGTGTTGATGATGTTTTAGGTGGTGAGGTGATCTTTGGTGATGGTGGTAAGACAGTGGTTGTGGTGTGTGTTGAAGTGGTGGCAGGTGTTTGGCTAGCAGTTGTTGAAACTACTGAAGTATCAGCAGTTGTTGATACATCACGAGTTACAACAGTTGTTTGTGTGGAAGATTGATGTTTGGAGCTTTTGGAAGGTGGTTTGGAAGCATGCTTTGTGGGTCTGGATGGTGTGTGTTTGGGTTCCCTCACTTTTCTTGTGGGATTCTTTCTTTTTGACTCACGATTTTTATCATCCTTTGGTTCAGAAATACCGTGCTCATTCAGCTCCATGAAAGCTCTTTTCTCCTCATCCCACCTGGATTTATCCTTAGCCTCTCTATCCCTTTTTACACTTGCTTTTGCTTCAGCAAGTGCATTTGTGGTAACATTAATCTTTTTACTACCATCTGGCAAGGGAATGTCTTTAGTCATGCAATCTTTTTCTGGTTCAATATAAAGACCGTCTTCAACTCCCTTCTTCTTCCACTGCTTGATTTTCTCCCCCTTTTTAGCATTATCTAGTGGTGGGTTATCAATATAGAGAACAGAGGGAGGAGCAGTGCCAGTGGTATTTAGCAGGTGGGCCTTTATAGTGTTGATGCATTTGTCTGTTGACTTCGTCTTATATCGAGTCTCAGTTTCGTTGTGGATCCAAACAAGAATAATGTCATCATTTAAATGATGACATCATAAAGGTGATCTCAATCTTACATCATGGAAACAAGTTAAATGAAATTGATACGTAACAGAATTCAAAGGACACGAAATAGAATTTTATATTTGTTTTATTGAGATTTCGCTCCAAATATATATGTATGAGATTCCGCTCGTAAAGTCAAGTTAGTGTTTCCGCTCGAAATGACAAGGTGTCATTTGGAGCGGAATTAGATCCCTTATAAATAGATAGTTGATGCTTCTCATTTGTAACAGTCCCATTGTTCTTGTACCGAACTGCTGCTGGTTTGTCAAGTCATATATGAATGAGAAGTGTAGTTTAAAGTGATTTTCTTCTGTTTTCTACTACGTTCTTGCTAATTCAATTCTGTTTGTGTGTTTCTGCCACACAAACAGTGTGTATTGACTCTGAATTGACTCATTTGGTCGATTATTCGATCCTACATATAGCCTTGATGTCAGCTTGGGTATCTTTAAACCTTGACTCCATCATGTTTCTCATCTTTTGAACATGTATCTCATGCTGCTGATCAGCCAATTGTCTTTGATGTTGGAGTAGTGGTTGAAACAAAGTCCATAACTCATTTGCAGCAGGTGCAGGTTGTGTAGATGCTTGAGCTGGAGCAGCAGTGGTTGGTACCTTTTGAACTTCCAACAACTGTTGCAGCATATCTTTAATTTCTGCAACAGAGGTATCCAGTTTGTCAATTATGTCCGTCAATTCTCGGTACATTAAACCGTCACCCAACTTAATGGGATCATCTGATTTCCCACTTACAGTGGTTGTAACAGTGGTTGATTCAGGGAGTGTACTCCAGAAATCATCCACTGATGCCCCTTTGTCTTGGAACTGGGGACTTCTTCCTTCAAAAAGAGAGACACTTTTTAGTGAACCAGTGAAGACTGGATACATAAGTGTTCCCAGAGAATAAATTTCCTCCAAGGAAGTCTTATTGATGTAACCACTGTCCAAATGCAAACCAGTGGGTTCAGCACTTGTAGTGGCTGCTTCATTTGGACTACCACCAAGAGTTACTTGTAACTCAAGGAGTGTAACCTCCTTAGGTGTTCTTGGTGGGTTAGCAATGATTGATACATCAGACCCAGTCACTTGTTGAGGTATGTTCTCATTGACAGGTGAGTGAGAAGGACTGGTTTGTGCCTGGTTCAAATCAAGAGCATCCAACAAAATTTTTATTTGTGGGGGAATTGTGGAGGTGAGGTTGGGAGTTGAAAGAGAATTGGCCCTGGGTATTGGACTGTGGATGATGGAAGCAAGTGATTCCAGAGCATGATATTGTGGTATCCCTATATGTATAACCTGTTCTTTTAGAGAAAAAACAGGAGGAGTTTCAGGCATGGGTTGAGATCTTTCTACGAACTGCTGTGAGGTAGTAGCAGCAGTGGTTTCTTGTGATTTTTGTGTTGTCACTGGTAGTAGCTCTAGGATCTCATCTTCCAGAGTTGCCTTTTGTGTAGGTTTGGGGGGTTTTTGAGTTTTCTTTTGTCTTGGCTTTTTGGTGATTTTAGGTGTGGGTTTCACAACAGTTGTTTTGCTGCTGTGATCACCTAGAGCAGTAGGCTCAGCAGCAGATACCTGAGGAGCAGTGGTAGCTGCTAAATTCTGCTCAGGCACCTCTGCTTTTGTTTTGCAAGGTGTTGAAAGTCTTGTAAAAGTTTCAGCTGTTAAGCTGTTTATTTGAAAAGAGTCACCTTGTTTTATTACATGAGCATCATCCTTACCGAATTTCTTTTGAAAGTAATAACTTAGAAATCTTGGAAAAAGTATTAATGGCTTTTTATCTACATTTTTTACCAAATCATTAAAGATTTCCTGGGAGTAGTTAAAATTTTCATCTTGTAGAATAGCATATCCCAGGTTTTGAATCTTTAATGGTATCTCATTGAAAGCAGTTGTTTTGTTTGAAACACACATCAAAAGGGTATGGAACAAAAATCTTGTTGCAGGTGGAAAATTACCTTTTTGTAAGGTATCTTTTTTTATTGAATCTGCATACCCCCTTTCAAGGAAATCAGTTTTTAACTCGTTTTTGGGAAAAGAAGTTATACCTTGCTGATCACTGAGTTCAAAGACTTCCGAGATGGATTGTGGTGTGATTTTGACTGCTTTACCCATTAGAGAAGAGTTAATGGCTATGACGTCTTCGCCTTGTTTTTCAAGAGTAACATTTTTCCAAAACTCTCTCTGGGTTTTCAGGTAAATCGGAGCATCTGCTGTCAGCAAAGTTTTGTACTTTGATGCAGACATAGTGTCAATGATTGAATCGTAGATGTCGATGGTGCCGGGTTTTGTAACAAGACCCAGATAGTTATGAGGAGCTTTGTATGGGATTTCGATGGGTGTGGTTGCCATTTGAGTGGCCTTTTCAGAAGATGATTTTGAAGTGGATTTGCAGATGACTTTGATTTTGTCATTTTTGAAGAAGAAAACGATGAAGAATTTGAGAGAAAGAGATGGAAACTGCTTTGAGAAAGGAATTTTTGTGAATTCGATTCGACAGTAAAACCCTGTTTGGAGGTTTTGCTTAGGGTTTTATAGAGGAAAAAGTGAATGATGATGTGGCAGCGGTTACAAAAGATCTGACTGCTATGTACTGTCCACGTGCCAACCCCTGATGAAATGAAGGACAGGTGTTTTTATGAAAACCACTGATAGAATAAGATCAGTGGTTGTAACGGTAACAGTGACGGCAGTGGGTGATTTTTACTATCAGTGGATAGCATATCAGTGGATAAAACACTGATTTTAGACAACAGTGTTTATCAAGGAAATGAGAGAACAAGGGTTGACTTTCAGCAGTGGACAGACTTTTGAGTATAACAGACTTTTGAACAAAACAGTGGTTATGGCAGACTTTTAAGGATTTAATGAAAAATTCATTTTAGCTATTTTTAAGGATGGATATTTGATTTTCTGAAAATATTTTAATGCTTTTATTCAAAGAAAAACAGGATTTTGCATGTTTTCCATGTTTAGCATGCCAATCCTAGAGATCAAGCTTTCAAAGGTGGATGTGTCTAATGCTTTGGTTAGCACATCTGCCAGCTGATCTTTAGTTGGAACATGGTGCAGAGAAATCAAACCTTTTTCATAGCAATCCCTCACAAAGTGATGTCTGATATCAATGTGCTTGGTGGTTGAATGGGAAACTGGATTTTTGATGATATTTTATGCTGCCTGACTGTCCAACATGAGAGGAGTCTTTAGGGCAGTGATACCAAAATCCAGTAACTGATTTTGAAGCCAAAGCAGTTCGGTTGTACAGCTTGCAGCAGCTATATACTCTGCCTCAGCAGTGGATGTGGAAACAGCTGCTTGCTTTTTGCTTTGCCAAGACACTAAGCAACTGCCTAGGAATTGGCACCCTCCTGAAGTGGACTTCCATGTCTTGTCACATCCAGCAAAGTCACTATCTAAGAAACCTGAAAGCTCAATTTTACCATCAGCTTGATACCAGATACCAAGTGTGGGAGCACCTTTTAGGTATCTGAATATCCTTTTTACAGCAATAAGGTTTGACTTTCTAGGGGCTGATTGGGATCTTGCACAAACACATGTTGCAAACATGATGTCTGGCCTAGATGCAGTTAGGTACAATAAAGACCCAATCATGCTTCTATATAAAGTTTGATCAACCAAATCATCCTTCTCATCAGACATGACTATTTTATTGGTTGCAATGGGTGTACTGCATGGCTTACAATCATCCATTTCAAATTTCTTTAAATGTTCTTTGGCATATTTGCCTTGATGGATAAAAGTGCCATTTTGCAGTTGCCTTACTTGGAGACCAAGAAAGCACTGGAGTTCACCCAATGCACTCATTTCAAACTCAGTTGTCATGAGTTTTCTGAACTCTTCACACATTTTGTTACATGTGCTTCCAAAAATGATGTCATCCACATAAATCTGGACAATCATCAAATCCCTTCCTCTCCATTTTAGAAACAATGTTTTATCTATTTTACCTCTTGTGAAACCAATGGAAAGTAGAAAGGTGGAAAGAGTTTCATACCAGGCCCTAGGTGCTTGTTTCAGACCATACAAAGCTTTATTTAGCTTGTAGACATGATTTGGATTAAATGGATCCTCAAAGCCTGGAGGTTGACAAACATAAACCTCTTCTTGAATTTTACCATAGAGGAATGCACATTTGATATCCATTTGATACACCTTGATGTTGTGGTTGACAGCAAAGGCCAGGAACAATCTGATAGCTTCAAGTCTTGCTACAGGGGCAAACGTTTCACCATAGTCAATGCCCTCTTCCTGTCTGAACCCTTGAACCACAAGCCTGGCTTTATTCTTGACAACAATACCCCTTTCATCAGTTTTATTTTTGAAGACCCATTTTGTGCCAATAGGACTTACACCCTCTGACAATGGTACAAGCTCCCAAACGTGTTGTCTTCTAAACTGTTGGAGCTCCTCTTGCATGGCTTCTACCCAGATGTTGTCTTTTAGTGCCTCTTGGTACTTGACTGGCTGATGGAGAGATAGGAAACCAGCAAAAAGATAAATGTTTTGGGATTGACTTCTTGTGAGCACCCCTTCATTGATGTTGCCAATGATTTGGTCAGGTGGATGAGATTCCAAAAAGATAAGATCTCCTTGGTATGGAACAATGGCATTAAGTAGGGAAGGCTGCAGATGTGAATCATCTGAGCTAACCACTGCTGGTGACTTTGATGATCCAGCAGTGGCTTCAAAAGGTGGTGGAATAGGAGGTAATGGTGTGGACACATGTTGACTTTGATCCACTGTTTGAGGAATTTTATCAACAGTGTTTGATGATGTGGAAGCAGGGGTTAATGGACTACTGTGATCAACAACTGTTGAGGTAGCAGTGGTTGAACTTTGGCAGCTGTTTTGAACATCTGCTGCTCTTCCACTTGATGCAGACTTTTGTTATGGAATGATGATTTCATATCCATAGTCTGATGATGAATTTTCTGATGGACCTGCATTGTTAGACTTGACAGTAACACTTTCAAATGTGAATTTATCAAGATCAAATAAGTCTGCAGGATTTGCTGGGATTTTCATTGATGAAAGTTCATTGAACTTTACATTCAAAGTCTCCTCCACTGCCTTAGTCCTTGTGTTAAACACTTTGTAGGCCTTAGCAGTGGTTGAGTATCCCAGATGATAACCACAATCAATTTTGGTTGCAAACTTTGAGATAGAATCTTTTAAGTTTAAAATGAAGCATGGGCAGCCAAAAACCTTGAAATATGAAATCAATGGCTTTATTTTATACAACAGTTCATAGGCAGTCTTTTGATGCCTGGGGTTGATTAAAACTCTGTTTTGGACATAGCAAGTAGTGTTTACTGCCTCTACCCAAAAAGTTAATGGCAAACCTGAATCAGCAAGCATGGTTCTGGCAGCCTCAATCAAGGTCCTGTTCTTCCTTTCAACAACCCCATTTTGTTCTGGTGTTCTTGGAATGCTGTATTGCCTCACAATTCCTTTTGACACACAAAAATCATCTAACTCCTTGTTCCTGAACTCTGTGCCACTATCACTTCTGAAGATTTTTACTGGCAAGTAAAACTGCTTTTCAACCTGTTTCACAAAGTCTTGCAGAATGCCTGCAGTCTCATCTTTTGAGTGTAAAAAGTAAGTCCATGTAAACCTAGAAAAGGCATCAACAATAACCAAACAATATCTCTTTTTCTTAAGACTCATGACTTTAACTGGGCCAAACAAATCCATATGAAGCATTTGCAAACATTTGGTTGTTTTGGACTCTTCAATTGATTTGTATGAGCTTTTATGTTGTTTTCCTTTTAGGCAGGAAACCCAATGCTCAGGACAGGTGAACAGTTTTTGAGGTAAACCTCTTACTAACCCCTGTTTTGAAATGGCAGTGATTGTCTTGAGATTTGTGTGCCCCAGTCTCCTGTGCCATAATTCTGTCTCTTTGTTTGATGCAACTGAGAACAGATAGGCATCAGTCCTGGGGTTCTCTTTTGACATATCAACCACATAAACATTGCCACTTCTTTGAGCAACAAGTTTGTTTTTTCCAGTTTTTATTATTGCTTCAATCTTTTCAACCATTTCGGGTCCAACAATCCTTTGTGAAGAATGAGCCATAGCCCTTATCACTCATTTGTGAAACACTCAGGAGGTTGAATTTTAGATTGTCTATCAGATTGACATTTTCAAATTTTACATTACCAGACTGTACTGTACCGGACCCCAGAACTTTCCCTTTACTATTATTACCAAAGGATATATCACCCCCTCCATGGATTTTGAAATCTTTGAGTGGGGCTTTACATCATATCATGTGCCTGGAGCCTCCACTATCTACATACCAAAGGCAATCTAAGCATGTAGAAGCTCCCTTAGCTGCAGCTATCATGGCACAATCACATTGATGATCATTTTCTTCAACGGCTCTCTCTTCTTTCTCACCTTCTTTCTTCTCTTCCTCTTCTTCTTCTTTGGACCAGAGGTCAACCAATGGTTCAATCAAGGTTTCTGAATTTTCTCCCAGCAGTAGTCACCAGCAACAGCAGTAACCACTGCTTCAGCAACTTCATCCACTGTTTCATCCTTTGGATTCCCTTTTTCAGCATTCAGCTCTTCTGGTATTGACTCTAATGCCATAAGACAAAATTCATCATTAGAAGCATCATTAATAGCATAGAGTGCAAAATTTTCATTACCTAATTCATCAGGTAAGCTGCTCCAGTCAACAAAGCCTTGGGTGAAAAAGCTTTGCTGATCTGGTTGAACCACTGTTGGTGGTGCAGCTTGTTGTGGTGCAACTGGTTGCACTTGAACCTGAGGTTCAGGAGCCTGAACATACTGAATTTGAGGGACAGTTGTTTGAACATAATGCACAGGAACAGGGTTTGCATAATGAGCAGTGTTTACATGGGCAGCAGGGGTATAATGGGAATAGTGCACAGTGCTTTGATTTTGTGGCCTAGGGTTTAAGCTGGGATGAGTAACAATTGGACCAGTAGTTTGACTCCTACATTCCCTAGCAAAGTGTCCTAGCCTATTGCATGTATAACACTTGATCTTTAACTTATCCAACCCCAATTTTAAATTCCCATGCAACCCTGGGAATTTTCTCCCTGTCCTTTTGTAAAATTTGCTTGTTCTTACACTAAGCAATGCCAATTGATGCAAAATGTCCATTTCTTCAAGATCAGTTGGATCAAAGTGCTGTAAGTCATTGAGTTCAGAGCACAAGTTATCTGACATCTAGTTTTCACCATTTGCAGTAAAAGCATAATTTGCTGAGTGAGAATCAGAGTTATTAAAGTTTTCACCAGTAGTTATGTCAATAAAATGATCATAACTCTGATCCTTACTACTGCTACCAGATTCTTCCTAACCAAAAAGAGCTGTGCTGCCAAATGAATAATCATCAGCAACTTTATCAGACTCTTGCAACTTCTTTTTCTGGTTTAACTCCCTTTCATAGGTCAGGAGCCTACCATGAAGTTGGGTCAGGGTCAGATCTTTGAACTCAGCAGAATTCCTAGTTACAAAATCAATTGTATCCCATTTTTCATGTAGCGATCTAAGAAACCTGCTATTTTGTGATGAATTAGGAAATGTAACTTTAACAAGTCTTAGCTCACTAATGAGACAACTGAATCGCTCAAACTGTTGAGTCAATGATTCACCCTTAATGTTACAAAAGGTTTCATACTGCTGATTCAGAATTTCCCGATTGTTTTCAATAACTTCTTCAATTCCCCTAAATTGTTCCTTAAGTGCATCCTATAATTCATTGGCACTGTTACAGTGTAACAGCCCAGCATAAATTTCATTGGGTAATGCTGATGCAATGATGCTAAATGCTTTGGCATCGAGTTCGAACTTTTAGAAATAAGTTTCTGTATAGTTTTCAGGTTTTTTAGGTTCGAACTTCTTTGTATCCTCAGCACTTGGTACCATGGGAACATGTGGTCCAAAAACAACATATCTCCAACATCCAATATTCTGTTGAGCAAGGATGTGACCCATCCTTCTCTCCCAGATGTTTTATTCATTACGTTTAAGCATGGGTGGTTTACAAAGTGAGCCGACGTTATTCTTATCATCTTGTGATTGTCACGTCATCCTGGTTGTTTTACAGGCACTGATTAATCAACTTTGATGGTGATTAAACCTTCCTCTGTTTTTCAACAAAACGAACAACTATCAGTATCAACGACTGTGAGATGAACTATTTATCTTAAAATGATTGTTAAATCAAATTTGACTATCCGAGCTCTGATACCAATTGTTAGGATCTGAGTTTGGATTGATTGTGTTTTACGTTTGAATTAAAATGAAAGATGAATGAGTAATGCAGCGGAATATAAATGGAAACAAACTTTGCACACAAGCAAACAGGAGAATTACTTTCAACATACAAGTTTAACATTGAACCGAATGTTTGAATTTATTACAAGCTTCAATTACAATATGCAAGTATGTAACAAACTCCCCCTCAGCCTGAGCTCACAGTGATTGTTCGTACAGGAATGAAAGTGATGAAGAGAGCTAATAGAACAGTACAGGGTACTGTTCTATTTATAGGCACGCCCAAACCACTGTGGCATCTTTGCTGACGTCACCATGAAAGTGACATCTAACCTCCTAACAAACTCAAACAACTGATCTGTTACAAACACTGCTATGTTAACTACTGATTACAATACATTACATAAAACAAGCTAAACTACTGCTTTATCCTTCCACTGATGTGAACCCAGCAGTACTTGATATATCTAGTAGTGCTTGACCCATAGCAGTAGATTGATCAGCAGAGCTTTAGTCTTCATCAGCCTTTGACTTGATCAGCAGTTGTAAAGATCAGTGGATTGGAGGTCATCAGATGTTGAAATCACTTTCAAGGGGAGAGACTTGTATGCATAACATCTGCTTATTTTGGATCCACTGCTCTGATCCAGTTTTGGCGTTAATTATCTGTTCCTCTGATAGGGTTCAATCCCAACAATGGTAATTTAAAGCTATGATTGAACCGTTTTTTTATAGACAATGCACTTTATTATTATGTTGATAACTCGCTACCTTGCCCTGATGAAAAGATAATAACCGGAAATGCCATAACCACAAACCCTAGCTATACCGCATAGGTTGCTAACGATGCTCATGTGCATATGATTATTATTTCCACAGTATCAGAATCCTCATTCCAACATATCCAGGGTATAACAGCTCGTGATGTATGGCTTAGCTTGGAATGTGCATATGCTCCATCCAACTCCTCACATGAGTTCATATTGAAAACGCAGCTCCTTAAAATCTCTATGAAATGTGATGAATACCCCATAGATTACCTTAGTCGTGCTCACGAATATGCAACCGCCATCGCCAACATTGGTGAACCTATCAAAGACAAAGATTTAGTGTTGCTAACAATTGTCAGCTTACGAGAGGAATATAACGGTCTCAAAAGCAACCTCCTTGCTCGCTCACCACCGATTCAGTTTAGCGAACTGCATGGTCTTCTCGGTGACCATGATTACATGATCCGCTCCATAGAAAGTCTACCTCCCTCATTCGCAACTCCTCAAGTTTTTGTTGCCACTACCACCACAAGCTCAACGGTAGCTCCCACCATAACCGTGGAGTCCATCCAACAACAACTCCACAACCTTCAACTTCTAGCTAGCCAACTGGGCCTCCCTCTATAGCCCACAACCCAACAACCTGCTCCTCAGGCCAATTTCATTGCACGGTCTAACCCTCATCGCTCCAACAGGCCCGGTCGGAATTACCAAGGATCATCACGTGGCACCTACAGATATGGTGGTCCTTCGAATCAAGGTTCTAGACACTTTGCATGGGCTTCCACGCAAAATACAGTTTATGGTCATTGCAACCATTGTGGTATAGGTCACTTACCTTCTCTATGCTCGACTCAGCCTGGCTCCTCTCATGTTTCTCCTCAGGCCAATTATGCTCACTCAGATGCCGCTTCTTACACCACTTGGAATCCTGACATAGGCGCTAATTCCCATGGTTCTCCTGACTTGGCTAGTTGAGACAACTCGGTCGCTTTTTTTGGTAATGACTCACTTCGTGTTGGTGACGGTAACTCCCTTCCTATTTTAAACATCGGCTCAAAATCTTTTTCAACTCCTCACAAAACCTTACAACTTAATCATAATCTTCACGTCCCAGCCTTACAACACAATCTACTTTCTGTTAAAAAATTTTGTGATGATAATCATGTTTTCTTTGAATTTCACTTGTCTTTTTTGTTGTTGTGAAGGACGAGGCTACCAGGGATACCCTCCTTACTGGCCCTAGTGACCAAGGACTCTACTCCAATTGTTTGCCTTCATTTAGACCGGTTTCAAAAGTGACTTTCACTGCTGTTAGAGCTCCCTCAGCTACTTGGCACCAACGACTTGGACATCCTCATTTTAGAGTTTTTCAGCATGTTATTAAATATTCATCATTACCTGTTTCGGAGAAATTGTCTTTGAATATATGTTCTTGTCAATTGGGAAAAATGTCCAAACCTACTTTACCTGTTTCTTCTTTTCGTAGCAATAAAATTTTAGACTTGGTTTATTGTGATGTTTGGAGACACACCACTACGTCCTTTGATGGTTATCGTTATTTCTTATTATGTGTTGACCACCATACTCGTTACATGTGGTACTTCCAGCTTATACAATAATATGATGTTGTTACCATTTTTACCAATTTTGTTTGCTTGGTTGAGGGTCAGTTTAACACCAAACTCAAGAGTGTTTAAACTGACTGGGGTAGTGAATTTCGAAATCTCACCCCATTTTCACCTCTCTTGGCATTCTGCATCGTCGCTCGTGTCCACATATGAGTGAACAAAACGGTATTGTTGAACATCACCACCGCCATGTAGTTGAAACCGGTCTCACCTTACTTGCTGACTTGATGTCGTGGTCACAATCAAATTTAATCCAATTACTACTAAATAGATAGCGGTAAGTGGGTATCGAACACAGGGAGTTTGTGGAATATGTGTTATTTAAAATATTATCTAACCACTAAAATTACTCTAATTGCAAATAAAATAAAATTCAAGAGTTGATTTGATTGGATTTGATTTTAAAACTGAAATTAACTAATTAAATTGCAAATATGACAGTTTTGGTTGTAAGCAAATTAGAGACAAATGACCATCCTAGATTTCCGGTTTCAATTGACATTCATGTTATCATTCCACTAGAAAGAACTACATAGACATAGTTCATGTGTGACTACTTGCAGTGATGAAAGGGAACTAAGTACTCAGATTCCTAGAACGTGAGGTTGTTACCCGATGATCAATCAACCCTTACCCAAGCCTAACTATTCCCATGATATCTCGATTGCCAACGGCACCAAGAACGTATGGTTTCTAATTAGTTCAATGTAAGAATTAACAAGCTACTAACAAACAATCACACACCATAACAAACAAACCATAAAGATAAAGATTGTTATTCTAGAAATTAGGAAATCAAACATGAAATGTCTCAAGCAAACCTTCAATCCAGGATGATCATAAAGTGTTTAGCCACTCATGGCTTGAACAAACATCATAAACCAAGTTTTAATCTTCAAACAAGTTAAGAACATGAAAAACAATGATAGAGATAGTCTTCAAGCTCCAAAAGTTAGCCAAAATTCGTCCCCCAGTGTTGTGTAACCGAAAAACATGATTAGACCCCATAAAACTCCATCAAAAGGCCATTAAATGCGAGAAGTTACACTATTGGATCAGTCGGTGCCATAACCTACGGCTCCCCACCGTAGGTTACGGCGGTCAGTGAGTCATACGGTCCTTGTCTTCTGTCTTACGGCAGGCAATGCTGAAAACTTGTTTTCAGCATAACTTTTTCGTTTCAACTCCGTTTTCTTCACCGTTTTCGCCTACGTTCTCGTAATTTCGTCCTCTATCATGCTATCCTCTTAATTCTTCAATTCCAAAAATTGATTTTTTATTGATGCTCCAAATTCTTTCCCTTTTATGCTCCATTTGCACCTGCACGTCCAAACAACTAGTAGTTACCAAGTTCAAACAATTAAACGTGTAAAGCATGGGATTTTAATCTTTTTAAGGCACTTAAGGGTTGTCCTACGGACCACCCGTCACATCCCCACACTTACTCGTTGCTTGTCCCAAACAACCTATTCAAAAACCATTTCAAAACCACAAGCGATCAACATGCAAATCAATCTAAAATGTATCGTCCTTTTACTAACTTTTTATCACACCACAAGACACACCCCTCACAACAACTCTCGGTGACAAGAAATATTAGCACATTATGCTAAAACACTCAATGCACGTGTGTGATTGTGCGACAATAAGCTTGTATACAAGTCAAATCTCCTCCTATCAAATATTTAGCATGCTTATGAATCAAAAGGACATTCGGGTTGTAACGGGGCTATGTGTAAAGGTAGGAAATAGTGGGAGTGTGAAAGTAGCTCATTGATTCGACCCGGTTTTTATTTCTACTACTAAACAAAGCAAAATCAACTATATACACAGCTTCATCAACATTTTCAACTACTATTGCAACTAAATCCTTCTTTTTGTATTTTTCTAATATTTTTTTTCTCTTTTTTTTTCTTTCTTCTTCTTTTTTTCTTAAGCATAGAACTCAACAATATATATAAGAACATCAACAATCACAAACTAAATTCCTAAACCGGGTCGTCTCAATAGGTAAAGTTTTTGTAAGAAGTAGGTTTAGGTCACAACCGAATGGTACAAGGCTCGAACATGGCTTTCTAAAGACCAAACCCCCACCCCTCACAATACCAAGCTCATATATGTAACGTATGAGGTCCAACCCCCAATTCCCACACTCTCACACATCTAGACGAGGCTACCTAAAAGTCCCCTAACATTTTCACAAGCATGCTAATCCTAGGCTTCAACAGGAATTCGTACACAAGTTCTATTAACACAATACACACACCGCCACTCAAAACAAAGAAATATCTATAATAATCATATGTGGCTCAAACACTCACCAAGAAATGACTAGGAGTGAGTATCGATGTGTCAAGTGGAACAATATCAAGTTTTTAAATTTTGACAATTTTCTCTTGGCTTTACAAAAATTTTTAAAATTCTCAAAAAAATTCCCCTCATCCCCACACTTGGGATACATTGTCCCAATGTATGGTTTTGAGGGAAATATCGCTTTTAACCAACAACATTAACTTTCGCTAATACTCTCAAATCCCAAATTTCTTTTTGTATTTTTTTTATTAGAAACACCACCAATCCTTCACAACCCATAAACTAAACACATCAAAACACCACCCAACCCCCCAACCATAAACTTAAACATGAATATACACAAAGGTGCACAAGATGAGAACAAGACACGACCTGATTAGTAAATCAGCAGTGTTGATAGTGATGCAGCTGCGGTAATCGGACCGATTCAAAAACATCTCTTAGATTCGCCGATATCTCAACAGGGATGTTGCCAAACATCCCCACACTTGAATCATTGCATCCGCGAGGGTTGAAACGTAATAACCTGCCAAAACACAAACACAACACCAAAACAAAACCAAACAAAGCAAAACAAAACAAAACAAAACACAAATACAATACTCTACATCCTCGGGCTGCCTCCCGAGAGCGCTAAGTTTAAAGGTCTTCAGCCAGACCATACCTGATATGCGTTATGATGGTCTTAATGCACACTTACCCGCAGCATTTCCAACAAATGCCCGTAAATTTACATGCCATATCCATAGATTTGTCAGTATATTTGGCATGTTAAAGCTGCTCCTACGGGCTTTGCAAGTCCACTTCATAACATATACCTTAATGTCTGGTAGTTTCACCTTTCTCATCTTATTCCTCGAACCCTCTTCCCCACACTTGTTAATTTGAATCATTGATATGGGAAGAGTTTCGGTACACATATCCATCTCATCAGCCTGCTCTACCTCATAATCTGCACACATCATCTGATCTACAAGTGACTCTTCATCAGATAAAGGACTCATTGGTGTGGTATTATCCTCCACAACCTCCTCCTTCATGTGAGAATAATCTCTAATATCGTCAGGTAATGGTGAGAGGCGTTCTTCTATCTCTATCTTCAATTTTAAAGTATGACACTTAGAAACTAAGCAGCTGATTCGGTCTTCATCGGACAGGTTGGGTGTTGCTAAATATTGCTCGAGTTTGGACAAAGTTACTTCCAATACAGCAAGCTCTTTCTCC
Organism: Helianthus tuberosus; assembly: GCA_030545235.1. Lineage (NCBI taxonomy): Eukaryota > Viridiplantae > Streptophyta > Magnoliopsida > Asterales > Asteraceae > Helianthus > Helianthus tuberosus. Next base: position 52,896,812 of record CM060445.1, on the reverse strand, counting down.
TCCTCGGTCTCATAAACATAAACACCCTTGGGCTTAGAATATTCTTCGGGATGATATTGTCGATATCCCTGATACGGTCTATAGATGCGTGCATCCATCATCTTTTTATCCCAATACTTCGGGTTTTCCGAATACACCGGGCACACATCATAATCATAAGTGTGATCGCGACCGCAACAAAAACATAGACCATCCATCCTTGCCTCATAATAAACTTCCTCATCCCGATCGTATCCATATGAATAATAGTCATCCTCCATTTCTGATTCAAAATCGTCAACGTATGATGGAGGTGGAAGCTGTGAAACATAAGACACCGGTTTTCCATGCGCCCTCCTGTAATGAGCCTCGTGGCAACCAATACATGGATTTCGTGGACCCCCGCACAATCTACACGTAAATAAGCTGAATTTTGTGTAATGCCCTGTCATCCTGCACAACACAACTCATCTACCAAGTGTAAATCATGAACATAAAAGAAATCTTTTTGGGTTTTTTTTTCAAACTAATACACAAGATAACACACGTTGCGCACTACTCCCCGGCAACGGCGCCAAAATTTGTCGTGATGTCGTGGTCACAATCAAATTTAATCCAATTACTACTAAATAGATAGCGGTAAGTGGGTATCGAGCACAGGGAGTTTGTGGAATATGTGTTATTTAAAAGATTATCTAACCACTAAAATTACTCTAATTGCAAATAAAATAAAATTCAAGAGTTGATTTGATTGGATTTGGTTTTAAAACTGAAATTAACTAATTAAATTGCAAAGATGAAAGTTTTGGTTGTAAGCAAATTAGAGACAAATGACCATCCTAGATTTCCGGTTTCAATTGACATTCATGTTATCATTCCACTAGAAAGAACTACATAGACATAGTTCATGTGTGACTACTTGCAGTGATGAAAGGGAACCAAGTACTCAGATTCCTAGAACGTGAGGTTGTTACCCGATGATCAATCAACCCTTACCCAAGCCTAACTATACCCATGATATCTCGATTTCCAACGGCACCAAGAACGTATGGTTTCTAATTAGTTCAATGTAAGAATTAACAAACTACTAACAAACAATCACACACCATAACAAACAAACCATAATGATAAAGATTGTTATTCTAGAAATTAGGAAATCAAACATGAAATGTCTCAAGCAAACCTTCAATCCAGGATGATCATAAAGTGTTTAGCCACTCATGGCTTGAACAAACATCATAAACCAAGTTTTAATCTTCAAACAAGTTAAGAACATGAAAAACAATGATAGAGATAGTCTTCAAGCTCCAAAAGTTAGCCAAAATTCGTCCCCCAGTGTTGTGTAACCGAAAAACATGATTAGACCCCATAAAACTCCATCAAAAGGCCATTAAATGCGAGAAGTTACACTATTGGATCAGTCGGTGCCGTAACCTACGGCTCCCCACCGTAGGTTACGGCGGTCAGTGAGTCATACGGTCCTTGTCTTCTGTCTTACGGCAGGCAATGCTGAAAACTTGTTTTCAGCATAACTTTTTCGTTTCAACTCCGTTTTCTTCACCGTTTTCGCCTACGTTCTCGTAATTTCGTCCTCTATCATGCTATCCTCTTAATTCTTCAATTCCAAAAATTGATTTTTTATTGATGCTCCAAATTCTTTCCCTTTTATGCTTCATTTGCACCTGCACGTCCAAACAACTAGTAGTTACCAAGTTCAAACAATTAAACGTGTAAAGCATGGGATTTTAATCTTTTTAAGGCACTTAAGGGTTGTCCTACGGACCACCCGTCACTTGCTCAATCACAATTACCTCAACGTTTTTGGTCCTTTGCGTTTCAAACCGCCGTGTACTTAATAAATCGGCTTCCTTCTCGTCTCTCTTCAAACAAATCTCCATTTCATCTTGTATTTCATCGTCCATCTTATTATTCCTTTCTTTGTGTCTTCGGTTGCCAATGCTTCCTTTATCTACGTCCCTACAACAACCACAAAATTGATTTCCGGTCTACGCCTTGCATTTTTCTTGGCTATAACCCAACTAACCATGTTTACCAATGTTTTGATCCTACCACCGAACGTATCTTCATTGCCCAGCTTGTGCGATTCAATGAGCACGTGTTCCCTGCCCTTGCGGCGCCTAGACCCGTTCCCTCGTCCTCTTCGTCACAAACCTACATATCCTCCTTCCCAAATCCGCCACCTACAGTCTTCAACCCCCCCCCCCCAACAACTCCAATCAACGTCCCAGCGTCCACCTCCACTTCACCTTTTACACCCCCTCCATCGACACCTACTGTGTCGATCCCTACAACACCACCTCCTTCAAACAGTTCCCCTACCGAGGCCCCTCCTAACCCTCGGTATCGTCCCCCACATCTGCGACTGAATCCAAAACCCAAAACGATTTTTATCCCTCAGCAAACGTTGCTACCACCCTTCCTCCACCATCTGAAACGGAAAATTTTACCGTCGCCAACGAGTCTCCGGAGTGGCGTCATGCCATGGCCGATGAGTTGTACGCACTACACAAGAACGGAACATGGTCATTTGTTCCACCAGTCTAGAATTCTAACATTATTGATTATAAATGAGTTTACAGGTTGAAGACGGATCAGCACGACAATCTTACTCGTCACAAAGCACGTTTCGTTGCAAAGGGCTTTCTTGAACAATCTGGCATTGACTATCACGAGACATTCAGCCCAGCGGTTAAACCCGCTACTCTTCATACGGTTCTCTCCCTTGCCGTATCAAATGGTTGGTAACTTAAACAACTTGACGTTCAAAACGCCTTCTTACATGCTGACTTACATGAACAGGTATACATGCGTCAACCACCATGATTTAAAGATCCTCATAAACCTCATCATGTTTGCCATCTTCACAAGTCTATCTACGGTTTGAAACAGTCAACCCAGGTATGGTACACAAAACTTTCCACAGTCTTACACCAACTTGGTTTTCGGGGATCCAAAACTGATCCGTCACTGTCCATCCTCAAAAACACTGGGAACATAGTGTACATTCTTGATTATGTGGATGATATCATCATCACCGGGAACAACCCCGTGACCATTAGTGCCATTATTACAAACCTCGGTAAAAGCTTTCCATTACCGACATGGGCCGTTTAAACTACTTCTTAGGACATAAATTCGGGCCTCGTGATTTCTCAACGGAAATATGTTCACATTCTTATTGAGCGGGCCGGTCTCAAAGACGCCAAACCAGTTGCCACTCCCATTGGTTATAAGTCCGACGTTTCAAAAGCCGTTGACCCTCCCCTACCCAATCCAACTCGATATCGCTAGTGTGTGGGTGCTCTCCAGTATGCTATGTTATCTCGGCTCGACATCGTTTTTGCTGTAAACCGGGTCTGTCAGTTTATGCACGCCCCACATGATTCTCATTGGACTGCGGTTAAACGGATCATTCGATACCTAAAAGGTACGTCTCACCTTGGTCTTCAATTTACAAGAAACAAAACGTCCACCTTACATGCATTATCTGACTCACTTTGGGTTGATCGTTTGGTTCCCGTTAGCGCTTATTCTGATTCGGACTGGGCTGGTTGCCCAGTTGACTGTTGATCCACGGGGTGCTACGCTATCTTTTTGGGTTCAAGTTTAGTCTCATGGTCCGCTCGTAAACAGAAAACTGTCTATTGGTCTTCCACCGAATCTAAATACAAGGCTATTGCCGATGCTATTGCTGAACTAATCTGGTTAAAATCACTTTTGCAAGAACTGGGGGTTAAACCATGTAAACCTACGCTTTGGTGTGATAACCTTGGGCCCACGTACCTTTTTGCAAATCCGGTGTTTCACGCTAGTACTAAACATGTAGAGGTTGATTTTTATTTTGTTCGTGAGCAGGTTAGTCAAGGGAACTTAACGGTTCAATTCATTAAAACTGATGACCAGATCGCTGATGTCTTCACAAAGCCGCTATCAACACAAAGATTTGAGTTTTTAAGGTCCAAGTTAGAGGTGGTCACCCGCCCTCAACTAAACTCATTGAATTATTACGCAATTATGAGTTGATATACCCTTACGGCGTTGGAATATCCACATAGAAAGGGACTAGATTAAGGATGTCAATGGGTCGGGGTTGGGACGGATTTGGGTAATCCCAACCCCAAACCCGATTAGATATGCTTGTCCCAAACTCGTCCCAAAACCCGTCGGGTTTCTAGCAGGTAAATACCCATCGGGTATACCCGCGGGTTTCGGGTAACCCATTAATTTTAAAAAGTTTACCCGTTGGGTATACCGACTCAAAACCCATCGGGTAACTACTAATCAGTTACATTTAGTATTATCACTAATGAAATATATCAAATGACTATAATGTATATGGGATAAAATACCTATGTGTATAGAAAAATGATGTATTATATATTTACATATTTAAAAATATAAAAGAAATTATATCGGGTATACAATAGGGTAAACGGGTTTATTTTATCGGGTAACTGGGTCGGATAAACGGATATATCACCAAATCCCAAACCCATCCCAAATCCGCGAAAAAAAAAAAAAAAAAACCCATCCCAAACCCGATTAACCAACCCCAAACCCCTCCCAGATGTGTCGGGTTTCGGGTTTACCCATCAGGTTCGGGTTCGATTGCAATCCCTGGACTAGATAAGTTAAAAAGGGTTTTTTTTTTTCTTTTTTAAAAGATTAAGATACACACATCAACTCACCTCTATTTTCACACTCGAAATACATCATTCAACCTTTCTTGGATTAAGTGTGAATACATCTCCTACTTAGACCATGTGTAGTGGGGCGTTTTTTTTTTTAACTTCAAAAAAAACGCCAAATAACGCCCATCTACCATTACACTAGGCGTTTTTCAGCGTTTTTTTCGAAAAAAAATTGGTTTTGCGTTGTTTTAAAAACGCCGGAAATTCATTTGTTTGTCCAATGAAACCTTGCCATGTGTGTATAATATTTGTGTGTGTTTATAATTTTATTTAAAAAAACAAAAGAAAAGGAAGAAGAGAATGATTTTGGCAAAGAGTTTTTTTTTTGAAGTTGGAGGTGGGGAAGAAGAAAGATAGAAGAAGAAGGTAGTGGGGTCAAAGAAGAAGAAGGGGTAAAGAAGAGTGGGACTTTTGTTCTTTTTTATTTTAAAAGTGTCAAATAGGCCCCTGTGATTTTATTTTATTTTAAGTTAAAAAATGTCAAGTTTAAATTAATGAAGAATTTTATGTTTTAAGTAGTGTAATTTTTTTATATTCTGTTTTTTTTTTTTTCTGTTTTCTTTTTTATTTTAAGTAGTGTAATTTTTTTTTAAATTAATGAAGATTTTTATGTTTTAAATTAAAAAAAAAATTGTGAAATGATTGCATGGGCGTTATTGGAATAATGCCCCACTACGCCACTTTTGGAATAATGCTCCATGCTGACTGAACTGCCACGTGTCGAATAATGCCCCATGGTGGGGGCATTATTTTGTTTAACCACTACACATGGTCTTAGGTGACATGTAGGCTAGCTGCCTTCTTTTTACACTCTTGCAACCCCTACGCTACGGATGGTCTAACTAGTGAGTATTTTCTGAAATGATTTAACATGATATTGGATACGTAATTTTATATTTTTAAATTCATAGAACGTCCCCATATACACAAATAACCAGTTAAGCAAAGTATTCAAAGTAATGGATTATGCTGTTTTACATCCCAAAATCCAACTATTGTATATTAAATTTGCTAAAACTATAAACCTAAATCAGTTCCATTCTGTCAACTTGGTTTAGTGCAATTAGGTTATATCGACTCGGTAGTTAAAACGGTTGTGTATGAGCGTGACCGAAAATACAAGCTCACAAAAAAATGTCAAACAGAACAATTGGTTAAACTGGTTATTTTTCTTGGCTTTTGTGTAGTATGTTTTTTCGGTTAATTAATTTCGGTTTTTGTGTTTGATCGGCCCGGTTTGAGTCGGCTTTTCGTTAATGAAGTTTATCTTTAAAAAAAAAAGTCGAAAGTTTCAAAAGATAAAACATACTCGGTTTGGGTTCAAAACTAATTTGAAACTGAAAAACCAAATTCTATATGGGTGGGGTTTTCGGCTTTTCCGAGGTTTTTGGTAAATTAAACACCACTAAGCATCTAAATTAGTTATTGTAATGAAAGTTATACACCTTACGTCACACTTGCGGTATGCGCATATAATGTATATATGTGTGTGTCACCGGGAGGCAAAAGTGAAAGTGCACTAATTTTAACGTTATTTTACTAATTTCGTGAAAATAACGTTAAAATGTGAGGACGGTTAATCATGCATCATGTGGTGGCGTTGATAGCTGAAAGACAAAAGGGTACATGCACTAATCGTTCTTTGTCCCGATTGTTGAGTGTTATGTGCCTTATGTCCAAGGCTTGATGCAAACTACTATCGAGACGGAGGTCTCACTAGAAGCAGCCTCTCTATTCCTACGGGGTAGAGGTAAAATTGTCTACATCTTACCCTCCTCAAACCATACATTTGCTTTGCTATTGGTGGGATTTACTGAGTATGATGATGATAAATGAAAGTTATACACCTGCATTTTTTTTACAATTGTATTCTCTTTTACTTACATATTCATTAATACACATATACACTTACACACACTGTAATACACATATACACTTACACACACACATATATCCAAATCCTTTAGTGTAACTTTGGTTTTTGCTTTAGGGTCGGAAAGGAGCCTAGTTATTCAAAAATTCACATTTGATGAGTATTTATGACCAGGCGAATAGTTTGCTGGAATGGCATTACTTGCTACAAGGGTTTTCCCATCAGCAGAGGTGAGCTTGAAAGACAATGGACCTTTAAACGAATCGTTGATGTCCTTTTTCCAAACTGCACCCCATATGTTATCCATGGACGAAAAAGTTTGGGTGCCACCGGGTGCTACCTCCACACGACTCAAAACACCATCCCCATTTGTATATTCTATGGCTGTCGCAAACCAGTAGCGGTTGGTTTTCGGGCTAACTTTGAATGCTATCTTCGTGGCACCATAGTTGCATGGCACTCTACATGTCACGGTTTTTGTTTTTAGCAAACCAGCAATCAAAAATGATTTAAAATCTTGAGTTCCTATACATTATGTTATTCTATTGATAGTATTTTTCATTTTTTCCTTTTGTCTATGACATATAAATATTCTTGTTATATACAGGTAACCCGATGCGATGCACATCTGTAATGTGTTACGTCCTGGTATAGGATTAAAAAAGGAGCAAATTACAAAAATCGTTCTTTATGTATGTCACTTATTGCAAAATGTGTCATTTTTCTTCAATAATTACAGAAAACGTACTCGATATTTGCAAACCCTTGTAAGTTATGTCCTTTAACCCTAACTCAGTTAATTTTTTGTGATTAAATCTGACCAAATGGACCCCACATGGGGGTATTTTGGTCATTTTACTATCATATGAAGTCCATTTGTTATGATTTAAGCATAAAAATACCCTCATGTGGGTTCATTTGGTCAAATTTAACCACAAAAATTAACTGAATTAGGAATAAAGGACATAACTTGTAAGGGTTTGCAAACATCGATTACGTTTTTTGTAATTATTGAAGATAAATGACACAATTTGCAATAAGTGACATACATAAAGGACGATTTTTGTAATTTACTCTTAAAAATATGGAAATTAGGCATCAATTAAAGCTTGAAATATATAATGTTATGCGATGCACCTTTTGAACTCAATGTCAACTTGGCCAAGTTGTCTTAGACTGTGTTCTTGTCCACGATTGGCCATCATACCAAAAGCATGCCCACTTAAATCAAAATGATACGCTATATTGTTACATGCCCCTGGACACTGATCACTGATCGTCACACTAATTGGTTTCCCTGAGCAATATGGTTTTCGTGAACAATGTATCTGTATCTTTATTTGAAACTCATCATCCGTTTGAATATTTTTTCACGCACTTACAATAAACCATGAACAAAAACAAAATAAAAAACCAACATGCCTGAAAACAATGTCCGCATCCCTTCCCATTCAAAAAGATATTTGAATTTCCTGCTGCTATCATCGCGTTAAAGGGAGGATCACGCACATCATCCTCCCATCCACAAGCTGCTCCTGCTCGACATAATGACAACTAAAATCAGTCAATGAAACAATGTATGTTATGATCCTTTTACTCCTCCCATCTTTAACATTGATAATCCGTTAATAACTGCTAGTTAAGAGGGTTCAGTGTGTAATATGTAGGTGATTACTGAGGGGCACTAAATATTTTATTTAATTTATTGTTTTAATTACGGACGGATTAGTTCGGTCCGCAGATATCCATCGGTGATACTCCTTTGTTTTTGGTACGTGTAAATCAATTGATTACCTTTACCAGCACCTTCTTCAGGACCATACCAAGTTGCTAAACCTGTATTGGCCATGCGCAGAAAACACATACTACAAGAGATGTTTACTACAAGGATGGTAAATACAATTAAAGAAATGGAAGCCATTATATATATAATGCTTTCTTTATTGCTAAATAATGAAGTGAATGAGTTGTTTCTACTTATCTTTGAATCAATTTATAGCACCATTACGGTATGTTGTATATGGTCTAGTTATTTGGACATCCTTCCAATTTATTTGCACATCCCTCGGTGCCCTATACGACGCGTATAGGGCCCATCTATTAAGAGTCAATCATTGGCTGGTAAGTCATGTACATCGTACCTTAACGACGCGTATAGGACTATACGCGACGTATAGGTATTGAGTATTTTTTCAGGTTGAGATAGGCACAAAGCTGGTGAAAAACATTGGACTTATATGACGCGTATAGAGCTATACGCGTCGTATACGTTTTATGTTTTAAAAAATCGATTTTAAAAACCAATGTTGTTATAAAACCTTGTTAACAATAGGTATTTTTTTTAAATATCACATTTTTATAATATGTTGTGAAATTTGATAATTAGAAATAGAAATTTCATATTTTTTTCTAAAATGTTTTTTTATTAAATGTTATTATAAAATGTATATATAACTATTAATATAAAATGTCAAATTTTTTATTAAGTATTATCATAAATTTCATATTTTGTCTTATAAAAGAGTTGATTACGTTTTTCGTCCTTGCGTTTTGTCAAAAATTACCATTTTAGTCCATTAGTTTAAAAAATTGACAAAACAGTCTCTATGATTTCACTTTCGTAACTATTACAATACACATCCATTAACCCTATCCAATTCACCATTAAGTTTTTGATGAAATGACTAAAATAGCCCTCTGTTAAAAAACTATATATTTTATTATAAAATACCCCTCGGAAATTTGTGTCGAATTATATGATGACATGTGTCCAGTTAACTCTCAATTAGGCCACGTTGTTTGGGGAGAGGGACTAAATGTGTAAAAATATGGAAGAATGTTTGTGGAGGGACCATATTTGTTAACATGCCAAACTTTTGGCCTCTAAGTAACACTAACGGACCGTAAGGCCAAAATTTTGTTGTATCTGGCAAGTGGTTATGGACCGCAAGATTTTGAGTCTTACGGTCCGTATGAGATTCAAAACAGTGGGCACCTACGGACCGTAAACCTAGGACCCATATGGTCCGAGAGCCAGTGAACTGGCAGTTTTGTTTGGGAGCCAAGGCATTCTACCCTTGTGCCACCTAGCTCGCAAACCTGAGCACTTGTGCAGCTCTTGACACCTCATTACCCACCTGTGATGATCTTAGAATACCCCCTAACATTTGGCATGATCATATGCTTCAAGTTCTAGTATAAATAGCAAGCTTGATCAACCATTTCACTTGCTCATTTCTTTCAATTCCTCTCTTTCACTCTTGGAGCTGCTTTCTGACTTAAGGAGGCTTCCCATACTGAGTTCTGATTCATCTTGGATCACTAGTAAGTGTTCCTTCTCAGCTGTTTCATTTTGTAGGCTAAGTATTTAGCCGAAAGTCAAACAAATTGACTTTTGCTTTGACTTTCGGTTAAGACCATTATGATTCAGCCATTGTTCAAATCGAACATGGCTACATGATTGTAATAAGGTAGATGATAATCTCTTAAAAGGGCACCTCCTGTAAATCACATTAAATTAGTCAAATGACGGGTCAAAGTTATGTTTAATTAAAAGTAAAAAACGCAGTTTTCAGAAAACTTATAAACTGAACTTATAAATGTTTAAACACATGCTTTTGACACCATATCAGTTGGTAAAATATATTGGAACATGTCTAAACATGTTCATCCCGTCATTTCCATATTTTAGCTCGGTCCGCAACCGAAAGTCAAGCAGTTCGACTTCTGATTTGACTTTCGATTCTGACCTGAATTAGCCAACTTTGCTACTAATTTGAAGTTGCATTATGATCATATTAATGTGTAGGATAACCCTCTGTGGTTATATTACTTGATCGTAATCAGTTGTCAGGTTTTTATACAAGTTCATACATTATGCCATAAAATGCCCATATTGCCTTTTTATGCATGAATTGGTTTTTAAAACACATTGAACATATATTTTGCTAAACCTACTGATGTGGTAATATAATTATAATGTTTTGGCACAATGAACTTGTTTATGACTCATCCTATCACCCGATACCGCATATGCGCGTACGATTGACTTATGTAACTTAGTTTACGTAAGTTAACCGAATTTGGTTAAACTCTTTCATTTTCTTTTATATTCAAGAATGTAATTATGTTTACCCGTATTATACAAGTCTTAGTAATTGTGAAGGTTTAAACTACATTCTATCCGGTCACCGCTTAATCTAGCGTACCGTACCGTATCGTTTTCATTATTTACAAGTTAACCGGTCTAAGTCTATGACTTGAATAGGACCTGTTAACATTCTAATTGTTTATTATACCATTCATTCCAGACTAGGGCATCCAGTAGATTGCAACCTTGCTAAGTTGTTTTGTTATATCAGTTGTGCTTATATATTTGTCTTGGATTGTAAGAATTTAAGCATGTAAATACTCTTAACCTATTTTCCCTATACGGGCTTGGGATACGGTAAATTATTACCGCTTGTTCGGGTATGGGATCAATGTCGGATTGTGATTAAAAATCCGCGTAACCCGTTTTAATCTGTTTTGCTTGATAACTTAAACATTGGGGGTTAATGTGACCGTGTCCTGGATATCCTCGGCTCATTTAATTGCAAATAGCCACGACTTAAGCACGAAGTGTAGGCATACACCCGACAGATGCTAATGCTATCATAGAATATTTTTCCTACCCATATTGGGGATACCCATTATGGGTTAAAGTGGCGTGTCAGTTAATTATGTTATCGGTATTTAGTACCGGGCCCCATACGTATTGACAAGCATGTAAAACTATATACAAGATATATTTGTATTTTCCCAAGTTATTTATGAAAATTCATGTGCCTAGTGCACTAAAATCATTTTGAAATATTTTCAAAATGGTCGGTTATTTGTATTTACTAGTGAAAACTGACGTATCTTCAAAAGACTAAGCGCAGGTTGCAAGGATACGTAAATAGGCTGGAAGCTGCCCAATATATGCTTAAGTGGGATTTGCAACTCCATGCATAAAGCCTAGTAGTCTGCTTACGTAGTCATTTTTGTTATTTCGATCTGCCTGTGAATCTTTTAATATATTTCCGCCTGTATATTATTTTGAACATTTGGACACTTATAATTTGTAATAGTATTTTAATTCCAAGACTTCCGGTGTGTTATCTGTGTATCTATATCAACTCGTCACGTACCCCGGGCCCACCGGGAAATACAGGGTGTGACAGTGCCTCATAATATGGTTTAGCTTCAACTACGTAATCCTGAAACAACTTAATGGTGTGACTTTGGTAACCAAAATGGCATCACATGTTATATAGAATTCTACCTGGTTCAAATTGGGTAGCACTCTCCCGTCATTACAACCAAACACGGACAAAAACTCCTCCTTACCTCATTCAACGTCGAGTCCGAAAATGATTTTGGAGACGTATGACTGGTTCGAATCTTCCCCAAAAACATAACCAATATTCCAAGACGACATCCTGATACAAACGGTTTGATAGGATTGTTTTGTTTGTGAATTTTCATATGAATCAAATGCAATTTTCTAGACCTATACGACGCGAATAAGGCGATACTTGTCGAATAGGGTTTAGTGTTTCAACAACCAGACTCCTATACTCCTATACGACGTGTATAGCCCTATACACGTCGTATAGTGACACTTTTTTAGACTTTTTCCACCTGAACTCCCTGCATAGTTAGTAATATACCTTAAAATCCCCAAACGTTGTACCTCCGCGTTGTATAGGATTTAGTGATCCAACAACCAAAATCCAATACGACGTTATAGCTTTAGTTTTTCTCATGCATTTAATGCACTGAAACCCTATACGACGTGTATAGCCCTATACTCGTCGTATAGGAGGGGGCTGTCCACCTAATTTTGTGTGACAACTGTCAAAAATTCAGGTATCCGTACAATTAATTAACCATGATTAGTGCTTAATGACTGTGCTGAATTACAATTAACTGCTTTCTGATTTCTGCCATATACATACATGTGCATCATACATTGTTTAATATCATACCAATATTGCATGAAAGCTTTATTGCTTCAAATGATGCATTAAGTACAGTTAGCACAGTTATCTGATAAATCAGGAAAATGCTGACAGAACTCAGCACGTAGATAGACAGTGCTTTCTAGTGATAATTTAAGTGCCGGAAAGTGCCTAAAACTCACCCAAAGTGCTGAATTCAGCAAAATTCAGCATAAATCAGCATTTTAACACACTAATATAATGCAGAAATATGGTAAAATGGTCCTGAATGCTTTCCTAACTGGCAGGAATCAAAAGTGTCACAAAAGGTAACATAAAGCACACTAAACTGCAAGTTTAGCACCTTAACGAACTGGTAACCAACCGAACAACCGGACACTGCCCGAAATATCAAATTTTCACTAGAAGCACTGTTTTAACATTACCAAGCTAGTTATGGTCCCCGAACATCATAACACAATAAAAATATCTAGTAACCAAGTCCCTAACTATATGCTTGAAATCTAAACATAACCTAACTAATTGGTTGGAACCTAGTCTACTACCCCCCCCCCCCCACCTAGCTCACAGTCAACAAGGGCCCCACTTATTGATTTTATGTGTTACTTAATTAGATTATGTTCCTACTTTACTAAACACTTAAACCTTTGGATCATGCAACATTGGAGATTATAAGATGGACCTTGAAGTTCTTCACTCCCATTTCTAAACTAAACCAACACACACAACCTTCTCCTTCCTCCTCCCATAGTTCACGGCCAAACACCCCTACAACATCATCATCTTCATCTTTCATTCTTCACTAAATCCATGCATACTCAAGGGTGTAAGGAGCTAAGTTAGGAAGCTTGGAGCTTTCGGAAGTCCAAGGACCTCTCTCATTTGCTTTTATCCATCTCATAACTTCTCTTGATCATCCCTAGCCTTGTGCTAGTGGTAAGAGTCTTGATGTTGCTAGTTTACTTCTATTTTAAGTGGTTAAAGAAGAATCATAATCATAATCTTGAAGAACACTAAAGATCATAAGAATGAAACTTAAACATAAGCATGTTTAATGAAGAAACTAAATTGTATATGTGTTGATTTACTTGATTATTGTTGTTTGTTCATGTATGTGATGTAGATCATCATATGATCTTGCTAGATCATGATTAAAAACATAATCTAGCAAGATGAGAAAGTAGAAATATGGTAGGATGATAGACTATCCACACATGAATCATGAACTTGAATGAATAAATAGTTTTCTTGAAAAATAATGATCAAAGTGAGTAGTAACACTTATAGATCTAAAGATTTATGGATGATTTCTAAAGAAACAAAGTTAAAAATATAAGTTTTACTAAATCTTGGTTCTTACATAAACACACCTTATTTTTTGTGGTTAAACAAGTGTAGAAACACTTGTGTAACAAGAAGATATCATAAAGAAACATTTTTAGAAATGATGATCACAAGTTGTAAAGATCAATCTTCTTTAAAAATGAAGTTTTTAAAGAATCACTCACACTTTAAAGTATAACAAGGCTTACTAATGACACTAGTAAGTTCCTACAAATTTTTACAAATATTCAAGTTCATGAAGTAGGAGATTATACTTATTTTTGATAAAATTGGTAAGTAAAGGTTGTTTATTGTTGATTGTGAATGGATTGTGATGATTTTTACAAAAGAAAATGATATGCTTGAAGGCATGGAAACCTCCATTTTTAGGGGAAACTATGGCAAATTTTTCTAAAAATCTAACACTTAGAAAAATTTATAAACATGCACTTACAAGTGTATTTTCAACAATAAATTGTTACATAAACTTTTCCATAATTTTTTGTTACAAAAATACAAATATTGGAGGTTGGTTTTTATAAATAAAAGTGACTAAAGATGCATTTAGGAAATATATATTTAGAAGACACCATGTGTGTGATTATTTGTATATTTTGTGTATTAGTTATATTATTTTAGGATTTGGAATAATCCAAAATATTACCAAAATTCCACGGAATAAATATACAAAGAATACCCAAAATACCGGTAAAACCGAACAAAGGAATATAACTCACAAAATATTCCGGAAATATTAATCATGTGTATATTTTGGTAAATAATATTTTGGACACCAAGAGAATGAAAATGGGATTTTCATGATTACTACAAAATATACCATATTTTTGACAAAGAGAAAATATTTTATTTTGGCAAGTATAAAAGCATACTTTTCTTGGAAATTCTTAGAAGATATATTATTTTTAAGAAATATATATTTTCTTACAAACACGAAATACAAAATTTTGAGGTGAAAGATATAATTTCTCAAATAAATATGAAGAATATCATTTTTGAAGAAAAATGAGTTTATATATATATTTTCTATGTTGGACATAAAAATATATTATTTTTAAGACTTATGAGAAAATACAAATATATTTTTGCCAAAAGAAAAAAATTATAAATAATTTTTCTAAATAATATTTACTACAATATATATTTTGGAAGTATATATTGGTGTACTTTTATTAAAGATACGTATTCTCGTACGTATAAATACACACCGGAATACGACCCTAATACATGGCAAAATATACAAGTATAAGGATACAAATACAAATACCCCCATCCTTGGGAAGGATATACAAACATAAATACTTGGGAAGTATTAAATTAAAATTGTTTTAACAATAATTCCAAAGTTTAATAAATATAATTTAAGTTAAAATATTAATTATTTTAACCAATAATTATATAACTTGGAATAATATCGAAGATACGAAGAAACGTAACTCAAAGACAATAATACTAAGTCAAGGCACGACCCGCTCGTCTAATAGACCATAGTACGTCGTAGGTAGTCGTGTACACCAGGGGAAACTTTGAGTTACAGGCGGATTCGAAGAACGCAAACCAGTGAGTTCATGTTCCCCCTTTTCTCTTAACTGTTTTTGATTTTATAACTTCAGGGGCGAAATACATGTTACAAATATTTACAAACATTTTGATTTGGTATGGTTAGCTAATGAAGGGTACTGCTAGATCATGTGAATGGGTAGGCGATTGACTTAAGACCATTAATCCTTGTATAAGGACCGAGGGGCATGAGTGATAGATCTATTGGGTGTTGCGAGCCCCACCCATGGGCCTGCGAGTTTGCCGCATGTGGTGACTATGCCGTTCCGCCGAAGGGGCCGGTACGAAATACGCTTACAGGGTTGTGTGCTTCCTATACCATGTCACTTATATTAATGTATTAGCTACACATTAATTGATTTGTTTTCCTTGTTGCTTCATAGCAGTTTACAAATACTTACATACATACTTACAAATGTTTTCACGGATACTCGTGCACACATACAAAACACATGAACTCACTCAACTTTTTTTGATGTTTTCAAACTACATGTATTTCAGGAAATTAACTATGGATCTGGCGGGCGTTAGAGTTCACAAGTCATGTCTCTAATAAAAGGTGTCATCCGAAGTCGAAGGGATTAGGTTATGTATTTTTATCCTGGATAAGATACATGGCTTGAAACCTAGTTTGGTTGTGTCTTTTGTGAAGACCAGTATGGAACTTTAAGCTTTGGTGGTCATGTGATCTAAACTTAAAATCTTCGTTTGATGTTAAACAAGGACGGTTGTAATATTTTGAAACTTAATTTATGGATGAACACCTTGGTTTTATCATATAGTTGTTTGTTATGGTTGAATGCAATGATATTAAGCAAGTCACACCAAATCACGCTTCCGCAAAAGTCAGGGTGTGACATTTTGGGGATGTCCAAATACCATTATTCTTTGTATATGGTATACTTCATTTTGTATGTATAACATAAACCTTCAACAATGGTCATTAATTGTATAAGATACATTTTTATGAAGTATCATGTTTATTTTGTTAACAAATAAACACCACGTACTTAGTAGAATCACATTTCTAACAAGCTATTGGTAGATATTGGAATGATTGAATGAGCGCAAATGTTTCCTATATTCATGATGTCAAAAAGGTTGTTCTCAGTGAAAACCAGGGGCGGACCTATATATTAAAGTACGGTTCCCAGAAAACCACTCGGTTTCGAATTATTAGTAGAGATCTATATAAAAAATAAAAAGTGAACCCATAAACAAATTATGTAGTGAACCTATAATAAGTAATGTCAACTAATCCACTGGGTTAGAGCTTTATTTTCACGTGTGTGTTTGCGAGTTCGAATGCCGGCCCAAGCATCTTATTTTGATTTCATTTTTTATGTAAAACCTGAATTAAGTTTTTTTATTCATGTCATAACAACAACCGCCTCCTAATTTAAAACAACTCTACAATCCACATCAACTTTGAGAAGGACCAACTCCACCCATTCCAACTTTAAAATTCAATTAAAATTTTAACACTGAGAGGAAACAACCGATCAACTCCACCCAGCACTGTAGCAGCCACCATCGGCAGCCACTGGCCCACCGCCATCCAATTTACCACTCCGTGACCCCGTCTCCGTCAACTTTAGTCCACCACTCCCTCCATCGTATTTCTCTAACTCTCTTCTCAGGTGTTTTTTCTACATTTTTCCACTCAATTTGCTCAAGGTGTTGCTTGACTTGTCTTAATTTGTTGAAACTTGTTAGATGACTATGACATATGGCTTTTTTGGCATTATGCATTTGAAACATAGAATTTTTAATGAGGTATGAATCTAATTAGTGAATTTAGTGAATAGTAATGTTAGTGTTTGAAAATAGAATTGGAAATTATGATTGGTGATGTTAAAACTTTTAGATATTATTTAAATGAATCGAAAGATACCCTTGATAGTTTTTATTTTAGGGAGACTAACATAATCTTCTGATAATATTTGTAATTATATTAGCTACTTTACACCCAAATTTAACTATTTATGTTGATTATCTATTTGTTGTAACCAAGTTATATGAAAAAAGTTTATGCGTGATCGTTAAGGTGTAGTGTAACCATCTAACAACACAATTACTTCTTATTTTACATAGTTTGCAGGTTTAGATTTATAATGTACAAATATGTTTATGAGTTTGAAATTGTGAATATGGATTTCTTTAGGGCTAACGCTAATGGAAATTTAATACAAATTTACGTCTTTATTATGTTCCGTTATGTTCCGTGACCCGACCCGGCTAGAAAATTTTAACGTATAACTATGAAAATTTGACGACCCCAAAAAGTGAATCCATAGTAAAAAGAAACTTAGATCCGCCACCAAACAACTTTTCCAAGATATAAATTAACATAGCAAAACAAATAACATATAGTGAGGGGGGGGGGGGGGGGGTGTTTGGAAGTGATCCCATTTCCCCATACTTCCCATGTGTGTCACATTAACGTCACTTCAACTTTATTTTTACTTTCCTTGGTATTTCCAAGAATGATATTGTTGTCTTTGTTTTCTCCCTATTTTCCCAAAACTTCAAAAACATATATATATATATATATATATATATATATATATATGATTAGGTTTAAACGTGAACAATTTTTCCAGCGTGAACTGATCTTGGCCGTTGATTTATATGATCTTAAGTTTTAAATGAGTGGCATGATGGTAATTAGTTAGTTAATTTTTTTCATTTAATTAAATACAAAAAGGGTATAACCGTAATTACGCAATCAAAATAATTCAAAAAAAGAAACCTAAATTCTTTCCATTATATTAAAATCTAATCACACAAATATCCAAACACACAAACAAACACATTTTGCAGATCTAGAGAGAGGGTCGTAGGGAGAGAGAAAGAAAGGACCGTCGGCCATGGTGGTGGTCGACGACGGCCATGGCGGCGCGTGGCGGTCAACAGCGGCAACAACAACGACGCAGGGGGTGGCAGGTAGAACGGCGGAGATAGCTTAGCGAGTGGGGTGGCGGCTGTTTGTATGGGAGACGGAGGGGCAGTGGGTGCTCGGTGGTGCTGTGATTGTGATGGATGACGACAAGGGTGAAGTGGCTCGCGGCGGAGAGGAGTGCCGACAGCGGCGGCGAGGTTTTAGGGTATCGACGAACTCCGACAACCCGTGATAACACCAGATCTGTAAGTTTTCAACTCATTTTTTCGTTTCGAAACCATTCCGGATGGTGTTCTTCGCAGATCCATTTAAACCGATTTCTTAGGTCGTTTTATTGTTCTTCGCAGATCCATTTTAAACCGATTACTTGTGGATTTCGATTATTCAGCTTTAGAAAACGTTTCTTTTTTCTTACATTCTGATTTTAACCTAATTGTTAGTTGAAACATTAAGGTTGCAATGCCTGTTGGGAACTATAGTACATCCAGCATGAAATTCAGGTACTAGTCTATTTCTAACTAGAACTACAGTTTTGATGTGTTATATGAATGGACTATAACTATACACCGTCATTATTAGATGTGCCATTAGTTTTTTCACTGTTTTAAGGCGATGTACACGTGTGTATTCTGATTTTGCTTGTTTTTAAGACGTTGTGCACATGTGTATTCTGATTTTTGCTCTGTTTTTAAGGCGCTGTACACATGTGTATTCTGATTTTTGCTATGTTTTTAATGCGATGTACACATGTGTATAGCGTCTGTTTTTGTGATATCTCATATATATTTTTTTTGTGTATTGAATGTGTAAAGTTGTTGATGTACACTTGTGAATTATGCAAAGTACTAATTGCTGAGTTTTTTGTGTTATTATAGGAGACGTCGTAAACGAGGAAAGTGGAGATGGAAGGTCGATAAGGATGATTCACGTATGAGGTCGATAAGGATGATTCACGTATGTTTGTTTGCTTGGTCGATAAGGATGATTCAGCATACAACGCGGCGAATAGTTGTAAAAGACTATGTCTTTTTTATTTTTCCTATTATGTTGCGTTTATTGTTTTCACGAAACTGGAACTTGTAATTGTATGTTTTTTTCGTTTGGCAAACATTATGGAAATTGTTATTTGCTTAATATAAAATAGGTTTACAAGTTTTGTTTATATGTATGTAGTATGTAGCTAATTACACATATGTACCATGCTGAGTACGCATGTGTACTGTCAATTCATATCAAAGTACACATGTGTATACCGTTGAAATATGAAGGTTACGTGAATCTTAAAAATCATAATCCGAATTCTGGTGGTGAAATCTAAAAAATAAAAATGAAATAAAAGATAATGTGGATAATGAATTTAAAATAGGAAAGATGTAACTTAATTCAATTATTAAAATAATTATTTAAATCTAATTTTTTATATAATTACAATCATACCCTTAACAACTAAAAAGGAAATCAATGGTCCAGATCAGTTCACGCATGGGATTAGGTTCACGCTGGAACCCTACCCTATATATACATATATATATGAATATTAATATATAGCTAAACTAAAAACACATTTTTATATATTTGATTTATAATAGTTTAAGATTATTTTTTGAATTTAAACAAACTTTTGGGTATATTAAAAAGCATTATCTACTTAATTTTCTCATTAGGTATTAATTTGATTTATCCTCTTTCTACGATAAATCATTATATCATGTCCTCAGAGAGGTACACACGTATCAAATTCTACTAAATTTTCTCATTGGGTATTAATTTGTGTGTCTCTTCTTCCTTTTACCTCTATCATGATGGTGTAAATGATTTTTACCAGCGCCATTATTTTTGTCTCCTTTCTACATGCCCAAATTATCTTACCAAAATACATATAACCACAAATTGTTTTTCGAGAAAATTTAGTTTTTATCTAGTTCAATCTTACATGCCACACATCCACCTTATTATCCTCATCTCTGGTCTTAAGTTCTCTCCACTTTTCCTCCAATATGATGGCTTCAGTTGTTCTTACTAGTTCCACCATTCGTCTGCTCTACACTTGTCCAAACCACCTAAATCTCCCCTCCCCCCTAATCTTATTAAAAGTACGATCAACCCTAATTTTTGTTTTCTGAATACTACATTTTTTATTCAGTTCAATCGTACGTACCTACACATTCACCTCAGAATCCTCATCTGTGAGGCCTCAAGTTTTCTCGTTTGTGTCTTTTTGGTGGCCTGGTGATTGCTTTTGTATAGCTTGGCAAACATCAAAGTTATAAAATGACACCATAAAACTCAGCGTTTTTTTATCTTTCCAACGAGTATACTATTGATATACTTTTTGAAAAAAAATTAACTGAGTTTTATGGCGTTTTTTCTGAACTGGGTGTTTTATGGCATTTTAGACTAGGTATTTTCATAGCGTTTTTCTGAACTAGGTGTTTTTATGACGTTTTAACTAAGTATTTTCATGGCGTTTTTCTGAACTGAGTGTTTTATGGCGTTTTCAACTGAATTTTTTCATGGCGTTTTTCTGAACTGTGTGTTTTTATGGCCTTTTTAACTGGGTATTTTAATGGCGTTTTTCTGAATTGGGTGTTTTTATAGCGTTTTATTTGAACACCCAGTTCATATGAGTGGATTTTTTGACAGTATTACCCCTTAGTGTAATTTAGCATCAATGTCACATGTCACCACCAAAATCGTTCTCAACGTTCTCACACTTTTCACCGTTTTCTCTTAATCTTCACCCTATATATATATATATATATATATATATATAGGAACAGGATCAGGAGAGAACGCCTCAAAGTGTGAGAACGGTGAGAACGATTCTCAGCCACAAGATCTTAGTGGTTTGTGGCTGAGATTGATGCGTTGGCATTTTTGTAAATAATAGGGGCCTTGGAACTTCCAGGAGGGGTAAAATAGGAAGATCCAAACAAAGGTGCACATGCCAATCACATGTCATTTCCCCCCATCATATTTAAACGACAATAACTTTTTTATACGTGATTATTTTTCGAAAAAAATTACACCATAAAACTCAGTGTTTTTTTATCTTTCCAACGAGTATACTATTGATATACTTTTCGGAAAAAAATTAACTAGGTTTTATGGCATTTTTCTGAACTGGGTGTTTTATGGCGTTTTAGACTAGATATTTTCATGGCGTTTAGGTGTTTTTATGGCGTTTTAACTAGTTATTTTCATGGCGTTTTTCTGAACTGAATGTTTTATGGCGTTTTCAACTGAGTTTTTTATGGCGTTTTTACAGTACAAATTATGATTTTTCTGAGCTCAAAAGATATTAATTTAGGCGGTTAGACACAAAAAAAAATGGTTTTTTTGAGCTATATGGCTAAAAAAAATGGTTTTTTGAGCTGTTGTAAATTATAGCTGAAAAATAGTTTTTTTTTTTGCCGTCGCGTTTTAACTGGGAGCTTATGGCTGGCTCAAAAAAATGGTTTTTTTTGAGCTATTGTAAATTATAGCTCAGAAAATAGCTTTTTTTTGTTATAGCGTTTTAATGGTAGCTGGCTCAAAAAAAATGGTATTTTTGAGCTGTTGTAAATTATAGCTCAAAAAAATAGCTTTTTTGGCGTGGCGTTTGCTTATGGCATTTTTTGAGCTATATGGCAAAAAAAAATGGTTTTTTGAGCTGTTGTAAATTATAGCTCAAAAAAATAGATTTTTTTTGTTATGGCGTTTTAATGGGAGCTGGCTAAAAAAAAGTTTTTTTGAGCTGTTGTAAATTATAGCTCAAAAATGGTTTTTTTTGGCTTGGCGTTTTAACTGGGAGTTTATAACGTTTTTTGAGCTATATGGCTCAAAAAAATGGTTTTTTTGAGCTGTTTTAAATTATAGCTAAAAAAATAGTTTTTTTGTTATGGCGTTTTATTTGAATACCCAGTTCACGTGAGTGAGTTTTTTTTTTTTTTTTTTTTTTGACAATATTACCCCTTAGGGTAATTTAACCTCAATGTCACATGTCACCACCAAAATTGTTTTCATCGTTTTCACACTTTTCACCGTTCTCTCTAAATCCTGACCATATATATATATAGGGTAAGGTTCATTTGAGAACCACCCTTATTGCGAGAACCGCGAGAACCAATGTGAACACAAAATAAAATTTAAAAAAAATCAAAAAAGCAATGGAAGTTGCTAAAGCCTTGGACATCATCAACACGGAGGGACCATCCCTAGGGCTCCATCTCAATATTAAGAAAACGGAAGTGTACTGGCCATCGTGTGACGGTCTCAAGGTTCAGGACGACCTTTTCCCGAGAGGGATAGGTAGACCTAAGAGGGGGTTAAGCTCCTTGTGGGGCGGTTAGCCGAGATTCTGCTTTTATCGGGGAATTAACTAGGCGGCGGGCATCGACATCGGTTGACCTTATGAAACTCTTGCCCTGCCTCCAGGACCCCCAGTGCGAGCTTCTTCTTTTAAGATCATGCATGGGGGTTGCTAAGTTACTGTTTGGGCTGCGTACCTGCCAACCCCACTTGATGGCAAATGCGGTATCCTGTTTTGACGATGGTCTTCGAGAGGCTATCGAAGACATTGTTGTTTGCGGGGGGGGGGGGGGGGGGGGGGTCCTACTTTGGAGACCTTCAGTGGTGTTTGGCATCTTTGCCGATGCGTCTGGGTGGTTTGGGCCTCCTCTCAGCTCAGGATGTTGGAGTTTATGCTTTTGTGGCGTCTAGAGCTCAGTCGTGTGTATTGCAAGACCATATCCTTCGGAACAGTGGGGTTCTTAAGCTTGACGTAGACTACCAACCGGCCCTTGAGTACTTAAGTGTCTCTCTTCCAGACTTTGATATTGGCGGTTTCTCTAATATGGACACCGCCCCCCCCCCCCCCCAAAGCCACAAAAAACTTTGGCGAATGCCCTATTTGACAAAATCGCTCGGAGTCTGGGAGAAGCATTTGATATGTCTCCCCGCCAGAAGGCGGTGATTGAGTGCTTGAAAGGCCCCCATGCGCAAGATTTTTTGACTGTTATCCCGATCGAGGGGCTGGGGCAATGCATGTCGGCTGTTGAGTATAGGGCTATCCTCAAATACCGGCGGATGATCCCTATGTATTCAGAAGACGAAACCTGCCCAATCTGTCGTAAAGCCTGCATGGATAAATACGGGGAGCATGCTGTTCATTGTAAGGAGCTCCCTGGTTTCAAATATCGGCATGACTGGGTGAGGGATGTTTTGGGGGACATCTTGAGGAGAGCGGGGATTTCTGCCAAGAAGGAGGCCCTTGTGAATTTCCTTACAGACCCCATGGAAGGGAGATCTACATTGAGACCAGCGGATCTGCTCGTCTTTGGCTGGGCAGGAGGGAAACGTGCTTGTGTGG
The DNA here is from genome assembly GCA_030545235.1 of Helianthus tuberosus. Taxonomy (NCBI): domain Eukaryota; kingdom Viridiplantae; phylum Streptophyta; class Magnoliopsida; order Asterales; family Asteraceae; genus Helianthus; species Helianthus tuberosus. The sequence continues at coordinate 52,873,111 of CM060445.1, read as the reverse complement.
ATCTCACAGGAGTCTCCCCCTTAGCTGGTTTAAGGGAAAGCGGGTTTGTAGCAGGACAAGCTATAAGGAAAGCGGAATAGAAAAAAGTGGATAAACACGCTAAAGCATGTGCTGATAACCAACACGCATTCGTCCCCTTCGCCTTCGACACCTTTGGCTCTCTAGCTCCAGAAGCTATCCGTTTGTTGACTAGGGTCCGAAAGGTTGTCCACAGCAGTTGCTCATCAACAGGGGGCAGGGGTTTGTCTTTAATAGGCTAGGGTTTGCTATTCAGAAAGGGGTAGCGGCGCAGCTTGTTGCTCGCTTACCTGCGATATTGATGTAAAGTGCACTTAGTTTTAAATATAATATATTTTATCTTTTAAAAAAAAAGCACTCAATTTTTTTTTAATATTTTTTTAACAAAAATCGCTATATTTAGTTACAAAAAAAAAAACTATTTTTTTTTAGTGACAGTTATCCATGCACATGTGCATATGTATCATTACTTCAACAAATTCCGTAATACGTTATCAGTAATAGACAATTGCACTTTAGTTTACAATACTATCTGTAATACACTACTTTTTACATTACCAATATTCAAAATGCACATGTATATCATTAGGTATAACCATGATATAACATGTTTTTGTACAAAAAGTTTATGATTTTGAATGTAGAAGTAGGCCCATATACATGCTTTTTGGTTAGTTATATCTAGTGGTTGATGGTTTGGCTATGTTGTTACTTTATGATGTAATATGATGATTGGATGGTATAAATGGTGTTGATATACATGTAATAAAGTCAAAATATTGGTAATGGTATTGTATTATGGATGGTAGGAGGTAATGATATTGTATTATGGATGGTAGGAGGTAATGGTAGTGTATTATGGATGGTATGATATATGAAAGGGAAAGTGTATTCAAAGTAGTGTACCAAAACACATTATTTCATGTTGATACATATAGATGCACATGTGCATTTCTAATATTGGTAATGTAGAAAATAGTGTATTACATATGGTAGTGTAAATTAAACTGCAATTGTCTAATATTTGTAATGAGTTACTAAATTTGTCAAAGAAATGATACATATGCACATGTGCATGTTTGTGTATTATGGATGGAATGATAGATGAAAGAGAAAGTGTATTCAAAGTAGTGTACCAAAACACTTTATTTCATGTTGATACATATAGATGCACAGGTGCATTTCTAATATTGTTAATGTAAAAAGTAGTGTATTACACGTGGAAGTGTAAATGAAAGTGCAATTGACTAATATTTGTAATGAATTACGGAATTTGTCAAAGAAATGATACATATGCACATGTGCATGGATAACTGTTACTCGAAAAAATAATTTTATTTTTTTTTTTTTGAAAAATTTTTTTATTAACAAAATATAGCGATTTTTCCAAAAAAAAATAGTAAAAAAAAATTGGGTGTTTTTTAGATTTTTTTAGGAATTACTGTTTGTGTTCACACTGGTTTTCGCGGTTGTCGCAATAAAGGGTGGTTCCTAATTGATACTTCTCCTATATATATATATATAAAGACTGTATTTTATTTTTATATTGTTATCGTTTTTCAACGGTCAAAAAAGGGGGTGTTACATTTTTCAAGAAATTGGCGCTCGTTCGACTAGCAAATTGATCAACAGTGGCATCCATAAGGCCATGTGTAGTCATAACGCCCCTTTGTGGGCGTTATGCGACACGTGGCGCGCCACGTCAGCGTGGGGCGTTATGGGGCCTTATGCATATTAAGCCCGTAGTCATAAAGCCCCTGTCTAATCATTACTCAATTATTAATTTCTAATTTTTTATAATTATTTTCTAACTTTATATAATTAAAATTCATTTCATTAAATTAAAAAACATTACAGTAAAATAAAAATAAAAACATTACACTTAAAAAAAAAAAAAAAAAAAAAAAAACGGTTCCACTAAAAAAAAAAGTTTGACTAAAAAAATAAAAAAACAACACTTCAAAGATTATATTTTTTTTCGATCCTTTCCTTTTGGGCCAACGCCATCTTCAAAGCTTTTCCGGTAAGGTGGTCGTGCGGTTTCGAGTAGAACTCAAAGTCCCGTTCCCATTGTCTATCCCGCATAATCTCCGTAACTTCGTGGTTCTCCTCCAAACGTTTATTACCGAGCTCGTGTAACTCATGAAGTCGCATGTTTATCTCCGAAAATGCGTTACTCATATCCGTTCCCATAGACATCGACGACGACTCGGGTTTTTTCTGTCACACCCCAACCGATGGCGGAAACATCGGGATGAGACGAAGTGTGTATAGATTGCTAGAGACTTCATAACACTATGTGACAATATTTAATTAAATTCAAATTTCATTGCAAATGCTAAATTGTCATACAATATTCAAAACAAAATACAACATTGTTTCAACAAATAACATAACATAAAAAGATAAATAGATTAAAGGTGTGTATCTAGTCCACCCTAAACTTGTTTCATCATTCATCCATACTTCAATAATCAACCTGCAACATGTATTAAAATAGAGTTTCAATGCAAAGGCAATGAGCGAGTATACAAGTTTGTTTACATAGCATAATAGAATAAAAGCTCAAATCCAACATGATTCATAATATGTGAATTACTAGTATGCAATTTTGGCGTACACTATGATCAAACCCAAGAATCCAACGCATAAAATAGTCTAATCCCAATTGATAGCGGGATAGTAAATGTTCAACTTAACAATACCCCCAAGTCTCAAGGGCGGTGCGTAAATCCTATAGCGCTATAATTGTTAAGGTGGGCTAGCAAAGTTAATGAGCATATACGTTCCAAATCGTTCAAATAGAGCATACAAGAATCATAAGTAAAGCACATTAGTTTCATGTTTGTACAAGGATTGAGTATGTTTAGTTTAGTTTAAAGATGTTTGCATAATTATACATGTTGCATCCCAAAGTGTAAAGGGGAAAAAGGGATCGAGTATACTCACGGTGGTTGCAAGCTTTCCTACTTGAAATCCCGCGAGTGAGTTGATGGATGGATTAGTTTGGAGCACCTAGTCCTTCTACACGAGGAAACGTAGGTGTGTGAGTTTGGCGTTCAACGGAAGATTATGATTTTGGAGTTTAACATAACATAAAGTACGATATCAAAATAATCATCTTTAACTTATACTCTTGTATGACACTACGTAACCACTAGGGTTATATTGTATTTCATGGGTAGTATGCCCATTAGAATCATACTTGGAGTGTTAAGTCTTAGATGGTATTCTACTACTTTAACATATAAACACAAGTTTAATATTAAAGGTTCGAATGAGTGTATATATACTTAGGTTAAGTATTATATATTATTAATTCCAATAATTCAAGTAGGAGGTAGAAGAATAAGATCTTCATTTAGGCACCTCAAGTTGTTCATAGATGTCATGTATGGGGTAGGAAGACAAGCTTCCATTTAGGAACCCCTTGAATGTTCACCACTTCTCTTGATGTAAAGACAACCAAGGAGGGTCACGAACTTAGGATTAGTAGAATATAAACAATCTAACTAAGAGAAATCATCAAATCATGTGAGGATTGTATGTTTGGAACAACCCAAGTTGTTCCATAATCACTCTACATCAAGAACTAGCTCGAACATGACTTGTGGGTCAAAACACCCTAACAAAACATAAAGTATTTGAGGTTTTAACCTCTGATTTATAGTGTCTCAACCATGTTTTTAAGCTTAACCAACCATCAAAGAGGTTGTAAGCATTAGGACATTGGTGTGAGATGTGTTAGACACAAGTTGGATGAAGTTTAAACAAGTTTGTAAAAACATAAATCAAAACAGAAAGTTTTTGGATCATTTCAGGGGATTTCCAGGTCTGATTTCTCCAAGGAGAAGTCAAGGAATCATACCCTATGATTATCCAAGCAATTAGGAAGAAGAATCAAGTGATTTCATTAAGAAATGAGCAAGTTATGCTCACTTTTGTGCAAGGTTATGAATCTGCCCGAATCTTGAGTTTGCAACTGATTTGAGAGTGAACTTGGAGTGATTTAAGAGTGTTGAAAGTGTAGGAAGGCTTGGAGAAGGGTTATATTTATAGTGGATGAGTTTGGAGGTGATTGGAGGTGTTTAGAGGTGGCTAAATGGTGATTGGGGAGTGTTTAGAAGTTGGATTTCGTGCAAAAATCGCGTCTGATCGAAGCTGGTTGTGTTTTCTACGAATACAAGGCTAATGCGGCCCGCATTAGGTTTCTGGTAAGTTAAAGCGGGCCGCCCGCCACTTCTGATTTCCATATAAGTTTCAAAAATTGCACTTTAGCCCCCAGACTTGTTAAATTTGGTGTTTTTAGGACTTTTAAGGGCCATTCTTGCCATATAAGTATATTTTAAGATAAGTTCAAGTACGAGAAGTATAAACCAAGTATAATTAAGCGTATAAGTATCATAATCAAGTTTCATTTACGTTCAATACACGTTTTAGGCATAAGTTTAGATTAATTACAAGTTTAGCACATAGTTTCCAAGAATGACGATTAAACATCAATTGATTCACCAATTCGAACATACGAGCATATATAAAGTGTGTATAACATATTTGTAACAAAATACGATTTTCATTAATGATTCAAGTCTCGGTTTTACAACGATTACAAGGAAGGAACGATTACAAGAATACAACGTTTCCAAAAATAGAAATACGAACAAAACTTTCTATAAATGGAAAGTACAAAAGAGCCGGGCGTTACAGTCTCCCCTCCTTTAGGAAATTTCGTCCCGAAATTTAGGAAGACGTAGGGAAAAGATGAGGATACTTCTTTTTCATCTCGCCCTTGAGTTCCCAAGTAAATTCGGCGCCTCGTTTACCTTCCCATCGAACCTTGACGATAGGAATCTTGCTGCGCCTCAATAACTTAACTTTTTGATCCATGATTTCGACGGGTTTCTCCACGAAATGCAAAGTGTCGTTTATTTGGAGATCTTCGAGAGGAACGTGAAGTCTTTCTTCAGCGTGACACTTCTTTAGATTGGAAACATGGAACGTTGGATGCACGTTGTTGAGTTCTTGAGGTAAATCGAGTCGATAAGCCACCGCGCCAATCCTTTCGAGTACCTTGAAAGGACCAACATAGCGAGGGGCAAGCTTTCCCTTTTTACCAAAACGAACCACTCCTTTCCAAGGAGACACTTTGAGTAAAACGTGATCCCCAACGTTGAATTGCATATGTTTGCGTCCCTTATCAGCATAGACCTTTTGACGTTCTCGAGCCTTGAGTAGATTGTCACGGATTTGGTGAATCTTATCCGTTGCTTCTTGTATGATCTCAGGGCCAGAAAAATGTTTGTCACCAATCTCGTGCCAGCTTAAAGGAGATCGGCATTTGCGACCATACAATGCCTCGAATGGAGCCATTTTAATACAGGAGTGGTAGCTATTGTTATACGAGAACTCGACCAAAGGTAAATGCACATCCCAACTACCACCAAAGTCGATGACACAAGAACGGAGCATGTCCTCTAGGGTTTGGATAGTACGTTCAGTCTGTCCATCCGTTTGAGGATGAAAAGCCGTACTGAGATTCAAATGAGTACCCATAGCGGACTGAAAGGTTTGCCAGAGACGTGAAGTAAATCGACCATCGCGATCAGAAATGATGTCGAGAGGAACGCCATGATGACGTATGACTTCGTTAGTATAGATGCGAGCAAGTCGTTCAACCTTGAAATCTTCACGAATAGGGATGAATTGAGCGGACTTGGTTAGACGATCGATAATTACCCAAATACTATCGTGACCAGAAGACGTTCGAGGGAGTTTAGTTATGAAGTCCATTGCAATGCTATCCCATTTCCAAACGGGGATTTCAGGTTGTTCGAGCAGACCAGAAGGTCGTTGATGTTCGGCTTTGACTTTTGAACACGTAAGACACTTAGAGACGTAAGTGGCAATGTCTTTCTTCATCCCAGGCCACCAATAGGATGTACGTAGATTATGGTACATCTTGTCGGCACCAGGATGAATTGAGTACTTGGATTTGTGTGCCTCGTTCATAATGAAGTCTCGAAGTGCTTCGCGTTCAGGGATCCAGGCACGATTGTTAAGGTATAGGATACCATCGGCCTTGGAGACGAGATCGTGTTCTTTAGCACCTCGTATCTCGACATGGAAGTTACCTTCGTTAATAGAGGCGTATTGAGCTTCACGAATGCGTTGAGGAAGGTCGCTCGAGATATGAAAACATCGCATATAGTCTGCATGAGTCTTACGACTAAGGGCATCGGCCACGACATTTGCTTTACCTGGGTGGTACTTGATTTCGCAGTCGTAGTCGTTCAACAGTTCCACCCAACGACGTTGACGCATGTTCAGTTCCTTTTGGTCGAAGATATGTTGAAGGCTCTTGTGGTCAGTGAAAACCACACACTTAGTACCATAAAGGTAGTGTCACCAAATCTTCAATGCAAAAACAACTGCGCCAAGTTCAAGGTCGTGGGTAGTATAGTTTTTTTCGTGTATTTTGAGTTGGCGAGATGCATAAGCGATGACCTTGCCTCGTTGCATGAGAACGCAACCAAGACCACGGTTTGAGGCATCACAATACACCACAAAATCATCATTCCCATCAGGAAGAGTAAGAATAGGAGCGTTGCAAAGCATGTCCTTGAGAGTTTGAAAAGATTTCTCTTGCTCAGGACCCCAAACAAAAGGGTTCTCTTTTTGAGTCAACGAAGTGAGAGGAACGGCGATTTTTGAAAAATTCGAGATGAATCGACGGTAGTAACCCGCCAATCCTAAGAAAGAACGGATCTCGGAAGGAGATTTAGGCGCGGTCCAATTCTTCACGGCTTCGATCTTTGCAGGGTCAACGTGGATTCCCTTTTCACTAACAACGTGTCCAAGGAATTGGACTTCTTTAATCCAAAACTCGCATTTAGAGAATTTAGCATATAATCGTTCCATACGTAAGAGCTCGAGTATAAGACGAAGATGACGTTCATGATCGGCTTGAGTTTTAGAATAAATGAGAATATCATCAATGAAGACGATCACGAAACGATCCAAATAGGGCTTACAAACACGATTCATTAGATCCATGAACACAGCGGGTGCGTTGGTCAAACCAAAAGGCATAACCACGAACTCGTAATGTCCATAGCGAGTGCGAAAAGCGGTTTTGGGTAGGTCCTCTTCGAGGACCCGAAGTTGGTGATAACCAGAACGAAGATCGATCTTGGAGAAACAAGTAGCGCCTTGAAGTTGGTCAAAGAGATCGTCGATACGCGGAAGAGGATAGCGATTCTTGACAGTGAGTTTGTTGAGCTCGCGATAATCGATACACATACGGAAAGAACCATCTTTCTTTTTAACGAAAAGCACAGGAGCACCCCAAGGTGAGGTACTTGGACGAATGAAACCCTTATCGAGGAGTTCTTGAAGCTGCGTAGATAATTCTTGCATCTCAGAAGGTGCAAGACGATAAGGAGCCTTGGCAACAGGAGTCGCACCAGGTACGAGGTCAATACGAAAGTCAACAGATCGAGGTGGAGGAGGACCGGGTAAATCTTCAGGAAAGACGTCAGGGAAGTCGCGCACCACTGGAACATCACTTACACTCTTTCCCTTGCCCTTTTCTTCCACAACGTGGGCTAAAAAGGCAAGGTACTTTTTGTGTAAGTACTTGTTCGCTTGTGTGCAGGACATCAACTTCAGTCCCTTTGAAGGTCAGTCTCCATAGACGTGTAAAACATCACCAGATGGGAGGGGTAAACGAACGTATTTCTCATGACAAGCGATTTCGGCATGGTTCTTTTGGAGCCAATCCATGCCTATGATGATGTCGAAACTACCCAATTGCATGGGTATGAGATCGATAGGGAAGACGTGCTCGTTAAGAGTAAGGCGACAATTACGAAGGACGGAATCGACTAGGATGGATTTGCCATTGGCGACTTCAACGGAAAACGACTTAGGTAGCTTAGAGCGTGTGCAATTTAACAATGGTTCAAATTCTAAGGACACAAAGCTTTTGTCCGCACCAGTATCAAATAGTATCGAAGCATAAAGATGGTTAACAAGAAACGTACCGTTAACGACATCATTGTCGTTGCGCGCTTGATTTGCGTTTAGATTGAAACAGCGTCCACGAGGAGGTTGTAGTTGTTCTTGATTCCATAGTGGGCATTGAGGACGAAGATGATTGGCGTCTCCACATTTGAAGCAAGCTCTGGCGGGTCTTGCATTTTGAGGAGGAGGTGGAGCTTGTTGTGCTTGTTGAGCTGGTGGTGCTTGTTGTGCTTGTGGTGCTTGTTGTTGTTGATTGTAGCGGCAAAAGTTGGAGGTATGACCATAACGGTTGCAATCGTTACAACGACGGCACCTAGCGTTTGCGGGATGATGGAAATTACAGGTGGCACACTTGGGGTGAATCCCAGTGTACGACCTTTGGGTGTTATCAGGAGCAACAGGGTTTGGGTTAACGGGTGGTACAATCGCATTGCAAACAGGGTTTGATTGCTTTCGCTTCTTCCCCCTATTGCTACTCGATTGTTGGGTAATTTGGTGAGCTGGCTTGACAGAAACGGGGTTTGCGGCTTGTTTATCGCGAACACGATTGTTGTTAAGGGAAGCGGCCAAACGATAAACAACTTCGATATTGTCGAGTTTGGCAGCCTCGATCGTGTCGCGCATAGCAGAGGGTAACCCATTGATATACTTCCGTATTTTGCGGTCGGTGGTCATAACAAGGTGAGGAACTATGAAACTAAGTTGTTTGAAACGGGTAGTGTAGGCTAGGTTTTCATCTCCCACTTGCTTTAGCGCCCAAAATTCTTCCTCCAACCTTTGTTGCTCATGCGGAGGACAAAACTCGTCCATCATCAGGGCCTTGACTTCTTCCCACTCCAACGCATATGCCAGTTCGTTCGAACGAATGTTCCTTTCGTTCGTCCACCATTCGAGAGCTCGGGCTTGGAATACCCCAGTCGCACTACGCGTTCTGAGCTCTTTGGGGCAATCACTATTGATGAACGTGACCTCCATGCTATCAAACCATTCGAGCATGGCGGTCACCCCATCATTGCCGGTGAATGGCTTGGGATTGCACGATGAAAAATGCTTGAAGTTGAACGAAACGGGCTTGCGTATTTCGACCTTAGAGTCGACGGAGGAGTTTGGAGTTTCAGAAGCTCGAATTTCGGAAATGACCTTTGGAACGACGCGCGCAAATTGATCGGCCATGAAAGCCATCATCTTCTTCGTAGCACGGGACTTTGACTTTTTAGACGAGTTGGAGTGACGAGAAGACATCTAAGATTCAAAAGAACGAATAGGTGAGACTTGATCATAATGTTTGTTTAAGAAAAATTGTTTGCATAAATTGATTCACATAGCATAAAGTGTCACATAGCATAAAAGTGTCAAATTGATTCACATAGCATAAGGAGTTTACATATAGCATGGTCATGAGTCCAACATAGCATAACATGGATAATTGAAAGCTTTGAAAATTTAGTTTGTTCACGAGGGATTATTATTGTTTGAGATTGCGATAACGTGCGAAATGATTAAAACGAAATTTTGAAATGGACGAACGTTCAAGTATAAAATCACATAAATTTGAGATACATAAAAGAGAGGCTTAATAAAACGTTGGATTGTTTCGGGTAGAGAAACGTCGACTATTCCAAAGTGGGTCGAAAGTTCTTTCGAGTTAGAGAAAACGTGCTTTGGCCTATAAGTAAGATACTCTCGTCGAGAAGCGATTAACGGTATCTTACCCTTCCGGTTACTACACATCTCTAATTGATTGAAACAATCGGGACTTTGGCGAGATTGAAAATCGAGGAATGGGACTTAATCGACGAGATGCGGGTTTCACCCCTAGCTTGACGATTTCGTACCCTAAATGTGGTTGGTACTTGTCGGGTCAAAATAAAATTTCGACACTTTGACAAGGGTCCACTAGAGTTGAAATGGAAATTACCATTAAGTTGTGGATTTCACTCCTAGCTTAATGGTGAAATTTCGTGCAAAATAGTTTAAGGTAGAATGAGAGTCGTTTACCAAATTGTGGGTTTCACGCCTATTTTGGTAAAGTTGTCTCGTTTGTATTACAAGAGTATACAAATAAACAAAAGTGTATTCATGTTAACCTTAGGGAAGGCATATAAATTTAATCAACAAGAAGTGTCGCTAGGAAGCATGCATGGTAGAGTACAAAGTTTTAAACGACACATAAGAGGCAAAATTCCTAAAACTATAGATTAGGGCAAAAGCATGGCAATTTTCCTAATTCCCTATAGTTATGGCTCTGATACCAATCTGTCACACCCCAACCGATGGCGGAAACATTGGGATGAAACGAAGTGTGTATAGATTGCTAGAGACTTCATAACACTATGTGACAATATTTAATTAAATTCAAATTTCATTGCAAATGCTAAATTGTCATACAATATTCAAAACAAAATACAACATTGTTTCAACAAATAACATAACATAAAAAGATAAATAGATTAAAGGTGTGTATCTAGTCCACCCTAAACTTGTTTCATCATTCATCCATACTTCAATAATCAACCTGCAACATGTATTAAAATAGAGTTTCAATGCAAAGGCAATGAGCGAGTATACAAGTTTGTTTACATAGCATAATAGAATAAAAGCTCAAATCCAACATGATTCATAATATGTGAATTACTAGTATGCAATTTTGGCGTACACTATGATCAAATCCAAGAATCCAACGCATAAAATAGTCTAATCCCAATTGATAGCGGGATAGTAAATGTTCAACTTAACAATACCCCCAAGTCTCAAGGGCGGTGCGTAAATCCTATAGCGCTATAACTGTTAAGGTGGGCTAGCAAAGTTAATGAGCATATACGTTCCAAATCGTTCAAATAGAGCATACAAGAATCATAAGTAAAGCACATTAGTTTTATGTTTGTACAAGGATTGAGTATGTTTAGTTTAGTTTAAAGATGTTTGCATAATTATACATGTTGCATCCCAAAGTGTAAAGGGGAAAAAGGGATCGAGTATACTCACGGTGGTTGCAAGCTTTCCTACTTGAAATCCCGCGAGTGAGTTGATGGATGGATTAGTTTGGAGCACCTAGTCCTTCTACACGAGGAAACGTAGGTGTGTGAGTTTGGCGTTCAACGGAAGATTATGATTTTGGAGTTTAACATAACATAAAGTACGATATCAAAATAATCATCTTTAACTTATACTCTTGTATGACACTACGTAACCACTAGGGTTATATTGTATTTCATGGGTAGTATGCCCATTAGAATCATACTTGGAGTGTTAAGTCTTAGATGGTATTCTACTACTTTAACATATAAACACAAGTTTAATATTAAAGGTTCGAATGAGTGTATATATACTTAGGTTAAGTATTATATATTATTAATTCCAATAATTCAAGTAGGAGGTAGAAGAATAAGATCTTCATTTAGGCACCTCAAGTTGTTCATAGATGTCATGTATGGGGTAGGAAGACAAGCTTCCATTTAGGAACCCCTTGAATGTTCACCACTTCTCTTGATGTAAAGACAACCAAGGAGGGTCACGAACTTAGGATTAGTAGAATATAAACAATCTAACTAAGAGAAATCATCAAATCATGTGAGGATTGTATGTTTGGAACAACCCAAGTTGTTCCATAATCACTCTACATCAAGAACTAGCTCGAACATGACTTGTGGGTCAAAACACCCTAACAAAACATAAAGTATTTGAGGTTTTAACCTCTGATTTATAGTGTCTCAACCATGTTTTTAAGCTTAACCAACCATCAAAGAGGTTGTAAGCATTAGGACATTGGTGTGAGATGTGTTAGACACAAGTTGGATGAAGTTTAAACAAGTTTGTAAAAACATAAATCAAAACAGAAAGTTTTTGGATCATTTCAGGGGATTTCCAGGTCTGATTTCTCCAAGGAGAAGTCAAGGAATCATACCCTATGATTATCCAAGCAATTAGGAAGAAGAATCAAGTGATTTCATTAAGAAATGAGCAAGTTATGCTCACTTTTGTGCAAGGTTATGAATCTGTCCGAATCTTGAGTTTGCAACTGATTTGAGAGTGAACTTGGAGTGATTTGAGAGTGTTGAAAGTGTAGGAAGGCTTGGAGAAGGGTTATATTTATAGTGGATGAGTTTGGAGGTGATTGGAGGTGTTTAGAGGTGGCTAAATGGTGATTGGGGAGTGTTTAGAAGTTGGATTTCGTGCAAAAATCGCGTCTGATCGAAGCTGGTTGTGTTTTCTACGAATACAAGGCTAATGCGGCCCGCATTAGGTTTCTGTTAAGTTAAAGCGGGCCGCCCGCCACTTCTGATTTCCATATAAGTTTCAAAAATTGCACTTTAGCCCCCAGACTTGTTAAATTTGGTGTTTTTAGGACTTTTAAGGGCCATTCTTGCCATATAAGTATATTTTAAGATAAGTTCAAGTACGAGAAGTATAAACCAAGTATAATTAAGAGTATAAGTATCATAATCAAGTTTCATTTACGTTCAATACACGTTTTAGGCATAAGTTTAGATTAATTACAAGTTTAGCACATAGTTTCCAAGAATGACGATTAAACATCAATTGATTCACCAATTCGAACATACGAGCATATATAAAGTGTGTATAACATATTTGTAACAAAATACGATTTTCATTAATGATTCAAGTCTCGGTTTTACAACGATTACAAGGAAGGAACGATTACAAGAATACAACGTTTCCAAAAATAGAAATACGAACAAAACTTTCTATAAATGGAAAGTACAAAAGAGCCGGGCGTTACATTTTCGCCCGGCTTTTTCTTCCGGGCGGTCTTAGTAACTCCTCCGCCGGCTCGTCATCCGGAATATCCTCGTTCAAGTCGGTGTTTCGAGCGTCGGAGGTTGGCGTTTCGGGTTCACCCGACTCGTTTGTTTTGGACCTCTTTGATGGCCGTGTATTTCCCGAACGACCACTCGGGGTAGATACGGTGGCCCATTTGGGGCTATGGCGAAGGATTTGCCAACACCTCATGTATGGGAAATGGCCATTACCCTTCGTATACTCGACCAATGCCGCTTGCGTAATATCTTCATCGTTACTTCCACTTTTCCATCCGGCAAACGTGCGTTGGTACACGGTTTGAAAGTTTGTGCATTTCTTGTTTATATCGGTCCACTTCCCCGATATAGAGTCCGGTAGCCGGTATTCGTCTCCTCTACCCATGAGATCGAAAAAAAGGTCTCGTATTCGTTGCCAAAAAACGCTTCTACTTTGATTGTTTGCTACAAAAAAACAAAATATAATGTTTAAAAACAGAAAATAAATATAAAACAGAAAAAAAAAAACAAAAAAAAAAACAGAAAACGGAAAAAAAAAACAAAAAAAAACAGAAAACGAAAAAATAAAAAAAAACATACATATAACCGGGTCCTCCGAAACATCGATGAAAGCGCGGGTTAACGCATACTCCTCTTCGGGCTCCCACGTTATCACAGTTTTTTTCGCTCGGGTAGTGGTTTCCACTTTCTTTTTATGTGCCCGTTTTGCTTTTCCTTTTCCTTTTTGCGTCTCCGGTTGCGTATCCGGTACCTCGGGTTGCGTCTCCGGAACAACATCGGGTTCGTATAGTGGGGAGGCGAAAGCATTAGCCGACCCGAACGCTTGAGACGACCCCATCCCATCCGTGTTTTGATTCGGGTTCCACCCGTAGAGATTAGGGTCCCATGACGGAGGTTGGTTCAAAAGATTTATGAACCCGGGACTTTGTTGATTGTAATTGAGAAAACCGGAGCCGAAAGGGTTGGGTCTAGTGGGAACCGGCAACACGGGGCGAGTAGGATTACCACTTTGGTTTAGGTCCGCACTTGATCGGGGAGGAATGAAGCCACGGTTGTATGGATGCAATGTATAAAATATCAAGATTTGTAAAAAGAATGGAAGAGATGAGAGTTTTTGAGTGTTTGTGGTAAAAAAAATAGGAGAGGAGGTAATGATTTAAAGGAAAGATTGAAAAATATATATTTTTTTTTTATTAAAATGACCGTTTGTAAACGGTCAAAATAATCAAATCATCGTTCGAATAGCGCCGCGATAATTTTCGCGCTTTGAATTTTTTTTTGGGCATAGCGCCCTTCGTCCCGGTGTTCTCGGCGCCATCTCGGCGCTATTTGGGCTTATACCGCCCCAGTACGCAAGGTCTAAAGCCTAGGCAGTGATGTGCAGGCGCTATAGGATGATGTGGTAGGCGGCACGGCTCCCCACCAGGCAGTCTATCACATGATTGTATATATACAGATGATGATGATGAATGTATTTGAAACTCTTTTAATACTAAAAGTGTGATTAGTACTAGTAATTCATAAAGTCTCAAATGCACACACTTAACACATGATCTATATGTGTCTAACCAAAAAGTGGTACGTAAATATTAACCAAACATAATAGGATATTCTAACCAGTCACTTCAAACCAATGAACTAATTTAGATATATTAATTGTCTACGAGAATTACTTGATGAATGATATGTTAATGAACAAACACGACGATTATAAACATTGTTTAGTTTAAAATACGGATTCATGTAGTTTGTACAAAGTTTTCCATTTCTGCATGTAAAAATCAAGAGTAAACTGCTATTTTGGTCCCTGTGGTTTGGCCAGTTTTGCCACTTTAGTCCAAATCTCAAACTTATTACATCCAGGGCCCTGTGGTTTGCATTTTGTTGCCATTTTAGTTCAAATCCCAAATTTGGTCAGATTCACCAACTTAAAATCTGGTTTTTTGTCCTTATCCTAGGGGCATTTTGGTCATTTCGAATTATTATATATAATATATATATAATGCCACTGCCAGACACCTCTTTCTCTCTCTCTAATCTCACTCTGCCTCTCTCTCTCTCTCTAAACTACCACCACACCACCACAACCCACACATCATCCCCAACCACCGCCACCGTCCCCAACCAACACCACCGTCGCCGCCGTCAAGATCATCGTCATCATCAACCGTCTCCCGTCGCCGCCGTCAAGATCATCATCATTAACCGTCTCTCTCTCTCTCTCTTCAGATCCTCCACCGCCATCGTCTCCACCATCTGCCGTCAAGATCATCATCATCAACACCACCGTCAAGATCATCATCATCATCATCATCAACACCACCGTCTCTCTCATCATCATCACCAACACCACCGTCGCCGCCAAGATCATCATCATCATCATCATCACCATCTGGGTTTGCTTCAGATCCACCACCGATTCGAAGGTAAATCGCTCTAATCTCTTTGATCAGGTTGTGGATGGTGACGGTGGTGGGTTTAATGGTGTTGCTTGCTGATTTGGGTTGTTGGGGTTAGGGTTCCGGTGGGGGTGGTGATGTTGGAGACGGTGGTGGTGGCGGTAGTCTGGTAGATGGTGGTGGGTGAAGGAGAGAGACAGAGAATCGGTGGTGGTGGCGGTAGTCTGGTAGATGGTGCGGTGAGACAGACCTTTTGGGCTTGAAGCATTGCGATTTTTGCCAAAATTTCTTGTCGTCTGGCATCACCTTCAGGGGATGATTCTAATGATGGGGCATTTGTATCAAAATCTTTTGATTTGCAGATGAACCTTTTTTGATAGTTCTTGATGGTGAGTAAATCAGTTTTGTGAAAGAATTCATGTTTTGTGGTAGTGAAAGTTGTTTGATCTGGGTTATGATGGCTGTGGTGAGCTTTGTTCAGAAATCGAATCAGATTTTGCTCAGAAATTAGATGTGGAAACAGGTGGTTGTGGAAGGAGGTTATGGCGGTGGTGGTGGTGCTAGAGAGAGAGAAGAGAGAGAGAGGGAGGAGGTGGTGGTGGTGCTATAGAGAGAGAGAGAAGAGAGAGAGAGAAGAGAGAGAGAGAGAGAGAGGCAGAGTGAGATGAGAGAGAGAGATAAAGAGGTGTCTGGCAGTGGCATTATATATATATTATATATAATAATTCGAAATGACCAAAATGCCCCTAGGATAAGGACAAAAAACCAGATTTTAAGTTGGTGAATCTGACCAAATTTGGGATTTGGACTAAAATGGCAACAAAATGCAAACCACGGGGCCCTGGATGTAATAAGTTTGAGATTTGGACTAAAGTGACAAAACTGGCCAAACCACAGGGACCAAAATGGCAGTTTACTCAAAAATCAAATATACTAATAGTTAATACATTTTGTTAGACCGCCTCAATAGTTTTTAGCTGGTTTTTGGGATGATGGGAAGCCCGGTCTAGGGTTAAACAACATGGCATAGTGGTCGAATGGAATGGGTGGGTCTGTAATAAAGAATACTTATTTAGTTTAGACTAAAATGGTAAAATGGTCCCTAAATTTATGTTATTTTTTGTCATTATTCCATATATAACTTTGCAAGTTTTTTGTGCATCATTAGTTGTACTTTGTGCTTTGTGAGTTTTTCAAAAAAAAAACTTGATTTTTTACTTTTAACCCAAAGGTTTTTACCTTTTTTCAATTTTAACCCTATATAATTTATTTTTTTAACTTTAACCCAAAACTTTTCATTATTTGCAATTTAGCTTCGCAACTTTTGTCACTTATGTTTTTCATTTTTTCGCAAATTTTCGTTTTACGTATAGTTCTAAATTTTCGAGTTAATACGATGCAACGTGCATGTATGGTTCAACATTTTTACCTCTATTTTTCCATGTTTGACAGGTTCGTCGCAACACGCACATCCTAGGTCGAGTCAGTATTGGTGGTCGATGACGGTTGTGTGACATTAGTACTATTTGACATCGTTTTACGCCCCGACGCAATGCGGGGTGTGCTTTGGGGGTTTTCAAAGAAAAAATGTTTATGCATATTGTTGTCTTAACGTTGCCTTTGGGGGTTTTCCAAAAAAAAATGTTTTTTTTTTTACTTTTCACCCAAAAGTATTTCATAAATTACTTTTAACCCAAATCTATTTGTTTTTTCACTTTTAACCCAAAACTATTTATCTTTTGCAATCTATCCTCATAACTTTTTTTACTTTCAACTTTGGTCCTTTATAGTTTTCATTTTCCGCAAATTTTTCGTTTTATGCTTGGTTCTAAATTTTGTGACTTAACACATCGCAGCGTGCGTCTTTGGTTTAACGTTTTTACGTTTCGTTCTAAATTTTGCGAGTTAACACGAAGCAACGTGCGTGAGTGGGTGAACGTTTTTACATCGTCTATTTTTTCCCCGTTTGTCAGGTTTAACATAACGTGCGGGTCTTAGATCCACTTAGTTATAACTAAAGAATCCCCGCCGCATTGCGGCGGGTCGCAAT
This sequence comes from Helianthus tuberosus, assembly GCA_030545235.1. Classification (NCBI taxonomy): domain Eukaryota; kingdom Viridiplantae; phylum Streptophyta; class Magnoliopsida; order Asterales; family Asteraceae; genus Helianthus; species Helianthus tuberosus. Next base: position 52,855,844 of record CM060445.1, on the reverse strand, counting down.
CCTAGTTTTAGTTTAAAATGTAACTTTTTTTTTATCTGGGTCTCTAATATTTCATTTTTGTTGTCATTTTCATTTAATTTGCAAAACTGGGTTAATATTTCTTCTCACTTATCCCTTTTTTTGTCGTTTTCCTTATTTTATTAAAATATACTATGGAATAAAATGATTATTATACCCTTCATTTAAATGAGGAAAACAATAAAAAAAGGAAAACTTACCAAAAATTCTAACTCAGTTTGCCAGTTGTATGAAAATGGCAACAAACATAAAACCTTAGAGACCTAGATACAAAAAGTTTCATTTTTGAACTGAAGTGGCCAAAGTCACCTAAACTCAAGGACCATTTTGGCATTTTACTCTTTAGTTATATATATATATATATATATATATATATATATATATAGGGGAGGGTTTAAATGAGAACGCCAAATATTGTGAGAACCGTGAGAACAAATGGAAAAACCGCTAGAACTTGGTCAAAAACAATGCAAATTAAAAAAAATAATTCTACGCTTATCATTATTATTCGAATCCAATGTTAGAAATTTAATTTGCACGTTTAAATTTACATGAATTCGTAAATAAAGAAAATTTACACATGTGTAAATCTGTTATATTTACACATGTGTAAAAAATCTAAAAAGAGTGATTTTGAAAGGAGAGATGAATTATTTGATCTTGTAAATTCTTTTTTTGATGTTGTATCTTAATTACGATGAAGTTTGTACTAAAAAAATTGGTTTTGATTGGTTTATTCATTCGTTCTCACGGTTCTCGCAATATTTAGCGTTCTCAAGATAACCCTCCTATATATATATATATATAAAGGGTGGGAGTTGGCTACAAAGTCCATTTTTTCTACAAAGTGTAAAAAGTCATAAAGCGCGATAATGTCAACCATAAAACACACTTAAAACCCACAAATAACAAAGTAAAGATTACTAAAACGCCACATCTATGGGTTTTGTATTGTGCTTTGGATGATAAGGCTTTGTTTATCGAATGACTAACATTAGTGTGTCTTATGTTGATTATCATGTTTTGTTTTATATTCATAGTCCTACGATGGTGTGTTTGAAGTTTTTATGTAATGTTAGGGTTTGGATATTGTGTTTTAGTGATCTTCATTCTGTGATTTGTGGGTTTTGAGTGTGTTTTATGGCTGAAATTGTGGTGTTTTATGACTTTGTACACTTTGTAGGAAAAATTGACTTTGTAGCCGAACCTCACCCTATATATATATAGGAACAGGATCAGGAGAGAACAATTTGAAGTGTGAGAACCGTGAGAACAATTTTCAGCCATAGGATCTTTGTGATTTGTGGCTAATATGATGCGGTGACATTTTTGTAAATAATAGGAACCTTATAACTAACAGGAGGGGTAAAATTGGAAGATCCAAACAAGGGTGCACATGCTAATCACATACCATTTCCCCCCATCATATTTAAACGCCAATAACTTTTTTTATACGTGATTATTTTTCTAAAAAAATTACACCATAAAACTAAGCGTTTTTTATCTTTCCAACGAGTATACTATTGATATACTTTTCAAAAAAATGAAATGGGTTTTATGGCGTTTTTCTGAACTGGGTGTTTTATGGCGTTTTAGACTAGTTATTTTTATGGCGTTTTACTGAACTATGTGTTTTTATGGCGTTTTAACTATATATTTTCATGGCGTTTTTCTAAACTGAGTGCTTTATGGCGTTTTAAATTGAGTTTTTCATGGCGTTTTTCTGAACTGGGTGTTTTATGGCATTTTAACTGGGTATTTTCATGGCGTTTTTTTTTTTTTTTTTTTTTTCTGAATTTGGTGTTTTTATGGTGTTTTATTTGAACATCCAGTTCATGTGTGTGGGTTTTTTTGACAATATTACCTATTAGTGTAATTTAGCATCAATGCCACATGTCAACTCTAAAATCGTTCTTACCGTTCTCACACTTTTCACCGTTCTCTTTAAATCCTGACCCTTATATATATATATATATATATATATAGGGGAAGGTTCATTTGAGAACAAAATTTAGTTGAGAAGAAAAAGAACAAATGATACAATTGTAAAATATTAAGTAGTTATTCTTTAATCTCATTTATTACAATCTTTAAGTAATTAATTACTCATAAAGATTATTATTGTCTACACTAATTTTCATTGCCTACACACATAAAATGTTATCCTACACATTTCGAAAATTATCCTACACATGCTCAAATTTATCATACACAACTCGTAATTTATCCGACACACCTAGTAATTTATCCTACACTCTAAATTATTTTTTTTTTATTTTTGAAAAAATATATATTTTTTGAAAATAAGTTACAAATTTAATGTAGTAAGCTATTAAAAAGGAAGACTAGATATTAATGATCTATGTAACTTTACAAATATACCCTTACATTAAAATTAAATGAAGTAAAATGAAACATTCTTATTGGTTGAAACTTATTCTTTTTTCTTCTTACAAAAAAATTCTTCTCATTTGAACCTTCCACTATATATATATAGGGTCGGGATTTAGAGAAAACGCTCAAAAGTGTGAGAACGGTGAGAACGCTTAACGATCGTCCGATCAAAACAATCTATGGACTAGATTGGCGCGGTGGCGTTTTCGTAAATAACATCAATTTTATTACGTGGACGCGCTTCATTAAGGGTAAAATGGTCTTTTGACTACTCCAGACAAAACGCCATCTCATGAAAATAAAACGCCAAAACAAAAATCACACAGCATTCTGCTAAAAACGCCATTAGATATAAAACGCCAAACTTAATTATAGTAAAATTTCGCCTAAAAAACGGCCAAAAAATCCTATATATACAACAACTCAGACATTCAATTAAAAAAACACAAACAAAAACCCCAAACGCCATATTTAATATATACCATTCGACTGATAAACGCCAGAAACCCCAAACATCAAATATATTGTTGTCAATAAAGTGTAGCTGTATGGTGTGGACAACATTGTCAGTTATATTTCTTAACTGAGGATTAACAATGTTATCCAACACCATACAGCAACGCTTTATTGATTTTTGCATGATCAAATTTACAGTTTTAAGATGGTTTATTTTGTGGCGTTCTTTTTATCGGTAAAACGCCAAAAAAGATAACATTTTGGCTGAAAGAGTGTAAAATCAATAACATTTTCGCTGCATGAGATGGACAAAAATTATAGAAAAAGAGGCTGATTTGATACGAAAGTCGAAACAGCCAATGAAGATGCTTCAAAAGAAGAAAGAGATTGGTGACAGTGAAGATTTGAAGATCAATATTTATTTTGTTTAATTTTCTTTTTCAGTTGATTGTTATTTAATAAACAACGCCATATCTAATAAAAACACCAAAAAAAGGCAAATGTCTTACACCTTTGGCGTTTATCAAACAATCATAAAATGACTTTGGACAAGTATTATAAAAAAAACTTTTTTTATGTATTCTTTTTTTTTATTTTCCTTTTCAGTTGATTGTTGTATATAATAAAACGTCATATATAATAAAAAGGGTTATTGGATTTTATCACCCCAAACTATTGGCTATTGGCCGTTGCCACCCCCAACTATCACTTTGACGTCCGCCACCCCCAACTTAACACTTAGTATGTTAGGTCACCATGTCGTTAACTAATTACTAACTTTTGATCCTGTAACTATACTTTTGGGGGTGACATAGGGATCTTAGGAAGGTTTTAGGGATCTTGGGACACCCCCAAAAGTATAGTAACATGATCAAAAGTTAGTGATCAGTTAACGACATGGTGACAGAACACACTAAGTGTTAAGTTGGGGGTGGCGGGTGTCAAAGTGATAGTTGAGGGTGGCAGCGACCAATAGCCAATAGTTTAGGGTGATAAAATCTAATAACCCTAATAAAAACGCCAAAACAGCCAAAATGCTTGTTTAAACGATATCATCCAGTTAACCCCCCCCCCCCTCCAAAAAAAAAAAACTCCCAAACTATAATAAAATTAGATTAAAAAGGTATTATAAAAAACACAAAAAAAAATCAAAAAATCAAAAAATCAAAAAAAAAAAAAAAACAAACAAACTTGAAAATGTACCTAGAAACAGTAACTTCAAATCAGAAAAACTGAAGATAGGGAAAATTTATTATATTAGAATCTAAAACGCCAAACTTGAAAGATGGGACGTGTTACAGACTTCAGAGATAAAGCTTGTCAAAAACAATAATTACAAACAGTAACTGAAAAGACGAATACTTTATTATAATAACGCACCGCCTAATTTACGCGCCAAATAAAGATCCTATAAAATGATACATCTCAGCAACTTCCATTTGATTAAACAAAAAAAAAAAAAAAAACAAACGCCAATACTACTAAAATACCACTCACTGTAAAACGCCAAAAAAATCAAGATGGATAATATGCTTTCTTGGATATTCAGTATTGTTTTTCGTCAAGTTTCACTGAATGAATTGTTAGGGAGGTAAGTAACTCAGTAAGATTTTGCTGCATGAGATGGACAAAAATTCAAGAAAACGATACTAATGTCAATCATATGGCATTTTGTATTTTTTGTTCTTGAAGAAGGCTTGGATGAGGAGAAGAGATCAATGACACTGAAGAGTGGGATGATGATAAAGATGAAGATCAACATGAAGAAAAAGCGAAAAACCCACCCACACGTCATAGATCTATGTCCCCAAACATCCACAAAAAAAAGCCACTACAACAGACGAGCAGGCAAAATATTCAAACCGATGGGTTTGTTAAGTTTTACATAAAACGCCATATTTTGGTGTCAGTTCTGGTACTATTAAAGAACAGAGAGACTGATGACAGTGAATATTGTGAAGAGAGATCCGATTAGCATTTTTAATTTATTTCTTCGCTTGTAGTTTTTTTACTGTGGCTGAAATATAATCCAACAATTGTAAAACGCCAAGATAACCCAAACGCCAAAATGTTTATAAAAAATAATAGAACAACGAGCCATCTTGTTTAAAACCCCTTCAAAAACGCCATTCAAATAGATTTCCTGCCTCCTGGGCTCCAATGGCATACGTTGTGAATAAACGCCATAAACGCCAAAATGTTGATACAATGGAACCATTAAAACGCCATTAATTATTAAATTTGGTTAACGCCAAAAATCTCAAAAACCAAAAATTAAAACAACATTGGGAAAAATCGGAACAGGAAAAGCAGAAGATGAAAGGACAAAAAAGCCCCTCCGCCCTTTTCTAAGCGGCGTGACACGTGGTGGGCCAGGAAGTGTTCTCACCGTTCTCACACTTTTGATCGTTTCTTTATGTATATATATATATATATATATATGGGAATGTTTAAATAAGAATGCTAAATATTGTGAAAACTGTGAGAACGAATGAAAAAACCGTGAGAACTCAATAAAAAACAATTCAAAATAAAAAAAAAAGTTATACATTTATCATTATTATTTGAATACAATGTTAGAAATTCAATTTAAACGTTTAAATTTACATATATTCGTAAATAAAGAAAAATTTACACATATGTTACTAATTTTTTTACACATGTTTAAATACAACAAATTTACACATGTGTAAAAATTTACACATGTGTAAAAGAATTAATAAGAGTGATTTTGAGATGAGAAATAAGTTATTTGATATGGAAAATTCTTTATTTGATGTTGTATTTTAATTACAATGAGGTTTGTATTAAAAATATTAGTTTAATTGGCTTTTTCATTCTTTCGCACAGTTCTCGCAACATTTGGCATTCTCAAGATAACCCTCCCCTATATATATAGGGTAGGGTCCTTTATCGCGAGAACCATGAGAAGCAGTGTGAACACAACCAAATAACAATTATTTTATAAATCTGGTTAAAAGTTGTATTTCGATATAACAATTATTATATATGTTATATTTCTTGACAACACCTACAGAATCACTACCATCCGTAATATATTACCAATACTATAAAATTTCCCTTTCGTATACATTACAATTTATAAAATTAAAACCCTTCTAAATATTTTTACAAATTTTTTTTATAAATCTCTAAGGTCATTCATATTGATGCACATATGCATAGTTTATACAGTAAATAGAGAATTAGTGTTAATGCAAATATGCATTAAGTTTGTATGTTTGGTTATCTTATGGGTTGTCTATTATTGTAGATCAATAAATTGAAAAAACATAAGTGAAGAAGGTAACTTTTGTTCTGAAATCGTGAATAAAGGGTACAAAAAAAGTCAGATACTATGGAGGATAATGACGTAATGGTTAATTAAAGAGTTAAAAAAGGTTGTTTGTAATTCATTGATGAAGTTGGGAAGATATGAACATGTGCATCACTTTATAAATGATGCTGTCGTTTGTATGCGAATATGCACTTTGGTTAATTTTGTCTCTGGTGGTTGATAGTTTAGTTATATTTGTATGTTTATGATGTAATATATTGTTTGGTATGGTATGAAGGTTGGGGATGCACATGTGCGTAGTTTGAAATATTATACATATTGGCAATGTATTACGAATGGTAGTGTAGAAGGAAGTGAAATTGTATAATATTGGTAATGTATTAGGGATGGTAATGTAAATGGAAGGGAAATTGTATAGGTGTTGTCAAGAAATATGAAATATACACATGTGCATTAGTAATTGTGTTGGGTCAAAATGGAGAATGATGTTATCGACATTATTGTTTGTATGTTTTAGCATCTTTAATAGGTTTTCCAAGCAAGGGGCGGCTTGCTTGGAGGACAAGGCTCAGAGGCCATAGATAGAAGACTACAGCTTACTTGTAGAGAGTGTATTTTGTGAGCCACCACCCCGGGGGCGCTCACCCGGGGTGGATGATTATCTTGTAATCCTTTATCACAATCAATGAAATTTTCTTTGTTCGAATCCTTTATTTATCTACATTTCTTGTTCATAAGTGTAAGGACATGTACTTATAGGTTTAAGCTTGTCTTGTGTTTATTTGTTTTGGGTTGGTTAGATGCTTCATTTGGGCTTGGTCGAACTAATATAGGTGTGCGGGTTTGGGCTTGGCCCAGTAGTAATAGGTCACCCTATGTACTTACAAATAGGGTGCACATAGGTCATTAATGGTTGTTGATTATTCCTTCTTATAACCGTGCGTTTACCAGACAATCCTTTAGAGATTGTGTGCACTTTGATAATATAACCGAAATAGCCTATTCTTCTTCTACACTTTTCTTGTTATTCTGCATCTTGATTAGTGTTTGTGATATCCGATTGGAGTTCCTAGACTTACAATTGGTATCAGAGCCTAAGAAGTATTTCGAAGGCTCGGTTTCATCGGATACTACTTGAAGAACAAGGCTGATTCAAAGTTTGTTGTTTAACCAATATTGTTCAACTGATTATTCTATTTGAGGTGTTTTTAGTAGGTTTATATTTTGATGTTTTGGCCAAAGTTTATATAAAATCCAGAATTTTGCATGAACAGTTTTAACATCAATTATAAATCTAGTTAAAAGTTGTATTCCGATATGTTTTTTGGAACGATTTCAAGGTGTTTGTAGGTTTTTCGGGCTTACTAGTGGAAAGAAATCAGTCAAAGATTTTGATTCCAATCTCCTACAATCTCGGAATTATGTTACATTGGATTAGTTTTGGTTTCCAAAATTAATCTTTTGGGGTGTACGGGACAAAACATTACATCGTGCGAAGTCAAGTGTACGAGTTTGAATATGCGGACCAGTGTGCGGTCAAGATTATATAGTGTGCTAAATTGTGGACTCGCTTTAGTGTACGGGCCCAATTATTGAGTGTGCTGTCCATCAGAACAGTGTGCAGTTAAGACAATAGTGTCTGGTTACTTATTAATTAAGTCTTTGATTGTTGAAGCCCAATAGAGTATGCGGCCTAACAAGGTGGTGTGCGGCCCAATCATTAAGGGGTGTGCAGTCCAAGTTGATAGTGTGCAACTAGAAAAACAGTGTGCGACTAGAACTATTGGACTGTTTAAATTTTGGTTCAAGTTGATAGTGTGCGGGTTCATTTTTGGACTATACGACTTATAATTTTGGGACCTTTTGGACTGTGTGACCCGTCTTTGACCTGGTTGACTGTGTGAATGCTATGACTGTTAAATCTGAACCGTGTTAACTTAATAAAATTGAACAAACTATCAGTTGTTAAACAAAATTATTTTTTCAATTATTACTTAAAGTTTGATTTTTCAGAAATGGAACTCACTAACTAGATCTCGTTAAGTGACAAGGCTGCCATGAACCAGGATCTTGATAACATCATAGGAACCAATAACTGGATCCCTAGGTTTCTATTAGGGGGATCATTTTCAGAATGGAAGTTCAGGTTCATCCAGTACATGAAAATCAAGGACCAAAAAGCTTGGAGGTCTATCTACAATAGACCAACTGTGAGCACCTATGTGGTAGACGAAGAAAAGGGGACTACTGCTGTCAAGGTTGAGATTGATGGAAAGGCTCTAGCAATGCTACACTCTGCATTGGTGCCTGAAATTGATGTTGGGGGTCAGGGAAGCTACTTCTACTCAGGAGCTGTGGAATGCTCTTTTGGCAATGTATGAGGGGAACAGGGAGATGAAAGAAAGCAAGCAAGATGGAGATGTGGACGCAGAGGTTCAACATGTTTAATCACTTTCCAGGAGAAACCCTTAAAAATCAAATTCAAAGGTTTATCTCCTTGATTAGTGAGATTATGACTCATAATATGATGCTGCAAAATTCAATAGTCAACAAAAAGCTGCTGAATGCCCTTCCTAGGAACTAGGACACAAATGTTACACTCATCAGGAGAACCAAGGATCTGACCCGTATAAGCCTTGCCGAATTAATATCCTCGCTCAAGTCTTATGAAATGGATGACAAGCAAAGATTATACAATCATACCTCAAGCTACAACAATGTTGCGGTCTCATCTAACACTTTGGTTTCACAGCACGAGGCTGGGTCTTTTCAAATGTTTCTTTCCAGTGTTCCCAACAACACTTCCACCTACCCTGGTTATTCTAGTTACATGCCTGCCAACCCAATTCAACAAGTGAACCCAGTTCAGTCTGCACCAACTCATGCTACATCTGGTACTGCTTCAAGCTCCGCACCTCCCTTCATGGTTTCTAAAGATTTTGAGGAAAATATGACATTCATGGCGGGGGTTATGAATTGTTATGATGCTTTTGTTGCTGGGAAGCTGACTGCCCATAACATCAGGGCAGTTGAGCTACATGAAGTCCATCCTGATGATATTGAAGAAATGGACATCACCTGGAAAATGGCCATGGTTGTGTTTCGTGCCAAGAACTTCGTCAAGAGAACTGGCAGAAACAGCTGGGAAGCTGCAAACAAGGAACTTGGATAGAACAAATCTAAACTCAGATTTTCAACTGCCACGAGCCATTGCATTTTGCTCGTGGATGCCGACAACCAAGAATAGAAAGATCATATTCGAATGTGACCATCACCGTCAGCTCAACATCAAGACCTACACCTACTGCTGTCTCTACAACTTGTCCAGCTAATAGCTCTACTTCAAATACATCTGCCACAAACCAAAACACAGTCTGTGGATCAACTTCAGTTGCGAACCTAAACAATGCTTTGGTGGCTTAGGAAGAGGGAGGTTTTGATTGGTCGAATCAGATGGCTGACTTGCGAGTCAATGAAGATACTGTGTTTCAAGCTTTCATGGCTCAGATGCACGGTGTAACTCCCACTCCTACTGAGGTATGTGTAGATAATATTTGTTGTACTAGTGCTTGTAGGGACAAAGTTAGTGGTTATAAAGAGCATGCCGACTCACTCATTATGCAACTATAATTATCCAAATCTGATTTATACCAGACTAAAAAGAAAATAAATGGATATAAGGATATGGTAGAGGCGAAAAAGCGTGATATCCGCCAGTTGCAAAATGACTTGAGTTAAGAAAAATGTAGGTATCTCCACTTCAAAGAACTGTCAGAAAAATTAACTGTTGAACTGGATTCTCTAAAATCAACTTTTGAAAATATAGAGTTCAATTTTAAAAAAGTTTGATGTTTCAAGTGAAATGGTTGAGAAAATGATAAACAAACAGTTAAAAGACAGTCAAAAGAAAGTTAGGAATAAAGGATTGGGATTTGTATGCATGCATCCACCATACAATCACAATTACACTTCTATTCCTATGATTGAAGAGGAGATAGCTAACATGCCTAACATGGTTTATGAGCAGGCTAGTGATGTAAAGGTTGAATTAGCCAAGCCCAAGAAAGACAAAATCACAAGGCCCGATAAAATTGAAATTAAATTAGAAGAACAGGCCGTCTATAAAACGTTCATAAAACCTGTTGATGTCTCAAAGCATACTAAGACTATAAGTTTTGAGAAAAATGCCAATGGTGATAAACATTTTCAAGTATTAAATAATATTGAATCAACAATTACTCAAAATCCATCTGAACTGCAAAATCAAAAAGAAGAGTCTCAAATCAAATCAACCTATCTTAAGTTTGCTATGATGAATGATTTGGTTAAATTCATCAAAGAGTGTGAGTCTAGCAAACAATCTGAATCAACTACTTTGTTCGTTTCTTCATGTGACTTGTGTAAACTCATAATTATTTTAATCTGTCGAGTCTAGTGATGAATCTTCTGAAGAAGTTGAATCAGAACAAACGAAAGTAGAATCATGACCCATAACAGAATCTTCTATTGAATCCAGTGATGAATCAATAACAAAAGCCTCTGTTCAGCCACAGAATGTTACCAATTCTGAATCAGCTGAACAAACGGTGTCTCTTGAAACTGAGAGCAGTGCTACGGATTCAACTGACACTGTTTGTGAGAGAATAAAAGTTACTAACCCAGTTACTTCACATGCAGAAAAAGTGATTATTGAAGATTGGGTAGATGATGACGAGGATGATGATGTTGAATTGCTTGATTTAAAATTAAAAATTTAGAAAAACAATCTTTTAGTTTCTGAAAAGTCAAACAATGTTTCAATTTCTAATGATGCTTTGAATTGTGTGGGCTCAGTTTTTAAGAGGGATGGATGTTTGAATACTTGCTTGGATTCTATTTCTGATTGCTTAAATTCAATTGTTTTGCCAAATAAATCTGATGCGTCTAAGAATCTGTTGGTAAAACAAACTAAACAGAGTGGAGAGACAGAGTATGTTCCACCTAAATCAAGGTTGAAAAATGTGTGTACAGATAATCTAGATAGTAAAAATTCAAAAACACAAGAGGTAAATAAGCAATGTAGGAATCAAAGTAAGCCTGTTTCGTCAAGACCTCAGGATCCACACAGGTCTTCTAGTTCTGAAAAGGCTGATAGATCTCCAGCGAAGCGTCATGTGAAACGTCAAATATGTTACACATGTGGCCTTGCTGGTCACATAGCAAAAAATTGTCGGCATCGTCCTGAAAAGCTCAAGGAAGGGTAGCATCAGAAGGCTCCAAAAGGGAATAACAAATAAGCTAAATAGGGGAAGATTGAAAAATCTAAACCTGCGAAGAGTCTGGATTCCAAGGTGAAGCCTTCTGATGAAGATTGGAACAAGGCTAAACAATTGAACTAGAAAAGTCACTTGAAGTCTTCGAATTCAACATTGCAAAATACAAACGTTTTGAAAAACAACAAGAAAATTTGGAGACCTAAAAGCCCTGTTCAAACCACTCCTTCTAAATCCTCCTGTTCTACTAATAGACCTACCTTTTCTGAAAATGATATGGTTTGGATGCAAGTAACTTATATGAATGAGAAGGGTTTGCCCACTACCACTATGGCCTAGGTACCCAAATCTAGCTGATCCCGCATAATGTGCAGGAACGACTATGGAGGGCTATCATTAGACTTTAGTATATTGATAGTGGCTGTTCCAGGCATATGACCAATGACTTATCCCAGCTAAGCGATATTGAAGAATTCAATGGTGGATTTGTTGCATTTGCGGGAGGAGAAAAAGGTCAGATCACCCAACGAGGCACTGTAAGGAATGGTGATCTCTATTTCAAAAATGTAAACTACGTTCCTGGGTTGAAGCATAGCCTGCTGAATTTCTCTCAAATTTGTGACGATGGCTACTCAACTCATTTCATTGACAAACACTGTCTTATTTTAAAACCAGGAATCGTCATTACTGAGGACTGGATTTTGCTAAAATCTGACAGAAAAGGAAACGCTTATGTAATTGACATAAACAAACCACCTTCTGAAAGCATTACATGTTTGTTATCGAAATTCTCTGAACACAATGCCATGTTGTGGCACCGTCGTCTTGGACATGCAAATGTCAAGAACTTGAACCGTGTTGCTAAATTGGGGTTGGTAAGGGATCTACATGTAAAAGCTTTCATAAATTTTGAAAAATGTGTGTCTTGTCCTAAGGGTAAACAACATAGAAAACCTCATATTTCTAAGTTGGTAACTTCAATTAATAGTGTGATGCAGCTCCTTCACATGGATCTTTTTGGTCTTGTGAACATGCTCAGCATCTTAGGAAAGTCTTATTGTTTAGTAATTACTGATGATTACTCATGTTTTACTTGGGTTTTCTTCTTAGCTAATAAAAGTGAGATTGCAGAGCTTGTTAAGCGGTTTATCATATTTATGGAGAATCAGACCAACAAAAAGGTGAAGGGAATCCAAAGCGATAATGGCACCGAGTTCAAGAATGCTGAGCTGAACTTCTTTTATACTCAAAGGGGAATAGCTAGACAGTACAGTACTACTAGAACTCCACAACAGAATGGGGTAGTAGAAAGAAGGAATAGAACCCTGATTAAAGCAGCCCGTACTATGTAGTGTGATTCTAAACTCCCAGTCTTCTTCTGGGATAAGATGATAAATACATCGTACTATGTTCAAAACAAAGTTTTAATCAACAAAGCACGTATGAAGACGCCTCATGAAGTACTGTTTGGCGAAAAACCCTCTGTTGGGCATTTTCGAGCTTTTGGTTGCCCATGTACCCTACTGCACTTAGACGCAATTCCAAAGTTTGATGCTAGGGAGATGAATGTTACTTTATCGGCTATGCTAGAAAAGCTGCACATGAGAACAAGACAGCATATAGAGCGTACAACAAAAAGACAAGACAGATCGTCGAGTCGTTCGATGTACAGTGGCTTGCGGACTACCAAACAGATGTTGGAAACGGGCCATTTACTCTCTATAATTATGCTCATCTGTTTAAATTGTTTGATATCCTTGATCACTTACCTCCTGTTGTTTCTGCAGATAAAGCAGGCCCTTCCAATGTTGCTCCAGGTTTTTCAGTTATTCCAAATAATGTTGATGAAGAGGGAATGTTGAAGGTGAGGGGGATGCTGAAGTTGTGGGGGATAGCACAACTGCAACATCAACTTCAACAACTACACCTGTAAAGCCAGAAGTTCCGAAACATACGGATTCTCTCAAAGCAGAAGTGGAAACTTCAAATTCGTCTGATGATGAAGATTCATCGAACAATCAAGATGACCTGTTTTCTAATGACGCAATTCCAGACGAGTATGTTATAGACGAAACTGTGGAGGAACCTGTGATTGAACCTTTGGAACCAACACCAACTGAAAACCTGACAAATCAGCCACCAACAGGAACTGTTCAAGAATCTGTTGTTCCTACTAGTGTCCAAAGGGATCATCCTGTTGAGAATGTGATTGGACCTATTGGGGTTGTGGTTTTGACCAGAAGTCAGACAGGAATCATCAACACATGCATGTACTCGTGTTTCATCTCTCAAGTTGAGCCTAAAACGATCACTATGGCTCTTCAAGAACCTAGTTGGGTAGATGCCATGCAGGATGTACTGAATCAGTTTGAAAAACTGCAAGTGTGGAAGTTGGTTAGACTGCCTGCTGGAAAGAAATCACTGGGAACTCCTTGGGTTTATCAAAACAAATGAGACGATAGTGGAGTGATTGTAAGAAACAAGGCAAGACTAGTGGTGCAGGGGTTCAGTCAGATTAAATGGCTCGACTACGATGAAGTGTATACTCTCGTGGCTAGACTAGAAGCCATTCGAATCTTTCTGGCCTATGCATCATTCAAGGGGTTCAAGGTGTATCAGATGGATGTTAAGACGGTGTTCCTGTATGGCAAAGTGAAAGAAGAGATTTACGTCGCTCAGTCGCCAGGTTGTGTTGATCCACGTTATCCAGAGCAGGTGTATAAACTTGACAAAGCACTGTATGGGTTGCATCAGGCACCCTGTGCATGGTATGCTACATTGACTGAGCACCTGCTCGCAAATGGATACACTCGGGGAATCATCGATCAGACCCTGTTTATTCATAAGGTGGGAGAAAACCAAAACCTAGTGCAAATCTATGTGGATGACATCATCTTTGGGTCCACTAGTGATGCATTATGCAAAGAATTTGAGGAAGTCACGAAGAAGCAGTTCGAAATGAGTGCTTTGGGAGAAATGAATTTTTTTCTAGGATTGCAAGTTCGTCAAGATTTAACGGGTATCCTGATTCATGAGGGAAAGAATGTTGATGACATCATTGCAAAATTCAAACTTCAGGATGCTAAGCCTGCAAACACTCCTATGGCTAAGAGACCAGTTCTAACTGAAGATCTGGAAGGAGAAGCTGTTGATGAGATATTATATCGGTCCATGATTGGTTCGTTGATGTATTTGACTGCCAGTAGACCGGATATCATGTTTGTTGTGTGTCAATGTGCACGTTATCAGGCCACTCCTAAACTCTCTCACTTAAATGTTGTCAAGAGAATCTTTAGATATCTTAAGGGAAAGCCTAGACTTGGCCTTTTGTATCGTGGAGATTGTCCATTTGATTTATGTGCTTTCTCTAACAGTAATTTTGGAGGTGCAAGCAGGGATATGAAGTCCACATCAGCTGGATGCCATTACCTGGGCGATAGACTTATCTCCTGGCAATGCAAGAAGAAGAAGACGGTATCACTTTCAACTGCAAAGGCTGTATTCAGCTTGTTGCTCCTAGGTGATATGGATTCAACACCAACTGGTGGACTACGATTTGAGTTTATCTCAGGCTCCTATCTATTGTGATAATGATGTAGCTATCCAAATAGAGAAAAATCCTGTGTATTTTTCTAAAACTAAGCACATTGCCATCAAAATTCATTTTATTTGTGACTCATTCAACCAGGGACTTATCTCAATGGAACAGATTCACACTGACGACAATGTCGCGGATCTGTTCACAAAACCGGTTGATCGAACACGTTTTACTGTACTTCTTGAACTTCTAAAAAATGGTCGAATTCGAGGACTTAACTTGGTCACACAAAAACATTTTTCTTCGTTTGTATAAATTTATTTCTTAAAATTGTTTTTCGGTTATTCTTTTTATTTTCAATTTTAAGCAAAAATTTAGGGGGATGTAGTCTCTCAGAAAAATACAAAAACATTAAAAATATAAAAATTGTTTTTATTAAGCTCTTTGATATAATGCGGGAAATGAAATGAATTTTTACTACGTGGATTAAGGCTGACTCATGTAAGACCAGTATTAAAATGGTCTGACTCTAGAGCAATATGTTGGTAGGCTTTATCCTGATGGCTGAAAACTTTGGTTGGTTCTTTGCAGAACTTAAAATTATATTATGACCTCGGGAAAGAACGTCACTTGGAATTATTACATTTCTATTTGAATGCTTGTGTGATGTCCTGATACACACAATTTTGGTCTAGTTTTGAAATCTTTTCTTACAAACTAGTGTATCTCCTCTGTTTTGCGTGTGCAAAGACCTGGAGGTGCTAGGCAACGTCAGCTTCTACTGCATCCAGACACATGCTGACCTAGTTGTACGTTGTCATGCTATAGATCAATTACACCCGAAAGAGGCCCTCTAGTGCCCAAAAGAAACCCCAAAAACTGTATCATAGCAGTGACATTTTGCCTCTACGACCATCATACAAATACAAAACCAATGAAATCTTGTGTTACATAGTTGGGATTTGTATAAATACGTTTATCATTTGCACATATAAATTTTTGTTCAATTTCGAGCTTTAAATCGCGTTGTGGAAAGTTATACGCGAACTGATGCGTGAACGTAATCAGTTTAACGCGAAAAACACTCTGGAATAGTGACATAGGCTTAACATACCTTAAATAAACCTTACATAACTTAGAAATAAGTTTTGGATGGTTTGGTGTGTCGAAAACAAGTTTATTCGATCACAGGGACTATTTACGACAAACTGTGAAAGTATGCCGATTCCTACTGTAACGAACATTCCGGAATATGAACATAAGCTAAACATACTCTAATTATCCCTTACATAGCTTAGAAATTGTCACACCCCGAAATTATCAGAGCTGGCGTGACTGGACTGGTATCTTCATTGCAGAGTGGAAGCAAATAAGCAAAGACTTTCTAGAAATGAACGCCCACTAAGTACTCGACTCCACATGGTTCTCCTATTCCAACCGTGCCTTGTCTTAGAACTGTAACCTGAGAAAGAACATGCGAGAAAAGTCAACATAAAGTTGAGCGAGTTCATAGTTTATTTGTAAAAGATTTGAAATAAAACTTTTCAATAACCGGTTTGTGAAATAATATTGAGAAAACGAATTTAGAAATCATTTTCTTGTCAAGTTATATGGAAACTTTGTATTTGTAACGCATTAATGCCGTAAAACCATGTATTTGTAAACTCTTGTATTTGTAAAGTATGTATAACCGCCAATGCCCACCCTGACTTTGACTCCATGCCCGCATAAACCTATGCCTTGAATTTGTATAAAACATGATATTTAATTTGTAAAAATCAAGTATTTCTGAAAGTATGTATGTCCCTGGTATGTAGCAATAAGGAAAAAGGGATCACCACTGGGTTGCAAAGCCAATGGTATGTGTGAAGTGATGCAGGAAGACTCAAACCTAGCAGATTTATGCGTCGGGTTCAAAGTCACCCCATGGTCCGCAAAGTTGGACTCAGGAGTTGGGCTCGCTACACCCAAACAGATCTATCGCTCTTAACCCTCGGTCCTACAATGAGGATTAATGGCCCCAAGTAACACCTACCCACTCACATAATCTAAGTAGTATACCCTCCTTAAGCTAACCATACCATGTATAAAAGTGTCTGAAATAATTGTAACATATATTTTACCCCAGCATCTAAGGCCGAACCTCCCCAGCCTCTAAGGCTAAACCTCCCCAGCCTCTAAGGCCAACTACCCATGACTCTCTATATTATCACCAGACGATCCATCCCTAGTCATGAAAATCATTCACATTTCGATAATATGCTTTTGTTTTGTAAAACAAAATCGGTATATTTAGTATAATCCATTCGAATAAGATTTAGAAATACGAGTTTTCGTTCATTCAAAAGCTTTGTATGTTCTTGCAAAACGTGCTTTATCAACAATATGCAATCTTTGTTCATCGAAAACTTTGTATGTTTCTGAAAACGTGCATGTCTTTCCAACCCGAAAGCATTTATAAAAATGTAAAACCGTAAAAAGGTGGGGTTATGAACTCACCTGAATTGTCTTGTGTAAAGCGAGCTAATTACGATTTCGTGATGTCGTTTCCAAGATGAGACTCGCTAGCGTGCATTCTACAATATTCCTAACACGGAAGATCTTATAAGTTTCTAAGTAAATGCGGTAACTACATTACGTGTCACCGAGCTCTACCGAATCGCTAATCGAACGATTCGACGGAAAGTTGCTAACTTTACGAAGATGACTAAGTTAAGCTTTGTTTGGTTTGTTTATTCGTCGGTATTTAAGAAGTCATGAAAAGACTTAGCTCTCGAGAGGTTTGAAATATATGAATATTTATATAAAAGTATATAAATATATTGTTATAATCGCGTTAGTTGTCATGAGAAATCGTATGTGTATAAAAAGGATATTTTCACGAAAATAATATATAACAAACTCGTATTATATATCGTGTTTCGTATAATCTTTGCCAAAATATTCGTATATGCCGTTTAGGCGTATAAAATAAATATTAAGAAGTTATATTTACTTTATAAAAGAATCGTCGAGTCGTCGTGTTTGAAAATAAATATGACTATATTTATTTTATAAAAGAATTCGACTTGCTTGACGGAAATAAATATATGGCTATATTTATTTATAAAAAGATTCGTTTTGTACGATAATGGAAATAAATATATAAACTATATTTATTTTTATAAAACGAATTCGCGTCGTTGATATTCGAAATAACATATAAACTATATTTAAGTTTATAAAAGAACCGTCATGTTTTTGGTATTCAAAACAAATACATAAACCGTATTTATTTTTATAAAATGAACGCGTGTTGTTTGGTATTTGAAATAAATATATAGTTATATTTATTTTCTATAAAACGAGATTGGTTTGTTTGTTGTTGGAAATAACATATGAAATCTCATTTGTGTTATCGGCATTTGAAAATAAATATAAAAGTTATATTGATTTTTGTAGAAGAGTTGTCGAATTTTGACGTTTCAACTAAATATAATAACTAAATTTATTATTGTAAATAATATCCGCCTCCGAAGTTTTCGTATGTTCGTAAAGCGTCGTCAAAAGAAATTGCATATTTGTATGTCTTTCTAAAAGTTTAGTTGAATCCGAGAGTTTAAAACGCGTTTTATTTTTACGGATTTTCTCGAAAAACGGGCAGAGTTTCCTCTGTTTTTAGACGCCCCCAACAACATAAGTTGTCGTTATTTTATCAAAATTCAACAAATATTCAATTATCAATCCAATAATTTCTATGCATTTGCCAAATTATATAAACGAAGTAATAAATAAAACCAAGTTAAATTTAACTAATAACTCGTCGTTTTGTTTGGTTCGAGCTCGTTGTCACGGTAATATTTAAGTAAGAATAACATAATTAGTTATCGCGCCAGGACTTTACCAAAATCTCGGTTGAAAAGCTGAAAAGTTGATTGTGTTGACCGAGTCAACCGAGTTGACTCGCTGAGTTGACTCGTTGCGCTGGCTCAGTTGACCGAGTTGACTCGGTTTGACCGAGTCGACCCGAACTGCTTCACATCTGACTCGAGCCGCAAAACCCGTTGACTCGAACCGTTGACCGAACCCAAACCCGAACCACAGCTCGAACCATACCCGCTCCGAACCATCACCAAATACGATCCAAACATAACCTGAGCACGATCTGGACATGAACAAACCTAACATCTTCAACATCTCCTCATCTTTAACAAATCTTCAAACAAAATACAAGAAACAAGCAGGGGGGTTTTACCGCTGAAACCCTACGGACCGAAGCAAGGACCACCGGTCCAAGACAAGGACCGCCGCTCACCATCACCGATTCTCTCTCTCTCTCTCCTCTCCGTTCTCTCCCTCCTGTCTCCCCCTTCTCGTCACCGTCGCCGCACCACTACCGCCGCCGTGAGCGGCAACGCCACTCTCTCTCCTTGGCCTCTCTCTCTCCTTCTCGTCTTTCTCTCTCTCCCTCGTCTTTCTCTCTCTTTGATGTCCGCCTTTGCAGTCGTGAGCCACCACCCGAGGGTGGTGGTTGGCCGGTTAATCGAAAGAGAGGGGGGCACGTGTATATCAGGGGTGGGGGTTGAGTGTCTACAAGTGTGTGTGTCGTCTGTGACAACTGGCACGAAACCGGTAATTTCCGTACACTTTAACTATTAGTTAATGACTGCAATTATGTGCTTAATTGTCAGCAATGGCTGAACAGATACTAAACAAGTGAATTCATGCACGTTGTATACTACAAAATATTGCTTTATGCATAAACGAGAGCGTTGCGTAAAAAATACTAGTAAACTCACCGGTAAGACACACTGTGTCAACAGAACTGCAGAAAGCAGTCAGACATTAGAATTGAGACAAGGACCGCCGCTCACCATCACCGATTCTCTCTCTCTCTCCTCTCCGTTCTCTCCCTCCCGTCTCCCCCTTCTCGTCACCGTCGCCGCACCACTGCCGCCGCCGTGAGCGGCAGCGCCACTCTCTCTCTCCTTGGCCTCTCTCTCTCCTTCTCCTCTTTCTCTCTCTCCCTCGTCTTTCTCTCTCTTTGATGTCCGCCTTTGCAGTCGTGAGCCACCACCCGAGGGTGGTGGTTGGCCGGTTAATCGAAAGAGAGGGGGGCACGTGTATATCAGGGGTGGGGGTTGAGTGTCTACAAGTGTGTGTGTCGTCTGTGACAACTGGCACGAAACCGGTAATTTCCGTACACTTTAACTATTAGTTAATGACTGCAATTATGTGCTTAATTGTCAGCAATGGCTGAACAGATACTAAACAAGTGAATTCATGCACGTTGTATACTACAAAATATTGCTTTATGCATAAACGAGAGCGTTGCGTCAAAAATACTAGTAAACTCACCGGTAAGACACACTGTGTCAACAGAACTGCAGAAAGCAGTCAGACATTAGAATTGAGGCCTAGGTATAGGTCCAACAACAAGAATACATTAAAACCCAAGAGTACACACAAGGGTTTAATATATATACTCTCCGGAAGCAAAAATAAGCACTAAAAAGCACACGAAACGCACTTTAAGTGCAGAATTTTGTATAATTCAGCTTTTTGCACACGAATATTATGCAGAAATCACGTTTTATTATCCAAAATACTTCCCCAAGTGTTGGGAATTGAAATGATACAAAAAGGTACTTAGAAGACACTAAAAAGTGTGATTTAGCACTTTAACGACCCAGTGTCTAACCGAACAACCGGATAATACCCGGAACACCAAAATAATGCTAGAAGCATTGTTTTTATTTTTCTAAGCTAGTTAGGGTCCCCGAATACCCTAACACACTATATATTACTTAACATACTTAAACACTAAATCTAATACTTAACATGTAACTAGATATTGTAAGTAACATTTAGGATGGAACTAGGACCCCCCCCCCCCCATAACCGGTTGTGTGAGAGTGGGGACACCCCATGATTTCTTCCATTTATTTATTGGATCATGTTGGATGAAAGAGGAACACATTGACCTAAAGATAAACACTTGTTGGAAAATCTTCTTATAAACCACAAGACCTTACCACTTCTCATCTTCACTTAGAACCAACACCAAAACTCCCTCCTTCCTTCTTCCTTGGCTACGGCCTCAACTACACACACACACACTTTCATTTTTGATCCACATCCATCCATTCCAAGGTGATATTGAGGTGTAAGAAGGTCACTAACGAAGGTCGGGGCAAGCGGATCTTGAAGGACCTTCACCATTTGCTTTTATCCACCTCATTTGCACTCTTGAGCTTCCCTAGCCTTGTGCTACTAGTAAGTGCTTCAAATCCTCATCTTGTTCATGTTTTTGGTGGTTAATAGGTGATTTAATGGTTAAAAATTATGAACACTAAAGATCATAACATAAAGTCTTGAACATAAGTGATTAATGGTGGATAAAGAGTAGAAATGTGTGTAAATCTTGTGAAACTTGTCTAGTTGTGATTATGTGATGTTGTTTGTTACTAGAAGTGGGATGGATCATCACCTAACCATACTAGATTATGTTCAAGAACATGAACTAGTAGTGTGTTAGTGTAAAAATTATAAAAAATGGTGAACCCTTCCACTCATGAAACATGAACTTGAGTAAAAGTAATTTTTCTTGTAAAATAAGACTCTAAACATGTAGATCTAAAGATCTACAAGTGGTTTTTCGGAAGAACCAAACGGAAAATGCTAGTTTTGTTAAAACCCGGACCTTACATAAACTAAAAGCATTTTAGTGAATAAACAAGTGTGTAAACACTTTTACACACTTGTGTCACAAGAAAATTCCACAAAGAAATACTTTTGAAATTCATGACTAGAAGTTGTGAAAATACATACTCCTTAAAAATAAAATTTTTAAGAAACTAAACTTATTTTTAAAGATAACAAGACTTACTAAATGTGCTAGTAAGTTACTACACATTTTTGTAAATATTCAAGTTCATGAAATGGAGAAATTAGTGGTTATTGTTGATGATTATTGTTGATAATTGTTGACAATTTAAAAGAAAATAAACACATGTTTTGAAAACATGGGAAACCTCCATTTTTAGGGGAAACTCTGTCAAAATTTTTATAAATTTTGACACTTAGAAAAATATAAGTTTTTGAGAAACTTATTCCCTAAAAATGTATTTAAAGGTATTACCAAGGTTTCCCCTAATTTTGGTGATAAGAAATGAGGATTTCTTCAAGAATAAAAATGGATATAAGTATGTATATTTTTGAGAGAAAAATATATATTATTTGATCACCAACTTTTGTGCTAAGTGTATATAGTATGTGTTATACGTGCTAGTGTATTAAGACTTAAAAATACACTAAATACTCATGAGAAGTATAAACACAAAAATACACATACAACACACAAGATACATAATTCGGGTGCAAAGTGCAAAACACGAGATACTTATATTAATTTTTGAGAAAATAATATAAGTAAGATACTTAGTTAAAAATATAAAATATTTTTAACACAATAATATATACACAAAAGAGAGTGACTGTACTTGTGCGACACAAGTCTAGTGACTAACGTTAAGAAAACGCGTATAGGTTACGACGTTAATTAAGCAAATCCGGTGAAGTTTACGACACAAGGAACGCAAAGTTGTGAGTTCATGCTCCCCCTTTTCTTTAACTGTTTTCAGTTTTTATAACTTCGGGGGTGAAATACATGTACAAATGTACAATATTTATAAATGGTATGATATAAATACAAGAAGCACACTTGGTGAGAACGAGAACCAAGTGTGACGAAATATAAGAATACAAGAAGCACACTTGGTGAGAACGAGAACCAAGTGTGACGAAATATAAAAATACGAGAAGCGCACTTGGTGAGAACGAGAACCAAGTATGAGGCGTTATGAGAAATGATGCGAGAAATCGTGTCACGAATAGGGTACAGAAGCACCATTAATCAACAATATACCTAGACCGCAGAACAAAAGGTTAGATCTAACGGGTGCCGGGCAGCCACACTCTCGGTGAGGGCGAGAATCGAGTAGTGCTTTTGTGTCTCAGAATATACCAACTAAATGCCTAAGGTTTGGTGACTTCCTATGTCGTGTCACATGTTAATGGATTTGCAACCCATTAACAATCCTGATACTTACAGGAATACCTTAATTACATAAAATTCATACTATACTAAAACTTGATTTATACTTGAAGTACGTGGGGTACTCAAGAAGAACTTGAATTATACTTGAGTACGTGGAGTACTCAAGAAGACTTGAAATATACATGAGTACGTGGGGTACACATGAAACTTGATTTATATATGAAAACTTGATTTATACACAAACTATGTTTTCATACAAAGTATACAAACGTGAAATACAAAAACTGCATGAATTCACACCAACATTATGTTGACGTTTTTCCAAAACTCACATGTATTTCAGGTAACTAGGATGGATGTGCGCGCGGTTTTACTCATGCTTGTGGATGTCGCTTTGTTTATCTTTAAATAAAGATGTGACTTATAAGACGATATGTTATCTCGTGTTGTAAACAGTTGACTTATGTTTTCAAATTATGGTATTTGAAGTTGTTTTCATGAGCATGTAGTATGTTTACATTTCGTATGCAATGAGAACCTTTCATGATCACACCTCGTGCTTCCGCCGCAGAAAGGGGTGTGACAGATTGGTATCAGAGTTGCGATTGTAGTGAACCAGGATTCCTTCTCGAGTCTAGTCTACAATCTCTAGGATCCTTTCACGAAAACACTTTTTTCAAAGAGTTTTCATTGCATAAAACGTCCTGCGACATCCACTACCTGAAACTGTCTACAAGAGTCTAGAAGAGACACTATGAGACTTAGGGTGCACATGAGTAGCACTTGTCGTTGACTAGAAATTACTTGCAATTATGTGTGATAATTAGCATACTAGAAGTAGAATGTCACAAGTATACGTGACTTTATCTGAAAGCGATGGCCCATCTGAAGGAAGAAATACGAGTATGAAACGAACTGTGCGGACTGTGCAAGGAGTTACGTAATTAGGGATGCATACATAATTATGGAATTCAGTGCACAGAAACCACAACAAGTCTTGTCACGTATAGATTCCCTCAGTGCAAGCCTGCTAAGTACTCTGCTAGAGTAATAGTTGTTTGATGTCACTTATGTGGTATACCTGTGAATATATATACTACTACTGTCCAGTATGACGATATCAAACAAATGTTTAACCCTGTTGTGTTATGTTCTGTCAGAACATGGCATCCAGGAAAGCTGTGAATGCTCGCAATGATGATCAACCTCCTCCTCCCCCACTGCCGAGAACTGCTGAAGAGCTGAACGCTCTACTAGAAGAAAGGATCTCCGCTGCTATCGTCCAATACGAGGCAAACCGAACTCAAGACAGTGGCGGCCAAGCAACGCTAGACGTAATGGGAACGGAGATTCATCTGGAGGCAATGCAGCTCAAGGTAATCTTAAGACAATTTGCTAAGCATGGAGAAATTTATGAACGGTCCTTGTTTCATTATTTCTTCGATTGCTCACATGTGAATTGGTTGAATCAATTCCTGGCTGCACTTTCAAGCAGTTCCTCGACTGCAAGCCGATGAACTATGACGGCACAGGAGGTGCAGTAGCATTTGTGCGCTGGACGGAGAAGACTGAAGCTACTATCCGCATGAGCAAGTGTACCGCGGATCAGCAAGTCACATTTGCTACCGGATTGTTATCGTTGAACCCAACAGAGAAGACCGAGACACATGCTGAGTCGTCCGGTGACAAGAAGAGAAAGCATTCGAATCTGAATCAAGCAACTCGTAACAACAAAGGTTTCAACAATAAGAAGCGTGATGTTAACCCGCCTCAGGAGGCGAAGACCCTTGCAACCAAAGCATACCAAGGCTCCATGCCTAGATGCCAAAAATGTAAGTATCATCATGAAGGAGCTTGTCGCATTCCAAGGTGCGACAAATGTGGTAAGTTGGGTCATCAAACAGAAGACTGTTGGGGAAAAGGAAAGAACCGGAATGGAAATGGTGCTGGTAACAAGAATGGTGATGGGAAAGGGTGGAACCAAGGATGCTTCAGATGTGGAAGCAATGATCATTTCATGAAGGACTGCCCAGAGGGAAACAATGCTCAGGCCCGAGCATTTGTGATTGGAGCAAAGAACGCACGCGAGGACCCTAACGTGGTCACCGGTACGTTTCTCATTAACAATCACTTTGCATCCATATTATTTGACACTGGCGCCGATTATAGCTTCATGTCTGTGGAATTTAAACGCATACTCGGAATAGAATCTAGTAGATTAGAAATTCCTTATTCCATGGAACTAGCCAATGGTAAACTTGTTGAATCGAGCGAAGTTGTTAGAGGCTGCACACTAGAACTTGGCGAATGAAATTTTAGCATCGACCTCTTACCTATTCAATTGGGTAGCTTCGATGTAGTAGTCGGAATGGACTGGTTGTCCAAGAACAAAGCTGAAGTTGTTTGTCACGAGAAAATCATTCGCATCCCTTTGGCGAACGATGAAACTCTCATCGTGCATGGAGAAAAACGAGACGCACCTCTTCGAATCATCAGTTGCATGAAGGCACAGAAGTGCTTAAGGAAAGGATGTGTTGCCTTCCTAGCACACGTTGTAGATAAGAAGGCTGAGGAGCCGAAACTCGAAGACATTCCTGTGGTGAAGGAATTCCCTGATGTGTTCCCTGGAGATCTGCTAGGACTACCTCCGCAACGACAAGTCGAATTCCGTATAGACTTGGTTCCAGGAGCCGCTCCTGTAGCCAAGGCACCCTATCGACTTGCGCCATCCGAAATGCAAGAATTATCTACACAACTCCAGGAGTTGTTAGATAAAGGATTCATAAGGCCAAGCTTCTCACCTGGGGAGCTCCAGTATTATTCGTGAAGAAGAAGGATGGAACACTGCGGATGTGTATCGATTACAGGGAACTGAACAAGCTCACTATTAAGAATCGGTACCCGCTACCGAGGATTGATGACTTATTTGATCAACTGCAAGGATCAAGCTACCATTCCAAGATCGACCTTCGATCTGGATACCATCAGCTGAGAATCCAAGAGGAAAGCGTACCAAAGACTGCATTCAGAACACGCTATGGGCACTACGAATTTCTTGTGATGCCATTCGGGCTGACGAATGCACCAGCGGTCTTTATGGATCTGATGAACCGCGTATGCAAACCATATCTCGATAAATTCGTGATTGTATTTATCGATGATATCCTGATTTATTCGCGAACGAAAGAAGAGCACGAGCAACATCTCAGAACCATCTTGGAACTACTGAAGAAAGAGAAGCTTTATGCAAAGTTCTCGAAATGCGAATTCTGGATTCGCGAAGTACAATTTCTTGGTCACGTTGTGAATGAGAAGGGAATTCATGTAGACCCGTCCAAGATAGAAGCAATAAAGAATTGGGAAGCTCCCAAGACCCCAACCGAAGTTTGACAATTTTTGGGCTTAGCGGGCTATTACCGACGTTTCATCGAGAACTTCTCAAAGATAGCTCAACCGCTAACGACCCTTACACAGGAAGACAAGAAATACGACTGGGGTCACAAACAAGAAGAAGCCTTCCAGTTACTTAAAAACAAGCTCTGCGATGCACCAATACTATCATTACCCGAAGGCACTAAAGACTTCGTGGTATACTGCGACGCCTCACGACAAGTCTTGGGTTGCGTGCTCATGCAACGCCAAAAAGTCATCGCTTACGCTTCAAGACAACTGAAGGTACATGAAAGAAACTATACCACTCACGAACTGGAGCTGGGTGCAGTGGTATTCGCCTTGAAGATCTGGCGACATTATTTATATGGTACTCGATGTACAATTTTCACAGATCACAAAAGCTTACAACACATATTTGATCAGAAGGAATTGAATATGCGCCAGCGGCGATGGGTCGAGCTGCTGAATGATTATGTCTGTGAGATAAAGTACCATCCTGGTAAGGCAAACGTTGTAGCGGACGCGTTGAGCCGAAAAGAAAGGGTTAAGACCCTAAGGGTTCGAGCGTTAGAAATGACCATTCGAACGAACCTCACAGCACGCATTCGTGATGCACAACAAGAAGCTCTTAAAGGAGAGAACCGTAAAGCTGAATACCTACGGGGTATGCTGAAATACATGGTGCCAAACGAAGAGGGAGCCTTATACTTCAAGAAGCGTATTTGGGTTCAACTCTATGGTGGCATACGAGAAGTCATCCTTGATGAAGCCCACAAATCGAGATATTCGATCCATCCAGGATCGGACAAAATGTATCAAGACTTCAAAGAATATTATTGGTGGCCGAGACTCAAGAGCGACGTTGCTGTCTACATTGGAAAATGCCTAACCTGTGCTAAGGTTAAGGCCGAATATCAGAAACCGTCCGGCCTACTACAACAACCAGAGATTCCCGTGTGGAAATGGGAACAAATCTCGATGGACTTCATAACAAAATTACCCAGGACCCCGAGAGGGCACGATATGATATGGGTAATAGTTGATCGACTAACGAAATCTGCGCATTTCCTACCGATCCGAGAGAAGGATAGCACTGGAAAGCTTGCAGAGATATACTGAAGGGAAATTGTGGCACGTCATGGAGTGCCAATCTCAATCATTTCAGACAGAGATGGACGCTTTGTCTCAAGAATCTGGCAATCATTTCAGGAAGCCTTTGGATCTCAGTTAGATCTGAGCACGGCATTCCATCGTCGAACAGACGGCCAGAGCGAACGGACTATACAAACGTTAGAAGATATGCTTCGCGCATGTGTCATGGATCTAGGCGGCAGCTGGGATACTCATCTACCTTTAGTTGAGTTTTCCAACAATAACAGTTATCATACGAGCATAAAAGTCGCGCCGTTCGAAGCTCTGTATGGCCGCAAATGCCAATCGCCCTTATGTTGGGCAGACGCTGGAGATAAACGTATGGTTGGTCCTGAAGTTGTACAAGAGACAACCGACAAGATTGCGCAGATCCGAGAGCGCATTAAGGCGGCTCGAGATCGACATAAGAGCTATGCTGATCCGAAAAGAAAATCAGTAGAATTCGAGGTGGGAGACAAAGTGTTGTTAAAAGTCTCACCTTGGAAGAGCGTAGTCAGATTTGGAAAGCGTGGAAAGCTGAATCCACGATACATCGGACCATTCAGAATATTGGAAAGAATTGGTACCGTGGCATACAAATTGGAGTTACCGGAAGAACTTAATGGAGTACATGATACGTTTCATGTATCCAACCTGAAGAAGAGTCCAACACAAGAAAACGTGATAATCCCGATGGATGAAGTGCATATTGATGACGCTCTCCGATTTACAGAACAACCCGTTGAGGTTACCGACTGGAAAGTCAACAAGACCCGGAGGAGCACTGTTAAACTTGTCAAAGTATGTTGGAACTCTAAGCACGGACCCGAGTACACGTGGGAACGTGAAGACCAGTTCAAAGAAAAGTATCCCCATCTATTCAAGAAGACTCCTGCGAGAGTTAGCTCAGCCTGAATTTCGGGACGAAATTCTTTTAACGGGGGAGACTGTGACAACTGGCACGAAACCGGTAATTTCCGTACACTTTAACTATTAGTTAATGACTGCAATTATGTGCTTAATTGTCAGCAATGGCTGAACACATACTAAACAAGTGAATTCATGCACGTTGTATACTACAAAATATTGCTTTATGCATAAACGAGAGCGTTGCGTCAAAAA
Organism: Helianthus tuberosus; assembly: GCA_030545235.1. Lineage (NCBI taxonomy): Eukaryota > Viridiplantae > Streptophyta > Magnoliopsida > Asterales > Asteraceae > Helianthus > Helianthus tuberosus. The sequence continues at coordinate 52,827,204 of CM060445.1, read as the reverse complement.
TACTAGTAAACTCACCGGTAAGACACACTGTGTCAACAGAAATGCAGAAAGCAGTCAGACAATAGAATTGAGGCCTAGGTATAGGTCCAACAACAAGAATACATTAAAACCCAAGAGTACACACAAGGGTTTAATATATATACTCTCCGGAAGCAAAAAGAAGCACTAAAAAGCACCCGAAACGCACTTTAAGTGCAGAATTTTGTATAATTCAGCAATAATTCAGCTTTTAGCACACTAATATTATGCAGAAATTACGTTTTATTATCCAAAATACTTCCCCAAATGTTGGGAATTGAAAGGATACAAAAAGGTACTTAGAAGACACTAAAAAGTGTGATTTAGCACTTTAACGAACCAGTGTCTAACTGAACAACCGGATAATACCCGGAACACCAAAATAATGCTAGAAGCATTGTTTTTATTTTTCTAAGCTAGTTAGGGTCCCCAAATACCCTAACACACTATATATTACTTAACATACTTAAACACTAAATCTAATACTTAACATGTAAGTAGATATTGTAAGTAACATTTAGGATGGAACTAGGACCCCCCCCCCCCCCCATAACCGGTTGTGTGAGAGTGGGGACACCCCATGATTTCTTCCATTTATTTATTGGATCATGTTGGATGAAAGAGGAACACATTAACCTAAAGGTAAACACTTGTTGGAAAATCTTCTTATAAACCACAAGACCTTACCACTTCTCATCTTCACTTAGAACCAACACCAAAACTCCTTCCTTCCTTCTTCCTTGGCAACGACTTCAACTATACACACACACACTTTCATTTTTTATCCACATCCATCCATTCCAAGTTGATATTGAGGTGTAAGAAGGTCACTAACGAAGCTCGGTGCAAGCGGATCTTGAAGGACCTTCACCATTTGCTTTTATCCACCTCATTTGCACTCTTGTGCTTCCCTAGCCTTGTGCTAGTAGTAAGTGCTTCAAATCCTCATCTTGTTCATGTTTTTGGTGGTTAATAGGTGATTTAATGGTTAAAAATTATGAACACTAAAGATCATAACATAAAGTCCTGAACATAAGTGATTAATGGTGGATAAAGAGTAGAAATGTGTGTAAATCTTGTGAAACTTGTCTAGTTGTGAGTATGTGATGTTGTTTGTTACTAGAAGTGGGATGGATTATCACCTAACCATACTAGATTATGTTCAAGAATATTAACTAGTAGTGTGTTAGTGTAAAAATTATAAAAGATGGTGAACCCTTCCACTCATGAAACATGAACTTGAGTAAAAGTAATTTTTCTTGTAAAATAAGACTCTAAACATGTAGATCTAAAGATCTACAAGTGGTTTTTCGGAAGAACCAAGCGGAAAATGCTAGTTTTGTTAAAACCCGAACCTTACATAAACTAAAAGCATTTTAGTGAATAAACAAGTGTGTAAACACTTGTGTCACAAGAAAATTCCACAAAGAAATACTTTTGAAATTCATGACTAGAAGTTGTGAAAATACATACTCCTTAAAAATAAAAATTTTAAGAAACTAAACTTATTTTTAAAGATAACAAGACTTACTAAATGTGCTAGTAAGTTACTACACATTTTTGTAAATATTCAAGTTTATGAAATGGAGAAATTAGTGATTATTGTTGATGATTATTGTTGATAATTGTTGTTGATGATTGTTGACAATTTAAAAGAAAATAAACACATGTTTTGAAAACATGGGAAACCTCTATTTTTAGGGGAAACTCTGTCAAAATTTTTATAAATTTTGACACTTAGAAAAATATAAGTTTTTGAGAAACTTATTCCCTAAAAATGTATTTAAAGGTATTACCAAGGTTTCCCCTAATTTTTGGTGATAAGAAATGAGGATTTCTTCAAGAATAAAAATGGATATAAGTATGTATATTTTTGAGAGAAAAATATATATTATTTGATCACCAACTTTTGTGCTATGTGTATATAGTATGTGTTATACGTGCTAGTGTATTAAAACTTAAAAATACACTAAATACTCATGAGAAGTATAAACACAAAAATACACATACAACACACAAGATACATAATTCGGGTGCAAAGTGCAAAACACGAGATACTTATATTAATTTTTGAGAAAATAATATAAGTAAGATACTTAGTTAAAAATATAAAATATTTTTAACACAAGAATATATACACAAAAGAGAGTGACTGTACTTGTGCGACACAAGTCTAGTGACTAACGTTAAGAAAACGCGTATAGGTTACGACGTTAATTAAGCAAATCCGGTGAAGTTTACGACGCAAGGAACGCAAAGTTGTGAGTTCATGCTCCCCCTTTTCTTTAACTGTTTTCAGTTTTTATAACTTCGGGGGTGAAATACATGTACAAATGTACAATATTTATAAATGGTATGATATAAATACAAGAAGCACACTTGGTGAGAACGAGAACCAAGTGTGATGAAATATAAGAATACAAGAAGCACACTTGGTGAGAACGAGAACCAAGTGTGGCGAAATATAAAAATACGAGAAGCGCACTTGGTGAGAACGAGAACCAAGTATGAGGCGTTATGAGAAATGATGCGAGAAATCGTGTCACGAATAGGGTACAGAAGCACCATTAATCAACAATATACCTAGACCGCAGAACAAAAGGTTAGATCTAACGGGTGCCGGGCAGCCACACTCTCGGTGAGGGTGAGAATCGAGTAGTGCTTTTGTGTCTCAGAATATACCAACTAAATGCCTAAGGTTTGGTGACTTCCTATGTCGTGTCACATGTTAATGGCTTACAGGAATACCTTAATTACATTAAATTCATACCATACTAAAACTTGATTTATACTTGAAGTACGTGGGGTACTCAAGAAAACGTGAATTATACTTGAAGTACGTGGGGTACTCAAGAAAAACTTGAATTATACTTGAGTACGTGGGGTACTCAAGAAGAACTTGAATTATACTTGAGTACGTGGAGTACTCAAGAAGAGTTGAAATATACATGAGTACGTGGGGTACACATGAAACTTGATTTATATATGAAAACTTGATTTATACACAAACTATGTTTTCATACAAAGTATACAAACGTGAAATACAAAAACTGCATGAATTCACACCAACATTATGTTGACGTTTTTCCAAAACTCACATGTATTTCAGGTAACTAGGATGGATGTGCGCGCGGTCTTACTCATGCTTGTGGATGTCGCTTTGTTTATCTTTAAATAAAGATGTGACTTATAAGACGATATGTTATCTCGTGTTGTAAACACTTGACTTATGTTTTCAATTTATGGTATTTGAAGTTGTTTTCATGAGCATGTAGTATGTTTACCTTTCGTATGCAATGAGAACCTTTCATGATCACACCTCGTGCTACCGCCGCAGAAAGGGGTGTGATATCGTCGGAGGGACTCGTCGCCGGTAACACGACCGGCAGCCGGCCGTGTGTTTGTCTGGACAGGAAATCGAGAGAGATGAGAGGGTGATGTTTGTGTCTGTTGCATCTTTCAGGAGATAAGGGTGTGGCCATATGAGATTTGAGGATTAGGGTTTCTCTTATGTAGGAGATGAAGCAGACAACGTTTTTTTTTTATTTGTGTGTGTGTTATAAGTTACAGAAAAAAAGAGAGGATGGGTGCTTGGCTTTGGAGGGGCATGGGTTTTATACTTATTTTTGTGAGTATTGACTAATGGGGTTTACTTTTGTTCGGTGAATAAAGATCTACAGAGATCTTATGAAAATTTAGGCAAGGATTTGAAGAGATTCCTTAAGATTTTGTAAGATTTTGCAAATCTTGCAAGATTTTGACAAGATTCTAATATATTATGTGCGGGTTTAGGCTTGTGGGTTTTGGGCTTGGGCCCAGGGCCCACAAGTCCAACCTTATGTGTAAGTGGCCCGTAATTCCTACGAGACCCATTGTCAAAACCCGAACTCCGTTTAACGTCAAAAGATAAAATTTTAGTATTAGAATACATAAAATACGGTCGGTAGTCGTTGTTTGCACGCCCGTTCGTCGATTACGGTAATAATCGCGAAAAATTATATCGTTGCCGTCTTTAATCCGTTTTTCAATCCGGTTTCGACTGTAGTCACTAAAATTTAATTACGAAGCTAAAATATATCGTAAAAGTTTAATATTTGTCGGCGTTGTCAGTATTCTTTTCGGTTTCAATTCGTTGCCATTTAACGTTTCACAGGTTTCACCGTTCGCGCACTGTAAAGTCGGATAGGCGTTCCTAGGCACTCCAAAGGCATAATTAAGTTAATTTGCGTTGTAAACACTATTTATTATCGCGTTAATCAACTGTTAATCACGTAATTAGGTGCCGTAAATCACCAGTTGTCACATTCTCCTCCTGTTACAGAAATTTCGTCCTCGAAATTTAGACTATGTTATCTCCTCAGAATTGTGTTGTTCGCAGGTAAGCCCGAATAATAACAAAGTGAATGACCGCGTAATCGAAACAAGACTTATTCGAATCATGTGAATTTAACGACATTCCTCAACAATAAGAACCCAACGGTTTAAAAGAAACGTGTCTCAAAAATTGATGTCAAAGGAGACAAGATGCATAGATACAGTCACTAGTGTGACTAAGTTAACAGGGATCCAACAATGAACAGGAACTTCGACCAATCGAATTCCATATGAACGTTCACAATAAGTAAATGAGTTCTAGAGGCAATAACATCCACTGGATGAACTTAGAATCAACAATCTCAAATGTACTAGTTTGCACGAAACGCTCGATCGTGATCAGCACAAGCTGCAAGTTATTCCGACGCCACAAGGTGTCGCAATGAATGAAACAATTCAATAATAGGGGTGATCGAACAAGTGTCACCTGTGTTTTGCAGTCGATTGAAAGCGCAACGAAGTAAATATGAAAATTTTGTTTCTAACAAAATCATAGGATTTTCAATTGAAATTTGAATATCAAAGAAATAATGTTTTCAATCGAAGACGAGGAAGCAATGAATATCGCAAAACATTCGATCGATGTTGAAAGAACCGTTAATAGGTACACCGAAATATAGAAATAAGTTTGTGTACCACTGTCTTAACACACGATTGTGTTAAGACTGTTGTAATATGATAAATCGAAGCGGATTTAATCTAAATCAATAAATAAATAATTAAATCCGTGCATGAGATATGTAAACGAGTTTAGCGCAAGCTTCAAATAAGTGAAAACATCACCACAAGGTGTCAAAATCAACAAACGACTTAATGGAGTCGTAGACCGAACAAGTCTACTACGACTCGAAACAAATGAAACTCTTGTTAATACGGATCTGAATATGATGCTTTCAATACATCATATGGTGTGTTGAATTGAATATGCGTAATGAACAAGTTTCAACTATTGAATCTTGGTTTCGGCGCAAGCCGACAATAAGTATATGTATCGACAAGAAAACTTTTGGCATGGTCACAACGAAAAACCATGTATGTAACTTGAAAGAGGAGAAATTTCAAGAAAATGTGTTGACTTGATAACAAGAAGTCAACATTCACAAGAATGTAGATCATCAATGTCACGAAGCAATAATTGGATATAGCGAAATAATAATTTGAAATTTTGATGAAACAACCACTCAAAGTGAAACCACATGCATAACAAACTGTACATGTGCAACGTACGAATTTTTTTTTCTAGAAATGAAGCAAATGAATATTCGCTATACTGAAAGAAATGATCGTGATACAATGACCATTACGAGGAGTAGAGATACGAAAATCTACTCAGTAAATGTGAAAGTCGAAATTTCAATAAAAGAAATTTGAGGACTTTACCTGGGGTTGCATGTGATGTCCGGTTGTTAGGTGACATTACCATGGAATGTCGAACATAGCGTACTTGTCGTTATGAGTTAAGGGGAATGCGGAGACATACGTCTTCTCCTCGGCGTGTTTTGTGTCGTTTGCAGGACCGCGTGCCAAGGCGCCGCTTCCTGATCGATAGTTCTCCTGCTGACAGGAATCTAGTGTCGTCGTTGTATTTCGCCATCATGTCTTTTCAAAGGCCTCGCCTCGATAGTCGTATGTGTCGTACTTCAACCTCCGTTGATGCGTAGTTTAAGTTTCACGTATACCTGTGCACTAGCGTTACGTTTTGCGTAGAATGTGATGTACTCCGACATCCGTTGAAGTAAAATTTAAGTTCCATGTATTCTCGTGCACTAGCGTTTCGTTATGCGTAGGCTGCCTGCTCGGGAAGTTAAAACATCATAGACAATATGGATAATAGTGCGTGCCCGAGTTAATATTCGCGGTTCCTACGTGATGACCTTTAATGAACTTCAATATAAGTTTCCGAAGGTCTTAAATGCATGTTTCTTAAACTCTTAGAGTGTTGTGTACTGTATGTAATTGTTTTATGCACCGTGTGTAAAACACCACTTTAGCGTATGTTTGAAAACAAAATTTTGACTGTTCGCTTTACGGCAACGGTTGGAGACCATATTCGAGTACTAGGCGTTCTGTATGTATTCAACGTCTTAATAGTCTAAGTCCCAGAGAAAAGTGAGGTTAGAGCCTAGGTATCACAACAGAAACCTAATTTGCTGTAACCTATAGCTCTGATACCAATCTGTCACACCCCGAAATTATCAGAGCTGGCGTGACTGGACTGGTATTTTCATTGCACAGCGGAAGCAAATAAGCAAAGACTTTCTAGAAATGAACGCCCAATAAGTACTCGACTCCACATGGTTCTCCTATTCCATCTGTGCCTTGTCTTAGAACTGTAACCTGAGAAAGAACATGCGAGAAAAGTCAACATAAAGTTGAGCGAGTTCATAGTTTATTTGTAAAAGATTTGAAATAAATCTTTTGAATAACCGGTTTGTGAAATAATAGTGAGAAAACGAATTTAGAAATCATTTTCTTGTCAAGTTATATGGAAACTTTGTATTTGTAACGCATTAATGCCGTAAAACCATGTATTTGTAAACTCTTGTATTTGTAAAGTATGTATAACCGTCAATGCCCACCCAGACTTTGACTCCATGCCCGCATAAACCTATGCCTTGAATTTGTATAAAACATGATATTTAATTTGTAAAAATCAAGTATTTCTGAAAGTATGTATGTCCCTGGTATGTAGCAATAAGGAAAAAAGGATCACCACTGGGTTGCAAAGCCAATGGTATGTGTGAAGTGATGCAGGAAGACTCAAACCTAGCAGATTTATGCGTCGGGCTCAAAGTCACCCCATGGTCCGCACAGTTGGACTCAGGAGTTGGGCTCGCTACACCCAAATAGATCTATCGCTCTTGACCCTCGGTCCTACAATGAGGATTAATGGCCCCAAGTAACACCTACCCACTCACATGATCTAAGTAGTATACCCTCCTTAAGCTAACCATACCATGTATAAAAGTGTCTGAAATAATTGTAACATATATTTTACCCCAACCTCTAAGGCCGAACCTCCCCTGTTGGTGCATTCATCTGTCGTCTTAGTCTTTTGTCGAGTCTCGGTTGCGTTGCGGATCTGAACAAGCGTGACATCATATATGTGACATCACATATATGACATCACATCCTACATCAGCACATGAAACGAATTTAAAAGTTCATATAAGACAAAAGTTCATGGGTTTCACTTGAAACAATTTCTTGTAGGTTTCGCTTGAACTTATTTAGAGGGTTTCGCGTGAATCAGTTATGTTCATTTCAAGCGAAACCGTGAGGGCTATATATAGGGGTCATGTTTATTCATTTGTAACAGTTTGTGAATTCCATACCGAGCTGTTTCGACGTCGGTTTCTTAGTTTCCGCTATAATATCAATATAATCAGTGTTTAAAGTGATATTCAAGCTGTTTCGACGTCGGTTTATTAGTTTCCGCCTCTGAAACTGATAAAATCTCTTCTGAACGACTCGTTTGGGTCACAAAACGATCCTACATCCCCAGCCTCTAATGCTGAACCTCCCCAGCCTCTAAGGCTGAACCTCCCCAGCCTCTAAGGCCAATTACCCATGTCTCTCTATATTATCACCAGACGATCCATCCCTAGTCATGAAAATCATTCACATTTCGATAATATGCTTTTGTTTTGTAAAAAAAACGGTATATTTAGTATAATCCATTCGTATATGATTTAGAAATACGAGTTTTCGTTCATTCAAAAGCTTTGTATGTTCTTGCAAAACGTGCTTTATCAACAATATGCAATCTTTGTTCATCGAAAACTTTGTATGTTTCTAAAAACGTGCATGTCTTTCCACCCCGAAAGCATTTATAAAAATGTAAAACCGTAAAAAGGTGGGGTTATGAACTCACCTGAATTGTCTTGTGTAAAGCGAGCTAATTACGACTTCGTGATGTCGTTTCCAAGATGAGACTCGCTAGCATGCATTCTACAATATTCCTAACACGGAATATCTTATAAGTTTCTAAGTAAATGCGGTAACTACATTACGTGTCACTGAGCTCTACCGAATCGCTAATCGAACGATTCGACGGAAAGTTGCTAACTTAACGAAGATGACTAAGTTAAGCTTTGTTTGGTTTGTTTATTCGTCGGTATTTAAGAAGTCATGAAAAGACTTAGTTCTCGGGAGGTTTGAAATATATGAATATTTATATAAAAGTATATAAATATATTGTTATAATCGCGTTAGTTGTCTTGAGAAATCGTATGTGTATAAAAAGGATATTTTCACGAAAATAATATATAACAAACTTGTATTATATATCGTGTTTCGTATAATCTTTGCCAAAATATTCGTATATGTCGTTTAGGCGTATAAAATAAATATTAAGAAGTTATATTTACTTTATAAAAGAATCGTCGAGTCGTCGTGTTTGAAAATAAATATGACTATATTTATTTTATAAAAGAATTCGACTTGCTTGACGGAAATAAATATATGGCTATATTTATTTATAAAAAGATTCGTTTTGTACGATAATGGAAATAAATAATATATAAACTATATTTATTTTTATAAAATGAATTCGCGTCGTTGATATTCGAAATAACATATAAACTATATTTAAGTTTATAAAAGAACCGTCGTGTTTTTGGTATTCAAAACAAATACATAAACCGTATTTATTTTTATAAAATGAACGCGTGTTGTTTGGTATTTAAAATAAATATATAGTTATATTTATTTTCTATAAAACGAGATTGGTTTGTTTGTTGTTGCAAATAACATATGAAATCTCATTTGTGTTATCGGCATTTGAAAATAAATATAAAAGTTATATTGATTTTTGAAGAAGAGTTGTCGAATTTTGACGTTTCAACTAAATATAATAACTATATTTATTATTGTAAATAATATCCGCCTCCGTAGTTTTCGTATGTTCGTAAAGCGTCGTCAAAAGAAATTGCATATTTGTATGTCTTTCTAAAAGTTTAGTTGAATCCGAGAGTTAAAAACGCGATTTATTTTTACGGATTTTCTTGAAAAACGGGCAGAGTTTCCTCTGTTTTTAGACGCCCCCAACAACATAAGTTGTCCTTATTATATCAAAATTCAACAAATATTCAATTATCAATCCAATAATTTTTATGCATTTGCCAAATTATATAAACGAAGTAATAAATAAAACCAAGTTAATATTAACTAATAACTCATCGTTTTGTTTGGTTCGAGCTCGTTGTCACGGTAATATTAAAGTAAGAATAACATAATTAGTTATCGCGCCAAGACTTTACCAAAATCTCGGTCGAAAAGCTGAAAAGTTGATTGTGTTGACCGAGTCAACCGAGTTGACTCGCTGAGTTGACTCGTTGCGCTGGCTCAGTTGACCGAGTTGACTCGGTTTGACCGAGTCGACCCGAACTGCTTCACATCTGACCCGAGCCGCAAGACCCGTTGACTCGAACTGTTGACCGAACCCAAACCCGAACCATAGCTCGAACCATACCCGCTCCGAACCATCACCAAATCCGAGCCAAACATAACCTGAGCACGATCTGGACATGAACAAACCAAACATCTTCAACATCTCCTCATCTTTAACAAATCTTCAAACAAAATACAAGAAACAAGCAGGGTGGGGGGGGGGTCTTACCGCTGAAACCCGACGGACCGAAGCAAGGACCACCGGTCTGAGACAAGGACCGCCGCTCACCATCACCGATTCTCTCTCTCTCTCCTCTTCGTTCTCTCCCTCCCGTCTCCCCCTGCTCGTCACCGTCGCCGCACCACTGCCGCCGCCGTGAGCGGCGGCGCCGCTCTCTCTCTCCTTGGCCTCTCTCTCTCTCCTTCTTGTCTTTCTCTCTCTCCCTCGTCTTTCTCTCTCTTTGATGTCCACCTTTGCAGTCGTGAGCCACCACCCTCTCTCTCTCTCCTTCTCGTCTTTCTCTCTCTCCCTCGTCCACCTTTGCAGTCGTGAGCCACCACCCGAGGGTGGTGGTTGGCCGGTTAATCGAAAGAGAGGGGGGTACGTGTATATCAGGGGTGGGGGTTGAGTGTCTGCAAGTGTGTGTGTCGTCGGAGGGACTCGTCGCCGGTAACACGATCGGCAGCCGGCCGTGTGTTTGTCTGGACAGGAAATCGAGAGAGATGAGAGGGTGATGTTTGTGTCTGTTGCATCTTTGAGGAGATAAGGGTGTGGCCATATGAGATTTGAGGATTAGGGTTTCTTTTATGTAGGAGATGAAGGAGACAGTGTTTTTTTTATTTGTGTGTGGAGGTGTTTGGGATTCCTTCTCAAAACTCATTTTCACTTCTATTTCACTGTTCAATAAGTTAATAAGTTAGGATTTCCTGACTTATTAACTTCTACACTCACATCACAAGGAATCCCAAACACTCAAAAAGTCATTTTTCACTATTCAATAAGTTAATAAGTCAATAAGTTGGGAGAATAAGGAATCCCAAACACCCACTGTGTGTTATAAGTTACAGACAAAAAGAGAGGATGGGTGCTTGGCTTTGGAGGGGCAAGGGTTTTATACTTATTTTTGTGAGTATTGACTAATGAGGTTTACTTTTGTTCGGTGAATAAAGATCTACAGAGATCTTATGAAAATTTAGGCAAGGATTTGTAGAGATTCCGTAAGATTTTGTAAGATTTTGCAAATCTTGCAAGATTTTGACAAGATTCTAATATATTATGTGCGGGTTTAGGCTTGTGGGTTTTGGGCTTGGGCCTAGGGCCCACAAGTCCAACCTTATGTGTAAGTGGCCCGTAATTCCTACGAGACCCATTGTCAAAACCCGAACTCCGTTTAACGTCTAAAGATAAATTTTTAGTATTAGAATACATAAAATACGGTCGGTAGTCGTTGTTTGCACGCCCGTTCGTCGATTACGGTAATAATCGTGAAAAATTATATCGTTGTCGTCTTTAATCCGTTTTTCGATCCGGTTTCGACTGTAGTCACTAAAATTTAATTACGAAGCTAAAATATATCGTAAAAGTTTAATATTTGTCGGCGTTGTCGGTATTCTTTTCGGTTTCAATCCATTGCCGTTTAACGTTTCACAGGTTTCACCGTTCGCGCACTGTAAAAGTCGGATAGGCGTTCCTAGGCACTCCAAAGGCATAATTAAATTAATTTGCGCTGTAAACACTATTTATTATCGCGTTAAACATCTGTTAATCACGTAATTAGGTGTCGTAAATCACCGGTTGTCACATAAATAGGCTTTGAGGGATTCGGTATGCGAAAATATGCTTATTTGATCAAACAGGGACTAAAAGCATCAAAAAGTGCATAAGTTTGCATTTACGCGCTTATCTTACGTTTTGAACATATCCGGACACCCAAAAAATTTTGTAATCACGAAAATATTTTATCTTAGTGATTGGAATGCAAAAATACCATTCGTCGCGTAATTTGGATCGTTTTCGCATCCGTTCGATTTTTCGTCGTAATTAACCGAATAACGCAACCGTACGACCAAACGAACCGACATCCGAGATATTTTCAAGCATATTTCATGTTCCATATACTTTAACTTCATTTTAGCGCATTGAAATGGGGTAAACGGGGCTTAAATGCACCAAAATCAAAGTTTTGAGCATATAGGGACATAAACTGTCAAATTTTGAAAGATCTTAGGCGGGCCGCGAAAGATAGGACTCAAGTCTTCGCGGGGTGCGACAGACTACCAGATTAGATTCAATGAATTTGCTTCAGCAGCCTGTTTTCACTAGTTTTAACCCCTGATTTGGTATACCATTTGATTGTTTTTGAGTTCACATTGTATTAGAAACAATGTGCCACAAGTGTATGGTTGAGATCATGCTTTGCTTTGCTCAAAAACACTTGTAATCATCTTGTGAACTCAAAGTTTCCTATAAATACCCACCTTATTCAAGCTTCATTCCCCACATTTGATCTGAATAACTCTAAGTTGGAGCTCTCACATTGTTGAAGGCTTCATACCTGAGTAATTTAGTTCAATTCTTCCTAGCTTGGGCCCTTTGTAAGCTTCTTTCATGCTTGTTTATGCTTTTCAAGTATGAAAGTCAAACAGTGTTTGACTTTCTGCTTTGACTATATATGGTCAAGTCAAAGTTCAATCGAACTTTGCAACGTGAGCGTAATCACGATGGTTATAGTCCCTTGTGACTATACCTACTGATTATCACGTCGATTAGTCGAAATGACGAGTCAAAGTTTCGGTCAAAATGTTGTTTACGCGCATTTTGCGACGAAGCTATTTTCGGGTATCAAAACACTTTGTTTTGATATCAAACTTGTTTTCTAACTTAGTTTAACATGTTTTAACATGTTTAACTCGTCACTTTTAGTCTAGTGCTTGTTTAGGGTCGTAAGTCAAGTGGTCCTGACAACCGCTTAGACTTTCGAACCCGACCCGTCTGGTGGATCGTTAGGGTCCGACCAAGCATATATTGTGACCATAGTTGTATAGGGAACAACCTTCCGAGGTTATACCTTATGGTCACTTAGTTTAATTAGTTGTATGATAGGTAGTTTATATGCCTTAGGTAAATGACTAATATGCCCTTTTCGCTTCTGATGAAGTATCCACTGAGGAAAATGAATATCCATTCATTTTCGCTTCTGCAGAAGTATCCACTGAGGAAAATGAACAGATTCATTTTCGTTTCTGATGAAGTATCCACTGAGGAAAATAAACTATCCGTTCATTTTCGCTTCTGAAGAAATATCCACTGAGGAAAATGAATAAATTCATTCCGTTTCTGGTGAAGTATCCACTGAGGAAAATGAATTGATCATTCATTTTCGCTTCTAAAGAAATATCCACTGAGGGAATGAATAATCTTGCATTAATTTTGTCATTTTCGTTTCTAATGAAGTATCCACTGAGGAACATGAACTATCCGTTCATTTTCGCTTCTGAAGAAATATCCACTGAGGAAAATGAATAGACTCATTTTCGTTTCTAATGAGGTATCCACTAAGGAACATGAACTATCCGTTCATTCTCGCTTCAGATGAAATATCCACTGAGGAAAATGAATAGACTCATTCCGCTTCTAATGAAGTATCCACTAAGGAAAATGAATTATATATTCATTTTCGCTTCTGAAGAAATATCCATTGAGGAATGAATAATCCTATATCGATTCTTTCATTTCCACTTCTGACGAAGTATCCACTGAGGAAAATGAATCATCTATTCATTTTCTCTTCTGAAGAAATATCCATCGGGGAAATGAATTCTCTTTACAATAATCCTTCATTTCCATTTCTGACGAAGTATCCACTGAGGAAAATGAATTATCCATTCATTTTCACTTCTGAAGAAATATCCATCGGGGAAATGAATATTCTTTGTGACACTTCTTTCATTTCTACTTCTGATGAAGTAACCAGTGAGGAAAATGAATTATCCATTCATTTTCGCTTCCGAAGAAATATCCATCGGGAAATGAATAACTTAATCAGCAATTCTTCATTTCTACTTCTGACGAAGTATCCACTGAGGAAAATGAATCATCCATTCATTTTCGCTTCTGAAGAAATAACCATTGAGAAATGAACAGCTTATACATTCCTTCATTTCTGTTTCTGATAAAAGTATCCATTGAAAAAGTGAATTATCCATTCATTTCCACTTTTAAAGAAATATCCTTTGGAAATGAATAACCTATTTCGTATTTCATTACCATATCTGATGAAGAATCCATCGGAGAAAATGAATCATCCATTCATTTTCGCTTCTGAAGAAGATCCACAGGAGAGATGAAATACAAATCCTTACAAGATTTTTCTATTTTAATGGTTAGACTCTTATAGGATGCTCGCAGAACTATTGGTTAATTTGATTTTTATCATTAATCAAATCTCTCGTTCCCACTTCCTACTTTATCTAAGGAAGCATCCACTGGGGAATGATAAAGTTATGCCTTACATGGAAATCTTTGATGGGCTACTCTATGGAAATAGTTAACACCCTAGATCCCATGCAAAACGATTGTTTTACACAACATCACAGACAGACTCCTACAAATAAATTTCGTGATGAAATTTCCAAAAGTAGGGGAGACTGTGACATCTGTGCCTCTACGACCATCATACAAATACAAAACCAATGAAATCTTGTGTTTCATACTTGGGATTTGTATAAATACGTGTATCATTTGCTCATATCAACTTTTGTTCAATTTCGAGCTTTAAATCGCTTTCTAGAAAGTTATACGCGAACTGATGCGTGAACGTAATCAGTTTAACACGAAAAACACTCCGGAATAGTGACATAGGCTTAACATACCTTAAATAACCCTTACATAACTTAGAAATAAGTTTTGGATGGTTTGGTGTGTCGAAAACAAGTTTATTCGATCGCAGGGACTATTTACGATAAACTGTTAAAGTATGTCGATTCGAACTGTAACGAACATTCCGGAATATGATCATAAGCTAAACATACTCTAAATATCCCTTACATATCTTAGAAATAGGCTTTGAGGGATTCGATATGCGAAAATATGTTTATTTGATCAAACAGGGACTAAAAGCGTCAAAAAGTGCATAAGTTTGCATTTATGCGCATATCTTACGTTCTGAACATATCCGGTCACCCAAAAATTTTTGTAATCACTAAAATATTTTATCTTAGTGATTGGAATGCAAAAATACCATTCATCGCTTAATTTGAATCATTTTCGCGTCCGTTCGAGTTTTCGTCGTAATTAACCGAATAACGCAACCGTACAACCAAACGAACCGACATCTGAGATGTTTTCAAGCATATTTCATGTTCCCTATACTTTAACTTCATTTTAGAGCCTTGAAATGGGGTAAACGGGCTTAAATGCACCAAAATCAAAGTTTTAAGCATACAAGGACTAAAACTGTCAAATTTTGAAAGATCTTAGGCGGGCCGCGAAGGATAGGACTCAAGTCTTCGCGGGGCGTGACAGACTACCAGATCAGATTCAATGAATTTTCTGCAGCAACCTGTTTTCACTAGTTTTAACCCCTGATTTGGCATACCATTTGATTGTTTTTGAGTTCCCATTGTATTAGAAACAATGTGCCACAAATGTATGCTTGAGATCATGCTTTGATTTGCTCAAAAAACACTTGTAATCATCTTGTGAACTCAAAGTTTCCTATAAATACCCACCTTGTTCAAGCTTCATTCCTCACATTTGATCTGAATTACTCTAAGTTGGAGCTTTCACATTGTTGAAGGCTTCACACCTGAGTAATTTAGTTCAATTCTTCCTAACTTGGACCCTTTTATGCTTTTCAAGCATTAAAGTCAAACAGTGTTTGACTTTCTGCTTTGACCATGTATGGTCAAGTCAAAGTTCAATTGAACTTTGCAACGTGAGCGTAATCACGATGGTTATAGTCCCTTGTGACTATACCTACTGATTACCACGTCGATTAGTCGAAGTGACGAGTCAAAGTTTCGGTCAAAATGCCGTTTATACGCATTTTGCGACGAAGCTATTTTCGGGTATCAAAACACTTTGTTTTGATATCAAACTTGTTTTCTAACTTAGTTAAACATGTTTAACTTGTCACTTTAAGTCTAGTGCTTGTTTAGGGTCGTAAGTCAAGTGGTCTTGACAACCGCTTAGACTTTCGAACCCGATCCGTTTGGTCGATCATTAGGATCCGACCAAGCGTATATTGTGACCATAGTTGTATAGGGAATAACCTTCCGATGTTATACCTTATGGTCACTTAGTTTAATTAGTTGTATGATATGTAGTTTATATGACTTAGGTAAATGACTAAAATGCCCTTTTGATCGGTGCATTTTAGGTATACTCTAGTTTATATTAATTATAATTAAAATGCATTGATATTGGTTAAAATTATGGTTCTTGATGTGGTTTTATTATCATACGGGTAAAGATAAAAACGAGCTAAAATGATTAAGTTAGACATATAAATTAATATCAATAACCACCAATTCAGATTTAAACTACATAATAAAGTTTCAAGTATATCTATTTTAATATTACATGTAGTAAAGTAATTTATATGAGGATTAACGTTGGACTTAAAAGAATTAATTAATAAACATATTTTGACATGTTGCAGGTTGTATTGAGAATCAAGAGTTGATTTAATGGACATAATTTAAGTGGGGCTCTAGTTGATAAAATGGGCCAGTTTGTGATTCGGCAGCCCACACACAAAGAGGATATGTGAGTCGGTTAGGTTGTCAAGGGAAAAGAAGGGAGTTTGACGGCTGAAGGCAGGGGGAGATCGCAAGGCAGGAGACGCACGGAGAAGGGCAGCCGCCTTCGGGCGGCTGTACACGGTTTAAGGCATGAGCAATTAGGTGGCTTTCTTCAAGCATACGATTCATAGGGTTTGATACTTTTCTTAATTTTATTCATGATTGGATTTGTTTTTGACATTGACAACGTCGTAAACAATTTGATGTGTTAGTTTCTTTGAACTATTTTTATGTGTTTTGAGTTCTTATGTTACAACTTGCTCGGTTGATGACAAAACTTTGTAGCTTGTTGGGTGACATAGAGTAGGTTGACTCACACTAGTAAATAGGGTAATTGAACTGTAAAAGATCTGATGACAAAGACCTGTTTTTTATTACCACTTAAATTAACCGATTCTTCAGCACCATGTCAATGTGGTGTCCAACTAATGATTAAATTGAGTTTTGTGTAAACCTAGAATCTGAAACTTGGAGAACATTACCTTTTATCATTTTGCTTGTGGCTTCTGCTCGGATGAACGATTACTTTGTTTTTCATTAAACTTTGTTTGCGGGTTCTTTTTAACTGGTAAAGCTTGACCACTTGTGTTGAATTCTTGGTAAACGTTTTTTATATTTGAATTATTTGTCATTTATCAAGCGTATTGGCGATATACTTGCATCGTTAGCGGGTTGGTAAATTGGTGGGTAGTTGATATAAATAAATGGATTATTAGGTTGTATGGTGAATCTTAAAAACTATCCCTAATAATTAATCAAATTCATTAATTCCGAGGCCATGTCTATGTGGTGTTTTGAATCGGTAAACATGTTTTCGTGTTAAACTTGCAATCGGGATTCTGGGTGAAGTTGCTTTCCTTTAATATATAATAATTCTCTAGTTAAACACTAACCATATTTCCCCGTGGATACGATACCCTACTTACGCTATTTACGTAGTTTAATTAAGTTTTTGATTGACTCTGACGACAGTCATCAAAATGGCGCTGTTGCCGGGGAATTAGTGCGCTTAGTGTTTTTCTAGTTTTCTAAAAAAAAATAAAAAAAAAAACAGAAAAAAATACAAAACCAAAAAAAATATATAAAAAAAAACCCAAAAAAAAAAACAAAAAACCAAAAATATTTTTCTTTTATTTTGTATTATTTATTTTTGTTTAGTTCAGTATTATGCTGGGTGTGTTAGTTTTGCAGGTTTTGATCGAACTGTCCATACTCAATCTCCATTTGGACGGGGATGATCTAAACATCATTTGTAGAGAGCAACCCAAGTTTTTACTGAACGCGGCCGCGAAAGAAATGCTATACGGTCGCATTGGAATATTCACGAGGATCCTGTTTCTTTAACCAGGGGAGTCTATTCCAATCTTTTGTACATATATTTTTTCTTTTATCTTTGAGTCGTAGTTTCCTTCCACATTGAGGACAATGCAGGAATTAAGTCTGGGGAGGGGGAACTAGCGTTTTAGTTAGACCTTATAAAAAAAAAAAAAAAAAAAAAAAACCAAAACTCAAAAAAAAAATTTGAAAATTAGAAAATGTCTCGTAAAGGTTTTCGCACAAAATGGAAAATGATAGGTGTAACTGAATCAGTGGCTTTTCAATTATTATATATATGAGATAATACACAATCGGTCACGCGTCTAACTTAGGATATGTGGGTAGGCCCAGCCGGTTGAAAGGTTCCTTAGGCTTGATATAAAATAACTTAAGATAGGAGTCTTGTGGGTTCCCGCCTTAGGAGCTATGGTAAAATTGAAACTGTAGAGAGTATAAGGGGTACGTCATAAGTAAAAAACTTATAAGTTTTTCCAATTAAACTGGCACACCTGTTTCTTTTTGTGAAAACAAATCCAAAACAGTGTGGCGCCCGAAATTTTTTTTTTCCATCCATTCATTTGAGCACATGTTAGGAAAAAACAAAAGGAAAACGAAGCCTATGGTATTGCCGCGGGGATAGCGACTCATGCAGTACATACCCTCTAGGTGGAGTTATATAAAAAAAAAACGTGAAGTTTATGGCATTAACCATGGGGATGGTGACTCGTGTGACGTATGTCCGCTGAACTGATCGTATACAAAAGCATGTAAGCTCGCAATATCATCCATCTATCCATCATAAAGTTTAATCAGAATAACATAAGAGTTTTTAATATAAGGCGGTAGATTATAAATCTTTTAATCTCATAAACTTGAAACGGGAATAGGTGGAGTCGTAGCCTTTTGAGTGTGGGATCCATAGATGACTATATATTACTTGAATTTAATGGATCGAAAATAAGGGCTTCGAAACCGGCGGTTGGGTTTAAGTGGACCGTATATTCACAATCTTGGTTAACGTGTGATGTGATTTGTTTTAATAAAATAATTGAAGATATTGGAAGCCATTTGTTTTGATTGTGATTTCATTGCGAATAATTTTTTCGGGGACGAAAAAAGATATGTGTGGGGATTTGATCGGTGCATTTTAGGTATATTCTAGTTTATATTAATTATAATTAAAATGCATTGATATTGGTTAAAATTATGGCTCTTGATGTGGTTTTATTATCATACGGGTAAAGATAAAAACGAGCTAAAATGATTAAGTTAGACATATAAATTAATATCAATAACCACCAATTCAGATTTAAACTACATAATAAAGTTTCAAGTATATCTATTTTAATATTACATGTAGTAAAGTAATTTATATGAGGATTAACGTTGGACTTAAAAGAATTAATTAATAAACATATTTTGACATGTTGCAGGTTGTATTGAGAATCAAGAGTTGATTTAATGGACATAATTTAAGTGGGGCTCTAGTTGATAAAATGGGCCAGTTTGTGATTCGGCAGCCCACACACAAAGAGGATATGTGAGTCGGTTAGGTTGTCAAGGGAAAAGAAGGGAGTTTGACGGCTGAAGGCAGGGGGAGATCGCAAGGCAGGAGACGCACGGAGAAGGGCAGCCGCCTTCGGGCGGCTGTACACGGTTTAAGGCATGAGCAATTAGGTGGCTTTCTTCAAGCATACGATTCATAGGGTTTGATACTTTTCTTAATTTTATTCATGATTGGATTTGTTTTTGACATTGACAACGTCGTAAACAATTTGATGTGTTAGTTTCTTTGAACTATTTTTATGTGTTTTGAGTTCTTACTTTACAACTTGCTCGGTTGATGACAAAACTTTGTAGCTCGTTGGGTGACATAGAGTAGGTTGACTCACACTAGTAAATAGGGTAATTGAACTGTAAAAGATCTGATGACAAAGACCTGTTTTTATTACCACTTAAATTAACCGATTCTTCAGCACCATGTCAATGTGGTGTCCAACTAATGATTAAATTGAGTTTTGTGTAAACCTAGAATCTGAAACTTGGAGAACATTACCTTTTATCTTTTTGCTTGTGGCTTCTGCTCGGATGAACGTTACTTTGTTTTTCATTAAACTTTGTTTGCGGGTTCTTTTTAACTGGTAAAGCTTGACCACTTGTGTTGAATTCTTGGTAAACGTTTTTTATATTTGAATTATTTGTCATTTATCAAGCGTATTGGCGATATACTTGCATCGTTAGCGGGTTGGTAAATTGGTGGGTAGTTGATATAAATAAATGGATTATTAGGTTGTATGGTGAATCTTAAAAACTATCCCTAATAATTAATCAAATTCATTAATTCCGAGGCCATGTCTATGTGGTGTTTTGAATCGGTAAACATGTTTTCGTGTTAAACTTGCAATCGGGATTCTGGGTGAAGTTGCTTTCCTTTAATATATAATAATTCTCTAGTTAAACACTAACCACATATTCCCCGTGGATACGATACCCTACTTACGCTATCTACGTAGTTTAATTAGGTTTTTGATTGACTCTGACGACAGTCATCACCTTTTCATGCATAATTGGATTTTATGCATAAAATATCTCATACGTATCAAATTTCATGCTCGACAAAAAAGTTACACACTTAACGCGATTTTTACCGTTTCTACCGCACAAAACACACAAATATACATGCATAATCCAAATCTTTAAAATCATGTTAAAACTTAACATATTTTCACATTCTCATGTTTAAATCACATAACACATTTTAACACACAAGGTTTACCCAAACTTTTACCCATACTAGTGTACTTAGGAAAACGCGTATTTTAGCGATTCGGTAACGTTTTCGGGCATCGGAGGCCACGTATGACCAACCAAACACCAAGTAAACTTAAAATTAGTTAAAATACTCATTTTTAAACTAAAAATATCAGTTTACTTACTGATCTAAATCAGTTTTACAAAAGTCACTCGAAAAGCCGATTTTTGACCGTTTTAACGCATAGTTTTGGGTTAAACGTTACTATAATCATCCCAACTCGAAATGACTTGATATTTTAACACAAGACATGTTATTTACCGATTAAAATAGTGATTATAATCAGATTAGTGCAGTTTTTGTGTAAGTCACATAAATCATGCGATTTCACGTATTTTACAACTTTTAATGCACCAAGTACAACATGCAAAGCTAGCAAACATTATGACAAAGTTATATGTCACTAAACACTTTAAAATAACTTTATTTTAGTGTTTATAATCTGCTCAAAACTGATTTTTACTAAATCATACACAAAACACATTATTTCACCTATTTTACAAGTTTCTAAGTCTCATGTATAACATGCATAGCTAGTAAACCTTATGACAATGTCTTATATCATTAAATACTTCAAAATAATCATATTTTAATGTTTATAATCTGATCAAATATCATTTTTATCAAATCATATCTAAATCATCATTTCATGACCACAAATCATCATGCATATTCAAGTAAATGCATCTAATATACTCATACAACATCATCATTTTTTTATGTTCTAATCATGCTCAAGAACACATACATACATATACACGAAATGTTTACACCTACATAAACCTTCAAAAGCTCACTTTCTCATCAAATCATTTTTTAAATCATGAAACACTTTTAAATCCTTATTTTATGACATTTTTTATTCATGCATGTATCCTATTATTCAAGAATCAGTCAATCAAATCAAAACACAACTAAATACACATACTCATATAACATTCGGCCATACATACATTCACTACCTTCAAGTTTTTATTCTTTTTGAAAACCCAATTTATTACCTTCAAGTTTGTGAAATATTCTAAGATTCGAGAGAAACCTTTCACTATTATTTTCAACACTAAGAATCAAGAACACTTTTAAAAAGAATAGTTTTATACCCTCAAGATTCAAGTGGGTTTTTGATTAAAAAGATAATATGAAGCTTGGTTCTTGCTTGCAACTCCTTGGAATCACCTTCAAACCTTCAAATGGCCTTGAAATCACCTTAGAATGAGCTTGAATCTCCATGAAAAGGTTAAGAATTTTCGAAATGATATGTTAGAGGGGGTGTGTTGACTGATTTTTAGAGAGAGAGGATGAATTGAGTTTGAGACATCTTTCTTGGTTTTGATAATGCTTGAGAAGATTATAGAACATGGCCATGATTCCACCTCCTTTTCTATCCAAT
Organism: Helianthus tuberosus; assembly: GCA_030545235.1. Classification (NCBI taxonomy): domain Eukaryota; kingdom Viridiplantae; phylum Streptophyta; class Magnoliopsida; order Asterales; family Asteraceae; genus Helianthus; species Helianthus tuberosus. The sequence goes on along the minus strand of CM060445.1, from coordinate 52,805,098 downwards.
AGATGAAAGAGAGATGAGAGAGAGAAGGTTGCATGGCTGCCACATAATTCATTATTGAGTTGCAAGTATACACCGAAATGAAATACAACCGAACCTGGTGTATCATTGTTTTAATATATAGTTGCATTAAGACTACTTAAATGATGTGTCAAACGAAAAGCATATATAGTTTCGCATGAGACGGCTGATCATGATTAGCACAAGCTACAAGTTTATACTGGCGCCACAAGGTGTCGTAGTGAATGAAACAATTCAATAATAGCGGTGATCGAACAAATATCACCTGTGTTTTGCATGAAACGCTCGATCATGATTAGCCCAAGCTACAAGTTTTTACCGACACCACAAGGTGTCGTAGTGACTGAAATAATTCAATGATAGTGGTGACCAAACAAGTATCACCGTATTTAAAATCAGATGAAAGGTTTAACGAAGTAATTATGAATATTTGCTCCAAACAGACATCATAGGATTTTCAATTGAAAAACGAACATGAAAGAAATAATGTTTTCGATCGAATATGAAGAACCAATGAATATCGCAAAACATTCGATCGGTAATAAAAGAGCCGTTAAGAGGTACACCGAAATATATCATGAATTTGTGTACCATTATCTTAACACACGATTGTATTAAGACTGTTGTAATATGATAAATCGGCAAAGCGGATTTAATATAAATAAACAAATAAATAAATAACTAAATTTGTACATGATGTGTGCAAACGGGATTAGCGCAGGCTTCAAATTTGTGAGAACGTCACCACAAGGTGATCGTGATCAAGGAAACGATTCAATGAAGTCGATGACCAAACAAGCTTGTTATGGTTCAAAGCAAATGAAGTGTTTGTTGGGATCATTTCGAATATGATGGCCTCAATCCATCATATGGAATCTTGAATCGAATATATATTACGAGCAAGTTCAATCAATTAAACTTGGTTGAAACCTAATCCAACAATGAATTCATGTATCAACAAGAAAGTTTCGCTATGGTTACAACGAAAAAAAGAAGAAAACCATGTATGTAGCTTGAAAAGGGAAGGAGTTTCAACAAGTTTCGTTGACTCGATATCAAGGAGTCAACGCTTTGCAACAATGAAATTATCCAATCACAATGCAAAACTCGAACATAGCGAACTATGTTAAACGTTGATAAGCAACAATTTAGAGTGAAGCCACCGATGGTCTTCACGAATCAATTTAACCGCATGTGTAACAAACAAAACATGCGTAACATATGAATTTGTCAAGAAACGAAGCTATCGGGTGTTCGCGATTATGAAATAAAATTCTCGTGATGTACTGACCACTAGGGGGAGTAGAGATATGGAAAACCTACTCACTATATGCAAAAAGTCAAAATTTCAACAAAAGAAATTTAAGGACTTTACCTGGATCTTCGTGTAATGACCAGTTGTTAGATGACATTACCATGGAATGCCGAACATTGCGTATGTACCATAAATGAATTTGGGGGGATACGAAGTCGTCTGACTTTTTTTGCAGCGCTAACCACTGTGAGTCTCTTCAGACTAAGTATCGAATGTACGTTGTAAAATCTTGTTCTAACGTACCTCAGCGAGATTCATGTCGTTTATAGGATCACGTGGCGAAGTGCCGTATTGCGGTCGGTAGTTCTCCCGCTACTGGGATTAGCATCGTTGTTATCGTGCTCAATCATGTTTTCCAAAGGCCTTGCCTCGAAAGTCGTGGGTGATATACTTCGACGTCCGCTGACGTATAGTTTAAGTTTCATGTATACTTGTGCAGTAGCGTTTCGTTTCGTTTCGCGTAGAATGTGATGTGCTCCGACATCCGTTGACGTATAATTTGAGTTTCATGTATCCTCGTGCACTAGCGTTTCGTTCCGCGTAAGTTACCTGCTCGGGTAAGTGAAATAGCATAGACGACATAATATGATGGCGTTTTCCCGAGTTAATAGTCGCAGTTCCTATGTAATGACCTTTAATGGATTTTGACATAAATTCTCCAAAGGTCCTAGATGCATGTTATCAAAACTCTCAAGGTTTTGCCTAATGTATGAATCTGTTTCGTGAACCATGTATCAACACAACACTTGTGTTTGTTTAAAACCAAAAATTTTGACTCATTGTTTTTGGCAACGGTTGGAACCCATATTCGAGTCTTAGGCGTTCTGTTTGTGTTCAAGTCTTGACATCTAAGTTCCCAGAGGATAGTGAGGTTAAAGCCTAGGTATTTTTACAGAAACCTAATTCGCTGAAACCTATAGCTCTGATACCAATCTGTCACACCCCGAAATATCAGAACCGGCGTGACTGGACTGGTATCTTCATTGCACAGCGGAAGCAATTAAGCTAAGACTTCTAGAAATTGAACGCCTGCTAAGTACTCGAATTCCCATGGGTTCTCCTATTCCAACTGTTCCATAGTTTTGAAAATGTAACCTGAGAAAGAAACATGCGAAAAAGTCAACATAAAGTTGAGCGAGTTCATAGTTTGTTTTGAAAAAGATTTTAGACAAATCTTTTTGTTTACCTGTTTAAACGTTGTGGAGAAAATTTAGTAAAATCATTTTCTCGGCATGTTATATGAAAACTGTGGGTCTAGCCCACGAGAGTCGTTATGCATTGCACGAGAGAGAATGGGCCGAGCCCAAAAGAATCTTTGTAAGCAGGATCAGCGCGTCCTCTTACTTAGGTATAATTTGAAAACGTTATCAAAGTTTGTAAATACATGTGTTATGAGTTTGCGTCGAATGAATATTAAAAACATTTGAAAGTTTTGAGTATCGAAAGTTGGTATATAAGCGTCTATGAACCTAATGATCATTAATGCGTAGCTAAGACATTAATATGTGTGCCGACATAGGAAGCACTCAACCCGGTAGACGATTTAAGTGTCGATTCACTTCGACAGGGACACAAAAGCACTCTAAGTGGCCGCACAAGGACCGTGAGTGGGGCTCGCCCGTACCCGATAGATCTACCCCCTGTTCCGTGGTCCTTAAAAGGATTAATGGTGCCAAAGTTAGCGCCTATTCGCACGTGATCCAATAATTCATTCCATAGCTTAATCATACCCTAGTTAATATTTATTTCAAAAGAAAAGGGAGACATAAACCCATTGGGTTGTCTCGTTGTTCGTACGCAGACCAACTCACTCCCGTTGTAGTAACTAGGACATTCCCGTCGCTAGTCATGAAAATCATGAACGTTTTGTAAAACCGGTATGTTTAGTATAAATTGTTCGTAAACCATTCGAGTTTCCTTGAAATCCATTCGCAACATGGTTTAGAAATATGAGTTTTCGTTCATCGAGAAGTTATTTACTTTTCCAAAAACTTGCATGTCTTTCCACCCCCGAAAACATTATAAACATGTAAAACCGTAAAAAGTGGGGGTTATGAACTCACCTTGACATTCCTGTGCAAAGCTAGCTTAACGTGATTACGTGATGTCATTCCAAGAATGTGAACTCGCTAGCGTGCAACTAAAGCATTCCTAATCAAGGAATAATTATAAGTTTCTAATTAAACGTAGCTAAACTACGTGTCCGAGCTCTATCGAATCGTTAATAAACGATTCTAATAAGGTGTTATTATTTTGGTTTGAAATAACCAAACTATTGTTAGTTGATCCCGTTTATAATCGGTATAATACTAAGTAGTGGAAACGACTTGGTTTTTCGAGTGTTTTAGAGTATATATATATATATATATATATATAGGGAGGGGCTCATGCGAGAACCACCCTTATTGTGAGAACCTTGAGAACCAATGTGAACACAACCTAAAATAGCTTCGAAAAGTAGCGATTTTTTTATAAAAAATATTAAAAAATTCAAAAAAAATTTTTTTGTGTGATTTTTAGCTATTTTTAGGCATTTTTTGTGTGGTCACATTGGTTCTCGCGGTTCTCACAATAAGAGGTGGTTCTCGCATGATCTTCTCCCTATATATATATATATATATATAGGATTAAGTTAAAATGAGAACCACCTCGAGTTGTAAGAACCGCGAGAACTTTTTGATCCGGGCCTTGGTGGACCAATTTTTTTTTTCAGAAACGTAGATGCATGTATAAAAACAACATTTGTAAAAAAAAAAATTCAAAAAAAAATGTCGTGGGTGTAGTTTTGAGCAACACAAGTTTGTGTTTACGAGATCCGTAAATTTTCCGGCTAGATTTACGGGTCCCGTAAACACAAACTTGTGGCGCTCAAAACTACACACACGACATTTTTTTTTACAAATGGTGTTTTTATACATGCATCTACGTTTATGAAAAAAAAATTTGGTCCACCGCGCCCCCCACGGTGTAGTTCCCGCGGTTCTTACAACTCGAGGTGGTTCTCATTTTAGCGGTCCCCTATATATATATAGTATATCTTTAAATATAAACATAACTATGGTTACAGAGTCGTGTTAGTCGTTGCGGATAGAAGGCGTTGGTGAATAGTAGTACATAAATGTGTCGTACTTCGTTTAGAAGTTTGAAATAAACATAAACTATTAAATTTATTTTATTTTTATTTTTATAAAAGTATACGAATTTACGACATTTGAAATAATTATAAACAATTATATTTATTTTATAAAAGTTATACGAATGACGACGTTTGAACGAAATATAACTAATTATAGTTTTGTTGTGAAAGTTTCCGAGGTTTGGGCTTTTGAAACAAATATAAATAATAATATTTATTTTAGATTAACTATCGGTTTTTCATTAACTTATATCGTCGTAAAAAAAAATACTTCTTTTTATTCATTCTATAAGAAAGCTCGGATTTCAACAAGTGTCGTTTAACAATAAAGTTATGTTTTGTATTTCGGATTTTTACGAAAATCGGGCAGAGTTTCCTCTGTTTTTGGAATAACCCGACATTAAAAGTTGTCGTATGTTCATCAAAATTCAACAATATTTCAATAATATAACCACTATATGTAAAAAAATTCGTCAAATATATATCAACACGTAAACTAGTATCTAATCGAATCGGGTCGAGCTCGGTCGCGTATCTAAATATGAAATCTATAATTATATAATTAGAAATTTCATGTCGATTAAATTTTACCGAATCTTTGTGCCGTTTCGTCGAACCGTGTTGACTGACTTTGACCCAGTGTTGACTGTGGTTGACCTGAAACATCTCGTTGACTCAGTTTGACCGTGCTTTGACTGAGGTTGACCGATACGAACCGTGTGAACCGAAACTGGACCGAAGTGTGTCAAACTGAACCGAATATGTTCCGAAACAAATCTGAACTAAGCTGTTGACTCGTATTGACCGAAACCGAACTGAATTGACTCACTGAGTTGACCGGGTCTGACCCGGTTGACCGAACCGAGACTGAGTCGACCCGTGTTAAACCGTGTTGCACCAAAGTTGACCCGATCCAACCCGCAAACTGAATTCAATCCGAACAAAACCTGATGACTGTTGTTTTGACTTGTTGAACCGACCTCATACTGATCTGAACCGAGAGTGAGTCGAACCCGGATGAAACCCGAACCAACTGAACTCATCTAACCCGCACCCATGCCGGAGCTCCGGCGGACCCTGTCGCCGTTGTCGGACGTCACGGCGTCCACCACGAGCAAAAACGTCATCGACATCATCCTTAACAACAGCAACAACACCATCGTTTTCATTAATAGTAGCATATCATCTTCTTCAGCGTCATTATCTCCGACGGGCCGCCGGAAAATCAGTCAGAAAACATGTAGATCTTCAGAGATCTTGTAGCAGTGAAAATAAAAGGAGGAGAGGGAAACCAGCTCTTACCAGGGACACTCGTCTGCTGCCGTCGCTCGGAACCGGTCAACCATCATCATCATCATTGAAGAACCAAAGAATCGTGTTTAGGCCGGAGCCTGTAAACGAGGGTTTGGATCTTGTGAGTGAGCTTGGATAACAGTCCTGCAAAACAGAAAACCGTTAGGCTCGCCGCAGAGATGGGAGGGCCCCTCTGCAACCACCCTCCGGCGTGAGGATAAGTATTGGTAGAGAGAGAAAGTAGAGATAGAAAATAGGGACGAAGGTTCAGAAAATCGTACTTGGCTTTGTACTTGATGGGGTATTTATAGTAGTCAACTGAGATGACGTCATTCGTCCAGACGCACTTGAATGGGGGTTCGTCTTCGGAGATATTTGATAGAGAGCGGACATGTTTCAGATGTCCGTTCAAGTGGAGTCCGGTTCGTCCCAAGGATCATGTCCGGTCTCGGATATGCATCTTCAAGTCCCCCAGTTTGTTAAGTCTCGGTAGAGACTTAGCAAACTGTTACTTCAAGTTTTTGTCCTACTTGGATGACGTGTCGCTGTTGGAGTGGTCCGAGTAAATGACGTGGCGTGTTTAAAATGGCGATGATGTGGCCTGGGGGATTTTTTGTGACTTGTCTGTCGGTCACCCACCTGTGACGGTAGCGATTCCTTGCGTTGGAATTCGTGAGAAATGACGGTTTGATTTGATGGCCCCCCACCGACTTACTTTTTCTATAAATTTACTTTTTACTTTTTCATTTTCACTTTCTTCTTCTCTTATCATCTTCTCCACTGTTATCCTCTTTTACCTCTTCTTCTTCTTCTTCTTCTTCTTCTTCTTCTTCTTCAGAGAAAGGTGCGTCCCTTTCTTTATATCTTTTTAGTATGGCTCCTGGTAAGGAGAATCTTGCGGAGAGTGTGAGTGTGCTTACCCAACGTCAGTTGGATAAGTTCATTAGAGATTATAGGATTCCTCTAGATCTTCACCCGGTCCTTCCTTCCGAAAGGGAAGCCATATATCCATTCCGTCAAGGGAAGTTTCCCTTTTATACTCGCGTCTGTAATTTCGCGAATTATAGGGTTCCTTTTTCTCGCTTCTTGATTAGGGTTCTACAATTTTTTAGGGTTCATATTTGTCAAGTTAATCCGTTCGGTCTTAGTTTTATTAACCATTTTGAAATTTCTTGCCGAGCCCTAGACCAGAAACCGGACCTGAATGTTTTTCGATATTTTTATGAGTTTATCATGGCTGGAGATTGGTATACATTCGCGCACCGGAAGGGTGTCCCCTCCCCGTCCTCCGGCGAGCGGTCTAGCCTAAAAAATTGGAAGGACAATTTTTTCTGGCTGGACGACCGCTGTCTACCGGAGGATATGAGGTGGCGCTTCAAAGATCAGACGATGTCCTTCGATCTTGGTGAAGACTTTGTTTTCAACGAAAGTCTTGTCCGTGCCCTGATTGAGCATAAATCCCCCATCCGTCCCCTTTCCGAGCATTTCCTTTGGTTAGGTCGAGTCAGTTTTTCCTGGGCCCAAGGGGATAGGGATTGGCCGATTATTCGCCGAAAGCGTGATCGTAAGTTCCGGCCCTTTACATCCCCTTCGGCACCATTACTTATTTGTTTTGCTAACTTTCTTTTGTTTTGAGAATGCAGGTGCCGCAATGTCTCTTCTTGATACTCTAAAGGTTCCGAGTACGGACATTTTTTACTTTGACTTTGAGGAACAAGGTGAAGAGGATGTTCCGTTGATGAAACAGGTGGCATCTTCGGCTCATCCGATCCGCCCACTAGTGGATCCGAATGTGACTGGGCCATCTGCTGCCGAAGCAACTTCTTCTGTCCCCCAAAGTGCATCCGAACAAGCTACTACTGAAGCTGCTTCCTCCCTTCTGATATCTTCAAAGGATGCTGGAGGTTCGTCCGGATCACAAGTTGGTAAAAAATCTATCCTTGACGACGTGGATAGTGATCCGGAGTTTCACAGTTTGGATGAGGCCCTTCAATATCGACCTTCTTCTTTGAAAAACAAGGGTGCTGAACCGGATATGGATCTGAAGGTGCGTTCTTGCAAGAGGAAGAATGAGTCCGTCTAGATACGTTCCACTGATCCTCTTCCTTTGCCAAGGTCAAAGAAATCAAAGAAGGATTCTCACTCCGAAGGTAATGTAACGGAAGAGCTGGACGAGCATCTTACTGGAGGTAGGTTTTCTATGGAGGAGGCCGCATTGGCTCGCAATAAGCCGACTCCTACCTTTTCCGGTGGTTTTCTTCCAAGTACTGAGGCAGAGAATATGGAGACGGAGATTCCGGAGATTTCGAGTAAGGAGAAAGGAAAAGCCCATGGTGAGCCCAAGGTGGCGACTTTTTCAGGTACGATGCTGGACTCTTCTTTAGGTCCGGACCGTTTTATTGATGATGAGGAAGATCAAGTGTCTTCTCTTCCTTCATCTTGGTTCGGACCTGAGTTGTTGTCCTTTTTTCGATATGCAGATTTGTTCTCGGATGACATGGATATTGATCCGGCAATTGCTGATGACAAATTTATTCCTGATTGGGATGTTCGGAATAAGGACTCTGTGATGGACGCGTTGTTTGCAAAGACTCTCCTTTTCAACATAAATACTCCGATAGACCATGCCAGAAGCCGGAAGATGAAGAACCCAGATCTAGGTGCTGCGGTCTTGACTAACCAAGCCCAGTCAAACATCTTTGTGACGGAGCTCTATCGACGATGGGTTGAAGTGGAGTCGGTACGGGAGAACTTAGAGAAAGAGACTCGCTCCTTAAAGCGTAAGATTCAGAGGAGTCCGGAGGCGGAGAAGAAGGTTGTCCAGCATTCTCAAGAACTACAGTCCCAGCAAGAGAAGATTAAGTCTTTGACTAGCCAGAATCAATCTTCTCAAGCGGCTGCTGCCTCTGCTGCGGAGGACCGCGATAAGATTGCGGCTGAGTTAAAGAGCTTCTCCGAATCCATGAAGCAGAAAGATGATCAGCATAAGGAGGTTTTGGCGAAGATGGAGGTATCTTTTGAGAATGCCCGCGTAGCTTATGCGAACATGGTGGCTGGTACGCTCCTTCTTTCCTTTTTCGACTTGTGCTTTTACTTTTGCTATTTTTTCTAACTCTTTTGGCAGAGCGGGACGTGCTCAAATCAGAGGGAGCTGATTTGAAGATGCAGGTTGAGGAAATGAAAGGGCGTGAAAAGGAGGTGGAAGCGGAGAATGCTTCCCTGAAATCCAGGGTGGAGGAGCTTCAAGCAACAAAGATTTGGATGCTTTCGGAGGGGGCCAAGCTTCTGGCAAAGAACATCCATAAGGGTCCGGAAATGACTGTTGCCGTGGCCGCAGTTAACAATGCAATGAGCTCTATTGGTATCAATTCTGGCCTTCACCAGGGATATGTCCATGCTTTGCAGAAGAAGACCCCTTATAAAGATGTTCCATCGTTGAATCGCAATGCTACGGAAGAGCTAAATGCGGCAGTTGCTTGCTTCGATACTCTTAAGTTTCCGGTGATAGAAGACCTTCCGAAGCTTGTCAACGCGCCCCTTTCTGAAATTAAGGAAGCTCTACTTTTTGCAAACGATGATTCCTCGAAGAAGTAAGGTGGACATGCCCGGCAATTTGGGGTATGCACCTTGGAAGTTTATGATTTTTAGCTCTTTGACAGGTGGACATGTCCGGCAATTTGGGGCATGCACCTTATTTTGGATGAATGTAATGATACTATTACTTATGTTTAGACAATTATCCTTTGTAAATGATTAATTTCCGGTTTATGCAAGTCCGGTCAATTTTTGATGTAAACATACATGCGTCCATGTTTTTGGTGCTTTACATTTTCTGTTTTTTCTAGAACGTTCATTTTAAAATACGGATCCGATTTTTGGTTTTCCAGGATAATTTCTAAGTGAAGGGAAGAATATGAACGAGACCAGTTCATTCCTACCTTTTAAGGTTAGCATCCCAAGTTCGGCCGAAAATTATACTTGTGTTGCAACATTGTTAAAGATAGAAAATTTTATCATTCTATTTTTCTTATCCGGAGTTATACTTCTCCGATTAACACATAGTAAAAACATTTTATGTAATCCGTGGGTAAAACCTTCCACAGTTCTTGGAATTTATAGATTGTTCGGTGCGGGCAAAACCATCCGCTTTACAAGGAAATAAAAGGAGTGACGGAGGCTGTAGCTTCCGTATTTACAATCTAATTTTTAAAGTAAGAACAACTTTGTTTTTAAAGAAAACACTTCTTTAGGTGCGTTCCGTTCCATGTGCGCGGGACGAGGGTCCCGTGCATTTTCTTGAGTGTATATGCACCGTCCTTTCCTGCGGTGTTGATCAGGTAAGGACCTTCCCATTTTGGAGCCATCTTTCCGGTGCCTTCAACCAAGCTTGCTTCATTGCTCCGCATGACGTAGTCCCCGACCTTAAACCGGACCTCTTTCACTTTTGAGTTGTAATGTTTTTCCAACTCTTTTTTATATTTCGCTTCTCGGATCGCCGCAAGCTCTCTCCTTTCTTCGGCGAGGTCCAGGTTCAGAAGGAGTTCTCGTTCGTTTTCTTCTTGACTTAGCTGCATGCGGGGGGTAGGTATCCCTACTTCAGCGGGAATGACTGCTTCGGTACCGTATGTTAAGCTGAAGGGAGTTTCCCTATTGCTCGTCTTCGGCATCGTTCGGTGGGCCCATAGGACGTGCGGGAGCTCATCTGCCCATGAAACGCCTTCCTTCCCCAAGCGCTTTTTAATGCCTTCCACAATGCTGCGGTTGGCTCTTTCTACCTGCCCATTGGCCTGGGGATGGGAAACCGAAGCAAAATTCTGCTCAATGTGCATTCTTTCGCACCATGTCTTGAAAGGTTTCTCTGCAAACTACTTCCCGTTATCACTGACTATGCATAGCGGCATCCCGTATCTGCACACTATGTTTTCCCAGACAAACCTCAGTACTTGATCTCCTGTGATGGTCCGGAGGGGTTTGGCTTCAATCCATTTTGTAAAATAATCAATGGCAACCAACAGGAACCTTACCCCTCCGGTGGAAACAGGGAAAGGACCCACAATGTCAATCCCCCATTTCTGAAACGGCCATGCCGAAGTTACAGGAACGAGGTTGTTCTTGGCTCGATGACTAATGGGAGCGTGACGCTGGCAGTCTTCACATGATTGAAGCTCATTAACCGCGCTTTGATGCATACCCGGCCAGAAGTATCCGGCGTTCATGACTTTAGCTATGACCATCCTTGGTCCGGCGTGGATGCCGCATATTCCCCAGTGGATTTCCCTTATGACGTAGCTGGCTTCCTCCGGTGTTAAGCATTTCAGGAGCGGACCTAAAAAGGTCTTTCGGTAAAGTTGCCCATCGTGAATCTGATACTGCAACGCTTTTACCTTTAGCTTCCGGGCCTGAGCTTTGTCTTCTGGGAGCGTCCCTTCTTTCAAGTAATCCACTATCGGAGTCATCCAAGAGTTTTCAAGCATGGAGACTGACATGACTGACCCCGTCTGTTGGATGGCCGGGGTTTGCAAAGTTTCGATTAAAACTTCTTTGGATAAATGACAAAATGCTACGGATGCGAGCTTGCTTAAGGCATCGGCCTTTTTGTTCTTACTCCGCGGTATGTGTACTATCTTGCAAGAGTCAAAAGAGGAGATTAAACTGTTAACTTGCTGGAGATACCGAACCATGTTATCCTCTCGTGCTTCATACTCTCCGCTGACTTGATTGGCTACCAACAATGAATCAACATGTGCTAGTACGGAGGTTGCACCGGCCTTGGCCGCGGTTTGGAGTCCCGCAAGAAGGGCTTCGTATTCGGCCTCATTGTTTGAAGTTTTAAACTCAAATCTGAGAGCATAAGTGTATTCTATTCCTTCCGGATCTATTAAAATTAAGCCTGCTCCCGACCCTTCTTTGCTGGATGCTCCATCCGTGTATAAGTTCCATACCTTTGGCAGGGCGGATTTTTCTTTGGTGCTTTCTCCGGTTGGTACTTCCGTGAGGAAATCTGCCACTGCCTGGCCTTTCACCGGACCTCTGGTTCGATAGGTGATATCGAAAGCGCTGAGTTCAATTGCCCACTTAGTGAGGCATCCGGAGACTTCTGGTTTTCTGAGAATTTGTTGAATCTGAAGGTCAGTTTGCACCTCTATATTGAAAGCTTGGAAGTACCTTCGGAGGCGTCTAGAGGCGTGTACCAAAGCGAGTGCCAACTTTTCAATCATCGGGTATCGAGTTTCATAATCTTTCAAGATACGGCTTACATAGTAAACCCGAATTTGAGCTTGATTCCGATGTACTACAAGTACTGCACTTATAGCGAAATGAGAGGCGGGGAGATAAACCGTGACTGTTTCTCCGGTGATTGGAGCGGTTAAGGTGGGCAAGGATCTAAGACAAACTTTCAGCTCTTGAAATGCCGAATCGGCTTCCGGTGTCCACTCTATTTGGCCCTTTCCCGTTCGTTTTTTTAGCACATTCATGAAAGGAATAGAGCGATCAGCCGCTTTTGAGACGAAATGATGGAGAGCAACGAGCTTTCCGTTTAGTGACTGAATTTCTTTGACAGTTTTGGGAGGCTGCATGGAAACTACCGCCTTGATTTTATCCGGATAGGCCTGGATTCCGGACTGGGTTATCCATACACCGAGAAACTTTCCCTCTTCTAAGCCAAAAGGACATTTTTTGGGATTAAGTTTAAGATTAATACTCCGAAGCCTGGTAAAGGTTTCGAGTATGTCATCAACCATGTTATCTTCGGCCTGGCTTTTTATGACTAGATCGTCCACATAAATTTCTAGATTTCTTCCGATCTAGTCTTTGAACGCTTTATCCATCAGCCTTTGGTACGTAGCTCCGGCGTTCTTTAATCCGAATGGCATTTTGGTATAACAGAAGAGACCTTCATTTGTTACAAACGCGGTCTTGTCTTCGTCTTCCAAAGCCATATGAATTTGATGGTAACCTTTATATGCATCTAGGAAGCATTTAAGATGGAAGCTCGAAAGAGAATCAATCTTTAGATCTATCTCCGGCAAAGGATAGCAATCCTTCGGACAAGCATTGTTCAGATCAGAAAAATCGACGCACATCCTCCAGGTTTTATCTTTCTTCGTTACCATTACCGGATTGGAAACCCATGTTTGGTACCGTACCTCCCTGATGATACCAGCATTTAAAAGCTTTCGTACGTCCTCGGAGATGGCCTTGTTACGGGCTGGAGCCATGTTTCTTTTTCTTTGAGCTACTGGTTTCGCTGAATGCGACACCTTCAGCTTATGTTCGGCCAAACATCGAGGAACTCCAACCATGTCGGAGGTTTGCCAAGCGAATACGTCGAGTGAATTAGACAAGAGCTTCCACAGCTTCTTTTTGGTTCGTTCAGGAAGTTGAGCCCCAACTGCAATTTTCTGTTCGGGAAAATGTGGGTGTATGGCCCATTCTTCTGTAAGAAGATTCGGAGGCTTGTCATTACCCTTACTTTGCCGTATTTCAGCTACGCAAATTGTTGATTCGGAGTGCAGAGTTGCTACTCCTGCTTCGGTGGGAAATTTTAATGATCCATGAATGGTAGAACTGATAATTCCGAAGGCGCACATACCGGGTCTTCCTAGTATGACATTGTGAATGGACCTTGCTTCTACTACCAGATACGTCAAGTTGACTGTTCGGACCAGACTTCCTTCTCCCAACGTTGTTGGCAAAGTGATTGCCCTATAGGCTGCACCACTTCTCCGGAGAAACTCACTAGTGGCATTGAGACTTGGATCAACTTTGCCTTAGTCTGTGGGGCTAGCTGTTGAAAACACTGCTTGTACATGATTTCGGTGGCACTTCCGCTGTCAACATAAACCCTCCGGACCTTATGGCCTGCTATGATCGCAGACACTATGATCGGTCCGTCCTTGATTTCTTCAAGATTTATGGGCGGGAAGGCAATGGGCTGCTGCATCCAAGCGGCCATATGGTGGCTGGACCGTTTGATGCCTTGGTTATCTGCTCTCCTGATCATACAAATTGCCGGTTGGTTGTTCGGATTATCTCCCGAATTTCCCGAAGATTTTCCTTCCTTTACTTCTTTTACTAGATGCGACAATTTTCCGGACCGCACTGCTTTTTCTATTTCTTGCTTCAGGGACCAACAATCGTCTGTGTTGTGACCTCGAGCATGATGGTAATCACAGTATTTCTTGGAATTCTTATCTCCTGGGTTTCGGAGTTTTGGTGGAGCAGGGAAGTTTGCGCCTTCTGCACTGAGAATTTCACTGGGAGTTTTGGAAAGGTCCGATAAGTTGTAAAACCTTGATCCGGAGCTTCTTCCACGTGGAGGTCTGTCGTTCCTGCTGTAAGGGTGCGGTCGTCCCCTACTCCCAGATGGAGTTTTATCAAACACCGATCCACCGTTTTCCTTCCAGGAAGACATCTTATGATCTGACTCCGGAGCTGGGTTACATGCGTTTTTACCTCGAGCGAAAGCTCTGGCTCGTTCCATGAGTACTTCCATCATCTTTGGAAGGTTTTCGTGTAATTTCTCAACCAATTGATTGTTCCGGACACCGTGACAGAATCCGGAGATCCTTAACTGGTCAACTACCCCACTGATCTGCATACTTTCCTGGTTGAACCGGTCAATGAAACTATCCAAAGATTCCCCATCCTTTCTCCGGATGTTGTGAACTTCGGTGATGTCTTTGGAGTAGTGTCGCTGTTGGCTAAAATTCTGAAGGAAAGATCTTTGAAACTCCTCGAAGTCATTTATCTCTCCTTCATTCAAAGCATCAAACCACACCCGGGCAGCCTCGGTTAGTGTTTGTGCGAACATGAAGCACCACGCCGGCATCGGCCATTGTTCGACTCGTGCAGCTCCGTCGAAATCGAACATATGATCATCTGGATCAGTTGTACCATCATACTTTTTTACTGTAGTTGGCATTTTGAGCTTCGGAGGAAGCTTGGCATGTGTGATGCGAGCGCTAAACTTTGACTTGGCAGTCATGGAGACTGGGTGATATGGCTTGGTGAGTTCCGGATCATTAATTATTTCCATTTGTGCTTCATTTCGTATTGCCATCGCTGGAGATGGTCCGGACGAACCCTGCACATATCCGGTGTAAGTTTCCGAGGTGACAACTGTGGAAAAAGTAGGAGGAGTAAACATCGTAGGACCCATAGTCCTTACCGGAACTTCATCATGAAAGAGCCTGGTTCGTAAACCGAGGATTTGTTCATCCCTAGCCTGCTGTGCTTTCAATCTTCGCAGAAGACTTGCATTTTTGGAGAGAAACTCGGCGTCAAATTCTGACGTTTGTGAAGTAGGAAGCAGAATAAATGGCAAGGTTGTTCCCGGTCCCGAGCTTAAGGCAGCTGAGGTTGTGGAAACAGTACTTGCTGGTGCTGTGGTTTGTGTACTAACAGTTGTAGATCCCAGATTCATAGAACCTGAGGCCGCCATTTGTCAGTTCTTTGGTCAAGAAATTCACCAGAGTGAAGGACTAAGAGCTTTGAGATCGGATGGCGCCAATTGAAGAACCAAAGAATCGTGTTTAGGCCGGAGCCTGTAAACGAGGGTTTGGATCTTGTGAGTGAGCTTGGAGAACAGTCCTGCAAAATAGAAAACCGTTAGGCTCGCCGCAGAGATGGGAGGGCCCCTCTGCGACCACCCTCCGGCGTGAGGATAAGTATTGGTAGAGAGAGAAAGTAGAGAGAGAAAATAGGGACGAAGGTTCAGAAAATCATACTTGGCTTTGTACTTGATGGGGTATTTATAGTAATCAACTGAGATGACGTCATTCGTCCAGACGCACTTGAATGGGGGTTCGTCTTCGGAGATATTTGATAGAGAGCGGACATGTTTCAGATGTCCGTTCAAGTGGAGTCCGGTTCGTCCCAAGGATCATGTCCGGTCTCGGATATGTATCTTCAATCATCAACATCATGTCCTCACCATTCTGGTGCGAAACACCTGAACCATGGCTGCTACCACTGTTGCCGTGACACCACCGCCGCCGGCAACCCGTTGCCGGAAATATGGCGCCTCCGTCGCCTGTAATCGGTAGTCTGCCGACGCGCGTTTTGATCGAGAGTTGAAGCCACCACCAAATCAATAATTAAAACGGATTAGATTTGATAACCCATGATGAAGTTTCAGTCTTTAGAGAAACCCATCAAGGAATAAGTGATCAGAAGCAAGTTAATCTTTGTTATTTTGATGAAGCTGGTGGTATTTGAGTTGAGTGTGTATCTATTTAGGTATTTGTTAGATTGAAAGGGGAAATGTGTGTGAAGTGTCGGCTGCTTATGTTTAAGGTTGGTGTTCTCAAATGTTGAAATGAAGAGAGGGAGAGATACTGTGTTTGTGTGCGCAAATGTTTCAAGAAGAATAGAGTTTTCAAAATGTAAGCTGATGATAAGTGTCCTTTATATACATAGGGTTTTAGTGGGCTTGGACCCCGGCCCACAAGCCTATTTTGCGCGGCCCGATACGTTTACGAAACCCGTTTTTGAATCAGATTGTCGTAAATTGGCGTAGATCTTGTTTGAGGGTCAAATGCCCTAAAAATTACGCCGTAAATCGTTAATAGACGCGTACGTTTTCAGTCGCGTTAAATCGCGTATAACACTCCGGTCGTTGTTTCTAACCCGTTTTTCGATCCGTTTTCAGCTACGGATAATAAAATTTAAAAACGAAGCTAAATATATCATAATATATTAATATCGAGATGAAACTCGAGTCTGGTGCTTCTGTTTCTTCATTGATTGCATGTGCGTTACTGTTTCCGCGTTTTTCGTTCACGTTTGCGTTTTGTGTTATTTGAAAGCATAATATTTTTGCAAAACGAAATCCATAAGTTTAATTATACGTATAAAATTCTTATTTGTCAGCGTTGTCAGTATTTTGTACGGTGTCAGTTCGTTACCGCTTAACGCTCAGCAGATTTCCTGAAAATCACCATACGCGCACTGTAAAGTTAGATAGGCGTTCCAAGGCATTCCAAAGCCTAATTAAGTTAATTCGTGCCTTAAACACTATTTATTGTCGCCTAAACGTTTGTTAATCGCGTAATTAGAGCCGTTAATTACCGGTTGTCACAGGCCTGCACTAGAGTGTGCGACCCACTAAACAAGTGTGCGGTTTTGCTAAACGAGGTTGTACAGCGTGCAATAAGCAGTTATACAACAAGTGTGTGGTTTTAACAAGTTTGCGGTCAGGTATAACTGGGTTGTACCCAGTGCTTTAGGGACTTATACAAGTAGATTGTGCGGTCAAGAAGTGTGCGACCTTGCAGCAATTCATTGTACGTTGTGCATTAGGGACGGTACAACGGGGTGTGCGGTCCGCTGAGTGTGCGACTCAGCTGGGTTCCATTGTACTCTTTGTACTAAGGGTTGTACACTTAGGAGTGTACGACTCTGAAATGTGCGGTGTGCATTATGGACTTGTAATATGTGCAGCAGGAGATGTACCTCCTTTTATACAGATTTAATGTGACAACTCGTGTTTTAGAACTCTTTTGTGTGCTTTGATGTAACATGTATGAACGTTATGTGATTATGTGATGCAATGTTATGATATTGTGTTATGTGGATTGTGAAATATATATTATATGTTTATGAGACGTGATCGCACAACACGAACCAACCACACAACTCTAACCCGATCGCACAAGTCTTTGGGCTTTTTGCTTTACACCCTTCTCGGCCTACACTTAGTGTACTCGAAACCCAAAAGGGCTACCCATGTGTGGGTTTGGCCCATTGTCGTTTGATGCGCATAACCACATGAGATGAGGGTATACTCCTGATTATTTGCTAAACACTCTAAACACACAAACCCTACTCTCTCATTCTCTCCTCTCAAAGTGTCACTCCCTGTCTTTTGCGGAAGCGTATGATGTGTGACTGGTTTAATATCATTGCATTCAATCGTAATAAACAACTACATGATCAAAACAATGTTCATCCATTCATAAAATTTGAGTATTACAAACACTGGTTATTCAAGTTTTTAAAACACAACCTTCGACTATTTTACAAACCAACAAAAGGGGATGACATCTAAACTTGAAGTCTACTTCTAGTTACGACACATGTGCCCAAGATCTATCCTGTTTCCTGAAATACATGTAATTTTAGAAAACATCAACAAAAGTTGAGCGAGTTCATGCGTCTTGTTTGTGTATTGTAATTCGTGTAAATCTTTGAGAGATTCCTTTGTAAAGCAGGTATGAAAGCGTGTATGAACATGAATGTTTTACAAGGACTTTAAGGCATGTGAGGACATAGGGAGCACTCGTTATGGCTCATAGGGAGCACTCGTAATGGCTCATAGGGAGCACTCGTAATGGCTCATACCCTTGTCGATTTTCCTCGACTGTGTCGATTAACCTCGACTGTGTCGATTTACCTTGACTGTGTCGATTACCCTGGACTGTGTCGATTAACCTCGACTGGGACTCCGAAGCACTACTCGGTACTAGTTGTGACCATGAGTGGGGTTCAGCCGTACCCGTTAGATCTAACCGTCGTCCCTAATGAATGTTTTAATGGCATTTCAATATTAAGTCTATGCTTCACATGATCTAGTATTTCATAGGCATTTCATACCGTTTAAGTATTCGTGACATGTATTTCACCCCCGAGAGTTATAAAACCAAAAACAGTTAAAGAAAAGGGGGAGCATGAACTCACTGTTTTGCGTCTTCAGTACTCGTAACTCAAATCTCGTCAGCAATCACGACTACCTACAATGTGCTAGGGTCTATTAGACGAGCGGGCCGTGCCTTGCCTTAGTATTCATGTTTTGAGTTACGTTTCCTTTATGTCTTTACATCATTCAGAGTTATAATACTTTTCAAGTATTTGTTTTCGTGTTTTCTTCCGAAGGATGGGAGTATTTCATACATGTATTCTCGTATTCTTGTATTTGTAGTTCCGAAATAATATATTTTCAAGTCTTACTTTAGAAAATATATTTAAACTTGTTTTGTCAAAACAATGTACTCTGAGAAAATATATATTTTTATCTCCCAAAAATAATATATTTTCTTCTTGTTGAAAATATGACATAACTTAGTAATATTCACAAAAATCATATTTTCACCTCTTTTGTTTCCAAAATAATATTTACCAAAAATTATAGTTGTAAGAGTATTTTCTGGAATATTTCATAAGTTACGTTTTTGCGTGCGGTTTCACAATATCAAGTGTGTAACTTAAATATTTATTCCTTGTAATCTTTGGTATTATTTTGGGGTTGTAATTTCCATGGTATTTGTCAAGTTATATTATTTTACCCTAAAATAATATAACTATTCCACAAAATAAAAAAATATTCACACAAGTGTCTTAGTATAAAATATATATTCTAAATATATATTTAACCATTTTTTTATTTATAAAAGTCAACCTCCAATACTTGTATTTTTGTTACAAAAATTATGGCGAAATTTATGTTGAAAAGCATAGTTTAAAACATATTTGTAAACACTTGTTTAGAAAGTATTTTCTAAGTGTTGGAATTTTAGAAAATTTCGCCATAGTTTCCTTTGTAAATAGAGGTGTCCATGCTATTAAGCATATCATTTTCTTTTTCAAAATCATGACACAATGATCAAGAATCAAACCCTAAACATTTTATACTTACCAAGTGTAAAAACAATATACCTTACATAGTAACATGAACTTGATCTTTCGTAAAAACGCGTTGTAACTTGGTAAAGTGTTTAGTGGGTTTAGTTACCCTCCAAAGTGTGATTACTTCTTTTAAAATCTCATTCTTGAAAAGATTTGGTGTTTACAACTTGTAAACATAATTTACAAAAATGTTTATCCATAAAATCTTCTTGTTTCTCCAGTGTTTATTTACTTGTCTTTCCACTAAAAATAGTGTAGGTTTAATAAAAACCATGATCCTTCAAGAATCATCTTTTTAAACTTGGTTCCTTTAGAAAAATCATTCACAAGTCTTGGATTTACAAGATTACTAGTTCACTTGGTTTATTACTTTTCAAGAAAAATCATTTTACGTTCAAGTTCATGTTTAATCAAGGTGATGATTATTTCATGTTGTTACATAATCATCCCTTATCTTGCTAAATCATGTTTTTAATCATAATCTAGCAAGTTCCATGTATTGATCAACATCAATATTTCTAGTAATCATCAAGCAAACATCAACATATTCAAAACAACATTATACTAACAATTTTTCATCATATTTCATCTTATGTAAGCTTATGCTTCATGATTCAAGTTTATGTTCTTTAGTGTTCTTGTATAAATCAACAAACTATAACTTTTATCCACTAACAATATGAAGCAAACAAGGATCAAAGAAGTCTTACAACTAGCTTAAAGCTAGGGAAGAACAATGAGGAAAATCAAGTGGATAATAGCACACAAGAGAGGTCCTTCAAGTTCCGTGAGCACCGAGCTTCCTAACTTAGCTCCTTACACCCTTGTATCACCTTAGAATGGTAGGATTTGAAGTGAAAATGGGGATGTGGTGGTGGTGTGTTGTGGCCGTGAGTTTGGGGTGAAGAGAGAGGAGTTTTGGTGTTGAGGAAGATGATGGTAAAAAGTGTTAAGTCTTGAGGTTTATAAGAAAGTTTTTCCAACATTTGTTTACCCCATGGTTAATGTATCTCTTTAGTACTAGGCAATATCTTCAAGCAAATCTTCATAAGATTATGCAAGATCATATGAAATCTAGTAATTATATCATGTGGGCTGATTTCTAGATATGGGGAGGGGGTCTAAGTGTAACATTGAACTAACTAGTACACTACAAAATCTTAGCATATCCAAGGAAGATATAATAGGATCAAGGGAAGATTTGCAAGATCATGGAAGATTACCCAAAATCTAAGTGGGGTCACACTTGAACCGTGAATATACATGGGGGGGGGGGGTCTAAGTGTAAATTTCATCTAAATTAATACACTACAAAATCTTATAATATCTTCCAATATCTCCATCATATCTTAAGAATATCAAAACAAATCCAAGCAAGATCTTGAGGGATATTGTAGGATCTTGGCATATATTTGGTGGGGTCACCCCCATGTGACCGTATACATGAGAGGGGGGGGGGGGTAAAATGTAACTTTCAATCTCTAATTCATAAATAAGTTAAGTTTCAAGGGTAAAGTCTAGGGACTTGATGTGTTATTAAGTTATAAGAGGTGTTATGGTGTTTGGGGGACCATAACTAGTTCAGAAACATTAAAACAATGCTTCTAGTAATATTTTTATGTTCCGGGTAATGTCCGGTTGTTCGGTTAAATACCAGTTCGTTAAAGTGCTAAATTGCACCGTTTAGTAATCTTTAAGTACCCTTTTGTGACACTTTTAATTCCCAACACTTAGGAAAGCATACAGGACCATTTTGCCATATTTTTGCATGTAATAATCTTGTTAAATGCTGAATTTTTGCTGATAAGTGCAGAATTCTGCACTTTATGTGGGTTTTAGGCACTTTCTGGCACTTTGTCTGTCACTTAGGCATGCAGTTTTGTGGTCCTTACTTCCCTACACACTATACTAGTGTAATACGTAGTCTCTGGCTCTTACTGGGCCTCAAAATACTGTCTGTCTATGCACTGAACTTCGTCAGCATTTTTAGTTTGTCTGGTAATGGTGCCAATTATGTTCTGTGTATCATTTGCACTATCTCGTGTTGCATGTAGCAACGAATAAAGTCTTGTAATGTGAAATGCCATTGTATGTATATAACAGTGATAAAAAATTCATTTGTCTTGTAAACTAGATCATGCACAATTATTTAAGCACAGATTACTGTTCAACTAGTGTACGGAAAAGTGACGGTTGTCACAGTCTCCCCCCGTTAAAAGAATTTCGTCTCGAAATTCAAGCGATGCCATTGATCGCAGGGGAGTTATGAATCAAATGTAGTCACTTATGTTTAAAATTTGTCTTCATGTTCCCATGTACTCTGGGTCATGTTATGAATTATATTGTACTCAAGTAAATCAATTATGTCTTTTCTTGTGTTTTGTGGACTCTTGGTTCGCAACCATAACAGGTTCTATAGTATTGTGGACTCTTGGTCCGAAACCTTAACAGGTTCTATAGTAATTTTGTCATTTGTCATTGACGTGAATCTTATTTGAGGGAACAACGACTGTTCCTTGAGTCAGACTCCTCTAAAGACTAGGCACATGAATGTGTCGTGATCACTACTGATCTTTTTCTGGAAGTTTCATCTTGTGAACAATGGTTCCGATCCCTACATCGGGGATTCAACCTTTACATTTTCCAAATCACACCATGCCTTCTCTAGGCGAGGCTCTCATTAAAGCCATACTTCTCATTTCAAATTCCCACGATTTCTGCCGCTCATTGGCGCAACCTTTCTGTATTCTGCAGCTGCCTTGATATGTTCCCATATCTAACAGTTTGCCTCTAGTTTTTCCTGAACCAACTCGGGCCAGTAGATTGTTTATTCCCGGTCTCTGATCAACATGACGGAGATCGACTTATTATGTTCCATCTAAAGCTTCACACGAAGCGGTTTAAACGGCGGTGTGATAAGTACTGTTGTAGGAAAACTCTACTAAGGGCAAGTGAGTGTTCCAACTTTTCATCAAAGTTTATCACACAATTACGTATCATGTCCATACAGTTTGCATCGTTCAGTAGCTTAGTCCATCCACTTTAATATTTAAGTTCTTACGATCAAAGGTGTGCTGCAATCTTTGTGATCAGTAAAGATCGTGCAGCGTTTTCTTTCAGGTAATGACGTCAAATTTGCGGCGCGCAATTACTGTATCTAGCTCAAGGTTTCTTCTTATGATTCCTTAATCAATGTGCCGTGTATGCAATGTTATGGTCTTGTTGCATCGACGTGCACTCGAGACTTTGTCGAGAAGCGTCACATAATTGCAACTCTAGCTCCTTGGCTCTTGATTGCAAGGTTGACAGGAATCTCGTTTTTATCCGCCATGTATCTTAAAGTTCTCACTTTGTGAATTCGAAATCCGCTTTTCGTCATCATAGCATATAACTGTTCTTTATCTAAGAGTTGCAAGGTAAATTATAGCTTTTGCTCACGACCTTCCTTGGTTGTTGGCCCTATAAGAATGTAGTCAATAAGTATAGTCATGATTTATCCAGGTATGGCTTACACGTTCGACTCATGAGCTCCATGAATATTGTCGATGCATGTGTTAAGCCAAATGGTACGACAAGGAACTCATAATGCTCGAAGCGAGTCCTAAAGGTCGTTTTAGAGATATTCCCTTCTTGTATTCACAGTGGAGGACATCTTGTCCTCAAGTTGATCTTTGAGTGGTAACTATAACCTGACGATTTGTCTGTTCATGTTATCAGTCATTGGCAAAGGATTATAATTCTCCGTTCTCTGGGATTTATGAAAAATGGAACTGTCAACTTTCTCCTCGTGTCCTTAACTAAGGACGTCACGCCCTTAATTTCTTTTGTCTAGCAGCTCTTGCAGTCATACCGGAAGCTCATGCTTCGCGGACGAAGCTAGTCGGTAAGGTGCTCCTGGCATGTAGGATTGTTTTTAGACCCGAACGAGTCGATCAGAAGAGTTTTGCTCAGTACGAAAGGCGGAAACAGACGTACTGAGGTCAATTCAGCAAGAAAATCACCTTAACTGTCGTTATATTGATTATAAGACGTTTTACAGCGAGACGACACTTCGGCAACACTTCGTTGCTCTGACCGGAACTTTTTTTAAAGATTTCGCTTGAACACATATATATAGAGATCTGATTTCGCTTGAAATGGTAGTGTGTCAGTTCAAGCGGAATTAACTCAGTTAATTTCGCTTGAGTCTGCACATGTCTCTTTCAAGCGAAATTACTCTCTTTCAAGTGAAATAACATTTAATCTTGAACCACGTGCCCTGATCTAACATTCTATGAACAAGACTCGATACAAGACGAAGTCGACAGACGCATGCACCAACAGACTCCCCCTCGAATGTTGACGAGTCTTAAAGTGTCGAGTCTTCACATCTTCAGTCTTTATCAGTCTTTGGGATTTTTTTTAAAGTATCTGACACTGTAAAGCATCTTCAAATCTTTCTCTTCTCTTTTCATCACCAACAGACTCTCCTTGAGCAAATAATCTAATCTTCAATTTCAGAATCATAAACTGGCTCTATATTCTCTTGATCAGATCTCTTGATTTCTTAAGTTCATCAGCATCAGCAGTTTACGTGAACTCCAGAATTGGAACTTGGATCTACAATCTTCAGACTCCCCCTCTCAGTAAGCTGGGATCATAGACTGTTTTCCACAGGTTCAAGATTGATTCCTGGCTTTATCCTGCACAAAAACTCTATCCAACAATAAATTTTCTGATGACCACTTGTAAAATCAATTTCACACTCTGATGAATCACTTGTGGATAAGATATTCAAACAATGATTTTACAATTTTAAACTTTGATGAATCACTTGCAGGAATAACATTTTCATTTAAAAAACTTTTCTCATTTCATTTCAAAACATCTCAAACAATTTTCACCAAAACCATTTGTTCATCATGTTTAGCACTTGGAATTTTGAAAATCAGCTCTCCAACATCAGTTGTCGAAAATCTTTTTGTATTTTTCAAAATTTATGCTAAAACACACTGAAAATCTTTTTGGATTTTTAAACATAAAATGAAATGCAGTAGAGAAATATTTATAGACAATATTTTTGCGAGTTTGTGTAAGAGGATCATATCATTTTTTGACAAGTCACAAGTACCGTTGAGCTTAGTTACACATTAAGAATTAAACAATTCACTTAGATTGTCAATATACTAATCCACTTAAATTTTCACACAAATTTCAACTGATTCAGGATATGAATTAGGTGTATTAAGGACTTAAACTCATTCATGTGTCCCACCTCTTGAATATACTCCCGTATCCAGATCCCAATATTCAGTCTTACAGGTGAGAATACCACAGATGATATCTGTAAGGGGTTAAATGCGAAGAACCGTGAGAGCTCAGGTCAGAACTTCCGTTCAGCAGAGAGATGACGGCTTCGACTTTTGGTGGGTCCCCTTTAGAGGATCTTTTTTTACAACAGTAATGATTATCAATTTTATTGTTTCATCATTTTTGCTGAGGGCGGAGCTATATTTCAAGCAAACAGTAAAGTATTCTCCGGGGACTAGGCCATTGCTTCCGCATTATCAGAAGTCCCGGGATAATACCCCAGATATCACTGAGCATAAAGACCTAGTATCTCAGAAAGAGAGACCTTTCAAACGAGATTTCAGGGGTTACCTATTTATCCAAGTAGTGTTCCCCACGAAATAAGAAAGTTTGAATTTAAGTTTACATCCCGAAAAAACTTACTAAATGTGTAAAAACCTATCGGCATATCATCAGTGAGACCGTTTAACGCTATTTAATCATTACATTTCTTTAGTGTCACACCCCGACCACGTAGAACATACAAAACGTGGCGGAAACGTCGGGGAGTGTTGTAACAGAATTAATTGTTTTAAATCCATGGCAATTGAAGTTTCGTTTTATTGATTAAAAGTGTTACAATGTCTTAACAAACAAAGAAATACAACATAATTAACTAGTCTTGCATCTTTTATTGTCACTAAGGCCCAAGTCTGCCTATGTGTATCTTGATCATCTTATGCAATAGCTCCTGAAAAACACATGTGAAAATAGGTACGTCAGCATAAAAATGCCGGTGAGATACATAGGTTTTGTGAAAATAGGTTTCATGACTTATGTTTGAGAAAATGTTTAGTCATGAACCTTGTTATTTGCTTTGCTTGGTAAATCATTTGAAAATCGATAAGATCAGATGATAAGTATAAATAAATGTAAGGTTAAATGAATAACCAAGTAAAATATGTTTGCATAAGATAAGTTGTTTATAAATCAATGTCTTGTGAAAAGTATGTTATTTGTATAAAATGTTCTATGTCTCAAACTGAAATGATTCAAATAACGCTATGATATGTAATACCATACAAACACTTATATATAGGAAGTACCAGCGGCGTATCCACCATGCTTGTATCATATTACACACGCATCGTTACTTAATCACTTAATCAAACCAAACCAACCAATGTAAGAAGTCTATGTTTAAATCAATTGTCAAATGTATTGGGTAATATGTCAAAGTGTTCATGTCAAGATGTAAATCATATCAAA
Organism: Helianthus tuberosus; assembly: GCA_030545235.1. Classification (NCBI taxonomy): domain Eukaryota; kingdom Viridiplantae; phylum Streptophyta; class Magnoliopsida; order Asterales; family Asteraceae; genus Helianthus; species Helianthus tuberosus. The sequence continues at coordinate 52,779,173 of CM060445.1, read as the reverse complement.
ATGTCTATGTCAAATATCCATGTCAAATGTCTATGTCAAATATCCATGTCAAACGTCTATGTCAAGATGTCATGTATGGCAAGTGAAATGTCTCAACTAAACCATATGCACAAAAACAAAGTATTGAAGTAAATCTTGGTTTAAATCAAAGTTATGTTTTGTGGAAAATGCATGATCAAATGTCAATCATGTTAAAATGTCTATGCCGAAATGTCTATGTCAAAATGTCATGTAAAACGATGTACTAAGTAATGCACACAATTGGGCACACCTAGCATGAAATGTCATAAAATCATGTACTATAATGTACTAACGAACATAGCAGTATATGATGTTAAAACAGGAAAGCATGAAAGTAACAAGTAGGCACATGTGTTCCACCCCAAAACAGTTTGGAAAACAGTAAAAGAGGGGTCTATGTACTCACTTGAGATTGCTCAGTAGTCCTTGAGTAACAACTAAACAATGCTAGAGATCGCGGATATCAAACGGCACCTAGTATAGGTAGCTACATTAATAAACCGGACCTAAATCGGAAGATCGGGTAGCATGAGGGTTTGTAAACCAAATGAGTGTAGGAACTCATGTGATATGGTTAATCAAAGCCTACATACTAAATGAAACTTAACCTAAGTGTCTACGACCCATTACGACCCGTTTAGGTAGCTTATGCTACTTTAACGCGTCGTTCGCGTGAAACGCGTTCGGACCGCCTAACTAGCCCTATGACAAGTGTTATATGCCTAAACATATTACATAATCAGTTATGTGACAAAGGTTTAGGTTACATATGCTTAATTACCAATTATACATGAAAAGGGTATTCTGGTAATTTACCTAAGGCATATAAACTACCTATCATACAACTACTTAAACGATGTGACCATAGGGTATAACCTCGGAAGGTTATTCCCTACCTACTATGGTCACCTAATGTGTTTGGTCGGATCCTAATGATCGACCAAACTGGGTCGGGTTCGAGGTATAAGCGATTCATTAGATCGCTTACCCTACGACCCTAGACAACGTGGTAATCAGTGGGCATAGTCCCAAGGGACTATGACCAACGTGATTACACTCACGTTGCGAAGTTCAAAAGAACTTCGCATTGACCATTACTGGTCAACGCTGAAAGTCAAACAAAGTTTGACTTTCGGACTCGAAAAGCAATAAAATAAGGAAAAGAACGAAAGGATACTTACGAAGGGTCCCCGAATGCTAAACTCGATTCAAAAATCTCAGGTATGAAACAAATGTTTCAACTTAGAGTTTCTCAAATCAAGTTTCTAGTGATTTTAGCAATGGGGGGTATGGGGTATTTATAGGAATACCCGAACCGTTAAGATCGTTTCATGGAAAACGTGCCTTAATCCCATCCGTACATGTGTTGAAAAGTTATGGTGTTTAGGTGTTTAAATTCGATCCATACATGTGTTGCAAAGTTATGGTGTTTAGGTGTTTAAATTCCATCCATACATGTGTTGCAAAGTTATGGTGCTTGGATTCCATCCTTATCCGCTGACTAAGCAAGTTTAGAATGTGTGGTTGTGAATTAAACAACGGCTAATACATCGAATCTGGTCCCGAATGCGAAAAACGATCCAAATGACGTGACGAATGGATTTTTCTTATGGCGAACACTAAAATAAAATATTTTAGTGCTTACATAAATTTTTGGATGTCCGGATGTATTCAGAACGTAAGTTATGCGCGAAAATGCAAACTTGTGCACTTTTTGACACTTTTAGTCCCTGAATGACCCAAAAGTTTATTTTAGCACACCGAACACCTCAAAGCCTATTTCTAAGCTATGTAAAGGATATTTATGGTATGTTTAACTTATGTTCATGTCCCGGAAGGTCTGTTACAGTTCAAATTGGCATACTTTCGTAGTTTGTCAACTTTAGTCCCTGTAAGCGATTAAACTTTGATTTCACCACACCAAACCTTCCAAAACTTATATCTAAGTTATGTAAAGGTTATTTAAGGTATGTTAAGCCTATTTCACTATTCCGGAGTGTTCGTTGGATTAAACTGGTTATATCTACACATCAGTGCGCGTATAACCTTCCAGAAAGCGATTTAGAGCTTGAAATCGAACAAGAGTTGATATGTGCAAAAGATACACATATTTATACAAGTCCAAAGTATGAAATACAATATTTCATGGGTTTGGCATTTGTTTGATGGTTGAAATGACACAGGTGTTACAGTCTCCCCTACTTTAGGAAATTTCGTCCCGAAATTAATTCGTAGGAGTCTATTTGTGACTTTGTGTCAGATAACCACCAGAGATGAACAAGACATAACCCTGTACTTTCTCTTTAACGAACATTTTTCAGAAATGAAAAATGAACAGAGTTATTTTCAACAGGCATTCTTTAGAAACGAAAATGAACAGAATAGTCATTTTCCACAACATCTTCAGAAACAAAAATGAACAGAATAGTCATTTTACATCTTCAGAAACAAAAATGAACGGAATATTCATTTTACATCTTCAGAAACAAAAATGAACGGAATAGTCATTTTACATCTTCAGAAACAAAAATGAACGGAATAGTCATTTTACATCTTCAGAAACAAAAATGAACGGAATAGTCATTTTACATCTTCAGAAACAAAATGAACGGAATAGTCATTTTACATCTTCAGAAACAAAAATGAACGGAATAGTCATTTTACATCTTCAGAAACAAAAATGAACGGAATAGTCATTTTACATCTTCAGAAACAAAAATGAACAGAATAGTCATTTTACATCTTTAGAAACAAAAATGAACGGAATAGTCATTTTACATCTTCAGAAACAAAAATGAATGGAATAGTCATTTTACATCTTCAGAAACAAAAATGAATGGAATAGTCATTTTACATCTTCAGAAACAAAAATGAACGGAATAGTCATTTTACATCTTCAGAAACAAAAATGAACGGAATAGACTCTAGACACATGACAAAATTCACTGTGGTTTCTGTGCACTGAATTTCATAATTATGTATGCATCCATAATTACGCAATTCCTTGCATAGTCCGCACAATTTGTTTGTAATGTGAAGGGGAGGAAAATCAAACCTGTGATGAGTGTGACTAAACTACCATAGGGTCCTTTTAATTAGATCGACAAATGATCCTTTTAATTAGGCCACTAAGGAGTCCTTTCAGCTATATCATCACATGATATTCCTAACCAGATTTTTGGATCAATCTGTTTACCTAGACCACTCAGGGGTCTAATTATGGAATAGTACTATAAAATCCAAGGGTCTTTACTACAACGTAGAAGCCCATTGAGGATTTAATATAGTACCTTTGGATATCCTACTATGAATTCCTTATACGAAGATATGGAAGATTCTACGAGGATTTGGATGACAAAACTTGGATCACACAAAAACATAAAAGGAAACACATAAGCACATAATCACATAGTTGTTTGACTTGTTTATTAATTTGTTATCTTTGGACGCGGATACTTAAAGCACACCAGGAATCCAATTCGTGGATTTCATTTGGCACTTTAATCATTTCAAGAATCTATCTATGAAGATAGGAAGATCTTAATAAGAATTCGGCTTTGTCCTTATTGAATTGTAATGTACGTATTAAGGCATACGAATAATTCAATTAAGGGCTCCGATGAATGATATCCATCCACAAGGATCTAATTATGAGGATAGAAAGATCCTACATGGATTTTGGAGTTTGTGTAACGAGAGGTGCTTCGACACCTTGCACTAGGCGTGCTTAAGTCGATACACAAGGTAGAAAGTTCATGAGGTTGAGGCGCCAGATATGTCAAGCGACATATGAAGCAGAGTTTGAAGGTTGAGCAGCAGCAGGATTTGTAACAGCTTTGCTTTGGATTACAAAGCGGCACATGTTAACCAAATGTCTCCATCGTCCACCGTGGGTACATTTGAAACAAGGTATTTGGTTCGGATAATGGCAGTGGTATTAATTGCACCAAGGAACAGTTCCCTTTATACAGCTTCATCCCTGAGACAAGTCATGGGGATAGCTAAATCATCGGTCCTCTGGAGTATGACGCCTATTTGCTGGGTAGTTGCAGCACCTGGTTCGGACATTGTTGTTGCGATGAAGAAGCATCTTGAAGATAACGAAAGGCATAGGAGGAAACAAGCGAAAGATAGTCAAAAGAAAATGACAAGGCATGTAGATTGTGACCATTTGTTTGTTACCAAGGGCAAACAAATGAGACAGTGACTAATCAAAGTAAGCGGGTCAATATAATGTATCGCGAAGACATGCTCGCCTATAAGTGAACACTCATCCCAAGAATTCCCAGGTAAGCACAACTGGTCTCGCGTCTGATGAGATGTATACGAAGTGCTTGCCTAGACAGAAAACCCAGAATACAGGCATTCACCCTTCCAGTTTGCACGTGTTCACATTATTAAACACCCAAAACTTTGACGAGATTTTGAAAACTCAAAGGGGTTCAAAACCATATAATAGAGGGTTCAAAACCTAGTAATCAATCATCCTAGAACAGATGATTAGTTTTCAAAGCGGTTTTGAAATTTATGTTCTTGTTGTGGTCGTCGCCTAAGGATAGGTGACGGTATTGTTTTATGACTAAACGCAAGTAAACTCGCGTTAGGGTCCTAAGAAGGTTATAGACTAGGTCAAAGCATTACTAATAACCTAATTCCCTATAACCATTGGCTCTGATACCATCTTTTCTGTCACACCCCGACCACGTAGAACATACAAAACGTGGCGGAAACGTCGGGGAGTGTTGTAACAGAATTAATTGTTTCAAATCCATGGCAATTGAAGTTTCGTTTTATTGATTAAAAGTGTTACAATGTCTTAACAAACAAAGAAATACAACATAATTAACTAGTCTTGCATCTTTTATTGTCACTAAGGCCCAAGTCTGCCTATGTGTATCTTGATCATCTTATGCAATAGCTCCTGAAAAACACATGTGAAAATAGGTACGTCAGCATAAAAATGCCGGTGAGATACATAGGTTTTGTGAAAATAGGTTTCATGACTTATGTTTGAGAAAATGTTTAGTCATGAACCTTGTTATTTGCTTTGCTTGGTAAATCATTTGAAAATCGATAAGATCAGATGATAAGTATAAATAAATGTAAGGTTAAATGAATAACCAAGTAAAATATGTTTGCATAAGATAAGTTGTTTATAAATCAATGTCTTGTGAAAAGTATGTTATTTGTATAAAATGTTCTATGTCTCAAACTGAAATGATTCAAATAACGCTATGATATGTAATACCATACAAACACTTATATATAGGAAGTACCAGCGGCGTATCCACCATGCTTGTATCATATTACACACGCATCGTTACTTAATCACTTAATCAAACCAAACCAACCAATGTAAGAAGTCTATGTTTAAATCAATTGTCAAATGTATTGGGTAATATGTCAAAGTGTTCATGTCAAGATGTAAATCATATCAAAATGTCTATGTCAAATATCCATGTCAAATGTCTATGTCAAATATCCATGTCAAACGTCTATGTCAAGATGTCATGTATGGCAAGTGAAATGTCTCAACTAAACCATATGCACAAAAACAAAGTATTGAAGTAAATCTTGGTTTAAATCAAAGTTATGTTTTGTGGGAAATGCATGATCAAATGTCAATCATGTTAAAATGTCTATGCCGAAATGTCTATGTCAAAATGTCATGTAAAACGATGTACTAAGTAATGCACACAATTGGGCACACCTAGCATGAAATGTCATAAAATCATGTACTATAATGTACTAACGAACATAGCAGTATATGATGTTAAAACAGGAAAGCATGAAAGTAACAAGTAGGCACATGTGTTCCACCCCAAAACAGTTTGGAAAACAGTAAAAGAGGGGTCTATGTACTCACTTGAGATTGCTCAGTAGTCCTTGAGTAACAACTAAACAATGCTAGAGATCGCGGATATCAAACGGCACCTAGTATAGGTAGCTACATTAATAAACCGGACCTAAATCGGAAGATCGGGTAGCATGAGGGTTTGTAAACCAAATGAGTGTAGGAACTCATGTGATATGGTTAATCAAAGCCTACATACTAAATGAAACTTAACCTAAGTGTCTACGACCCATTACGACCCGTTTAGGTAGCTTATGCTACTTTAACGCGTCGTTCGCGTGAAACGCGTTCGGACCGCCTAACTAGCCCTATGACAAGTGTTATATGCCTAAACATATTACATAATCAGTTATGTGACAAAGGTTTAGGTTACATATGCTTAATTACCAATTATACATGAAAAGGGTATTCTGGTAATTTACCTAAGGCATATAAACTACCTATCATACAACTACTTAAACGATGTGACCATAGGGTATAACCTCGGAAGGTTATTCCCTACCTACTATGGTCACCTAATGTGTTTGGTCGGATCCTAATGATCGACCAAACTGGGTCGGGTTCGAGGTATAAGCGATTCATTAGATCGCTTACCCTACGACCCTAGACAACGTGGTAATCAGTGGGCATAGTCCCAAGGGACTATGACCAACGTGATTACACTCACGTTGCGAAGTTCAAAAGAACTTCGCATTGACCATTACTGGTCAACGCTGAAAGTCAAACAAAGTTTGACTTTCGGACTCGAAAAGCAATAAAATAAGGAAAAGAACGAAAGGATACTTACGAAGGGTCCCCGAATGCTAAACTCGATTCAAAAATCTCAGGTATGAAACAAATGTTTCAACTTAGAGTTTCTCAAATCAAGTTTCTAGTGATTTTAGCAATGGGGGGTATGGGGTATTTATAGGAATACCCGAACCGTTAAGATCGTTTCATGGAAAACGTGCCTTAATCCCATCCGTACATGTGTTGAAAAGTTATGGTGTTTAGGTGTTTAAATTCGATCCATACATGTGTTGCAAAGTTATGGTGTTTAGGTGTTTAAATTCCATCCATACATGTGTTGCAAAGTTATGGTGCTTGGATTCCATCCTTATCCGCTGACTAAGCAAGTTTAGAATGTGTGGTTGTGAATTAAACAACGGCTAATACATCGAATCTGGTCCCGAATGCGAAAAACGATCCAAATGACGTGACGAATGGATTTTTCTTATGGCGAACACTAAAATAAAATATTTTAGTGCTTACATAAATTTTTGGATGTCCGGATGTATTCAGAACGTAAGTTATGCGCGAAAATGCAAACTTGTGCACTTTTTGACACTTTTAGTCCCTGAATGACCCAAAAGTTTATTTTAGCACACCGAACACCTCAAAGCCTATTTCTAAGCTATGTAAAGGATATTTATGGTATGTTTAACTTATGTTCATGTCCCGGAAGGTCTGTTACAGTTCAAATTGGCATACTTTCGTAGTTTGTCAACTTTAGTCCCTGTAAGCGATTAAACTTTGATTTCACCACACCAAACCTTCCAAAACTTATATCTAAGTTATGTAAAGGTTATTTAAGGTATGTTAAGCCTATTTCACTATTCCGGAGTGTTCGTTGGATTAAACTGGTTATATCTACACATCAGTGCGCGTATAACCTTCCAGAAAGCGATTTAGAGCTTGAAATCGAACAAGAGTTGATATGTGCAAAAGATACACATATTTATACAAGTCCAAAGTATGAAATACAATATTTCATGGGTTTGGCATTTGTTTGATGGTTGAAATGACACAGGTGTTACAGTCTCCCCTACTTTAGGAAATTTCGTCCCGAAATTAATTCGTAGGAGTCTATTTGTGACTTTGTGTCAGATAACCACCAGAGATGAACAAGACATAACCCTGTACTTTCTCTTTAACGAACATTTTTCAGAAATGAAAAATGAACAGAGTTATTTTCAACAGGCATTCTTTAGAAACGAAAATGAACAGAATAGTCATTTTCCACAACATCTTCAGAAACAAAAATGAACAGAATAGTCATTTTACATCTTCAGAAACAAAAATGAACGGAATATTCATTTTACATCTTCAGAAACAAAAATGAACGGAATAGTCATTTTACATCTTCAGAAACAAAAATGAACGGAATAGTCATTTTACATCTTCAGAAACAAAAATGAACGGAATAGTCATTTTACATCTTCAGAAACAAAATGAACGGAATAGTCATTTTACATCTTCAGAAACAAAAATGAACGGAATAGTCATTTTACATCTTCAGAAACAAAAATGAACGGAATAGTCATTTTACATCTTCAGAAACAAAAATGAACAGAATAGTCATTTTACATCTTTAGAAACAAAAATGAACGGAATAGTCATTTTACATCTTCAGAAACAAAAATGAATGGAATAGTCATTTTACATCTTCAGAAACAAAAATGAATGGAATAGTCATTTTACATCTTCAGAAACAAAAATGAACGGAATAGTCATTTTACATCTTCAGAAACAAAAATGAACGGAATAGACTCTAGACACATGACAAAATTCACTGTGGTTTCTGTGCACTGAATTTCATAATTATGTATGCATCCATAATTACGCAATTCCTTGCATAGTCCGCACAATTTGTTTGTAATGTGAAGGGGAGGAAAATCAAACCTGTGATGAGTGTGACTAAACTACCATAGGGTCCTTTTAATTAGATCGACAAATGATCCTTTTAATTAGGCCACTAAGGAGTCCTTTCAGCTATATCATCACATGATATTCCTAACCAGATTTTTGGATCAATCTGTTTACCTAGACCACTCAGGGGTCTAATTATGGAATAGTACTATAAAATCCAAGGGTCTTTACTACAACGTAGAAGCCCATTGAGGATTTAATATAGTACCTTTGGATATCCTACTATGAATTCCTTATACGAAGATATGGAAGATTCTACGAGGATTTGGATGACAAAACTTGGATCACACAAAAACATAAAAGGAAACACATAAGCACATAATCACATAGTTGTTTGACTTGTTTATTAATTTGTTATCTTTGGACGCGGATACTTAAAGCACACCAGGAATCCAATTCGTGGATTTCATTTGGCACTTTAATCATTTCAAGAATCTATCTATGAAGATAGGAAGATCTTAATAAGAATTCGGCTTTGTCCTTATTGAATTGTAATGTACGTATTAAGGCATACGAATAATTCAATTAAGGGCTCCGATGAATGATATCCATCCACAAGGATCTAATTATGAGGATAGAAAGATCCTACATGGATTTTGGAGATTGTGTAACGAGAGGTGCTTCGACACCTTGCACTAGGCGTGCTTAAGTCGATACACAAGGTAGAAAGTTCATGAGGTTGAGGCGCCAGATATGTCAAGCGACATATGAAGCAGAGTTTGAAGGTTGAGCAGCAGCAGGATTTGTAACAGCTTTGCTTTGGATTACAAAGCGGCACATGTTAACCAAATGTCTCCATCGTCCACCGTGGGTACATTTGAAACAAGGTATTTGGTTCGGATAATGGCAGTGGTATTAATTGCACCAAGGAACAGTTCCCTTTATACAGCTTCATCCCTGAGACAAGTCATGGGGATAGCTAAATCATCGGTCCTCTGGAGTATGACGCCTATTTGCTGGGTAGTTGCAGCACCTGGTTCGGACATTGTTGTTGCGATGAAGAAGCATCTTGAAGATAACGAAAGGCATAGGAGGAAACAAGCGAAAGATAGTCAAAAGAAAATGACAAGGCATGTAGATTGTGACCATTTGTTTGTTACCAAGGGCAAACAAATGAGACAGTGACTAATCAAAGTAAGCGGGTCAATATAATGTATCGCGAAGACATGCTCGCCTATAAGTGAACACTCATCCCAAGAATTCCCAGGTAAGCACAACTGGTCTCGCGTCTGATGAGATGTATACGAAGTGCTTGCCTAGACAGAAAACCCAGAATACAGGCATTCACCCTTCCAGTTTGCACGTGTTCACATTATTAAACACCCAAAACTTTGACGAGATTTTGAAAACTCAAAGGGGTTCAAAACCATATAATAGAGGGTTCAAAACCTAGTAATCAATCATCCTAGAACAGATGATTAGTTTTCAAAGCGGTTTTGAAATTTATGTTCTTGTTGTGGTCGTCGCCTAAGGATAGGTGACGGTATTGTTTTATGACTAAACGCAAGTAAACTCGCGTTAGGGTCCTAAGAAGGTTATAGACTAGGTCAAAGCATTACTAATAACCTAATTCCCTATAACCATTGGCTCTGATACCATCTTTTCTGTCACACCCCGACCACGTAGAACATACAAAACGTGGCGGAAACGTCGGGGAGTGTTGTAACAGAATTAATTGTTTCAAATCCATGGCAATTGAAGTTTCGTTTTATTGATTAAAAGTGTTGCAATGTCTTAACAAACAAAGAAATACAACATAATTAACTAGTCTTGCATCTTTTATTGTCACTAAGGCCCAAGTCTGCCTATGTGTATCTTGATCATCTTATGCAATAGCTCCTGAAAAACACATGTGAAAATAGGTACGTCAGCATAAAAATGCCGGTGAGATACATAGGTTTTGTGAAAATAGGTTTCATGACTTATGTTTGAGAAAATGTTTAGTCATGAACCTTGTTATTTGCTTTGCTTGGTAAATCATTTGAAAATCGATAAGATCAGATGATAAGTATAAATAAATGTAAGGTTAAATGAATAACCAAGTAAAATATGTTTGCATAAGATAAGTTGTTTATAAATCAATGTCTTGTGAAAAGTATGTTATTTGTATAAAATGTTCTATGTCTCAAACTGAAATGATTCAAATAACGCTATGATATGTAATACCATACAAACACTTATATATAGGAAGTACCAGCGGCGTATCCACCATGCTTGTATCATATTACACACGCATCGTTACTTAATCACTTAATCAAACCAAACCAACCAATGTAAGAAGTCTATGTTTAAATCAATTGTCAAATGTATTGGGTAATATGTCAAAGTGTTCATGTCAAGATGTAAATCATATCAAAATGTCTATGTCAAATATCCATGTCAAATGTCTATGTCAAATATCCATGTCAAACGTCTATGTCAAGATGTCATGTATGGCAAGTGAAATGTCTCAACTAAACCATATGCACAAAAACAAAGTATTGAAGTAAATCTTGGTTTAAATCAAAGTTATGTTTTGTGGGAAATGCATGATCAAATGTCAATCATGTTAAAATGTCTATGCCGAAATGTCTATGTCAAAATGTCATGTAAAACGATGTACTAAGTAATGCACACAATTGGGCACACCTAGCATGAAATGTCATAAAATCATGTACTATAATGTACTAACGAACATAGCAGTATATGATGTTAAAACAGGAAAGCATGAAAGTAACAAGTAGGCACATGTGTTCCACCCCAAAACAGTTTGGAAAACAGTAAAAGAGGGGTCTATGTACTCACTTATGATTGCTCAGTAGTCCTTGAGTAACAACTAAACAATGCTAGAGATCGCGGATATCAAACGGCACCTAGTATAGGTAGCTACATTAATAAACCGGACCTAAATCGGAAGATCGGGTAGCATGAGGGTTTGTAAACCAAATGAGTGTAGGAACTCATGTGATATGGTTAATCAAAGCCTACATACTAAATGAAACTTAACCTAAGTGTCTACGACCCATTACGACCCGTTTAGGTAGCTTATGCTACTTTAACGCGTCGTTCGCGTGAAACGCGTTCGGACCGCCTAACTAGCCCTATGACAAGTGTTATATGCCTAAACATATTACATAATCAGTTATGTGACAAAGGTTTAGGTTACATATGCTTAATTACCAATTATACATGAAAAGGGTATTCTGGTAATTTACCTAAGGCATATAAACTACCTATCATACAACTACTTAAACGATGTGACCATAGGGTATAACCTCGGAAGGTTATTCCCTACCTACTATGGTCACCTAATGTGTTTGGTCGGATCCTAATGATCGACCAAACTGGGTCGGGTTCGAGGTATAAGCGATTCATTAGATCGCTTACCCTACGACCCTAGACAACGTGGTAATCAGTGGGCATAGTCCCAAGGGACTATGACCAACGTGATTACACTCACGTTGCGAAGTTCAAAAGAACTTCGCATTGACCATTACTGGTCAACGCTGAAAGTCAAACAAAGTTTGACTTTCGGACTCGAAAAGCAATAAAATAAGGAAAAGAACGAAAGGATACTTACGAAGGGTCCCCGAATGCTAAACTCGATTCAAAAATCTCAGGTATGAAACAAATGTTTCAACTTAGAGTTTCTCAAATCAAGTTTCTAGTGATTTTAGCAATGGGGGGTATGGGGTATTTATAGGAATACCCGAACCGTTAAGATCGTTTCATGGAAAACGTGCCTTAATCCCATCCGTACATGTGTTGAAAAGTTATGGTGTTTAGGTGTTTAAATTCGATCCATACATGTGTTGCAAAGTTATGGTGTTTAGGTGTTTAAATTCCATCCATACATGTGTTGCAAAGTTATGGTGCTTGGATTCCATCCTTATCCGCTGACTAAGCAAGTTTAGAATGTGTGGTTGTGAATTAAACAACGGCTAATACATCGAATCTGGTCCCGAATGCGAAAAACGATCCAAATGACGTGACGAATGGATTTTTCTTATGGCGAACACTAAAATAAAATATTTTAGTGCTTACATAAATTTTTGGATGTCCGGATGTATTCAGAACGTAAGTTATGCGCGAAAATGCAAACTTGTGCACTTTTTGACACTTTTAGTCCCTGAATGACCCAAAAGTTTATTTTAGCACACCGAACACCTCAAAGCCTATTTCTAAGCTATGTAAAGGATATTTATGGTATGTTTAACTTATGTTCATGTCCCGGAAGGTCTGTTACAGTTCAAATTGGCATACTTTCGTAGTTTGTCAACTTTAGTCCCTGTAAGCGATTAAACTTTGATTTCACCACACCAAACCTTCCAAAACTTATATCTAAGTTATGTAAAGGTTATTTAAGGTATGTTAAGCCTATTTCACTATTCCGGAGTGTTCGTTGGATTAAACTGGTTATATCTACACATCAGTGCGCGTATAACCTTCCAGAAAGCGATTTAGAGCTTGAAATCGAACAAGAGTTGATATGTGCAAAAGATACACATATTTATACAAGTCCAAAGTATGAAATACAATATTTCATGGGTTTGGCATTTGTTTGATGGTTGAAATGACACAGGTGTTACAGTCTCCCCTACTTTAGGAAATTTCGTCCCGAAATTAATTCGTAGGAGTCTATTTGTGACTTTGTGTCAGATAACCACCAGAGATGAACAAGACATAACCCTGTACTTTCTCTTTAACGAACATTTTTCAGAAATGAAAAATGAACAGAGTTATTTTCAACAGGCATTCTTTAGAAACGAAAATGAACAGAATAGTCATTTTCCACAACATCTTCAGAAACAAAAATGAACAGAATAGTCATTTTACATCTTCAGAAACAAAAATGAACGGAATATTCATTTTACATCTTCAGAAACAAAAATGAACGGAATAGTCATTTTACATCTTCAGAAACAAAAATGAACGGAATAGTCATTTTACATCTTCAGAAACAAAAATGAACGGAATAGTCATTTTACATCTTCAGAAACAAAAATGAACGGAATAGTCATTTTACATCTTCAGAAACAAAAATGAACGGAATAGTCATTTTACATCTTCAGAAACAAAAATGAACGGAATAGTCATTTTACATCTTCAGAAACAAAAATGAACGGAATAGTCATTTTACATCTTTAGAAACAAAAATGAACGGAATAGTCATTTTACATCTTCAGAAACAAAAATGAATGGAATAGTCATTTTACATCTTCAGAAACAAAAATGAACGGAATAGTCATTTTACATCTTCAGAAACAAAAATGAACGGAATAGACTCTAGACACATGACAAAATTCACTGTGGTTTCTGTGCACTGAATTTCATAATTATGTATGCATCCATAATTACGCAATTCCTTGCATAGTCCGCACAATTTGTTTGTAATGTGAAGGGGAGGAAAATCAAACCTGTGATGAGTGTGACTAAACTACCATAGGGTCCTTTTAATTAGATCGACAAATGATCCTTTTAATTAGGCCACTAAGGAGTCCTTTCAGCTATATCATCACATGATATTCCTAACCAGATTTTTGGATCAATCTGTTTACCTAGACCACTCAGGGGTCTAATTATGGAATAGTACTATAAAATCCAAGGGTCTTTACTACAACGTAGAAGCCCATTGAGGATTTAATATAGTACCTTTGGATATCCTACTATGAATTCCTTATACGAAGATATGGAAGATTCTACGAGGATTTGGATGACAAAACTTGGATCACACAAAAACATAAAAGGAAACACATAAGCACATAATCACATAGTTGTTTGACTTGTTTATTAATTTGTTATCTTTGGACGCGGATACTTAAAGCACACCAGGAATCCAATTCGTGGATTTCATTTGGCACTTTAATCATTTCAAGAATCTATCTATGAAGATAGGAAGATCTTAATAAGAATTCGGCTTTGTCCTTATTGAATTGTAATGTACGTATTAAGGCATACGAATAATTCAATTAAGGGCTCCGATGAATGATATCCATCCACAAGGATCTAATTATGAGGATAGAAAGATCCTACATGGATTTTGGAGTTTGTGTAACGAGAGGTGCTTCGACACCTTGCACTAGGCGTGCTTAAGTCGATACACAAGGTAGAAAGTTCATGAGGTTGAGGCGCCAGATATGTCAAGCGACATATGAAGCAGAGTTTGAAGGTTGAGCAGCAGCAGGATTTGTAACAGCTTTGCTTTGGATTACAAAGCGGCACATGTTAACCAAATGTCTCCATCGTCCACCGTGGGTACATTTGAAACAAGGTATTTGGTTCGGATAATGGCAGTGGTATTAATTGCACCAAGGAACAGTTCCCTTTATACAGCTTCATCCCTGAGACAAGTCATGGGGATAGCTAAATCATCGGTCCTCTGGAGTATGACGCCTATTTGCTGGGTAGTTGCAGCACCTGGTTCGGACATTGTTGTTGCGATGAAGAAGCATCTTGAAGATAACGAAAGGCATAGGAGGAAACAAGCGAAAGATAGTCAAAAGAAAATGACAAGGCATGTAGATTGTGACCATTTGTTTATTACCAAGGGCAAACAAATGAGACAGTGACTAATCAAAGTAAGCGGGTCAATATAATGTATCGCGAAGACATGCTCGCCTATAAGTGAACACTCATCCCAAGAATTCCCAGGTAAGCACAACTGGTCTCGCGTCTGATGAGATGTATACGAAGTGCTTGCCTAGACAGAAAACCCAGAATACAGGCATTCACCCTTCCAGTTTGCACGTGTTCACATTATTAAACACCCAAAACTTTGACGAGATTTTGAAAACTCAAAGGGGTTCAAAACCATATAATAGAGGGTTCAAAACCTAGTAATCAATCATCCTAGAACAGATGATTAGTTTTCAAAGCGGTTTTGAAATTTATGTTCTTGTTGTGGTCGTCGCCTAAGGATAGGTGACGGTATTGTTTTATGACTAAACGCAAGTAAACTCGCGTTAGGGTCCTAAGAAGGTTATAGACTAGGTCAAAGCATTACTAATAACCTAATTCCCTATAACCATTGGCTCTGATACCATCTTTTCTGTCACACCCCGACCACGTAGAACATACAAAACGTGGCGGAAACGTCGGGGAGTGTTGTAACAGAATTAATTGTTTCAAATCCATGGCAATTGAAGTTTCGTTTTATTGATTAAAAGTGTTACAATGTCTTAACAAACAAAGAAATACAACATAATTAACTAGTCTTGCATCTTTTATTGTCACTAAGGCCCAAGTCTGCCTATGTGTATCTTGATCATCTTATGCAATAGCTCCTGAAAAACACATGTGAAAATAGGTACGTCAGCATAAAAATGCCGGTGAGATACATAGGTTTTGTGAAAATAGGTTTCATGACTTATGTTTGAGAAAATGTTTAGTCATGAACCTTGTTATTTGCTTTGCTTGGTAAATCATTTGAAAATCGATAAGATCAGATGATAAGTATAAATAAATGTAAGGTTAAATGAATAACCAAGTAAAATATGTTTGCATAAGATAAGTTGTTTATAAATCAATGTCTTGTGAAAAGTATGTTATTTGTATAAAATGTTCTATGTCTCAAACTGAAATGATTCAAATAACGCTATGATATGTAATACCATACAAACACTTATATATATGAAGTACCAGCGGCGTATCCACCATGCTTGTATCATATTACACACGCATCGTTACTTAATCACTTAATCAAACCAAACCAACCAATGTAAGAAGTCTATGTTTAAATCAATTGTCAAATGTATTGGGTAATATGTCAAAGTGTTCATGTCAAGATGTAAATCATATCAAAATGTCTATGTCAAATATCCATGTCAAATGTCTATGTCAAATATCCATGTCAAACGTCTATGTCAAGATGTCATGTATGGCAAGTGAAATGTCTCAACTAAACCATATGCACAAAAACAAAGTATTGAAGTAAATCTTGGTTTAAATCAAAGTTATGTTTTGTGGGAAATGCATGATCAAATGTCAATCATGTTAAAATGTCTATGCCGAAATGTCTATGTCAAAATGTCATGTAAAACGATGTACTAAGTAATGCACACAATTGGGCACACCTAGCATGAAATGTCATAAAATCATGTACTATAATGTACTAACGAACATAGCAGTATATGATGTTAAAACAGGAAAGCATGAAAGTAACAAGTAGGCACATGTGTTCCACCCCAAAACAGTTTGGAAAACAGTAAAAGAGGGGTCTATGTACTCACTTGAGATTGCTCAGTAGTCCTTGAGTAACAACTAAACAATGCTAGAGATCGCGGATATCAAACGGCACCTAGTATAGGTAGCTACATTAATAAACCGGACCTAAATCGGAAGATCGGGTAGCATGAGGGTTTGTAAACCAAATGAGTGTAGGAACTCATGTGATATGGTTAATCAAAGCCTACATACTAAATGAAACTTAACCTAAGTGTCTACGACCCATTACGACCCGTTTAGGTAGCTTATGCTACTTTAACGCGTCGTTCGCGTGAAACGCGTTCGGACCGCCTAACTAGCCCTATGACAAGTGTTATATGCCTAAACATATTACATAATCAGTTATGTGACAAAGGTTTAGGTTACATATGCTTAATTACCAATTATACATGAAAAGGGTATTCTGGTAATTTACCTAAGGCATATAAACTACCTATCATACAACTACTTAAACGATGTGACCATAGGGTATAACCTCGGAAGGTTATTCCCTACCTACTATGGTCACCTAATGTGTTTGGTCGGATCCTAATGATCGACCAAACTGGGTCGGGTTCGAGGTATAAGCGATTCATTAGATCGCTTACCCTACGACCCTAGACAACGTGGTAATCAGTGGGCATAGTCCCAAGGGACTATGACCAACGTGATTACACTCACGTTGCGAAGTTCAAAAGAACTTCGCATTGACCATTACTGGTCAACGCTGAAAGTCAAACAAAGTTTGACTTTCGGACTCGAAAAGCAATAAAATAAGGAAAAGAACGAAAGAATACTTACGAAGGGTCCCCGAATGCTAAACTCGATTCAAAAATCTCAGGTATGAAACAAATGTTTCAACTTAGAGTTTCTCAAATCAAGTTTCTAGTGATTTTAGAAATGGGGGGTATGGGGTATTTATAGGAATACCCGAACCGTTAAGATCGTTTCATGGAAAACGTGCCTTAATCCCATCCGTACATGTGTTGAAAAGTTATGGTGTTTAGGTGTTTAAATTCCATCCATACATGTGTTGCAAAGTTATGGTGTTTAGGTGTTTAAATTCCATCCATACATGTGTTGCAAAGTTATGGTGCTTAGATTCCATCCTTATCCGCTGACTAAGCAAGTTTAGAATGTGTGGTTGTGAATTAAACAACGGCTAATACATCGAATCTGGTCCCGAATGCGAAAAACGATCCAAATGACGTGACGAATGGATTTTTCTTATGGCGAACACTAAAATAAAATATTTTAGTGCTTACATAAATTTTTGGGATGTCCGGATGTATTCAGAACGTAAGTTATGCACGAAAATGCAAACTTGTGCACTTTTTGACACTTTTAGTCCCTGAATGACCCAAAAGTTTATTTTAGCACACCGAACACCTCAAAGCCTATTTCTAAGCTATGTAAAGGATATTTATGGTATGTTTAACTTATGTTCATGTCCCGGAAGGTCTGTTACAGTTCAAATTGGCATACTTTCGTAGTTTGTCAACTTTAGTCCCTGTAAGCGATTAAACTTTGATTTCACCACACCAAACCTTCCAAAACTTATATCTAAGTTATGTAAAGGTTATTTAAGGTATGTTAAGCCTATTTCACTATTCCGGAGTGTTCGTTGGATTAAACTGGTTATATCTACACATCAGTGCGCGTATAACCTTCCAGAAAGCGATTTAGAGCTTGAAATCGAACAAGAGTTGATATGTGCAAAAGATACACATATTTATACAAGTCCAAAGTATGAAATACAATATTTCATGGGTTTGGCATTTGTTTGATGGTTGAAATGACACAGGTGTTACATTTAGCATACTGTAACTGTCTACTGATGTACTATCATTTCCTCTTCTTTGACACCGAAACTCATTTTTTTATTTTATCATGTTTTTGACTTTTTCAAATTTTCAAATGTTTTTGAATTTTCTGAAAAAATTACTCCCCCTAAAATGCAAACACATTTAAAGAAATTTGAAAATAAACTATACAAGTAAATTGACAACTGATATCGAATCGCTTCAATTCGCCATCCACTTAGCATAAACAATCAGAACTCCCCCTTACTACAAACTATTTTCCCATTGTGATTTCAAAACACTTAAGTTTGTTTTAATCAAATGGTTTTTCCGGAAAATAAATTTTGTTGATTTTACCACTTGTAAGATTGGGGTTCATCACATTGTTTCTCAATCATTTGTAGGAAAAACAAGTACAATTTAATGTCCTTGATTTACCATTTGAAAGTGAAAACCTTTCTTCAACCTCTTGTAGGTTCACTTATCAACCCAAACCACTTGTAAATCAAAATATAACAATATAAAGATATCACCTGTAGATTTACCAACCAAACATATTCAAGAATGATGCCGATTCCTGCTCCTCACTTACCAACCTGGGAGCTCCGGCAAGTCATACTTGTGACCAATTTTCAATTTTTCAACAAACAATATAAGAATGATGCCGATTCATGCTCCGCGATTACCAACTTGGGAGCTCCGGCATGTCCAAAATTTTACTGTTCGTAATAGGTACCATCCCAGTCACAAACCAGGGATGATACTTTACCTTGCCTCTTTGTTTTCTCCTCGTAAAATTCCTTGACTCCCTTGACCTTCCAGTCATTCATTTTTTCAAAAATATTATGAACAGTAGAATTAAACACTTTTTCAATATCAAATTCTTTCTTGTAAGAAAAAAAATTGATTTGAAATCTCTACTTTACCAATTTTCTTCTTAAAATTTTCAGCCCGAAGTGGTGGAAAATTCTCATCATCCACAGTCGGTACTGAGTTTTCACTTTTAATCTCAATTTGTGGCTCCTCTGACTTTGTGGAATCAGATTTATCGCCAGAAGATAGCTCCTCTGATTTTGACGAATCAGAATCATTGCTTGAACTATTATCAAATTTCTTAACAACCCATTTTTGGTTGTCATGATTTGCCCTTTTCTTGTAAAACCTGTTTGAACATTCACCAATCTCAAAAGTTGAATTCTTGAAAAGTTTTGTTCTATCAATTGGTGATTCAAACACAACTTCTTGGCAATAGAACAATTCTGATAAACTCCCTGTTTTGATTGTATTGCCTTAGAACAATTCTTGGCAATATGTCCAACATTGTTGCATTTGAAACAGGTTCTCGTTTCTTTCACCTGATTAGAAAACTTCATCTCTTCTTGCTTCTTTGCAAGGAATTCTTTGTTTGACTGTTTTCTGAATTAATTTTCTTTCTCTTCTTCAGATGATATACCTGAAACAAATATCATTTTTGATTTAAAATCTCGAACATATTTTTCATTTTTATGATTTTCTGGTGGAATAAATCCAAGACCTTTCTTTTTGAAATTACCGTTATGGTTTGGTTTCTTTTGAAAACCAGAACCAGAACTGTAACCCTTTTTCTTGTTTTCTCTTTGTTGAACTCTTGAGGTGTATTTTTTAGGTTTTTCAGAAAAAATTACATCTTTTATTTCAGAAATATTAATTTCTGTTAGTTTGAAAACCTTTTTGATCAATTCAGGTTTGACACTTCTTATTGGAAATTTCTCATCAAAATATAATTTGTCAGAATCATTCAAAGTATATGCAACTTTAAACGTTTCGTCATTCAAATTAGATTTTGATAGAAAAAATTCTTTATTGTAAACCCTTTTTCCCTGTTTGACGGATTAACTAAGAATGCTGGACTGAGACTTTGACTTTGTCATAGACTCCGACTTTGACTCCTCAGTTTCATCTTTATCCAACACCTGATCGACCACTTTCTTTATTAACTCGGACTCATGATCAGTATCAGATGATGTAAACGTGATATCAATATTATCTGGCAAGTTAACTGTAGACTCCGATTCCCACTGTAAATTTGTTGCCTTTTCGACTCTTTCTGAATTTGGATTTCTTGGAGAATATCCATTTTCAAGCGGGGGTGGACACTTGTTGTAACTGAAACCTTGTTTCTTACCAGAATCATTCACTTTAGTATCCTTCTTCTTTACTTTCTTCTTTTCAGGAGTCTTTTCTTCAGAAACTTTTTGTTCTTCAGTTACTTCATCATCCTCAAATGCCTTCATGCCCTCCACAGTTGGATAAATCATGTCAATGACATAAGAAGTACATGAGTAACTTTTTAACAAACGATTAACTCTTTCAGTCTTGATTCTTTGAGTTTCAAGTTTTTGTTCAAGCACAGCACACTTCTCAATGTAATTGTTCACAACTTTCTGCTTTATCATGAAAGCTCCCTGAAGTGTCTTCATGGCTGTTGCTTGTTCTTCACTTGATTGATTATATTGATTCATGGCCTTGTTTAGAACATCGTAAGATTCCTTCAGCCTGTTCATGTTGTTCATCAACTCACTGTTTTTCTTCTTTATAATCTCACAGTTTTCACAAATCACCGGAATCTTCTTTGCATCAACTTCTTCATCGACCTTGAACTTCTGAACTTCCTTTACCTTTTTCTTGATCACTGGAACAGTTTCATCATCACTGCTGACCGGTGTTTTGACCTTTTTCTTTTTTCCTTTTAGCTTTTTCATCTTCACTATCACTTTCTGCCATCATTTTAAAATAATCTGCCATTCGTTTTGCATAATACTCTCTATCATCATCACTATCTTCTTCAACTCGAGCAACAAAAGCTTTTTGATGTGAGGTTTTGTTTGGATCATAATCATCCCAACTAAAACCTTCCCAGTTAAACCCTTCTGGTAACTTTTCATCATCTTGGTTTATCAGGCATGCTTTGTTATCGGCTGAAATATATTTGTCCCAGCTGAAATCTTTTGTTGGCTCTTTGTCATCCTGATTCACCATACAAGCTCTCTTTGAAGATTCTTCAATCACTTTCCTACCATGTGCCACTTGTGGTTCTTGTTGTTGTTGTGCAACTTGATGATAGATTGCCTTCCGGTAGTAATCATTGTTGTTGTTGAACGGATTTTGAGCTCTGTAAAACCCCAGAGGATCTTTCAATGATATCAATGTTAACTTGTGTAAGTGCGGAAACTAAACACAAGCAGATTCAAGAAAACTATAAAGTAAAATAAACAAAATAAGCAAATCAAAATACTTTCTTGCATTCACCTTGAACCGATGACTGATACAAGACAAGCACAGGATCTCGAGTGGCCTCCGAACTTCAACAAACTGATCAACCCTCTAAACATCATAAGGGTTTGCTTATATACTACCTAAAATGGACCGAGACCATCCTAAGCCCACTCGAGATCGCACCAAAACCCATTACTTACATTCGACCCAAAACAACTAGTTAAACATTACAAGATCAACCCTAAACTATTATATTTCTCTATGCATAAACCTTAAGGTTCCAAAAATCTCCCCCTAGGTTTATGCATGGAGATTCTTGAGACTTCAGCAATCACGAGCACCCCCCAAACGATCTTTGAGCCCACCAAAACCTTTTGTGCGAATATGTATGGCTGAAGCAACAGCACCAGTCCATGCTTTTGCAATTTCTTCATACCTTTCAGTAGCTCTAATTTGATTGCGAGCTAACACTTCGAGATCTTCATAAGCAAGATTCAGCAAATCAACTTGATCCACCAAGCGAAAATTCACATCATCATCACAAACAATTACTGCTTGCCCTAGACGCTCATCATAAGCCCAAAAATGCAGAGACTTCAAAGCGCCTTTTGGAATCTTTCTCACTAAAGGAATCACCTTTTCCTTGTCAGTCGCTGGCCAGTGTACAATCTTCATTCGCTTGTTTGTGTATGGATCTCGAATACCTTTAGCTGGTTTAACTATAGATTCTGCAGTGTGCATCGAAGGAAAGTTACGAAGAACTTCCCTCTGAAGTCGTTCAAAGAACAAATATCCATGTCCTCCAGGTCGATCATCCATATAAGGTGACTTAGACAGATTTATCAAATCAACTTTTGTGAAAGTTTGAAACTAAGCTGGATTTTTGTACCACTCAACAGGTCCAACCTTTCTCTTTATCCACCATCTTCGACGATCATGATCAAAACCCCAGCTGACTACACCAGATCTATTTCCAACTTTATCATAGAGAGTTTCACCAACATCCATTAAATGATGCGTTGCTTGAGCATCATCATCATCTGGATTAAGATTCTTGTTCTTCAGAATTACAAACTCCCTTTTCTTTTTGATTCTTTCTGCCTTTTCTTTGTCTGCAACTGGATCTGTAACTCTTTTGAAGTATTGTTCCATAGCCGCACTTCTCTCAGCATCATCCTTTTCAAAGGCTTTTCTTCTGTTTTCTACGTCAGTCGGATCAGAAAACTCTTGTCCAAACTTCTTTTCCAACTTTCCACGTAAATCATAAACCATATTAAATAGCAAACTGACATCTCCTTGAAGCTGTTCAATTTGTTGATTCTTTTGCACTATAGTATCTTCAAGTTGGATAATCTTGGCGTCTTTATGAATTGAATCTTGCTCAACCACAATTAGCCGTTTCTTCATTTCTCTCATACTAATGAATTCATCATCATCACTTGAATCATCATCAAACGGAATTCTCAACGGCTCTTCAGGTCTCTTACCACTCGAACTGCTAGGTACATCATGAACAACTCTAGAAGGACCTGCAGATTCAGAAATACTAAGTGGCATTGTCTCAATAACAGTATCAGTATCAACATTTGTAACTTGAACATCAGCAGTGGTGGTCTCCAAAACGTTTCTTTGAGTGTCAGTGTTAAACTCAAAGATATCTTCAGTAGTGGTGGTGGTGTCAGTGACATTTTTCTCAAAATCAAAATCATACAATCCATCATCATCTTCAGCTATGTTCATAGATTGATCTTTGTTTTGTTCAACATACATTCCGAGTCGAGGATCCCTCCTTTTCCGCTTCAAAGGCAATGAATCAGGATCCTTTGGGTTCTCGCTAGGCTCTTCATTGGATACTGTAAGATTGGAAGGAGGATTTCCCATCTTATCAGTCATAGACTTTAACAACGAAGCCAAATTCTCAGCAGTAATCACAAAAGGAACAGTAGAAACAGCAACATCAGCTTCTTTTTCAGGAGGAAGCTTTTCATCATCTCCTGAGTCACACATAATCTCTATGCCCTCATCGTCAGAGTTAATTGTTAAAATCTCTGTCTCAGGCTCATTAAACAGTAGCACCCTGAACATCATGTTCTTCAGCAACCATTGCATTCACTGGAATAGGTTGCACTATCACTGGATCAGCAGCTACATCTTCAGTCTCTGCAAACTGACCAAATTTCTCCAAAGGAATTAACCCTTCAAACTTCTTTTCTGTACCCTTCTTAGTGGTGAGAGCACCAAAACAAGAAGGACCCATAGGTTTTAGCTCCAAGGTGTCACCGGATCGCTTCAAATCAGAATAACGAGCATTGAAAATCATCTGCAAAAACCTTGGATACATAATAAATTTATATTTTCGAACCCCAGTAACATTTCGCTTCATCCCTTCAAAAATATACTTTGAGTAGTTGAATGGCTCATTCGTAATGAGTGCAACAAAAGCAGCAGTTTGTGTAATATTCAGTTGATCTGTTCCCCCTCGATTTTCTGTCATACACAAGATAAACATGTGTGCCAGCAAACGCCAATACGGGTGCAAGAACTTCTTTACGAGTGAGGGATAATTTCCTTCATAGCTCAAACGGGGCAAAATAGTCTCTACAGTATTACTTGGAAGATCAATCGGATCAGATTCATTATCACCAAACTGTAAAACTTCTCTTATCATTTGTTCAGTAACGACAATCTTCTTCTTCTGAATCTCAGCTTCTATCATCTCCTTTCCGTCAGCTCCTTGTGCTTCAAATCTTGTTGTCTTCCAAAAGTCTTGAACAAGACTTTCATAGACAACTGGATTATCTCTCAGTGCATGAACAAGTCGGCAGCTATTTAATCCTTTAATCAGCGATGTATATAATCTTTTGTGCTTCTCTGGAGGAGCAGCTAAGTATCCAGCTTGATTATGCGTAGAAATAAACTTTAAATCCATATCTACACACAACAGAAACATTAAGCCCATAAGGATTTTTATCTTGATGAAATTTATTAACAAGACAAATTATATCAACAGTCAACACTACTGGTCAACATTCAACAGGCTGGTCATTGATCAACAACTCAGATTGCAAAAATCAGCAATATGATGTCACTCGAGACCATAATGTTTCGAGTCGAGACCGTGAAGTTTCGAGTCAAGACCTAAGTCGAGACAAGAAAAATCACTCGAGACTATTGTGTTTTTGACTCGAGACTGATATGACATCGACTCGAGACCTCAGTCGAGACTGATGAGGTTGCGACTCGCAAACACAGATCTCGAGTCCCTAAAATAAATTCTTCAATCTGAGTCGAGACCTCCCAAACACCTTTTGATCTGTTACAATTTGGATCAAAATCCAAAAACACTTTCAAAATTCTTTGAAGACCAAAACATGTCCAACTTTAGGGTTCATGAGCATCTTCAAACATTCATATGATGTTCAAACAATCTTCATCAAATCTTCAAGAAATCCTGCAAAACTTCAACTGAAACATCATTAAATTCATCAAACTACCTTCAACAGCAAGTCGAGACCGGAGTAATCGTCGGAAAACCAAAGAAGTCGCCGGAGAGTGAGAGAGAGTTTTGAATGTGACAATGATTTGTTTCGAGTGCACAATGAGGTCTCGAGTCGAGATCCATTTAAATATCCCAAATCTGTGGGCCGGGCCTTTAACAATTTGGGCCGAGACCACAGTCTCGATTCAAGACCACACATCAGTTTGAAAATTGAATTTATTAAATAAATATATTCTCAATTATTTCAGCAATCCAATTAAAAATCAACATTTTCTTATACAACCCTTCAACTTCCTGAGCATGTTTTTATTAAACCAAAACCTACAAGCATAAAAAAAATAAATAAAATCGAAATATTATTTACAAAAATAAAATAAGGAAATATCATAATTTGCTCAGGGATCAAATCACGGGTTTCGGGCTTGACCACACTTATCAACACTGATCTACTACTGAATGATCTAGACAATTGCCAGTATATTTGTCCACCTAAACTCATCTCCCTAGACCTTTTCCATATAACTGCCTGTAACAAATTTTATCATGTTTTGATTTCTTAACAATGAACACCCAAACAAATACTAATCAAATCCCGGAGATATAAACAGCACACTCTATCATAGAAGCAGCTTCCCTACCACATATTTCACAAGTCATTCCAGATCTCTGAAATCTTAACTGGGAATAGATTGAGAAGAGAACAGAATAGATCTGAAGCAGAGATGGTATAATATACAGATCAAATGAGTTTTTATCAATTTGATATAGGTTTCTTGGGTTTCTTTTGGGCACTTGAGGGCCTTTTTCAGGTGTTTAATTGATCTATAGCGCGACAACGTACAACTAGGTCAGCATGTATCTGGATGCAGCAGAAGCTGACGTTGCCTAGCACCTCCAGGTCAGCATATATCTGGATGCAGCAGAGGAGATACACGACTTTTTCAGAGAAGATTTCAGAGTCAGACCAAAATTGTGTGTATCGAGACAACATACAGGCATTCAAATAGAAATGAGCTAATTCCAAGTGACTTTCTTTCCTGGGGTCATGTACATTTTAGTTCTGAACAGGAACATCCAATGTTTCTAGTCTTAAGGATAGAGCCTACCAACACATCATACTAGAGTCAAACTATTTCGATACTGGTCTTACATGAGTCAGCCCTCGACCATAATGTGAAAATTCATTTCATTTCCCAGTCATGCAATGTTTCTTTTTGGATTTTTTTAATTTTTTTAATGTTTTTGTATTTTTTTTAAATTTTTCAATGTTTTTGTATTTTTCAAAATTTCTCCCCCTAAATTTGTGCATAAATAAAAAACTACCTAAGAATAGAAAACTTTATGAACAAATTTACTTAAAAAATAACCATGCTCAGTCGGTATACCGGATCATTTTCAGAAAATCAACAAGCACTTTGAATTTTGAGCTGCTGGCAGGTTTTGTAAACAAATCAGCAGCATTTGCATCCGTGTCGATTTGCTCCAGTTTAATAAGACCTCTGTCAAAGCAGTGTCTAATAAAATGAACTTTTATGTCAATGTGCTAGGTTTTGGAGTGAAAAACAGGATTTTTAACAATTTGTATGGCAGCATTATTATCGCAGTAAATAGTAGTATTGAGATAAGTCAAACCGTAGTCCTGCAATTGATGTTGCATCCACACCACTTGAGAGCAAGATGCAGAGGCGGCAACATACTCAGCTTCAGCTGTGGAAATCGCCACCGTTTGTTGTTTCTTATATTGCCAAGAAATGAGCCTGCCACTCAGAAATTGACATCTAGCTGATGTAGATTTCCTGTCACTATCGGTGCCTCCAAAATTGCTATCAGAAAATGCAAACAAGTCAAAATTGGAATCCCTAGGATACCATAGACCAAACCGAGGTTGGCCTTTAAGGTACCGAAAGATTCGTTTAACAGCAGTAAGATGAGAAGTTTTAGGATTAGCCTGATATCGCGCGCAGTTGCAGACAGCAAACATGATATCCGGACGGCTAGCTGTCAGATACATCAACGACCCGATCATAGACCTATACAGACATTGATCAACAGAAGATCCTTCTTCATCTTCAGTCAATAACGGTCTCTTTGCCATGGGTGTTTCAGCTGATTTTGCGTCTGAAAGCTTAAATTTTGCTAGCACATCATCCACATACTTCCCTTGATGAATAAGAATTCCTTGAGAATTCTGTTTGACTTGTAAACCCAAAAAACAGTGTCATTTCTCCGAGAGCGCTCATCTCAAATTTCTTTTTCATAACTCTCTCAAACTCTTTGCAAAGCCCCTCACTTGTAGATCCGAAAATAATATCATCGACATAAATTTGAACCAAGATCCGATCCTTGCCTACTTTCTTGATAAACAGAGTCTGGTCTATCATGCCACGTGTGTACCCATGAGCCAGAAGATGCTCAGTTAGAGTAGCATACCAAGCTCGTGGTGCTTGGTGCAATCCATACAATGCCTTGTCTAGCTTGTAGGCATATTCTGGATGATCTGGATGAACAAAACCCGGTGGCTGCTCAACAAAGATTTATTCCTTCACATCTCCATATAGAAACGCTGTCTTGACGTCCATCTGATACACAGTGAACCCCATATATGACGCGTAGGCTAAGAAGATCCGGATGGCTTCAAGTCGGGCAACCGGAGCATATACTTCATCATAATCCAGACCCTCTATTTGTCGAAAACCCTGAACCACCAGTCATGCTTTATTTCGAACAATAACCCCTGCAGAGTCTAGCTTGTTTCTGAACACCCATCTAGTTCCAAGTTTGAGCTTTCCCTTTGGTAACTCGACAAGTTTCCATACTCCAAGATTCTCAAACTGGTTCAACTCTTCATGCATAGCATCTACCCAGCCTGGTTCCTGCAAAGCTATATCAATAGTTTTAGGCTCTATTTGTGAGATGTAGCAAGAGTATAAACATGTATTGATGGTTCCTGATTGGCTCCTGGTTAAAAATCCTGCATTTACAGGACCAATCACATTTCCTATAGGGTGATTTCGTTGGACACTTGTAGGAATTGCCATGTCAGGTACGGTCTTGTCTTCAGTAGAAGCATTTTGATTATCATCAATGGTGTCGCTAGTCTCCCCCTCATTAGGTGCTACAGTATGGTGAACTAAAGGAGTTGTAACTATGCAGTCTTCAGGAATAGATTCAGGAAATAATACAGATCCTGATCCATTAGAAGTAGCACCGCGTGATGAAACACCTTCAGGGGATTGATGAGAAATTTGTTGAGGCGTAGGTTGTCGAGTGAAAACCATTCCCGGTGGGTCAATGGTATGATTTCTTGAACTTCCTTCAGCCTGTTCTTCTTCTTCAGTATCACCAAAGGACAGCGGTTGTTTAGGCGTAGACACACCTGCAGCTGTAGGGACACTTGACAAAATGTTAAACAATTTAAATAATCCAGCATAATCATATAACCAATCTGGTCCAACTCTAGCGTCCGTAGCATTTTCTTCGAGCCATTAAATGTTGCACGACTCGACGACCTTTTTAGTTACCTTGTTGTATACTCTATAGGCTGAACCTTTAGCATATCCAACAAAGTAACACTCGTTGTGACAACTGCCACTTTCTGGTAATTTACTTACATTTAAAACAATGATTTACATTATACAAATATTCGGACTGCATGATTACATGATATACATCTTAGAAAACTCATGGGATATTCAATTATGATGCACATGATTCATTTCATTGGGTACATTTGAAATAGTGCAAACAATTCATCGAAACAACTAGAGTAGTGCCTAGTGAACTAGAGTGCTGACGAAAACTTCGGATCCGCAGAAAACATCAAAAATGACATCTTTAGGACTCGGATGAGAGTCCAATATCAATTATATGTTAAACCCTATATGGGAATACAAGAGTTCGGTTAATATTTTACCAATGCCCGGTAGCACTAAAAACTGTCCGAAATGCGCTAAAAGTGACCATTTCATGAATTTTCCGCAAAATTCAGCAATTGTAATTTTGTTACAAGATGCAAAATAGATGTTTAGGCACCAATTTCATATGAAAATATTTATGGGATATCAATTTCGCACATAACGGAAACTTTTCTTACAACTTCCTTAAGTGTACCTTTCGACTATTTACTAGCGAAACGAGCGCTAAACATCTAGCCGAACTATATTTTGACACATGTAGCGAACTAGTGATCTTTATTTTAGGACTTATAGAGCTAGTTTATGGTCATTTCAAGTCGCGAAACATCTCGGAAAAATTGTAAACCCTAAACAACTTAACACTTACATCTTTCTATATAAATTCTAAGTCTTAAAAATAACTAAGTTATTTTTACCACATGAGACCCCCCCCCCCCCTCTTATAACCGTGAACAAGGGGTCCCACCCCCTTGTTTATGTTGGTAAAAAAAAAATAATATCTAGATATTATTTACAAGTGGATAGGAATGGTGATTATTTTCTAAACTTAATCACTAAGTTACTAACACTTTACCATTCACTTTTACACCTTATTATTTTTTTTTTCACACACAAAAGCTCTCATCATATTCATCCATATTACCAAGAACACTAAAAACCCACTTCAATTTTAGTCTTTTATTAGATGATTAACATGGGTTTCCAAGCAACATAAGGTGATTTAAGGCTTTTGGAAGCATAAGGAAGGGTTTTTCATCCATACCAAAGTGTTCTAACATCAATATCATCATATTCTTAGTCTTAATAATCTTCCAAGATCATCCCTAGCCTAGTGCTAGAAGTAAGCTTCTATATTTTTTTTTATACATATTATGTTATGATTGTTATTATAATTAATAATAACCATAGATAATCATACATAATGAACAAGAAAAATACAAAGAAGCAAAGATAAAAATCATGATATAATTATGTTTGTTTATATTGTGATTTAAGACTTGTGATATGCATATTTGATGTTGTTATGATGATTAGAATACAAATAAATTGTTAGAAGGTGTTTTAAAAATATGATCAAATAATCATACATGTTATGTTAAATGGTTTTTAACATAAAGGGTTATATAGATGATCATAACCATTAATCTTGTGAAAGTATGTAGGGTTGTTATGTAAAAACAATACTTTCACAAGATTATAAATTGTAACATACAACTAAAGATTTTTACAAAAGTTGTTAAAACTAGAATTAAACTTGGTTTTTGAACTAGTTAACATATGAAAGGATCATGTTTAAAACCCTACATAATTTGGATATCATCTTGATAGTTTCATGATATAAAAAGTCTCATATGTTAAGTTAAAAGGTTGGTTAAATTGTTGGTGATTTGATAAAGAAAATGATATGTTTAATGAAACATGGTAAAGATAAAAATACAAATGTTATATGGCCAATTTTTATAAAAACTTTATTTTATAAAATAACAACATATTTGGCTAAACCTTTACAAGACTTAAAAAGATGTAAAGAATTCTTTTTATAAAAACAAAGTTAGTTATAAATATATATTTTTAGAAAATATATATTTAGGTGATTTAACAACTTATGTGTTATGTGATTAATTAATGGTATTAGTTATATTTATCAAATGAGGAACTTGAACATAATCACACAAATAAACACATGATAAATTACAAACAAAGTCTTACAAGACTTCACATAATTGCGCCTTAAAACGAGTTACGGACGATTAGAATAATCGGACACCAATTATGGTCAAAACGGACAACGGACGACTACATAAGTGAATTTGCCAATCCGAGGAGTTACTACGACGTTTAGACGATTTTACGACACGAAATATAAATAAGCTATCGATAACAAATTTCGGATGTTTATAAGCTTATAAAAACTAGTAAGTTTTTATTTACTTATAAAGTATACCTAGTAAATTTTTATAAAAAGATATTTTTTTATAAAAATGAAAGGCTTACTTATAACAAGTGGGCTTATTTAACTTAATGGGCCATGTTTATACAAATGGGCTAAGTTTATACAAATGGGCTTATTTACTTAGTGGGCTATTTTTTTTACAAATGGGCTTAGTTTTCTTATTGGGCTTATATTCATAATGGGCTTAACATAAATTCTTGGGCTAAGCCCAAACACCAAACATATGGGCCGAAGCCCAACACTATTGAAGCCCAACACTATTCAAGCCCAACACTATTGAAGCCCAACACTATTGAAGCCCAACACTATTCAAGCCCAACACTATTGAAGCCCAACACTATTCAAGCCCAACACTATTAAAGCCCAACACTATTCAAGCCCAATACTATTCAAGCCCAATACTATTGAGGCCCAACACTATTTGAGGCCCAACACTATTCGAGGCCCAACACTATTGAGGCCCAACACTATTTGAGGCCCAACACTATTTGAGGCCCAACACTATTTAGGGCCCAATAACATGAAAACATGGGCTCGGCCCAATGATACTATTATTGGAAACACAACTATACAAGTGATACATACAAGACACGAGATTCAGCGGACGAGATCCGACTATACAACTCATACATCGAATACACAGTTAGCGAACATTTGAACAACTCATACATCGAATACACAGTTAGCGAACATTTGAACAACTTATACATCGAATACACAGTTAGCGAACATTTGAACAACTCATACATCGAATACACAGTTAACGAACAGTAAAGACATACAAGTCTTACACATATTGAAGACACAAGACTTGTACTCAAGTTCTTTTCAAAAGACCGAAGTGTCTAACAAAAATAAGAACATTTGTAGGTCGCAACACTTTTCAGGACGACCGCACGTGAGATCTTATTTACATCTATTTTCAGGACGCAATACTGTGAGTTCATGTTCCCCTATTCATTTTAAATGCTTTTCAAGTTTTACAACTATCGGGGAAAATACATGTACAATAGTATGATAAGTCAAGGAATGAAACACCTAGATCATGTGAGAAATTAGGGCCATACTATAAGCACCATTAATCCAGTTTGGACCAAGGAACAAAGCTTAGATCTAATGGGTTTTGGCGAGCCCCACTCTTGGTCATGGACCCCTACGGAAGAGTGCATTTGTGTCCCAGTCGATAGGAATCGGCATAAAATCGTCTAGGGTTGGTTTGCTTCCTATTTCGTCACACATATTAATGTCCTTGCAAAACATTAATGATCACGATTTCATAGACGCTTTTCATACTACAATTGATACAAATACAGATACATCTTATATCCAGTTTGGATACAATTACAATTGATACATCTTATATCCAGTTTGGATACAATGACAATTGAGACAAATACATATTTCATACTGTTTTGATACAGATACATCTTGTACAGCTAAACTGCATGAACTCGCTCAACTTTTGTTGATGTTTTCAAACTTACATGTATTTCAGGGAATTAGTGGACTAATGCAACGATTTCAGTTCAAGGAAAACAAGTATCAATACTCCATGCCAACTATTGAAGGGTTTGCCTATTATATACCGCCTCTTTGCGGTGATATAGTGGTCAAAGCCTTGACATTTTTTAGACTTACATTTGATGTATGAAACAATGACAACTTATTTTCATTTGATGGTTCGTAAACAATGTACATAACTTATGTTGCGATCTTTTGAACAATTATGACAATGGCATTGGAGCTTGTATTTATTCATATAGTTTGTTCATGTACATCGATATTTATGCAATGAAAACCATACAGATCACACCTTGCGTTTCCGCTACGAGCGGGTGTGACAGATTGGTATCAGAGCATCGATTGTAGTGAACCAGGATTCTTTATTGAGTCTAAGTCTACAATCACTAGGGATCTCTCATGAAAACCATCTAAACACAAACACATGTTTTCATTTGCATAAACATTTTTCAAGGTCCACTACAACAAAAATTCATTTCACATAAATCAAGCGAGGACATTTCCATGGGTGAAGTCTATGAGAAACAGATACAATACATTAATAGACTATGTGCCTACAATACATTACATTATCAGTTTATGCATTATAAACAGTTTACAAGTTCAGCTTATACAAGATAGAAATCCTGGATTGATAGGATTTTACATGATTATATATATAGGTGGTTCATATATATGTTGCATGAAATATTTTGCCAAGAACAAAATACCTTCGACTTCAAACTTTATTATTATTCTTTACTCGCACGATGAAAATATCGACCTCATGTCTATTACGGAGCTTATGACGAACATGATTCATAACTGAAATCTTAAACTTAATTCCGTAAAATATGGTTGCTTTCTCGCGAATGCTGAGATGCCTGACCATGATAATTACGACGAGGCGGAGGTGGTAACCTTGGACAACAACTCCATTTGTGGGACGAGATCCCTGTGACTCATACTAATCATGGTTGATATACTCTTGTCCTTACAAGGAAGATGAAGTACTCATCTTGAAGGTGCCTCTTCAGTTGTTATTGTTACAGATTCTTTTCATTTCTATTTCACCTAACGTCGTACCGTTCTGCGAGTAACAACAACGGACGTTGACACGTGAACTATCACGAAGTTTCCTTCTATGTTGAAGGTATATAAACAATAGTGTCCTCTCTCTGACTGATCGCCTGCTCTGAACGAGAGAATGCTAGGGTGACCATGCAAGACAATTTATTATTACGGGGGCCCACGTAATAACAACTTGTAGTGCATGGAAATTCTGGTGGACTCTGCGGGTCAAGCTAATGATCACTATTCATTCAAAAATTCTTAAGTTATTACTTGAGATTCAATTCTTTTTATCTAGTAAAACAAGAACTGGGGGTGGTTAGTATAACACCCTACAATACAATACAATACAATACAATACAATACAATACAATACAATACAATACAATACAATACAATACAATACAATACAATACAATACAATACAAATACAAGAGTTTACAAATGTTACAATGATGATATGATACAAAAACAAGAGGCACTCTTGGTGAGAACGAGTACCAAGTATGATGCGTTTTAAGGAGTCAGAACGAGTACTCCGATAAGGAATCAGAACGAGTATTCCGCCAAGGAGTCAGAACGAGTACTCCGATAAGGAATCAGAACGAGTATTCCGCCAAGGAGTCAGAACGAGTACTCCGACAGGGAGTCACAACAAGTACTCCCCATGTACGTGGTGTACACAAAAATACTTGATTTAAACATATGACCAATACACGCAAGAGGCATTACACCTTTTGGTTTTGGTTATCCACATTATCATTCATTTTCGGTTATTCGTATTATCATTTATTCAAACATATATTAACCATGCAGTCTTAAGGTTTCGATGACCTACTGCATTCTTCATTCTTGGGCGCATGATAGACTATATTTATCCAAATATATATGTCTAGTTTCTTTTAATATTGAGTATTAAAAAGATCATGGTGCCAAAAGAATCAACTGTTTAAGTTAAAAGTTATGTGTTGAAAACCATTGCTTTTACACAAGACATGTTTTATACATGACATTGTTACGCAAGACATTGTTATACATGACATTTGACGTTGGTATACACAAGACATTTTTGTAAATAACGAGACGTGTGTAATATGATAAAAGCATGGTGGATACGCCGTTGGTACTTCCTATATATAAGTGCTTATATTATATTGCATATCGTGGTATTATTCAAATCTCTTCGACAAAGACAAAACATGACATTTTTGCACAAGACACGACATCCTCTACACAAGACATAATATTCTATTTCAAGACATGATATATTGATACACTACAACTCTATTGGTTATTTATTTAACCATACATCATTCTTTTATATCATCTGATTTTCATGTCTATTTTTATATGATTTTATAAAAGAATTCGGTCATAACTGGAGCTAATATTGAAGGTTACACTTGATGCTTTCACGATATCTCAAGGGTTGTTCCATACTGGGTAACACCCGAATTCAAACACACTGAGTGTTACATTTCGGGTTTAGCCTCGGAGATCCGAAGCATAACAGCATCATCCCTCCCTACCTCAATCACTCAAACAATAACTCTCGTCATGAGAGAAATGAAGGCAACTGCTGCCATAAATGATTTTGGCACCGGGATGTATGCTGGTAACTTGCCGAAATCCTAAATGTGAATAAGTGTGTGTATGGTTAGAACTATGAATACTCCACAAAATCCCAATGAAGTCATGAGTACGTACACTCTACGATCATCATGTATCAATTCTTTTAATACCAACACTGAGCTTAGCTATTGCTTTTAAATGTTAAGCATATACTAGAATTAGAGTCATGTTGGACACACATTACTATATCAAGTTAGCTAATGGGTAATTAGCTGAGACATATCAAATCATTAAGGGCCACCGGTATGTATCCTATTCGTCAACATTTCACATCCATGTTATTTTATACAATTGGCAATTTTAGCTTCATCTCAACATTTCACATACATAAGTTTCATGGCTAAGTGACGGGAATGTCCTAGCTACAATTAGGGATTGATTTATCCTACATCCAAACATAGGGATTGGGTTATCCTACATCTAAACATAGGGATTGGGTTATCCTACATCTAAACATAGGGATTGGGTTGTCCTCTACATTTGTACAGTGAAGTCCTTACTACATAGAATTCAAAATGTACTTGGCCTAGAGTCACGTAAGCTAGACGTCTCCTCATTCTATAGAATTGGCAAAAAGTAAACTAGTCGAGTCTAGAGCTGAAATTCAATATCGATCTCTTCCCCGTTCAGTTGAGTATTTTCGAAGTAGTGGTTGACATGGATTGGTTATCCGATAACCTAGCCAAAGTCTTATGTCACGAGAAGATCATTCGCTTACCACTACTGAACGAAGAGACACTTGTGATACATGGAGAGAAGCGCGACACCCCATTGCGGATCATCAATGGCATGAAAGCACATAAGTGCTTACGGAAAGGTTGTATTACCTATCTAGCACTTGTTGTAGACAAGAAGGCCGTTGGGCCACAGCTGACAAATATTCTTGTGGTAAAAGAATTCCCTGAAGTCTTTCCTAAAGACTTGCCAGGACTACCACCATATCAACAAGTCGAGCTTCACATCGACTTGGTACCAGGAGCCGCACCCATAGCCAAATCTCCATGTCGATTAGCACCTTCGGAACCTTGTAGTTGACCAAATAAGGATGTTGTGAGTTCATAACCCCCACTCTTTACCACTATACATCTTTATAAAGGTTTTGGGGGTGGAAAGACATGCAAGTTTTTGCAAAAATGCACAACATTTCGATGAACGAAAATTCATATTTCTAAACCATGTTACAAATGAATTTCCAACTAACTCAAATGGTTTATGAAAGGTTCTAGCTTCTACTCTAAGATAGACTTACGATCGGAGTATCATCAGTTACGAATTCAAGAGGAAAGCATACCGAAAACGGCTTATAAGACTCGTTACGGTCATTACGAGTTTCTCGTTATGCCTTTTGGTTTAACAAATGCACCAGCGGTCTTCATGGATTTAATGAATCATGTGTGCAAGCCGTATCTCGACAAATTCGTCATAGTGTTTATTGACGACATTTTGATATACCCTCGATCGACTAATGAACATGAGCAACATTTGAGAACCATTTTAGAGTTGTTAAAGACAATAAATTCGCCCCAAATCGAAAAACAAGATATAGCCTTACAATTTATTCTTGAGATTGGTGCATAGCATTTTACAATCTTATATTTATCCGACGATACCGATGACTCTGTTGTAGACTGTGATGCTTCGCATCATGGATTGGGTTGCGTGCCCATGCAACGTGAAAAAGTTATCGTGTACACGTCACGCCAACTAAAAGTTCACGAGAAAAACTATACCACTCACGAACTAGAGTTAGGCGTGGTGGTATTCGCTTTAAAATTATGGCGACATTATTTATATGGTACTCAATGCATTATTTTCACGGATCATAAAAGTCTTCAACACATATTCAACCAAAAAGAATTAAATATACGTCAACGATGTATGTTGAATTGTTGAACGACTATGATTGTGAAATAAAGTACCATCCGGGCAAGGCAAACGTTGTAGCAGATGCCTTGAGCCGCAAGGAGCGAGTTAGAACACTGAGAGTTCAAGCATTAGAGAAGATGATTCACAAGCGCTCAAGGAAGAGCATATTCAAGTAGAAACACTTCGAAGCATGAAGGAACAATTAGTGCTGAAAGAAGATGGAACTTTATACCTTATGGGTCGAAATTGGGTTCTATTCTTTGGTGGCCTTCGAGATGATATTTTGAGGAAGCACATAGGCCTAAGTAGCGAAAGAATACTACTGGTGGCCTAACCTCAAAAGTGATATCGCGACTTATATCGGAGAATGCTTGACTTGCGCGAAAGTAAAAGTCGAATAGCAAAATCCCTCGGACTTGTTACAACAACCCGAGATTCCCGTTTGGTAATGGGAACAAATATCGATGTACTTCATTACGAAGTTACTCAGGACCTCAAGAGGTCACTACATGATATGTGTAATCATCGATAGACTAACAAAGTCCGCACACTTCTTACCGATTTGGTAGAAGGATAATTCTGAAAAACTAGCGGAACTCTATCTCAAAGAAATAGTGGCTCGTCATGGAGTGCCTATTTCAATCATTTCAGACCGAGACGGTCGTTTTATTCTAGAATTTGGAAATCATTTCAACAGGCCTTTGGATCTCATTTAAATCCAAGTACGGCCTTTCATCCACAAACTGACTGCCAGAGCGAACGGACAATCCAAACACTCGAATATATGTTTCGCGCATGTGTTATGGATTTAGGCGGCAATTGGGATACTCATCTACTTTTAACTTGAGTTTTCCTACAATAACAGCTACCATACTAGTATACAAGGTACACCGTTTGAAGCTCTTTATGGTCGAAAGTGTCGCTCTCTGCTATTTGGGCAGAAACTGGCGATAGTCAATTAATTGGTCCGGAACTAGTCCAAGAGACTACGGATAAAACTTTTCAGACC
Organism: Helianthus tuberosus; assembly: GCA_030545235.1. Lineage (NCBI taxonomy): Eukaryota > Viridiplantae > Streptophyta > Magnoliopsida > Asterales > Asteraceae > Helianthus > Helianthus tuberosus. The sequence continues at coordinate 52,740,927 of CM060445.1, read as the reverse complement.
CGAGACCGTATCAAGGCGGCTCGCGATTGACAAAAGAGCTACGCAGACAAGAGACATAAACCATTATCTTTCGAGGTCGGAGACAAAGTCTTATTGAAAGTCTCGACTTGGAAGGGCGTAGCAAGGTTCGGTAAACGTGGAAAGCTTAACCCGCGTTACATTGGACCATTTGAAATCTTAGAAAAGATAGGCACTGTTGCCTACAAGTTGAAGTTACCAGATGAACTTAGCAGTGTGCACGACACGTTTAATGTGTCGAATCTTGAAAAGAGTCCAACGCAAGAAACAGTTTTCATCCCGGAGGATGAGGTTCATATTGATGACAAACTCCAATTCACAAAGCACCTGTTAAGGTCATGGACCGGAAGGTCCAGAAAATACAATGGAGTCGTAACATATTAGTAAAAATTCGTTGGAACTCTCGACACGGACCCGAATATACTTGGGAACGTGAAAATCAAATCAAAGTCAAATATCCTCACCTGTTTGAGAACAATCCTGCAAAGGATGACTCAGCTTGAATTTCGGGACGAAATTCTCAATAACAGGGGGAGAATGTGACAACTGCCACTTTCTGGTAATTTACTTACATTTAAAACAATGATTTACATTATACAAATATTCGGACTGCATGATTACATGATATACATCTTAGAAAACTCATGGGATATTCAATTATGATGCACATGATTCATTTCATTGGGTACATTTGAAATAGTGCAAACAATTCATCGAAACAACTAGAGTAGTGCCTAGTGAACTAGAGTGCTGACGAAAACTTCGGATCCGCAGAAAACATCAAAAATGACATCTTTAGGACTCGGATGAGAGTCCAATATCAATTATATGTTAAACCCTATATGGGAATACAAGAGTTCGGTTAATATTTTACCAATGCCCGGTAGCACTAAAAACTGTCCGAAATGCGCTAAAAGTGACCATTTCATGAATTTTCCGCAAAATTCAGCAATTGTAATTTTGTTACAAGATGCAAAATAGATGTTTAGGCACCAATTTCATATGAAAATATTTATGGGATATCAATTTCGCACATAACGGAAACTTTTCTTACAACTTCCTTAAGTGTACCTTTCGACTATTTACTAGCGAAACGAGCGCTAAACATCTAGCCGAACTATATTTTGACACATGTAGCGAACTAGTGATCTTTATTTTAGGACTTATAGAGCTAGTTTATGGTCATTTCAAGTCGCGAAACATCTCGGAAAAATTGTAAACCCTAAACAACTTAACACTTACATCTTTCTATATAAATTCTAAGTCTTAAAAATAACTAAGTTATTTTTACCACATGAGACCCCCCCCCCCCCTCTTATAACCGTGAACAAGGGGTCCCACCCCCTTGTTTATGTTGGTAAAAAAAAAATAATATCTAGATATTATTTACAAGTGGATAGGAATGGTGATTATTTTCTAAACTTAATCACTAAGTTACTAACACTTTACCATTCACTTTTACACCTTATTATTTTTTTTTCACACACAAAAGCTCTCATCATATTCATCCATATTACCAAGAACACTAAAAACCCACTTCAATTTTAGTCTTTTATTAGATGATTAACATGGGTTTCCAAGCAACATAAGGTGATTTAAGGCTTTTGGAAGCATAAGGAAGGGTTTTTCATCCATACCAAAGTGTTCTAACATCAATATCATCATATTCTTAGTCTTAATAATCTTCCAAGATCATCCCTAGCCTAGTGCTAGAAGTAAGCTTCTATATTTTTTTTTTATACATATTATGTTATGATTGTTATTATAATTAATAATAACCATAGATAATCATACATAATGAACAAGAAAAATACAAAGAAGCAAAGATAAAAATCATGATATAATTATGTTTGTTTATATTGTGATTTAAGACTTGTGATATGCATATTTGATGTTGTTATGATGATTAGAATACAAATAAATTGTTAGAAGGTGTTTTAAAAATATGATCAAATAATCATACATGTTATGTTAAATGGTTTTTAACATAAAGGGTTATATAGATGATCATAACCATTAATCTTGTGAAAGTATGTAGGGTTGTTATGTAAAAACAATACTTTCACAAGATTATAAATTGTAACATACAACTAAAGATTTTTACAAAAGTTGTTAAAACTAGAATTAAACTTGGTTTTTGAACTAGTTAACATATGAAAGGATCATGTTTAAAACCCTACATAATTTGGATATCATCTTGATAGTTTCATGATATAAAAAGTCTCATATGTTAAGTTAAAAGGTTGGTTAAATTGTTGGTGATTTGATAAAGAAAATGATATGTTTAATGAAACATGGTAAAGATAAAAATACAAATGTTATATGGCCAATTTTTATAAAAACTTTATTTTATAAAATAACAACATATTTGGCTAAACCTTTACAAGACTTAAAAAGATGTAAAGAATTCTTTTTATAAAAACAAAGTTAGTTATAAATATATATTTTTAGAAAATATATATTTAGGTGATTTAACAACTTATGTGTTATGTGATTAATTAATGGTATTAGTTATATTTATCAAATGAGGAACTTGAACATAATCACACGAATAAACACATGATAAATTACAAACAAAGTCTTACAAGACTTCACATAATTGCGCCTTAAAACGAGTTACGGACGATTAGAATAATCGGACACCAATTATGGTCAAAACGGACAACGGACGACTACATAAGTGAATTTGCCAATCCGAGGAGTTACTACGACGTTTAGACGATTTTACGACACGAAATATAAATAAGCTATCGATAACAAATTTCGGATGTTTATAAGCTTATAAAAACTAGTAAGTTTTTATTTACTTATAAAGTATACCTAGTAAATTTTTATAAAAAGATATTTTTTTATAAAAATGAAAGGCTTACTTATAACAAGTGGGCTTATTTAACTTAATGGGCCATGTTTATACAAATGGGCTAAGTTTATACAAATGGGCTTATTTACTTAGTGGGCTATTTTTTTTACAAATGGGCTTAGTTTTCTTATTGGGCTTATATTCATAATGGGCTTAACATAAATTCTTGGGCTAAGCCCAAACACCAAACATATGGGCCGAAGCCCAACACTATTGAAGCCCAACACTATTCAAGCCCAACACTATTGAAGCCCAACACTATTGAAGCCCAACACTATTCAAGCCCAACACTATTGAAGCCCAACACTATTGAAGCCCAACACTATTAAAGCCCAACACTATTCAAGCCCAATACTATTCAAGCCCAATACTATTGAGGCCCAACACTATTTGAGGCCCAACACTATTCGAGGCCCAACACTATTGAGGCCCAACACTATTTGAGGCCCAACACTATTTGAGGCCCAACACTATTTAGGGCCCAATAACATGAAAACATGGGCTCGGCCCAATGATACTATTATTGGAAACACAACTATACAAGTGATACATACAAGACACGAGATTCAGCGGACGAGATCCGACTATACAACTCATACATCGAATACACAGTTAGCGAACATTTGAACAACTCATACATCGAATACACAGTTAGCGAACATTTGAACAACTTATACATCGAATACACAGTTAGCGAACATTTGAACAACTCATACATCGAATACACAGTTAACGAACAGTAAAGACATACAAGTCTTACACATATTGAAGACACAAGACTTGTACTCAAGTTCTTTTCAAAAGACCGAAGTGTCTAACAAAAATAAGAACATTTGTAGGTCGCAACACTTTTCAGGACGACCGCACGTGAGATCTTATTTACATCTATTTTCAGGACGCAATACTGTGAGTTCATGTTCCCCTATTCATTTTAAATGCTTTTCAAGTTTTACAACTATCGGGGAAAATACATGTACAATAGTATGATAAGTCAAGGAATGAAACACCTAGATCATGTGAGAAATTAGGGCCATACTATAAGCACCATTAATCCAGTTTGGACCAAGGAACAAAGCTTAGATCTAATGGGTTTTGGCGAGCCCCACTCTTGGTCATGGACCCCTACGGAAGAGTGCATTTGTGTCCCAGTCGATAGGAATCGGCATAAAATCGTCTAGGGTTGGTTTGCTTCCTATTTCGTCACACATATTAATGTCCTTGCAAAACATTAATGATCACGATTTCATAGACGCTTTTCATACTACAATTGATACAAATACAGATACATCTTATATCCAGTTTGGATACAATTACAATTGATACATCTTATATCCAGTTTGGATACAATGACAATTGAGACAAATACATATTTCATACTGTTTTGATACAGATACATCTTGTACAGCTAAACTGCATGAACTCGCTCAACTTTTGTTGATGTTTTCAAACTTACATGTATTTCAGGGAATTAGTGGACCAATGCAACGATTTCAGTTCAAGGAAAACAAGTATCAATACTCCATGCCAACTATTGAAGGGTTTGCCTATTATATACCGCCTCTTTGCGGTGATATAGTGGTCAAAGCCTTGACATTTTTTAGACTTACATTTGATGTATGAAACAATGACAACTTATTTTCATTTGATGGTTCGTAAACAATGTACATAACTTATGTTGCGATCTTTTGAACAATTATGACAATGGCATTGGAGCTTGTATTTATTCATATAGTTTGTTCATGTACATCGATATTTATGCAATGAAAACCATACAGATCACACCTTGCGTTTCCGCTACGAGCGGGTGTGACACTCGTCCCCTTTGACTTCAAACTTTCCATTAGCGTCCATAAGTAGCAGCACACATGGACAACCAAAGATGCGAAAGTGTGAAACCGAAGGTTTACGTCCTTCCAGAATCTCATAAGGAGTTTTCATATGTCGTTTGTTTACTAAAGCATGATTCTGGACGTAACAGGCCGTGCTAACAGCTTCAGCCCAGAAGAAACTAGGAAGCTTCGAATCGGCCAGCATGGTACGCGCAGCCTCTATAAGAGTACGATTTCGTCTTTCAGCCACTCCATTTTGTTGTGGAGTTCGTGGTGCACTGTACTGTTGATCAATTTCCTTTTCAGCGCAGAATGTATCCATGGTGACATTTTTGAATTCCGTCCCATTGTCTGATCGAATAGCCTTCACTTTCGTACTGGCTTGATTTTCCACCAGAGTAATAAATTGTTTGATCAAACCCGCAGCCTCATTTTTGTGACTTAGAAAGTACACCCAGGTGTAGCGTGAATAATCATCGACTATCACAAGACAATAAGCCTTCTTGCCAATACTTAACACATTCACAGGACCAAATAGATCCATATGAAGTAATTCAAGCACAGCTTTAGTTGAGGGTGTAGGTTTGGATTTATGAGGCTTTCGATGTGCTTTTCCCTTTGCACAAGCAACACACTTTTCTACCAACATAAAATCTTTGATTGGTAGATCATGGACCAGTTGACCTTTGGCAAGTCGATTCAAGTTCTTCATATTCACATGTCCAAGGCGACGATGCCACAATAAACCATCATGTTCTGAAATCTTCAAAAATAGACAAGTAACTTCTTCACACGGCTTCTTGTTCATATCAATGACATAAGCATTCCCACGTCTCTTAGCTGTCATCAAAAACCAATCTTCAGGAATGACAATCCCTGGCTTCAATACGTAGCATCCTTTCTTTGTAAAATGAACTGAATTTCCTCGATCATAAATTTGTGAAATGCTCAATAGATTGTGTTTCAGTTCTGGGACATAATTCACATTTTCGAAGCATAAAACGCCGTTTTTCACTGTTCCTTTCAACGTGATTCTTCCTGATTCTCCTCCCGCAAAAGAGACATATCCCCCGTCAAATTCTTTTACATTGACCAGTTGAGACAAGTCTCCCGTCATATGCCTGGAACAGCCACTATCCATGTGCCAGAGGCACACGGTAGTCCTCCACAGCTGTTCCTGCACGATTAGCGGGATCAGTTAGATTTAGGAACCCAGCCCATAGTGGATCTGGGTTTCCCTTGTGCATCAAAATAAGTCACTCTCTGCCACACCAAATTGTCTTCATTTAAAATTTCGAAGGATTTTTAATGGCAGAATTTTGATGAGATGTATGAGACGAATTGGATTGCGTGCCCTTAGCTTTAGGTTTCTAATGCTTATTTGACCATTGAGAATTGTAATTACCAAACGCTTTATATTGATTTTTTCGAAAATCATTTTGTTGATTTTGATTTCTACGTTTGGCTGCATTCCAATCTTGATCAGAAGGCTTAGCCTTACGATAGTTATTCTTCATTGTCTTAGACTTTTCAGTCGTCACTGACTCTGAATAACGATATCGGTTTGGCTTGACTTTCTGATTTTGTACATATTTATTTTTAGACTGCACACTTGGGAAATGAACACAGTTTCTGGCGATGTGTCCAGCAACTCCACAATTGAAACATGTTTGTCGTTTCAATGTGTGGAAGTTTTGATGCTTCATAGCAGATGTGTATCTGTTGGGTTTAGAAGAATGAGCTTGCTTGATTTTTCTTGCTTGTTTAACTTGTGCCTTTTCTGAGCATTTAGGTACCTGTTGATCAAAACTAGCACTGGCACAAGTATGAGATTCAGATGGAGTAGATTTATCTTTGTTTATAATTTTATCAGAACCATTTTGAAAGAATGTTTCAGATTCCGTTTTAATTTTCTCTTCAGAAACATTTTCTTGCAATTGTTCATTTAAAACAACCACTTCTTCCTTTTGAAAATCAGATTCATTTTTAATCTTGTAAGATGATGAAACTTCATCAACACATGTATCAAATGAGTTTGATAATGATTCTTTTTCAACCTCGGTTTTCAATGGGGTCCCACTAGGTTCAACATTAGGGACGTCCACTGAGACCGATTCAGAAGAAGAATCAGAACACTGTTGATTCTCTTGAGAAGAAGTTTCAGTGGTTTCACTGAATGCGTCCTGAGGGACCTCACCTGTCATACTGTCATCAGCTGAAGAGTTAGAAACATTAGAATCACAATTTTCAGCTACTGAAAAACATCCATCATCACACACATTATTCAAAGTTTCATCACAAGCATTCACAGTTTTGCCCAAAACATCAGGCCCAAAAGAAGACGAAACATAACTATGAAACGAGTTCAAAAACGATTGTCCAAACACACAACCAGAATCAGTTTTATCAAAAGTAGATTTAGAAAAATCAGAATCTAAAGGTTATTCATTCCCAAACATATCTCCCCACCTCACTTCAGGTACTTCATCTGCACATGATGAAGAAACGTTAGGATCAAAAGTACCCTTGGACACAAAACAAACTGGTTGAACCACCTGTTTTTCAACAGGTCTAACATTTACTGATGGCTTACAGTTTTTTGGGACCATAAGTCATTTTGCTTTCATTCATCATCTCCTCCTCAGTCATAGGTAAGTAAGTATAATTGTCATTATAAGGAGGAGGAGCCTGATTAAAACCTAATCCCAACCCTTTCTTTTTCTTGTATGCAAGCTGTTGATCACACAGGTTTTTGACTAATTTGCTGGAAGAATCAAATTTTTTAATATCGAGTTCATTTATTTGATATCTATCTCTGATATCTTCCAGTTCTTTAGTCACAGTGCATAATTTTTCCTGAACATATAAGAGTTGGGCTGTTTTCACACTTACATCATCCTTGAGTTGGATGATGTCTTTTCGCTGAGCTTCGATTTTCTCTTTAAAAAGTTTTTCATTATTAGCTAAAGTGAAATTTTTCCTTTTAATGTCATTATAATCTTCGATTAGCTCAGCGTTGTGTATTCTATAGGCTTCAACTCGTTCTCTACATTCAGGGATACAGAAAACAGAAAGTACCTCTTCTTTGGTGAGACCTTTGACTGGAGCTGAAAGAATCTGGGTCATGAAAGCTATGTTTTCAGCTGAAATCTCCTCCTCAGGTGCTGAAGTCTCATCCTCAGATACAGAAACTTGATCATCTGAGGCCATGAAAGCAATGTTGTTTGAATCAGCTTGATTCTCTGGAGCTGAGATGTTCAGTCGCTCAATTTACGAATTCCAATCAAAGTTGATACCAGGCTGAACCACCAAGGCTTGAGCTAATCCCAGGGGTTGAGGACTTCCACTGGCAGCAGCATCAGCAGACATATTCGATGTGGTCACAAGAGCTCTCTCTCGATTAGGTGAAGCAGGTTGGGCTGGAGTTTGTTCACTATTGACCCTAGGTTTGGTACAGTTTCTTGCCAAATGACCTTGTTCATGACAATTGTAGCAACGAAACTCAAATGGCATTTTTGTGGGTCCAGTAAAGGTAAGACCTTGCCATTTGTTTCTCCCGGTTTTTCTCACAAATTTTTTGGCTCTAAATGCTGCCATAGCCATCTGCCAGGTTATATCCATTTCTTCTACATCTTCGGGATGAATTTAATCTAAGTCATCCATAGAAAACTTTGGAGGATCAAGTTTACCTACAGCAAAAGCATTCAAGCAATTTATGACAGAAGCAGCTATATCAAGATTTTCCTTTGACTGTTGCGAGAAGAAGGCAATCATCTCGTTTTTCGCAGTGGGAGTTGACGATGCAGCAGTAGTAGCAGTAGCATTAGCAGAAGGTGGTGCAGTAGCAGCAGCAGGTGCTGGAGTTCCAGAGTAGTAAGAATTTGATGAGGTAGGAGCAGCTTTAGCAGAAGCAGAGTTGCTGAACATTTGAAAACCAGTGTGAGACACAAGAGCAGTGTTATTGCTTGATGTAGAGGGTGTTAAAGTGAATCCAGCGGCCAGCATGCTATTCTTGTAATTTGTTACTCTCTGTTTATCATCTAGCTCGCATGCTTTAATGTGAGAAATCATTTCGGATAAACTACACCTTGCTAGATCCTTGGTTTTCTTGATCATTGCAACGTGATGATCCCAACTTTTAGGTAAAGCATTTAGAAGCTGTCTATTAGTTGAAGCATTTGGCGTGGGCATTTCCTCCATCTGCATTTGAGTAACCAACTTAACGAATCTTTGAATTTGATTATCGACTGTCTTTCCATATATATGGTTAAAATTGTTGAAATTTTGGCTCAGCAGATTTCTACGACTCTCTTTCATATCTTCATTACCTTCATAGACATCTATTAATGATTCCCACAATTCCTTTGCAGATTTGCAAGTGCGAAAACCAATAGCAATGTCTGGTCCCAAAGCCATGGTCAGGTAAGAAAATGCCATATCATCTTCCTCAACAATTTTGAATTCTTCTTCAGTATACTGATCAGCAGGCTTTTTCACTTTCACACCAGCATCAGTAGGACTCTCCATCATAATTTCTCTTGGGCCTCTCAGAATACTTCGCCAAATTTTTGCATCTTTGACCTTAACATGTTTTTCGAAACGCCACTTCCACTTAGGGAAATCATTTCCATCTAACAGCCTGGGAACACGAGTGGTGGTTCCAATGATGGAATCCAGTTCTTGATGCTTAGTCATAGCTACCAGGTCAACACTTTGATTACTTGAAGTCATAGTTACTCAATTACTTAATTAATTTACTGATGAATTAATTATTTAAGTTCAAGGGTCCAAAGTTCAAAATCTGAATGACGTTGCAAATGTCGTTGCGAGTCGAGACAGGAGTCGAGACTGAATCAGTAAGTGTATTTAATCCTGAGTCGAGACAGTTGTTGCGAGTGAACTGAATCCTAAGTCGAGACCAGTGTTGTGAGTCGAGATGTAGAACAACCAAAACTTGAAACCAGTCGAGACAAGCGGTTTCGAGTCAAGGATGGCAACTCGAAACCACTACAATTGTGAGTCGAGACAAGAACAAGATTTTCACTCGAGACGGAGGAATTAAGCACTCGAGACCGATGAATCTTGAGTCGAGACTGGGCTGAATGTGAATCGAGACCCTGCAAAATAGACTTGTGAGATAAAAATAACTGTGATTCCTGATTTTCAGCTGCTTCCAAAATTCAAAGATATGAGATCTTTGAATTTTTATCTTCAACATACTTCTGATAATTCAGCAAACACCTTTGTCAACGAATCACAAACCAAAATCAGCAACTTTAATCAAGATTTGTGAAGAACAGTTTGAATCCGAATGACTAATAATACGGAAATTCTGTAAAACACACTAGCAAACAAGATCAGTAACAAGTAATGTCCTCTTGAATCCGAATGATATCAAAACCGAACCAAGACTTGGTTTATTGGCTCTGATACCAATTGTAAAACCCCAGAGGATCTTTCAATGATATCAATGTTAACTTGTGTAAGTGCGGAAACCAAACACAAGCGGATTCAAGAAAACTATAAAGTAAAATAAAAAAAATAAGCAAATCAAAATACTTTCTTGCATTCACCTTGAACCAATGACTGATACAAGACAAGCACAGGATCTCGAGTGGCCTCCAAACTTCAACAAACTGATCAACCCTCTAAACATCATAAGGGTTTGCTTATATACTACCTAAGATGGACCGAGACCATCCCAAGCCCACTCGAGATCGCACCAAAACCCATTACTTACATTCGACCCAAAACAACTAGTTAAACATTACAAGATCAACCCTAAACTATTATATTTCTCTATGCATAAACCTTAAGGTTCCAACAAGCTCCACTTGCTTCGCGGTTTTTGCACTCTCTCTTGAAGTGTCCTTTTTCCCTGCAACGAAAACAAGTGACTTTAGATTTATCAAAACCTAAAGTAGAAACATTAGCTTCACGTAAATCATCTTTTCCTATGATCTGCTTAAATTTCTCAGCTCGTCTTAACACACTTGCCAAACACCACTTTATGTCCATCAATTCCATCTCTTTAGCATCAATCTGATCGTAATCCTCTTTAGTAAGCATTGGATTTCCGTTCCGCCCTGCCACAAAACTTCCATAAGACTCCAACACAGTCCCTAACAAAGACATGTGACTCTTAGCAATTTCTTCTGAATAATCCTCATCATTCTCCAGATTCAAAACAATGTTGCATTGTAGCTTCTTGCCAATCTTGGTTGTTGAAATGTTCGGATCAAATGATGGATATGATGAAAAACTTGTATTGCTGTTTGATCCTTTAGAAGAACTTCCAGATGAACTCTTTGCATTGAATGCAGTTTCAACCTTTGGTGACAAGTTGGTGAATTTATCACTGACACCACCTTTGTAATAGAGACCAATGTCTTGTTCACCATCAAAATCTTTCATTCTTAAAACCTTTCTCTGTTCCATCTCTTGAGTCTCAATATTTTTAATAAACTTGCTCAGTGTCAGATTGCTAAAACCTTTCTTGTTCCTCAAAATCATGAGATATGTACCCCAAGTCTCATATGGCAAAGCATCAGCTAATTTTTCGATCAACTCCTCATTATCTTTCTCGATGCTCAATCTCTTCATGTTGGCTAACAAATTGCAGTATCTTTCTATGATTTGCTTTGTACTCTCATTTTTCAACCCACGAAATAATTTCAGATCTTTAATCGCAATAATCTCTTCGTCATCATTCATTGGTCTAACATATTTCGTCTCAACACATTCCCAAGCATCTAAGTAGTTGGCTTGTACCCAGTTTTCAAAACGTCCTTCCCAACCTTTATACTCCTCGATGTTCATGAGCTTAGGTGGTTTTTGCATAGTCCCCATTTCATTTTCCAACATCGTGTTTAGTGCAAGAGTAATCGAGGTAACCGGAGTAGCGAATGCGTTGTAGAATTCCTCTTCCATGATTCGGTTATCAAGAAATTGTCAAATAGTGTTTTCAAGCAGAATCACAATCTCAAGCGGAATTTCTTTTAAAGCGAAATATCTTTTGAAGTGGAATAAGGACTTTCAAGTGAAATAACTAATACTGCTTAAACCAACTCAAGCGAAATTATAACTTTGAAGCGGAATAGCAAGTTTCAAGCGGAATCAACAAAAATTTCAAGCGGAATACTGTTTCAAGCGAAATCAACCCAAAATCTCAAACGAAATTACCGGTTTCAAGCGGAATAAGAGACTAATTCCGTTTGAACTGCTGCTGATGTCATCATTCTCGCGTAGATTTTGAAACGAAATTACAATTTTTATCTGTTTTAGATCGATTTTAGGACTGAAACTTTCAAGACTTTGTAAAAACATTAATAAGCACAAGATGTGTAAAAATCAGAACATTTTGACCGTGAAAACAAGTTTAATTTGAAAAAGAAAGTGTAGAAATCAGAAATTGCAGCTGAATTGTTATGAACTCTTCCTCCTGAGCTCTGATACCACTAGTAGGATCGTTTTTAGACCCGAACGAGTCGATCAGAAGAGTTTTGCTCAGTACAAAAGGCGGAAACAGACGTACTGAGGTCAATTCAGCAAAGAAAATCACTTTAAACTATCGTTATATTGATTATAAGACGTTTTACAGCGAGACGACACTTCGGCAGCACTTCGTTGCTCTGACCAGAACTTTTTTTAAAGATTTCGCTTGAACACATATATATATATAGATCTGATTTCGCTTGAAATGGTAGTGTGTCAGTTCAAGCGGAATTAACTCAGTTAATTTCGCTTGAGTTTGCAGATGTCTCTTTCAAGCGAAATTACTCTCTTTCAAGCGAAATAACATTTAATCTTGAACTACGTGCCTTGATCTAACATTCTATGAACAAGACTCGATACAAGACGAAGTCGACAAACGCATGCACCAACATGGCAAATCTTCAGAAAAGGCTTCTGAAACTTCTTCCCTTACGGGGATGTTCTCAGGCTCTATACTTGGATATCCAATCCATGTTGACTATCATGTTATGACTTCTCATGTCAATGGTAACAGAAGGTTCCGGCCTTCTGAGTCCCTAAATACAATCCTTAATTGCTTCGTCTGCTTAAACTAGCCTTCTATATGCCCATTCCTAAAGAATACGGGACGTCTATTTTACTCGAAACTAGGCCAAGCAGTTTCTTAAGTTCTAAGCATGCAATGTTAAAGTTGGTGCCAGTATTACTCAAAAACAGATGCATAAGGTTGGTTAATGGGGAACGTACCCGTAACCGCATCTGGATCTTGGCGTGCTTCACGAGCTCCGATCATGAAAACCCTTCCTTGCTTGTTTCTTCCTAGGGCAATCTTTCCTAAAGTGCCCTGCTTCACCACATCTGTAGCAACCTGGTACTCTCTTATCTCTTCCATCTGGGTCCTTCGCCCAACAGGCGTCCTTGCTATGCCCTTCTTTTCCACACTTAGGCCTCAGACATCGACCTTCATGGTGAAAAGTGCATTCCCCGCACCTCGGCTTAGTCCCCGAGTAAATCTTACCTCCAACCTTAGTAGTGGTTCCATAAGCTTTCCTATCAGGTGGCGGTTTCACTTTCTTTCTCTTGTTTGCCTTAGAGCTTCCATAGCTGACTTGGGTGCTTATCTTTAGGTTTGAAGACTTCCTTTTCTTGTTGCCTGATGACTCCACATGAGTCTCTTTCTTGTTATCCTCAGATTCTGAAAATTTTCCCATGCGTAGAGCTTCTTCAGTAAGAGTGACACTCAAATCGATAGCCTCTGCGATGGTCGAGGGCTTTGAGGAAGTAACCATGCTTCTGATCTGAGGTGCAAGTCCCCAAATGAATCGTTCAACCCTCTTGAATTCCGGTTTGACTAAGTAGGGGACGACCCTATACAAGTCGTGAAATCGCTGTATTCAGGAATCTTCGGTCCATCCATTTTCAAATTCCAGAACTCCACCTCAAGCTTCTGGATTTCGACTGTGACACCTGTGTTTGTAATCAATGTAAACAGTTAAGTTATCAATAAAACAAAGTTATTTGATCCCAATGTTTGTTTGTTTATGTTTGAAATTTTTTTTCATGTTTTGACTTTGGTTCAAGAGTTAACTGCCATTTTCGTCCCTGTTGTTTGGTCACTTTGGCCATTTCAGTCAATTTTTCAAAAATGCGCCATTTTCATCCCCCGCGTTCTGGAAAGGTGCCATTTCAGTCCAAAAATCATAATCCAGTTAAGTCAGTTTGTAAATAAGGACTGATTGTGTAAATTTGTAACATAAAGGACTGATTGTGTAAATTTGAAAAATGGACTGAAATGGCAGTTAACACCACCACCACTAGCCCTGCCACCACTACCACTCCGCTGCCACCACCACCACCACCGCCCTGGCACCACCACCACTCCGCTGCCACCACCACCGCCACCACAGCCACTGCCGCCACCACCACCGCCGCCGCCGCCGGAACCACCACCATCAACGTCATGGCAAGACCCATATTTTCAGACGTTTGTATGTAATATAAAGTCATAATTAATTGTATTTAATCCGAAAAGTAAACGAGCAAAACAAAGGAACGAGAACGGTATACCGAAACGAATGCTTTATATATATATATATATGTAAGCATCAACTGGCAAATGCTTGTAACAATCTGAACAGGAGGATACAATCGTATAAATTCTAGCAAAATAAGACACATTTTGTTACCTTCAGGGAGCTATATAAGCCTATAACACCCTTGATTTCAACTTTAAGAACATAATGCAGAACATATGTAATAATTAATTAATTCATACATATACAATATATACATTTACTTGTAAATATCATTTGTATGTATCAATTGTAACAAAACAAGACACATTATGTTACCTTCAGGGAGCGTACGGAGTCTAGGCAAGCCAGACGGAATAACATCATCACCATGAACCGCCGTGACGTCAGGCAACGAATTTGCAGACCGGCGATATCGATCATTCGCTATCTTCTTCCGGTTCTTTTCAATATTATTATAATGTAGAGTGTTTGATTCGTCATCTCGCTCCTTCTCAACGAGTTTTGCAAATTCGAGCAACTGATCTAGGGTTTTCCGGTGCATGTAGTACGCCGATACGGCCACAAATGAGGCTCCGACGAGTGCCGCCATAGCTAGATGCAAGGCGTATACGTCCATTTTGTATAGATTTGTATAATGGTGGTGAATGAAACAGGGGGTTCTGTGTGAAGTGTAAACCCTACTTACTGATGAATTGAACAGAGGGGTTGTATAAAGTCCCCGTAACCCGCAAGCTTTTCGTTTCGGTATACCGTTCTCGTTCCTTTGTTTTGCTCGTTTACTTTTCGGATTAAATACAATAAATTCTGACTTTATATTACATACAAACGTCTGAAAATATAGGTCTTGCCATGACGTTGATGGTGGTGGTTCCGGCGGCGGCGGCGGTGGTGGTGGTGGCAGTGGCTGTGGTGGCGGTGGTGGTGGTGGTGGAAGCGGAGTGGTGGTGGTGGCAGCGGAGTGGTGGTGGTGGCAGGGCTGTGGTGGCTGTGGTGGCGGTGGTGGCAGCGGAGTGGTGGTGGTGGCAGGGCTAGTGGTGGTGGCAGGGCTAGTGGTGGTGGTGTTAACTGCCATTTCAGTCCATTTTTCAAATTTACACAATCAGTCCTTTATGTTACAAATCTACACAATCAGTCCTTATTTACAAACTGACTTAACTGGGTTATGATTTTTGGACTGAAATGGCACCTTTCCAGAACGTGGGGGACGAAAATGGCGCATTTTTGAAAAATGGACTGAAATGGCCAAAGTGACCAAACCACAGGGACGAAAATGGCAGTTAACTCTTTGTTCAATTTCAAACTCTATATCTCTTTCTGGAGAGTTATACGCAAACTGGTGCGTAAACGTAATTAGTTTAATGCGAAAAATACTCTGGAACATCAACATATACTTAACATACCTTAAATAACCTTTACATAACTTAGAAATAAGTTTTGAAGGCTTTGGTATGGCAAAAACAAGTTAATTCGCCTACAGGGACTAAATTTGACAAACTGCGAAAGTATGCCAATTTGAACTGTAACAGACATTCCGGAACATGACCATAAGTTAAACATACCATAAATATCCTTTACATAGCTTAGAAATAGGCTTTGAGGGGTTCGGTGTGCTAAAATAAACTTTTGCGTCATTCAGGGACTAAAAGCGTCAAAAAGTGCATAAGTTTGCATTTTCACGCATAACTTACGTTCTGAATTCATCCGGACATCCAAAAATTTATGTAAGCACTAAAATATTTTATTTTAGTGTTTGGCATGAGAAAAATCCATTCGTCGCGCAATTTGGATCGTTTTTCGCGCTTATGCGCATTCCGTCGTAATTAAGCTAACATCGCGATCATACGACCAAACGAACCGACACCCGGCATATTTTTGAGCATGTTTCATGTCCACAATGTTTAGGCATCATTTTAGGGCCTTAAAGTTGGCTTAACGGGCCTTAAACGTGTCGAAATGAGCTTTAAACACCAACAGGGACTGAAACTGTCAATATTGCAAACTTGTTTCTGATCAGAAGGGCCAGGCGGCCTGCGTAAACCCTTGGTGTCTCCTTACGCGGCCCGTGTCAGCCTCCCAGATCAGTTTAATTAGTGTCTCCTTATGCACTCCAAACCCAATTCCACATGTTGTTTCCTGATGCAAGGGGGCCATTTTGAGGTACCATAGTGTTGCAACACATGTAGGGATGAGATTAAATCACGGTTTTCAAGAAACGATCCTAACGGTGGTCCATATCCTATAAATACCCAACCCATTCACTTGTAAAACCCACTTGAATTCTGAGTTTTTCTCTAAGTGGTTGTGTTTATACACTTCCTACCTGAGATTACTTGGAAGATCAAAGTTGCGGGGACCCTTTGTAAGTGTTCTTTCGTTCTTTTCATTCGTTTTAGCGTTAAAGTCAAACTTTGTTTGACTTTCTGCATTGACCAGTTTATGGTCAATGTTGAAGTTCATTTGAACTTCATAACGTGAGCGTAATCACGATGGTTATAGTCCCTAGTGACTATACCTACTGATTACCACGTTATCTAGGCTCAGTGACGAGTCGTAGTTTTGGCCAAAATGCGTGTTATTGCGTATTTTGTAACCAAACTACTCTTAGGTATCAAAACCATTTGTTTTGATGCCAAACTTGTTTTCTAACTTAGTTAAGCATGTTTTAACATGCTTAGCTCGTCACTTTTAGTTTTGTGCTTGTCTAGGGTCGTAAGGGTAAGCGATCTAATCAATCGCTTATACTTTCGAACCTGACCCGTTTGGTCGATCATTAGGATCCGACCAAATACATTAGGTGACCATAGTTGAATAGGGAATAACCTTCCGAGGTTATACCTTATGGTCACGACGTTTAGTTAGTTGTATGATAGGTAGTTTATATGCCTTAGGTAAATGACCAAAATGCCCTTTTTACGCCAAAAATCATATTAAGCATATGTAACATAACTTTTGATATCTAAACTGATTTGGCAACAATATTAGACATGTTAAGGCATATTTTACTTATCATAGGGCTAGTTAGGCGTTCCGAACGCGTTTTACGCGAACGACGCGTTAAAGTAGCATAAGCTACCTAAACGTTTCATTTTAGAATGAAGGATTTGTTAAACAATACTACATGAGTTTCCATACTCGTTTGGTTTACGAACCCTCATTCTATCCGATCCTCCGATCTAGGTCCGTTTTATTAACATAGTTAGCTATATTAGGTACCGTTTGATTTTCGTGATCTCTAGCATTGTTTGGTTATTACTCAAGGACTACTAAGCAATCCCAAGTGAGTACATAGACCCCTCTTTTACTGTTTTCCAAACATTTTGGGGTGAAACACATGTGCCTACTTGTTACTTTCGTGCTTTCTTGTTTTCACATCATATGCTTGCTATGTTCTTTAGTACACTTATAGTACATGATTTCATTACATTGTTTTGCTATGTATGTTGACTTAGCATGCTAGCACATTGATTTACATTACATTATTTTGCTATATATGTTTACTTGGCATAGTAGCACATTGATTTACATTACATTATTTTGCTATATATGTTTACTTGGCATAGTAGCACATTGTTTTACATTACTTTTTCTGCAATGTATGTTGACTAATAGCATGCTAGCACATTGATTTACATGACTTTTCTGCTTTGTATGTTAACTTAGCATACTTAGCACATTGTTTTCATTTAACATGTTTACAATCGGTATGACATTTGGTTTGTACAAACGGGACTTATATACGTTCATTAACATTAGCTACGCCGCTCGGTAGTAAGTAGTGGTACCATAGGACTTGACAAATCCCATTCCTGACATCCCGGGTTTGTTTGGATGTAAGGAATGACTGAATCTGAAAACATTTCTTTTGATAACCTTGACTAAGGGTTATCCGACTGTCTCAAGGCTTGAATGTATGCGTTAACTTACCACATAAGTGTTTATATCAATAAAAACATGCATTTACTTTGCAAAACATAACATTTTGATATATTCAAAATACTTTTTTTTATACATTTTTACATTTGGTTTATGTAACATCACATTACTTACCATACATAATATCTGTTATACATTACTTGACTACACTTGGACTTTTAACATTTGATATGGTTTATACAAGGACTTTTTGACAGTGGGTTTAAACATAGACTTTATACATTGGTGGTTTGTTTAAGTGACTTAAGTAACGAGATGTGAGTAGTATGATACAAGCATGGTGGATACGCCGCTGGTACTTCCTATATATAAGTGCTTGTATTATACTACATATCATAGCGTTATTTAAACCATTCATTTTGGACTTATATATTTTACACAAGTAACAGGCTTTTCACAAGACTTTGGTTTACAAAACAGTTCATTCTATACGACCCATTTTACTTGGTTATTCATTTAACCATATACTATTCTTTTATTTATACATATCATCTGATCTTATCGCTTTCCAAAAGATTTACAAAACAAAACAATTTACAAGGTTCATGACTAAATCTTATTAAACATTTTCTTAAACTTAAGTCATGAATCCTATTTTCACAAAACCTATGTATCTCACATGCATTTTTATGCTGACTTACCTATTTTCATATGTGTTTTCAAGAGCTGTTGCTTAGGATGATGATCGTGACATTAGGGCGGACCTGTGCCTTAGTGACTTAAAACGAAACAAGAACTAGTTTAATTATGTTATGTACTCTTTATTTCCTGTTTTAAGACAATGTATCTCTCTTGTTTGATAAATAAAATATAACTTTAATTGCCATGGTTATGAAACAATTTATTCTGTTACAACACTCCCCGACGTTTCCGCCACGATTTGATGTTCTACGTGGTCGGGGTGTGACAGAAAAGTTGGTATCAGAGCCAATGGTTATAGGGAATTAGGTTATTAGTAATGCTTTGACCTAGACTATAACCTTTCTAGGACCCCAACACAAGTTATCTTGTGTTTAGATTTTAAAACATGCACTTCACCTACCCTTAGGTGATAACCACAACGAGAACATCAATTCCAAATCCGCTTTGAAAATTAATCATCTGTTCTTGGATGATTGATTACTAGGTTTTGAACCCTCTGTTGTAAGGTTTTGAACCCTCTGTTGTAAGGTTTTGAACCCTCTGTTACAAGGTTTTGAACCCCTTTGAATTTTCAAAATCTAGTCAAAGTTTTGGGTCCCAAATAGTGTGAACACGTGAAAACTGGAAGGGTGAATGCCTGTACCCTGGGTTTTCTGTCTAAGGCTAGAGTGTTCGTACAAATCCACATAATCGGACCAGTCACTCTTACCTGGGAACTCTTGGGGTGAGTGTTCACTTATAGGCGAGCATGTCTTCGCGATACATTATTTTTGACCCATTTACTTTGATTAGTCACAATGTGTCGTTTGTTTGCCGTTTGGTGACAAACAAATGACCACCATCTTTGCTGTTGTCAATTTTTGTATCATCTCACTCGTTTCCTTTCATGTTTCCTCTTTTAGAATGCCTCCTCGATGCGACAATCAGATAGCGAATGCCGAACTGGCAGAAATCATCGCGCAGCAAATGGCTGCTGCTTTCCCAAATCTTATTGCTCAACTGAACCAAGCCAACAACAACAATCATGCTCCATGCAATTTCAAGAGTTTCAATTCGGCTAAGCCACTCAAGTTTAGTGGTACTAAAGGAGCAACTGGGCTCCTACAATGGTTCGAGAGCACTGAGAGTACGTTTCACCACGTTCAGTGTCCTGATAATCGCAAGGTCAAGTTTGCTTCCAGTGTGTTTCAGAAGAGGGCTCTTACATGGTGGAACGGGGTTATGAGAGACCGTGGTGCTGAGGTTGTTTTAGCACAGACTTGGGCTGAACTTAGAATTCTTATGATGAGGGAGTTTTATCCTCGTCATGAACTGTGAGCTTTGGAAAGGGAGTTTGATGATTTGAAACAAGATAGTGGTGAGCATCAGGCTTACACTGATAGGTATGAGGAGCTGAGCTTGTTATGCCCAACAATGGTTACCCCACTCGACAAGGCTATCGAAAGGTACATCGATGGTCTACCTGACTCAGTGCAAGACATCATTACTGGTAGCAACCCTACCACAGTTCGTCAGGCGATCGAGTTAGCAGCGACGTTGACTGAGTCACAGGTTCCAAAGGGTAAGCTGCATAAAAAGGGTGACAAAGTTAAGAAGCAGGCGTCTGACAAAGAAGATGGCAAGAACGGTAAAAACAAGAAGGGAAAGGATTCTGGTTCCTTAAAGGGGTCTAGGAAGCGAAAGGCTTCCCAAAACTATGCCGTTACTGCACAGGCTGAAGCTGCACCAAATCAGCCTGCACAACCACCCGCCAAGAAGCCTTATCTTGGCAATGCACCTTTGTGCAACAGGTGTAACGGCCATCACGTACCACATCTCCAATGTCGTCATTGCACTAACTGTGGAAGAAATGGTCATCTTGCCACTACATGCCGCATTCCTGTCAACCAGAATCAGGCAGTTCAGAACCAAGCCCAACAAGTTGCTCAGCCTCTTGCTCAGCAACAAGGTCAAGCTGCACGACCTCATTTTCCTCCTGGTTCGTGCTACAATTGTGGGGATCTGACCCACTACAGAAACCGGTGTCCAAGACTAGCTAACGCAAACCCAAATCAGAATCAGGCTCAGGCTCGAGGTCAAGTCTTCAACATGAATGCACAAGAGGCACAAGCAGACAATAATGTGGTCAACGATACGTTCTTTATTAATAATCAGCCTACATCTATTCTTTTTTATTCGGGTGCCGATAAGAGTTTTGTGTCATTATCTTTTGAGCCATTGCTTCGTATGTCTAGAACAAAACTAGGAAAACCCTTGACAGTAGAAGTTGCTAGTGGTGAACCCATTGTTCTTAATTCTGTTCTTCGCAACTGCCAGTTGAACCTTAATAACCATCTTTTTCCAATCAACCTCACGCCAATGCAACTTGGAAGCTTCGACGTTATAGTGGGTATGGATTGGTTAGCCAAGCATCACGCAGAGGTAGTTTGTTTCGAGAAGATTGTCTGTGTGCCGCTTCCGACAGGGGAGATCCTACAAGTTCATGGTGAGAAACCTGCTGGTAGTCTCAAACTCATGTCTTGTTTTAAAGCTCGAAAGTATCTACGAAAGAACTATGTGGCCTTTTTAGCACATGTTACAGCAGATAAAGGCAAAGGTAAGTCTATTCAAGATATTCCTGTTGTTCGGGAATATCCTGAAGTATTCCCTGAAGAGTTACCTGGTTTACCCCCAGCACGCCAAGTGGAGTTCTGTATTGATCTCGTACCTGGTGCAAATCCCATTGCCAGATCTTCAAATCGTCTTGCACCGTCTGAGATACAAGAGTTGTCTAAGCAGCTTCAAGAACTCTCTGACAAAGGTTTTATTCGTCCTAGCTTTTCACCTTGGGGTGCTCCCGTTCTTTTTGTCAAGAAGAAGGATGGATCTTTTAGGATGTGTATCGATTATAATGAGCTTAACAAGCTTACCATCAAGAATCGATATCCCCTACCTTGCATTGATGATCTCTTTGATCAGTTGCAGGGCGCTTCTTATTTTTCGAAGATTGATCTGCGCTCTGGGTATCATCAACTTCGTGTGCATGAAGAAGATATTCCCAAGACAGCGTTCCGCACTCGTTATGGGCATTATGAGTTCACAGTTATGCCTTTCGGATTGACTAATGCTCCTGCTGTTTTCATGGACTTAATGAATAGGGTCTGCAAGCCTTATTTAGATAAGTTCATCATCGTTTTTATTGATGACATCTTGATTTATTCTAAGACGCGAGCTGATCATGAGCAACATCTTCGTCTTACTTTGGAACTCCTAAATAAAAGAGCAACTTTTCACCAAATTCTCCAAGTGTGAATTCTGGCTTAAGGAAGTTCAATTTTTAGGACATATTGTCAACGAGCAAGGTATTCATGTAGATCCCTCCAAGATCAGTGCAATTAAGGATTGGGATACACCTACTACTCCTACTGAAGTTCGTTCTTTTCTTGGTCTGGCGGGTTATTATCGCCGCTTCATTGAGAATTTCTCGAAGATTGCAGTTCCTCTAACTGCTCTAACTCAGAAGAACAAACCCTTTGTTTGGGGATTCAAACAAGAGGAAGCTTTTTAAAACTTGAAGCAAAAGCTTTGTGACGCGTCTGTTCTGACTTTGCCTGAGGGCAATGATGATTTCGTCGTTTATTGCGATGCATCTTAATTGGGTCTTGGCTGCGTTCTGATGCAAAGAAACAAAGTCATAGCATATGCATCGAGGCAGTTGAAGATACATGAGAAGAACTACACCACTCATGATCTTGAGTTGGGTGCGGTTGTCTTCGCTCTTAAGATCTGGAGACACTATTTGTACGGTACAAAATGTGTGGTCTTCACGGACCACAAAAGTCTTCAGCATATCTTCCATCAAAAAGAACCCAACATGAGGCAACGACGTTGGATTGAGCTTCTAAACGACTATGACTGCGAAATTCGCTACCATCCTAGTAAGGCGAATGTCGTAGTGTCACACCCCAACCGATGGCGGAATCTTTGGGGCATGGCACTGAGCGAAACAGATTGTCCAGAAGTTTTCATAACAATTATCAATACTATTCAATTAAATAACACGTCCCATACCGTATCTCAAACAGTAAATCAATTATTACAGACAAAAATCTAGGCAAATATTCTGTTCCGACAACTCAGATTTAAATAGACAACAATTGTTTATCTACTTCTAGAGACCCTTGATTCGTTATCTACAGACAACTATTTGTTGGGCTCTAAAGCTTTATTCTAGCCTCACTTTCCTACCAAGTGTGCGTCCTAAGCACCTGTCACATACGTTAAAATAAAGTCAATACATATAATATAAAGGTGAGCATACAAGTTTAATAATAACATATAAAGTTCGAATTCGTTTACGCATAACCAGCACGTACACATAGTGAAATGAAGCACGTTAGTTATCGACATAGATCCATCGATACCAATGACTGTGGGTTGACTGCCTGAGGCAGTTCGCAATACATGATTACCACCGTAATCCATGCAAGTAATGATCCTTAACAACCCCCGTGAACGGGTGCTGAGTCCAAACTATAGTACTATCGTTGCTAAGGCAGGTAGACAACATTCCATGTGTAAACATAACAAACAAGCATTCATGAGCCACATATAACATGCATTAACGGTTAGCGTTTTAAATAGTATTGAGTAGTGTGATTGTTGTAGTTTGAATATTCATAACGTATGTAACACCCAAAAGTGCATAAAGCAAAAAGGGATCGAGTATACTCACAGCGATGAATGGATTGAAGGGAGCGCTTAGCGAGTAAGGTTAGCCTGAGTAGATTAGATAGTATAACGATAAGCGAAGCATAAAACGTTACAAAGTGCGAAAGGGTCGGATGGTGGTTTGATCGAATGGTAATCCGATCGGACAGCAATCTGTGCGGATAACAATCCGTTCGGGTGGTCATCCGGTCGGACAGCTTGTCCGTTCGGATGGCGATTCGAGTGGATTGTTTCTTCCTATAATGAGAATGTGTTTGTGTACGATGGTTTGGCTTTTGAAGTTTTCGTTGTAGTATTTTGAAAACACGAAAGTATCTCTATCCATCAAGTCGGTCGATCGGATGACCGGTCTTGCAGATGACAATCCATTCGGGTTGTCATCCGGTCAGACAGTGCTCCGGTCAGACGGCGACTTAGTGATGAGGTTACTTGCTGAAGGAAAGTTCACAACAAAAGCTTCATTCGATCGGATGGCAATCCGATCGGATGGCAACCTTGTCATTGAACATGTTGAAAATCGCTTAAGTCTTTAAAGTCTTAGTATCTCATGATCCGAAGAGTAATCCAGTCAGATGGTCGTCCGATCGGATTACATTTCGTTCAATACTCAAACTGTAAATTAGGTTATTTAAGAGGTGGGACCCAAGTGTGATCCGTTCGGGTGACAATCCGTTCGGATGACCTATCCGATCGGATAGCAATCTGGTCGGACAGCAATCCGTTCTGACTGTTCCATTCGTCCTACACTTGATCGTTTTGATAGTTTGTCGTTATGTCAAGACACTTTGACAACGTGTTAGCCAACAGGACCCCTAGTTCGACCCAGATGACCAACCCGACCAGGAATCACCCTAGTCCGGCCGGTTACCGGTTCGAGACGGTTGGTCTTGGCTAACCGAAATCGGTAGTCTCGTTAGTAGAATCCGGATCTTGTGCTAGTACAACACTACAATCAAGTAGAAGACTAAATCAGGGTTGGATCCTATCGGTTTTGAGTACAACACTACAATCTGCGAGGTATGATCGAAAAAAGCGGCCGGAGTGATGGCGTGTTCGAATCTGTCTCTCAGAGACGCCATTGATGTTCAATAGAAGAAGAAACAGTTAAGATCGTTTTTAGCCAATTTGTGAAAATGCTGTAAGCGGTTTTTACCGGTTTTATGAATATCAACAGCACAACTCCAAAACCACCGCGAATCGGAAGATCAAACATCAATCGGAAGCGGACCGGCAGTGGTGGTCGACGACGGCGGTGGCGGACCGGCAGTGGTTGGGTTCGACGACGCGCGGGTGGTTGGGTTCGACGACGGCGGCGGTTGGGAACCATGAGATTTTACTGTCGGGTGGTTGTGTTCGACGACGGCGGTGGCGGACCGGCAGTGGTGGTGCCGGCAGCGGATGTATGGATTATTGAATGGTGTTATTTTTCTTTTCATTAATGGTGTTATTTTCCTTTGTTAATGGTGTTTTTTTCTTTTCTTAATGGTGTTTTTTTCTTTTCTGAATGGTGTTTTTTTTCTTTTTCTGAAGGGTGTTATATTTCTTTTACTGAATGGTGTTGTATTCTTGTACTGAATGGTGTTTATTTTATTTACTGCTGAATGGTGTTTTTTTGTGCTGAATGGTGTTTTTTTTGTGCTGAATGATGTTATTTTTTGTGTGAATGGTGTTTTTTTTTGTGCTAAATGGTGTTATATTTTTGTGCTGAATGATGTTATTTTTGTGTGAATGGTGTTTTTTTTGTGCTGAATGGTGTTATATTTGTGCTGAATGGTGTTATATTTTCTGAATGGTGTTATATTTAAAACACCATGTATGAACATGCTCTGAATGGTGTTATATTTATGGATGGTTATAAGTCCTTAAATCAAGGATTTTCTCTCTTCAAATCCTTAAATCAAGGATTACCATATTTGAATTTGTTAATGCATTTACAATTATACCCTTTTCAATTAATTTAGATCTAATGGTTGAGATTCTTTCTTACCTTTCTCACACTTTTGGTCTTTTTTACAATAACTCCACCCTATATATATATATATATATATATGACACGCACAAGTAACACATAAGGCACACACACACGTATAATTAACCAGATTAAGTCGAGTTGCGGTTCGTATCACGATTCGTTGTCGAGTAGCATGGCTTGATTATCGATTAGTTAACTTTATCGCATTGTTACTTCCTATCATTCACGGTCGTAAGTCGATTAGATAGCGATTAACACACATCGATTCTTGCAATGAACAACACTTACTCCACATAATACGATTAAAATAAAGAAATCACTGTAAGTCAAATACGTTCGATCGGTCGTTGACTTTGACCTTAACCTTGACCTTGACTTTGACTTCCAAAAACACGGGGTGTTACAGCCTCCCCTTGTTTAGGGAATTTCATCCCGAAATTAAACTGAAAGCCGTACAACGCCGTGAATCACGTTTGAGAAATTTTCTGTTCGGACCGGTTTTGACTACGAAACGATTGCGAACCGATCGTGTAACGTGCGGAATCCGTTCTCGAACGTGACTAAACACACAAGAACGTAATATAATCGGTGATTCTATTGGTTGATATGAAATCGTACAAAGCACTAGAATCACGATGTCACTCTTTTTTTTTTCTCTCTAGCTTCTCTCTTTAAATAACTGCGGGTACTTCGCCTTCATGTCACTTTCGAGTTCCCAAGTGAACTCTGCGCCTCGTTTGCCTTCGGACTTTCACGATAGGAATGCGAGAGCGTCTGAGCGGCTTGGTTTGGCGATCCATGATTTCGACAGGCTTTTCCACGAAGTGCAATGTTTCATTTACTTGGAGGTCATCGAGAGGTACAATTAAATCATGATCAGCCAGGCACTTTCGGAGGTTTAACACGTGGAAAGTCGGGTGGATGTTACTAAGTTCCTCCGGTAGTTTGAGTCTGTATGCGACTTTTTCAATCCTTTCCAGAATCTTAAAAGGTCCAACATATCGAGGCGCGAGTTTCCCTTTCTTGCCGAATCGGACTACACCCTTCCAAGGTGATACCTTTAGGAGTACGTAGTCACCAACGTCAAATTCACGGGGCTTGCGCTTTTTATCGGCGTAACTTTTCTGTCGATCCCGAGCTTTCACTAGGTTATCCCGGACTTGGAAAATTTTGTCTGTCGTTTCTTGCAGTAGCTCAGGACCGGTTAGTTGCGAGTGACCGATCTCGTGCCACACAATAGGCGATTGACATCTTCTTCCGTATAGTGCCTTGAATTGTGCCATTTGTATGCTGGAATGATAACTGTTGTTATACGAGAATTCGACTAACGGCAGGTATTTATCCCAATTACCACCGAAGTCTAAGACACACGAACGGAGCATGTCTTCAAGAGTACGAATCGTTCTTTCAGTCTGACCATCGGTTTGAGGGTGGAAAGCAGTACTTAGGATGAGCGATATACCGAGTGCCGTTTGAAACGTTTCCCACAGTCGTGAGGTAAACCGAGAGTCACGATCAGAGATGATGTCACGAGGCGTCCCATGATTACAAATGATCTCATCGGTGTAGATTCGGGCTAATCGTTCTACCTTGTAGTCTTCTCGTATCGGCAGAAAGTGAGCTGATTTGGTCAATCGGTCAACAACAACCCATATGCTGTCGTGTCCTGACGACGTGTGCGGTAGCTTGGTTATAAAGTCCATGGCTATACTTTCCCACTTCCACATGGGAATTGGTGGTTGTTCGAGTAAGCCAGAGGGTCTTTGATGTTCGGCCTTGATTCTAGCACAAGTTAGACATTTTCCGACGTAGAGGGCGATATCCTTTTTCATATCCAGCCACCAGTACTTATAACGAAGATCCTGGTACATTTTGTCGGCACCGGGGTGAATGGAATACCGGGATTTGTGGGCTTCGCCCATCAAGATCTGTCGCAAATTGGTCAGCTTAGGGATCCAGATTCGGTCCAGGAAGTGGAATATCCCATTGGATTTGCTCACGAGTTATGCTCCATCGTGGTAGATTCGTTCTCTCTTCAGGGTATGTTCGTTAAAAGATGCATGTTGAGCATCGCAGATGAGGGTTTCGAGATCGTGTTGGGCTTGAACATTACGAGTGCTAAGCAGATAACTCCGTCTGCTGAGTGCGTCGGCAACAACATTCGCTTTGCCTGGGTGATAACGGATCTCACAGTCGTAATTGTTGAGAAGTTCTACCCATCGGCGTTGACGCATATTAAGTTCCTTCTGATTAAAGATGTGTTGTAGGCTCCTATGATCGGTGAAGATCGTACACTTAGTACCATACAGGTAGTGTCGCCAAATCTTTAATGCAAAAACAACCGCGCCTAGCTCGAGATCATGGGTAGTATAGTTCTTCTCGTGGATTTTGAGCTGCCGAGACGCGTAAGCTATAACCTTGTCCCGTTGCATGAGAACACAACCAAGACCAAGGTTGGAAGCATCACAGTAGACAATGAAATCATCGTTTCTGTCGCGCAATGTGAAAACAGGAGCATTGCAAAGCTTATGCTTAAGGGTTTGAAAGGCAGACTCTTGTTCAGTTCCCCAAACAAAAGGCTTGTCTTTATGCGTGAGAGAGGTAAGCGGCACAACAATCTTCGAGAATCCTTCGATGAATCGTCGATAATAGCCCGCTAGTCTGAGAAAAGAGTGGACTTCAGACGGGTTCTTAGGCGTAACCCAGCTCTTGACAACTTCAATCTTCGCAGGGTCGACGTGAATGCCTTGACTATTAACAATGTGACCCAGAAATTGAACTTTCTCCAACCAGAATTCGCACTTGGAGAACATGGCATAGAGTTGGTTCCCCTGGAGTAACTCGAGAACCAAACGTAGATGCTGGGCGTGTTCGGCTTTCGATTTGGAATAGATCAAGACGTCGTCAATAAATACGATGACGAAACGGTCGAGATATGGTTTACACACGCGATTCATCAGATCCATGAAAACCGCTGGTGCGTTGGTTAAGCCAAAAGGCATGACAACGAATTCGTAGTGACCGTATCGGGTGCAAAATGCGGTTTTGGGTATATCCTCTTCTTGTATACGCAGTTGGTGATAGCCTGAACGTAGATCGATCTTTGAGAAGCACGTAGCGCCTTGTAGTTGATCAAACAAGTCGTTAATTCGAGGTAGGGGATAGCGGTTCTTGATAGTTAACTTATTCAATTCCCGGTCGTCGATGCACATCCGGAACGACCCATCCTTCTTTTTTACGAAAAGGACTGGATCGCCCGATGGAGAGGTGCTCGGGCGAATGAAGCCTTTATCAAGTAATTCCTGGAGTTGGTTTGAGAGTTCGCACATTTCGGACGGCGCGAGTTGGTAGGGAGCCCTGGCAATAGGGTTAGCTCCAGGAATGAGGTCGATACGAAAGTCGATATCACGACTTGGTGGTAGCCCGGGAAGATCCTCTGGAAAATCATTAGGAAATTTTCGAACCACAGGAACGTCTTTCACTTCCTTCTTCTCTTTCTTTTCCTTCTCTGCTACTACAATGTTAGCCAAGAAAGCTTTGTATTCCTTGCGGAGATACTTGCTAGCTTGCACACATGACATAAGCTTGAGACCTTTTGAAGTCGTATCACCGTATACACACTATAAGTCACCATTCGTGAGCGAGAATTGAATCATCTTGTCGAAGCACACAATTTCAGCATGGTTTTCTCGAAGAAAGTCCATGCCTACTATGACGTCAAAACTTCCGAGTTGCATCGGAATAAGGTCAATTGGGAAGATGTGATTGTTGAGCTCAAGAGTACAATCACGGATAACGGAATTTACGGCGACGGTTCTTCCGGTAGCGACTTCAACATCGAATGTCGAGGAGAGTTGGGAGCGTTTACGACTAAGGAGTTTCTCGAATTCGAACGACACAAAGCAATTATCGGCTCCAGTATCAAACAAACATGATGCATAAATACCATTCACAAGGAATGTAACATTGACCACGTTGTTGTCGGCCTGGGCTTGACGCACGTTGATGTTGAAAGTTCTGGCACGTGCTGCCTGTTGTTGTTGCTGCTGTTGCTGCGGCTGCTGCTGTTGTTGCTGCTGTGGCTGCTGTTGCTGAGGCTCTTGTTTCACGACCCTGTTTGGGCACATGTTGGCAAAATGGTTTGGGTCGCCACATGCGAAGCAGGCTCTGGCTTTGACTGCGGGTGCCGGAGGAGCTTGTTGACCCTGAGGGGCAATGAGTAGAGCTTGATGAGCAGGAGCTTGTCGGATACGGCAGTTAGAAGTAAAATGACCGTACACATTGCAATGAGCACAAAAACGGCAAGGAATGGCAGTTGGGTGGTGGTAGGTGCAAGTAGGGCAGAGCGGATGTGGCCCAGTGTATGCACGCTTAGCAAGAGGTGCATTGGCCGCAGGCACTGCCACTTGGCGCTGTGGAGCGGGTACAGCTTGAACTGGTGTAGCAGTGATCGCTCAGTTCTTGTTGCTGGAGCTGTTCTTTCTCTTGTTTTTCCTTTTGTTGCTCGATGAGGTGGGTTCAGCAGTTGATGCGGTAGCGGTAGCTTGATGCAGATGCTTCGAAGTCTTATCCCAGACACCAGCCTTAACCCGCTTGTCGTTGATTTCAGCGGCCAGTAAATAAGTTTCCTCGATCGTCGTAGTCTTAGCCACTTGCACGAAATCAGCAACGCAGTCGGGCAGGGCTCGGATGTACTTCTTGATTTCCATGTTGGGAGTCTTGACTTGATCGGGATAGATGATGCTGAGTTGTTTGAAACGAGCAGTGAGACCAACATTGTCACCATCCTTTTGCTGTATGTGCCAAAATTCATCTTCTAGCTTTTAACGTTCGTGAGGAGGGCAAAATTCCTCTAGCATAACTTCCTTGAGTTTGTCCCATGACAGACCGTAGGCTGCATCGTTCCCTCGCTTGTTCCTCTCAGCCGTCCACCAGTCTAGTGCACGGGACTGGAAAACGCCGGTAGCATTCAGAGTACGGAGGTCATCAGGGCAACCACTCTGTCGCAGAGTAACCTCAATGGAATCAAACCAGTGGAATAATGCAGTAGGACCTCCCTCGCCAGTGAATTCTTTTGGCCCACACGACTTGAATTGCTTGAAACTGAAGGTCTTCGCGGTAGCTTTAGGAGCTTCGTTTCTCGATTCTTCGGACGATTTGCTGGCATTCTCATAAACATCACTCACGGCCTTTGCTACACTTTTAGCGATGATGGAAGCAAGGCGTTTGTCTCTCTTTTCTTGACGAGAAAGTGCGTGACGGGATCCAGACGACATTGTCTGCAATAGACATCGTCACAGGACTCAACACATGCATTCGAATCTCACCTCACACGTCTATTACTACTAAAGCTCAGTAACACGTACCGCGTAAACACATAGACATATAACCATGCAAGACACAGAACCATCTAATCACATAACCACATCAACACGTAGAGCACAAATCACGTAAGCACGTTGAGCACATAATCACATAACACCTAAGCACGTAGAGCAAGGAAGCAAGGAAACACATACGCATTTAATCACTAGAGGCAGTTAGAAAACAGAAACCTATTATTCAAAGTCGGCGATTGCTCGAGAGTAGCGTGGTATAAGCGTACATCGTAGCATAAGGTTGTCCAAAATTTAGCGATTTGTTAGCGATTCCAGATAGAAAAGCAATGCGAGTCGTTCGTGTTGGTCGAAGCGAAAGCAAAAATCGAGTAAATCTCCAAAAAATTAACACATAAACAGGTAAACATATACAAGCACATAAAATCGATGAATTATCGAGAGATAGACTGTCTGCGGCTAGTAGACTTCGACTAACCAAAGCGATTCAACTATTCGCAAGGACTTGTCGTCTACGTTTGACTTTCAGGACTGTGTCCTCGCCTCGATTCTTGGGCCCTTGGTACACATCCCGTTAGTCATGTCGTAACTTCAGGTCGTTGGAGTCCGTTGCGGCTTTGGTGGGAGTTTTATAAAATGTGCGGAACAAGTCGTCAAGGTTTGGGTTTCACCCCTGGCTCGACAACTTCATCCCCGTTTTTGATAAAATAGAGGAGATTATTCATCAAAATATGGATTTCACTCCTGATTCGGTATAATTCTACCGTTGAACAAGCGTTCGTTGTTGAAAAAGAAGGAAGAGATCATCGATAAGTTGATAAAACAGCTTTAATTCTGGCATTTTTGTCAAGAGTTTGTGGTTTTCACACCTAATCTCGACTTTATCGCCTATTTATAGTTGTAAATTCGAGTGCAGTGATAGTGTAGCATGGACGAGAATAGCGAGGAATAAGCTCGTACATAATCCCTACTGGATATGCATGAGTCGGTCTTGTTGGTTCCTAACTATAGACTAGGTTTCTAAGACACCGACCCGGACTAGGTCGAGTCTTGCCTAATTCCCTATAGTTATGGCTCTGATACCAATCTGTCACACCCCAACCGATGGCGGAATCATCGGGGCATGGCACTGAGCAAAACAGATTGTCCAGAAGTTTCCATAACAATTATCAATGCTATTCAATTAAATAACACGTCCCAAACCGTATCTCAAACAGTAAATCAATTATTACAGACAAAAATCTAGGCAAATATTCTGTTCCGACAACTCAGATTTAAATAGACAGCAATTGTTTATCTGCTTCTAGAGACCCTTGATTCGTTATCTACAGACAACTATTTGTTGGGCTCTAAAACTTTATTCTAGCCTCAATTTCCTACCAAGTGTGCGTCCTAAGCACCTGTCACATACGTTAAAATAAAGTCAATACATATAATGTAAAGGTGAGCATACAAGTTTGATAATAGCATATAAAGTTCGAATTTGTTTACGCATAACCAGCACGTACACATAGTGAAATGAAGCAAGCTAGTTATCGACATAGATCCATCGATACCAATGACTGCGGGTTGACTGCCTGAGGCAGTTCGCAATACATGATTACCACCGTAATCCATGCAAGTAATGATCCTTAACAACCCCCGTGAACGGGTGCTGAGTCCAAACTATAGTATTATCGTTGCTAAGGCAGGTAGACAACATTCCATGTGTAAACATAACAAACAAGCATTCATGAGCCACGTATAACATGCATTAACGGTTAGTGTTTTAAATAGTATTGAGTAGTGTGATTGTTGTAGTTTGAATATTCGTAACGTATGTAACACCCAAAAGTGCATAAAGCAAAAAGGGATCGAGTATACTTACAGCCATGAATGGATTGAAGGGAGCGCTTAGCGAGTAAGGTTAGCCTGAGTAGATTAGATAGTATAACGATAAGCGAAGCGTAAAACGTTACAAAGTGCGAAAGGGTCGGATGGTGGTTCGATCGGATGGTAATCCGATCGGACAGCAATCCGTGCGGATAACAATCCGTTCGGGTGGTCATCCGGTCGGACAGCTTGTCCGTTCGGATGGCGATTCGAGTGGATTGTTTCTTCCTATAATGAGAATGTGTTTGTGTATAATGGTTTGACTTTTGAAATTTTCGTTGTAGTATTTTGAAAACACGAAAGTATCTCTATCCATCAAGTCGGTCGATCGGATGACCGGTCGTGCGGATGACAATCCGTTCGGGTTGTCATCCGGTCGGACAGTGCTCCGGTCGGACGGCGACTTAGTGATGAGGTTACTTGCTGAAGGAAAGTTCACAACAAAAGCGTCATTCGATTGGATGGCAATCCGATCGGATGGCAACCTTGTCATTGAACATGTTGAAAATCGCTTAAGTCTTTAAAGTCTTAGTATCTCATGATCCGAAGAGTAATCCAGTCAGATGGTCGTCCGATCGGATTTCATTTCGTTCAATACTCAAACTCTAAATTAGGTTGTTTAAGAGGTGGGACCCAAGTGTGATCCGTTCGGGTGACAATCCGTTCTGACTGTTCCATTCGTCCTACACTTGATCATTTTGATGGTTTGTCGTTATGTCGAGACACTTTGACAACGTGTTAGCCAAGAGGACCCCTAGTTCGACCCAGATGACCAACCCGACCAGGAATCACCCAAGTCCGGCCGGTTACCGGTTCGAGACGGTTGGTCTTGGCTAACCCGAAATCGGTAGTCTCGTTAGTAGAATCCGGATCCTGAGCTAGTACAACACTACAATCGAGTAGAAGACTAAATCAGGGTCGGATCCTATCGGTTTTGAGTATTTTGAGTGTAAAAGAGTTGAAAGAAGATTAGAAACCATCTTTCAATCCCTTTTCACAATTCTTGTGTCGAGATCTTTACAAGATCTTTGTATGTTTGCGTGGAAATCGGTTAGATCTCGGTTGTTCTTGGTGGATTGAAGTCTAAACATAAAGTTCTTGAAGAACACATGATGACGTCACCCTAGAACACCCGAAATCTAATGATTTCACGGTTAAAAGTTAAGATTTAAAAGATAGAAAGGTGCGGGAGTGCGTGTAGATCAAGAAAGTACAAGATTTAGGATCTCATACCCATTACGTTTTGATTTTCCAACATACACAGTACAAGTATTTCAAAAACAATCTTCATGATCTCAAAACATTTCATATAGTTTGAAAACAATTTTTTTGAATGCATTGTCTATGTTATTTCAAAAACATTGGCTATGTTTTCAAAAACAACCTTCATAATTTCAAAATGTTTCATATAGTCTGAAAACAATATTAACACAGTACATTTTCTTATCAAGTGCATGATTTCGAAAAGCATCATTCATGTTTTTCAAAAACCTTATACATAATTTCAAAATTCATCTCGCATGATTTTAAAACATTTTTATAGATATACTTACCTAGTACACCTACTTTATGATTTCAAAAGTATTATATATAAGGTTTCAAAAACATTGAACACATTTTTTTTAGAACCCCATGCATAGTTTTCAAAAATATTTTTCCTCATACATTGACTTAACTTTCAAATTTCGCTTCATATGTCGCCTTGGCATATCTGGCATCTCAACTTCATAAGCATTTTACTTCATGTTTTGACCTAAGCACATCAAGTGCAAGGTTTCAAAACATCTTCAACTTCTAAAATCCATATGGGATCTTTTTACCTTCACATTTAGACCCTTGTGGATGATTATCATTCAAATCAGAGTCCTTAATTGGATTCCTTATGTACCTAAATTTGAACATTTCGGTTCCTTATAATTGAAATCGAATTTTTCTTTTAAAAATCTTTCTATCTTTATAGTTAGATTTTTGATAATGTTTAAAGTACCAAATGAAATCCACGAGATGGATTCCTAGTGTGCTTTAAATACATGTACACAATCAACAAAAAAATTAACAAATAAACAATCTTTGTGGTTATATGACTATGTGTTATGCATCTTGTGTTTTCTTTTATGCATTTTGTGTTTTTGTATACTCTGGGTATTCGATATCCAAATCCTCGTAGAATCTTTCATATCTTCATGTGAGGGATTCGTAGTAAGATATTCAAAAGGTACTACCTTAAATTTTTAATGGGCTTCTACGTAATAGTTAAGACCCATGGATTATATAGTACTATTCCATGATTCATAAGAGGCCCTTTTAGTGGTCTAGTAAAAAAGATTGATTCAAAAATCTGGTTAAGAATGACATGTGATGATATAAGCTGAAAAGACTCCTTGGTTGTCTATTATAATCATTTATTGATTTAATAAAAGGGACCCTATGGTGGTCTAGTCACACTCATCACAGGTTTGTTCATTTGGTTTTTCCCTACACATTATAAAATAGACTGTGTGAACTATGCAAGGAATTGTCTAATTATGGACGCGTACATAATTATGAGATTCAGTGCACGGTAACCACAGTAAGATTTATTATGTGTAAGAACCGATAGTGACAAAAATAACGAAATGAGAACGATGTAATGGAGGTACGGTGGACGCACCAATGACGCTTCATATACTTGTATATAAGTATCCCTCTTACATTGCAATCATGATGTTATTAAAGTTACTAGAAGTTCAGAACCCTAACCAGTGTTGTTCGATCTTTTCAACTTCATGTTTCAAGCTCTCACAAGTTTCCTCTAAATAAATTTCGGGACGAAATTTTCTAAAGTAGGGGAGACTGTGACACCTAGGTCACTGCGACCATCAAACAAATACCAAACCAATGAAATATTGTATTTCATACTTGGGATTTGTGCAAATATGTGTATCATTTGCACATATCAATTTTTGTTCAATTTCAAACTCTAAATCGCTTTCTGGAAGGTTATACGCTCACCGATGCGTAAATATAACCAGTTTAATGCAACAAACACTCCGGAATAGTGACATAGGCTTAACTTACCTTATATAACCTTTACATAACTTAGAAATAAGTTTTGAAGGCTTTGGTATGGCAAAATCAAGTTAATTCGCTTACAGGGACTAAATTTGACAAACTGTGAAAATATGTCAATTTGAACTGTAACAGACATTCCGGAACATGACCATAAGTTAAACATACCGTAAATATCCTTTACATAGCTTATAAATAGGCTTTGAGGGGTTCGGTGTGCTAAAATAAACTTTTGGGTCATTCAGGGACTAAAAGCGTCAAAAAGGGCACAAGTTTGCATTTTCGCGCATAACTTACGTTCTGAATACATCCGGACATCCAAAAATTTATGTAAGCTCTAAAATATTTTATTTTAGTGTTTGGCATAAGAAAAATCCATTCGTCACGCCATTTGGATCGTTTTTCGCGCTTATGCGCATTCCGTCGTAATTAACCGAACATCGCGATCGTACGACCAAACGAACTGACATCCGAGATATTTTTTAGCACATTTTAAGTTCCCTATACTTTAACTTCATTTTAGAGCTTTGAAATGGGGTTAACGGGCCTTAAACATGTCGGAAATAGCTCAAAACACTAACAGGGACCAAAAGTGTAATTCTGTGAAAGTAAGTCCTTGCGCACCTCAACACTCTGAGTGTTACGGTGCGCAAGCATGGGTCAGATGCAGAAAATCGTTTTTGACTGCTGATTAACAGATTTAAACACTCCCCAAAGGCCAATGCCACATGTCAATCTCTTGTGGTGGGCAAAATGATGCACCATAACATTCCAACACTTGTACGGATGGGATTCGATCACGTTATTCGAGAAACGATCTTAACGGCTCTCCGAAAACTATAAATACCCATCCATCCCCATTGAAAAACCCACTTGAAATCTGAGAATTCTCTAAGTTGGGGTGTTTCATCACCTCATACCTGAGAATACTTGGATTATCAATCTTGCGGGGACCCTTTGTAAGTGTTCCTTCGTTCTTTTATGGCTTTTTTTAGTCTGCAAGTCGAACTTTGTTTGACTTTCTGCAATGACCAGTTTATAGTCAATGCGAAATTCATTTGAACTTCATAACGTGAGCGTGATCACGATGGTTATAGTCCCTAGTGACTATACCTACTGATTACCGCGTTATCTAGGCTCAGTGACGAGTCATAGTTTCGGCCAAAATGCGCATTCTTGCGTGTTTTGTAACCAAACTACTTGTGGGTATCAAAACCGTTTGTTTTGATACCAAACCTGTTTTTCTAAACTTAGTTAAGCATGTTTTAACATGCTTAGCTCGTCACTTTTTAGTTTAGTGCTTATATAGGGTCGTAAGGTAAGCGATCTAAACAATCGCTTATACTTACGAACCCGACCCGTTTGGTCGATCATTAGGATCCGACCAAACACATTAGGTGACCATAGTATATAGGGAATAACCTTCCGAGGTTATACCTTATGGTCGCTTCGTTTAAGTAGTTGTATGATAGGTAGTTTATATGCCTTAGGTAAATTACCAAAATGCCCTTTTTACGCCAAAATTCATATTAAGCATATATAACATAACTTTTGGTATCTAAACTGATTTGGTAACATTATTAGACATGTTAAGGCATATTTTACTTATCTTAGGGCTAGTTAGGCTTTCCGAACGCGTTTTACGCGAACGACGCGTTAAAGTAGCATAAGCTACCTAAACGGGTCGTAATGGGTCGTAAGCACTTAGGTTAGGTTTCATTTAGTATCTAGGCTTTGTTAAACCATACTACATGAGTTCCCATACTCATTTGGTTTACGAGCCCTCATTCTATCCGATCTTCCGATTTAGGTCCGGTTTATTAATGTAGTTACGTATATTAGGTGCCGTTTGATATCTGTGATCTCTAGCATTGTTTGGTTGTTACTCAAGGACTACTAAGCAATCTCAAGTGAGTACATAGACCCCTCTTTTACTGTTTTCCAAACGTTTTGGGGTGAAACACATGTGCCTACTTGTTACTTTCATGCTTTCCTGTTTTCACATCATATACTTGCTATGTTCATTAGTACATTTATAGTACATGATTTCATTGTGTTTTATGCTATGTATGCTCATTGTGTGCGTACTTAGTACATTACTTTACATTACATTTTATGCTATGTATGCCCATTGTGTGCGTACTTAGTACATTATTTTACATTACATTCTATGCTATGTATGCCCATTGTGTGCGTACTTAGTACATTATTTTACATTACATTCTATGCTATGTATGCCCATTGTGTGCGTACTTAGTACATTATTTTACATTACATTTTATGCTATGTATGCCCATTGTGTGCGTACTTAGTACATTACTTTACATTACATTTTATGCTATGTATGCCTATTGTGTGCGTACTTAGTACATTATTTTACATTACATTCTATGCTATGTATGCCCATTGTGTGCGTACTTAGTACATTATTTTACATTACATTTTATGCTATGTATGCCCATTGTGTGCGTACTTAGTATATTATTTTACATTACATTCTATGCTATGTATGCCCATTGTGTGCATACTTAGTACATTTATTATTCATCACATGCTTACATTTTGGTATGACATTTGGTTTGTTTAAATGAGACAATGTACATTCATTAACACCGATAATGCCGCTCGGTAGTAGGTAGTGGTACCATAGGACTTGACAAATCCCATTCCTGTAATCTCGGGTTTGTTTGGATGGAAGGAATGACCGAATCCGAATACATTTTTTTGATAACCTTTACTAAAAGGGTTATCCGACTGTCGCAGGCTTGGATGTATGAATTTTCACAATACCGCATAGATGTTTATATCAGTATAGCATGCAATTATTACACAAAACATAACTTTGATTTAAACCATGTTTT
Organism: Helianthus tuberosus; assembly: GCA_030545235.1. Classification (NCBI taxonomy): domain Eukaryota; kingdom Viridiplantae; phylum Streptophyta; class Magnoliopsida; order Asterales; family Asteraceae; genus Helianthus; species Helianthus tuberosus. Next base: position 52,702,337 of record CM060445.1, on the reverse strand, counting down.
ACTTCAATACCTTGTTTTTGTGCATTTTACATATGGTTTAGTTGATATATTTCACTTACCATACATAAACATTTTGACATTTACATACACAATTCATGATTTACATTAGACATAAACATTAGACACAAACATTAGACATAGACATTAGACATGGTTTTCACATAAACATTTTGACATTTGATTATACATAAACATTTTACTTTGGTGGTTTGGTTTGAGTAAGTGATTTAAGTAACGAGGCGTGTGTAATTTGATACAAGCATGGTGGATACGCCACCGGTACTTCCTATATATAAATGTTTGTATGGTATTACATATCGTAGCGTTATTTGAATCATTTCAATTTGAGACATATAACATTTTATACAAATAACATACTTTTCACAAGACATTGTTTTACAAACAACTTATCTTATACAAAGTCATTTTACTTGGTTATTCATTTAACCATACATTATTCTCTTATTTATACATATCATCTGAACTTATTGTTTTTTTCAAACGATTTACAAAACAAATCAATTTACAAGGTTCATGACTGACTTTTGCTAAACAACTCTTTTCTAAACTTACAAGTCATGAATCCTATTTTCACAAAACCTATGTATCTCACAGGAATTTTTATGCTGACGTACCTATTTTCACATGTGTTTCAGGATATGATGCATAGGATTTATCAAGATGCACTTAGGCGGACTTGGACCTTAGTGACAATAAAAGATGCAAGACTAGTTATTTATGTTATGTTTCTTTGATTGTCAAGACATTGTAACTCTTTTATTCAATAAAACAATATTTCAATTTCCATGTGTTATGAAACAATGATTCTGTTACAACACTCCCTGACGTTTCCGCCACGTTTTGCTGTTTTACGTGGTCGGGGTGTGACAGAAAAGTTGGTATCAGAGCCCATGGTTATAGGGAATTAGGTTATTAGTAATACTTTGACCTAGTCTATAACCTTCCTAGGACCCTAACGCGAGTTTACTTGCGTTTAGTCATAAAACAATACTGTCACCTATCCTTAGGCGACAACCACAACAAGAACACAAATTTCAAAACCGCTTTGAAAACTAATCATCTGTTCTAGGATGATTGATTACTAGGTTTTGAACCCTCTATTGTAAGGTTTTGAACCCTATGTTATAAGGTTTTGAACCCTCTAAGTTTTCAAATCTCGTCAAAGTTTGGGTCGTATAATGTGAACATGTGCAAACTGGAAGAGTGAATGCCTGTACCGTGAGTTTTCTGTCGAAGGCTAGAGTGTTCGTACAAATCCGCAGTATCGGACCAGTCACTCTTACCTGGGAACTCTTGGGGTGAGTGTTCACTTATAGGCGAGCATGTCTTCAGTGATACATTAATATGACCCGTTTACTTTGATTTGTCACTGTCTCATTTGTTTGCCTTAGATAACAAACAAATGATCGCAATTTTTATGCATTGCCATCCTGTTTTGATTGTCTGATAACCTTTCACTTGATTCTTCCAATGTCTTTCATTTTCTTCGAGAATGTCTCTTCCTCTCAGCAACGGTCAAATGTCCGAGCAAACAGCCAAATTTTCCCAGCAAATAGGCGAAGTGATTCTGAAGACTGTGGATTTAGGCATTGCCATGTCTCGTCTCAACAATGAAGCCTCTCGTCTCAACAATGAAGCCCCTCGTCTCAACAATGAAGCCACTCAAGAGCCACCAAAGGAAGCAGAAGCCAAGCCTTCACCAAAACCAAAGAAACGTAAAGCTTCAAAGAATCCCGCAGCGGTGGCACCAAAACAAGCAAGACCTAGCCAAGTGACAGCACTACCAGCCAGGAAGCCATACAACGGAACTGCACCCTTGTGCAACCAATGTAGCCTTCATCATCAGGCTAGTGTGAAGTGCCGCAAATGCCAAATTTGTGGACTTATAGGTCATACGGCAAGGGTTTGCCCAACTACAGCAGTACCAAATCAAGCAGGACCCATCCGGGTGGCAACACCACCTGCTTAGAAGCAATACAAGGGAACGACACCAATATGCGACAAATGTAATGGGCATCACCAAGCTCACTTACAATGTCGTATGTGTGTATCATGTGGGCGAATTGGTCACCTGGCAAGTGCTTGTCGATATAACCCGAACCAAGGTGGTCCAAATCAACCACAAGCCGACTCTACTCAAGCTCGTTTCTCACCAGGGTCTTGCTACAACTGTGGCGAGATGGGTCATTTCCTAAGGGATTGCCCAAAGCTTACTAATGCAAATCCAACCCACGGATGAGCAGTTGGCTGACTAGAAGATGTTGCTGTCTTATGCTTTTGTTCTTCTATTTTCTTGTAACGTGAAACAATCTATTTTGTTTATAAATAAATTGTTGTTCACAATTCTGATATACAAGTGTAGTTACATGAGTAAATGGAAATTCTCTATGACACCTGTATTAAGGAACTATGTTCCTTACAAACTACTCTTGTGATTCTCTCTTTCAAATGATCGCTCATGATTCCCTCGAAAATTTTAAGTACTCGTTTCACTCTAAGAAACAAAGTACAGAAAATAAAGTGACATTATGAGTAATCATGCTTCTGCACATCTGTGCCTTTGAATCTTTGGTTAGATAACTAAGGGTATTTTCAAATCTCATACCCATTACGTTTTGATTTTCCAACATACACAGTACAAGTATTTCAAAAACAATCTTCATGATCTCAAAACATTTCATATAGTTTGAAAACAATTTTTTTGAATGCATTGTCTATGTTATTTCAAAAACATTGGCTATGTTTTCAAAAACAACCTTCATAATTTCAAAATGTTTCATATAGTCTGAAAACAATATTAACACAGTACATTTTCTTATCAAGTGCATGATTTCGAAAAGCATCATTCATGTTTTTCAAAAACCTTATACATAATTTCAAAATTCATCTCGCATGATTTTAAAACATTTTTAAAAATATACTTACCTAGTACACCTACTTTATGATTTCAAAAGTATTATATATAAGGTTTCAAAAACATTGAACACATTTTTTTAGAACCCCATGCATAGTTTTCAAAAATATTTTTCCTCATACATTGACTTAACTTTCAAATTTCGCTTCATATGTCGCCTTGGCATATCTGGCATCTCAACTTCATAAGCATTTTACTTCATGTTTTGACCTAAGCACATCAAGTGCAAGGTTTCAAAACATCTTCAACTTCTAAAATCCATATGGGATCTTTTTAACTTCACATTTAGACCCTTGTGCATGATTATCATTCAAATCAGAGTCCTTAATTGGATTCCTTATGTACCTAAATTCGAACATTTCGGTTCCTTATAATCGAAATCGAATTTTTCTTTTAAAAATCTTTCTATCTTTATAGTTAGATTTTTGATCATGTTTAAAGTACCAAATGAAATCCACGAGATGGATTCCTAGTGTGCTTTAAATACATGTACACAATCAACAAAACAAATTAACAAATAAACAATCTTTGTGGTTATATGACTATGTGTTATGCATCTTGTGTTTTCTTTTATGCATTTTGTGTTTTTGTATACCCTGGGTATTCGATATCCAAATCCTCGTAGAATCTTTCATATCTTCATGTGAGGGATTCGTAGTAGGATATTCAAAAGGTACTACCTTAAATCTTTAATGGGCTTCTATGTAATAGTTAAGACCCTTGGATTATATAGTACTATTCCATGATTCACAAGAGACCCTTTTAGTGGTCTAGTAAAAAAGATTGATTCAAAAATCTGGTTAAGAATGACATGTGATGATATAAGCTGAAAAGACTCCTTGGTTGTCTATTAAAATCATTTATTGATTTAATAAAAGGGACCCTATGGTGGTCTAGTCACACTCATCACAAGTTTGTTCATTTGGTTTTCCCCTACACATTATAAAATAGACTGTGTGAACTATGCAAGGAATTGTCTAATTATGGACGCGTACATAATTATGAGATTCACTGCACGGTAACCACAGTAAGATTTATTATGTGTAAGAACCGATAGTGACAAAAATAACGAAATGAGAACGATGTAATGGAGGTACGGTGGACGCACCAATGACGCTTCATATACTTGTATATAAGTATCCCTCTTACATTGCAATCATGATGTTATTAAAGTTACTAGAAGTTCAGAACCCTAACCAATGTTGTTCGATCTTTTCAACTTCATGTTTCAAGCTCTCACAAGTTTCCTCTAAATAAATTTCGGGACGAAATTTCCAAAAGTAGGGGAGACTGTGACACCTGGGTCACTACGACCATCAAACAAATACCAAACCAATGAAATATTGTATTTCATACTTGGGATTTGTGCAAATATGTGTATCATTTGCACATATTAATTTTTGTTCAATTTCAAACTCTAAATCGCTTTCTGGATGGTTATACGCGCACCGATGCGTAAATATAACCAGTTTAATGCAACAAACACTCCGGAATAGTGAAATAGTCTTAACATACCTTAAATAACCTTTACATAACTTAGAAATAAGTTTTGAAGGCTTTGGTATGGCAAAATCAAGTTAATTCGCTTACAGGGACTAAATTTGACAAACTACGAAAGTATGCCAATTTGAACTGTAACAGACATTTTGGAACATGGCCATAAGTTAAACATACCATAAATATCCTTTACATAGCATATAAATAGGCTTTGAGGGGTTCGGTGTGCTAAAATAAACTTTTGGGTCATTCAGGGACTAAAAGCGTCAAAAAGTGCATAAGTTTGCACTTTCGCGCATAACTTACGTTCTGAATACATCCGGACATCCAAAAATTTATGTAAGCTCTAAAATATTTTATTTTAGTGTTTGGCATAATAAAAATCCATTCGTCACGCCATTTGGATCGTTTTTCGCGCTTATGCGCATTCCGTCGTAATTAACCGAACATTGCGATCGTACGACCAAACGAACCGACATCCGAGATATTTTTGAGCACATTTTAAGTTCCCTATACTTTAACTTCATTTTAGAGCTTTGAAATGGGGTTAACGAGCCTTAAACATTTCGGAAATAGCTCAAAACACTAACAGGGACCAAAAGTGTAATTCTGTGAAAGTAGGTCCTTGCGCACCTCAACACTCTGAGTGTTACGGTGCGCAAGCATGGGTCAGATGCAGAAAATCGTTTTTGACTGCTGATTAACAGATTTAAACACTCCCCAAGGGCCAATGCCACATGTCAATCTCTTGTGGTGGGCAAAATGATGCACCATAACATTCCAACACTTGTACGGATGGGATTCGATCACGTTATTCGAGAAACGATCTTAACGGCTCTCCGAAAACTATAAATACCCATCCATCCCCATTTCAAAACCCACTTGAAATCTGAGAATTCTCTAAGTTGGGGTGTTTCATCACCTCATACCTGAGAATACTTGGATTATCAATCTTGCGGGGACCCTTTGTAAGTGTTCCTTCGTTCTTTTATCGCTTTTTTTAGTCCGAAAGTCGAACTTTGTTTGACTTTCTGCATTGACCAGTTTATGGTCAATGCGAAGTTCATTTGAACTTCATAACGTGAGAGTGATCACGATGGTTATAGTCCCTAGTGACTGTACCTACTGATTACCCCGTTATCTAGGCTTAGTGACGAGTCGTAGTTTCGGCCAAAATGCGCATTCTTGCGTGTTTTGTAACCAAACTACTTGTGGGTATCAAAACCGTTTGTTTTGATACCAAACCTGTTTTTCTAAACTTAGTTAAGCATGTTTTAACATGCTTAGCTCGTCACTTTTTAGTTTAGTGCTTAGATAGGGTCGTAAGGTAAGCTATCTAAACAATCGCTTATACTTACGAACCCGACCCGTTTGGTCGATCATTAGGATCCGACCAAACACATTAGGTGACCATAGTATATAGGGAATAACCTTTCTAGGTTATACCTTATGGTCGCTTCGTTTAAGTAGTTGTATGATAGGTAGTTTATACGCCTTAGGTAAATTACCAAAATGCCCTTTTTACGCCAAAATTCATATTAAGCAGATATAACATAACTTTTGGTATCTAAACTGATTTGGTAACAATATTAGACATGTTAAGGCATATTTTACTTATCATAGGGCTAGTTAGTCGTTCCGAACGCGTTTTACGCGAACGACGCGTTAAAGTAGCATAAGCTACCTAAACGGGTCGTAATGGGTCGTAATCACTTAGGTTAGGTTTCATTTAGTATGTAGGCTTTGTTAAACCATACTACATGAGTTCCCATACTCATTTGGTTTACGAGCCCTCATTCTATCCGATCTTCCGATTTAGGTCCGGTTTATTAATGTAGTTACCTATATTAGGTGCCGTTTGATATCCGTGATCTCTAGCATTGTTTGGTTGTTACTCAAGGACTACTAAGCAATCTCAAGTGAGTACATAGACCCCTCTTTTACTGTTTTCCAAACGTTTTGGGGTGAAATACATGTGCCTACTTGTTACTTTCATGCTTTCCTGTTTTCACATCATATACTTGCTATGTTCATTAGTACATTTATAGTACATGATTTCATTGTGTTTTATGCTATGTATGCCCATTGTGTGCGTACTTAGTACATTACTTTACATTACATTTTATGCTATGTATGCCCATTGTGTGCGTACTTAGTACATTATTTTACATTACATTTTATGCTATGTATGCCCATTGTGTGCGTACTTAGTACATTATTTTACATTACATTCTATGCTATGTATGCCCATTGTGTGCGTACTTAGTAAATTATTTTACATTACATTTTATGCTATGTATGCACATTGTGTGCGTACTTAGTACATTACTTTACATTACATTTTATGCTATGTATGCCCATTGTGTGCGTACTTAGTACATTACTTTACATTACATTTTATGCTATGTATGCCCATTGTGTGCGTACTTAGCACATTATTTTACATTACATTCTATGCTATGTATGCCCATTGTGTGCGTACTTAGTACATTATTTTACATTACATTTTATGCTATGTATGCCCATTGTGTGCGTACTTAGTACATTATTTTACATTACATTCTATGCTATGTATGCCCATTGTGTGCATACTTAGTACATTTATTATTCATCACATGCTTACATTTTGGTATGACATTTGGTTTGTTTAAATGAGACAATGTACATTCATTAACACCGATCATGCAACTCGGTAGTAGGTAGTGGTACCATAGGACTTGACAAATCCCATTCCTGTAATCTCGGGTTTGTTTGGATGGAAGGAATGACCGAATCCGAATACATTTTTTGATAACCTTTACTAAAAGGGTTATCTGACTGTCGCAAGGCTTGGATGTATGAATTTGCACAATACCGCATAGATGTTTATATCAGTATAGCATGCAATTATTACACAAAACATAACTTTGATTTAAACCATGTTTTACTTCAATACCTTGTTTTTGTGCATTTTACATATGGTTTAGTTGATATATTTCACTTACCATACAAAAACATTTTGACATTTACATACACAATTCATGATTTACAATAGACATAAATATTAGACATAAACATTAGACATAGACATTAGACATGGTTTTCACATAAACATTTTGGCATTTGATTATACATAAACATTTTACTTTAGTGGTTTGGTTTGAGTAAGTGATTTAAGTAACGAGGCGTGTGTAATATGATACAAGCATGGTGGATACACCGCCGGTACTTCTTATATATAAATGTTTGTATGGTATTACATATCGTAGCGTTATTTGAATCATTTCAATTTGAGACATATAACATTTTATGTAAATAACATACTTTTCACAAGACATTGTTTTACAAACAACATATCTTATACAAACTCATTTTACTTGGTTATTCATTTAACCATATGTCACACCCCGACCACGTGGAACAACCAAATGTGGCGGAAACGTCAGGGAGTGTTGTAACAGAATTAATTGTTTCAAATCCATCGCAATTGAAGTTTCGTTTTATTAATCAAACAGGAAAGTTTACATTGTTTTAAACAAGAACCAAAGAGTATATAACATAAATTAACTAGTTCTTGTCTCGTTTTAAGTCACTAAGGCACAGGTCCGCCTAAGTATGTCTTGATAAGTCCTATGCATCATCTCCTGAAACCACATGTGAAAATAGGTACGTCAGCATAAAAATGCCTGTGAGATACATAGGTTTTGTGAAAACAGAATTCATGACTTATGTTTGAGAAAATGTTTAGTCATGAACCTTGTAATTTGCTTTGTCTTGTAAATCATTTGAAAAACGATAAGATCAGATGATATGTATAAATAAGAGAATAATGTATGGTTAGATGAATAACCATGTAAAATGAGTTTGTATAAGATAAGTTGTTTGTAAATCAATGTCTTGTGAAAAGTATGTTATTTGTATAAAATGTTATATGTCTCAAATTGAAATGATTCAAATAGCGCTACGATATGTAATACCATACCATACAAACACTTATATATAGGAAGTACCAGCGGCGTATCCACCATGCTTGTATCATATTACACACGCCTCGTTACTTAAATCACTTACTCAAAACAAACCATCAAGATGTAATGTTTAACAATTGTAGAAATGTTTATGTATAGTCCAAAGTCTATTGTCAAATGTAATTCATGTCATCAGATACAACTGGTTCACACGGTTCAACAGTTACAAACGGTTCATATAATCAAAGGGTTACGACAGTTCACATAGCCAAATGGTTACAACGGTTCAAAATGTAGTATAATGTGTTCATATGCTGGATGAGCATATGCAACAGAAATGCAATGTAAAACAATGTACTAAGTATGCACGTAATGGACATACATAGCATAAGTGTAATGTAAAACAATGTACTAAGTATGCACGTAATGGACATACATAGCATAAGTGTAATGTTAAACAATGTACTAAGTATGCACACAATGGACATACATAGCATAAGTGTAATGTAAAACAATGTACTAAGTATGCACACAATGGGCGTACATAGCATGAAATGTATTGTAAAGTGATGTACTAAGTATGCACACAATGGGCATACATAGCATAAAATGTATTGTAAAGTGATGTACTAAATATGCACAAAATGGGCATACATAGCATAAAATGTATTGAAATCATGTACTATAAATGTACTAATAAACTTAGCAAGTATATGATGTGAAAACAGGAAAGCATGAAAGTAACAAGTAGGCACATGTGTTTCACCCCAAAACAGTTTGGAAAACAGTAAAAGAGGGGTCTATGTACTCACCTAAACACCTTGAAAACATTTAAAAGAGGGGGTTCTATGTACTCACTTGAGATTGCTTAGAAGTCCTAAGATAACCACCAAGCAATGCTAGAGATCACGGAATCAAACGGCACCTAATATAGGTAACTATGTTAATAAACCGGACCTAAATTGGAGGATCGGATAGAATGAGGGCTCGTAAACCAAATGAGTATGGGAACTCAGGTAGTATGGTTTAACAAGGCCTACATACTAAATGAAACCTAGCCTAAGTGCTTACAACCCATTACGACTCGTTTAGGTAGCTTATGCTACTTTAACGCGTCGTTCGCGTAAAACGCGTTCGGAATGCCTAACTAGTCCTATGATAAGTAAAATATGCCTTAACATGTCTAATATTGTTACCAAATCAGTTTAGATACCAAAAGTTATGTTACATATGCTTAAAATGAATTTTGGCGTCAAAAGGGCATTTTGGTAATTTACCTAAGGCATATAAACTACCTATCATACAACTACTTAAACGAAGCGACCATAAGGTATAACCTCAGAAGGTTATTCCCTATATACTATGGTCACCTAATGTGCTTGTTCGGATCCTAATGATCTACCAAACGGGTCGGGTTCGAAAGTATAAGCGATTGTTTAGATCGCTTACCTTACGACCCTATATAAGCACTAAACTAAAAGTGACGAGCTAAGCATGTTAGAACATGCTTAACTAAGTTTAGAAAACAGGTTTGGTATCAAAACAAAGGGTTTTGATACCTATGAGTAGTTTGGTTACAAAATACGCAAGAATGCGCATTTTGGCCGAAACTACGACTCGTCACTAAGCCTAGATAACGTGGTAATCAGTAGGTATAGTCACTAAGGACTATAACCATCGTGATCACGCTCACGTTATGAAGTTCAAACGAACTTCGTATTGACCATAAACTGGTCAATACAGAAAGTCAAACAAAGTTTGACTTTCGGACTCTAAAAGCAATAAAATAACGAAGGAACACTTACAAAGGGTCCCCGCAAGATTGATTTCCAAGTAATCTCAGGTAGGAAGTGTATAAACACAACCACTTAGAGAAAAACTCAGATTTCAAGTGGGTTTTGCAATGGGGATGGATGGGTATTTATAGTAAATGGACCACCGTTAGGATCGTTCCTCGAATAACGTGATCGAATCTCATCCGTACAAGAGTTGGAAAGTTGTGGTAGCTCATTTTGCCCCCACCACCAGTTATTAACAAGTGGCATTGGCCTTTGTAGGGTTTAAAGGCTTGAAACAGGCTGATAAAAACAAGTTTCTACATCTGACCCCTGCTTGCACACCATAACGTCCTGAGTGTTGAGGTGCACAAGGACTTGCAGACCAGAAAGTTTGAAAAATGGCAGAACAGGCCCCTGAAGCTCCAAACTTGCTATTTGATGCATTTTTAACACGTTTAAGCCCCATTAACCCCATTTCAAAGCTCTAAAATGAAGTTAAAGTATAGGGAACTTAAAATGTGCTAAAAAATATCTCGGATGTCGGTTCGTTTCGCCGTACGATTGCGTTGTTCGGTTAATTACGACGGAATGCGCATAAGCGCGAAAAACGATCCAAATGATGCGACGAATGGATTTTTCTTATGCCAAACACTAAAATAAAATGTTTTAGTGCTTACATAAATTTTTGGATGTCCGGATGTAGTCAGAACGTAAGTTATGCGCGAAAATGCAAACTTGTGCACTTTTTGACGCTTTTAGTCCATGAATGGCCCAAAAGTTTATTTTAGCACACCGAACCCCTCAAAGCCTATTTCTAAGCAATGTAAAGGATATTTATGGTATGTTTAACTTATGGCCATGTTCCGGAATGTCTGTTACAGTTCAAATTGGCATACTTTCGCAGTTTGTCAACTTTAGTCCCTATAAGCGATTTAACTTGATTTTGCCATACCAAAGCCTTCAAAACTTATTTCTAAGTTATGTAAAGGTTATTTAAGGTATGTTAATCCTATTTCGCTATTCCGGAGTGTGTGTGGCATTAAACTGGTTATATTTACGCATCAGTGCGCGTATAACCTTCCAGAAAGCGATTTAGAGCTTGAAATCGAATAAGAATTGATATGTACAAAAGATACACATATTTATACAGATCCCAAGTATGAAATACAATATTTCATTGGCTAGGCGTTTGTTTGATGGTCGCAGTGACCCAGGTGTCACAGTCTCCCCTACTTTAGGAAATTTCGTCCCGAAATTTATTCGTAGGAGTCTATTTGTGACTTTGTGTCAAATAACCACCAGAGATATGTAAGGCATAATCCTGTCATTTCCTTAACGGACATTCTTCAGAACGAAAATGAACTTACAGAGTCATTTTCCTCTACGAGTATTCTTCAGAAGCGGAAATGAAGGAATAAACAAACGGGAATTCATTTCCTCAACGGACTATCTTCAGAAACGTATAATGAACTTACGGAGTCATTTTCAACGGGTGCTTCATCAGAAATGGAAATGAAAAGGAGAAACAAACGGATATTCATTTCCTCAACGGACAATCTTCAGAAACGAAAAATGAACTTACGGAGTCATTTTCAACGGGTGCTTCATCAGAAATGGAAATGAAAAGTAGAAACAAACGGATATTCATTTCCTCAACGGACAATCTTCAGAAACGAAAAATGAACTGACGGAGTCATTTTCAATGGGTGCTTCATCAGAAATGGAAATGAAAAGGATAAACAAACGGATATTCATTTCCTCAACGGACAATCTTCAGAAACGAAAAATGAACTGACGGAGTCATTTTCAACGGGTGCTTCATCAGAAATGGAAATGAAAATGATAGACAAACGGATATTCATTTCCTCAACGGACAATCTTCAGAAACGAAAAATGAACTGACGGAGTCATTTTCAACGGGTGCTTCATTAGAAATGGAAATGAAAATGATAGACAAACGGATATTCATTTCCTCAACGGCCAATCTTCATAAACGAAAAATGAACTGACGGAGTCATTTTCAACCGGTGCTTCATCAGAAATGGAAATGAAAAAGATAATCAAACGGATATTCATTTCCTCAACGGACAATCTTCAGAAACGAAAAGAACAAACGGAGTCATTTTCAACGGGTGCTTCCTCAGAAACGGAAATGAATAGAGTTAACTTCTAGGCACATGACAAAGCTCGCTGTGGTTTCTGTGCACTAAATTCCATAATTATGTATGCATCCATAATTACGTAATTTCTTGCACAGTCCGCACAGTTTATCTTGTAATGTTTAGGGGAAGAAAATCAAACCTGTGATGAGGGTGACTAGACTACCATAGGGTCCTTTTAATTAGATCGACAAATGATCTTTTTAATTAGGCCACCAAGGAGTCCTTTCAGCTATATCATCACATGATGTTCCTAACCAGATTTTTGGATCAATCTGTTTAACTAACCACTCAAGGGGTCTAATTATGGAGTAGTACTTTATAACCCAAGGGACTTAACTACAACATAGAAGTCCATTAAGGATTTTAGATAACAAAAACTTGGATTACACAAAAAACATAAAAGGGAACACATAAGCACATAATCACATAGTTGCTTAACTCAGTTATTAATTTGTTATTAACTTGTTAGTGATTGAATATGGATATTCAAAGTACACCAGGAAACCAGTCGCTGGACTTCAATGTCCTCTGGGATCTATCTGAAAAGATAACAACTGTTTCTTAGATCTTGACAACAAAAGAGAATAATACATAAGGATTGATTATTTCTAAACAACGTTGTCTTCCATTCGGTCAGATGCTCATCCCTGTGCTGGATTTGCATTAGCAAGTTTTGGGCAATTTCTTCGGAAATGACCCATCTCGCCACAGTTGAAGCAAGAACCTGGTAGAAAACGACCTTGAGCAGGATTGTTGCCAGCTTGGTTTGGTGCAGCTGCAGCTGGGCAGACTCTTGCTGTATGGCCTATAAGTCCACAAGTTTGGCATTTGCGGCACTTTACATTGGCATGATGATGGAGGCTACATTGGTTGCATAAGGGTGCAGTTCCATTGTATGGCTTCCTAGCAGGGGGTTGAGCTGGTTGGTTGGGGACGGCTTGATCATTGTGAGTAACCATGGCGAAGTTCTGAGAAGCCTTTCGCTTCTTTAACTTCTTAGGGGATCCAGTCTGTTCATCCATGGTCTTTAATTCCTCGATTGGGTTCGATTCCTCGACCGGTTTCTTGTCACCTTTTCGGAAAAGTTTACCTTTCCTGATCTTTGATTCAGTCAAGGTTGCAGATAGCTCAATGGCCTGTCTAACTGTAGTAGGGTTGCTACCAGTCACAATGTCTTGTATTGAGTCAGGGAGGCCATCAATGTACTTTTCGATTGCCTTATCCAAAGGCGTGACCATGTTTGGGCATAACAGACTTAACTCCTCATAACGGTCCGTGTAGGCTCGATGCTCACCGCTATCTTGCGTAAGATCGTCAAATTCCCTTTCCAAGGCCCTGATCTCGTGACGAGGATAGAATTCCCTCATCATAAGGGCCCTAAGTTCAGCCCATGTCTGTGCTAGAGCAACTTCTGCACCACGATCTCTCATAACCCCGTTCCACCACGTAAGGGCCCTCTTCTGGAACACACTCGAAGAAAACTCGACCTTGCGATTGTCAGGACACTGCACGTGGCGGAAAGTATTCTCAATGCTCTCAAACCATTGAAGAAGCCCAGTCGCTCCCTCAGAACCACTAAACTTGAGTGGTTTAGCCGAGTTAAAACTCTTGAAATTGCATGGACCATTGTTGTTGTTGTTGGCTTGGTTCCATTGAGCAAAGAGGTTTGGGAATTGAGCAGCCATTTGCTGCGCAATGATTTCTGCCAGTTCGGCAGTCGCTATCTGGTTTTTGCGTCGAGGAGGCATTCTAAAAGATAAACAAGAAAGAAAACAAATGAAATGGCATTGGGTAAGAATAGGATGTTACAATTACCGACCATAATCATGGTTGATGGTCATTTGTTTGAACCACGAAGCAAACAAACAACACAAAGGCTGAATCAAAGCAAATAGATCCTCATAGTGTATCGCGAAGACATGCTCGCCTATAAGTGGACACTCACCCCAAGAGTTCCCAGGTAAGAGTGACTGGTCCGATTATGTGGATTTGTACGAACACTCTAGCCTTAGACAGAAAACCCAGGGTACAGATATTCACTCTTCCAATTTGCACGTGTTCACACTATTTAGGACCCAAAACTTTGACGAGAGTTTTGAAAATTCAAAGGGGTTCAAAACCTTATAACAGAGGGTTCAAAACCTAGTAATCAATCATCCTAGAACAGATGATTAGTTTTCAAAGCGGTTTAGAAATTTATGTTCTTGTTGTGGTCATCGCCTAAGGATAGGTGACGGTATTGTTTTATGACTAAACGCAAGTAAACTCGCGTTAGGGTCCTAGGAAGGTTATAGACTAGGTCAAAGTATTACTAATAACCTAATTCCCTATAACCATTGGCTCTGATATCAACTTTTCTGTCACACCCCGACCACGTGGAACAACCAAACGTGGCGGAAACGTCGGGGAGTGTTGTAACAGAATTAATTGTTTCAAATCCATGGCAATTGAAGTTTCGTTTTATTACTCAAACATGAAAGTTTACATTGTTTTAAACAAGAACCAAAGAGTATATAACATAAATTAACTAGTTCTTGTCTCGTTTTAAGTCACTAAGGCACAGGTCCGCCTAAGTATGTCTTGATAAGTCCTATGCATCATCTCCTGAAAACACATGTGAAAATAGGTACGTCAGCATAAAAATGCATGTGAGATACATAGGTTTTGTGAAAACAGAATTCATCACTTATGTTTGAGAAAATGTTTAGTCATGAACCTTGTAATTTGCTTTGTCTTGTAAATCAATTGAAAAACAATAAGATCAGATGATATGTATAAATAAGAGAATAATGTATGGTTAGATGAATAACCATGTAAAATGAGTTTGTATAAGATAAGTTGTTTGTAAATCAATGTCTTGTGAAAAGTATGTTATTTGTATAAAATGTTATATGTCTCAAATTGAAATGATTCAAATAGCGCTACGATATGTAATACCATACCATACAAACACTTATATATAGGAAGTACCAGCGGCGTATCCACCATGCTTGTATCATATTACACACGCCTCGTTACTTAAATCACTTACTCAAACCAAACCATCAAGATGTAATGTTTAACAATTGTATAAATGTTTATGTATAGTCCAAAGTCTATTGTCAAATGTAATTCATGTCAACAGATACAACTGGTTCACACGGTTCAACAGTTGCAAACGGTTCATATAATCAAAGGGTTGCGACGGTTCACATAGGCAAATGGTTACAACGGTTCAAAATGTAGTATAATGTGTTCATATGCTGGATGAGCATATGCAACAGAAATGCAATGTAAAACAATGTACTAAGTATGCACGTAATGGACATACATAGCATAAGTGTAATGTAAAACAATGTACTAAGTATGCACGTAATGGACATACATAGCATAAGTGTAATGTTAAAAAATGTACTAAGTATGCACACAATGGACATACATAGCATAAGTGTAATGTAAAACAATGTACTAAGTATGCACACAATGGGCGTACATAGCATGAAATGTATTGTAAAGTGATGTACTAAGTATGCACACAATGGGCATACATAGCATAAAATGTATTGTAAAGTGATGTCCTAAATATGCACAAAATGGGCATACATAGCATAAAATGTATTGAAATCATGTACTATAAATGTACTAATAAACTTAGCAAGTATATGATGTGAAAACAGGAAAGCATGAAAGTAACAAGTAGGCACATGTGTTTTACCCCAAAACAGTTTGGAAAACAGTAAAAGAGGGGTCTATGTACTCACATAAACACCTTGAAAACATTTAAAAGAGGGGGTTCTATGTACTTACTTGAGATTGCTCAGAAGTCCTAAGATAACCACCAAGCAATGCTAGAGATCACGGAATCAAACGGCACCTAATATAGGTAACTATGTTAATAAACCGGACCTAAATCGGAGGATCGGATAGAATGAGGGGTCATAAACCAAATGAGTATGGGAACTCAGGTAGTATGGATTAACAAGGCCTACATACTAAATGAAACCTAGCCTAAGTGCTTACAACCCATTACGACCCGTTTAGGTAGCTTATGCTACTTTAACGCGTCGTTCGCGTAAAACGCGTTCGGAATGCCTAACTAGTCCTATGATAAGTAAAATATGCCTTAACATGTCTAATATTGTTACCAAATCAGTTTAGATACCAAAAGTTATGTTACATATGCTTAAAATGAATTTTGGCGTCAAAAGGGCATTTTGGTAATTTACCTAAGGCATATAAACTACCTATCATACAACTACTTAAACGAAGCGACCATAAGGTATAACCTCGGAAGGTTATTCCCTATATACTATGGTCACCTAATGTGCTTGGTCGGATCCTAATGATCGACCAAACGGGTCGGGTTCGAAAGTATAAGTGATTGTTTAGATCGCTTACCTTACGACCCTATATAAGCACTAAACTAAAAGTGACGAGCTAAGCATGCTAGAACATGCTTAACTAAGTTTAGAAAATAGATTTGGTATCAAAACAAACGGTTTTGATACCTATGAGTAGTTTGGTTACAAAATACGCAAGAATGCGCATTTTGGCCGAAACTACGACTCGTCATTGAGCCTAGATAACGTGGTAATCAGTAGGTATAGTCACTAAGGACTATAACCATCGTGATCACGCACACGTTATGAAGTTCAAACGAACTTCGTATTGACCATAAACTGGTCAATGCAGAAAGTCAAACAAAGTTTGACTTTCGGACTCGAAAAGCAATAAAAGAACGAAGGAACACTTACAAAGGGTCCCCACAAGATTGATTTCCAAGTAATCTCAGGTAGGAAGTGTATAAACACAACCACTTAGAGAAAAACTCAGATTTCAAGTGGGTTTTGCAATGGGGATGGATGGGTATTTATAGTAAATGGAGCACCGTTAGGATCGTACCTCGAATAACGTGATCGAATCTCATCCGTACAAGTGTTGGAAAGTTGTGGTAGCTCATTTTGCCCCCCCCCCCCCCACCAGTTATTAACAAGTGGCATTTGCTTTTGGAGGGTTTAAAGGCTGGAAACAGGCTGTTAAAAACAAGTTTCTGCATCTGACCCCTGCTTGCGCACCGTAACGTCCTGAGTGTTGAGGTGCGCAAGGACTTGCAGACCAGAAAGTTTGAAAAATGGCAGAACAGGCCCCTGAAGCTCCAAACTTGCTATTTGATGCATTTTTGACACGTTTAATCCCGTTAACCTCATTTCAAAGCTCTAAAATGAAGTTAAAGTATAGGGAACTTAAAATGTGCTCAAAAATATCTCGGATGTCGGTTCGTTTGGCCATACGATTGCGTTGTTCGGTTAATTACGACGGATTTTTCTTACGCCAAACACTAAAATAAAATGTTTTAGTGCTTACATAAATTTTTGGATGTCCGGATGTAGTCAGAACGTAAGGTATGCGCGAAAATGCAAACTTGTGCACTTTTTGACGCTTTTAGTCCCTAAATGGGCCAAAAGTTTATTTTAGCACACCGAACCCCTCAAAGCCTATTTCTAAGCTATGTAAAGGATATTTATGGTATGTTTAACTTATGGCCATGTTTCGGAATGTCTGTTACAGTTCAAATTGGCATACTTTCGCAGTTTGTCAACTTTAGTCCCTGTAAGCGATTTAACTTGATTTTGCCATACCAAAGCCTTCAAAACTTATTTCTAAGTTATGTAAAGGTTATTTAAGGTATGTTAAGCCTATTTCACTATTATGGAGTGTGTGTGGCATTAAACTGGTTATATTTACGCATCAGTGCGCGTATAACCTTCCAGAAAGCGATTTAGAGCTTGAAATCGAACAAGAATTGATATGTGCAAAAGATACACATATTTATACAGATCCCAAGTATGAAATACAATATTTCATTGGCTTGGCATTTTTTTGATGGTCACAGTGACCCAGGTGTCACACCATACATTATTCTCTTATTTATACATATCATCTGAACTTATTGTTTTTTTCAAACGATTTACAAAACAAATCAATTTACAAGGTTCATGACTGACTTTTGCTAAACAACTCTTTTCTAAACTTACAAGTCATGAATCCTATTTTCACAAAACCTATGTATCTCACAGGCATTTTTATGCTGACGTACCTATTTTCACATGTGTTTCAGGATATGATGCATAGGATTTATCAAGATGCACTTAGGCGGACTTGGCCCTTAGTGACAATAAAAGATGCAAGACTAGTTATTTATGTTATGTTTCTTTGATTGTCAAGACATTGTAACTCTTTTATTCAATAAAACAATATTTCAATTTCCATGCGTTATGAAACAATGATTCTGTTACAACACTCCCCGACGTTTCCGCCACGTTTTGTTGTTTTACGTGGTCCAGCAACTCCACAATTGAAACATGTTTGTCATTTCAATGTGTGGAAGTTTTGATGCTTCATAGCAGATGTGTATCTGTTGGGTTTAGAAGAATGAGCTTGCTTGATTTTTCTTGCTTGTTTAACTTGTGCCTTTTCTGAGCGTTTAGGTACCTGTTAATCAGAACTAGCACTGGCACAAGTATGAGATTCAGATGGAGTAGATTTATCTTTGTTTATAATTTTATCAGAACCATTTTGAAAGAATGTTTTAGATTCCGTTTTAATTTTCTCTTCAGAAACATTTTCTTGCAATTTTTCATTTAAAACAACCACTTCTTCCTTTTGAAAATCAGATACATTTTTAATCTTGGAAGATGATGAAACTTCATCAACACATGTATCATCTGAGTTTGATAATGATTCTTTTTCAACCTCGGTTTTCAATGGGGTCCCACTAGGTTCAACATTAGGGACGTCCACTGAGACCGATTCAGAAGAAGAATCAGAACACTGTTGATTCTCTTGAGAAGAAGTTTCAGTGGTTTCACTGAATGCGTCCTGAGGGACCTCACCTGTCATACTGTCATCAGCTGAAGAGTTAGAAACATTAGAATCACAATTTTCAGCTACTGAAAAACATCCATCATCACACACATTATTCAAAGTTTCATCACAAGCATTCACAGTTTTGCCCAAAACATCAGGCCCAAAAGAAGACGAAACATAACTATGAAACGAGTTCAAAAACGATTGTCCAAACACACAACCAGAATCAGTTTTATCAAAAGTAGATTTAGAAAAATCAGAATCTAAAGGTTATTCATTCCCAAACATATCTCCCCACCTCACTTCAGGTACTTCATCTGCACATGATGAAGAAACGTTAGGATCAAAAGTACCCTTGGACACAAAACAAACTGGTTGAACCACCTGTTTTTCAACAGGTCTAACATTTACTGATGGCTTACAGTTTTTTGGGACCATAAGTCATTTTGCTTTCATTCATCATCTCCTCCTCAGTCATAGGTAAGTAAGTATAATTGTCATTATAAGGAGGAGGAGCCTGATTAAAACCTAATCCCAACCCTTTCTTTTTCTTGTATGCAAGCTGTTGATCTCACAGGTTTTTGACTAATTTGCTGGAAGAATCAAATTTTTTAATATCGAGTTCATTTATTTGATATCTATCTCTTATATCTTCCAGTTCTTTAGTCACAGTGCATAATTTTTCCTGAACA
This sequence comes from Helianthus tuberosus, assembly GCA_030545235.1. Taxonomy (NCBI): domain Eukaryota; kingdom Viridiplantae; phylum Streptophyta; class Magnoliopsida; order Asterales; family Asteraceae; genus Helianthus; species Helianthus tuberosus. The sequence continues at coordinate 52,682,480 of CM060445.1, read as the reverse complement.
TATAAGAGTTGGGCTGTTTTCACACTTACATCATCCTTGAGTTGGATGATGCCTTTTCGCTGAGCTTCGATTTTCTCTTTAAAAAGTTTTTCATTATTAGCTAAAGTGAATTTTTTCCTTTTAATGTCATTATAATCTTCGATTAGCTCAGCTTTGTGTATTCTATAGGCTTCAACTCGTTCTCCACATTCAAGGGTACAGAAAAGAGAAAGTACCTCTTCTTTGGTGAGACCTTTGACTGGAGCTGAAAGAATCTGGGTCATGAAAGCAAGGTTTTCAGCTGAAATCTCCTCCTCAGGTGCTGAAGTCTCATCCTTAGATACAGAAACTTGATCATCTGAGGCCATGAAAGCAATGTTGTTTGAATCAGCTTGATTCTCTGGAGCTGAGATGTTCAGTCGCTCAATTTCCGAATTCCAATCAAAGTTGATACCAGGCTGAACCACCAAGGCTTGAGCTAATCCCAGGGGTTGAGGACTTCCACTGGCAGCAGCATCAGCAGACATATTCGATGTGGTCACAAGAGCTCTCTCTCGATTAGGTGAAGCAGGTTGGGCTGGAGTTTGTTCACTATTGACCCTAGGTTTGGTACAGTTTCTTGCCAAATGACCTGGTTCATGACAATTGTAGCAACGAAACTCAAATGGCATTTTTGTGGGTCCAGTAAAGGTAAGACCTTGCCATTTGTTTCTCCCGGTTTTTCTCACAAAATTTTTGGCTCTAAATGCTGCCATAACCATCTGCCAGGTTATATCCATTTCTTCTACATCTTCGGGATGAATTTGATCTAAGTCATCCATAGAAAACTTTGGAGGATCAAGTTTACCTGCAGCAAAAGCATTCAAGCAATTTATGACAGAAGCAGCTATATCAAGATTTCCCTTTGACAGTTGCGAGAAGAAGGTGGTGATGATGCAGCAGCAGTAGCATTCAGGCAATCATCTCGTTTTTCGCAGTGGGAGTTGATGATGCAGCAGCAGTAGCATTAGCAGAAGGTGGTGCAGCAGTAGCAGCAGGTGCTCCAGAGTAGTAAGCATTTGATGAGGTAGGAGCAGCTTTAGCAGAAGCAGAGTTGCTGAACATTTGAAAACCAGTGTGAGACACAAGAGCAGTGTTATTGCTTGATGTAGAGGGTGTTACAGTGAATCCAGCGGCCAGCATGCTATTCTTGTAATTTGTTTCTCTCTGTTTATCATCTAGCTCGCATGCTTTAATGTGAGAAATCATTTCGGATAAACAACACCTTGCTAGATCCTTGGTTTTCTTGATCATTGCAACGTGATGATCCCAACTTTTAGGTAAAGCATTTAGAAGTTGTCTATTAGTTGAAGCATTTGACGTGGGCATTTCCTCCATCTACATTTGAGTAACCAACTTAACGAATCTTTGAATTTGATTATCGACTGTCTCTCCATATATATGGTTAAAATTGTTGAAATTTTGGCTCAGCAGATTTCTACGACTCTCTTTCATATCTTCATTACCTTCATAGACATCTATTAATGATTCCCACAATTCCTTTGCAGATTTGCAAGTGCGAAAACCAATAGCAATGTCTGGTCCCAAAGCCATGGTTAGGTAAGAAAATGCCATATCATTTCCCTCAACAATTTTGAATTCTTCTTCAGTATACTGATCAGCAGGCTTTTTCACTTTCACACCAGCATCAGTAGGACTCTCCATCATAATTTCTCTTGGGCCTCTCAGAATACTTCGCCAAATTTTTGCATCTTTGACCTTAACATGTTTTTCGAAATGCCACTTCCACTCAGGGAAATCATTTCCATCTAACAGCCTGGGAACACGAGTGGTGGTTCCAATGATGGAATCCAGTTCTTGATGCTTAGTCATAGCTACCGGGTCAACAATTTGATTACTTGAAGTCATGGTTACTCAATTACTTAATTAATTTACTGATTAATTAATTATTTAAGTTCAAGAGTCCAAGAGTCCAAAGTTCAAAATCTGAATGACGTTGCAAATGTCGTTGCGAGTCGAGACAGGAGTCGAGACTAAATCAGTAAGTGTATTTAATCCTGAGTCGAGACAATTGTTGCGAGTGAACTGAATCCTAAGCCGAGACCAGTGTTGTGAGTCAAGATCTAGAACAACCAAAACTTGAAACCAGTCGAGAGAAGCGGTTTCGAGTCAAGGATGGCAACTCGAAACCACTGCAATTGCGAGTCGAGACAAGAACAAGATTTTCACTCGAGACGGAGGAATTAAGCACTCGAGACCGATGAATCTTGAGTCGAGACTGGGCTGAATGTGAATCAAGACCCTGCAAAACAGACTTGTGAGATAAAAATAACTGTGATTCCTGATTTTCAGCTGCTTCCAAAATTCAAAGATATGAGATCTTTGAATTTTTATCTTCAACAAACTTCCGATAATTCAACAAACACCTTTGTCAACGAATCACAAACCAAAATCAGCAACTTTAATCAAGATTTGTGAAGAACAGTTTGAATCCGAATGACTAATAATACGGAAATTCTGTAAAACACACTAGCAAACAAGATCAGTAACAAGTAATGTCCTCTTGAATCTGAATGATATCAAAACCGAACCAAGACTTGGTTTCTTGGCTCTGATACCAATTGTAAAACCCCAGAGGATCTTTCAATGATATCAATGTTAACTTGTATAAGTGCGGAAACCAAACACAAGCGGATTCAAGAAAACTATAAAGTAAAATAAACAAAATAAGCAAATCAAAATACTTTCTTGCATTCACCTTGAACCGATGACTGATACAAGACAAGCACAGGATCTCGAGTGGCCTCCAAACTTCAACAAACTGATCAACCCTCTAAACATCATAAGGGTTTGCTTATATACTACCTAAGATGGACCGAGACCATCCCAAGCCCACTCGAGATCGCACCAAAACCCATTACTTACATTCAACCCAAAACAACTAGTTAAACATTACAAGATCAACCCTAAACTATTATATTTCTCTATGCATAAACCTTAAGGTTCCAACAAGCTCCACTTGCTTCGCGGTTTTTGCACTCTCTCTTGAAGTGTCTTTTTTCCCTGCAACGAAAACAAGTGACTTTAGATTTATCAAAACCTAAAGTAGAAACATTAGCTTCACGTAAATCATCTCTTCCTATGATCTGCTTAAATTTCTCAGCTCGTCTTAACACACTTGCCAAACACCACTTTATGTCCATCAATTCCATCTCTTCAGCATCAATCTGATCGTAATCCTCTTTAGTAAGCATTGGATTTCCGATCCGCCCTGCCACAAAACTTCCATAAGACTCCAACACAGTCCCTAACAAAGACATGTGACTCTTAGCAATTTCTGCTGAATAATTCATCATTCTCCAGATTCAAAACAATGTTGCATTGTATCTTCTTGCCAATCTTGGTTGTTGAAATGTTCGGATCAAATGATGGATATGATGAAAAACTTGTATTGCTGTTTGATCCTTTAGAAGAACTTCCAGATGAACTCTTTGCATTGAATGCAGTTTCAACCTTTGGTGACAAGTTGGTGAATTTATCACTGACACCACCTTTGTAATAGAGACCAATGTCTTGTTCACCATCAAAATCTTTCATTCTTAAAACCTTTCTCTGTTCCATCTACTGAGCCTTAATATTTTTAATAAACTTGCTCAGTGTCAGATTGCTAAAACCTTTCTTGTTCCTCAACATCATGAGATATGTACCCCAAGTCTCATATGGCAAAGCATCAGCTAATTTTTCGATCAACTCCTCATTATCTTTCTCGATGCTCAATCTCTTCATGTTGGCTAACAAATTGCAGTATCTTTCTATGATTTGCTTTGTACTCTCATTTTTCAACCCACGAAATAGATCAAACTCTTTCTTCAGAAGTGATTTCTTGTTTTTAACCATTTCTTAGCTTCCATGAAACTTCGATTTTAATGCTTTCCAGATTGAATAAGATGTTCCATTATGTTGCAATAAAACCAAGATATCTTCTTTCACAGCTTGTTGTAGCAGACTTAGCATCATTTTTTCATCTTTGTATTTCTTTCGATTGTCAGCACTCAGATCTTTAATCGCAATAATCTCTTCGTCATCATTCATCGGTCTAACATATTTCATCTCAACACATTCCCAAGCATCTAAGTAGTTAGCTTGTACCTAGTTTTCAAAACGTCATTCCCAACCTTTATACTCCTCGATGTTCATGAGCTTAGGTGGTTTTTACATAGACCCCGTTTCATTTTCCAACATCGTGTTTAGTGCAAGAGTAATCGAGGTAACCGGAGTAGCGAATGCGTTGTAAAATTCCTCTTCCATGATTCGGTTATCAAGAAATTGTCAAATAGTGTTTTCAAGCAGAATCACAATCTCAAGCGGAATTTCTTTTGAAGCGAAATATCTTTTCAAGCGGAATAAGGACTTTCAAGTGAAATAACTAATACTGCTTGAACCAACTCAAGCGAAATTATAACTTTGAAGCGGAATAGCAAGTTTCAAGCGGAATCAACAAAAATTTTAAGCGGAATACTGTTTCAAGCGAAATCAACCCAAAATCTCAAGCGAAATTACCGGTTTCAAGCGGAATAAGAGACTAATTCCGTTTGAACTGCTGCTGATGTCATCATTCTCGCGTAGATTTTGAAACAAAATTACAATTTTTATCTGTTTTAGATCGATTTTAGGACTGAAACTTTCAAGACTTTGTAAAAACACTAATAAGCACAAGATGTGTAAAAATCAGAACATTTTGACCGTGAAAACAAGTTTAATTTGAAAAAGAAAGTGTAGAAATCAGAAATTGCAGCTGAATTGGTATGAACTCTTCCTCCTGAGCTCTGATACCACTTGTAGGATCGTTTTTAGACCCGAACGAGTCGATCAGAAGAGTTTTGCTCAGTACGAAAGGCGGAAACAGACGTACTGAAGTCAATTCAGCAAGAAAATCACTTTAAACTGTCGTTATATTGATTATAAGACGTTTTACAGCGAGACGACACTTCGGCAGCACTTCGTTGCTCTGACCGGAACTTTTTTTAAAGATTTCGCTTGAACACATATATATAGAGATCTGATTTCGCTTCAAATGGTAGTGTGTCAGTTCAAGCGGAATTAACTCAGTTAATTTCGCTTGAGTTTGCACATGTCTCTTTCAAGCGAAATTACTCTCTTTCAAGAGAAATAACATTTAATCTTGAACTACGTGCCTTGATCTAACATTCTATGAACAAGACTCGATACAAGACGAAGTCAACAAACGCATGCACCAACATGGAAAATCTTCAGAAAAGGCTTCTAAAACTTCTTCCCTCACGGGGATGTTCTCAGGCTCTATACTTGGATATCCAATCCATGCTGACTATCATGTTATGACTTCTCATGTCAATGGTAACAGAAGGTTCTGGCCTTCTGAGTCCCTAAATACAATCCTTAATTGCTTCGTCTGCTTAAACTAGCCTTCTATATGCCCATTCCTAAAGAATACGGGACGTCTATTTTACTCGAAACTAGGCCAAGCAGTTTCTTAAGTTCTAAGCATGCAATGTTAAAGTTGGTTCCAGTATTACTCAAAAATAGATGCATAAGGTTGGTTAATGGGGAACGTACCCATAATCGCATCTGGATCTTGGCGTGCTTCACGAGCTCCGATCATGAAAACCCTTCCTTGCTTGTTTCTTCCTAGGGCAATCTTTCCTAACGTGCCCTGCTTCACCACATCTATAGCAACCTGGTACTCTCTTATCTCTTCCATCTAGGTCCTTCGCCCAACAGGCGTCCTTGCTGTGCCCTTCTTTTCCACACTTTCTGCACTTAGGCCTCAGACATCGACCTTCATGGTGAAAAGTGCATTCCCCGCACCTCGGCTTAGTCCCCGAGTAAATCTTACCTCCAACCTTAGTAGTGGTTCCATAAGCTTTCCTATCAGGTAGCGGTTTCACTTTCTTTCTCTTGTTTGCCTTTGAGCTTCCATAGCTGACTTGGGTGCTTATCTTTATGTTTGAAGACTTCCTTTTCTTGTTGCCTGATGACTCCAGATGAGTCTCTTTCTTGTTATCCTCAGATTCTGAAAATTTTCCCATGCGTAGAGCTTCTTCAGTAAGAGTGACACTCAAATCGATAGCCTCTGCGATGGTCAAGGGCTTTGAGGAAGTAACCATGTGTCTGATCTGAGGTGCAAGTCCCCAAATGAATCGTTCAACCCTCTTGAATTCCGGTTTGACTAAGTAGGGGACGACCCTAGACAAGTCGTGAAATCGTTGTATTCAGGAATCTTCGGTCCATCCATTTTTAAATTCCAGAACTCCACCTCAAGCTTCTGGATTTCGGCTGTGACACCTGTGTTTGTAATCAATGTAAACAGTTAAGTTATCAATAAAACAAAGTTATTTGATCCCAATGTTTGTTTGTTTATGTTTGACATTTTTTTCATGTTTTGACTTTTGTTCAATTTCAAACTCTATATCGCTTTCTAGAGAGTTATACGCAAACTGGTGCGTAAACGTAATCAGTTTATTGTGACAAATACTCCGGAACATCAACATATACTTAACATACCTTAAATAACCTTTACATAACTTAGAAATAAGTTTTGAAGGCTTTGGTATGGCAAAAACAAGTTAATTCGCCTACAGGGACTAAATTTGACAAACTGCGAAAGTATGCCAATTTGAACTGTAACAGACATTCTGGAACATGACCATAAGTTAAACATACCATAAATATCCTTTACATAGCTTAGAAATAGGCTTTGAGGGGTTCGGTGTGCTAAAAAAAACTTTTGGGTCATTCAGGGACTAAAAGCGTCAAAATGTGCATAAGTTTGCATTTTCGTGCATAACTTACGTTCTGAATACATCCGGACATCCAAAAATTTATGTAAGCACTAAAATAATTTATTTTAGTGTTTGGCATGAGAAAAATCCATTCATCACGCAATTTGGATCGTTTTTCGCGCTTATGCGATTTCGTCGTAATTAAGCGAACATCGCGATCATACGACCAAACGAACCGACACCCGGCATATTTTTGAGCATGTTTCATGTCCACAATATTTATGCATCATTTTAGGGCCTTAAAGTTGGCTTAACGGGCCTTAAACGTGTTGAAATGAGCTTTAAACACCAACAGGGACTGAAACTGTTAATATTGCAAACTTGTTTCTGATCAGATGGGCCAGGCGGCCCGCGTAAACCCTTGGTGTCTCCTTACGTTGCCCGTGTCAGCCTCCCAGATCAGTTTAATCAGTTTTAACAGCTGTTAACAGCTGTTATGCACTCCAAACCCAATTCCACATGTTGTTTCCTGATGCAAGGGGGCCATTTTGAGGTACCATAGTGTTGCAACACAAGTAGGGATGAGATTGAATCACGGTTTTCAAGAAACGATCCTAACGGTGGTCCATATCCTATAAATACCCAACCCATTCACTTGCAAAACCCACTTGAATTATGAGTTTTTCTCTAAGTGGTTGTGTTTATACACTTCCTACCTGAGATTACTTGGAAGATCAAACTTGCGGGGACCCTTTGCAAGTGTTCTTTCGTTCTTTTCATTTGTTTTAGCGTTAAAGTCAAACTTTTTTTGACTTTCTGTGTTGACCAGTTTATGGTCAATGTGAAGTTCGTTTGAACTTCATAACGTGAGCGTAATCACGATGGTTATAGTCCCTAGTGACTATACCTACTGATTACCACGTTATCTAGGCTCAGTGACGAGTCGTAGTTTCGGCCAAAATGCGTGTTATTGCGTATTTTGTAACCAAACTACTCTTAGGTATCAAAACCATTTGTTTTGATACCAAACCTGTTTTCTAACTTAGTTAAGCATGTTTTAACATGATTAGCTCGTCACTTTTAGTTTTGTGCTTGTCTAGGGTCGTAAGGGTAAGCGATCTAATCAATCGCTTATACTTTCGAACCCGACCTGTTTGGTCGATCATTAGGATCTGACTAAATACATTAGGTGACCATAGTTGAATAGGGAATAACCTTCTGAGGTTATACCTTATGGTCACGACGTTTAGTTAGTTGTATGATAGGTAGTTTATATGCCTTAGGTAAATGCCAAAATGCCCTTTTTACGCCAAAATTCATATTAAGCATATGTAACATAACTTTTGATATCTAACTGATTTGGCAAAAATATTAGACATGTTAAGGCATATTTTACTTATCATAGGGCTAGTTAGGCGTTCCGAACGCATTTTACGCGAACGACGCGTTAAAGTAGCATAAGCTACCTAAACGGGTCGTAATGGGTCGTAAGCACTTAGGTTAGGTTTCATTTTAGAATGAAGGCTTTGTTAAACCATACTACATGAGTTTCCACCTCATTCTATCCGATCCTCTGATCTAGGTCCGGTTTATTAACATAGTTACCTATATTAGGTACCGTTTGATTTTCGTGATCTCTAGCATTGTTTGGTTGTTACTCAAGGACTACTAAGCAATACCAAGTGAGTACATAGACCCCTCTTTTACTGTTTTCCAAACATTTTGGGGTGAAACACATGTCCCTACTTGTTACTTTCATGCTTTCTTGTTTTCACATCATATGCTTGCTATGTTCTTTAGTACACTTATAGTACATGATTTCATTACATTGTTTTGCTATGTATGTTGACTTAGCATGCTTGCACATTGATTTACATTACATTATTTTGCTATATATGTTTACTTGGCATAGTAGCACAATGATTTACATTACATTATTTTGCTATATATGTTTACTTGGCATAGTAGCACATTGTTTTACATTACATTTTCTGCAATGTATGTTGACTAATAGCATGCTAGCACATTGATTTAAATGACTTTTCTACTTTGTATGTTAACTTAGCATACTTAGCACATTGTTTTCAATTAACATGTTTACAATCGGTATGACATTTGGTTTGTACAAACGGGGTAGTAAGTATTGGTACCATAGGACTTGACAAATCCCATTCCTGACATCCCGGGTTTGTTTGGATGTAAGGAATGACTGAATCCGAAAACATTTCTTTTGATAACCTTGACTAAGGGTTATTCGACTGTCTCAAGGCTTGAATGTATGCGTTAACTAACCACATAAGTGTTTATATCAATAAAAACATGCATTTACTTTGCAAAACATAACATTTTGATATATTCAAAATACTTTGTTTTGTACATTTTTACATTTGGTTTATGTAACATCACATTACTTACCATACATAATATTTGTTATACATTACTTGACTACACTTGGACTTTTAACATTTGATATGGTTTATACAAGGACTTTTTGACAGTGGGTTTAAACATAGACTTTATACATTGGTGGTTTGTTTAAGTGACTTAAGTAACGAGATGTGAGTAGTATGATACAAGCATGGTGGATACGCCGCTGGTACTTCCTATATATAAGTGCTTGTATTATACTACATATCATTGCGTTATTTAAACCATTCATTTTGGACTTATACATTTTACACAAGTAATAGGCTTTTCACAAGACTTTGGTTTACAAAACAGTTCATTCTATACGACCCATTTTACTTGGTTATTCATTTAACCATATACTATTCTTTTATTTATACATATCATCTGATCTTATCGCTTTCCAAAAGATTTACAAAACAAAACAATTTACAAGGTTCATGACTAAATCTTATTAAACATTTTCTTAAACTTAATTCATGAATCCTATTTTCACAAAACCTATGTATCTCACAGGCATTTTTATGCTGACGTACCTATTTTCATATGTGTTTTCAGGAGCTGTTGCTTAGGATGATGATCGTGACATTAGGGCGGACCTGTGCCTTAGTGACTTAAAACGAAACAAGAACTAGTTTAATTATGTTATGTACTCTTTATTTCCTATTTTAAGACAATGTATCTCTCTTGTTTGATAAATAAAATATAACTTTAATTGCCATGGTTATGAAACAATTAATTCTGTTACAACACTCCCCGAAGTTTCCGCCACGATTTGATGTTCTACGTGGTCGGGGTGTGACAGAAAAGTTGGTATCAGAGCCAATGGTTATAGGAAATTAGGTTATTAGTAATGCTTTGACCTAGACTATAACCTTTCTAGGACCCCAACACAAGTTGTCTTGTGTTTAGATTTTAAAACATGCACTTCACCTACCCTTAGGTGATAACCACAACGAGAACATCAATTCCGAATCCGCTTTGAAAATTAATCATCTGTTCTTGGATGATTGATTACTAGGTTTTGAACCCTCTGTTGTAAGGTTTTGAACCCTCTGTTACAAGGTTTTGAACCCCTTTGAATTTTCAAAATCTAGTCAAAGTTTTGGGTCCCAAATAGTGTGAACACGTGCAAACTGGAAGGGTGAATGCCTGTACCCTGGGTTTTCTGTCTAAGGCTAGAGTGTTCGTACAAATCCACATAATCGGACCAGTCACTCTTACCTGGGAACTCTTGGGGTGAGTGTTCACTTATCGGCGAGCATGTCTTCACGACACATTATTTTTGACCCATTTACTTTGATTAGTTACAATGTGTCGTTTGTTTGCCGTTTGGTGACAAACAAATGACCACCATCTTTGCTGTTGTCAATTTTTGTATCATCTCACTCGTTTCCTTTCATGTTTCCTCTTTTAGAATGCCTCCTCGACGCGACAATCAGATAGCGAATGCCGAACTGGCAGAAATCATCGCGCAGCAAATGGCTGCTACTTTCCCAAATCTTATTGCTCAACTGAACCAAGCCAACAACAACAATCATGCTCCATGCAATTTCAAGAGTTTCAATTCGGCTAAGCCACTCAAGTTTAGTGGTACTGAAGGAGCAACTGGGCTCCTACAATGGCTCGAGAGCACTGATAGTACGTTTCGCCACGTTCAGTGTCCTGATAATCGCAAGGTCGAGTTTGCTTACAGTGTGTTTCAGAAGAGGGCTCTTACATGGTGGAACGGGGTTATGAGAGACCGTGGTGCTGAGGTTGTTTTAGCACAGACTTGGGCTGAACTTAGAACTCTTATGATGAGGGAGTTTTGTCCTCGTCATGAACTGCGAGCTTTGGAACGGGAGTTTGATGATTTGAAACAAGATAGTGGTGAGCATCAGGCTTACACTGATAGCTATGAGGAGCTGAGCTTGTTATGCCCAACAATGGTTACCCCACTCGACAAGGCTATCGAAAGGTACATCGATGGTCTACCTGACTCAGTGCAAGAAATCATTACTGGTAGCAACCCTGCCACAGTCCGTCAGGCGATCGAGTTAGCAGCGACGTTGACTGAGTCGCAGGTTCGAAAGGGAAAGCCGCATAAAAAGGGTGACACAGGTAAGAAGCAGGCGTCTGACAAAGAGGATGGCAAGAACGGTAAAAACAAGAAGGGAAAGGATTCTGGTTCCTTAAAGGGGTCTAGGAAGCGAAAGGCTTCCCAAAACTATGCCGTTACTGCACAGGCTCAAGCTGCACCAAATCAGCCTGCGCAACCACCCGCCAAGAAGCCTTATCTTGGCAATGCACCTTTGTGCAACAGGTGTACCGGCCATCACCTACCACATTTCCAATGTCGTCATTGCACTAATTGTGGAAGAAATGGTCATCTTGCCACTACATGCCGCATTCCTGTCAACCAGAATCAGGCAGTTCAGAACCAAGCCCAACAAGTTGCTCAGCCTCTTGCTCAGCAACAAGGTCAAGCTACACGACCTCATTTTCCTCCTGGTTCATGCTACAATTGTGGGGATCTGACCCACTACAGAAACCGGTGTCCAAGACTAGCTAACGCAAACCCAAATTAGAATCAGGCTCAGGCTCGAGGTCGAGTCTTCAACATGAATGCACAAGAGGCACAAGCAGACAATAATGTGGTCAACGGTACGTTCTTTATTAATAATCAGCCTGCATCTGTTCTTTTTTATTCGGGTGCCGATAAGAGTTTTGTGTCATTATCTTTTGAGCCATTGCTTCGCATGTCTAGAATGAAACTAGGAAAACCCTTGACAGTAGAAGTTGCTAGTGGTGAACCCATTGTTCTTAATTCTGTTCTTCGCAACTGCCAGTTGAATCTTAATAACCATCTTTTTCCAATCAACCTCACGCTAAAGCAACTTGGAAGCTTCGACGTTATAGTGGGTATGGATTGGTTAGCCAAGCATCACGCAGAGGTAGTTTGTTTCGAGAAGATTGTCCGTGTGCCGCTTCCGACAGGGGAGATCCTACACGTTCGTGGTGAGAAACCTGCTGGTAGTCTCAAACTCATGTCTTGTTTTAAAGCTCGAAAGTATCTACGAAAGAACTATGTGGCCTTTTTGGCACATGTTACAGTAGATAAAGGCAAAGGTAAGTCTATTCAAGATATTCCTGGTGTTCGGGAATATCCTGAAGTATTCCCTGAAGAGTTACCTAGTTTACCCCCAACACGCCAAGTCAAGTTCCGTATTGATCTCGTACCTGGTGCAAATCCCATTGCCGGATCTCCATATCGTCTTGCACCGTCTGAGATACAAGAGTTGTCTAAGCAGCTTCAAGAACTCTCTGACAAAGGTTTTATTCGTCCTAGCTTTTCACCTTGGGGTGCTCCCGTTCTATTTGTCAAGAAGAAGGATGGATCTTTTAGGATGTGTATCGATTATAATGAGCTTAACAAGCTTACCATCAAGAATCGATATCCCCTACCTCGCATTGATGATCTCTTTGATCAGTTGCAGGGCGCTTCTTATTTTTCGAAGATTGATCTGCGCTCTGGGTATCATCAACTTCGTGTGCATGAAGAAGATATTCCCAAGACAGCGTTCCACACTCGTTATGGGCATTATGAGTTCACAGTTATGCCTTTCGGATTGACTAATGCTCCTGCTGTTTTCATGGACTTAATGAATAGGGTCTGCAAGCCTTATTTAGATAAGTTCATCATCATTTTTATTGATGACATCTTGATTTATTCTAAGACGCGAGCTGATCATGAGCAACATCTTTGTCTTACTCTAGAACTCCTAAAGAAAGAGCAACTTTTCACCAAATTCTCCAAGTGTGAATTCTGGCTTAAGGAAGTTCAATTTTTAGGACATATTGTCAACGATCAAGGTATTCATGTAGATCCCTCCAAGATCAGTGCGATTAAGGATTGGGATACGCCTACTACTCCTACTGAAGTTCGTTCTTTTCTTGGTCTGGCGGGTTATTATCGCCGCTTCATTGAGAATTTCTCGAAGATTGCAGTTCCTCTAACTGCTCTAACTCAGAAGAACAAACCCTTTGTTTGGGGATTCAAACAAGAGGAAGCTTTTCAAAACTTGAAGCAAAAGCTTTGTGACGCGCCTGTTCTGACTTTGCCTGAGGGCAATGATGATTTCGTCGTTTATTGCGATGCATCTAAATTGGGTATTGGCTGCGTTCTGATGCAAAGAAACAAAGTCATAGCATATGCATCGAGGCAGTTGAAGATACATGAGAAGAACTACACCACTCATGATCTTGAGTTGGGTGCGGTTGTCTTCGCTGTTAAGATCTGGAGACACTATTTGTACGGTACAAAATGTGTGGTTTTCACGGACCACAAAAGTCTTCAGCATATCTTCCATCAGAAAGAACCCAACATGAGGCAACAACGTTGGATTGAGCTTTTAAATGACTATGACTGCGAAATTCGCTACCATCCTAGTAAGGCGAATGTCGTAGTGTCACACCCCAACCGATGGCGGAATCATCGGGGTATAGCACTGAGCGAAACAGATTGCCCAGAAGTTTTCATAACAATTATCAATACTATTCAATTAAATAACACGTCCCATACCGTATCTCAAACAGTAAATCAATTATTACAGACAAAAATCTAGGCAAATATTCTGTTCCGACAACTCAGATTTAAATAGACAACAATTGTTTATCTGCTTCTAGAGACCCTTGATTCGTTATCTACAGACAACTATTTGTTGGGCTCTAAAGCTTTATTCTAGCCTCAATTTCCTACCAAGTGTGCGTCCTAAGCACCTGTCACATACGTTAAAATAAAGTCAATACATATAATGTAAAAGTGAGCATACAAGTTTGATAATAGCATATAAAGTTTGAATTCGTTTACGCATAACCAGCATGTACACATAGTGAAATGAAGCACGTTAGTTATCGACATAGATCCATCGATACCAATGATTGCGGGTTGACTGCCTGAGGCAGTTTGCAATACATGATTACCACCGTAATCCATGCAAGTAATGGTCCTTAACAACCCCCGTGAACGGGTGCTGAGTCCAAACTATAGTACTATCGTTGCTAAGGCAGGTAGATAGCATTCCATGTGTAAACATAACAAACAAGCATTCATGAGCCACGTATAACATGCATTAACGGTTAGCGTTTTAAATAGTATTGAGTAGTGTGATTGTTGTAGTTTGAATATTCGTAACGTATGTAACACCCAAAAGTGCATAAAGCAAAAAGGGATCGAGTATACTCATAGCGATGAATGGATTGAAGGGAGCGCTTAGCGAGTAAGGTTAGCCTGAGTAGATTAGATAGTATAACGATAAGCGAAGCGTAAAACGTTACAAAGTGCGAAAGGGTCGGATGGTGGTTTGATCGGATGGTAATCCGATCGGACAGCAATCCGTGCGGATAACAATCCGTTCGGGTGGTCATCCGGTCGGACAGCTTGTCCGTTCGGATGGCGATTCGAGTGGATTGTTTCTTCCTATAATGAGAATGTGTTTGTGTACGATGGTTTGACTTTTGAAGTTTTCGTTGTAGTATTTTGAAAACACGAAAGTATCTCTATCCATCAAGTCGGTCGATCGGATGACCGGTCGTGCGGATGACAATCTGTTCGGGTTGTTATCCGGTCGGACAGTGCTCCGGTCGGACGGCGACTTAGTGATGAGGTTACTTGCTGAAGGAAAGTTCACAACAAAAGCGTCATTCGATCGGCTGGCAACCTTGTCATTGAACATGTTGAAAATCGCTTAAGTCTTTAAAGTCTTAGTATCTCATAATCCGATGAGTAATCCAGTCAGATGGTCGTCCAATGGGATTACATTTCGTTCAATACTCAAACTCTAAATTAGGTTGTTTAAGAGGTGGGACCCAAGTGTGATCCGTTCGGGTGACAATCCGTTCGGATGACCTATCCGATCGGATAGCAATCCGGTCGAACAGCAATCCGTTCTGACTGTTCCATTCATCCTACACTTGATCGTTTTGATGGTTTGTCGTTATGTCGAGACACTTTGACAACGTGTTAACCAACAGGACCCCTAGTTCGACCCAGATGACCAACCTGACCAGGAATCACCCTAGTTCGGCCGGTTACCGGTTCGAGACGGTTGGTCTTGGCTAACCCGAAATCGGTAGTCTCGTTAGTAGAATCCGGATCTTGAGCTAGTACAACACTACAATCGAGTAGAAGACTAAATCAGGGTCGGATCCTATCGGTTTTGAGTATTTTTAGTGTAAAAGAGTTGAAAGAAGGTTAGAAACCATCTTTCAATCCCTTTTCACCATTCTTGTGTCGAGATCTTTACAAGATCTTTGTATGTTTGTGTGGAAATCGGTTAGATCTCGGTTGTTCTTAGTGGATTGAAGTCTAAACATAAAGTTCTTGAAGAACACATGATGACGTCACCCGAGAACACCCGAAATCTAGTGATTTCACGGTTAAAAGTTAAGATTTAAAAGATAGAAAGGTGCGGGAGTGCGTATAGATCAAGAAAGTACAAGATTTAGGACAAGATCTTACCTGGATTGAGAGAAATCGAAGAAAAGGTGAGGAGAGCGTGCGGTTCGGACAGAGGATTTCCAAAAGTGGAAAGTATGACAATGACAGGGGTATTTATAGGATTCCAAAAGAGGAAAGGGTTATCCGATCGGATGACATACCGCTCGGATGGCTTTATCGGTCGGATGACACCTGGTCGGATGACACTTATATTGATGGCGAGGCGGCTATCCGATCGGATGGCGCCTGAATTGAGTGTTTGACGTGATGATTTTTAGTGTTTCGATTTCATTTGCGAGCGGCTCGTCACGATAGGCTTTCCTAGTCAAATTACTTTCAGTCCCAACTACTTCATATCTCGCATAATCTCTTCTCCACTAATTATCATAGTTCGATTGCGATTCGAGTTCGAGTTTGATTGCGTTTCGAGTTTCGATTGAGTTCGATTGATATATATATATATATATATATATATATATATATATATATATATATATATATATGACACGCACAAGTAACACATAAGGCACACACACACATATAATTAACCAGATTAAGTCGAGTTGCGGTTCGTATCACGATTCGTTGTCGAGTAGCATAGCTTGATTATCGATTAGTTAACTTTATCGCATTGTTACTTCCTATCATTCACAGTCGTAAGTCGATTAGATAGCGATTAACACACATCGATTCTTGCAATGAACAACACTTACTCCACATAATACGATTAAAATAAAGAAATCACTGTAAGTCAAATCCGTTCGATCGGTCGTTGACTTTGACCTTGACCTTGACTTTGACTTCCAAAAACACGGGGTGTTACAGCCTCCCCTTGTTTAGGGAATTTCGTCCCGAAATTAAGCTGAAAGCCGTACAACGCCGTGAATCACGTTTGAGAAATTTTCTCTTCGGACAGGTTTTGACTATGAATCGATTGCGAACCGATCGTGTAACGTGTGGAATCCGTTCCCGAACGTGACTAAACACACAAGAACGTAATATAATCGGTGATTCTATTGGTTGATATGAAATCGTACAAAGCACTAGAATCACGATGTCACTCTTTTTTTTTCTCTCTAGCTTCTCTCTTTAAATAACTGCGGGTACTTCGCCTTCATTTCGCTTTCGAGTTCCCAAGTGAACTCTGCACCTCGTTTGCCTTCGGACTTTCACGATAGGAATGCAAGAGCGTCTGAGCGGCTTGGTTTGGCGATCCATGATTTCGACAGGCTTTTCCACGAAGTGCAATGTTTCATTTACTTGGAGGTCATCGAGAGGTACAATTAAATCATGATCAGCCAGGCACTTTCGGAGGTTTGACACGTGGAAAGTCGGGTGGACGTTACTAAGTTCCTCCGGTAGTTCGAGTCTGTAGGCGACTTTTCTGATCCTTTCCAGAATCTTAAAAGGTCCAACATATCGAGGCGCGAGTTTCCCTTTCTTGCCGAATCGGACTACACCCTTCCAAGGTGATACCTTTAGGAGTACGTAGTCACCAACGTTAAATTCACGGGGCTTGTGCTTTTTATCGGCGTAACTTTTCTGCTGATCCCGAGCTTTCACTAGGTTGTCCCGGATTTGGAAAATTTTGTCTGTCGTTTCTTGCAGTAGCTCAGGACCGGTTAGTTGCGAGTGACCGATCTCGTGCCACACAATAGGCAATTGACATCTTCTTCCGTATAGTGCCTTGAATGGTGCCATTTGTATGCTGGAATGATAACTGTTGTTATACGAGAATTCGACTAACGACAGGTATTTATCCCAATTACCACCGAAGTCTAAGACACACGAACGGAGCATGTCTTCAAGAGTACGAATCGTTCTTTCAGTCTGATCGTCGGTTTGAGGGTGGAAAGCAGTACTTAGATTGAGCGATGTACCTAGTGCCGTTTGAAACGTTTCCCACAGTCGCGAGGTAAACCGAGTATCACGATCAGAGATGATGTCACGAGGCGTCCCATGATTACAAATGATCTCATCGGTGTAGACTCGGGCTAATCGTTCTACCTTGTAGTCTTCTCGTATCGGCAGAAAGTGAGCTGATTTGGTCAATCGGTCAACAACAACCCATATGCTGTCGTGTCCTGACGACGTGTGCGGTAGCTTGGTTATAAAGTCCATGGCTATACTTTCCCACGTCCACATGGGAATTGGTGGTTGTTCGAGTAAGCCAGAGGGTCTTTGATGTTCGGCCTTGATTCTAGCACAAGTTAGGCATTTTCCGACGTAGAGGGCGATATCCCTTTTCATACCCGGCCACCAGTACTTATAACGAAGATCCTGGTACATTTTGTCGGCACCGGGGTAAATGGAATACCGGGATTTGTGGGCTTCGTCCATCAAGATCTGTCGCAAATTGGTCCGCTTAGGGATCCAGATTCAGTCCAGGAAGTGGAATATCCCATTGGAATTGCTCACGAGTTGGGCTCCATCGTGGTAGATTCGTTCTCTCTTCAGGGTGCGTTCGTTAAAACATGCATGTTGAGCATCGCGGATGAGGGTTTCGAGATCGTGTTGGGCTTGAACTTTACGAGTGCCAAGCAGATAACTCCGTCTGCTGAGTGCGTCGGCAACAACATTCGCTTTGCCTGGGTGATAATGGATCTCACAGTCGTAATGTTGAGAAGTTCTACCCATCGGCGTTGACGCATATTAAGTTCCTTCTGATTAAAGATGTGTTGTAGGCTCCTATAATCGG
Source organism: Helianthus tuberosus (assembly GCA_030545235.1). NCBI lineage: Eukaryota > Viridiplantae > Streptophyta > Magnoliopsida > Asterales > Asteraceae > Helianthus > Helianthus tuberosus. The sequence continues at coordinate 52,664,155 of CM060445.1, read as the reverse complement.
TGAAGATCGTACACTTAGTACCATACAGGTAGTGTCGCCAAATATTTAATGCAAAAACAACCGCGCCTAGCTCGAGATCATGGGTCGTATAGTTCTTCTCGTGGATTTTGAGCTGCTGAGACGCGTAAGCTATAACCTTGTCCCGTTGCATGAGAACACATCCAAGACCAAGGTTGGAAGCATCACAGTAGACAATGAAATCGTCGTTTCCGTTGGGCAATGTGAGAACAGGAGCATTGCAAAGCTTATGCTTAAGGGTTTGAAAGGCAGACTCTTGTTCAGTTCCCCAAACAAAAGGCTTGTCTTTATGCGTGAGAGAGGTAAGCGGCACAGCAATCTTCGAGAATCCTTCGATGAATCGTCGATAATAGCCCGCTAGTCCGAGAAAAGAGCGGACTTCAGACGGGTTCTTAGGCGTAACCCAGCTCTTGACAGCTTCAATCTTCGCAGGGTCGACGTGAATGCCTTGACTATTAACAATGTGACCCAGATATTGAACTTTCTCCAACCAGAATTCGCACTTGGAGAACTTGGCATAGAGTTGGTTCCCCTGGAGTAACTCGAGAACCAAACGTAGATGTTGGGCGTGTTCGGCTTTCGATTTGGAATAGATCAAGACGTCGTCAATAAATACGATGACGAAACGGTCGAGATATGGTTTACACACGCGATTCATCAGATCCATGAAAACCGCTGGTGCATTAGTTAAGCCAAAAGGCATGACAATGAATTCGTAGTGACCGTATCAGGTGCGAAATGCGGTTTTGGGTATATCCTCTTCTTGTATATGCAGTTGGTGATAGCCTGAACGTAGATCAATCTTTGAGAAGCACGTAGCGCCTTGTAGTTGATCAAACAAGTCGTCAATTCGAGGTAGGGGATAGCGGTTCTTGATAGTTAACTTATTCAATTCCCGGTAGTCGATGCACATCCGGAACGACCCATCCTTCTTTTTGACAAAAAGGACTGGAGCGCCCCATGGAGAGGTGCCCGGGCGAATGAAGCCTTTATCAAGTAATTCCTGGAGTTGGTTTGAGAGTTCGCGCATTTCGGACGGCGCGAGTCGGTAGGGAGCCCTGGCAATAGGGTTAGCTCCAGGAACGAGGTCGATACGAAAGTCGATATCACGACTTGGTGGTAGCCCGGGAAGATCCTCTGGAAAAACATTAGGAAATTCTTGAACCACAGGAACGTCTTTCACTTCCTTCTTCTCTTTCTTTTCCTTCTCTGCTACTACAATGTTAGCCAAGAAAGCTTTGTATTCCTTGCGGAGATACTTGCTAGCTTGCACACATGACATAAGCTTGAGACCTTTTGAAGTCGTATCACCGTATACACACAATAAGTCACCATTCGCGAGCGAGAATCAAATCATCTTGTCGAAGCACACAACTTCAGCATGGTTTTCTCGAAGAAAGTCCATGCCTACTATGACGTCAAAACTTCCGAGTTGCATCAGAATAAGGTCAATTGGGAAGATGTGATTGTTGAGCTCAAGAGTACAATCACGGATAACGGAATTTACGGCGACGGTTCTTCCGGTAGCGACTTCAACATCGAATGTCGAGGAGAGTTGGGAGCGTTTACGACTAAGGAGTTTCTCGAATTCGAACCACACAAAGCAATTATCGGCTCCAATATCAAACAAACATGATGTATAAATACCATTCACAAGGAACGTACCATTGACCACGTTGTTGTCGGCCTGGGCTTGACGCACGTTGATGTTGAAAGTTCTGGCGCGTGCTGCCTGTTGTTGTTGTTGCTGTTGCTGCTGCTGCTGTTGTTGCTGCTGTGGCTGCTGTTGCTGAGGCTCTTGTTTCACGACCCTGTTTGGGCACATGTTGGCGAAATGGTTTGGGTCGCCACATGCGAAGCAGGCTCTGGCTTTGACTGCGGGTGCCGGAGGAGCTTGTTGACCCTGAGGGGCAGTGAGTAGAGCTTGATGAGCAGGAGCTTGTCGGATACGGCAGTTAGCAGTAAAATGACCGTACACATTGCAATGAGCACAAAAACGGCAACGAATGGCAGTTGGGTGGTGGTAGGAGCAAGTAGGGCAGAGTGGATGTGGCCCAGTGTATGCACGCTTAGCAAGAGGTGCATTGGCCGCAGGCGCTGCTACTTGGCGCTGTGGAGCGGGTACAGCTTGAACTGGTGTAGCAGTGATCGCTCAGTTCTTGTTGCTGGAGCTGTTCTTTTTCTTGTTTTTCCTTTTGTTGCTCGATGAGGTGGGTTCAGCAGTTGGTGCGGTAGCGGTAGCTTGATGCAGATGCTTCGAAGTCTTATCCCAGACACCAGCCTTAACCCGCTTGTCGTTGATTTCAGCGGCCAGTAGATAAGTTTCCTCGATCGTCGTAGTCTTAGCCACTTGCACGAAATCAGCAACGCAGTCGGGCAGGGCTCGGATGTACTTCTTGATTGCCATGTCGGGAGTCTTGACTTGATCGGGACAGATGATGCTGAGTTGTTTGAAACGACCAGTGAGACCAGCATTGTCACCATCCTTTTGCTGTATGTGCCAAAATTCATCTTCTAGCTTTTGACGTTCATGAGGAGGGCAGAAGTCCTCTAGCATAACTTCCTTGAGTTCGTCCCAAGACAGACCGTAGGCTGCATCGTTCCCTCGCTTGTTCCTCTCGGCCGTCCACCAGTCTAGTGCACGGGACTGGAAAACGCCGGTAGCATTCAGAGTACGGAGGTCATCAGGGCAACCACTCTGTCGCAGAGTAACCTCAATGGAATCAAACCAGTGGAATAACGCAGTAGGACCTCCCTCGCCAGTGAATTCTTTTGGCCCACACGACTTGAATTGCTTGAAACTGAAGGTCTTCGCGGTAGCTTTAGGAGCTTCGGTTCTCGATTATTCGGACGATTTGCTGGCATTCTCATAAACATCACTCATGGCCTTTGCTACACTTTTAGCGATGATGGAAGCAAGGCGTTTGTCTCTCTTTTCTTGACGAGAAAGTGCGTGACGGGATCCAGACGACATTGTCTGCAACAGACATCGTCACAGGACTCAACACATGAATTCGAATCTCACCTCACACGTCTATTACTACTAAAGCTCAGTAACACGTACCGCGTAAACACATAGACATATAACCATGCAAGACACAGAACCATCTAATCACATAACTATATAAACACGTAGAGCACAAATCACGTAAGCACGTTGAGCACATAATCACATAACACCTAAGCACGTAGAGCAAGGAAGCAAGGAAACACATACGCATTTAATCACTAGAGGCAGTTAGAAAACAGAAACCTATTATTCAAAGTCGGCGATTGCTCGAGAGCAGGGTGGTATAAGCGTACATCGTAGCATAAGGTTGTCCAAAATTTAGCGATTTGTTAGCGATTCGAGATAGAAAAGCAATGCAAGTCGTTCGTGTCGGTCGAAGCGAAAGCAAAAATCGAGTAAATCTCCAAAAATTTAACACATAAACAGGTAAACATATACAAGCACAAAAAATCGATGAATTATCGAGAGATAGACTGTCTGCGGCTAGTAGACTTCGACTAACCAAAGCGATTCAACTATTCGCAAGGACTTGTCGTCTACGTTTGACTTTCAGGACTGTGTCCTCGCCTCGATTCTTGGGCCCTTGGCACACATCCCGTTAGTCATGTCGTAACTTCAGGTCGTTGGAGTCCGTTGCGGCTTTGGTGGGAGTTTTATAAAATGTGTGGAACAAGTCGTCAAGGTTAGGGTTTCACCCCTGGCTCGACAACTTCATCCCCGTTTTTGATAAAATAGAGGAGATTATTCATCAAAATATGGATTTCACTCCTGATTCGGTATAATTCTCCCGTTGAACAAGCGTTCGTTGTTGAAAAAGAAGGAAGAGATCATCGATAAGTTGATAAAACAGCTTTAATTCAGGCATTTTTGTCAAGAGTTTGTGGTTTTCACACCTAATCTCGACTTTATCGCCTATTTATAGTTGTAAATTTGAGTGCAGTGATAGTGTAGCATGGACGAGAATAGCGAGGAATAAGCTCGTACATAATCCCTACTAGATATGCATGAGTCGGTCTTGTTGGTTCCTAACTATAGACTAGGTTTCTAAGACACCGACCCGGACTAGGTCGAGTCTTGCCTAATTCCCTATAGTTATGGCTCTGATACCAATCTGTTACACCCCAACCGATGGCGGAATCATCGGGGCATGGCACTGAGCGAAACAGATTGTCCAGAAGTTTCCATAACAATTATCAATACTATTCAATTAAATAACACGTCCCATACCGTATCTCAAACAGTAAATCAATTATTACAGACAAAAATCTAGGCAAATATTCTGTTCCGACAACTCAGATTTAAATAGACAGCAATTGTTTATCTGCTTCTAGAGTCCCTTGATTCGTTATCTACAGACAACTATTTGTTGGGCTCTAAAGCTTTATTCTAGCCTCAATTTCCTACCAAGTGTGCGTCCTAAGCACCTGTCACATACGTTAAAATAAAGTCAACACATCTAATGTAAAGGTGAGCATACAAGTTTGATAATAGCATATAAAGTTCGAATTTGTTTACGCATAACCAGCATGTACACATAGTGAAATGAAGCACGTTAGTTATCGACATAGATCCATCGATACCAATGACTGCGGGTTGACTGCCTGAGGCAGTTCGCAATACATGATTACTAACATAATCCATGCAAGTAATGATCCTTAACAACCCCCGTGAACGGGTGCTGAGTCCAAACTATAGTACTATCGTTGCTAAGGCAGGTAGACAACATTCCATGTGTAAACATAACAAACAAGCATTCATGAGCCACGTATAACATGCATTAACGGTTAGCGTTTTAAATAGTATTGAGTAGTGTGATTGTTGTAGTTTGAATATTCGTAACCTATGTAACACCCAAAAGTGCATAAAGCAAAAAGGGATCGAGTATACACACAACGATGAATGGATTGAAGGGAGCGCTTAGCGAGTAAGGTTAGCCTGAGTAGATTAGATAGTATAACGATAAGCGAAGCGTAAAACGTTACAAAGTGCGAAAGGGTCGGATGGTGGTTCGATCAGATGGTAATCCGATCGGACAGCAATCCGTGCGGATAACAATCCGTTCGGGTGGTCATCCGGTCGGACAGCTTGTCCGTTCGGATGGCGATTCGAGTGGATTGTTTCTTCATATAATGAGAATGTGTTTGTGTACGATGGTTTGACTTTTGAAGTTTTCGTTGTAGTAGTTTGAAAACATGAAAGTATATCTATCCATCAAGTCGGTCGATCGGATGACCGGTCGTGCGGATGACAATCCGTTCGGGTTGTCATCCGGTCGGACAGTGGTCCGGTCGGACGGCGACTTAGTGATGAGGTTACTTGCTGAAGGCAAGTTCACAACAAAAGCGTCATTCGATCGGATGGCAATCCGATCGGATAGCAACCTTGTCATTGAACATGTTGAAAATCGCTTAAGTCTTTAAAGTCTTAGTATCTCATGATCCGAAGAGTAATCCAGTCAGATGGTCGTCCGATCGGATTACATTTCGTTCAATACTCAAATTCTAAATTAGGTTGTTTAAGAGGTGGGACCTAAGTGTGATCCATTCGGGTGACAATCCGTTCGGATGACCTATCCGATCGGATAGCAATCCGGTCGGACAGCAATCCGTTCTGACTGTTCCATTCATCCTACACTTGATCGTTTTGATGGTTTGTCGTTATGTCGAGACACTTTGACAACGTGTTAGCCAACAGGACCCCTAGTTCGACCCAGATGACCAACCCGACCAGGAATCACCCCAGTCCGGCTGGTTACCGGTTCGAGACGGTTGGTCTTGGCTAACCCGAAATCGGTAGTCTCGTTAGTAGAATCCGGATCTTGAGCTAGTACAACACTACAATTGAGTAGAAAACTAAATCAGGGTCGGATCCTATCGGTTTTGAGTAATTTGAGTGTAAAAGAGTTGAAAGAAGGTTAGAAACCATCTTTCAATCCCTTTTCACCATTCTTGTGTCGAGATCTTTACAAGATCTTTGTATGTTTGCGTGGAATCGGTTAGATCTCGGTTGTTCTTGGTGGATTGAAGTCTAAACATAAAGTTCTTGAAGAACACATGATGACGTCACCCTAGAACACCCGAAATCTAATGATTTCACGGTTAAAAGTTAAGATTTAAAAGATAGAAAGGTGCGGGAGTGCGTGTAGATCAAGAAAGTACAAGATTTAGGACAAGATCTTACCTGGATTGAGAGAAATCGAAGAAAAGGTGAGGAGAGCGTGCGGTTTAGACAGAGGATTTCCAAAAGTGGAAAGTATGACAATGACAGGGGTATTTATAGGATTCCAAAAGAGGAAAGGGTTATCCGATCGGATGACATACCGCTCGGATGGCTTATCCGGTCGGATGACACCTGGTCGGATGACACTTATTTTGATGGCGAGGCGGCTATCCGATCGGATGGCGCCTGAATTGAGTGTTTAGCGCGACGATTTTTAGCGTTTCGATTTCATTTTCGAGCGGCTCGTCACGATAGGGTTTCCTAGTCAAATTACTTTCAGTCCCAACTACTTCATATCTCGCATAATCTCTTCTCCACTAATTATCATAGTTCGATTGCGATTCGAGTTCGAGTTTGATTGCGTTTCGAGTTTCGATTAAGTTCGATTGATTTCCACAACATATATATATATATATGACACGCACAAGTAACACATAAGGCACACACACACGTATAATTAACCAGATTAAGTCGAGTTGCGGTTCGTATCACGATTCGTTGTCGAGTAGCATAGCTTGATTATCGATTAGTTAACTTTATCGCATTGTTACTTCCTATCATTCATAGTTGTAAGTTGATTAGATAGAGATTAACACACATCGATTCTTGCAATGAACAACACTTACTCCACATAATACGATTAAAATAAAGAAATCACTGTAAGTCAAATCCGTTCGATCGGTCGTTGACTTTGACCTTGATCTTGACTTTGACTTCCAAAAACACGGGGTGTTACACGTAGCCAATGCATTGAGTCGTAAGGAACGTACTAAGCTTCATTGTGTTCGTGTTCAATCTGATATTCAAGCTCGATCCGATATCCAAGCCCGCATTTCTCAGGCTCACCACACTTGTGTTTCACAAGGTTTGATGGATAAAGAATTTCCCTATCACATAACCCCTGATCTGGAACTGAAGGACAATGGATCGTATTACTTCATGGACTGTTTGTGGGTCCCAAGCCAAGATGATCTTCGCACCTTGCTTATGGATGAAGCCCATAAGTCTCGTTATTCTATTCATCCTGGCTCAGATAAGATGTATAAGGACCTTCGTATTCAGTATTGGTGGCCTGGTATGAAGAAAGACATTGCCTTATATGTATCAAAATGCCTTACTTGTCTTAAGGTAAAGGCTGAACATCAACGTCCTTCTGGTTTATTGGTGCAACCAGAGATCCCAGTTTGGAAATGGGAAAACATTACTATGGATCTCATTACTAAACTTCCGCGTATAAAGAAAGGTCATGGTGCCATCTGGGTAGTTGTTGATCGTCTTACTAAGTCAGCACATTTCTTGCCAATCCGTGAGGATTTTTCTGCTGATAAACTTGCTAAAATCTAAGTGGATGAAATTGTATCTCGACATGGTGTTCCTTTGAACATCATTTCTGACAGAGATGCTCGCTTCACTTCTCATTTTTGGAGAACCATGCAATCTGCTATGGGGACCCTACTTAATCTGAGCACAGCTTATCATCTGCAAACGGATGGTCAATCTGAAAGAACAATCCAGACTCTGGAGGATATGCTTAGAGCTTGTGTGATCGATTTTGGTGGTAGTTGGGATTCACATCTTCCGTTGATTGAATTCTCCTACAACAACAGTTATCACTCCAGCATCAACATGGCTCCCTTCGAGGCTCTCTCTGGTCGAAAATGTCGTTCACCAGTCTGCTGGAATGAGATCGGTGAGGCTCAGCTTACTGGACCTGCCCTCATTTTAGAGACAACTGATAAGGTTAAGAAAGTTCGTGATAACCTTCAGACAGCTAGAAGCCGTCAAAAGAGTTACGCGGACCAAGGACGCAAGCCCATGGAATTTCAAGTCGGTGATCAAGTATTACTTAAGGTCTCACCGTGGAAAGGTGTGATCAGATTTGGAAAGAAAGGAAAACTTGCACCTAGATACGTTGGACCATTCAAGATCGTCGAAAGAATCGGTAAGGTAGCCTATAGACTTGAGTTACCTCCTGAACTTGGAAATGTTCTTCCAACCTTTCACGTGTCCAATCTCAAGAAGTGTTTAGCTGATGAGAACCTCCACATACCACTTGATGAAATTCGTGTTGATAAAACACTGAAATTTGTTGAGAAGCCAGTGGAAATCATGGAACGTGAAGTCAAGTGGCTCAAACGCAAGCGCATTCCATTGTTCAAAGTTCATTGGGAATCTAAACGTGGACCTGAGTTTACTTGGTAATGCGAAGATCAAATGAAGGCGAAGTATCCACATCTATTCCCACGAGTTTCCTCTAAATAAATTTCGGGACGAAATTTCCACAAGTAGGGGAGACTGTGACACCTGTGTTTGTAATCAATGTAAACAGTTCAGTTATCAATAAAACAAAGTTATTTAATCCCAATGTTTGTTTGTTTATGTTTGACATTTTTTTTTTCATGTTTTGACTTTTGTTCAATTTCAAACTCTATATCGCTTTCTGGAGAGTTATACGCAAACTGGTGCGTAAACGTAATCAGTTTAATGCGACAAATACTCCGGAACATCAACATATACTTAACATACCTTAAATAACCTTTACATAACTTAGAAATAAGTTTTGAAGGCTTTGGTATGGCAAAAACAAGTTAATTCGCCTACAGGGACTAAATTTGACAAACTACGAAAGTATGCCAATTTGAACTGTAATAGACATTCCGGAACATGACCATAAGTTAAACATACCATAAATATCCTTTACATAGCGTAGAAATAGGCTTTGAGAGGTTCGGTGTGCTAAAATAAACTTTTGGGTCATTCAGGGACTAAAAGCGTCAAAAAGTGCATAAGTTTGCATTTTAACGCATAACTTACGTTCTGAATACATCCGGACATCCCAAAATTTTTGTAAGCACTAAAATATTTTATTTTAGTGTTTGGCATGAGAAAAATCCATTCGTTGCGCAATTTGGATCGTTTTTCGCGCTTATGCGCATTCCGTCGTAATTAAGCGAACATCGCGATCATACGACCAAACGAACCGACAACCGGCATATTTTTGAGCATGTTTCATGTCCACAATGTTTAGGAATCATTTTAGGGCCTTAAAGTTGGCTTAACAGGCCTTAAATGTGTCGAAATGAGCTTTAAACACCAACAGGGACTGAAACTGTCAATATTGCAAACTTGTTTTTCATTAGAAGGGCCAGGCGGCCCGCGTAAACCCTTGGTGTCTCCTTACGCGGCCCGTGTCAGCCTCCCAGATCAGTTTAATCAGTTTTAATAGTTGTTAACAGCTGTTATGCACTCCAAACCCAATTCCACATGTTGTTTCCTGATGCAAGGGGGCCATTTTGAGGTACCATAGTGTTGCAACACATGTAGGGATGAGATTAAATCACGGTTTTCAAGAAACGATCCTAACGGTGGTCCATATCCTATAAATACCCAACCCATTCACTTGCAAAACCCACTTGAATTCTGAGTTTTTCTCTAAGTGGTTGTGTTTATACACTTCCTACCTGAGATTACTTGGAAGATCAAACTTGCGGGGACCCGATGGTTATAGTCAATGTGAAGTTCGTTTGAACTTCATAACGTGAGCGTAATCACAATGGTTATAGTCCCCAGTGACTATACCTACTGATTACCATGTTATCTAGCTTAGTGACGAATCGTAGTTTCGGCCAAAATGCGTGTTATTGCGTATTTTGTAACCAAACTACTCTTAGGTATCAAAACAAAACCGTTTGTTTTGATACCAAACTTGTTTTCCAACTTAGGTAAGCATGTTTTAACATGCTTAGCTCGTCACTTTTAGTTTTGTGCTTGTCTAGGGTCGTAAGGGTAAGCGATCTAATCAATCGCTTATACTTTCGAACCCGACCCGTTTGGTCGATCATTAGGATCTGACCAAATACATTAGGTGACCATAGTTGAATAGGGAATAACCTTCTGAGGTTATACCTTATGGTCACGACGTTTAGTTAGTTGTATGATAGGTAGTTTACATGCCTTAGGTAAACGACCAAAATGCCCTTTTTACGCCAAAATTCATATTAAGCATATGTAACATAACTTTTGATATCTAAACTGATTTGGCAACAATATTAGACATGTTAAGGCATATTTTACTTATCATAGGGCTAGTTAGGCGTTCCGAACGCGTTTTACGCGAACGATGCGTTAAAGTAGCATAAGCTACCTAAACGGGTCGTAATGGGTCGTAAGCACTTAGGTTAGGTTTCATTTTAGAATGAAGGCTTTGTTAAACCATACTATATGAGTTTCCATACTCGTTTGGTTTACGAACCCTCATTCTATCCGATCCTCCGATCTAGGTCCGGTTTATTAACATAGTTACCTATATTAGGTACCGTTTGATTTCCGTGATCTCTAGCATTGTTTGGTTGTTACTCAAGGACTACTAAGCAATCCCAAGTGAGTACATAGACCCCTCTTTTATTGTTTTCCAAACATTTTGGGGTGAAACACATGTGCCTACTTGTTACTTTCGTGCTTTCTTGTTTTCACATCATATGCTTGCTATGTTCTTTAGTACACTTATAGTACATGATTTCATTACATTGTTTTGCTATGTATGTTGACTTAGCATGCTAGCACATTGATTTACATTACATTATTTTGCTATATATGTTTACTTGGCATAGTAGCACATTGATTTACATTACATTATTTTGCTATATATGTTTACTTGGCATAGTAGCACATTGTTTTACATTACATTTTCTGCTATGTATGTTGACTAATAGCATGCTAGCACATTGATTTACATGACTTTTCTGCTTTGTATGTTAACTTAGCATACTTAGCACATTGTTTTCATTTAACATGTTTACAATCGGTATGATGGTTTGTACAAACGGGACATATATGCGTTCATTAACATTAGCTACGTCGCTCGGTAGTAAGTAGTGGTACCATAGGACTTGACAAATCCCATTCCTGACATCTCGGGTTTGTTTGGATGTAAGGAATGACTGAATCCGAAAACATTTCTTTTGATAACCTTGACTAAGGGTTATCCGACTGTCTCAAGGCTTGAATGTATGCGTTAACTTACCACATAAGTGTTTATATCAATAAAAACATGCATTTACTTTGCAAAACATAACATTTTGATACATTCAAAATACTTTGTTTTGTACATTTTTACATTTGGTTTATGTAACATCACATTACTTACCATACATAACATTTGTTATACATTACTTGACTACACTTGGACTTTTAACATTTGACATGGTTTATACAAGGACTTTTTGACAGTGGGTTTAAACATAGACTTTATACATTGGTGGTTTGTTTAAGTGACTTAAGTAACGAGATGTGAGTAGTATGATACAAGCATGGTGGATACGCCGCTGGTACTTCCTATATATAAGTGCTTGTATTATACTACATATCATAGCGTTATTTAAACCATTCATTTTGGACTTATACATTTTACACAAGTAACAGGCTTTTCCCAAGACTTTAGTTTACAAAACAGTTCATTCTATACGACCCATTTTACTTGGTTATTCATTTAACCATATACTATTCTTTTATTTATACATATCATCTGATCTTATCGCTTTCCAAAAGATTTACAAAACAAAACAATTTATAAAGTTCATGACTAAATCTTATTAAACATTTTCTTAAACTTAAGTCATGAATCCTATTTTCACAAAACCTATGTATCTCACAGGCATTTTTATGCTGACGTACCTATTTTCATATGTGTTTTCAGGAGTTGTTGCTTAGGATGATGATCGTGACATTAGGGCAGACATGTGCCTTAGTGACTTAAAACGAAACAAGAACTAGTTTAATTATGTTATGTACTCTTTATTTCCTGTTTTAAGACAATGTATCTCTCTTGTTTGATAAATAAAATATAACTTTAATTGCCATGGTTATGAAACAATTAATTCTGTTACAACACTCCCCGACGTTTCCGCCATGATTTGATGTTCTACGTGGTCGGGGTGTGACATCGGCCCTAGAACAGTATTTCTTTTCCATCATTTCCTTGAGCTCGTCCCAGCTTAGTGCATAAGCAGCGTCTGCACCAAGGGTTTGAACCTGAAGGTTCCACCAGGAGAGTACGCCATCTAAAAATAACCCTGAGATAATGGTAACTCCCTGCTGGGGTGACAGTTACTCATTCTTAGGACGGAGTCAGTCTTTTCTGTCCAACGAACAAACGCAACAGCACCTCCTGTGTCGTCAAAGTTCGATGGCTTGCAGTCCAGAAATTGTTTATAGGTGCAGCCAGTTGAAGGGTTATTTTCGGTAGTGCCACCGCTGTGTTGAGAGCGGAGGGCTTCATGTCGTACAATGGCCTATGCGATACGTTCTTGAAGCTCGGCTTCTGTCCTTGGTAACATACTGGTGTCTGTGTCGCGTCTGGGCGGCATTCCTTTTCTGTCAAAAGGTATGAGGTGGGTTAGACAATATTCCATAATTGTCCATGAGGTACATAGTACCATAAGTAAACAGGTAATCACCCGATATCACATGTGTATATATAATCATCATTGTATGAGCGAGGAAACAATTACTGAGCCTTCACATAGGCTTGGTGACTTGGATTATTGTTTGTAATAAGGTATTCGAGGCTACATCGCCTTGGTCATACAAGTTTCATGAAGTGGTAGAGTGTAACGTCACTGAATCTTTTTGAATGTTATTCCTCTTCTCTTGCTTAAATATCGTTCTCAAATGTCTCGTACACGGGTAGACACAAAGTAGGCAAGACAGGTTTCCTACTTTATAAAGTCCTAAAGCACTGGTCTAGGTATTGTTCTACCATGTGAAGGTGTGAACACCTAGAGTTTATTTTTGGAGGAATGGTGATCATCAACCTGACCCGCAGAGTCCACCAGGATTTCCATGCACTACAAGTTGTTATTACGTGGGCCCCCATAATAATAAATTGTCTTGCACGGTCACCCCAACTTTCCCTCGTTCAAGCAGGTGATCAATCAAAGAGGGGACACTACTGTCCTTATACCTCTGCCATGGAAAGGACCATTGTGGTGGTTCACGCGCTAACAGTCGTTATCGTTACGCGCGAATAGGCACGATGATTAAATGAAATAGGAATAAAGAGAATTCCTAGTAACTGGAGGGGCACCTTCAAGATGAATACTTCATCTTCCTTTTCTGGTCAAGTATGTCGTCAATCTTGCTTCACAAAAGCTGCAAGGATCTCATCCCGCTGATTAAGAAGTTTTCCAAGGTTGCCGCCTCTGCCTCGTCGTCACTATCGTAGTCAGGCACCTTCGCGATCGAGAGATAAGAGCAGCCATTTCCTATGGAAGCAAGCTCGGAATCTCGTTTGGTAATCACTCTAGCCATGAGCTTTGCAAAGTACGCGAGGTCGGTAGCTTCATCGTGCGAGTTACGTATAGTAATAGGAGTCGGAGTTGAAAGTATCTTATTCACATCAATAATTATTCCGTACACTTATTCGTATGTATGTATCGATAAACAAATATGTTACTTAGCATAAACATGCATTTCGATGCATCATGTTACATATAACTCTCGTTTTTGGGGGGGGGGGGTCATTTTTCTAGTTGTCGATTTATGACTGAGACAAAAACACTACTTGGTACTAGTTATCACCAAGAGTGTATTTTATCTTTGGCAAGTCTAACTCGTGTAGACTATGCCTTAATTGGCACCTTATCTTGAGGGTATTCCCTACTAATGTCCTTACCTTGTCTCTTTTTGAAAAGTGTTTGACTCGTGGATCTTGACGCTTACGTGAATGCAATGAAAAACCTTTTTGTAAAATGTTTTTGTGAGAGAACTCTAGCGATTGTAGTCTAGACTCGAGAAGGAATCCTAGTTCACTACAATCGAAGCTGTGATACCAAAATGTCACACCCTGTCTTTTGCGGAAGCGTATGATGTGTGACTGATTTAATATCATTGCATTCAATCGTAATAAACAACTACATGATCAAAACGATGTTCATCCATTCATAAAATTTGAGTATTAGAAACACTGGTTATTCAAGTTTTTAAAACACAACCTTCGACTAGGTTACAAACCAACAAAAGGGGATGACATCTAAACTAGAAGTCTACTTCTAGTTACGACACCTGCGCCCAAGATCCATCATGTTTCCTGAAATACATGTAATTTCGGAAAACATCAACAAAAGTTGAGCGAGTTCATGCGTCTTGTTTGTGTATTGTAATTCTTGTAAATCTTTGAGAGATTCCTTTGTAAAGAAGGTATGAAAGCGTGTATGAACATGAATGTTTTACAAGGACTTTAAGGCATGTGAGGACATAGGGAGCACTCGTTATGGCTCATAAGGAGCACTCGTAATGGCTCATAGGGAGCACTCGTAATGGCTCATAGGGAGCACTCGTAATGGCTCATACCCTTGTCGATTTTCCTCGACTGTGTCGATTAACCTTGGCTGTGTCAATTTACCTTGACTATGTCAATTTACCTTGACCTGTGTCGATTACCCTCGACTGTGTCGATTAACCTCGACTGGGACTCCGAAGCACTACTCGGTACTAGTTGTGACCATGAGTGGGGTTCGGCCGTACCCGTTAGATCTAACCCTCGTCCCTAATGAATGTTTTAATGGCATTTCAATATTAAGTCTATGCTTCACATGATCTAGTATTTCATAGGCATTTCATACCGTTTAAGTATTCGTGACATGTATTTCACCCCCGAGAGTTATAAAACCAAAAACAATTAAAGAAAATGGGGAGCATGAACTCACTGTTTTGCGTCTTCAGTACTAGTAACTCAAATCTCGTCAGCAATCACGCTTACCTACAATGTGCTAGGGTCTATTAGACGAGCGGGCCGTGCCTTGCCTTAGTATTCATGTTTTGAGTTACATTTCCTTTATGTCTTTACATCATTCAGAGTTATAATACTTTTCAAGTATCTGTTTTCGTGTTTTCTTCCCAAGGATGGGAGTATTTCATACATGTATTCTCGTATTCTTGTATTTCTAGTTCCGAAATAATATATTTTCAAGTCTTACTTTAGAAAATATATTTAAGCTTGTTTTGTCAAAACAATGTACTCCGAGAAAATATATATTTTTATCTCCCAAAAAGAATATATTTTCTTCTTGTTGAAAATATGACATAACTTAGTAATATTCACAAAAATCATATTTTCACCTCTTTTGTTTCCAAAATAATATTTACCAAAAATTATAGTTGTAAGAGTATTTTTCGGAATATTTCATAAGTTACGTTTTTGCGTTCGGTTTCACAATATCAAGTGTGTAACTTAAATATTTATTCCTTGTAATCTTTGGTATTATTTTGGGGTTGTAATTTCCATGGTATTTGTCAAGTTATATTATTTTACCCTAAAATAATATAACTATTCTACAAAATAAACAAATATTCACACAGGTGTCTTAGTATAAAATATATATTCTAAATATATATTTAACCATTTTTTTATTTATAAAAATCAACCTCCAATACTTGTATTTTTGTTACAAAAATTATGGCGAAGTTTATGTTGAAAAGCATAGTTCAAAACATATTTGTAAACACTTGTTTAGAAAGTATTTTCTAAGTGTTGGAATTTTTAGAAAATTTCGCCATAGTTTCCTTTGTAAATGGAGGTGTCCATGCTATTAAGCATATCATTTTCTTTTTCAAAATCATCACACAATGATCAAGAATCAAACCCTAAACATTTTATACTTACCAAGTGTAAAAACAATATACCTTACATAGTAACATGAACTTGATCTTTCGTAAAAACGCGCAGTAACTTGGTAAAGTGTTTAGTGGGTTTAGTTACCCTCCAAAGTGTGTTTACTTCTTTTAAAATCTCATTCTTGAAAAGATTTGCTGTTTACAACTTGTAAACATAATTTACAAAAATGTTTATCCATAACATCTTCTTGTTTCTCTAGTGTTTATTTACTTGTCTTTCCACTAAAAATAGTGTAGGTTTAATAAAAACCATGATCCTTCAAGAATCATCTTTTTAAACTTGGTTCCTTTAGAAAAATCATTCACAAGTCTTGGATTTACAAGATTACTAGTTCACTTGGTTTATTACTTTTCAAGAAAAATCATTTTACTTTCAAGCTCATGTTTAATCAAGGTGATGATTATTTCATGTTGTTACATAATCATCCCTTATCTTGCTAAATCATGTTTTTAATCATAATCTAGCAAGTTCCATGTATTGATCAACATCAATATTTCTAGTAATCATCAAGCAAACATCAACATATTCAAAACAACATCATATTAACAATTTTTCATCATATTTCATCTTATGTAAGCTTATGCTTCATGATTTAAGTTTATGTTCTTTAGTGTTCTTGTATAAATCAACAAACTATAACTTTTATCCACTAACAATATGAAGCAAACAAGGATCAAAGAAGTCTTACAACTAGCTTAAAGCTAGGGAAGAACAATGAGGAAAATCAAGTGGATAATAGCACACAAGAGAGGTCCTTCAAGTTCCGTGAGCACCGAGCTTCCTAACTTAGATCCTTACACCCTTGTATCACCTTAGAATGGTAGGATTTGAAGTGAAAATGGGGATGTGGTGGTGGTGTGTTGTGGCCGTGAGTTTGGGGTGAAGAGAGAGGAGTTTTGGTGTTGAGGAAGATGATGGTAACAAGTGTTAAGTCTTGAGGTTTATAAGAAAGTTTTTCCAACATTTGTTTACCCCATGGTTAATGTATCTCTTTAGTACTAGGCAATATCTTCTAGCAAATCCTCATAAGATTATGCAAGATCATATGAAATCTAGTAATTAGATCATGTGGGCCGATTTCTGGATATGGGGAGCGGGTCTAAGTGTAACATTGAACTAACTAGTACACTACAAAATCTTAGCATATCCAAGGAAGATATAATAGGATCAAGGGAAGATTTGCAAGATCATGGAAGATTACCCAAAATCTAGGTGGGGCCACACTTGAACCGTGAATATACAAGGGGGGGTCTAAGGGTAACTTTCATCCAAATTAATACACTACAAAATCTTATAATATCTTCCAATATCTCCATCATATCTTAAGAATATCAAAACAAATCCAAGCAAGATCTTGAGGGATATTGTAGGATCTTGGCATATATTTGGTGGGGTCACCCCCATGTGACCGTATACATGAGAGGGGTGGGGGGTAAATGTAACTTTCAATCTCTAATTCATAAATAAGTTAAGTTTCAAGGGTAAAGTCTAGGGATTTGATGTGTTATTAAGTTATAAGAGGTGTTATGGTGTTTGGGGACCACAACTAGTTCAGAAACATTAAAACAATGCTTCTAGTAATATTTTTATGTTCCGGGTAATGTCCGGTTGTTCGGTTAAATACCGGTTCGTTAAAGTGCTAAATTGCACCGTTTAGTAATCTTTAAGTACCCTTTTGTGACACTTTTAATTCCCAACACTTAGGAAAGTATACAGGACCATTTTGCCATATTTTTGCATGTAATAATCTTGTTAAATGCTGAATTTTTGCTGATAAGTGCAGAATTCTGCACTTTATGTGGGTTTTAGGCATTTTCTGGCACTTTGTCTATCACTTAGGCATGCAGTTTTGTGGTCCTTACTTCCCTACACACTATACTAGTGTAATACGTAGTCTCTGGCTCTTACTGGGCCTCAAAATATTGTCTGTCTATGTACTGAACTTCGTCAGCATTTTTAGTTTGTCTGGTAATGGTGCCAATTCTGTTCTGTGTATCATTTGCACTATCTCGTGTTGCATGTAGCAACGAATAAATTCTTGTAATGTGAAATTCCATTGTATGTATATAACAGTGATCAAAAATTCATTTGTATTGTAAACTAGATCATGCACAATTATTTAAGCACATATTACTGTTCAACTAGTGTACGGAATGTACGGAAAAGTGACGGTTGTCTCACAAAGTCGGCGACCACATCTCTCTTTCTCTCATAGCTCTTTTGATTCGGATCATCCTTTCTATCTTCAACCGGTTAGTGTTTCATAGTTATTGTTTTGTTAAATGTTATTGTGATTTATACGTTCTCATACAATGATTTACGAATGATATATGATTGTTATGACTGATGTGGTTTAGGGTTCATGAAATCGGCTCATATGTGTAGCATGTTTTGAATTATTTAGAGTTGATAATTATGTGTTGATGATCAAGAACCGAATACATGATAATCGGCTGTGATGTGTTATCATTCGGATGAATGTTGTGATGTTATGATAGGGTACATGTTAGTAATCAAGGCCATGAACCTGTTAATGTGTTTGAAGATGTGGTTGATGTTTATGCTATGAATGTAATTAGGGTTCTTATGAATTAGGGATAAAACCTTGGATTGATCGATTCACATTCAAATTGGAAACTGTTTGATTATTTGACCGATTTGATGCAAAAGAGGAAACTATTAAATGATTGAAACCGACTGCATGAAATTAGGGGGTTAGACAACTAATCGCACAAGGCCACCTTTGATATCACAAGACCTAATCGGATCGCACAAGGGACTGGTTGCACAAGGCAGTCGCACAAGCATAGTGCAACTGTCTAAAATTCACAGTATAACTTAGAACTGCATGATCGCACAAGACGTGTGGATCGCACAAGGCAGTGCCGATCGCACAAGTCTTGGGCCACACACACTGTTTGGACTTTGTTATATTGTTTGGGCCTTAAAGCCCAATACCCAGTCGCACAACCCAACTGGATCGCACAAGTCCATCCGGACCGCACAAGATCAACGTTTGTTATTATTTGGGCCGTGTATGTATGATTGGGCTTTCTATTTGTTTGGGCCGGGTGTTATTTGGATCGCACAACATGCTGTGGATCGCACAAGGTTGTGCTGATCGCACAACATGTTGGGCCGGGTAGTTGTTTGGGTTTCAACTACCCAATCGCACAAGATGCTATTGGGCTTACACTGTTACTTCAGCCCAATACATTCTGATCGCACAAGTTCGGGTTTTATGTGTTTAACTGAATTGTTTATCATGTTCAATGTGTATGCCATGATCATTACATGTTCTTGACTTGTTAGTTCTGTGTAAACTTACGTGCACTACTTGAACCTAGACCTGACTTGTATGGTAACCATGTTAGGACGTGGTAAACCACATATAGCTCAAGTGAGCATTTTGTGTATCTGCCGAGCAAACCGAGGTGAGTTCACACACTTTCTAAGGCATGGGATTCCTGGTGGTTGGGAATGGGTTAAAGAATTAAAACAAAACCTACATATCCTCCTTGGGTAGGATATGTACGGCCATCCTCCTTGGGTAGGATGCCAATATAAATCCTGCGTATTCTCCTTGGGTAGAATACGTACGTTCGTCCTCCTTGGGTAGGACAACAACCTTAAACTTAATAGACAAAACTCTATCATTAAGTCCCTCATTTTATATCGACTTAATCGCCGAGGCCGATGGTGAGCGGGTCATTAGTTAATAGCGCTATTAGGTTTGACAAACCTCACACCGTGTCGTTCGAACGGCCGTGTACTAATGGATCATGGCAAACTGTCAATGATGATAGACATTGACGTAGGGCACAACTATTGTTCGTCAGTTGTCGATATGTTAACGGTCTAGTGGTTCACGTGGGGAAGCCCCCACTGGTTATGGATATGGATTGGGAAATAACGCGACTGGTTAACTCGTGGTATATGAAACAACTTATGGTTTTCAAAACAAACTGGTAAAACTAAACAACCAGCTGTGAACTCGCTCAACTTTGTTGTTGACTCGTTGTTACATGCCTTGCAGGTCGTTAGGTACTTATGGAGCTTGCACAGGGAGGAGTGATCATTGTGGGACATGGACTGTTGAGTTCCATGTTAAACATTTAAACCTATGAACTTATTACTTATGTTTGGGTTTTACTTTATATGCTTCCGCTGTTAACTTAAAGTGGTTACTTTCTTTTGGACACCAATTATATTGTGGTTAGTTTATTTAATTACGTTGTTCAATATGATTGGTGGCTTGATCCTGGTCAGTCACGCCTCCAAGCGGTGATACTCCGCGTATGGATTTTTGGGGGTGTGACAGATTGGTATCAAAGCTATTGGTTATAGTGAACTTGGTTTTAAAAGGGAAAAGCTTTTGGTAAAACCAGACTATAACCTGTATAGTGCTCAACGATCCACAACGACGCTTCGCTCCACGTGCAAGACTCAACATTCTAGGTGATATGGTTTATGTTTATATTACCTACCTGTTAGTTACAAAGTACATTGTTCATGGTATGCCTTGGTTAACGTAGCAAGTATTGTTAGACACTCATTGTGTGCTTACTCTCTTCTGTCACCCCACACTTACACATTGTCATGACACTTTTCTCACTCGTGCTCTCTTTATTGTGACGATCATGAGTGGACGTATCAACCTAACTCAAGCCCAGCTGACGGCTTTAATCAATGAGCAAGTTGCTGCAGCGCTCGCAGCCGCTCAGGCAGGAGGTCAACATGCTCAGCCTCCTGTGTGTACTTTCAAAACTTTTATGGATTGCCGACCTACTACTTTCAACGGCACTGAAGGAGCTGTAGGCCTCCTTCACTGGTTCGAGAAGCTCGAATCTGTTTTTGAGATGTGTGAATGCCCTGAGGCTCGTTGGGTGAAGTATAATACTGGTACTCTCGAAGGTGTAGCGTTCACATGGTGGAACGCCCAGATTCAGATGCTGGGGTTGATTGCTGCTAATGCCACTCCATGGAACGATTTCAAGGAATTGATCAAGGAAGAGTACTGTAATCGTGATGACATTCACAAGCTGGAAGTAGAGTTCTTCAACTTAAAGATGACAGGGTCAGAAATTGAAGTGTACACCAAAAGATCGAACGAGCTGGCTATCCTGTGTCCTACTATGGTCCTCCTATTAAACATATCGAGCTATACCTTAAAGGCTTAGTGCCAGATATCCAGAGCCATGTGACTGCAGCAAACCTCGCCACTATCCAGCAAGATATTCGTTTGGCTCATCATCTCACTGATCAGGCGGTCGAGCAGAACAAGCTGCCCAAGCGTATTGGTGCTACCACTGCTACTACTACTTCTGATGCCCCCAGCGACAATAGGCGCAAATGGGATGGAGTCTCAAGCAAGGGTTCAACATCAGTCCGGTCTCAGTCTCAACAGCGAAAGACTGATGACTACCAGAGTCCCGGTCAGCAATCTTCTGGTAGTCATGGGCAGGGTGGGTATCGAGGGAACCACCCCAAGTGCAACCGATGCAACAAGCATCACAGTGGGTAGTGCAACAAGGGTCATTGTCTGAGGTGTAACAAGTTTGGTCATGAAGCAAAGGATTGCAGGGGCGCACGACCTGCAAATCAGAATCGTCAACAACAGCCACTAGCTCCACAGAATCAGCCGCAGCAACAGCAGGGTAATAAAGGATGCTATCAGTGTGGTGCTGAAGGTCACTTCAAGAGGAACTGCCCCCAGTTGAACCAGAATCAGAACAACAACAATAATCAAGGGAACGGGAACAATAACGGGGGTAACAATGATGGCAATGGTTCCAGAGGACGTGCTTTCATGCTGGGTCAGGGTGATGCAAGGAACGATCCCAACGTTGTGATGGGTAAGTTTCTTCTGGATGATTTCTTTGTTACTATTTTATTTGATTCAGGTGCCAATACTAGCTATGTGTCCTTAAAAGTTAGTCAGATGCTTAAACGTACTCCAACACTTTTGAACACCAAGCACATTGTAGAGCTAGCTAATGGAAAATGTTTAGAGGGCACGCACATAGTTAAGGGTTGTAATCTCGTCTTAGCTGGTCAGACCTTCTCTATCTACCTTATTCCTATCGTACTTGGTAGTTTCGACGTCGTTATTGGGATGGATTGGCTATCTCAACATCAAGCGGAGATTATTTGCAAGGAGAAAATCGTCCGTATTCCTCGCTCTGGTGAAGAATCTTTAGTGATTCATGGCGACAAGAGTGGTGCTGTTGTGGGCATCATTTCTTTCCTTAAGGCCCAGAAGTGTTTGCGAAAGGGCCACACTGCTATTTTAGCCCTCGTCACTAACACCTCAAAGAAAGAGAAGAAGATAGAAGACATTCCTATTGTATGCGACTTTCCTGAGGAATTACCTGGTCTTCCGCCTCATTGTCAGGTCGAATTTCAGATCGAACTAGCTCCTGGAGCAGCGCCCATAGCTCGAGCACCCTATCGTTTAGCTCTATCAGAACATGAAGAACTGTCCAAGCAACTACAAGAGCTCTTGGATAAGGGTTTTATTCGTCCTAGCTCTTCGCCCTGGGGAGCTCCAGTGTTATTCGTGAAGAAGAAATACGGTACCTTCAGAATGTGTATTGACTACCGTGAACTCAACAAAGTGACCGTGAAGAATCGCTATCCTCTTCCACGTATTGATGACCTATTCGACCAGCTGCAAGGGTCGAGCTTCTACTCAAAGATTGATCTGAGATCGGGATATCACCAGCTGAGAGTCCGAGAAGAGGACGTCTCCAAAACAGCCTTTAGAACTCGTTATGGACACTACGAGTTTTTGTTCATGCCTTTTGGGCTGACAAACGCACCTGCTGTCTTCATGGACCTTATGAACCGAGTGTGCAAACCTTACCTGGATAAGTTCGTCATTGTTTTCATCGACGACATCCTGATCTATTCTAAGAGTCAGGAGGAACACGAGCGACATCTGCGATTCATCCTAGAACTCCTTCGGGCAGAATAGCTTTATGCTAAGTTTTCGAAATGTGACTTCTGGCTTCGCGAAGTCCATTTCCTAGGCCACGTGATAAACAAGGATGGGATTCATGTTGATCCATCCAAGGTCGACTCGATCAAGAACTGGCCTGCACCCCGTACACCAACAAAAATCCTCCAATTCTTGGGTTTGGCGGGCTACTACAGAAGGTTCATCAAGGATTTCTCCAAGATTGCGCAACCTCTCACCTCACTAACTCAGAAAGGTGTCACCTATCGTTGGGGTGATGCACAGGAATCAGCATTTCAGCATTTAAAGGATAGACTTTGTAGCACGCCTATCCTCTCATTTCCTGAAGGCACATATGATTTTGTTGTTTATTGCGATGCTTCCATCCAAGGACTTGGTTGCGTGTTGATGCAACGTGACAAGGTCATTGCTTACGCGTCACGTCAACTCAAAATTCACGTAAGGAACTACACTACGCATGACTTGGAGTTGGGAGCAGTGGTTTTTGCTCTTAAGATATGGAGACAATACCTGTACAGTACCAAGTGCACCATTTACACCGACCATAGGAGTCTCGAGCATATCTTTAAGCAAAAGGAGTTAAACATGCTACAACGTCGATGGGTCGAGCTCTTGAATGATTACGAATGCGCGATCAAGTACCATCCAGGCAAAGCCAATGTTGTGGCCGACGCCCTCAGTCGAAAGGATACTACGCCTAAGCGCGTGGGAGCGTTACAACTTACCATCCAATCTAGTCTTCCTACTCAGATACGAGATGCCCAGGTTGAAGCGTTGAAAGCAGAAAACATCAGGGCTGAATCCTTACGAGGATCAAGGAAACGATTAGAACAAAAGGAAGACGGCGCTTACTACGTAACAGGGCGCATCTGGGTTCCACTTTATGGAAACTTACGCGAGCTTGTGATGGATGAAGCGCACAAGTCTCGTTACTCAGTACATCCTGGTTCGGATAAGATGTACCACGACTTAAAGAATACCTATTGGTGGCCTTGCATGAAAGCCAACATAGCAACCTACGTCAGCAAATGCTTGACTTGTGCGAGAGTCATGATCGAGTATCAGAAACCATCAGGCCTGCTCCAACAACCAAAGATCCCGACATGGAAATGGGAGCAAATTTCCATGGATTTCGTTACTGGCCTGCCTAGATCTCAATGCGGAAATGATACCATTTGGGTGATCGTGGATCGACTGACCAAGTCTGCACACTTTCTGGCTATCAAGGAAACGGATAAGTTTTCTACTCTAGCAGACATCCACCTAAAGGAAGTAGTATCAAGGCACGGAGTGCCAACCTCTATCATATCGGATCGTGATGCGCGTTTTACCTCTGAACTGTGGGAAGCAATGCACAAGTCCTTCGGCTCTCGTTTAGACATGAGCACAGCATATCATCCGCAAACGGATGGGCAGTCTGAACGCACCATCCAAACCCTTGAAGAATGCTTAGGGCATGTGTAATCGACTTTGGTAACGGCTAGGAAAAGCATATCCCCTTAGTGGAATTTCCGTATAATAACAGCTACCACACCAGTATCCAGGCCGCTCTGTTTGAGGCATTGTACGGATGAAAATTACGATCACCTCTTTGTTGGGCAGAGGTTGGTGACAGCCAAATCACAGGCCCAAAACTTGTGGTAGACACGACTTAGAAGATTGCTCATATACGGCAACGAATGGCGGCAGCTCGCGACCGTCAGAAAAGCTACGCCGATAAGCGCAGGAAACCACACGAGTTCCAGGTTGGGGATCGAGTGCTACTCAAAATCTCACCTTGGAAAGGTGTAGTTCATTTTGGCAAACGAGGCAAACTCAACCCGCGATACGTCGGACCTTTTGAAATCATAGAGAAAATAGGCAAAATGGCCTACAAACTGAACCTACCAGCAGAACTCAGTGGAGTTCACAACGTTTTCCACGTGTCCAATCTGAAGAAGTGTCTGTCAGATGAGACCCTCATAGTTCCTCTTAAGGAGCTCACTATCGACGAGCAGTTGCGATTCGTCGAAGAACCTATAGAGATTAGAGACCGAGAGGTTAAGATTCTCAAGCATACCAGAATACCTCATGTTCGGGTTTATTGGAACTCCCGTCGTGGCCCAGAGTTCACCTGGGAACGAGAAGACCAAATGAAACACAAGTATCCCCAGTTGTTCGAGCAGAACGAAACCACTACTGAGGTCGAAGCTTCTGCGGAATTTCGGGACGAAATTCCAAACCAACGGGGGAAGGATGTGACACCCCAAGAAAACCAGGAAAACCATACCACTTAACTAGCTTCCTCATTGAGTACGTGCTAAATTTAGGGACGAAATTTCTTTCAACTTGGGGATAATGTGACAACTCGTGTTTTAGAACTCTTTTGTGTGCTTTGATGTAACATGTCTGAACGTTATGTGATTATGTGATGCAATGTTATGATATTGTGCTATGTGGATTGTGAAATATATATTATATGTTTATGAGACATGATCACACAACACGAACCCAACCACACAACTCTAACCCGATCGCACAAGCCTTTGGGCTTTTTGCTTCACACCCTTCTCGGCCTACACTTAGTGTACTCGAAACCCAAAAGGGCTACCCATGTGTGGGTTCGACCCATTGTCGTTTGATGCGCATAACCTCATGAGATGAGGGTATACTCCTGATTATTTGCTAAACACTCTAAACACACAAACCCTACTCTCTCATTCTCTCCTCTCAAAGTCAGCGACCACATCTCTCTTTCTCTCAAAGCTCTTTTGATTCGGATCATCCTTTCTATCTTCAACCGGTTAGTGTTTCATAGTTATTGTTTTGTTAAATGTTATTGTGATTTATACTTTCTCATACAATGATTTACGAATGATATATGATTGTTATGACTAATGTGGTTTAGGGTTCATGAAATCGGCTCATATGTGTAGCACGTTTTGAATTATTTAGAGTTCATAATTATGTGTTGATGATCAAGAACCGAATACATGATAATCGGCTGTGATGTGTTATAATTCGAATGAATGTTGTGATGTTATGATAGGGTACATGTTAGTAATCAAGGCCATGAACCTGTTAATGTGTTTGAAGATGTGGTTGATGTTTATGCTATGAATGTAATTAGGGTTCTTATGATTTAGCGGATAAAACATTGGTTTGATCGATTCACATTCAAATTGGAAACTGTTTGATTGTTTGACCGATTTGATGCAAAAGAGGAAACTATTGAATGATTGAAACCGACTGCATGAAATTAGGGGTTAGACAACTAATCGCACAAGGCCACCTTTGATAGCACAAGACCTAATCGGATCGCACAAGGGACTGGTCGCACAAGGTAGTCGCACAAGCTTAGTGCAACTGTCTAAAATTCACAGTACAACTTAGAACTGCATGATCGCACAAGACGTGTGGATCGCACAAGGCAGTGCCGATCGCACAAGTCTTGGGCCACACACACTGTTTGGACTTTGTTATGTTGTTTGGGCCTTAAAGCCCAATACCCAGTCGCACAACCCAGCTGGATCGCACAAGTCCATCCGGACCGCACAAGATCAACGTTTGTTATTGTTTGGGCCGTGTATGTATGATTGGGCTTTCTATTTGTTTGGGCCGGGTGTTATTTGGATCGCACAAGGTTGTACTGATCGCACAACATGTTAGGCCAGGTAGTTGTTTGGGTTTCAACTACCCAATCGCACAAGATGCTATTGGGCTTACACTGTTACTTCAGCCCAATAAATTTTGATCGCACAAGTTCGGGTTTTAAGTGTTTAACTGAATTGTTTATCATGTTCAATGTGTATGCCATGATCATTACATGTTCTTGACTTGTTAGTTCTGTGTAAACTTACGTGCACTACTTGAACCTAGACCTGACTTGTATGGTAACCATGTTAGGACGTGGTTGACCACATATAGCTCAAGTGACCATTTTGTGTATCTGCCGAGCAAACTGAGGTAAGTTCACACACTTTCTAAGGCATGGGATTCCCGGTGGTTGGGAATGGGTTAAAGAATTAAAACAGAGCCTACATATCCTCCTTGGGTAGGATATGTACGGCCATCCTCCTTGGGTAGGATGCCAATATAAATCCTGCGTATTCTCCTTGGGTAGAATACGTACGTTGTAGGATCGTTTTCTGACCTGAACGAGTCGATCAGAAGAGTTTTTCTCAATACGAAAGGCGGAAAAAGACGTATTGAGTTCAATTCAGCTAGAATATCACTATAAACTGTCGTATTATTGATATGATAGCAATTTACAGCGAGACGACACTTCTGCAGCACTTCGTTGCACAAACCGGAACTGTTACAACTAACTTCGCTTGGGAGGTATTTATAGATGTGTGATTCCGCTTGAAAATGTCACATGACATTTCAAACGAAATTAACTAAGTTAATTTCGCTTGAAATGGTACATGACACTTTCAAGCGGAATTAGCTTAAAATACCATCCAAACCCTAGTTTTCTCGAACAACGTGCCCTGATCTAACAATTCTAATATAAGACTCGATACAAGACGAAGTCAGCAGACGCATGCACTAACAGACTCCCCCTCGAATGTTGACGAGTCTTAAGTGTCGAGTCTTTACATCTTCAGTCTTTATCAGTCTTCGGGCTCCTCTTTTGAAGTATCTGACACTGTAAAGCATCCTCAATTCTTTCTTCTCTTTATCAGTAAATCTCCCCCTCGAATGTTGATCTAATCTTCAATTCCAGAATCACAATCTGGCTCTTGAATCTTCTAATTCTCTTGATCAGATCTCTTGATTCCTTAAGTTCATCGGCATCAGCAATTTCAGAATCGTAATCTGGCTCTCCATAATCAGGAACCTGGCTATCCTGCACAACTTCTTAACCCAGAAATAAATTTCACATATTTAAAAAATGACAAAATTATTCTCTGCTTACCACTTGAATACACAAATCAATAAATGATTTTACAAAGTTAATCACTGATGAATAACTTGTAAGAAAGATATTCAAAATATTTTTCTCAATTTAAACAGACTCTCCCAAACCTGCTCATCATGTTTAGCACTTGGAATTTTGAAAATCAGCTCTCCAACATCAGTTGTCGAAAATCTTTTTGAATTTTCAAAAATTTATGCTAAAACACATTGAATTTTTTTTTTTAATATGAAATGAAATGCAGAAATAAAATATTTACAGACACTATTTTTGTGAGTTTGTATGAGAGGATCATATCAGTTTATGAGACAAATCACCAACACCGTTAAGCTTTAAACATTTTAAGCTCTAAACGATTCACTTAGATTGTCAGTATACTGATCCACTTAAATTTTCACACAAAGTTCAACTGTTTCGAGATACGATATTAATGTTTTAGATACTTAAACTTATTCGCGTGTCCCACCTCAGAATATACTCCCGTATCCAGATCCCAATATTCAGTCTTACAGATGAGTATACCACAGATGATATCTGTAAGGGGGTTAATTGCGAAGAACCGTGAGAGCTCAGGTCAGAACTTCCGTTCAGCAGAGAGATGACGGCTTCGACTTTTGGTGTGTCCCCTTTAGAGGATCTTTTCTTCAACAGCACATGATTTGCATTTTGCAATGTTTTATCATTTTTTATGCTGAGGGTATGCTATATTTCAAGCAAGCGTAAAGTATTCTCCGGGGACTAGGCCATTGATTCCGCAAAATCAGAAGTCCCGGGATAATACCCCAGATATCACTGAGTATAAAGATCTAGTATCTCAGAAAGTGGGACCTTTCAAACAACATTTCGGGGGTTACCCATATATCTGAGAGATGTTCCCCACGATATAAGTAAGTTTGAAATTTAGGTTTATATCTCGTCACAATCTACTAAATGTGTAAAAACCTACTGGCACATCATCAGTAAGACTGTTTATCACTTTTTATCTTTCCAATTCTTTAGCATGTTGTAATCGTCCACTGATGTACTATCATTTCCTCTTTTTCTCAACAAAACTCATTTTGATTTTTATCATGTTTTTGCCTTTTTCAAATTTTCAAATGTTTTTGGATTTTCTGAAAATTCTTACTCCCCCTAAAATTCAAAATCATTTAAAGAAATTTGAAAACAAATTGTACAAATAAAGTGACAACTGATATCAAATCACTTCAATTCGCCATCCACTTGGCATAAACAATCAGAACTCCCCATCACAACAAACTATTTTCCCATTATGATTTCAAAACACTTAAGTTTGTTTTAATCAAATGTTTTTTTTTTCTGGAAAATAAGTTTTGTTGACTGATTTTGCCATTTGTAGGTTAAGGGTTCATCATATTGTTTTACAAAATACCACTTGTAAGAATGGTCCAATCAAGTTCAATTTAACCAATACCACTTGTAGGTTGAATTCTCAAGATGCCGATTCCTACTCCTCACTTACCAACCTGGGAGTTCCAGCAAGTCATACCTTCTCAAAAACAATATAAGAATGATGCCGATTCATGCTCCACGATTACCAACTTGGGAGCTCCGGCAAGTCCAGAATTTACTGTTTATAATATGTTCCATCCCTGTCACAAACCTGGGACGAAACAACACTTGGTTTCTTTATTTTCTTCCCGTAAAATTCTTTAACTCCTTTGACCTACCTATCAACCATTTTTCCAAAAATATGTTTCACATTGGAGTTAAAGGCCTTTTCAATATCAAATTCTTTCTTTTCTGAGAAGAATTGATTTGAAATTTCAACTTTACCAACTTTTTGCTTAAAATTTTCAGCCCTCAATGGTGGAAAATTTGCCTCATCCATTGGAGGAACTTAATTCTCACTTTTAACCTCAAATTGTAGCTCCTCTGACTTTGTGGAATCAGATTCATCGCTAGAAGTTAGCTCCTCTGATTTTAACAAATCAGATTCATTGCTAGAACAATCATCAGATTTCTTAACATCCCATTTTTGGTTGTCAAGTTTTGCTCTTTTCTTGTAAAACCTGTTTGAACATTCACCAATATCAAACGTTGAATTTTTGAAAAGTTTAGTTCTCTCAATTGGTGGTTCAAACTCAATCACTTTCTCTTTCAGTTTACGAAAAACTCCTTGTTTTGATTGTATTGCCTTGGAACAATTCTTGGCAATATGACCAACAGTGTTGCATTGGAAACAAGTTCTTGTTTCTTTCATCTGATCACCAAACTTCATCTCTTCTTGCTTCTTCGCAAGGAATTCTTTGTTAGATTGCTTCCAGAATGGGCTCTTTTGTTCCTCCTCAGTAGAAGTACCTGAAATAAATATCATTTTTGATTTAAAATCTCGAACATATTTTTCATTTTTATGATTTTCTGATGGAATAAAACCTAGACCTTTCTTTTTGAAATTACCGTTATGGTTTGGTTTCTTTCGATAACCAGAACCAGAACTGTAACCTTTTTTCTTGTTTTCTCTTTGTTGAACTCTTGAGGTGTATTTTTTAGGTTTTTCAGAAAGATTTACATCTTTTATTTTAGAAATATTAATTTCTGTTAGTTTGAAAACCTTTTTGATCATGTCAGGTTTGACACCTCTTATTGGAAATTTCTCATCAAAATATAATTTGTCAGAATCATTCAATGTATATGCAACTTTGAATGTTTCGTCATTAAAAATAGATTTTGATAACATGAATTCTTTATTGTAAACTCTTTTGCCCTGTTTGACTGTTGACTTTGAGTTTTCAGACTTTGACTCTGAGTTTGACTCCGACTTTGACTTGTCAGTCTTTGACTCCGATTTTGACTCCTCAGTTTCATCGTTATCTAACACATGATCCACTACTTTCTTCATCAATTGAGATTGTTGATCAGTGTCAGACGATGTGAAAGTAACATCAATATTTTCTGGTAGATTAACTGAAGACTCCAACTCCCACTGTAAATTTGTTGCCTTTTCGACTCTCTCTGAATTTGGATTTCTCGGAGAATATCCATTTTCAAGCGGGGGCGGACACTTGTTGTAACTGGCACTGTGTTTCTTACCAGATGTCTTTTCTTTAGTATCCTTCTTCTTTTCTTTCTTCTTTTCAGGAGTCTTTTCTTCAGATTCCTTTTGTTCTTTAGATACTTCATCATCCTCAAATGCCTTCATGCCTTCAACAGTTGGATAAATCTAGTCAATGACATAAGAAGTACATGAGTAACTTTTCAACAAACGATTAACTCTTTCTGTCTCAATCCTTTGTGTCTCCAGTTTCTGTTCAAGCACAGCACACTTCTCAATGTAATTGTTCACCACTCTTTGCTTTATCATGAAAGCTCCTTGAAGTGTCTTCATTGCTGTTGCTTGTTCTTCGCTTGATTGATTATACTGATTCATTGCTTTGTTCAGAACGTCGTATGATTCCTTCAACCTGTTTATGTTGTTAATCAATTCACTGTTTTTCTTCTTTATGATCTCACAGGTTTCACAATTCACAGGAATCTTTCTTGCATCAACTTCTTTATCAACTTTAAACTTTGGAACTTCCAACTTTTTCCTTATCACTGGAACATCTTCATCATCACTGCTGACTGGTGTTTTGACCTTTTTCTTTTTCTTTTTAGCTTTTTCATCATCACTGTCACTCTCTTCCATCATTTTAAAATGAGCAGCCATTCTCCTTGCATAATACTATTTATCATCATCACTATCTTCTTCAACTCGAGCAATAAAGGCTTTGTGATTTGAAGTTTTATTAGGATCATAATCATCCCAACTAAAACCTTCCTAGTTAAACCCTTCTGGTAATTTTTCATCATCTTGGTTTATCAGGCATGCTTTATTATCAGCTGAGATAAATTTGTCCCAACTGAAACCTTCCGTTGGCTTTTTGTTATCCTGATTCACCATACAAGCTCTCTTTGAAGAATCCTCTATTACTTTTCTACCATGTGCCACTTGTGGTTCTTGTTGTTGTTGAAATACTTGATGATAAATGGCCTTCTTGTAGTAATCATTGTTGTTGAACGGATTTTGAGCTCCACTTGCTTCGCGATTTGTGCACTCTCTCTTGAAGTGTCCCTTTTCCCTGCAATGAAAACAAGTGACTTTAGATTTATCAAAACCCAAAGTAGAAACATTAGCATCACGTAAGTCATTTCTTCCTGTGATCTGCTTAAATTTCTCAGCTCGTCTCAACACACTTGCCAAACACCACTTTATGTCCATCAATTCCATTTCTTCAGCATCAATCTGATCGTAATCCTCTTTAGTAAGCAATGGATTCCCGATCCGACCTGTAACAAAACTTCCATATGATTCCAACACGGTTACCAACAAAGACATATGGCTTTTTGCAACTTCTTCAGAATAGTCCTCATCATTCTCCAGATTCAGTACAATGTTGCATTGTAACTTCTTGCCCTTCTTTGTTGTTGAAATATTCGGATCAAATGATGGATATGATGAAAAACTTATGTTACTGTTTGATCCTTTAGAAGAACTTCCAGATGAACTCTTTGCATTGAATGCAGTTTCAACCTTCGGTGACATGTTGGTGGATTTATCACTGACACCACCTTTGTAATAGAGACCAATGTCTTGTTCACCGTCAAAATCTTTCATTCTTGAGATCTTTCTCTATTCCATTTCTTGAGCCTCAATCTTTCCAATGAACTTGCTCAATGTCAGACTGCTAATCCCTTTCTTGTTCCTTAGCATCATGAGATATGTGCCCCAAGTCTCATATGGCAACGCATCAGCCAATTTTTCGATCAACTCTTCATTATCTTTGTCGATGCTTAATCTCTTCATGTTGGCTAACAAATTGTAGTATCTTTCAATTATTTGCTTTGTGCTCTCATTTTTCAACCCACGAAACAGATCAAACTCTTTCTTTAAAAGTGATTTCTTGTTCTTGACCATCTCTTGACTACCAACAAACTTTGATCTTAAATCTTTCCAAATTGAATAAGAAGTTCCATTGTGTTGCAATAAAACCAAGATATCTTCTTTCACAGCTTGTTGTAGTAGACTTAACATCATTTTTTCATCTTTGTATTTCTTTCTATTTTCAACACTCAGATCTTTAATAGCAATAATCTCCTCATCATCAGTCATTGGCCTAACATATTTCATCTCAACACATTCCCAAGCATCTAAGTAGTTAGCTTGTACGCAGTTCTCAAAATTTCCTTCCCAACCCTTATACTCCTCGATGTTCATGAGCTTAGGCGGTTTTTGCATAGTCCCCGTTTCATTTTCCAGCATTGTGTTCTGTGCAAGAGTGATTGGGGTAACTGGGGTAGCGAATGTGTTGTAAAATTCCTCTTCCATGATTCGGTTTTTCAAGAAAATGTCAAACAGTGTTTTCAAACGGAATCACAATCTCAAGCGGAATTTCTTTTCAAACGAGATTACTCTGTTCAAACGGAATCAGTACGTTCAAGCGAAATTTTCTTTCAAGTGAAATACCTTTTCAAGCGGAATACCTAATTTTGCTTGAATTAACACCTTTTTCAAACGGAATACCAGATTGAAGCGGAATAGCACGTTTCAAACGGAATTAACAGAACTTTTCAAGCGGAATACTGTTTTCAAGCGGAGTCAACCCAATTTCTCAAGCGAAATACCGATTTCAAGCGGAATTAAGAGCTAATTCCGTTTGAAGAGCTGCTGACATCATCATCTCGCGCTGATTTTGAAACGGAATTACCGATTTTACCTATTTTAGATCGAATTAAGGTCTAATATTCTCAAGAATTTGTTAAAACACAATTCCGAGTATGATGTGTGAAAATCAAGACATTTTGACCGAGAAAAGATGTTAATTTTGAAAAAGAAGATGTAGAAATCCGAAATTTCAACTGAATTGGGCTCTGATACCACTTGTAGGATCGTTTTCTGACCTGAACAAGTCGATCATAAGAGTTTTTCTCAATACGAAAGGCGGAAACAGACGTATTGAGATCAATTCAGCTAGAATATCACTATAAACTGTCGTATTATTGATATGATAGCAATTTACAGCGAGACGACACTTCGGCAGCACTTCGTTGCACAAACCGGAACTGTTACAACTAATTTCGCTTGGGAGGTATTTATAGATGTGTGATTCCGCTTGAAAATGTCACATGACATTTCAAACGGAATTATCTAAGTTAATTTCGCTTGAAATGGTACATGACACTTTCAAGCGGAATTAGCTTCAAATACCATCCAAACCCTAGTTTTCTCGAACAACGTGCCCTGATCTAACAATTCTAATATAAGACTCGATACAAGACGAAGTCGACGGACGCATGCACTAACATACGTTCGTCCTCCTTGGGTAAGACAACAACCTTAAACTTACTAGACAAAACTCTATCATTAAGTCCCTCATTTTATATCGACTTAATCACCGAGGCCGATGGCGAGCGGGTCATTAATTAATAACACTATTAGGTTTGACAAACCTTACACCATGTCGTTCGAACGGGCGTGTACTAATGGATCATGGCAAACTGTCAATGATGATAGACATTGACGTAGGGCACAACTATTGTTCGTCAGTTGTCGATATGTTAACGGTCTAGTGGTTCACATGGGGAAGCCCCCACTGGTTATGGATATGGATTGGGAAATAACGCGACTGGTTAACTCGTGGTATATGAAACAACTTATGGTTTTCAAAACAAACTGGTAAAACTAACAACCAACTGTGAACTCGCTCAACTTTGTTGTTGACTCGTTGTTGCATGCCTTGAAGGTCGTTAGGTACTTATGGAGCTTGCACAGGGAGGAGTGATCGTTGTGGGACATGGACTGTTGAGTTCCATGTTAAACATTTAAACCTATGAACTTATTACTTATGTTTGGGTTTTACTTTATATGCTTCCGCTGTTAACTTAAAGTGGTTACTTTCTTTTAGACACCAATTTTATTGTGGTTGGTTTTATTTAATTACGTTATTCAATATGATTGGTGGCTTGATCCTGGTCAGTCACGCCTCCAAGCGGTGATACTCCGCGTGTGGATTTTTGGGGGTGTGACATTTAATCATCAAAAAGTAACCAGTTTAGTCCATCAGATATTCATTTTCCAATTATGACATCAAACCAACAGATCTAAGTTTACGACATTCATCTTAAAATCATATCATCTAACATTTTTCCCAAACATCAAGTTCAGTAACATTCTATCCATCCATTCTTTTAAACAGTGAATTACTTGATCATTTCATCAAATCATCCATTATTATGTGGTCATGTAAATCAGTTATCATGCCTCTAGAACCCTCATCATTAATGAACCTGAATCCAAAACATCAATGGCATCCTAATATTTCCTAAACATGGTCACTCAGGAATCATCATCAACACCCTTCATCAATTTACCATTTCATAATAGTGAGACCATATAGATCAAAACAGTGAACAGTACCATTTAATCATCATAGGAACAAGATTTTTTTAACACCTTGATATTATGCAAAGTTTCAACATTCATAGCATGTTAAATCCTTTGACATATAACACAAAATCAGACCCGAAGAGCATTGTGGAATACATATTACGGCTTAGAACAAGTAACGAAGAACATTTATTCAAGAATTAATCATACTGAGAATACAAGATGAGCACAACATCAAACACTAAGATTTCCAACCAGGATTGCGAAGAATAGAAGGGAGAAGGCAGTGTGCGAGCTAAAGGAGAAGAGGATCTTCAATAAAAAGGGACACTTTGGATGAAGTCATGAAGATGATGTTCTTTGGTGGCTGACTTGGAGAAGAAGAATACCCAAAAAGGGAATGTTTCTAAAAGAGGAAGAGAGAGAGAGAGAGAGGGGGTGGCGGCTAGAATGTTTTGTGTCAAAGGTTTTAGGGTTTAGGACAAGACTGGTATTTATAACCCTCCAATCAATGTCGCACATTGCACTAGATGGGATCCAGTTGTCATCTTTTAAGAAATGCCGCACACTTGTTTGAAAGTCAAGTGTGTGGTTTGGGCAAGTGATGGGTGTGCGAACAAGGGAGAGGCCCACACTATAATAGACTGTGTGGTCCAGGTTCATTTAGGCTCAATTGTGAGCATGCCCAATCAAGAAGGTGTGCGATGTAAAGGAGTGTGTACGACCACTCTCTCTCTCTTGTGTGACCAGATTTAATACATGTGTATATATTATATTAATAATAACAATTATCTTTTTAAACATTTATACACACATAATAACATTTAATTCAAATATTAAACCCTTATATTAATATCACTTATACAGGATTACATTATATAGAAATAAAAGGAATGGTACGTAACGGCCCGTGCGGGTTTGTCACATAGTCGGTGCAACCTGGTTCAATGGCATGGCTGGGATAAGAGGGTTTGTGGTAACCGCACAGTTTCTTCCATTTCCCTTGCGTTTCTTCTTAAAGCCAGAGTGAGAAGACAATTTTGTTTTTGTTTCTTTTACCTCCTTTGGCTTTTCAGCAGGAGCCTTGTCTGATGAACCCTGATCCCCTTTGCGTTTGAGGTCTTTTGACTTTACTCTATTTTCAATGAGTTGGCCAGCTAGACGCATGGCCTCTTCGAGAGTAGCCGGTTTACTACCTTCCACCGTGTCCTTGATAACTGCAAGGAGACCCTTAAGTGTACTGCCTAATGACTTGGGTAAGGGGAGTGAATAGATACGGAACCATCTTTCTAAGCTCGTGAAACTTCTTATTGTAAGTCGTGTTCTCACCTTCAACCTGTTTCAAATCCCAGAATTCATCTTCTAAGTTCTTGATTTCATGTTGGGGGCAAAACTGCTCCTTCATAATCTTCTTGAGTTGCTCCCAGGTCAAAGCCACAGCAACTTCCTCACCACGTGTACTTTTCTCGGCATTCCATTAAGTTAATGCATTTCCTAGCAAACGGCCCATAGCATATCGAACCTTATGATTGTTGGGACATTCGGAGTTCATAAACGTACTCTGCATTTCTTCAAACCAACGGAGAAAAGTAGTAGCACCAACGGTGCCTTCATAAGTAGGAGGGCCACAAGACTTGAAATATTTGTACAAGCACTTGGAAGGACCAGAACCGCCATGGTTCTCTTGGTCATCGACCCCCTTGAGGGTTTTGTGAACTTGAGCCATGATGTTGGGAAGGATAGCGGCCATCTCTTTGGCAATGTGAGACATCATGCGATGTCCAGAATTTCCGACACGCTTTCCGTTGAGGTTGCGTTTGGCAGACATCTATAAGGATTTAACAGAATAAGTTGTGCGTTTTGAGTATAAACAAAACCGCCATGGTTCTCTTGGTCATCGACCCCCTTGAGGGTCTGGTGAACTTGAGCCACGATGTTGGGAATGATATCGGCCATCTCTTTGGCAATGTGAGACGCCATGCGACGTCCATATTCCCGACACGCTTTCTGTTGAGGTTGCGTTTGGCAGGCATCTACATGAAATAAAGGTATAAATACATAAAATGGGGGGTATAAATATGAAATACATGAACTGAAGGATCTATTTTTTTGTTAAAGATGAGGGTTTAATCACTTGACTAACTGTAGATATTAAACATTCTGGGATAATAACTAATTACGTTGGACTTTAATAACTTGTACACTAAGGTATTATCTACTTGTACCTTTTAATCCCCACGTCAATACTGACCAAGGAAACTATCGAAACGTCGACAAAAATGAGTAGGTCGTCATGGTACTTTTGTATTTTTTTTAAACATTATAGTTTATAAGATATGACAAGAATATGTAAAAGAACTATAAAATTGTTGTTGAGGGAGAAAAAGTGTAACTAAGTACTCATAATTATGTTAAAACCTAGGTATTTAAGTGTAATAAGCTGAGAGACTAAAATATAATTATTGTTTAAAAGACCAATTCACCCTCATTTTAGAGGTGTATTTATAAATTAAATACGAAAAGGTTCGTATTTTTTGGATATCTTAAAATGCTCATCCATCATGTATTATAATATAGTATAGATATAAGGGTGTAAGGGGTGCTCCACTCGAGATGGAGTAATCCTCTCTTTACCCCAACCAATCATACTCTGACATGTCAATCTGCCAAGCAAGTTTTTCTTAAAAAAAGTAATAAAAGTGTGATTGGTTGGAAGGGAATGGGCCCACCATCAACCCCCTCTCTCTCTCCTCTTCCCTTCACGGTGACTACTCCCCGCTTGAATGGGTTTACCGTGTGGTGAAAGGGGTTGGCGGCGGTATTCCCGCGAACGGCGGTATTCCTGCGAAGTGAATACTCCCCTCTTTCCCTTCACTGATTCCACCCCCTACACCCTATATTTGTTGTGTGTAAGCATGGATGAGGCAACATTGTCCTTCTCCAAGTTCATTTTAAGTTCTTTTTTAAATAACTACCAATCTAAAATCGGTCTTATTAAGGTCTGTATAACTATTAAAAATTTACATTTGATAAGTACTTTTGACCAACTGCAAAATTTTGAGGAATCACATTATTTGCTACAAAGGTTTTCCCATCAGCAGAGGTGAGCCTGAAAGAATATGGAGGTTGAAATGATGGATCCATGTCTCTTTTCCATACCGCACCCCAAATGTTATCCATACCAACAAAGTTTTGAGTACCACCTGCCGCTATCTCCACAGACTGAAAACCACCATCCCCATCTGCATACTCTAGTGCTACGGCAAACCAATTTGGGTTACATTTTTTATCAACTCTAAACGCAATGTTTGTACCTCCATAGCTGCATGGTACCCTACACGCAGCTTGTTAATTCAGCAATCATATAAAGGAATGAATAATGATATATCTTTGAACTTTTTTTATTTGTAGGTGGTTTATCGAAAATTTTATCAAGTATAGTATTAATTTTTGATAGGAAATGTGTAGGAAATTTTGGTAGATCTAATAAAAAAAATTCGACATTCCCATATGACTACCACTGAAAACCGAGTTAAGTATAGTATTATTTTTTTTCAAGTAAATATACTTTCATTTGATAAATATATTTTTTTTCAAGTAAATAGATAAATATATTTTTAGTAAAATTTATATTGTAAGGTCTATAATAAATATATATAAAACTGTGTATTTAGACTTAAAACAAAAGGTTAAATAGTTATTAAAGAAAAATCAGATTACTGAAAAACAAATTATTAACGAAAAAACAAATTATTAAACAAATTAAAAGTTAAATATTAAAATTTATTAAAGAAAAACATTAAACAAATTTAAAGTTACATATTAAAAGTTATTAAAAAAATCAAATTAAATATTAAATGAATTATTGGAAAACAAAATAAAAGGAGTTCAATATTTATAAATTTTGAGTCCTCTCCCCTCCATGTTGGTCAGTTCGCTACCTTAATTGGCCAGTAGCTCCTAGAAACCAATTGATGAAACACAGGTTAACACTATGGTTAATCTGTGGGGTTATTTCTTCTGTGGGTTCAATCTCTCTTTCTACTTGTGAGATGGCTCGGTTCCTGCAAAACAGCAACACCGTTAGTCTCGTTAAGAGGGGAATATGGGGGTTTCCCTCTTAACCAGGCTCCGGCGTGAGAATAAGTACTGTTCCGAGGAGGAATAAACAGTGTGTGTTAAGTGTGAGAATAGAGAGAGCAAGATGCTTTAACCTGAATGATGAAGGGTTCTATTTATAGCCGGAGGGTGAGAGAGGGAAGAGCAGCGATGCCAGCTGTGGTTGCGCGCCAGCTGTCCGACCAAGGGGAATATCCTCTTGGTCTCCTCTGCTATAGTCAGTGTAGTGGTACACGTGGCGCGCTTGCATTTGCCCATCTTGGAGACGTCGTACTGGCATTGTCGGGCTGCCCTTAGATTTGTTACAGGCCTACGTGGCGCCTGGTGACTGGTGACACGTTGTGTCCTTTATGTCGGGTGGAGCATCTTTGGAGCCACCTAGATATTTTCCAGAAGCTTCTAGAAGCTTCTGGATGACTTCGTCGATGTCAGTGCCACGTCTGATGGAAAAAGTGGTGTGGTCCTTGCCATGTTGGCAAGGAATTGGGACCATACCTCTTCAAGTCCCCCCAGTCCAGTGTGCCTTCTAGTTGAGTTGATCGTCTAGGAGGGATTATGGACTTATATGTGTGGTATTTCGTTATGGCGTGAGGTTTTCATGGGGTCCCTAAGAAATCTGCACCTAATGGGCCCACGGCGCGTGGAGTTTGGCAACTTGTATAGTTGAGCCGGGTGGACGAGTGGCGTACCGCGCATGGGTTTTGGCACTTTAAAGAGTTGAGCCAAATGGACGCATGGTGCACCGCGCATGGGTTTTGGCACGTTAAAAAAGTTGAGCCAAATGGACGCATGGCGTGCCGCGCATGGGTTTTGGCACTTTAAAAAGGTTGAGCCAAATGGACGCATAGCGTGCCGCGCGTGGGTTTTGGCCCTTTAAAAGGTTGAGCCAAATGGACGCATGGCGTGCCGCGCATGGGTTTTGGCCCTTTAAAAAGTTGAGCCAAATGGACGCATGGCGTGCCGCGCATGGGTTTTGGCCCTTTAAAAGGTTGAGCCAAATGGACGCATGGCGTGCCGCGCATGGGTTTTGGCCCTTTAAAACGTTGAGCCAAATGGACGCATGGCGTGCCGCGCATGGGTTTTGGCCCTTTAAAAAGTTGAGCCAAATGGACGCATGGCGTGCCGCGCATGGGTTTTAGCTCTTTAAAAAGTTGAGCCAAATGGACGCATGGCGCACCGCGCATGGGTTTTGGCGCTTTAAAAAGGTTGAGCCAAATGGACGCATGGCGTGCCGCGCATGGGTTTTGGCTCTTTAAAAAGTTGTCGTCGAGAGGAAGCTTTGTCTGTCTTGGGAAGGGATGACTGATGTGACTGGCTGGTGTCAGATGAACAGTTGCCTTTTCAGTCACCGTCAGTTGCTTTTCGGCGAAGTGTCAGGTGTCTGTTCACCTGCTTCCGGAAAAAGAGGTGCCGCCTTCTCTCTCCTCTGACATGTCTTCTCCCTGTTGGTTGCTTTTTCGGATTCTGACGCCCCCACTACCCATCGCATTAAATGTGATGGGTATAAATATATGGTGGTTTTCTCTTCCTTCTCCACTTATTCAAAATTTGAATTCCGGAAATCTCTCTTCTTCCTTTATTTTCTATCTTCTTCTCCTTGAGTTCATATGCATTACAGTTTGTTTTCCTACCATGTCTTCTGCAAATCCTTCTTCAAGGAAGAAGAGGAACAAGGGGAAAACTCCTCCTGGCCCAGATCAGGCGATAATAGGGTGGAAAGAGGAGGAATTTCAGAATTTGGTAAGGGAGATGGGTTTTCTCCCTGATTGGGGAGCTCAGTATCCTACTCCTGGTTCCACCGCCATGGATGCTCCTCCCGGTCATATGACTTTGTATGCTGCTTTCTTCCGGGAGGGTAACTTCAGGCTTCCGATGACTCGATTTACTGCTGACGTGTTGAGGGGTTATGGTCTCCACATCTCTCAGATTAATGCCATCGGGCTCCCTCGTATTACTCACTTTGAGTTTGTTTGTATGGTAAACCGTTTAGATCCGACGTTTGAGATGTTCAACGCCTTCTACACCGTTTCATATACAAGTGGGTTTTACTCTTTCAGTGCTCGTACCGGCGTTTCTCCTGTTTGTTATGTGCCACTGAAGAGTCTCCATGACTGGAAGCAAAAAAAATTTTATATTCGCCGGGATGTTGTACCTGTGGACATGCACTACAGATCCGTGGATGAGGGTATCCCCAAAGTTGATGTGGTTGCAAATTTTGCTGATCAAGACTGGTATAAGAGGTTGACTCGTAAAGCCACTCCGATAATCCAGCTTGAGGAGATGGCGTTGGTTGGTGCCGGGATGAGCCTGAAGTGGGTCCCGAAACATCCGTTGGGGGTTCCGGTTTACGGTCATGAGGGCAAGTGTACGTTTTGCTCCGCATCCCTCTTTTTTTATGTTGTATTGTTTGTGCATTGTTCTTTATCTCCGTCTTTTTGTGCAGTAGGTTTCACGTTGTTGAATGTTTTGGATCTTAAGGCACCGGGTGCCATGGTTGAGGCGATACAAAGACCTGATAAACAACCCTGGTTGGATCAGATCCGTGGTCGGTTTTTGCATCCGAGTAATGAGAGTTTCACCGCTTACGTGAACACTGTCTTAGGTGAAGATAGTGAAAATGATGATAATGCATTTGATTCCATTCGAGAGGAAGTTATCGTTCTCTCGAGTGATGGGTCTGGCAGATCTTTGGAGGACCTAACCTCTTGTTCCGCGCGTGCAGGTCCGGCGCAGGGGATTGTGCATGAGCCGGTGAACGAGGCTGTTGGTGATGATTTGGAGATTCCGGTCGAAACTGTTGACCCGTTGGAGACGAGGAGAAAAGCGAAAGCTGACAAGGCGGAAGGGAAAGGGAAAAGGGCTGAAGAAACTTCCACCAAGTCTCCTCGTAAGCGACTTCATACTCCTCGTATCCTTGATTATGTTGTCGTTTCTGATACGTTGTCCGGTTTAGGAGTTGTAGAGAGACGTCCTGCGTCGGACCCTGAGGACCGCGCGACTTTAACAGAGATGATGCAGAAGAAGGCCTTCGATGATAGAAAGCGAAAGCTTGACGAGCAGGCTGCTGCTATGCTTGCCTCGAAGAAGATTAAACTTCAAAAAGAGAATCCTCCTGCCCCTTCTGAATCGGATATTGACATGGGTATTTTCGCTGAAAAACCTAGTGATTTGTTGCAGAAAATTTATGAAGCTTCTGGTATTCGTTTTATTTTCTCCCAACTTGTCTTACATTTTTTGCGTGTTTGTCTTTTTCTTTGAATGTGCTGCTCGTTTTGGAGCAGGTGCCAAAACAGCCAAGACGGGACACAA
This sequence comes from Helianthus tuberosus, assembly GCA_030545235.1. Taxonomy (NCBI): domain Eukaryota; kingdom Viridiplantae; phylum Streptophyta; class Magnoliopsida; order Asterales; family Asteraceae; genus Helianthus; species Helianthus tuberosus. The sequence continues at coordinate 52,621,544 of CM060445.1, read as the reverse complement.
GATTGATATTTCAAAAATTACTCCTCCGGAATCTCCGCCGTCGAGGACATTTGGGTTGTCTCCTCCCCATGAAACTTCTGACGGGAAGAAAAAGGACGATGTGAATGTGGAGCAAGTTGGAGAAGGTGGTGGTAAGACAGGTGGTGATGCTGGCGGTGTTGTTGGTGGTGATGATGCTGCGGGAGGTGTTGGGGGTGTTGATGCGGGTGGTGCTGGTGGTGTTGATCGTGGTAAGAATATTGAAACCGAGATGCAGACCAGTGAGACCACTCCGCATCAGACGATATATACCAAACGCCCGCCCGGTGCTGGTGGTGGTGCGACTTCCGGGGCGGTTCGCGACCCTCTGTTTGGGAAGGTGCATGCTGACTCTTTTGATACAACGAATCCTGCTTGTGATGACCTTCCGCATATCCCCCGTTGGAATCTGACACAGGGTTCCAGGATGAATAATTTGGATAATTGTCATGAGTTTTTCTCTATGTCTCTCCCCCCGGCTGAAAGGATGTTCCAGAAGAGGCGCCGCCGGTTAGAGCTTTTGGATGAGCATGTTCAAGCCGGGGTTAACTTCTGGTCCACTTCACAGGAGATTGTCCGTGAGTGGAGAGAAATGGGGGAAGACACTCTGGAGTTTGAGAATGAGAAAAAACTATTTGCAGAAGAGAAGGAACGGTTCAATGTTGAGAAGAAATGGTTGATCTGGAGGTTAGCTGATGCGGAAGAGAAACTTTCCCAAGAAAAGCAAGCCAATGCTGATAAGCAAAAAAACTGGGAAGCTGCGTACGAGCGTACCAATGTGGAGCTTAAATCTCAACGTGACGCGATTGTTCGTTTGTCCGGAGAGAAGACTGAGCTTGCTGATGAAGCCCAAAAGGCGCGTGTTGCATTTGAAGAGAAGGAAAAAGAGTATATTGCGCGTATTGCTAAGCTGGAAGAGCTTGCGAGGTGGTATGAGACTTCTGAACGTCTACTTCAAGAGAAAACCGTTGAGTGCAACGCCTCTGAAGTCCTTGCCGAGGAGGCGTCAGCTGATTGCAAGTGGTTGCTCTCGCGCGCGGTGCCTCTGGTAATTTCTTTTACTTCATTTTGTGACTTTCGTGAAACGTCCCCTATTCGTGTGTTTCTCGTAGATTGCCGATCGCATCGTCAATTCCCACGAGCTTGCCCATTATATGTATGAGTTGGGGCAAGCTGGTTACAGCAGCGGTCGTAAGGATGGGTACAACGAGGGTAGGGCTGCGGCCCTTAATAAGGAGAAAGAACACCATTTCGAGCTGTGGAAAGAGGATTGCACTGCTGCTTACGCCGCGAAAAGACAAGAGTTTTCGTCTTTGGAGTTTGCTGTGGTTAAAGCTGCGAAAAAACTGGCTCGAAGACCTGATGGTGTCGCGTTGTTAAAGAAAGCGCTTGGCGATGAGGGTGGTGCGACTGGAGGTGCTGGGCCCAGTCATCCCGAATGAGGGACGCCGGCCTGCGCGCCGCGTATGACCTTGGTTGGTCTTGTACTTGACAATTGGATGAACAATTTTAACTTCCTTGTTACGCTTGTGGATATTTCGCTATGATTTGACATTTGTTATGCTAATAGTTGTTTGTTTTTATGCGAATTTAGTTATCGTCATAATATGTGCATGTGTAATTACTTTGATTTAGGTATCACGAATGAATGATGGCGCTGACAGGTTGTGCTGTGTTTATTACAACGTTTTATTCTGTCGTACTTGTGCGCAGGTTGGATCGTGAATACGAAGTGATCGAGTTACAGGTTATTGTGTGTACCCGGCTGTTCTCAGCCTTGGGGGTGCTTACAATGTTTGTTTGTCCTGTGTTCGATGTTTTCGTGTTTATGTGGGCACGAAGTATTTGTTTGGCGTTTGTTAGGCTTTAGTTGTGTGTCTGACCCGGCTGTGCACTTGTTTGTGACAGGCCTTGGAGGTCTACAACGTTTCCTAATGGTCGAGCCATTGATGTTTTCGTGTATGCCCAAAGTAATATATGCAGTTGTGACAAAGAAATTTGCATGATAGAAAGATAGCCAAACACTTCTTGTATAACTATAAATGTGTTGGCGACTTGGCCATTGCGATTACAAGAATTTTCTTCATAGGTAACATTTTCTCAGCTGTTGGGCGTTCCATGTGCGAGGAACCTCCCTGTTGTCGATGGTACGCAGCTTATAGGCTCCTTTTCCGAGCACGGTGTCGATGACATATGGACCCTCCCACTTGGGAGCCAACTTCCCGGGTTTTTCTGCATTTGAGGCCTCATTGTCTCTGAGGACGTATTCTCCCGGGTTGAAGGTGCATACTCGGACTTTAGAGTTGTAATATTTTTCCAGCTTCGTTTTGTACTTTGCTTCATTGATTGCCGCCATTTCTCTCCGTTCTTCTAGGAGGTCAAGGTCGATCCTCCTTTCTTCTTCATTGTTGATTATGTTCATTGAGAGCATTCGGGGCGACGGCAATCCTATCTCCGCTGGAACTACTGCCTCTGACCCATAAACCAAGCTAAACGGTGTTTCTCCGTTGCTCGTTTTGGGCATCGTCCTGTGGGCCCACAAGATGCTGGGCAGTTCGTCTACCCAACCTCTTCTTTTTTCTCCCAGTCTTGCCTTGATTCCGTCGACGATACTCTTGTTGACGGCTTCGACTTGACCATTCCCTTGCGGGTGCGCGACCGAGGAGAAGGTGTGCTCGATGTGTAATTCCTTGAACCACTGTTGAAGATTCTCTTCGGCAAAGTTGGTTCCATTGTCGGTTATTATCTTGAGGGGTAATCCAAAACGACATATGATTTGTTCCCAAATGAATTTTTTGACAACGGCGGCTGTGGTTGACGCGAGGGCCTTTGCCTCTACCCATTTGGTGAAATAGTCGACTGCGACTATTATGAATTTGACGGCTCCTGGGGCTTCGGGAAAAGGTCCGACCATGTATATTCCCCATTGTTGAAAGGGCCACGCCGTGGTGATTGGCACCAACTCATTCTTGGGTCGCATCGTTTTGGGGGCATGTCTTTGACATCCACTGCATTTCCTCAACTCTTTGACCGCATCCAAATGCATTCCGGGCCAATAGTATCCCGCATTCATGACTTTTGCTACCACCATTCTTGGTCCGGCATGTATACCACAGATTCCTTCGTGTACCTCTCTGATCAAATAGCGTGCGTCTTCGGGATCAACACATCTTAACAAAGGCCCGAGGTATGATTTTCTGTACAAAATCCCATCAGCCATCTGATAATGTTCGGATTTGTACTGAATTTTCCTTGCTTCTGCCTTGTTCTCCAGGAGTATTCCAAATTGGAGGTATGTGATTATCGGAGTCATCCAAGACGTTGTCCCTAGTTGAACGACGCTTACTTCTCGCAGTGGCACTGATGGGTTGCTTAAAACCTCTATGCGTACATCTTTTGCTAGGTGCTGGAAGCTTGTAGAGGCGAGTTTACTCAGCGCGTCAGCTGGCTTATTCTCGCTTCTATTGATGTGATGCACTTTGTAGGAATAGAAGGTTTGTAGCAGTGTCTTTGCTTGGCTCAGGTAAAGTGCCATTGTATCTCCCTTGGCTTCATATTGCCCGTTGATTTGCCCTGCCACCAACATGGAGTCCACATGCGCTTCGATGTGTCGTACTCCCATTTTGATTGCCAACCTTAAACCACCAAGGAAAGCTTCGTATTCAGCTTCATTGTTGGTGCTTTTGAAATCCAGACGTAGGTGAACTCATGTTTGTCAGGGTTCACCAGCCGGAGACCAGCACCTGCGCCATCCTCGTTAGACGCACCATCTGTGTATAGTAGCCATGGTTCTTCCACTTGCTGTTTCTCGGCTTTTTCCATCGCCTTGCATTCTCGATCTTTGTCATCCGGTACCTCTGTCATGAAATCTGCAAGTACTTGGCCCTTGATCGCCGGTCTTGGTCTGAACACTACGTTATGACCTCCGAGCTCTATCGCCCATTTTGCTAGTCTCCCTGAAATCTCTGGCCTTGCGAGTATGTTGCGAATATTGTAGTTTGTTAGCACGTGAATGACGTGGTTGGCAAAGTACCTGCGCAGCCTTCTTGATGCATGGATCAGTGCGAGTACTAGTTTCTCCATGATTGCGTACCGGGTTTCTGGGTCGGTTAGAGTTCGTGACACATAATAGACTGGCGTCTGGACACCCTGTCGATCCATAAGAAACACTGCTCCTACTGCTCTGTCGGAGGCTGATAAGTACAGTACCAGAGGTTCGCCCTTGACTGGTGCAGTTAATGTTGGTAGCTTGATGAGGCAGTCTTTCATCTCGCGGAATGCGCTCTCGGCTTCCGGAGTCCACTGAAATTGGCTCTTCTTCATGCAGTTTCGGAGAGTTTTTATAAACGGAAATGATTTAGCTGCGTGATTGGCCAGGAAGCGGTTAAGTGCTGCCAACCGTCCTGCCAATTTTTGCATCTCCTTGATCGTTGAAGGTGACGGCATGTGGTCTATTGCTTGTATCTTGTCAGGGTTCACCTTGAAGCCATCTTTCGTGACAATGAAACCCAGGAATTTCCCCTCTTCCATGCCGAAAGAGCATTTCGCTGGGTTTAACTTGATACTGACTCCGCGCAAGGTGTCAAACGTCTTTTGGATGTTCAGCAACATTGTACTCTCCTCTTTGCTCATTATAACCAGATCATCCATATACACTTCTATATACTTGCCGATGGCATCGTGGAAAGTTTCGTTCATGAGCCTCTGATAAGTTGCGCCCGCATTTTTTAAACCAAAAGGCATTTTGGTATAGCAGTATAGCCCTGTTGGTGTGCGGAACGCGGTCTTGTCTTCATCCTGTACGGCCATCTGTACCTGGTGGTACCCTTTGTAGCAATTGAGGAAACATTTCCATCGGAATGTGGCAAGTGAATCGATCTTTTCATCAATGTCTGGTAAGGCGTAACAGTCGCGTGGACATGCCTTATTCAGATCTTTGTAGTCCACGCACATTCTCCAGCTACCGTTGTTCTTCTGGACCATCACTGGGCTTGCCACCCACGTTTGATACCTGACCTCCCTGATGATTCCCGCGTTTAACAGCTCTATCACCTGCTCTTTCATGGCGTCGTGCTTTATGTCTCCCAAATGGCGCTTAGCATGTACCACCGGTTTGGCTTCTTCCGAGACGTTTAAGCGATGTTCAGCTATGTGCCGTGGAACACCCACCATGTCTGCTGGTGTCCAGGCAAAGACATCCATATTTTGGAACAGCAGTTTTTTTAGCGCCGCGCGCGTCAGATCGGATATTGCAGGTCCTAAGGTTACTGTCTGTTCCGGATATGCGCTGTTTAGCACCCATTTTTCTGCCTCTTGGCGTGCTTCTGGTTTCCTTGTCTTTGCAGGTCTTAGCTCATCTGTTGCTAATACTTCTTTGCTTGCATAGATGATGGCTACTCCTGTTTCTGTTGGGAATCCCACTGCTGAGTGTGGGCCAGAGCAAATCATGCTGAAATCACCTTGGGATTCTCTTCCCAGCAGAATAGCGTGTCTTGAATGTGCTGGCAGCACCATGAATGTGACTTCTTCTGTTCTTGAGTTTCTTCCGTCCGAGAGCAACACTGGGAACGATATTTGTCCTAGAGGAAAAACGGCTTCGTTGCAGAAACCAGTGAGCGGGTAATCAACTGGTTCTAAGCGCGCTTTATCCTCCTGATCGAACTGATTAAAACACTGTTCATATATGATATCCGCAGTGCTCCCCGGATCGATGAAGATGTAATCTGTTTGGTAATGCCCTATGACGCCCGAGATGACTATTGGCCTTCTTTCTCGTGGGCCTCCTCTTACAACAGGGAAAACGACTTGTTTCTCGCGCCATGAGTCATCTTGCGCGCGCTTGTTGTAGTTTCTTCTTGGCCTTCGTGGACCCCCTTGAACCATGTGGGTTTCTAACTTCCGGAGTTTTTTGTTATCTGGCCCTTCTTCTCTTCTTTGAATCTGACGGTAATCACGCCTTCCACCTTTGACCAGGTGAGTTAACTTTTCGTCTCTTAAGGCCCTTTCGATCTCTTGTTTGAGGCTGAAACAATCATCGGTTAAGTGGCCTGTGTCCTTGTGGAATTCACAGAAAAGATTCGGGTCTTGGCCCCTTTTGTTGCGCATTTGTAGTGGTGGCTTGAACCGGTGGTTCTCGGTTGCCAAGACTTCTGAAGGGGTTTTCGTTAGGAGTGTCCACTGCTTCTCTCTGTTTTCTCTTTTCACCTCTTTTCGGTGTGCTATTTGGTTGATCGTGTGGCGCGCATCCTCTCTTACCGGGCTTCTTTCTCTGTGACCGGATGCTTTCCAAGGTTGGTTTCTGCCTTTCTTGTTGTGCCGGTCGGTATGGTTGTAACTACGCTGACGGTGTTCGTCACCGGTCAACTGTCTATCCGACTGCGCGATGGTTTTGGCTGCTTCAATGAAGGTCTCCCAGCCTTTGGGTCCTCCGTCTCTTCCTTTTACGCGCTTGATGAGATCATCACACTTGACAGCCCTCATGAAGTGTGCGCTCATCAACTTCTCGCCTACATCACCGATCTCCAAACATTCTTTGTTGTATCTTGTAATGAAATCTTCCACGCTTTCGTGGTCTCTGCGCCATATGTTCAAACAATCGGCTGGATCCCTGATGTGTCGTCGTTGCTGTGAGAAGTGTGCCAGGAACTTCTCTCGGAAATCAACCCATGATTTGATTTTTCCTGCTGGTAAGCTGTCAAACCAGACGCGCGCTGCGCCTATGAAGGTTTGAGCGAAGAGATGACACCAGGTTGGTAAGTTCCATCCGCCCGTTGCTCCCGTACCGTTAAAAACTTGGAGATGATCGTCTGGGTCTGTCAACCCGTTGTATTTGCCCACGTTGTGTGGCAATTTTGTTTTGTCTATGGCAGCCGTGGCGATCTCTCTGATGAACTTTGAATTCTCAGCCATGTCGTCTGGACGATAGCTTAGAGTGTAATCATGTTCAGCTTTTGGGTCATAACCCGCGCGCTTTCGAGGTTTGTATGCATCATGCTCCGGTGGCAACCTGCTGAACACTGTGCTCTCTCTGTATGTCTCATCGTCATCTTCGAATTCGTCGTTTATGTTGCGCGGACCTAAACGACTCTGTATTGGCCTCTTCGGTTGATGAGAATACTGCACGTAATTACTCTCTGTTTCACCGTACGTATCGCGCGTGTCGTGCGCGCTTGGTCTTCTAATATGTGGCGGAGGTACTGACTCGGGACGTAGATTAAAAGCATTGGTCTGTTGAGGCATGGGAGCGCTCAAAGGCCTTGGCAGTGGAGTGACAAATGCGGACTGGTTTGCTTGTGCCTGTAGCAGAGCTTGCTGCGCGCTGAGTTGTGTGTAAACAAGGTTTATAGACGCCACTTGTTCGGCATACCAGGAAGCCAGAGTTTTTCCTTCGGGTAGCCCGAGTAGTGCAGAGAAGTTTAGTTGTGCTTGGTCCGATGGAGCTAAGGGGCCAACTCCATGGTTCTGAGTTTGCACTGGTGGTGGTGTCTGTTGGACTACCTCTGACGGAGGCTGGAACGTAGCTCCGTTTGTGGTCTGAGTGATGATTCTGGGTGGAGTTTGGAAAGTAGCACCAGGTGCGTTTTGAGTAGCAATCCTGGATGTACTCCCAAAGATGCTGGGAAACTCATTGTTCATCGACCCTTCTTGGATAATTTCGTTCCTTGGACCCCGCTGGACGTGTACGTTGTCCGAAACGAGTTCGAAGGAAGAAACGTCTCCATCTACTTGGTGAGAAGGGTTTTGTTCAGCCATGTTTGACGAGTGTTTTTTTAAAAGAAAAAGAGATGAGAGTGGTTTTGCTAAAAGCGGATGGCGCCAATGATGAAACACAGGTTAACACTATGGTTAATCTGTGGGGTTATTTCTTCTGTGGGTTTAATCTTTCTTTCTACTCGTGAGATGGCTCGGTTCCTGCAAAACAGCAACACCGTTAGTCTCGTTAAGAGGGGAATATGGGGGTTTCCCTCTTAACCAGGCTCCGGCGTGAGAATAAGTACTGTTCCGAGGAGGAATAAACAGTGTGTGTTAAGTGTGAGAATAGAGAGAGCAAGATGCTTTAACCTGAATGATGAAGGGTTCTATTTATAGCCGGAGGGTGAGAGAGGGAAGAGCAGCGATGCCAGCTGTGGTTGCGCGCCAGCTGTCCGACCAAGGGGAATATCCTCTTGGTCTCCTCTGCTGTAGTCAGTGTAGTGGTACACGTGGCGCGCTCGCATTTGCCCATCTTGGAGACGTCGTACTGGCATTGTCGGGCTGCCCTTAGATTTGTTACAGGCCTACGTGGCGCCTGGTGACTGGTGACACGTTGTGTCCTTTATGTCGGGTGGAGCATCTTTGGAGCCACCTAGATATTTTCCAGAAGCTTCTAGAAGCTTCTGGATGACTTCGTCGATGTCAGCGCCACGTTTGATGGAAAAAGTGGTGTGGTCCTTGCCATGTTAGCAAGGAATTGGGACCATACCTCTTCACCAATCATTTTTAAATGATTCCTATATAATAATTTATTAACTTCCTAGACCACCTACAAAATAAATGAATAAAAAGCTTTATATCATTCTACCAACTATTTATAAGATCTTGGCAGAAGGATATCCCACAACTTTAATACGTACAAGTCACTGAGCATAGACTCACCTTTGGTAACTAACATCTACTTGGCCAAGTTGTCGTAGATTGTGATCTTGGCCAGGGTTCGCCATGGAATCAAAAGCAAACCCGCTTAGATCAAAATGGAACGGGACATCGTTACATGCCCCAGGACACTCATCACTAATCGTTACCGTAACTGGTTGACCTGAGCAGTATGGTTGTCGGGTACAAAATATCTGCTTATGCAAACCTTTTTATTAATTACATGTTACATTAAATGACTGAAATACAAATTTTGAAACAATTAACTGTTTTTAGTATGTACATGCCTGAAAACAATGTCCACATCCTTTTCCTTTTAAAAATATATTTGCATTTCCTGCTGCTATCATCGATGAGAATGGTGGATACTTCACATCATCCTCCCATCCACAAGCACCTCCTGCTCATAACCGCAAACAAAAATAAAAAATGTTACAAACTATAACAGTTCTAGGATTTTTACTTTTTGTCTCCATACGATTAGGGGCGGAACCATGGTATTATGAGCCGTAGCACGGGTTACGGTTCAACCCTGTATTCGTAGTGCTTTTTTTCCGGTTTTATATAAAGGATACCCCTAAAAAATACGTGGATACCTCTTCGGGTTTTATATAAAGGATACCACTAAAAAAATACGCGGATACCTCTAAAAAATAGGATACTTAATATTACTAAAATCTCATTTTTTATATGTCCAAACATTTTTCAACCCGAAAACTTGTAGAATAATTATGCCCTAATGATAAAAATAAGCCAAAATTAACAATAATAAAAATTGAAAAGAGACCCTAAATATAATTAAGAGTAAATTTCTATTTTCGTCCCTGAGTTTTGTCAATTTTAACTAGTTTAGTCCAAAAATCTAATTTATAACAAATCCAGCCCTGAAGTTTGCATTTCTTAACGCTTTTCATCCCTAAGGGTGCTTTTTCATTTAATTCTTAGGGATGAAAAGCATTAAGAAATGCAAACCTTAGGGATGAAAAGCGTTAAGAAATGCAAACCTTAGGGATGGTTTTGTTATAAATTAGATTTTTGGACTAAACTAGTTAAAATGGACAAACCTCAGGGACGAAAACAGAAATTTACTCTATAATTAATAAAGTTAACCCAAGATCCAGAACGATATTATAGTTGAATAAGTGATCTTGCTCGTCTTATGGTGGAAACCTGAACACATAGTTCTTGTCCTTTGGTTTATCGGGTAGTGAACTGGAACACATATTTATTATTGTTTTTTTTTCTAATTGCACGGTAAATTTTTTTCGAGATACCCCTAAATTAATGGGCTAGCTTCGCCACTGCATACGATAATCAAAATAGTCTGCAAACTGTCTAGAAACCAAACATATGTTTAAAAAAGTGCCTATAAATAAAAAATAAAATAAAAAATTCAAAAATCAAAACAGGCTGGTGCATATATCATCTAATATATCTTGAAGAATTTCATTCATTACCACTTCCGGAACCGGTTTCATCGCCATACCATGTTGCCAAAGCAGATGCGAAACCTTTTTGTCCAAAAGTGTTATTTCTAACACACAAACAAGAAGAGAGATTTAGTAAAAGAATGGTAACGGCAGTAAAAGGAATCGAAACCATTGTATTTGACAATTGTTGCTGGTGAAATGAAATGGATGAGGAGTTTCAACCAAACTTTGAACCAATTTATAGCACCTTAAGAGTATAATGTAATCATATATTTAATTGTGTAATCATATATCAAGTAAATATGATGACATTTGTTTCATTGTCTTTTCTTACACTTATATGAGTAAAATGAAAAAAAAAATGGAATGGAAATGAAAAAAATAAATAAATAACGTTTATTACTTTGTCTATATTAAATACTGGTCAGCCAACCAATGGCGGAGCTTAGTGTAAAGTGGGGATACACCCGTCCCCCGAATGTTTCGGTTAGAAGTGTAAAATTTTCTATTTTTTGTCTGAAAATTTTAAAATTATATAGGATTGTGCGCCAATTATTTTGCCTAAATATTCATACAATATACAAATTGGGTCCCATTACTTTCCGTTCCCTCCGAACTTTTAGTCAAACTCCGCCACTGCAGCCAACACCACATTGTTTAAACAAAAATCTTATTGGATAAATTTTATGAGAAATGTGGGAGTACTCGACTACAAAATACGAGACATGGCATTAAAAAAAAGACGTGATGGCATGGGATAAAGTCTCTACCCCAAAAAAGCTCGGTGGGCTCGGCATTTGTAAACTCAAAACAGTGAATGAGGCGCTCTTGGCAAAGTGGGTCTGGAGATATAGGGTGGAAGATGAAAGCCTATGGAGAAGAGTGGTTATGGCTTGCAATGGATATAGTAGGAAGTGGTCGTGTCTTCCCTCTAAACCGGGGATGTCGGGAGTGTGGAAAAACATCACGAGGATGGAGTCTAAAGTGTTGTTTAAGGGTACAAGAATTCACAGTTACATTAAAGGGGTCTTGGGGAACGGGTGTAGTATTCGTTTCCGGATCGACTTGTGGATTGGCGACACTATGTTTAAATGGTTGCATTTATTCGTGTTAGATAAAAATAAAAGTTGTTGGGTCTGCGACCGTTTACCGGCTGACGCGGGGGGGGGGGGGGGCTCATTGACCTGGGAGTGGATCAGGTCTTCGGTTGAGTTGGATGAGCTTGCGGATAGTTCGACGGTTCTGTCGGTTATTGTTCGAACGTCGGAGAAGGATAGGTGGCGCTGGACTCCAAATGTTTCAGGTAAGCTTTCTACTTGTTCTTTTAAAGATATGGCTTCGGAGCCGTCAAGCTCGGAGATTGTCTTTTCGGTGAAGGGATGTAAGTGGATCCCTTCAAAATGCAACATATTTATTTGGAGGGCAGTTCTCGACCGTATTCCGTCTAAGCAAGCATTGGCTAGGAGAAACATTCCGGTTGGCTCTGAAGACTGTGTTCTTTGTGGGGGAGGTGCTTGAAACCGTTGATCACTTATTCACGACTTGTTCTACTTCTTTCCGGGTCTGGAACCGTATAAGTGAGTGGGCCAAACTCCCACCGATTATGCTTTTTCTTTCATGGATCTGTTGGATTATCACAAAAGTTTCGGCGGTAACTCGAAGGCTAAGGAGATTGTCCGTGGGCTAGTGTTGGTGACTTGTTGGTACTTATAGAAATCTAGGAATTCGAAGATCGTCTCTAATGGTAGAGGTGAATGTGCAAATATCTTTGGGGAGGTGAAGTCTCTTAGTTTCTTTTAGTTAAAAAGTAGGTCCAAACATTGTAATTTAGTTTGAAGAGAATGATGTAAGTTTCCTTTGTACATGTTGTAATAAGTTTTTGGTGCGGTTCTACGCATTTTTGTCAGACCGACCGATTTTAATGAAGTTTACCTTTAAAAAAAATCTAATGTCAAAAGCCTAGGAAGTGATCTTGACCATCCATTTAGTTGATCAATGGCTAAGATTAAATCAGGGAAATTGAAAAGGAAGAAAAGAGGCACGTGAGTTTGTTTATGGGCATTCTAGTCAATCCAAGCCAATAGTTTCTCTCTCCTCCAATTCCCCCCCATTTTTTAAACGTTAATAACTCTTTCATACGACATCATTTTTTTATAAAAATTGCACCAAAAAAACGAGCGTTTTTTTATCTTTAAAACGAGTATACTATTGCTATATTTAAAAAAAAATTTAAAACCCAGTTGCGTAAAACGCAATAGAAAAACCCCCAGTATCGTAAAACGCAATGAAAAAAAAACCTAAAAAATGACATTTTTCTAAAACGCAATGCACCAAAAACACAAAGAAATGACTTATTTGTAAAACGCAATGGCCAGAAAACACAAAGAAATGTCTTATTTCTAAAACGCAATAGCCTAAAAACTCAAAAGAAAATGTACTTTATAAAACGCAATGGACTAAAAACCCATAAAAATGTGTTTTACCTAAAACGCAATGCACCAAAAACACATAAAAATGTGTTTTACCTAAAACGCAATGCACCAAAAACACAAAGAAATGTCTTATTTGTAAAATGCAATGGCCAGAAAACACTTAAAAATTACTCATTCTAAAACGCAATGGACTGAAAACACTTAAAAATGTCTGGGAACTGTCTGTGACTGTGTTTTACCTAAAACGCAATGACTAAAAACACTTAAAAATGTGTTTTTTTCTAAAACGCAATAGCTAGAAAACACATAAAACTCTCATATTTTCTAAAACGCAATGGACACATAAAATTGTCTGGGAACTGTCTGTGAAAAAATGAGCCAATCTCTGGAAAATTAAATTTTCTGATGCATTTTTATTACAGCAATTTAATCAGAAAAAATGAGCTCAACCCCAGCCAGGGGCTCTGCCCCTTGGACCCCGCTACCGGGGGCGCTGCCCCCGGACCCCGCCAAGATCGTAAAACGCAATGATTAAATCAAAAACCCAGATCGTAAAAATGAAATTAAAGAATTTCTTAACTGGATCGAAGTGATTTCTTCAACAATTGACGAATTTTGAATGATTGAAACACTTATCAGCGCTCGAATCGAACGGATCGAGTGATTATCTTCAAAATCACCAGAAAAAACGAGATTTTGTATGAAATTAAACTGGGTTTTCTTCAAAAAAACTGAAGAACACGTTGATCGGGTGTTTGAATCATTGATTGGTGATGAAAATCGCACTATAATGTAGTGATTATTGAGATAGAAAGTGAAGAAATGGTTGAAGATGGTGGGTTTTGAAAAAGAAGAAGAAAGGGCTGGATTGACTAAAATACCCTTTTTCTTTATTTTAAATGTTGTCACATGTCATCCTCTTATTGCTTCTTATCCTTCCTAGCGAAATTAATCTTCCTATTTGATCTTTTTCCCTCACTACTCATATTTATCTTTATTCTTCTTTTTATTATTTTGCTTTTTTCTTCCACTCTATAAAAAATATTAAAAAAAATATATATGAAGACTAATCAGTTTGAAACAAATTTGTAAGATTAGTTTGTTTTTCCTTAAAAATATGGGGGTGTGAATGGAGATGTGATGTAGAGGTGTTTTCTATGTTTTTTTTTTCTTTCTTTGTTCTTTTTTTTTTAATTTTGGAATTCTCTCTCAAATTTAATAATAGGATTAAGGATGGAAAATTGGATATGAGTTAAGTTGTGTTCATTTTCCTTAAAAAATCATAGTATGTCCTCTACTTTTTTTTTCACTATGTTTAAATTTTTATTATTGTGGTTATCAAATAACTCGTTTGATGTGTGCGTGTATATTGTATTATGAATTAGGCTGGAGGGTGTGGGGGTGCTACCCCGCCACCTCACCATGTATAGCACCCATATGGGCTCCATCACCACACCCTCCAAGTGAATGGGGGGGGGGGGGGGGGGGGGGGGGCGCCATGGCTTTGGCTCCATGGTGGTAACGCCAAAGTTGAAGCATTCAGGTGGGGCCCACTAGTTTTAAACCAATCAAATGTTTTTTTTTAATTTTGTTTAATAGGGGCCTTATCCACACCATGTAAATTAAAGGGGGCTCCATGGGTGAGGTGGATCCAAGGTGGAGCTTAGGTGGACTTGATAAAGCCCCATGGGGCTCCAACCACACCATATAGCCTTAATACAAATGGATTTAATGTATCAAGTTAATAAATATAAGAGTTTTTTTCCAAAATAGTGTTTCTTAAAAAGTATTTACCAAAATTGTGTTTTAAAAGTTAGTTGTGTCTCTCCTCGTCTCATTAAATAAAAACTAATTCAGAAATTTTATTATTTATTTCAACGCTTTATTTTTTTGAAAACCCAACGAAAGACTTCTAATTTATTACCTTTTTGTAATATTTTTTTTGTTTTTATTCGATCAATATAATAATTTCTTTTACTCCAATCAATCCATATAGTTTTTTATATCTTGTACCAACAATTTATAATTCTTTTCTTTTTATTATTATTTTTTCAGTGAACTCATATTAAATAAGAATCTAAATCTAAATATATTAAATAGTGAAATAAAACATCATAATTTTATTAGTTGCTTATATTCAAAAATGATATTTTAAGAATTTCAACTATTTGATAGAAAAAATTACTTTTCAATCTTATCTAGGCTAATATGGTATTTCTTTATTGTTAATTAAATTAAAAATATATGATGTATTTTTGAACAATTTAACTACTTAGGGGGTGTTTGGGATTCCTTTTTAACCTCTAACTTATCAAAAGTCCTTCTCAAAAGTGAGAAGTTAGAATTTCTAACTTCTCAACTTCTCAACTTCTCATTTCTTTTAAGGCTTTTAAGGCATAAAAGGACTTTTCCAAAGGCATAAAAGGACTTTTTCAAAAAAGTGTTTGGTATTCCTTCTAACTTTTTAGAAGTTAATAAGTCAAAAAGCCTCCAAAAGTCCTTTTTAAAAGGAATCCCAAACATGCACTTAAAGTCATATCAATTTGTACAAAACAAACACCAGTTTTATTTTTATTCATAAATTTTTATAATAACTTATATCTATATCTATCTTTACTTTCTATAAAAGGAGAAATCCCAAATGGCATAAGAAAAGCTGATTTGTCAGCAGGAAAGCATGTCCAACAAGTCTTTTCTTATGTCATTATTACATCATAATGCCTAATATTAAAAGACTTTAAAATTCAAAGTTGGCCCACATCCACCTTTTTCAAAGATGCGCCCATTTGTATAATGTTTTATACTCAAAGGTCCGCCTTCATTCATAATTTAAAGTATTGATGTTTATTGAAAATTCAAAAAACCTCTTCTCACATTCAAAATTCTGGCTCCACATTCAAAATTCAAACCATGTATATTCTAATCCTATAAATAAGATATAATTATCTGGCTACACATTCAAATTTCTCTCGCTCGTATCTACATATAAATTTGGCTCCACATTCAAATTTCAATTTATCTCTCTCCTTTATTTTTGCAATCATATCTCTCTTACTCTAATGCATAGCTCTCATGATTGAGCCGGTTAATCTTCATATACAGTTCTTTGTTCCAATATCATTGTTCCTACATCGTTGTTTCTGTTGGGATTCAGTGGTGTCAAATTTACTTTTTATCAAAACGGGTTTGACATATTTTATTTATTAAATATATAATTAATAAAAACGCAGCGGAATAAATATAAATAATCAACACCAAATGTGAACCGAATAGGATCATAGTTACAAACATGCAAATACGATACATAAAATAATTAATCTACCGATGAGAAAAATTATACCCTTATGGTTAATAATTAACCGTGTGAGACACCGAGGTACAATGAACGGGTGCTAGACACTAACACGAACAAAGAGCGAGGCGTCTCGTGACGGCACCGGAACACGATGGTGGCAGCACTTGACTTGACAGAACCACAAAGCAAAGAAACTCTTTTTTTTTCTTTGGAGTTCAATCGCACAAAAAGAAAAGAGAAAAACTCTTTTTGGGGTTTGAAGGCAACTATATTTTTGTGATTGTCTCACAAAATGAATTCCCTTTTGTTTTTGTGATCCCTTATGGCAGTGGACTAGTCAAAAGGAGATCCCTAACATAAATTATATATAGTAATATATTTAGGTTAACATCCCTAATTACCTCTTAGGCCCCGAAGCCCAATATAATAAGTTCAAGCTCAGAACGATACGAAGCCTGAAAAAAAAAGTTTAATTAAATAAGTAATTAAACGTTACATTATTTATAGCCCGTATAAATAATAAATCCCGTTTTTCGTGGATATATAATTATTTTAGATAATTATATATTGCGTTCCGTTAATTGTTCGTGATCACTAGTTAACCAAATTAAGTGGATTTAATGTTCGTTGCCCAAGGTCTAACTCTTACGGGTCATAGCTCGGTCAGCAGCGTTGACTTATCGGACCCGTACATATAATTCCAACAATCTCCCACTTGGACGGTCTTCGATAAAATCCTCAACGCAGACAGTCAACGGCGCTCTAGCTGCACATGGCTGCCCCCAACAAGGTATGACACTTTAAAGTGATTAACCAAAACACCTTGCTATTAGTAACAACTTACTATTGCAAGACAATAGACTTATGGTAGTTGTTGTCATTCATCATTTCTGTAAAAGACATAAATTGAATCAATGAGACATGGATTAAGTTCATTCTCAAATGGTGTTCAATTATTATTGTTCTCGATCAAGAGTCAAAGTGGTCCGAACAAACACACAGTAAGTTTGGGTAAGGCCTTACACTTCACCAGTTTGAATCAACGAGGGCGCCACAATGTCTAACTGTTACATGTCATGTAAGAGTACAGAATCCCATATCGACTACATACAACTCCCACTGAACTTCAGAACTATTCCCAATTAAAGCCTTTATGACTGGCAGTTACGCGACAGCGGTTGACAGTAATCAAAGAATAATCATTGGTAAACGGAAGTTCTAATATGTATCTCAAGTCAAAGGATACTAAATGAGTATACCAATATCAAATCATCTTATGACTTAGATCCATGAAGATGATTTGATGCGAGCTACATCCAACGTCATTCTCAATGAGGTCTGTGAATTTAGAAGTCAACTCCTTGAGTCCAAAGTCAAAATAGTCTTAATTCAGAATCGTTCCCACGAGTCTAACCGACTACGGATAGTTTAGAATGCAAGATTCACGGATTAAACGTATTAAAATCGAACAAAGTTATACGATTCAGAATTGCATTTAACTAGTAAATCAACAATGAATTCAAAAGTACAACTGTTAAAAGTTCGTACATCCAAGTACTAATTCAAAACATACTGCTAGCTAATCTAAGCCCAATAGCACACATGTGCTGATCATGCTTGTCCTGAGTCATGGGCTTAGTAAACGGGTCTACTAGGTTTTGATCTGTGTCCACTTTGTTTATCACGATGTCTCCACGTTCCACAATTTCCTGTATATAGTGGAACTTTCTTAGAATGTGCTTGGCCCTGTGATGAGATCTGGGCTCTTTGGCTTGAGCAATAGCACCCGTGTTATCACAGAATATCTCGATGGGTTTCTTAATGCTTGAAACCACATCAAGGTCGGTTATGAATTTCTTCATCCAAGCAGCCTCCTTTGCAGCATCCGATGCAGCTATATATTCAGATTCGGTGGTTGAATCCGCCACCACACTCTTCTTGTAGCTCTTCCATGAGATAGCTCCTCCATTTAGAGTGAATACAAAACCTAATTGAGAGCGAGAGTCATCTCAGTCAGTTTGAAAACTGGCAGCAGTGTAACATCTTACAGTGAGTTATTCTTCTACTCCTCCAAATACTAAGAACATATCTTTAGTTCTTCTCGGATACTTCAGAATGTTCTTAACAGCAGTCCAATGGGCGATGCCAGGAGTTTGCTGATTACGACTAGTCATGCTTAAAGCATGCGAGACGTCAGGTCTAGTACATAACATAGCATACATGATAGAACCAATCGCTGAAGCATATGGAACTGCTTCCATTCGCTTAATTTCAATGTCCATTGAAGGAGACTGCGATTTGTTCAACACAGTCCCTTTAGTCATAGGAACACCTCCCTTCTTGGAGTTTTCCATCTTAAAACGTGTCATCATTTTGTCTATGTATGTACTTTGACTTAGCCCAAGAAGTCGCTTAGATCTATCACTAGAGATCTTGATTCCTAGAATATAAGCTGCTTCTCCAAGATCGTTCATTACAAAACAAGTTCCCAAATAGTGTTTAAATTCGTTAAGCATAGGGACACTGTTTCCAATAATCAGTATATCATCCACATACAGGATGAGGAATGATATAGTGCTCCCACTAGCCTTTCTGTAAACACAAGGCTCATCTTCATTTTTGATAAAACCAAACTCTTTGATCTTTTGGTCAAAACGAAGACTCCAGCTACGAGACGCCTGCTTGAGTCCATAAATGGACTTATTCAGCTTGCACACCCTATTAGGCTATTTTGGATCAACAAAACCGTTTGGCTGAACCATATAAACATCTTCAGAGAGATGCCCATTGAGAAAAGCGGTTTTGACATCCATTTGCCATATCTCGTAGTCATAGTACGCGGCTATGGCAAGCAATATCCTGATCGATTTGATCATAGCAATGGGCGAGAAGGTTTCATCATATTCAATACCCTGAGTTTGAGTAAAACCCTTCGCAACTAGCCGTGCTTTAAAGGTGTGTACATTTCCATGCATATCGATTTTTCTCTTGAAAACCCATTTGCTCCCTACTGCCCGAGATTCGGGGGTTAGCTCAACCAAGTCCCAGACTTGATTATCACGCATAGATTGCATCTCAGCGTTCATGGCTTCCAGCCATTTCGCAGATTTAGGATCTGAGATAGCAGATTTGTAGTTAGTAGGTTCGTCATTAGACTCATCTACTACCAAGACTTCAGCACCTTCGAGATGCCAAAGGTATCTGTCAGGTTCTTTATGAGTCCTGCTACTTCTGTGAACGCCTGTGTTCATGTCTGATTCATCAGCAATAATTTCTTGTTGTTCAGACGTTCCGACTTCATCGGCGGTTGTAGTTGGTTCTCGAATTTCTTCAAGATCAAACACATTATTTCCAGTTCCTCGATTAAGAAGTTCTTCCTCGAGAAAACGCCCCTTTCTTTTGATGGAAATAACATTTGCATCAGGATGGTAGAAATAATATCCGCTTCTTTTATAGTATCTGACGAAAACAACCTTTTCGCCTCGAGGATCGAGCTTATCATCAGCATCACTTGTGATGTTTGCATCACATCCCCATACTTTTAGGTATTCCAAATCGGGTTTACGCCCATGCCATATCTCATATGGGGTTTTGTTTACCTTTTTAGTCGGAGCCAGATTGACAATGCGGGCGGCAGTCATAAGAGCATGACCCCAAAAGGAGTGAGGCAAGTTGGTTCTACACATCATCGATCGAACCATATTAAGTAAGGTTCTATTTCTCCTCTCGCTCACGCCATTAAGTTGGGGTGTGCCAGGTGGAGTGGGTTCTAAAATTATTCCACACTCTTTGAGATGATTGAGGAACTCTAAGCTGAGGTATTCGCCACCTCGATCTGATCGAAGTATTTTTATCTTTCTAGTAAGTTGGTTTTCTACTTCGTTTTGAAACTCTTTGAACTTTTCAAAAGTTTCATGCTTATGCTTCATAAGATAGACATAAGTATATCGACTATAATCGTTGATGAAAGTAACGAAGTATCTTTCATGGTTCCTTGTCATGGTTCTAAAGGGCCACATACATCAGTGTGAATGAGTCCTAGCAGACCATTGGCCCGTTCACCAACACCAGTGAAGGGATGCTTTGTGAGTTTGCCAGCTAAGCAAGATTCGCAATTATTAAAGGAGTCCTGTCCAGTGGATTCAAGAATCCCCTCGGATTGGAGCCATTTTATGTGTGCCTTACTTATGTGGCCAAGTCTACAATGCCATAGAAAGGTTTCATTAATACCAGCTTTGTTACGCTTAGAAAGATGATATATGTTATTGCATGTTTGAACATCAATCTCATAGATACCATTTCGAGGTTTAGCCTCAAAATAAAAGACATCATTCAAGTAGGCAGAAATAGAAATACCATCAAAAACGTACTTGAAACCTTGTTCAAACAAAAGGGAAACCGAAATAATGTTTCTCGTTATACCAGGTGCAAACAAACAATTGTTTAAATTAACTACAAGGCCGGAAGGATATGAAAAATGAAATGTGCCAGTTGCAAGAACGGGCACTCTTTTCCCATCACCAACAATGAGTTCCATGGCGCCTTGTTTCAGCTTCCTCCACTTTTCAGGCTCCTGCAAAACATTAGTGATGTGGTAACCACACCCGGTATCAAATACCCATGTGTTGCTAGAGATAGTAAAAAGCTCAATAACATAAATGAGAATACCTAAAGAAGTGCCAACGTTATTGGCCTTGTTCGCCTTCAGCTTGGCTAGATACTGCCGGCAGTTTCTTTTCCAGTGCCCCATTTGGTTGCATTCAAAGCATTGACGCTCCTGGGGAGGGGGTGGTTTAGCAACCTGCTTGTTGTTGGTGGTAGGTTTGGCAGCAACAACAGCCGTTTTCTTACCTTTGCTATAATGAGCTTTTTTCTTGTTGTTGGGCTTCTTAACACCACCAGACTTGACCATCAAAACTTGGTTGGTTTTATGTGGAATGTTCATCTCGGCCATTTTTGAGCATATCATGTAGCTCAGGCACAGTCTTCACCCAAGCATTCATATTATAGTTCATAATAAACTGGTCATATGAGCTAGGGAGAGAGTTCAAGATGAAGTCCGCTGCTATTTCATCTTGCAGGGGATAACCAAGTTTGTTCATCTGATCAATGTACCCTTTCATCTTAAGCACATGAGTACTGACACACGATACTTCTTGCATTTTACAGCTTATGAGCTGCTTCATGGTGTCATATCGCTCCTCTCGGGCTTGTTTCTGAAACATGCCTTTCAGTTGCTGGATCATGTCATAAGCATCTTTATCTTCCATGTTCTTCTGAAGTTCAGGAGACATGGTGGCTTGCATAAGGCAGGCTACCTCAATGGCATCCTCGTTATGCTTTTCCAGTGCCTTACGAGCAGCAGTAGTGTTACTTTCAGGCTTGGTAGGGACTGGGCATCTAAGATATATAGCTTTTTCGCCATCTTAAGAACTATTCTCAGATTGCGGTGCCATTCGAGAAAGTTGGTGTTATTCAGTTTTTCCTTTTCAAGTATAGACTTGAGAATGAAGGAGTTGTTTTCATTAGACATCTGTTACATAAGCAAAGAGATTTTAATTAGTATTTTCAATGTATATTTCCTTATTTAATTAGTGACCCATTACAGTAATTAGAAAAAGGAATGAGAATCTGGCTATGTCAGTAGTAAAGACAGCTGTGGCATGCACTTTAATAAGTGACTAGGCAGACTGACAACGAGTGTCAATTGTGAGAATTGCACAACTCTCGAGTATGAGGCCGCTAAGACAACTCTTGTCTATGCATTGATACGTTTAGCCTCATCAATGCCGACTTTCTACTTTCAAGACAGCTGGAGCATGTGGTGAGAAAAGAAAAAGTAATAGTCATCCTAAAAGAGGTACGTGTGGAAGGGCCGGATGTGTCAACGAAACCCTTGCACCTTGGAAGGATATGCTAGACATCAAGTGTGGTGTTGTGGCTCCAAACACTGATGGTTCGCTTTTACGTTCCAAGTGTAGCTTGTGATAGGTTGGCATAGACTATTGATTTTAAGTATGGGCTAATTTAATATTTACCAAGTAGGGTCGTAAGAGGCAATTTTAGTACATATTTAGTCGTGACATCTTGATGAACCCTTTCATCTCTCAAGACACTTAATTTTAAATAACCTATTAAAACTAAGTTTGTCGCGACTTGTATAACCATATAGAAGTTAATAGTTTTAAAACTATTAAGTTATGAGTTTTAGAAAGTTAAAATTTGTTAAATTTCACAACCTCTAATGGTTATTAATTAAAATATACTATTTGTTTTGTAACAAATATTTACAAGTTGTAAAAATCAATTTAGAACTTGTTATAATTGATTGTGAACATTTTAAAACACCTTTTAAAAATTTGGTATTAGGTTGGTTGTAATATAACAATTTATATGATAAAAGCAACCATAATAGCAAAAATAAATATGTAAATCTTTAGGCCATTTTGTTTGATCTTACTAGAGCCAAATAACAAGACCAAACTGGGTCACGGGGTAACAAACAACCACAAGGATGGACCTAGTGCATCTAGTTGTCTTTAGCAACTCCTTGATTCCTGTAATGTCTTCATTTTTGTCTTCGGGTCTTCAACTTTATATTATAATATAAAAATATAACAAGAATTGAAACTCTAATCTATTACAACTTTGAGCCACAAAGTGGGCCAAAACCATAAAACAAAACAATAACAAAAATACAAGTACATGGTCAGCCAGATTTACATATTCAACACAATCATAATGAAGTGAGCAATCTTTTGGTCGAATAAAAAAAATAAAACTTTTGACCAAATAACTTTTTGCCCAAGAAATATTTAGATCTGGAACTTTAAACAAGTTAAAGTTTGAGATCTATAACCGGTTAAAAGGACCGCTTCCGATTTGCATGTTGTAAACGTGGCTCTGATACCACTGTTGGGATTCAGTGGTGTCAAATTTACTTTTTTTTTTATCAAAACGGTTTTGACATATTTTATTAATTAAATGTATAATTATTAAAAACGCAGCGGAATAAATATAAATAATCAACACCAAAAGTGAACTGAATAGGATCATTGTTACAAACATGTAAATACGATACATAAAATAATTAATCTACCGATGAGAAAAATTATACCCTTGTGGTTAATAATTAACCGTGTGAAACACCGAGGTACAATGAACGGGTGCTAGACACGAACACGAACAAAGAGCGAGGCGTCTCGTGACGGCACCGGAACACGATGGTGGCGGCACTTGACTTGACAGAACCACAAAGCAAAGAAACTCCTTTTTTTTTTCTTTGGAGTTCAATCGCACAAAAAGAAAAGGGAAAAACCCTTTTTGGGGTTTGACGGCAACTATATTTTTGTGATTGTCTCACAAAATGAATTCCCTTTTGTTTTTGTGATCCCTTACGGCAGTGGACTACTAGTCAAAAGGAGATGACTAACATAAAATATATATAGTAATATATTTAGGTTAACATCCCTAATTACCTCTTAGGCCCCGAAACCCAATATAATAAGTTCAAGCCCAGACACGATACGAAGCCCGAAAAACAAAGTTTAATTAAATAAGTAATTAAACGTTACATTATTTATAGCCAATATAAATAATAAATCCCATTTTTCGTGGATATATAATTATTTTAGATAATTATATATTTCGTTCCGTTAATTGTTCGTGATCACCAGTTAACCAAATTAAGTGGATTTAATGTTCGTTGCCCAAGGTGTAACTCTTACGGATCATAGCTTGGTCAGCAGCGTTGACTTATCGGACCCGTACATATAATTCCAACAGTTTCATGGAAGCTCTGTTTCACACACTCACATTTGACCTCGGCTTTGCATATTCAGTCTGTTCATCTGCGATTACAGCTTTTTGTACTTCACAAAATTTTTCCAACGTCATTGTTGCAACATCGTTGAGGGTATGTTTTTTTACTCTGATTTTCAATCTTAAAATTTGAACTGATCTGTTCTAATTCTCTGTTTATATTTCAGCCTAATCAGAGTTGTTTAAAATTCAAACAATCAGTTGCGGGTTATTTTAGGTTTGTGGATTCTTTTAAACTGTTGATATATGTTGATAATATTTATTTTACGGTGTTGATATATTTCAGCTTTTTTTTTCGAGCGAGCAGTGGGGAGTTCTTCTGCATTGTTTTTGAAGTCTGAAGTGCAGAAAGTGGAGTACTTCTTTATGATAAATGAAGAAGTTAATGGTAATTATGAGAACCTGTTTTTTTTTTTAATTTTATTTTTGTTCTTTCGGTGTATTGATATTTAAGCTTTTACTACGATTATTATATCCTTCTTTTACATGAGACTTGAAGAAATATACAAGTTAAATAACATATCTGAATTTGGCTCCACATTCAAGAGTTAAAAATGTCATGCGGGCATCGCAACACACCATGCGGGGGGAAATGTATGCAGGATTTTCCTACATCCTCGGAGGGCTACAAAGTGTATATCCTAGCCACTTCGGCAACCCTCCACAGTTTCCGTTTGGAGACACAGGTATGTATGGGCGGGTTCATCTGGAACACGCCACCATAATGGTAATGATGATGAGGAGTAGGAGGAGGTAGGGTAAAACAGTTCAGAAACTAATGTTTTATGTTATTTCTATTCAGTACTTTGTTTGGAATTTTTAAACTTTATGTCTGTTTTTAATGTTTTAAGTAGTATGTTTGCTTTGTTTGAATAACGGATTTGGTTGAATTATCTAACATTTTGATCAAATGGTAATGTTGGTTATTTTAGCGAGTGACATAATTGGCAGATTCATAAAGAAATGCACACAGAGTTGAGACGACTTCAAATCAAAGTCTACTCAAACGAGTCAACTTAAACTCTGAGGGAGTACATCTTTCCCTTTTCACATTATTAGTTTAGCTCTTCATAATTGCTTAACTAATATGTATTTCACATTGAGGACAATGTGAAGTTCAAGTGTGGGGAGGGGTTTAAAAGGTTTTAAACTGTGTTTGTCCTTAATTGTTCTCATTTTTTGTATATATTTTCGAAAAATAAAACAAAAATTGTCAATTTGTGTACTTTAGAAAGCATCAAATTTGATAAAAAAAAAAACGACAAGCCAAGTTAATTTTTGAAAAAGATAACTAAAAAAGCGTGATAAAACAAAATGAAAGACTTGCATGTTTATCTTTATATTTATACCCATTCTTTCCGTTTACGTGAGCATATTTTTGATCCTTTACAGCTTTCTTGTCAAATGCTTCTTTGTTTTTGTGGAAAATGAGTGAGCCGGATGGTTTATGTAATTTAGAACTTGTCATTTGTATACTTTTTGAAACCATGAATATGTGAAATTACATAGAAATGATAGAGGCATTTAGGATAACCCTTTGTCAGCCTTTTTCTTTGTTTATATCCCGCATCCAACATCATCCATTAGTTCGCCATGTTGAGCCTATTTTCCGTATTTTTCTTAAACTTTCCCCAAAATATTAAACCTACTCACCCAAATTTAACCTTTTCTCATTCACCCTTATTTTCGTTAAAAATTTGGCCATAAGCTTTCTAGTCTATAAAGTTTCACTTTAGTACTTTTTCAAAAAAAAAAAAAAAAAACCGTTTGTCAAAACTCTCTAGGGAAATTAAAGAAAGACTATCAAGAATGAAAAATAGAGAGTTGATGTATAAATAGAATAAACTCTGAAGACCTACACAATAGTTTAGCAACGTGTTCAGAATTGTAGAAAATAAAGTACCAAGTTTTAACCTTTCTTGCTACTTTCAAATATCCATTCCATACCCTAAACCTTAGCCTATCAGTACAACCCATCAAAGACCTCTTGATTTATGCTTTTCACATATTAACTGGTGGAGATTAGATCTTTTGACAAGCTTATGATATTGCATGATTCATTGACTAGGCATCGAGTGTTTTACATACACATTATATGTATGATTCAGAAATTTAAACCGAGTGTGTGTGAACATCGTGAGAAATGTAAAGATTTGCATGCTAAGTCAATCAAACGTAGAATCATTGCTTTATGGTTATCATTTCATACATCCAACAAAGCTTGTTTGTTTTAAATCTTTGATGATGACTTTTTGAAAACAAATTTTTCCACCAAACAATTAGTAAACCTTGTAAATATTCAGAGTTGTTTCCGTATTTTATTTTAAGTTTGCTTGAGGACAAGCAAAGTTCAAGTGTGGGGATGTTTGATACACGTTAAATTATACATATTTTTATACCCCAAAACACTTCCGTTTTAAGCGTTTTTAACCGAAAACACAACGTTTAGGTGCCAAATTCGGTACTTCTATATTTTCAGGTCTTAAACAGAGCATAAAGGAAAATTCTGATGAAAACGGACAAAATCTGATGCATTTCTGATTAAAATGGCAAAAATCTGATGACTGCCAGGTATGGCACGACCATGCCATCCATCGGCACTACCGTGCCGATGCTCCGATCTCGGAAGCACTGCCAGTGCGATCAGGAGTGCCAACTGTTTCTCAGGTCGCACTACCGTGCCACCTAAAGCATGACCGTGCCAAGGCTTAACCAAGGCTTCTGACCAACATTTCTGATGACACGGCACTACCGTGCCGATCTGATGACCTAGGAAACTTGTCCACTAGTCCCCTTGGCTGACTCGGGATCGCTGAAACTGACGTCACCCGACAACACCTGACACACGACCGTGCGAAATTGGCACGACCGTGCCGATGAAGAAATCTCCAATAAATACAGCCATTCGCTACTGGTTCAAGTGTTGGGTTTTTCTCCATGTTTCTGGGCGATTTCTGGGTTCCGAAGCAGTCCTGATCAGACCCATTTGAAGCTTAAAGATCGAGTGGAAGCATAACCGATCCAACCCATCAATTCCTTGCTTGTTTATGGTTTGATTCCTTGTTCTTAAAACATGTATTCTGATCATTTTGCAAGTTATGAGCTGATGTTAGTTTATGTTTAATGTAGTTTATGTAATAATAGTTATAAACTTGTTTCTTGAATATTCGTTACATTGTAATCTTATTTGTATGAAGCTTTAGTACTTTTTCATGTTTGAATCTTCATGATTATATAACGAATGTTTCATTGATATTGAGTTCCTGATTATGTTTGATTATCTTGGATAATGAATCCGTGGTTAGTGGGATTGTAACTATTTCTTGATTAATCACTTGTTTGTAGACTTTGTTTACACCATGAAACCAGACCAGGGTATTGGTTTTATACAAGATATATCTTATTTTGATTAGGAATGCTTTCTTGCACGTAAGGGTTCTAACGAATTATATGGTGTTGATTACATGTTCTTGAATGTGGTTTATGATCCTTGTTTAGTAGTTTTGGTCTGAAATTGCTGACATGATAGATTTGTGTTTAAGACTTGTAAAGGTGAAATTGTTTGTTATATGATCTACATAATTGCTTATCCTCGTGGCTGTATTGTGACCATCGGTATTGCTTTCTTTGATAAGTGAGATTAGGAATCCAGACCCGGTAAATAACCTATCTTTAAAGGTTCGCATGAATAAATATCAATAGCTCGCTAATGAATGATTTTAGGTGGTTAACATGTGACCATCGCGTTAACTTTCTGAAGAATCATAATGCTAGAAATCCAGACCTGGTAACTAGCTGTTTCGAAATTGGAAAATTGATTAAGTGCTTTTGTGACATATCTGATATAGATAACATGTTTAGGATGTTTGTAAAACAAGATAATAGTATATTTATGTTTTTGTTGTAATTTAGATAACTTAGTTAAACAAGCATTCACTTTTCCTTATATCTGGTAAAATAATGACAAAGATTTAGTACATTATAACGCCCGTGTTCCATGGATCGATATCTGGCTCTTACCAATACTTTGCTGCATATATGACGGGATACACTTGTCCTTTGTTGTGTGTGTTTTAATGTTAAGGTATAAACCATTTTTATAAATATAAAACGCACTTCGCTGGGCGCGTGAGGATACTGTAAATATATGTATATAACCGCCCGCACCAGTATCCACTGGTGAGTTCAGGTTAACCACGGGTGAGATCACTAAGGTAACCACTGATGCAGAGGGAAGTCCCCAGAACCAAGAACAAGGGCATCTGCTAATGAAAATTTGGAGATACCTCCTCTTTCAAAAGCAGATACAACCACCTCTGGTGGGAATTCAGATGATCCTATTAAGTTAGGTGGGAATTCAGATGATCCTATCTAACTTGGAAAACAACTGTTGCTGATATGAAAGATCAATTGAAGTAGTTGGTGAATGCTTTCAAAAGTCGACCTTCTCATCAGCAGTTATGCCAAGAGCTTTGGAATTCGGTACAACCCATTCTTGCAGCTCAAAGGGAACTGGCTGAGATTCAACTTAATTCCCACATGAAGCTAATTATTAATAAATTGTTCGCCGCGAAACAACCATCGGTCAAACCCACGTTCAAGTAGATCCTGACCGTAATAATTCAGGTGGTTACCTTCAAGATTTAATCTCATCCGTTCAAACCCAAAAAATTTGGCAGTTTGTTTTTTCAACCCAAGTTAAGTTTTGCTGTGTTTTCTGCATGTTTCTCACTACGTGGGTACGCTCCCTCAACCTTGTCGGTTCATCTTGGATAACTTCTACATGGTAGTTAGCATACAAGATGTATATATATGTCCGTGCATGCTTTGCATTACATCCTTTTCAATAAAGCATATCACTGTAAGGTGGTTACATATTTTATGTGTTTATGATGTTTGTTACGTTTCGATAATAGTTTCTTATTTAGTTTGTTTGTTTTGCTTCAGTTATGATCGATGGATAATGCTGTGTATGATGAGGATTCAATTACGGGGAAAAATGCAAGTTGTTAATTTATATGGTATTATGTTTATTTAACCATGTTTGTTCATTTGAATAATGATGCTTTGTTTTTCAGTTTGCTGGGTTGGACAGCGTTGAGGAAATGAAACAGCCAGTAGATATGAAGTCTTCTAATATAGTTGGAAATGTAATATCATTTTGTTTTGTCAAGTATTGGGATTTACATAGCATTGTGTTTTTAAATATTATTTTTGTGTTTGTAGGAATCCTTTGTGTTATTATAGTAAAAAATCATTGACATGCCTTTTTTGTCAGGTTGTAGCTGACGAGTGTGTGGATGGTCATTTGCATAAATTTTCTTATTGCTCTAATGAGAATGTACATATTTAGAAGCAAGCTTATGATGAAGTTTCTGTTATTATTTATGATATTGTGTGTTACTTAAAATCATTGTTTTATTTAAAGCTATTGTGTTTTTTGTGATGCTTTTTTTGCTTTTTTTTTGTAATATACTATGACAACAGTGGTTGACAGTTGTTTTTTTTTCTTTTCCAGTTGTTTTTTTTCCTTTTCCAGGTGGTGGCTGACAATATTTTATCATGTTGTGTATTTTTAAAAATCATTGTGTTTTTTTACAGATACTGTGTTTTTTGGTTTATTTTTGTAATATACTATGACAACAGTGATTAACAGTTGTTTTTTTTTCCAGGTTGTGGCTGACAACATTTTTGTGGATGATTATTTTCAAAAGTTGAGTGAGATATCTGATGAAACTGGAGATGTATGTAATAATTCTTTTATAACTGTAAGATAACATTGTTTTAGTTCAACATGGTAGTTTATTTTATTAATGAGTATATTGTTTTTCAGTTTGAAGAATTGTTTGGAGTACTTCCTGACTCGACTATGTCTTCAATCGGATCTGCAAAGGTAAATCGTTTATGTTAAAGTATGTAAATTATTTTGTTAGTGATAGTTGGTGATGTTTATGCTGAATCTTATTATGTTTGCTTATATTTTGTTTTGTAAATTTCAGAACAAATCTAAAGGCTTTGACTTGGAGTTTGGTGCTTTGGTTGGATGTCCTGACAATTGTATAAAGAATGAGATCAACAAGGTTGGTTCCATATCTATATGTTTAGTTGTGTTTAGTTAATATTCTAGATGAGTGACTGACATATTATTCTCTAGCCTCGTAATTTCAGAAGAATTAATCAAAGGGTAAAGGCGCTGAAGAATTGGAAGTGGGATGAGGTGATTGAAATCGACAGTTTTGGCAAAGATTAGTTATGTTGTTTTTTTATGTATGATGATGGTTATTATATTTTGGTAATGATACTGTGTTGAGTTGGAGTTTTTTTGTGTGTATTTTCCTTTCCCTTAAACATGCATGTTTTTCTTTGTTTGTAATATTTTCGTTATAATTTAAAGGGTAATTAATATTTTCATTGATTCATGCATAGTAAGCCGTGTACCAGTTTAAGTTTCCCATGTTTAATTAATAGTTTGTGTGTTTATAGTAATAACTGTATGTAAACGTGTGTCTCTTCAGTTTTTTGTATGACTGTATTGTTTCCCGGAGCAATTTTTACATCATGTAACCGTTGCTGCCATTAATAGTTCCGAGTTCGTGACCATAAGCCTTTTATATATATATATGCAGACATTTCATGTATATCGTATCTCAAGTTATTTAAGTTTTTCAATGGCTTCATCAAGTAATCAAGGAGAAGATTTGAAGGAACTGTTTTATAAAGCAGTGATGGAAGAATTGGAAGTTGAGTTAGAGTTTTCTAAAGATCTAAGGAAATGCTTTCATTCTTTGAAGACTGGAGTTGGCTCTCGTGATGATGTAACTGAGACGTTGCGTTTATTGCCTCCAACTGTTGTTCGTGACCTGGCACTTTTGAATAATGGTGAGAGTGGGAACAAAGATGTTCAGTTAATGGCACAGATGTTAGAGATATTTAGACAAGTTAATGAGTCAATGGAGTTGAAGCGTAGGTTTTTACTTTCCTTATAAGTAGTTTTGTTAAGTTTAGTGATAGTTGTTGTTACAGTGAAGTGGTTTGTATTCAATTATTAAGAGTTATTGGTGGTATTTTTATTTTAATGGAATGTTTTGATTTGTTTCTTGAAAGTTAGTCTGGGTGAATTGTGTTTTTTATTATGGTCGTTTTTTTATTGTGGTTATTTAATCATATATAATTTCAAACATTTAATTTAATATCTTCAGTTTAATTTCTTCGAGCGACCATCTGGAGAATTGTAATTGATTTGGTTTATTTTGATGTTAAATTGTGCCTGAATATAGAGTTGCACACATGAAAAAAACACTATCTATATCATAAACATCTAACTTTGATAGATCTCATCTATCTTTATTTAATGGTGTTAGCAATTGCTATGTTAATCAATTTAAAAATAGTTATTTAAAAGTTTTAAATTGTGTGAATTAAATGTAAGAATATAAGAGCAGTTGTAGTTACTAATCGCAATCGAATAAAAAGTCATTATTATCTTAAATATAAACATGGTTATTGATGTTCTTAATAGGGATGTAATGCAATGGTTCATCTCAATTGGATAGGCGGACCACTGTTTTTGGTTCAAACATCTGTTAGGCATCAAAATGTTTTCAGAAAATAAAAAATCCATCATTATAAATAGTTAAAATGAAAATTTTTCATAAACCTTAAAAGTCTGACTTAACCACTGTTTTTGGTTCAATCATCTGTTCTACTAAATGATGTCCACTGCTGAAAGTCAACCCCTGTTCTCTCATTTTCTTGATAATCACTGTTCTTCAAAATCAGTGTTTTATCCACTGATATAGCTATCCACTGATAGCTAAAATCACCCACTGCCTTCATTTTGCCCGTTGCAACCACTGATATTTGTTTCATCAATGGTTCCCTAACAGCTGTCCTCCATTATTCATCCTTCCATCAGAGGTTGGCACGTGGTCAGTTCTTAGCCATCAGATCTTTGTAACCGCTGCTACGTCAGCATTCACTTTTTCACTTTATAAAACCATGCCCTAAACCCCCAAACAGGGTTTTCACTCGAATCGAATTCAAAATTCCTTTCTCAAAACAGTTTTCCCCCAAAACAAATTCTCCCACAACCTTCATCGTCTAAAGAAAATTTTTTCAACTCTTTTCAATCATGGTGAAAAAGGCCAGCAAATCTAAAGCAAAGGAGCCAGCCACGGTTGAGATTCCGTACAAATGGTCTCACAATTACTTGGGTATCTTTGAAAAACCCAGTGACACCAAAACCTTCGATTCCATCATCGACACATTATCATCCACAAAAACTTTGCTCACTTGCAATGCAACCGTCTACATCGATACTCAACGAGAATTTTGGAAGAATGCCACTCTTGAGAAGGTGGACAAAAAGGTTGTTACCATCAACTCCACAATAAAAGGTGTAAAAATCTCTATCACACCTCAAGCCATATCTAAAGTTTTTGAGCTCAACGATCTTGAAGGTAAAAATTCTTTTCCGAAAACAGAGTACCAAAGAGATTTTCTTGAAAGAGGGTATAGAGAAGAGATGAAAATAGATACTTTACAAAAGGGCAGTTTTCCATCTGCTACAAGGTTTTTATTTCATACCCTCCTTATGTGTGTTTCTAACAAAACCACTGCCTTCAATGAAATCCCGTTGAAGATACAATATCTGGGTTATGCTATACTTCAAGATGAAAATTTTAATTATTCCCAGGTAATCTTCGATAATTTGGTCAAAAATGTTGAGAAAAAGACTTTTATATTATTTCCAAGATTTTTGAGTTACTATTTTGATAAAAAAAAAAAATCAAAAGATAATGCCCGTGTACTTATACAGGGTCCTCCTTTTCAAATAAAGAGTTTAACTGCTGAAACATTCACAAGAATGTTAAAACCTACAAAAACACAAGCAGAGGTGCCTGAGCAGATTTTACAGTGAGTTTGGATGATGTTAATCATATATACCCGGACAACAGTGAGTTTGGATGATGTTAATCATATATACCCGGACAGCGGACGGGTAAACTACTAGTTAGAGTTATGGTTGAAGCAAGATACAAAGACACACAGGCAGACATCAAGGGCATAAAAGAATGCATTGCAAAGTTAACTGGTACTACCCCTGCACCTGTGTTTGAAAAAGACGATGAAGATGATGCTGAAAAAAGGGAAAAGGATTCCATGAAAAACTTTGGCAAACCAACACCAAGGAATCAGTCAAAACAAAATCCAAAGCCTGCCAAGCAAACTTCTGCAAAATCTCCTGGAAAATCTGATACTGGTAAGAAAAAAGGGAATTGATGATTCCGTTAACAAACAGACAGATAAGGAGATTGAACGAAAGCAGAAGAGGAAGCATACAAAAGAGGAAGATGAAGTGCTCAACATTGGAACTTCAAATAGAAGAAAATCACAGAAAGATAACGAATCTCCTATTGTCATATTTCCTAAACCAATATCACCACCAGAAAAACCAACCGCTGCTGCGAAACTCAAAACCACTGCTGAACCTAAGAAGTCAGATTCTGATACACCTAAAACAAAACTCTCAACAGAAAAACCACCTGTCAAAAAGCAGAATACAAAATCCTCATCACCACTGCCAACCTCGACTGAAACAATTGTTGATGCAACAAATGTTCCAGCATACGTTAAGACAACAACGGTTGAGACACCAGTTGTTTCAACAATTGTTAGTCAATCCACTGATTCTACCGAATTTCAATTTCCATCACAATCAACCCTTACAGTCATGGTACCTTTTTCTTCCCTAACTCCTTCTTCTCCAAAATCTGTTTACACAAGAAAGAGAAAATTCATGGTGCATGAAGAAGAGAAGGAAGAAAAAGATATACCCGCACCAATTCCGTTATCAGCTACTCCGTTCATTCAAACTTCACCCAAACCATTCGTCCCACCTCCATTAACAAAGATCAACCCATTGGCAGTAACTTTCCCTCTGGAACTGCTTGCAGTTCAAGATGAAATGACTCAATTTTACACAGAGGATGATCCATCCAAAAGAACCTTCCCATCTCTTCAGGGATTCAAAACTCCAAAGAATATTTATGAATATCTGAAGCTAAAGGGCAAGCAAGCAGAAGATAAGGCAAATGAAGAGTGTAAAGGGCTAGGAGACATTAAGTTATCAGCTCGCATGCAACATTGGCTTGGTGAAGTCAAGAAGTTGGAAGATTTTGCTAGAGACCTGAGTAAGAATATGTCAAATCTGTCACCAAATGCTGAGCTAGAAAAGACATTAAGGAATGATTTCTTGAACACTATCATGGAAACCAAGCCCTACGAAGCCTACATGTCTGATTTCAAAGACTGGCCCATTGAGGCTCTTAATGAGGAAGTTAATAGAATTGAAAAGATGAATAAAGATCCTCAAATGCCAAAATCTGCTCCCAACTGGAAACAATACAAAAAGGTTGAAGTGGATGAAGTGTTGAAGTATAAGAGAATGAAGGCAAAACTTGTAGCAGCTAAGGTTGGGACAGCTAGACAAATTGGAAAATGGACTAGGCAGTCTATTGATCGAGCTTACAGTAGGTTAGAAGAGCGAAGAAAGACAGATCCATCCCTTCCTAAAAAGCCAGTATACAAAGATGAAACGACTGTTACACGTCGGCAGACCGTTACATCTAAAAAGTTGTTCTCATCAGCAGATGTATCCATCGCTGCCTTGAACCAAAGAAAAAGACAACAACTGATGGATGAGGAAGATGAAAACAGGTATGCTGAGTACAGAAAAGAGTCTATCAGAAATCAGTTATGATATGGATTGGATGATGCTTCGTTGCAATTACAAGCTCAAGTTGCTCAAACACTTCAGAAGTTGGTAAGCAGGCCTCAATCGCCAAACTCCTCTCAAATAAAACTTCTCCCAAGAAACCCATCAGACCCAAAAATACTACAGTGGATGTCTGACAAACAGACCCATGAATTGACTTTGATCAAGTCTGATGGTAGTGTTGAAAAGATATCAAGGGAGAATGCACTTGGTCTGAATCCAGTTGACCTCCAAGATCTTTTAAACCTTCAGCTTGATAGGGATGAAGATGATACTGATTCCTTGGATTTTGAGCTCCAATTCAAAGGGCAAATCCGGGAAATGTTGATGAGAGAATAAAGATCTGCTGATTTCTAAAATCTGCTGATTCCTTGATTTAGTTTTTCTGAAAGTTGTTGAGGCAGGTGATTGTGTGTTTGTAGTTAACGTTTGTTGAACTTTAAGTTGTATTCAAATTCTATGAAGTACGTATGTCTATAAAAAGTTTATATTGTCTTTTTGGGTAAACAGTTAAATTGTATATAACTGATATATTAACCGATAATCTATGTTTATAGTTATCTTTTAGCTATAATAGATAACACGTTTTGGTACAATATCTATGCACGTATCTATATGTTCTATTAATATGTGTTATGTATGCTTGTCTAAGAAACGACTCGTGTTTGCAGCTCTCATTTTTAATGAGAGTACTAAATTCTTTGTTAATAACATTATTCTCTTAACATCTGTTTACTAACCTTTGTAATTTCTGTTGACTGACCTTTTTAACATAGGTTAACTAACATGCATATCTGTTTACTATCTATCCATCTGGCAAGCTCTGTTGAAGATAATGGATAACATTTTTTAGGAAAGTCTGTTGGAAAGCAACAGAAGTTTTTAACAGTTAATAGACAACAGTAGTTTGCTATCAATATAATGGAATTGCTGTTGAATAAACCTATTGACCATTAGTGTAAATCAATTTTATAAGTCTGCACTAATTATTTTTTTACTCTCTGTCAATATGGGCTATGCATGGTTTTCTAAGAAATGACCCGTGTTTGCACACGGGTCTTACCGCTAGTACTATATAATAAAAGAAACCAATAAAAGGACACTTGTCATTATTCTAGAGCATCTACTATTACTTAATCGTAGATAATTATTATTTAATTTAAATTATTAAATTTAATATATGTTTCAATCATTTAAGAAATTACGGATAAAATTCCATAAATTATCTTATTATTCATTTATATTAATTACTAGGTTATTATTCTAGACCATTTACTCTTACTTAATTGTAGATAATTATTATTTAATTTAAATTATTAAATTTAATATTTGTTTCAAACATTTAAGAAATTACGGATAAAGTTTCATAAATTATCTTATTATTTATTTATATTAATTACTAGGTTAGAAATTATATCTTAAGAATTGAAACAAATATCGAGCATTTTCATAACCAGGGTGGAGGGAACGATTTTCTTATTTATATTAATTACTAGGTTAGAAATTATATCTTAATAATTGAAACAAATATCGAGCATTTTTATAACGAGGGTGGAGGGAACGATTTTCTTGCTTAACAAGTAATTTATTTATTTATTTAATATATTTAAAATACAAGAAGAATAATAACTACATTTATCGTACTAAGAAATTTTTCCAAAAACAACCATCCTTTTAAGATGCAACTCAAGTCCATATATTTAAATTTTAAAGTTATATAACTTAATAATTAGCAATAATTTATACTTATCTAATTAATTTAAATATTATTTTGTAGCTATAAGTGTATCTAATTAGCTAATTGCTATATGCCTAATCTAAACATTTCAACAATATTTTTAGAACTAATAAATTAAGACCACTGTTATTTAAATAAAAGAGTTAATTACATAGTTAGTCTATGTGGTTTGCATAAAATAACATACTTAGGTACTAATAGTTTAAAATCACCTTCTAGGGTATTAACTTTTCATTTTATAGCGTTTGGAGGTTTTAACTTCTAGGGTATTAACATAGTTAGTCCCTATGGTTTCCACAAAATAACATATTTATGTACTAATAGAATGTGATTTTAAACCTACAAATAACGCTAATACCTCCAAACGTTACAAAATGAAAAGTTAATACCCTAGAGTGTGATTTTAAACTATTAGTACCTAAGTATGTTACTTTGTGCCAACCACAGGGACTAACTATGTAATTAACTCTAAATAAAACTTGGGTTCACGTCATGAGAAAGTCGATGATATAGTTTTTCTTCTAATCGATGGGTCAAATGCTTTCATATTTATAAACTTGACAAACATCACAAGTTTTGATCATACATAAAACAAAATTTTGTTCGGATATCAGAAAAGTGTCTTAAAATATCATTTTATAATTTGTTAAATCTTCATTATTAACTATTTGATATTTTATTTACTTAACCCGTGTAATACACGGGTTATAACCTAGTTAACATATATGCTAAACGATTTTACTGTTTGCTTTTATACAACTTTTTGTATAATCAATTAAGTTAACTGTCTTATTATTAAAACTAGGTTTAAATAAGTCCGTCGCGTTGCGGCGAATTTCTTTTGTTATTTAGTCTATGTTTACATGTGTTTTGAAATCACTACGAGCGTGTTGCGAACGGAACTGCTGACAAGAATAAAAAGAAAATGTAAAAAAAAAAAAACACTAAAAGATAACCGAAAGAAAATCAACCAAAAAAGTTGTATGGTAACGATGTTGTTCGTATGAAACACGTGGTCAGAGATGAGCAAATTGTTCTTGGTACCGGTACCAAATTTGCCAAACCGAAAGATCTTAAGTACCAATTTAGTACCGACTTTTGGCGTTCCTGGTACCGGTTCACTACCGTTTTTTTACCATCATATACCGGTACCGTAACTGGTATTTTCGGTATCAGTACCGATTCTGTATCGGTTGGCACCGAGCTCATCCCTACCTCTGAAACTAAAAAAAGAAAAAATTAAAAGTTGAAGAAAATCAATAAAAAAAAGTTGTACGATACTGTTGTCCGTATGGTAACCGTGATCAGGGATGAGCAAATGGTACCGGGTAGCAGCACTGAATTTCCCGAACCAAAAAATTTCCAATATCAATTCGGCACCAACTTTTAGCGTTTTTTTGTATTAGTGCCGGTTTTTACCTTGATACCGAACAGGACCGTACCGGTATTTTCGATACCAGTACTGGTTCGATACATGTTGACACCAAGCTTATCCCAACCCATGATATTAAAAAAAGGATTAAAGTTAAAAACGTAAAGAAAATAACTATTATTATAATATTAAAATAATAAAAATATTAAAAGAACTATATATTATTATAATATTAAAATCACTATTTATTTCAATTTGTTTATTATTAAAATAAAATAATAAAAGTATTAAAAGAACTATATATTATTATAATAATAAAATCACTATTATTTTCAATTTGTTTATTAACATATATCAATTCGTTTATTAACATATAACTAGGTTTATCACCCTAGCCACGTTGCGGCGAACTTCTTTTGTTATTTAGTCTGTGTTTACATGTGTTTTAAAATCACTATGAGCGTGTTGCACACAGAACCACTAACAAGAATAAAAAGAAAATGTAAAAAAAAATGTAAAAAATAATCGGAAGAAAATCAACCAAAAAAGTTGTATGTTAATGATGTTGTTTGTATGAAACCCGTGGTCAGAGATGAGCAAATAATATTGGGTACCGGTACCGAGTTTCCCGAACAAAAGGATCCTAAGTACCAATTCGGTACCGACTTTTGGCGTTTCTAGTACCAGTTCGCTACCGATTTTTACCTTCATATATCGGTACCGTAACCGGTATTTTCGGTATCGGTTGCCACAGAGCTCTGATCAGGGATGAACAAATGGTACCGTGTAGCAGTACCGATTTCCCGAACTAAAAGATTTTCAAACTCAATCCGGTACTGACTTTTGGCGTTTTCTATATCAGGTACCATTTTTACCTTCATGTACCGATAATGAACCGGACCGTACCGGTATTTTCAATACCAGTGTTGATTAACACCAAGCTTATTCAACTTAGAAAGTAAAGAAAATAATAATAATTATTAATAAATTAATATAAGATTATAATATATTATATTAATTATTCATTTCAATTGTAATTTTAATATATATATATTTTAATATATATATATATATATAATATAGTAATGTTTATAATAATAATAATAATAATAATAATAATTTAGAGAAACCAAAATAAAATATCAGAGTAAATTTAAAGTTTTTACACCTCTTTCTATTTTTTTCAGTGATGGTTATTTGTTCTTTCATTTTTATTATTTTCTTCTATTTAATCTTTATAGTTTTTTTGTTTAATAAACATACAATATGTTTTATCCTTTTTAGTAGGAGAGTGACATAACTAATTGTCTAAAACAGTATTTTGGTAAATACTTTTCAAGGAACACTATTTTAGCAAATAGTTTTTCCACCAACACTCTTTTAGGAAAAAAAAACTCATAAATATAATTAGAGTAATTATGTTAATATTAGAGTAGGGATTGGGTAAAATGAAAAGTATACCGAGTTTTGAAAACCAAAGAAACTAATCTCATCCTTTGATCAAGATGGGATGTATGGCTGAGATGTGATTTGGGTTATGACATGTGGGGACCATGCCTTTTTAATAAAGAGATAATTGCATA
The DNA here is from genome assembly GCA_030545235.1 of Helianthus tuberosus. Lineage (NCBI taxonomy): Eukaryota > Viridiplantae > Streptophyta > Magnoliopsida > Asterales > Asteraceae > Helianthus > Helianthus tuberosus. The sequence goes on along the minus strand of CM060445.1, from coordinate 52,582,447 downwards.
TTTTCACTTAAAAACAACTCACAATTGCATATTTACCCAAGGCTAAACCAAAATTGCATATTTACCCTTGTTTATTAAAATGACTAAATTACCCGATTCAAAATTAAAACATCTAATCACCTTCAGAGGAAACATCAAAACGACGCATACTCTTCGGTTCCTTCCATCAGGCGATTCCATGGCACAATTGGCATCTCTCTCACGTGAATCCACAACCGGCGTTTCCGTTCTTTCCTTCTGGCGAGTCCATTCTCGATCGGTGATTCAATCGAGCATTTCAGGTGGCCGGCGACTCCATTCGGTCAGCCGGCGTTACAGTAGGCCGGTGATTATCGGGTGTGTTGGCCAGCGACTCCTTTAGTTCAACCATGATTATCAGTGCGTTGTTTTTTCTACTTGTTGATCCACAACCCAAATCTATGGATCAACAAATCAAAGAAACCGTTGATTTCTAGGGTTTGATCAATGGATCTTCTGAGACAAGAAGATGAACCATTTGACTACGAAGCCAAATACGGTACGTCGCTTACTTAATGATACTTATTTGAATGCTATTGACAATGGATTTTCATAATTTTCATCTTCTAAAAAACGATGAATGTTATTTTCAGGTAGACAAACATGATTATTTTCTTTGAAGATACACTACGATGGGCAATTTGGAATCAAAAATCAAAATCTTTGCTACAAAACTGGTAAGCTAATCTATGTTGATTTCATGGATATGGACATGTTTTGTATCCATGATGTCAACGACGCTATGAGGTTGTTAGGGTATTCACAAGATGATGTTCAGCATTTTTATTATCTGGTTCCTTGTAGTGTGGTACATACTGGTCTTACGTCTTTAAGCACTGATGATGATGTACATGGCTTGAATCAATACGTGCTACAAGGTTCCAAAGTTATAAGTGTATATGTTGAGCATGGTTTAGGCGTTCCAATTGAAGATGTGTCAGTCAATGATGGTAATCTAGATGATCTTAAGGATGTACATAAAGTAGATGAAGATGTAACAGTGAATGATGGTAATGTAGATGATCTTAAGAATGCACATAAAGTAAATGAAGATGTAACAGTGAATGATGGTAATGTAGATGATCTTAAGAATGCACATAAAGTAGATGAAGATGCAACAGTGAATGTAGACTTTGATATGGATGATGTTGAAAATAGGAATGAGAAGTTTAGTAATGAAGATGTTGAGAATATCCTAGGACAGACTGGTGATGCTTCTGTTAATGACTTGTTTAGTGATGATAATACACTTGCTGGTGTGTTAAAACCTTATGTAAGGCCAGCTGAATAGAACAAAAAGGCTAAACAAAATGAAAAGGCTAAACAGAATGAAAAGGTTGAACATGATAATGAGGATAGTGGTGATGAGGACATTGTGGATAAGGAAAATGAGGTGTTTGAGGTAAAAGTTGATATGAGTCATTTCAATGACAAGTTCCAGGCTAAGTATAAAATGAAAATGAAAAAGAAAACCATAATGCTACCGGAACAAATGTGGATGATACTGAACACGATTCCTTAGATGAAGAGTATCTTAGCAATGATTCCCTTGGCACATCTGAATCAGAAGTAGAAGTTCCCATTGAAAAGCATAGGAAAAAGGCATTTAGGAGGATTAGGAAATAGGAAGAAGCTAGAAAGGAAAAATATGCATTTTATGTAGGTCAAACTTTTGGTGATAATTCAGAGGTGAAGACCCTCATCAGAAGGCATGCAATAGGAAAAAGGAGAGAAATTATTTTCTATAGGAATGATCAAGAAAGGATAAGGGCCCAATGCAAAGGCATAACTCCTGACTTTGAAAGGACCTAAGAGAATGAAGGCCCAACTAAAGATAATGGCCCAACTAAAGATAATGGCCCAACTGAAAGTCAATCAAAAGAGAATCTGGAAAAAATGTAACAAAAGTAAAAAAGATGGGGGTGGGTTAACAAAAGAAAACCCTAATAAATGTCCTTAGGTAGTGTATGTAGCTAAACTTAAAGATGAACCTACGTGGATTGTTAAAACCTATAACCCACAACATAAATGTTTTCAAACAAGATCTTCAAGGCACTTCACATCTGAATGGATATCCAAGGAGATAATTTTAGATATTGAATCAAACCCCAAAATCCCAATAAAGGCTATCAAGGATCAGTTGCAGAGGAAACTTATGATGGAAGTTTCAACAATGAAGGCATTTACGGCCAAAAATATGGCTGCAAAGCATGTGATTGGTGATTACACCAAGCAATAAAGGCTGATAAGAGATTATGGCCTTGAACCACAGAGAACAAACCGTAACACAACTTTTAAACTTGACCTTGAACCATCCAGTATTGATGCTTCTTCAAATACCAGGGTTTTCAGAAGGGTGTACATCTGTCTTGGTCCATTAAAGGAGGGTTTCAAGGCTTGCAAAAGAGAAATTCTAGGTTCGGATGGAGCTTTTATGAAAGGGCCATTCCCTGGTCAACTGTTGACTGTTGTGTCTATGGATCCCAATAATGTGATTATATTTGATGCAAGATTAGTTAATATGTGATTATGTTAATAGGCAGGGATAAGCCCATTATCAGTGCTCTTGAATATGTTAGAGAGTATTGCATAAAAAGGATTGCCAATGTGCTGAAGGTTATTGATAAAACTGATGGTGTGTTGACTCCAAAAGCTGCAGAGCATTTTGAGCTTGTCAAAAAATATGCAGCCAACTTAAGTGTGAAGTGGAATGGTGGTCCTAAGTATCAAGTTAGTTGTTACTTGGGTAAAAGATATGCAGATCAGTATGTTGTGGATGTCATTGAGAGGACCTGCACAAGCAGGAAATGGGAAATAAGGGGAATGCCTTGTACACATGTTGTTGCCACCAACTGGGATATGGCTGCAAATGGTTTAAAGGTATTATCATTTACTACAAATGAGGTGGCTGCAAATGGTTTAAAGTTAATGTCTTTTTTTGTTTGCACATGTTGACATACCAGAGAGATGGGTGGATGAGTGCTATTAGTTGTCAACATGGAAGAAGGTATACTCAAACAAAATAGGTCCAATAAATGGAAGAAGCATGTGGCCTAGGGCACGTTGTAGTACAAACCTCCTTGAACCAATATACCACAAACCAGTTGGCAGACCAAGGAAGATGAGAAGAAAGGATGCAATGGAGCAGGAAGATAGCATGGTTAAAGATGGGAAGTTGATTAGGAAATGGAAGACAGTGACATGTGGAAACTGTGGAGGAAAAGGTCACAATAAAAGAAGGTGCACTAGACAAGGGTCAACTACTGCTCAATCTAGTTAAATAGGAGGAAGACAGTGACATGTGGAAACTGTGGAGGAAAAGGTCACAATAAAAGAAGGTGCACTAGACAAGGATCAACTGCTGCTCAATCTAGTTAAATAGGATGTTTGGTTTTGCTTTTTTATGTTCTTAGGCTGCTAAAACTTTAAGTGGTTATTTTGTGTTTTGTCTTGTTCTGTTTGGAACATAGAAATAGGTGTAATGCTTATGGTCAGGTTTATCTATGGTTAAGTAATGCTTATGGTTTTTGTAAAGCTTGGATATGGTTTTTGTAAAAGACCTAAGTTTTTATCTATGGTTTGTTTATATATGGTTAAGTAATGCTTATGGTCAGGTTTTTATGCTTATAGATAGGTAATTATAATACCCATTGTCAGTATTATGCCCAAGTTATGGTCAGGTTATTAAAATACCCATGTCAGGTTTTAAAGGCAACTTATGGTCAATTCTTATAATACCCAGACCATGCAGGAACTTAAAGGAAAGTTATGGTCAATTTGCCTTGTCAGTATTATGCCTTGTCAGGTTTTAAAGGCATGTTATGGTCAATTTGCACAATATGTAAAGCATATTCACATTTAATTAAAACCACATGTATTTCATATCTTAGAAACATTCATTACAACCTTTCATAACCACATGGATTAACATTTCATTACAACCAAAACACATATTAACATTTCATTACAACCAAGTGACAGGTTCACAATTCATTACAACCACATAGATTAACATTAGAAAGGCTTTAAAAGAAGATTGATCAAAACAACCACAAGGATTAACACTAAAAGGCCTACAAGTATACACCAACTCATCAGTAATGTTGCATCCTTTCTTCTAATTTCATGCTTCAGTTCTTCAAATCTATTTTCAATGCTCGAACTGTGATTTGGGGGATTATGGAGCCCTAATTTTGGGGATGGAGGAGAGTTAACAGGAGATCAATCCACACAAAAAAACTTACATTTTGATCTCTGCAAATACACAAATTTAGTGAATTAGTTACAAATACACGAATTAGGTAATAAGGCATCAAATACTTACCATTGTGGGCATGTATAAAATCTCCGTTCAGGGTTTTTTGGAGGTCTTCGATGTCTTCATCAATGCTGCTCTACCACACTTGCACATAACCATCCTGATGTCTTCGAGTTTTAATGGGTTACAGCTGGAATTAGGGTTTTAGTTGGGGGAAGGGGAAAAGAACTTGTTAGGGTTGTAAATTGGGAAGGAAAGCACCTAACTTGTTATGACAATTATACCCTCACGTTTATGGCACGTGAGGGTGTCAGGGTTATTAATTAACAGCTAACTAACATTAATACCTTGCTTTGTTAAAAAAATCAAAAGTTAGTACCCTGAAACGTGATTTTAAACTATTAGTACCTTAGATTGTTATTTAGTGTAAACCACAGGGACTAACTACGTAATTAACTCTTAATTTTAACATGAACAAATTATAAACAATAATACATTGGGTTTAGTTTACAAGGTTAGTTCCAAGTTTCAAACTAAGACATCAAACACAAGAGAAAATTTAATTTTTAAATAGTGACTTGGTTTCAACTATTTTTTAACACCCTTGTTATATATTACAAAAGCTAGGTTATAAACTCATGTATTATATGGATTTAATGATAAACATTATATAACTTAATAATGTATGCATATTTTTAGCAATTTTCTTATATAATATATATATAGGGTCATGATTTAGAGAAACAGGAGAAAGTGTGAGAACAGTGAGAACGATTATGGATCATCAGATCAAAACAATCTATGGACTAGATTGGCGCGGTGGCGTTATCGTAAATAACACCAATTCTATTAAGTGGACACGCTTCATTTAGGGTAAAAGGGTCTTTTACCGCTCAAATTCAAAACGCCAACAAAAATGATAACATGCCATTCAAAATAAATTAAACTCCATTAAATACAAAATGCCAAAAATTAGTGATAAAACGCGTTGGAGATTATAGGAAGAGGAAACAACAGAGTAACTGAATTTCAATTATTAACATTTATTAGAAGAAATTCACTCCTAAATTACGTGCCAAAAACATCATTATATAAACGACGTAAAACATCGCTTCCATAATCACTTCAATCTATCATTCTGCAAAACATCTTTTACCAAAAACGCAAAGTTTAACCAAAACGCCAAAAATGGCAACCATCGTTTGGTGGAGATACACTCTGGGGATCAGCCGATTCGTCATACCTTTTGACAACAGAAGGAGGGTGTATGTTAGGACAATCAAAGCAATTTTGAAGATGGAAGAAGAGGTACAGAGGGGTATCCTATCGCTTGGCATCGCTCTGGATAGCGAATGTCATGAAACACATAAGCTTATGAAAACATTAACAACGAAATTTGGACCAATCAAAGCAGATGGAAAATTGGACCCAATCATAACATCATGGCGTTTTGATGAGGAAACAGACATGGTGACCGTTATATATGACAGCGGGGAGCAGGAAGACTAACTGCTTGAAGACATCATGACAAAGCAGAGGATTAGGTTCATGGAAGAATTGCACAACGCCACTTGTTTGAACACAGACATTGACTCAAAAATGGCGTTGATGTAGGACATGTTCAAATGGAGGCTTCAGAATCTTCAACAACAAGAAGCCGATGAAAGTGAAAGTGATGACATGGATGAAAGTCTAGATGACGACTCCGAGGAAGAAGACGACGAAAGTGATGGATACTTCTCGGATAAAGTACCTTCTGGCGAGAAGTTTTAATTTTTTTTTGTTTTCTTCTGTGTAATCTTTTTTTTAAGATAATTAAATGCTATATTTTTCCATTTAGTTTCAAAACGCCAAAAAAATACTACAAAAAGTTATTGCTTACAAAACGCCAAAAATAATAAAAAATATTTTTCCTGTTTAATATTTTCTCTGTTATTGTATTTTGTCATGTTGGTCTACATAACACCACTAAAAACGTCAAACTTGGAAGATGGGACGTCTATCACCCTAAAACTGATAAAGCTGAACAAACGAGTAAATACACACAGTAACTGAAAAGACGGTTACTTTATTACTATCATTTATTATAATAAAAATCCCGCCTAAACTACGCGCCAAAAAACTCCTATAAGAGAGAGGTCTCTACACAATGAATTGATCACACCCAGAAAAATAAACGCCATGTTTCCTAGAAACCACTCACTTTAAACGCCAAAAAAATAGTTAAAAATCCACAGATGGCAAAGCTTTCACTAAATGGATTCTTCTCTGAGGTGGGTATCTCTATAAGCATTTCCTGAATGAGATGGACAAATATTCAAGAAAAAGAGACTGATGACAGTGATATGTCATCATGTGAGCTTTGTTCTTGATGACTATATGCATGGCATGAAGGGATCAATACCAGTGTAAAATGATATTTTGGACTCCATTATTATAAATAGCATTCAAGCAGGAGTTGATCTTCAATGACATGTCACCAAACAAGAAGATCACACCAAAAAACAGGATGCCACTAACAAGCTTCGTCTAAAAAGACGGGCGTTATTTAGGAAAGTTGGCATCTATCTAAGGTATTCAAAGGTTCAAAAGCCAAAACAGATTCAAGAAGAAGAGGCTGATGACAGTGAAGATTTGGATGAGAAATTAGATTACCATTTTATTTTATTTTTTTTCATTTTCTATTGTTTTGTTATCTAATTATCTGTTGTTTATTATCTAATTCTCTACTAATAAAATACATTATTATATAAAACGCCAAAACTACAAACACCCAAATGCTAATAGTATGAAAACTGTGAGAACGGATGCTGGCAAAGCACCTTGTTAATGTATTAAACGCCAAAAAAATTGACTAAACGCCATTAAAAACATTTGGTCTTTTTGTAATCTTATGAAAATATTAATGAATCGTAATGAATTATTAACAACACCACTAACGCTAAAAAATTGACCTGGGAAACGCTATAACGCCAAAAAAATTATCTATGTGACACAAAAACAATTAATTCAACATGACAGATCCAAGAAACAATAAAACACCAGGTAGTTAATGAATATAATTAACGCTAAAATAATCTTAGATACCAAAAATGAAGCAACATGTTACACAAAATTGGAAAATAAAAGAAGATTGAAAAGTCAAAAAAACCCTCACGCCCTGATCTTATCCCGTGCCACGTGTTAGGCCAGGATGCGTTCTCACCGTTCTCACACTTTAGGGCGTTTCTCCTGATCCCGTACCTATATATATATATATATAATACACAATCGAGACACATATTATATTTACTTTTTTCAAGGTTCAGGTTCTATGGTTTCAAATTTGTAACACATTCGGGTACAAACACCAAACTTGATTTTTATGTTTTTTAATATCAGTAAAATGACATAAATTGCCTTCCATTTTAAAAAGACCATTTATGCCACTACTCTAATTTTAATTCCAAGGTCTGTTTGTGTTATTACTCTATTTAGCTCCAAGAGGCACCCGGATCCAAACTGAGAACCACCGTCGAGACAGCCGCCGGAAGTCCGCCGCCTCCCGGCCCATCTTTTATTACAATTCCAATTCAGAATACAATCATACCTAAAAAGAAAGCTGATTAAGAATGCAAACCAGTGAATTTTCTTCTGCTGCAAACGAAGTATGTTCCCCAAAGAATTGTGAGAAGTAATACTGTCGACCCAGCTAGCAACCAAGCACCTGTTACACAACATATTCTTGTGCTTTTTCTTGCTTACACGACAGCCTAGTTGTTAAATTTTAAATGATCTAGTGAATTCTAAATTGAAATCGAAATAAAAGATGCGCCGGGCGACGGACTTCGGGCGACCGCCTCGATGGAGGTTCTCAGTTTAGATCTGGGTGCTTCTTGGAATTAAATAGAGTAATGACACAAAAGGTCCTTGAAATTAAAAATAGAGTAATAACATAAATGGTCCTTTTAAAATAGAAGGTTATTTTACTCATTTTACTGAAATTTAACATAAAAATTAACTAAGACTGGTGTTAGTACCCGAAGGTGTTACAAAATTGCAACCATGAAACTTGAACATGTTAAAAAAAAGTTAGTACTAAAAGGCAAAACTAGCTATAAACCACATGGTCCATCTGTGTAATTAACTCTTATTTTTAATAAGGCATCAATTACAAAACATTTATAACCTTGTCTTTCTCTCCAATTGTTGGTGCATATTTCGTACTTCTGCCACTGTGTGAATAGCTAGATAGAGTGTGTGTTGAATATTGTATAGAATAGGGTGAAATCCAGTATGAAACCAAGGTTCTGTGATGTAACAGTACTTTCGTACGAAGCCAGGAGTAGCTTCGTACGAATGGACTGATTAGTGGGTTCATAACTGGTGTCTCAAGACCAAGCAGCTTCGTATGAAGGCACCCATGTGGGTTCGTACGAAGCCATGACCTGTATATATATGAGGCTTGGATCTTGAGTTGCACAAGCTTTTGGATCCCAGAGGGGACATGCTGTCCAACTGGTCTCACGGTGCTGTAACGTTGGATTTTCAATAAGAGACCAGATTATAAGTGACTGTTCAGTGTTCTATTCTATCTTCTACTCATTTCTTATCGTTTATTATCACCAAACACGTCGTTTCGGAACAAAAGCTCCGTCAAACTCGCCGGATCCTGAATTCAGAATTGGTATCAGAGCTACGGTACCGATTCAATCGTTCTAACAGTCGGTTGAATCACCTACGCTCAATAGTTTTGGATATGTAGTGAGGTTTGACGTTAAAACATAGAAAAACATCAAATTGAAGGTCAATTCACGGATGAAATTCAAAATTGAAGACATTATTCTGTTCGGAATTGATTTTCACACAATCCTGTGAAATTTCATCGTGAAATTCAAAGAAATGAAGACTCTGGATCGAAATTTGTGTTCAAAATGTGTTCTTGGTGACATCAGCTCAGCTTCGTACAAAGGCAGGGCTTCGTACGAAGGGACAACTTGATACTGTTATATTTGCTACGAAGGCACCAGGGGCATAATTGTCATATTTTTCATGGCTTCGTACGAAGGGACCATGGTGCTAAATGTCAATTTTTTAATCGCAATGACGAGGTGAGTCTCCAGGAAAAATTTGGTGATTGAAAACTTTTTCGTGTTTTTAGCGACTAAGCTGGGTTGTTCGAGAACACCGTTTGGGGCTTCAGTGAACAGATTTGATGATGCGATCACACATTGTGGAAATTAGTGGGGTAGTCATGATACTGGTGCAGAAAGTTTATCTTCTGGGTTAGCTGACTATTAATAGGCCCTAACGTAAATCCGCAATGATGAAAAACTGACGTTTTGGGGGAAAATCGTCACATTTTCGGTATAGTCAAGTTTTTCAGAGAACAGAGAAGACTGAATTACTCAGTTTGAGGGGGAATTCAGTGATAAGACGTCAGAGTTTGCAAAAGTGAGGGGGAATAAAAATTTCAGATGAAGTTCCAACATTTTTGAAATTCGTGACACTGCAACAGTATTCGGCTGGTTCTGACTTCAGGATTGTCTAGAGATGCATAAGATCTGGATTTGGGAATTCTTGATCATTGGAAGTTCAGACGCTACAGATCAGGGTCAGATTGACGTCTTAGGGTTTGATTCCCGGGTCTTCGTCAAGCCGGTCAGCAGGATAAACATCAGGAGGTGCATCTGTATTGTGGATACTTATAAGATATCACAGACGTGTGATAGTCTAAAGTAGAATGGTTAAGCTTCGAGCAGATGAATTGTTTTTCGGACTAACCGCCGGGGAATGATGATGTTTGTTGGTTAATTTGCTGCCAGAACTAGCGGAGAAGACTATACATCTGTTATCGTGACTGATGAGGAAGAATGTGAATCTGATCGTGAATGAATGTTTCTGAGATCTGAATGCATTACCGGATGATTTGTTATCCGATGAAGATTTGCTGGTTGTGGAGAATACCGTTTACGTGGATTAATCATTCTGACGGTGCTTAAAGGTGATCACGGAAAATGGGATATCAGATCTTCACGGGGAATCACTGATTTGAAGTTAACCAGTGGGGTATTTGAAGGTTTTATCAATTATCGGTTGATTTTTTGTACATTCTTAGATCGAGCAGGCGGAATGTGAGATCGTGGTGCTTAAATGATATATCAAAAACTGAGCTCGGATGTGGTTAAAGCTGAAACAGAGGATGTTGCATTGACTAGTTTCAAGTTGGTGATTGTTAGTGAAGATTGCAGTTCAGCAAATCAGAGGAGAGTCGTGAACTGTGAAAAAGACCTGAAGATTCATTTAAGGGGGAATGTGCTCAACATTGTCAAAAGCAAACCCGGATCATCAATCAAGGGGGAATCTATTGAAGATTTCAAGATGCCTGATTGAAGTTGTAGAAAAGTTGAAGATTTCAGAATATTCAAACACAGCTCAAGGTTTTGTGACGATTCGACAGTGACAGTCGAGGGGGAATTTGTTGGTGCGTATTTCGTACGTCTTCCACTGTGCGAACAGCTAGATAGAGTGTGTGTTGAATATTGTATAGAATAGGGTGAAATCGAGTACGAAACCAAGGTTCTGTGATGTAACAGTACCTTCGTACGAAGCCAGGAGTAGCTTCGTACAAATGGACTGATTAGTGGGTTCGTAACTGGTGTCTCAAGACCAAGCAGAAAGAAATCACACACACACACACACACACACACATATATATATATATATATAGAGTAGGGTTCCTGCGGAAAGTGTGTTTTTCCTAGAAAGTCTAGGAAGCGATCTGGGCCATCCGATTGGTGTGTTTAATGGCTTAAATCAAATGGATGGCATTTTCGTAATATCTGAGTTATATAATTATAGACTTTTAATATAGTGAGAGTATTTTGGTAATTGGAAGTGTTTTAAATAAGTCAAGAAACTGCCATATCAATAACCAAATCCCTAAAATCATGCGATTTCCCCTTCTTTCTCTCTCTCTCTCTCTCCCTTTCTAAACCGATCTCTTTCCCCTTGCTGTTGGCGACGCAAAACAGGACCCCAAAAAGCATTCAGATTTCGGTTCCAAAGCTTGTTCATACCCCTTTTCTTCACTAGGTATTCATATCTTGTGTTGTGATTAAATTTCTTGAAGTGCATATACGTTTTCGGTCGTAATCTGCTTGTAACTTGGCTGCGTTTTTGCTGTTTTAATTGATGATTGTAGAGAGGCTTGTACCGTGGTTTCTGAGTCGTTCTTGATAAATGGAATGATTACCAGCATGGATGGTAAAACACGGCGTCAAGAAATCTGCTTGTTGTTAAAACACAGCGTCAAGAAATCTGCTTGATGTTAAAACACAATGTCCAGCAATCTGCTTGTTGTTAAAACACAACGTCAAGGAAATTTGCTTGCTGTTAAAACACAATGTCAAGAAATCTGCTTGCTGTTAAAACACAATATCAAGAATCCTCCAGCAATCTGCTTGCTGTTAAAACACAGCGTCAAGAAATCTGCTTGCTGTTAAAACACAACGTCAAGAAATCTGCTTGCTGTTAAAACATAATGTCAAGAAATCTGCTTGCTTTTTAAAACACAATATCAAGAATCCTCCAGCAAATTTGTTGACTTAAACACAATCAGATTTGTTAAACTTCAGTATAAAACAACATGTTGTAAAACACATTATGATGTAATTTAATCATCAAAAAACACAATGTGATGTAATGTGACATAGACAACAACATAAAACACATTCAGAGTGTTAAAAATGCAAAAGAACTGTTAAAACACAACCTGATTATATATTGACTTCAGAGTGTTAAAACACACTGACTTCAACCTCTCTGACTGGTAAAACACATCACCAAGACCTGCTGATAGTTTTCCAGATAAACACATTGACCTCCAGATTTGAATTCGAAAACAACAAAAATTCCGAAAATCATGGAATGTTAGTTAATGAAAAATAAATTCCAAAAATAAAATTAAAATGTGAAATTACATAGTTGCCCTTTTAGTTAAAATAACTCAATGCCACATGTCCAATTCTCATTGCTTCCTAGACTTTCTAGAAAAAATAGACTTTCCACCCAACTCCTACTCTATATATATATGGGAGTGGTGGGGTGTTTAGGTTTTTGGGTTGTGGTGGGGTGTGGTGGGGTGGGTTTATTTTGGTTGTGTTCACATTGATTCTCGTGGTTCTCGCAATAAGGTTGGTTCTCGCATGATCCATACCATAATATATGGGAGGGATAGAAAGAAAACTAATATTAGTTAAAGAAACTATGAAAACCCAAATGAATGGACTTCCTTTTGCCACGTGGTACACCTTTTCTGTTGGAACATGTTACAGGTTGACACATGTACTGAAAAAGCACTTTCTTCAACATGTACTAAAAAAGTGTTTTTTCACTACATGTTACATGTGTCAAGCTGTTACATGTTCCAGCAGAAAAAGTGTAATATGTGGCCAAAGAAGGTCCATTCATTTGGGTTTTCAAAGTTTTCTTAACTAATATGTGATTTCTTCCTACAATTGTCATTTATATATATAAACTCTTACATATTGTAACTTCTTATAAGTATATTTTAATTTTCTCATATATAAAAAACCACTATATCACAGTGATTTTTTTCGAAGATTGTATTGATCATTTACAAACACTTAGTTTAAGTTACGACCAAAAACACTTGCAACCTCTATTACCATCTCAATTTCTATGTAAATAAATAGTTCAATTACGTAAATGTGTGTATATATTATTAAGTTATATAACTTATATTTTTAAACCCGTATAATACATGAGTTTATTACTTAATCCTCAAACTCGTGTAACTCACAACTAAAGTTTAAATAAAACTTATACCAAAGGTAGATTGAAATAAGTATGCCGCAATAGCATACTCAGAAATTTGTAAAAAATAATATTTTAAAAGTTATAAAAGAATAATCTATAATAATTACTAAATAACAAAAAGTAAATAAAAAACCTAATGTCATCACATGTATACAATTTCTACTTCAAGAGCTTGCAATTTAATAATTATAAAATACCAAAAAAATGAAACATTAAATAAAAAAAAAATAAATAAAAAACTATTAAGATTTTAATGTTAAGAAGTTACAATAATTTATGAAAATTTACTTTTAAAGGTACTATCAATTGATGAAAAATCTGGAATAAAAAAATCTTACAATTATTTTTATATTGAAGTGAAAATATAAGATATGAATCGTTATCTATATACTATATTATAAAGCATTTCAAAAGGATACCAACCAAATTTAAGTAATTACAATGTTTTATGCTTATGGTACAATAAGTTAATGAAGTTACTAAGTGGGTAAGAATGGTCTTTCTGCATGCATAATTAAAAAAAAAGAATTAATTAAATGAAAATTTAATATGTAATATGAAAATTAATCAATATGATGCATTAATAGGGTCATCAATGACTTAAAAGTCGATTCTTTTAATCTATTAAAGAATACATTCAGTCATAAAGGATCCTTTTTTTCTTAACCCTTCAACTCCATGGATGAGTTCTTCAAATTCATAACCGATGGCTAATTAATGAAAATTATTTGTTTCATTGTGAAAACTTATTGCCATCATTGATTCATTACTCGGGAAGATCATATATATCATCTCCTTCTTCCATTGAAATCTCCTGAACCTCTTCTTCGTGTCTCAAACTATTCGGAAACCACGTCAAACTACCGATCGCCACTAGATAAACTTGACAACCGATGTCGCCCATAACGGTGTTCATCTCTACTCACCGCAACAACGATCTTCGTCGCAATCTGATAGCCGCCGCAACTCGGTTCGTCGCTACACACAGCCGTAACCATGATACATATTATTATTATTATCATTATTTTTAATTGTTAATTGAGGATTGTTATGGTCATTTTAGTTCGCAGTTTCGAGAGTTATACATGGTGGACGGAGGTCTTCTAGAGTCGTCAAAAACAACATCAAAAAGGAAGACTGAGGGGAAGAGGTATGGGGCGGAAATACTTGTCATGTATAGTCTTGTAAATCGCAGACCATGGGTTCACCAGTTCCACGGTCATAAAGTGTGAAATGAGTTGATGGTTTCAATTTATATAAACAAAACTAACATAACTTAAACTAATGAACTTATTTTGACTTACATTAATGAATTATTTTGAAGATCGTTTCATGTAACTTAAATTAGACAATATAACACATTATTATCTTTTAATTTATATATACAAAACTGACATATCTATACAACCTAATAAAAGCCATAATTAGGGGACACATGTCCTCCATCTAGGGCCTCAAATCATTGTTTTCCCGCCAAAACTCTTCACATTCCTCATTCCCTATAGTGCATCGCTATAGACTATCCATATTCATAAAACAGGTCACAAATTCGTATCATATATAATGACATAACCCGGCTTTTCCTTTCATATTCCTCACACAATCACAGAAACAAACGGCGATTAGGGTTTTCTCCCTACTATTCTAATCAAACAATACAAGATCCAAAGTATATGTTCATCGAATAAAATTGTCTGTTTATTGTTGAATCTTGATCTTGATTTATTTGTTTCTGTTTGGTTTTCATCGTTCCTTCGATTTCTAATTCGTATCACTCAAAATCAACAATAACAAGGTACGGTCCGGATTTGTTACTATTAACATGTAGATGTTCTTTTTTCTTAAACATTATGTTGATTTTGTGATGTATATTATCTGATTTTTATCCTTTCTTATATAGGGTTTCATCATCTTTGAGCATATATCTTTCTGGCTAATCTAATGGCATCATTACCAAGGTACGAAACTAGTGTTTATCTAAATTGTCTTTACTTGATATCCATCTATCATTCTAACATGTTTTATTGTATTTGTGTTTTTTGATTTTGATCTGTTTTGTGTCTAGGTTTTTTACGTCTTGGAGCACAAATCTTTGATTCTGTTCTAATGGCTTCATTACCAAGGTATAAGATCTAAGGTTTATATGTGTTGTTTGATTTCTTAAAGGTTTGCTTAGATTATATTTATTTCATTATCGAATACATAATATTATGTATAAGGAACAATAGTAATTAGTAAACATCTGGAATGATTTATGTATAAAATTATGTTATTTAATATATGTAAATTTTATAAAGTATCATCTTCCGATTTTATTCGTTGTTCCATATATTTCCTCTTCGTTTGGTAAAAGATCTTTGATTCTTTTTTATGGTTTTAAAGATCTTTGTTATTTAAATAAATCTTAGTATGTTGTATATGGTTTTTTTTTCAATTGAATCTTACTTTTGATCTTTATTCTTCCTTTATGTTTTTGATTCAGTGAGTTTATCTTCAATATGTGATATATTATTGATCTATCGTAATAGATATGATTGTTATCTCCCCCTTCAGTGAATGATTTTTCGTGTTATTATTGTTTTTTTGCTTAAGGATTTGATATTGTGATTGATCATAGGATTATGATTGTTGTGTTTGTAATTTGTTGTTTGGCTAGATAAATTTGTAGAAATTTAGAAGTGTTTGGTTGTTTTTTATTTCATTATGTTTTCAAATCTTTGCTCCACCTTTCTATTGTTTTGTTTGAAGATTAAGTGAATATCATATGTGTTCTTGTAGTTTAATGGTTTGATCCTTGATGTTTGACAATTAAATTTCAGATCATGATAACAGGTCGGTGCTATCCATCCATTTGTTACAAAATTATTATTGTTAATTATTATTTCCTTATTCAGAGGATAGATGATAACTTTATTTTAAATTCAAAAAATTGATTTGGAGGATAATATGGAAGTAAACGATTTGGAGTTAATAACATTAATTGGATTTCATTTTTAGGTGGGTTCAATGTACCTAGACATGTTAGTGGTTTAAAATTTACAATTTTATATATAATTTTGATTAAATTCTTCCAACATATTATAGTAATTTTAAATTTAAATTATATTTGACTTATTTTTAAATAAAGTTACCTGAAATAGAAGTTGACTACATTCATTTTTTATAATTGCTAATTATCCTAATTTTTAATAGCCTCTAATCAACACTTATTGGTTTCTATATAACAAATTAGATTAAAATTATTCAGCAATCATATTAAAACATTTATTGGTTGTTACCATATATGCTTTAAATCATTAAAATAATTGATACGGAATTGACTTTTGTTCAGTGTATTTTAGATGATTATGTCCCTCAAGATGCTAGCATTTGTATGTTTCTAATATTGTTTTAATTATTAGAAGCCTGTTTCAAGAATATATTAATATTCTTAAAAAACGTCAAAAATGTGTTTTTTGTATTTTTTGCTGATAATTTCCTTATTTAGAGGATAGATTTTTTTTTTTTTTTGAACGGCTAAATCTTACCCCCCTAAAATCAATCCCTTTTTTGCCTCTTATGAGGCTCGAACCCAGCTCTTTGCTGGGGAAAACCAAACCCTTACCACCACACCACTAAGGGGTGGGGCATTTAGAGGATAGATAATAACTTGATTTAAAATTCAAAATTTTGATTTGGAGGATATTATAAAAGTAAACGCTTTGGAGTTAATAACATTAATTGGATTTGCTTTTTAGGTGGGTTCAATGTACCTAGACATGTTAGTGGTTAAAAATTTTATATATAATCTTGATTAAATTCTTCTAACATATAATTTTAAATTTAAATTATATTTGACTTATTTTTAAATAAAGTTACCTAAAATAGAAGTTGACTACATTCATTTTTTATAATTGTTAATTATCCTAATTTTTAATAATCTCTAATCAACAATTATTGGTTTCTATATAACTAATTAGATTCAAATTATTCAACAATCATATTAAAAACATTTATTGGTTGTTACCATATATGCTTTAAATCATTAAAATAATAGATACTGAATTGACTTTTGAACTTTCAGTGTATTTTAGATGATTAAGTCCCTCATGATGCTAGCATTGGTATGTTTTCTAATATCATTTTAATTATTAGAAGTCTGTTTTAAGAATATATTAATATTCTTAAAAAACGACAAAAAATGTGTTTTTAGTATTTTTGGCTTATAATTTTCTTATTTAGAAGATAGATAATAACTTGATTTTAAATTCAAAATTTTGATTTGGAGAATAATATGGAAGTAAACGATTTGGAGTTAATAATATTAATTGAATTTCCTTTTTAGGTTGGTTTAATGTACCTAGACATGTTAGTGGTTTAAAATTTAAAATTTATATAATTTTGATTAAATTCTTCCAACATATTATAGTAATTTTAAATTTAAATTATATTTGACTTATTTTTAAATAAAGTTACCTGAAATAGAAGTTGACTACATTCATTTTTTTATAATTGCTAATTATCCTAATTTTTAATAACCTCTAATCAACAATTATTGGTTTCTATATAACTAATTAGATTTAAATTATTCAACAATCCTATTAAAAACATTTATTGGTTGTTACCATATATGCTTTAAATCATTAAAATAATAGATACGAAATTGACTTTTGAACTTTCAATGTATTTTAGATGATTATGTCCCTCTCAACATGCGCTGTGTTGTGGCTTCCGGTTTATATCCTATTAGCCAAGTAACTTAAACGGTTTTTTTTTTGTATTCATGAATGTATAATGGTCTATATTAACTCCAAAACATGTACATCAATGTTTGTCATACTCAGGGGACAACAATAGAGAAGAGTATGAGATCTACTCCACATTGGGCATGGCAGGTTTTTGGTCCACATGCAGCTTCTAACTTCTTTGCTGCTGCAGAATCATCAGTATTGGTGGAACTCACCCATTAGTTAAAAATATTAATTTTAGATTTACTCCAAATTAGATAAACACAACTTGAAGTATTTAAATTCATATTTTAGCTCCTTTGTACTTTATTTCTTTTCTAAATATTTACTACTTGAGCAGTCCATGAAAGTAGTAAATTTTGTAAAAATGAAAGAAGAACTTGATTCTGAGAAGATATACTTTGCATTTTACAAAATGTCACAGATACGTAAAAAGTACGTCCATATTGGTTAAGAATCTTCGTACACATAATATTAATGGTCAAACAAGGTTTGTGAATCCATTTTTAATGTTATTGAGTACTTTTGTTTTCAGTATATTTTTATGTATGTTACTAATAAATTTTTTGTTCATATATTTTGTTTACGATAGGTACGGTGTTGTTGGATGACACGATATAATTGAAGCCGAACATATTTCGTTAGGGGATGATTGTTTTTTTCAATTGGTCTAAAACGAATTCGGGGTTATTGATTACGAAACTCCAGCAAGTAGAAGTATTAGAGTAATAGGCTTTCAATTTATATGTCAAACTAGAAAAACGTATTTCTTTCATTTATTTATCTTTTTGGTTTTGTTACATATATAGTTTGATGCTTCGTTTTATTTTAATATTCAACATCAGATTTCCATAATAAGTTCATGTGTATTGTTACTTTATGATCAGTAACGTAATTTCTTTTCTAAAAGTAAGAAAGTATCATTTTTCAACACCGCAAAATTCGCGGGTATTAGCACTAGTAAAAAATAAATAGGAATTTTCTTCTACCAATTTATGAAAAAATTAAATTAAAATATTAATTATTTGGTAACGGTAGTGAGGATTATAAAGAATTATTATTTCCATCAATAATAATATAATATAATATAGTTGATACATATGCAAAACAGTTACATATTCATTAATTTTAAAATTTACATGAATACCATAAAAGATTAGCATATAAGACCTTGTTAAATGTTATTGTGAAAGTAAAAGATTAGTATAGGGCCAAACTATCTGCACACCTTGATTTGGCTATCTGCACACTTAGGGTTTACCTACGCTTCGTATAGGTCTATACGCAGCGTATACGGTTAACCATATACGCTGCGTATAGAGCTATACTCAGCGTATATAAACCATAGATTTCAGAGCCTTATCAGCAATCATTGCACATAAAACTGTCACACCCCGAAATATCAGAGCATTGGCGTGACTAGACTGGTATCTTCATTGCACAGCGGAAGCAAATAAGCTAAGTATTTTAGAAAATTGAACGCCACTAAGTACTCGACTCCACATGGTCCTCCTATTCCAACTGTGCCATAAATTCTGAAATGCAACCTGAGAAAGAAACATGCGAAAAATCAACATAAAGTTGAGCGAGTTCATAGTTTGTTTGTAAAAGATTTGAAATAAATCTTTTGAATAACCGGTTTGTGAAATAATATTGAGAAAATGAATTTAGAAATCATTTTCTTGCCAAGTTATACGGAAGCTTTGTATTTGTAACGCATTATGTTCGTAAAACCATGTATTTGTAAACTCTCGTATTTGTAATGTTCGTATCGCCGCCAATGCCCACCCTGACTTTGACTTCATGCCCGCATAACCCTATCTGTCACACCCCCAAATTCCACCATGCGGAGTATCACCGCTTGGAGGCGTGATGTGACCAGGATCGAGCCACCAATCATATTGAACAACGTATTTAAGTAACTAAGACCAACCACAATACAATTGGTGACCAAAAGGAAGTTAACCAAGTTCAATTTAAACAGCGGAAGCATAAGACGTTAAACCAAAACATAAGTTCGTAGTTCATAAAGTTTATAGACCCAAAACATAAGTTTCATAAGTTCATAAAGTTTATTTATTGAGTACGGGACATAACGGTTCGCATCCCACAACGACCACCTCCATGTGCAAGCCCCATAGCATCTAGCGACTTGCAAAGCATGTAACAACGAGTCAACAACAAAGTTGAGTGAGTTCACAGTTGGTTGTCCATTTTAGAGTTGTTTCCAAAAAACGTAGTTTAATCTTAATCAGCTATCCAGCCGTGGGGGTTACCCCATAGTTCGAAAACGTTTATCAGTTAACCATCCCATGTCCATATTCCCTGGCCATCCAGCCCGGCACTTCGGCCGTGGGGGCTACCCCATTATTTAAACTACCAGACTCGTTTATCATATCGACTACTAACGAATATTACTTGTGCCCTAGCGTCGGTGTCTATCATCACCGACGTGCCATAGTCCATTAGTACACGCCCGTCCGACTGGCCCGGTGTGAGGTTTGTTAAACCTAATATCACTATTAACTAATGACCCGCTCGCCATAGCCTCGGCGATTAAGTCGATATAAAAGGGAGGGACTTCGCTGATAGAGTTCTAGTCCAGTAAGTCTAATTCCGTCCCAACAGGACGAGGAATTCTCATTCCTGAACACGTCCCAAGGACGAGGAATCCCTATTCCTGAACCCATTCCCATTCCCACCGGGAATTACCATGCTTTGTAGAAAAGTGTGAACTCACCTTGGTTTGCTCGGTTAGGCTCTCATAAATAGCTAACAGTCAAGGTCGATCAATCACGTCCTAATATGATTACCAGTTAGTCATTTAGTGGTTTCAAATAGAGCACAAAGTTCCTACACGTATCTACTACATAACATGCATTCACTTTAATAGTTTACGCTCATATAAACATTCCACCTTTAGCTACTCAAGAACAAGCATACGATATTGCACATATTACTTTCATTGACACATAACATGTTAGATCATCCTCAGATAACATACTCGACATTTAGATACGCAATTTACTACTTACGTCGTTTCAGCCTTAATATCCAAAACTGGGCTGTTTTCGGACATTTTAATAAAATAGTTACCTTGTTCCAAAAATTCCTAACTTTTTACAGAAGGTCTTAAACGATCCAAATATTATTTTGTAAAAATATTGGGGTCCAATTCATCACCAATATTTTATAAAAAATCATTTTCCGGACTGCCATCAGATTCATCTTTTTCTGACTGCAGTCCACGGAATAATTTATTAAAAATTCATCGTAAGCCTGATTTATGAAATTCCAGTGGGAGAATTACTACGACATCAGTGTCAATCTACAGTACAAATTTCGTGACCAGATTCTACACAGATTTCAAGTTATGATGAAGAACGTAACACATATTTTCAGCAGTAAAAATGCAGCTTTAGCTGCTGTTACAAAACGACCCTTTAAAAATAGTAAACGAAGTCCAAAAATTATGATTCCAGTGCCATTAGAACCGTATTTCATAATAACACATTATAGACTCAAGAAAATCAAGTTTTTGTTAAGTTTTGATCTGGTTACAGCCAACTGAAGTTGGCTGTAAACACCAACCAGCTTCCAAGTTTATGTTCATGTGTTCTTCATTAGATTCATTAGTGTTCTTAATATTATGATCATGATACATTATTTACCACTTAAATAACATGTAAAATGCAAGGATCTAAGTTCTTACCACTAGTTCAAGACTAGGGAAGTTCAAGTGAAGAAATCGAGTGGATAAAAGAAGACGAGAGTGGTCCTTCAACTTCCGAACATACCAAGCTTCGTTGAACGCCTTGTAGCACCTAGATGTACACTTGAAATGCTTGAATGAGAATTGAAAATGGTGGTGATGTATGGGGGTATGTTGGCTGTAGCTTATGAAGAGGAGGAGGGGAGTGTTGAGTTGTGGTGATGAGTGAAGATTATGATCTAATGGTTCCCACTTATAATTTCCAACAAAGGTTTAACCATTGGTCCATATGTCTTGATAGTACATGACACAATCTACATAATCCCAAGAAGAGATTATGGAAGATATTTAGGAATCTTATGGTGGGGTGGTCCCTAGGGACGGTTACAACACAAGGGGGTGGGGTAAATTGTGTTTAGATGGTGACTAACTTAGTTAGTGGGAGTTTGAAGGTAATATCTAATGTTTAGTGTGTAGGATGCTTTATATAGGGAGTTTAAGAGTTCGGGAACCATAACTAGCTCAGAAAAATAAAAACAATGCTTCTTGCAATATTTTAGTGTTCCGGGTAATGTCCGGTTGTTCGGTTAGATACCGTTCCGTTAAAGTGCTAAGTTATTCCGTAAAGTGTCTTATATATATATATATATTTTTGTAA
Organism: Helianthus tuberosus; assembly: GCA_030545235.1. Classification (NCBI taxonomy): domain Eukaryota; kingdom Viridiplantae; phylum Streptophyta; class Magnoliopsida; order Asterales; family Asteraceae; genus Helianthus; species Helianthus tuberosus. The sequence continues at coordinate 52,560,254 of CM060445.1, read as the reverse complement.
CACTTTTAATTCCTAACACTTAGGAAAACATTCAGGACCATTTAGTCAATTTTCTGCACGTGACTAGTATGTTAACAAGCACATGTAAGTATGACACAGCAATCAGGAAACAGTTAAATAATTCAACACAGTCACTAAGCACTTTAATTATCATTGTATAACCGTACTGATACATGTAATTACGAGGGTTGTCACATTCTCCAGCTGTTAAGAAAATTTCGTCCCGAAATTTAGTGCGTGGTTACTGAGGAAGCTAGTTAAGTTGCGGTGTTTACTGACTTTTCCTGGGGTGTCACATCATCCCCTCGTTGATTTGGAATTTCGTCCCGAAATTCTGCAGTAGCTTCAACCTCAGTAGTGGTTGCACTTTTCTTAAACAACTGGGGATACTTGAGTTTCATTTGGTCTTCTCGTTCCCAGGTATACTCTGGGCCACGACGGGAATCCCAACGGACTCGAACAAGAGGTATCCTGGTACGCTTGAGAATCTTAACATCTCAATCAGTAATTTCTACTGGTTCCTCGACGAATCGCAGCTGGTCGTCGATAGTGAGCTCCTTTAAGGGAACTAAGAGGGTCTCATCTGACAGACACTTCTTCAGATTCGACACATGGAAAACATTGTGAACTCCGCTGAGTTCTGCCGGTAGATTCTACTTGTAAGCGACCTTTCCAATTCTCTCAATGATTTCGAACGGTCCGACATAGCGCGGTTTGAGTTTGCCTCGTTTGCCAAAACGAACTACACCTTTCCAAGGTGAGACTTTGAGTAGCACTCGATCCCCAACCTAGAACTCGAGTGGTTTCCTGCGCTTATCAGCATAGCTTTTCTGACGGTCACGAGTTGCCGCCATTCGTTGTCGTATCTGAGCAATCCTTTTGGTTGTATCCACTACAAGTTTTGGGCCAGTGATTTGACTGTCACCAACTTCTGCCCAACAAAGAGGTGATCGGCACTTCCATCCGTACAATGCCTCAAACGGAGCGGCCTGGATGCTGGTGTGGTAACTGTTGTTATACGAAAACTCCACTAACGGGAGGTGTTTTTCCCAGCCATTACCGAAGTCGATTACACATGACCTAAGCTTGTCTTCAAGGGTTTAGATGGTGCGTTCAGATTGCCCATCCGTCTGTGGGTGATAAGCGGTGCTCATATCTAAACGTGAGCCAAAAGACTTGTGCATAGCTTGCCACAGTTCAGAGGTAAAACGCGAGTCACGATTCGAAATGATGGAGGTTGGCACTCCGTGCCTTGATACTACTTCCTTTAGGTAGATGTCTGCTAGGGTAGAAAACTTATCCGTTTCTTTGATAGCCAGAAAATGTGCAGACTTAGTCAATCGATCCACGATCACCCAAATGGTATCATTTCCGCGTTGAGATCTAGGCAGGCCAGTGACGAAATCCATGGAAATTTGCTCCCATTTCCATTTCGGGATCTCTGGTTGTTGAAGTAGGCCTGATGGTTTTTGGTACTCGACCTTGACCCTAGCACAAGTCAAACATTTGCTGACGTAGGTTGCTATGTGGGCTTTCATGCTAGGCCACCAGTATGTAGTTTTTAGGTCGTGGTACATCTTATCCGAACCAGGATGTACTGAATAACGAGACTTATGTGCTTTATCCATCACAAGCTCGCGTAAGTTTCCATAAAGTGGAACCCAGATGCGCCCATTTACATAGTAGGCGCCGTCTTCCTTTTGTTCTAACCGTTGCCTCGACCCTCGCAGGGACTCAGCCTTGATGTTTTCTGCTTTCAACGCTTCAACCTGAGCATCACGGATTTGAGCGGGAAGGTTAGAGTGAATGGTAAGCTGTAACGCACGTACACGCTTAGGTATAGTATCCTTTCAACTGAGGGCATCGGCCACAACATTGGCTTTGCCTAGATGGTACTTGATCGCACATTCGTAATCATTCAAGAGTTCGACCCATCGGCGTTGTCGCATGTTTAACTCCTTTTGCTTGAAGATATGCTCGAGACTCCTGTGATCGGTGTAAATGGTGCACTTGGTACCGTACAGGTAATGTCTCCATATCTTAAGCGCGAAAACAACTGCTCCCAATTCCAAGTCATGCGTAGTGTAGTTCCTTTCGTTAACTTTAAGTTGGCGCGATGCGTAGGCAATAACCTTGTCACGTTGCATCAATACGCAACCAAGTCCTTGAATGGAAGCGTCGCAATAAACCACAAAATCATCTGTGCCTTAAGGCAATGAGAGGATAGGCGCGCTACAAAGTCTATATTTCAAGTGTTGAAATGCGGACTCCTATGCATCACCCCAACGATAGGTGACACCTTTCTGAGTCAGTGTAGTGAGAGGTTGTGCAATCTTTGAGAAATCCTTTATAAACCTTCTGTAATACCCTGCCAAACCCAAGAATTGGCGGATTTCTATTGGTGTGCGGGGTGCAGGCCAGTTCTTGATCGAGTCAACCTTGGATGGATCTACATGAATCCCATCCTTGTTTACCACATGGCCTAGAAATTGGACTTCGCGAAGCCAGAAGTCACATTTCAAAAACTTGGCATACAACTGTTCTTTTCAAAGAAGTTCCAGAATAAGCCTCAGATGTTGCTCGTGTTCCTCCTGACTCTTAGAATAGATCAGGATGTCGTCGATGAACACTATGACAAACTTATCCAGGTAAGGCTTGCACACTCGGTTCATGAGATCCATGAAGACTGCAGGTGCATTCGTTAATCCGAAAGGCATAACCAGAAACTCGTGATGGCCGTAACGAGTTCTGAATGCTGTTTTGGAGACGTCCTCCTCTCGGACTCTCAGCTGATGGTATCCCGATCTCAAATCAATCTTAGAGTAATAACTCGACCCTTGCAACTGGTCGAACAAGTCATCAATGCGTGGAAGGGGATAACGATTCTTCACGGTCACCTTGTTGAGTTCGCGGTAGTCAATACACATTCTGAAAGTACGGCCCTTCTTCTTACGAATAACACTGGAGCTCCCCAAGGCGAAGAGCTAGGGCGTATGAAACCCTTTTCTAAGAGTTCTTGTAGTTGCGTGGACAGTTCTTCGAGTTCTGATGGAGCTAGACGATAGGGTGCTCGAGCTATGGGCGCTGCTCCAGGAGCTAGCTCTATTTGAAACTCGACTTGTCGATGAGGCGGAAGACCAGGTAATTCCTCAGGAAATACCTCAGGAAAATCGCGCACAATAGGAATATCCTCAATTCTCTTCTCTTCCATTGATGCGTCCGTAACGAGTGCAAGAATGGCAGTGTGGCCTTTTCGCAAACACTTCTGGGCCTTAAGGAAAGAGATAATGCCTATGACAGCACTACTTTTATCGCCATGAATCACGAGGGGTTCTTCACCCGAACGAGGGATGCGGACAATCTTCTCGTTGCAAAGAATTTCCGCTTGATGTTGTGATAACCAATCCATCCCAATAACAACGTCGAAACTACCCAGAACGATAGGAATGAGGTCGATAGAAAAGGTCTGATCGGCAAGGACAAGCTTGCAACCCTTAACTACATGTGTAGCCTCTAAACTTTTACCATTCGCTAACTCTACGATGTGCTTGGTGTTCAAAAGTGTTGGAGTACGCTTAAGCATCTGACTAACTTTTAAGGATACGTAGCTAGTATCGGCACCCGAATCAAATAAAATAGTAACAAAGAAATCATCCAGAAGAAACTTACCCATCACAACGTTATGATCGTTCCTTGCATCACCCTGACCAATCACGAACACACGACCCCTTGCCCCATTACCATTGTTGTTTCCCCAATTGCCGTTTCCATTCCCCTGATTGTTGTTGTTCTGGTTCTGATTTAGCTGGGGGCAGTCTTTCTTGAAATGGCCCTCAGCACCACATTGAAAGCACCCTTTGTTGTTACCTTGTTGTTGCTGCTGCTGGCATTGATTTGGTGGGGCTTGTTGTTGCTGCCGGTTCTGATTCGCCGGACGCTGACTCCTACAATCCCTTGCAATGTGACCAGGCTTGTTGTATCGATGACAGTTGCCTTTACCACATGGCCCGCTGTGGTGCAAGCTACAGCGATTACATTTGGGGTGATTCCCCTTGTATCCACCCTCCCTAGATTTCCAGAAGGCTGCTGACTGGGGCTCCTATGGTCCTCAGTCCTTCGTTGCTGAGACTGATACTGAACAGAGGTAGAGCCTTTGCCTGAATTTCCATCCCATTTTTGCTTGTTATCATTTGGGGTATTAGTAATAGCAGCGCTAATACGCTTGGGCAGCCTGTTCTGCTCAACTGCCTGATTGGTGAGACGGTGAGCCAAGTTGATGATTTGTTGAATGGTGCCAAGATTAGCTGAGGTTACGTGACTCTGAATCTCTGGTACAAGACCCTTGAGGTACAGCTCAATACGTTTGATAGGAGGGTCCACCATTGTAGGACACAAGATGGCCAGCTCGTTTGACCTCTTCGTGTATGCCTCGATCTCAGACCCCGTTATCTTCAGATTGAAAAATTCCACCTCCAGCTTGTGGATGTCGTCACGACTGCAGTACTCCTCTTTGATCAGTTCCTTGAAGTCATTCCATGGGGTGGCATTAGCAACCGCCAACCCAAGCAGTTGAACCTGTGCTTTCCACCAGGTTAACGCAGCACCTTCCAGTGTTCCAGTAGCAAATTTCACCCTACGATCTTCAGGGCATTCACACATCTCGAAAACAAACTCGAGCTTCTCAAACCAGTGAAGAAGACCTACAGCTCCTTCTGTGCCGCTGAAAGTACTAGGTCGGCAGTCCATGAATGTTTTGAACGTACATATGGGAGGTCGAGCATGCTGACCTGTCGCGTGAGAACGAAAAGACAAGATTAAACACGAGAGTTGGTTCGCGAGAGTAGGATCTAAACATCCTAGGATAGGTCGAAATAACAGGTTATACCTCCTGCAGGGACAGCTGCGAGTGCCTCAGCAACTCGTTCATTGATCAAAGCCATCAGCTGGGCTTGAGTTAGGTTGATACGTCCTCCGCGTCCGTTCATAATCTTCACAACGAAGCAACGTAAGTGAGAAAAGTGTCACGAAAGTGCGTAAGTGTGGGACGACAGGAGAGAGTAAGCACACAAGGTTCAAATAGCAATTATCACGTTAACTAATGCAATGTGTGAACTATCTAACCGACAATATAACATAAATCATACCACCTATTATGTCGAGTCTAGCACGTGGAGTGAAGCGTCATTGTGGATCGTTGAGCACTGTACAGGTTATAGTCTGGTTTTTATCAAAAAGTTTTTCCCTTTTTAAAACCAAGTTCCCTATAACCAATGGCTCTGATACCAATCTGTCACACCCCCAAATTCCACAATGCGGAGTATCACCGCTTGGAGGCGTGACGTGAGCAGGATCGAGCCACCAATCATATTGAACAACGCATTTAAGTAACTAAGACCAACCACAATACAATTGGTGACCAAAAGGAAGTTAACCAAGTTCAATTTAAACAGCGGAAGCATAAGACGTTAAACCAAAACATAAGTTCGTAGTTCATAAAGTTTATAGACCCAAAACATAAGTTTCATAAGTTCATAAAGTTTATTTATTGAGTACGGGACACAACGGTTCGCATCCCACAACGACCACCTCCATGTGCAAGCCCCATAGCATCTAGCGACCTGCAAAGCATGTAACAACGAGTCAACATTAAAGTTGAGTGAGTTCACGGTTGGTTGTCCATTTTAGAGTTGTTTCCAAAAAACGTAGTTTAATCTTAATCAGCTATCCAGCCGTGGGGGTTACCCCATAGTTCGAAAACGTTTATCAGTTAACCATCCCATGTCCATCTTCCCTGGCTATCCAGCCCGGCACTTCGGCCGTGGGGGCTACCCCATTATTTAAACTACCAGACTCGTTTATCATATCGACTACTAACGAATATTACTTGCACCCTAGCGTCGGTGTCTATCATCACCGACGTGCCATAGTCCATTAGTACACGCCCGTTCGACTGGCCCTGTGTGAGGTTTGTTAAACCTAATAGCGCTATTAACTAATGACCCGCTCGCCATAGCCTCGGCGATTAAGTCGATATAAAAGGGAGGGACTTCGCTGATAGAGTTCTAGTCCAGTAAGTCTAATTCCGTCCCAACAGGACGAGGAATTCTCATTCCTGAACACGTCCCAAGGACGAGGAATCCCTATTCCTGAACCCATTCCCATTCCCACCGGGAATTACCATGCTTTGTAGAAAAGTGTGAACTCACCTTGGTTTGCTCGGTTAGGCTCTCATAAATAGCTAACAATCAAGGTCGGTCAATCACGTCCTAATATGATTACCAGTTAGTCATTTAGTTGTTTCAAATAGAGCACAAAGTTCCTACACGTATCTACTACATAACATGCATTCACTTTAATAGTTTATGCTCATATAAACATTCCACCTTTAGCTACTCAAGAACAAGCATACGATATTGCACATATTACTTTCATTGACACATAACATGTTAGATCATCCTCAGATAACATACTCGACATTTAGATACGCAATTTACTACTTACGTCATTTCAGCCTTAATATCCAAAACTGGGCTGTTTTCGGGCATTTTAATAAAATAGTTACCTTGTTCCAAAAATTCCCAACTTTTTACAGAAGGTCTTAAACGATCCAAATATTATTTTGTAAAAATCTCGGGGTCCAATTCATCACCAATATTTTATAAAAAATCATTTTCCGGACTGCCATCAGATTCATCTTTTTCTGACTGCAGTCCACGGAATAATTTATTAAAAATTCATCGTAAGCCTGATTTATGAAATTCCAGTGGGAGAATTACTACGACATCAGTGTCAATCTACAGTACAAATTTCGTGACCGGATTCTACACAGATTTCAAGTTATGATGAAGAACGTAACACATATTTTCAGCAGTAAAAATGCAGCTTTAGCTGTTGTTACAAAACGACCCTTTAAAAATAGTAAACGAAGTCCAAAAATTATGATTCCAGTGCCATTAGAACCGTATTTTATAATAACACGTTATAGACTCAAGAAAATCAAGTTTTTGTTAAGTTATGATCTGGTTACAGCCAACTGAAGTTGGGTGTATGAAAATGAAACAATGTATGACCAACTCGTATTATGTAACGCTTCTTCTATGACGACTTAACAAAATATAGGTATATGCTGTTTTAGGCATTTGAAATAAATATAACAACTTATATTTATTTAATAGCGTTTTCGTGTTGATGTCGTTTAAAATAAATACGATAGTTATATTTATTTCATAAAATAATACGAGTTGTCTGGCGTTTGAAATAAATATATAAACTATATTTATTTTTATAAAAGAATTGTCGGAATTTGAAAGTTTACAATAAATATAATAATTATATTTAGTGTCACAAATGATTTTCCGAATCGTTGCTCTCGAAATTTGTAGAGTGTTGTTGTTTGAAATAAATATATATAAACTATATTTATTCTTTTTGTAAAAAGAATCCGGGTTATCGTTGTTCCTTGTACGTTATAAAGTGTCGTTGAAGAAACACATGCATTTATATTGATTGACATGAAAATCGCTTGATGTCGTTAGCTGTCATTTTTCAATAAAACACATTTGTATTTACGGTTTTTCTCGAAAAACGGGCAGAGTTTCCTCTGTTTTTGGACGCCCTGACAACGCAAGTTGTCGTCATTTTTCAAAATCAATCAATCTTCCAAACAATACAAACATTATTTATATAAGATTTTGTCGAATAAGTTGAGATATAGCTATACTTGTAATGGATCGGTTCGAGCTCGTTCACGTTAATCATATAAATTATTAAAACGACATAAATAATTGTGCCACTAAAATTATTTACCAAATCCTCCGCGTCGAGCCGCTTGACTGAGTTGAGGCGTGATGAACCGAGTCAAGCCGAGTTGGACTAAGTCGACTCGCCGAGTCGACTTGCTGAGTTGACTCAGTTTAACCGAGTCGACCCAACCCGCTTTAAAAGCTGACCCGAACCGTCTGTGGACCCGTTGACTGCCTTTGACTGAGGCTTCACTGATCCGCATTGTCGACCCGAGTTGACTCGGGTGTTGGCCGAGTCAACCGGGTTTGACCCGTACCCCTTCTGAAGCTGACAAAACGGAACCTGAAACAATATGAACCGAGTCCCGATCTGCGTCTGACCTGGAACCCGAAATCTGGAAAACCCCGAACCAAAACTTGAAACAAATCAGAATATGGTGGTGTTTGGCATTCCTTCTCAAAATGACTTATTAACTTATAAAAGTCATAAGTGAGAAGTCAGAAATCCTGACTTCTCAAAAATGACTTCTCACAATCACAAAATCCTCTAAAACAAGCTAACCCAAACACTTTAAAAACAACTTATTAACTTATATAAGTTAATAAGTCATAAGTTGCTCCAAAATAAGCTAACCCAAACACCCCCTATAAGCACGAAATTTAAACCGAACTTGAACTGACGAACCTGAACCGAGCTTCAACCTGAAATCGTCGTGGGAGTCCGAGCACCACCACGTCGCCACTGCCGCCGCCGTGACCGGCGGCACCGCTCATCTCCGTCGCTCTCTCTCTCTCTCCTCTTCGTCTCTATCATCGCCTCTCCCTCTCTCTCCGCTAGTTACCGTCGCCGCACCACCACCGGACTGTGGTGGTGGTGGTGGTCGGGTGTGGGTGTAAGGGGGTGGGTGTTGTAGGTTGCAGGTAACGTGGAGGGGTTGGGGGTTGTCGTTGGCTGGAACAACCGCCGCCGGTCACTTAGCTCCGCCGTTCCTCTGCGGCTTGTCGCCGCACCGCCTGACCAGCCGGTCTTGTCTTCACCGAGAAGGGAGAGGGAGAGAGAGTGGTGAGAGGATGATGCTGCTTGTTGTTGCCTGAATGTGTATTCGAGAGAGAGGGAGGAAGTGTGAGGTGTGGGGGAGTTTGTTGTTTAGGGTTTTGATTTTGGAGAAGATGACCTCCTGTGTTTTGTTGGTCTGATACATAACCGAGAGAGAGAGAGGAAAGACATTTCTTGAGTGTGTGTATATAATTGTTGTGTATGAAAGAGTTTGGGTGAATACCCCTTATTTATAAAGTTTGAGATGTTGAGATCTTGTAAAATCTTATGAATCTTGTGTAGATTTTTGGAAAGATTTTATAGTGATATTGTAGATTTTGATAGGATTTGTAAAGATTTAATCAGATCTTGAAAAGATCTAATTATTATATGCAGGTTTAGGCTTGTGGGTTTTGGGCTTGGGCCCAGGGCCCACAAGCCCATCTCATGTGTAAGTGGCCCGTATTTCTTACGAGACCCGTTTTTAAACCGAAATCACCGTAGCCTTGTAAAATAATATTACAGAGTTAAAAATGTGTAAAAATAATGTCGGTATCCGTCGTAGTCTCGTTCGTGCGTCGATAACGGTAATAATCGCGAAAAATTACATCGTTGCCGTCTTTAATCCGTTTTTCGAGCTGATTTCAACTACGATTGCTAAAATTTAATTACGAAGCTAGAATATATCGTAAAAATCCAATATTTGTCGGCGTTGTCAATATCGTGTACGATATCAGTTCGTTGTCGCGTAATATTCAGCAGATTTTTCCGTAAACCACCGTTCGCGCACTGTAAAGTCGTATAGACGTTCCTAGGCACTCCAAAGGCCTAATTAAGTTAATTTGCGTCGTAAACATTATTTATTGTCGCGTTAATCGCTTGTTAATCACGTAATTAAGAGCCGTAAATCACCGGTTGTCACAAAAACATGGGTTTATATACGCTGCGTATAGAGCTATACGCAGCATATATAACCCATGAGATTTTTTTTTTGCTATTTTGATGTATTTGTGGTATAAATTCTCACCCAGTTCCAACGTTACGATACGAATAATACAAATATAAATTATAAATATTAAAAATAATACAAATATTATGAATTATAAAAATTAAAAGTAATACAAATATTATGAATTACAAGACCTACAGGGAACCTATACGAGACTTATACTAAACACTATACGATACAAGACCTACAGGAAACCTATACGAGACTTATACAAGACCTAAAAGTAACACAAGTATAGTGTATAGTGTAAGTCTCGTATAGGTTCTCTGTAGGTCTTGTAACTCATAATATTTGTATTATTTTTTATTTTTATAATTCATAATATTTGTATTATTTTTAATTTTTATAATTCATAATATTTATATTATTTTTAATATTTATAGTTTATATTTGTATTACCAATAATATTGTTTTTTTATAAATAATTTTCCTTCTTTTATAAATAAACAAAGGAATATACAAAAAAAAAAAATACAACAAAAATGAAGCTTTATATACGCTGCGTATAGATCCCTACGCAGCATATGAGACAAAAATGACACAACTACCCTTGTATTTGGCTTCATATAGCCTCAACACAAGAGTATAAAGGACATTTTCAGACCTTTATATACGCTGCGTATAGGTCTCTACGCAGCGTATATAAACCTTGTGAAAAACTGATGCTTCAAACCTACCAAAATGACCCAAATTTTTCAGATGGTTTATGTACGCTGCGTAGAGACCTATACGCAGCGTATATATACCTTGTTTTCTGTGCAATGATTGGTTATTTGGCACTGAGATCCATGGTTTATATACGCAGCGTATAGGTCAATACGCAGCGTAGAGGGTTAACCCTATACGCTGCGTATTGACCTGTACGCTGCGTATATAAACCCTAGTTTTACTAGGGTTTGGTGTGCCAATAGGCACACCCTTAGTGTATAAGACCTTGTTAAATGTTATTGTGAAAGTAAGTTGGTTTCTTCATCTCACCCAATGCATAAGTTCTTCCCCTTTCTCATTTTATTGTCTTTGATTGTTTCTTTAACACATGGATGTTTTTGTCACACCCTGGCTTTTGCGGAAGCGTGGGTTTATTTGGTGTGACTTCTTAATACCATAGCACAATCATAACAATGCTACATGAAAATAAAACACAAGATAGTCATCCATTCAATAAATTTTAAAAGTTACCACAACACTATTGTTTTAAAAGTCGACACATAAAAACAAGTTACAACCATTACATATTAAAACGTGTTCACATGACACCACAAAAGACTTGAAATAGAACCCATGGTTTAGAGACGCGTAACCCATCCAGGCAAGGGTCACACCTCCTAAACCCGGATGACATCATTATTCATTACGCAGCTCGACATAATTGCTCACACCGCCAGATCCATTAATTCCCTGAAATACATGTAGTTTGAAAAATCAACAAAAGTTGAGCGAGTTCATGTGTAAGTGAGTATGTATAAACCTTTAAAATGTCAGTATAAGTAAAAGTCCCTGGTATGTAGCAATTAAGGAAAAACTAATCACCAATGGGTTGCAAAGCCAATGGTATGTGTGAAAATGGTGCAGGAAGACTCAAACCTAGCAAATTTGTCTCCGGTATGAAGACATAGTCACCACTATGGGCCGACCCGGCCTCACGGGTGTGGGCTCGCTACACCCAAATAGATCTATCACTCATGTCCCTTGGTCCTACAATGAGGATTAATGGCCTTAAGTGTCATGCCCACCACTCACATGATCGCGTAGTAAAAAACCCTCCTTAAGCTAACCATACCATGTAAATAAATGTCTGTAATAATTGTAACATGTATTTCACCCCCGAAGTATAAAACAGAAAACAGTTAAGAGAAAAGGGGGGCATGAACTCACAGAAGTGCGTATCCTGTAACGTCAATCTCAAACTCGATCTGCTGCGCGATGACCTACACGTACTAATGTCTATTAGATGAACGGGCCGTGCCTTGGCTTAGGTTTTAGTGTTTTGAGTTGCGTTACTATGATATAATACTTGTCAAAATAATAATCATTATTTTAACTTAACTTTAGTCTTTTAGGAAAATAGTTAGGCAACTATTTCGTATCTACACTTCTTAAGTATTTTTATGTGTATTTCTTTCCCAAGAATGGAGGTATTTATACATGTACACTTGTATTTTCCGAAAAGTATATCTTAAGTCCCACTTAGAAAAATACATTCAACATATTTATCGAAATCCATATAACCCAAAATATATATATTTTTCTCAAAAATAATATATTTTCATATTTTGTAACCAAATAATATTTACCCCAAAATATGTTCGTAAACGTATTTCCCGGATTCATAAGTGTGACGACATTTTTGCTAAGTTACATTATTTTGTCCTAAATAATATAACTAGTTTCCCAAAATAATCAAATAATCACACATGCGTTTTTAATATCAAATATATATTCTAAATATATATTTATTTGCTTTTATTTTAGAAAACCCACCTCCGATACTTTGGAGTTTTGTAATAAATTTTATGGCGATGTTTACTTCCGAAAAACAAATCAATATATCTTGTAAATACTTGTTAGAAAATAATTTTTCTAAGTCTAGAGATTTTTGGAAAATTTCGCCAGAGTTTCCCCAAAAACGGGAGTGTCCATGCTTACTAGCATATCGTTTTCTTTTCAAAGTCAATCAACACACAATCTTTTAAACAACTTTACATCATCAAGAGCAAAATATATGTGATACGTAATAATCATGAACTTGATATTTCCCGAAAACGCGTAGTAACTTAGTGAAGCCTTTAGTAGGCTTAGTTACCTTCCAAAGTGTATTTATTTTGTTAAAAATCACTTTCTTAAACGAGTTACGTTTTCACAACTTGTAAATAATATTTACAAAATTTAGCTTATTGAACTCTTCTTGTAAATAAAAGTTCTTACACTTATTTTGTTTATAAAAATAATGTAAGTGTATGTAAGTCTTGGTTTTTCCAAAAACCGATTCTTTTACTTGGTTTATTTAGAAAAGTTTCTTGTAAGACTTGAATCAACATACTCATCAACTTACTAGTTGGTTAATATTTTGGAAAACAATCTTTTTCAAGTTCATGACTAACTAGGAAGTGGTTATTTTTGTAATAAATAACCATTCTCTAATCTTGTTAAATCATACTTCTAAATTTATTTAACAAGACTTTTATGGTGATTAACCTCCTACAACCAAGAATCATCATAAAAATAACAACACACTCATAACAATATCAAACTAGTAGTATTTCAACTTCAAGTAAACTTTTATATTCATGATTCTTGTTTAACATCTTCTAGTCTTCTTGTTCTTTAGTGATTTAGACAACATCATCATACTACATATTTTGACTAAGAACAAGATGAAACAAGGTGTAATGAGACTTACTACTAGCACAAGGCTAGGCTAGAATTTCTAGTGCAAAGATGATGAGAAAAGATGGTGAAAAAGACTAGAACAAAGCTCCTTAGAATGCTCTTCAACTTGCAACCTCCATGGATCACCTTCAAGGTTTGAATGGAACTTGATATTGATGAAGATGATGATGCTAAGTGGTGGTGATGGGTTCGGTTTGGGGGAGGCCGAAAATGAGAGAGAGAGTAGTGAAGAGAGAGGTGTAAATCTTGAGGAATGATGAATATGATCTATGCCATGCTCTTATAAGATGTTTCACATATCTTGTGTAGATTAGCAAGCAACATATCTAATATAATATTCAACAAATCCATAAGGCATGGTGTGAAGATGTGGTGGGTCCACAAGGACCAAAAATTCGGTTGGGGGGGGGGGGGGGGGCTTGTTTTCAAAATTTTCAACTAAATGGTAAATGGTAGTTAGATTGTAAGTAACTAACTTATACTTGTTAGTTTGATCATTTTTAGTGGGTGTTATGGCAAACGGGGATCATGACTAGCCAAAGATAGTAAAACATTGTTATTGACAAAAAATTAGTGTCCCGGGTAATGTCCGGTTATCCGGTTAGGTACCGTCCCGTTAAAGTGTTTAATTAGTCCAAATAATGTCTTTTATATATATTTTTGTAACACAAATTATTCCCGGCACTTAGGAAAGTATACAGGACCATTCTGCCATCTTTTTGTACTCTACTAGCATAATATAATGCTGAATTTTAATAATAAATGCATAATTCTGCATTTATAGCGTGTTTTTGGCACTTCCCGGCACTATAACTATCACCTAGTGACGCAATTTTTTGGTCCTCACTTCCCTACACTCCATACTAGTGTAGTGCCCTGTCCCTGACTCATACTGGCCTCAATAACAATGTCTGTCTAAGTGTTGGCATTGTCAGCATATTTCTAAATCAATCGTTCAGTGTGTTAACCGTGCTGTGTGCATCACGTATGTCACTAATGTTTGTGCGTAATGAATGGAGTGACTGTATAAAATATGATGCATGTGTATGTATGATATAAAAATCATAGAGCAGTTTAAATTATCAGTTGTAATCAAGCACAGTCATTAAGCACATAATTAAAATTAATTAATTGTACAGTACCTGTAATTGTGAGGGTTGTCACATTCTCCCCCCGTTAAGAAAATTTCGTCCCGAAATTTTAGGTTCTGCTTCTAGTTGCAGGGGTCTTGGGGAATAAATGTGGGTACTTGGCCTTCATACGATCCTCACGTTCCCACGTGAATTCTGGGCCGTGTCGTGCATTCCATCGAACTTTGACGAGTTTAACACTACTCCGGCGTGTCTTGTTAATCTTCCAATCAGTGACCTCAACAGGTTCTTCAACAAAGTGGAGTGTGTCGTCGATGTGAACTTCGTCAGCAGGAATGACAACTGTCTCTTGAGTTGGACTCTTTTTTAGGTTCGATACATGGAATGTATCATGAACACCATTAAGTTCAGCAGGCAAGTCCAATTTGTATGCTACAAGCCCAATCCTTTGCAGGATTCTGAATGGGCCAATGTAAGGCGGATTCAACTTCCCACGCTTTCCAAAGCGTGCCATACCCTTCCAGGGTGAAACCTTTAATAAAACCATATCCCCAACTTGAAACTCCAAAGGTTTCCTCCTTTGGTTTTCATATCCTTTCTATCTGTCACGAGCCGCCTTGATGCGCTCTCGGATTTGTGCAATCTTGTCTGTCGTTTCTTGGACCAATTCCGGCCTAACCAGTTGTTTATCACCCGCATCAGCCCAGCATAGCGGTGATCGGCCCTTGCGTCCGTAAAGGGCTTCAAATGGCGCGGCTCCAATGCTAGTGTGGTAGCTGTTGTTGTACGAAAATTCGACCAATGGTAAGTGATTGTCCCAGCTACCACCTAGGTCCATTACACATGCTCTCAGCATATCTTCCAATGTCTTAATAGTTCTCTCGCTCTGGCCATCAGTTTGTGGGTGAAATGCAGTGCTTAGATTCAACTGCGAGCCAAAAGCTTCTTGGAAGGATTGCCAAATCCTTGATACAAATCTCCCATCTCTATCTGAGATGATTGAGAGAGGCACTCCATGACGTTTAACAATCTCCCTCATGTATATTTCAGCAAGTTTGCTCGTGTTGTCTTTCTCTTTGATCGGCAAGAAGTGTGCAGACTTTGTTAGACGGTCTACTATTACCCAAATTGTATCATGGCCCTTGTGTGTCTTTGGCAATTTCGTTATGAAATCCATTGAAATATGTTCCCATTTCCATTTGGGTATTTCAGGTTACTGCAGAAGACCTGAAGGCTTTTGGTATTCGACCTTTACCTTGGCGCACGTTAAGCACTTGCTAACATATACCGCAACATCACCTTTCATCCTTGGCCACCAATAGAAATCCTTAAGATCTTGGTACATTTTATCCGCCCCTGGATGAATCGAGTACCGAGATTTGTGAGCTTCATCAAAAATAACCTTTCTCAAACCACCAAACAAAGGAACCCAAATTCGTTTCATGAAGCATAAAGTTCCTTCCTCGTTTGGTACCAACTGCTTCTCCATCCCACGGAGATACTCGCCCTCCAT
This sequence comes from Helianthus tuberosus, assembly GCA_030545235.1. Taxonomy (NCBI): domain Eukaryota; kingdom Viridiplantae; phylum Streptophyta; class Magnoliopsida; order Asterales; family Asteraceae; genus Helianthus; species Helianthus tuberosus. The sequence goes on along the minus strand of CM060445.1, from coordinate 52,544,473 downwards.
GTTCCTTTCTTTCAAAGCTTCTCTCTGCGCGGCACGAATGTGCAAAGAGAGGTCTGTCCGGACAATCATTTCCAAAGCCCTAACCCTTATGGGCTTGATCCTTTCTTTTTGACTCAGGGCATCGACGACCACATTCACCTTCCCTGGGTGATACTTGATCTCGCAATCATAATCATTCAACAGCTCTACCCAGCGCCTTTGTCTCATGTTAAGTTCCTTTTGGTCAAATATGTGTTGCAGGCTCTTGTGATCAGTGAAGATTGTACATCGCGTGCCATACAAATAATGTCGCCAGATCTTCAATGCAAACACCACCGCGCCCAATTCCAAATCATGGGTGGTGTAATTTTTCTCGTGAACCTTCAACTGGCGTGACGCATATGCTATAACCTTCTGGCGCTGCATCAGCACGCAACCCAAACCTTGACGCGAGGCGTCACAATATACCACGAAGTCGTCCGTTCCTTCGGGTAGCGATAAGATCGGTGTGTCACAAAGTTTGTTTTTCAACAACTGAAATGCTTCTTCTTGTTTGTTACCCCAATTGAACTTCTTGTCTTTCTGTGTGAGTGCGGTCAGGGGTTGAGCTATTTTTGAGAAATCCTCAATGAACCTTCGATAATAACCAGCCAAACCTAAGAACTGTCAAATCTTGGTTGGCGTCTTTGGGTCTCCCAATCCTTAATTGCCTCGATCTTGTGGGATCAACATGAATTCCATTTCCATTTACCACATGACCAAGAAACTGGACTTCGCGTAGCCAAAACTCACACTTCGAGAACTTAGCATACAACTCCTCCTTTTTAAGTAGCTCTAAAATAGCTCTTAAGTGCTGTTCGTGCTCGTCCTTCGTCTTTGAGTAGATTAGAATGTCATCAATAAACACGATCACAAACTTATCCAAGTACGGCTTGCAGACTCGGTTCATCAGGTCCATGAAAACTGCCGGTGCGTTTGTCAATCCAAACGGCATAACCAGGAACTCGTAATGTCTATAACGAGTCCTAAAGGCCGTCTTCGGGATACTTTCCTCTTGTATCCTTAGTTGATGGTATCCTGATTGAAGATCGATCTTTGAATAGAAACTTGAACCTTGCAGCTGATCAAATAGGTCATCAATCCTTGGTAAAGGATATCTATTCTTGATAGTCAACTTATTTAGCTCGCGGTAGTCTATACACATACGAAAACTACCATCCTTCTTTTTAACGAACAGAACTGGAGCTCCCCAAGGTGAGAAGCTTGGTCTGATGAATCCTTTGTCCAACAGCTCCTGGAGTTGCGTTGACAACTCCTGCATCTCCGACGGTGCAAGTCTATAGGGTGCCTTGGCTACAGGCGCGGCGCCTGGAACCAAGTCAATGTGGAACTCGACTTGTCGCTGTGGCGGCAATCCTGGCAAGTCTTCTGGAAAGACTTCAGGATATTCCCTCACGACCGGAATGTCTTCTACCTTAAGCTCCGCTGCCTCTTTATCCACGATGTGTGCCAAGAATGCAACACATCCCTTCTGTAAACACTTTCTAGCCTTCAGACAGCTAATAATTCTCAGTGGCGTATCACGCTTCTCTCCGTGTACTACGATCATTTCTTCATCCGTCATAGGGATGCGGACGGTCTTCTCGTGACAAACGATCTCGGCCTTGTTGCTTGATAACCAATCCATCCCCACTACCACGTCGAAGCTTCCCAACTCGACTGGCAGTAGGTCTAGCGTAAATCCGTGCCCTCCCAGTTCTATCGCGCATCCTCTGATGACTTCTCCCATTTCAATTAGTTTCCCATTCGCCAATTCGATCGAGTATGGAACGTCTAACTTACTAGTGGCCAACCCAAGTATATTCTTAAATTCTAACGATACGAAACTATAATCGGCACCAGTATAAAAAAGAACAGATGCAAAGCGTTGGTTTATAGGGAACGTACCGGTGACAACATTTGGATCCTGGCGCGCTTCCCTCGCACCAATGTTAAAGACTCGGCCTTGCGCCTGATTTAGTTTTGGGCATTCCCTTTTGAAGTACCCAACGTCTCCACAGTTGAAGCATCCTGGCCCTCGGCCATTCCCGTTACCATTCCCGCCTAGATTTCTGTTTGTTCCCCGGTTACCAGCTTGATTTGCGACATTCCCACGATTACTATTTCCTCCATTATTCCCTTGCGACCGGTTTCCATTACCACGGTTGTTGTTAGTGAAACCCCTTTGGCCACCCTAGCCTGATCCAACCCAACATGTCTCCTTTGAATGGTCCGTCTTCCCACAAGATTCACATTTTCTGAGTCGGCACGGGCCGGGGTGATGGAACTGGCATGTACCACACTTGAGCAGAGTGCCCATGTAACCCTTCCCTTTGTTTTCGATACCGGTTGCGGCTCTGGCCGGTGTGCTTGACTCACCCTTCTTGCTCACATTGCTAGTACCTTGTTTGAAGTTGGAAAATTTTCGTTTGTTTTCACCAGATGACTCCGCATGAGTCCCCTTCTTCTTTGGTTCGGAAATTTAGAACTTGTTCAACCTAATGGCCTCCTCAGTAAGAGCCACACTAAGGTCGATTGCTTCCGTAATCGTTGCAGGCTTGGATGTGGTAACCATACTCATGATTTGGGGTGCCAATCCCCAGATGAATCTCTCAACACGTTTAAACTCGGGCGTGACCATATACGGTACTACATGAGATAAATCGTGAAACCTTTGAACATATTCTGCAATCTTGGGACCTTCCATTCTTAGGTGCCAGAACTCAGTCTCTAACTTCTGTATTTCAGCTCGCGAGCAGTACTTCTTTCTCATTAGTTCTTTCAGCTCATTCCAGGTTAACGCATAAGCAGCAGCTTCTCCTAAAGTTTGCACTTACAGATTCCACCATGATAGGGCACCATCCAAAAACAGCCCTGAAATGTAAGTGACTTGTTGATCGGGAGCGCATTTGCTCATTCTTAGAACGGAATCTGTCTTCTCAGCCCACCGGACGAATGCAACAGCACCTCCAGTGCCGTTGAAATTTACTGGCTTGCAGTCAAGGAATTGTTTGTAGGTGCACCCTGCACATACGTTAAAATTTACAGATGGTATCAGCGGACGTGCTTGAATATCCAAATGCATAGTAATATGTCTCTAGCAACTTGACATTACCATGGGGTGGATTGTTGTTGCCGTTGTTATTCGAGAAACTCCCGCTTGTTCCTCCCTGGGAGGCAGCATACTGTGCTATAGCCGCTACGATTATCCCTTGGAGTTCCGCCTCGGTAGTAGGCATGCGTACATCGCGTCTTGGAGGCATTTTCTAAAAGATGATCACGTTGGTCAGGTCATAGTAAGTATAATAAATACACATATACAGTAGCATCCATCAAGCACATAACATCTCATGTTATTAATTAAAACATATAACTCAACAAAGCATATAGTGAGAACGTTGCCATTGAGCTTTTCATTAATCACGACCACAATATTGTTTTACAAGTTTTGTAATACATCATACATCCAAATGATAACAACGGGTCACATCACCCTCAAAAATACAAGCCAAACTACAACTATCATATACAAAAAGTGTGATTTCCAAAAGTCTTTGTAAACTGGCTCAATAGCGACCTTCTCACCAAAATGTCAACCTGCATAAAACCAAAATGCCTATGCTGATGGCGGAGGAGGAGGAGGAGGAAAATGAGAGAAAAGCAAGCGACGCATATGTAACTAGTCCTCCTCTAAGGCACGATAGGCGCACAGCAAATATGTTATCTGCTGCTCAGATGTCATGAAACGAACGTCTGAATCGGGGGAAAGTGGACGAGGAGCGTGTGGTGCTGCAAAGGGGGTCTGACAATGACAAGGCGGACGTGGAGCTCCCTCCAACTCCTGAATACGACGCGTCAATGCATCCTGCTGTATCATCAAGGATGTCAGTATGTCCTCCGTAGAGTACCCAACATGGTACGGGTGGTACGGATCAGACAATGGCATGATAGGGGGCGTAGTCCATAAAAATGGCTCGCTCGATGGCATGAAAGATGGTGCAGTAGGTGGTGCAACATGAGGAAACTGTGACATGATCGGATCAGACGTCGATACGTGTGGAACAAAAGTAGGATGAGGAATCTGTGGTATAAACTGGCCGCCTCCTGACATGAAAGGTACGTGACCAAAAGGCTGCCGCGATGAACCCTCCCCAGGACGTGGCGGAGGAATGTCCTGAAGGAATGTAATCGGAAGGTCGGTACGCTGGAATTCGGTCGTGTGTGGGTGGGATAGTGGAACATCAGTGGGTACAGAGACAGGTGTGACGGGTACCACGTACGGTGGATAGTCATCATCCTCGATTCACCCATTGAGGGTGTAGGCGTAACGTGGATCTATGTGTGCAGCAAAAGGTGCACGGTCGAACAGTACCGGCACGGGATTGGGTAATGGTGCATCAACAACAGGATCATCTATCAAGGGTGGAGCAACAACGGGAAGGTCAGCAATGGGTATGTCATCAACTAGAGGTGCAATGGCTAGTGCATCATCATGAACAGGGTCATGCTCTAATGCAGGATCAGGAGCAGCTACAGGCTCTAGGGCCACAACAGGCTCCGGGTCAACAAGATCCATATCAAAATCAGCAGGGACGTCAAACAGAGGATCAATAGGAGCTACGGGCGCCTCTAAGGGCTGATCCAAGTGAATAAACTCGATATCGTGGTCAGGATCGAAACCAGGGGGAAAGACTGGATCCAAATCATCATCGACCTCATGGTCGAACTCGAACTCGTGTGCTGGACCGGGTGCAGCTGACATCGCCATGTCAGAGTCAGAAGAGTGAGACTGTACATCATGGTCGTGTAAAGATGCGGATGCCACAGACTCCAATGAATCTGGGACAGGTGAACCAACAGGAAGCTCCTCTACAGGGGCCTCAGCAATGGGAAGAATGACGTCAGCAACAATAGGGGCCCCGCCCTCATGGTCAGCCTCAGGCGGATCCTCCTCGAACAAATCGATGTCGTGGTCAGAAACGACATCGAGGGGCATATCTACTACTGGAAAAGCAGCAAGCGGTATGGGAGCAGGGATCACCGCAAGTGGTAAATCCCCGGCAGGAAGGCCATCAGCAGGCTCAACTTCGACGTCAGGCAGCGCGAATGGTTGGAAATCATCGTCGTCAGTGCTGGTGGTGTCTGATGTGTAGACCTCTCGCTCTGACGGAATCTCGTCATCTGACACGATCGCCATGGGGTCTAGTGTGTCCGATACTCCTGTGTCTGACGATGAAACCTATGATGTCTGTAACACAATCATATATATGCACATATATCAATCATAAAGTCAAGTAAACACGTTAGCCATAATAAAGCAAACAAGTAATCATCCTAGCCTCCCAGACTACCCTCCCAGCCTCTCAGACTGAACCTTCTAGCCTCTCAGACTAACTCCCCGGCCTCTAAGACCAGCCTCCCAGTCTCTAAGACTAAACCTCCCCAATCTCTAAGATTGAATCATTCGGTCTCTAAGACCGAACCTCCCCAACCTCTAAGGCTGAACCTCCCCAGCCTCTAAGGCTGAACTCCCTCAGTCTCTAAGACTGAACCACAAATTTTGAAAAAGAGTTTTTGTGCCTTTTATTTGTAAAAATGTTTGTACACTGGATCTAGACGTTTTAGTGTATGCAATGTAAAAAAAATGTTTTCGTGAGAGCCCTAGTGATCATAGTCTAGACTCGAGAAAGAATCCTAGTTCTCTATGATCGAGGCTCAGATACCAAGCTGTCACACCCTGGCTTTTGCGGAAGCGTGGGTTTATTTGGTGTGACTTCTTAATACCATAGCACAATCATAACAATGCTATATGAAAATAAAACACATGATAGTCATCCATTCATTTCGTTTTAAAAGTTACCACAACACTATTGTTTTAAAAGTCGACACATAAAACAAGTTACAACCATTACATATTAAAACGTGTTCACATGACACCATAAAAGACTTGAAATAGAACCCATGGTTTAGAGACGCGTAACCCATCCAGGCAAGGGTCACACCTCTTAAACCCGGATGACATCATTATTCATTACGCAGCTCGACATAATTGCTCACACCGCCAGATCCATTAATTCCCTGAAATACATGTAGTTTGAAAATTCAACAAAAGTTGAGCGAGTTCATGTGTAAGTAAGTATGTATAAACCTTAAAAATGTCTGTATAAGTAAAAGTCCCTGGTATGCAGCAATTAAGGAAAAACTGATCACCAATGGGTTGCAAAGCCAATGGTATGTGTGAAAATGGTGCAGGAAGACTCAAACCTAGCAAATTTGTCTCCGGTATAAAGACACAGTCACCACTATGGGCCGCCCCGGCCTCACGGGTGTGGGCTCGCTACACCCAAATAGATCTATCACTCATGTCCCTTGGTCCTACAATGAGGATTAATGGCCTTAAGTGTCATGCCCACCACTCACATGATCGCGTAGTAAAAACCCTCCTTAAGCTAACCATACCATGTAAATAAATGTCTGTAATAATTGTAACATGTATTTCACCCCCGAACTATAAAACTGAAAACAGTTAAGAGAAAAGGGGGCATGAACTCACAGAAGTGCGAATCCTGTAACGTCAATCTCAAACTCGATCTGCTGTGCGACGACCAACACGTACTAATGTCTATTAGACGAACGGGCCGTGCCTTGGCTTAGGGTTTAGTGTTTTGAGTTGCGTTACTATGATATAATACTTGTCAAAATAATAATCATTATTTTAACTTAACTTTAGTCTTTTAGGAAAATAGTTAGACAATTATTTCGTATCTACACTTCTCAAGTATTTTTATGTGTATTTCATTCCCAAGAATGGGGGTATTTATACATGTACACTTGTATTTTTCGAAAAGTATATCTTAAGTCCCACTTAGAAAAAATACATTCAACATATTTATCGAAATCCATATAACCCAAAATATATATATTTTTCTCAAAAATAATATATTTTCATATTTTGTAACCAAATAATATTTACCCCAAAATATGTTCGTAAACGTATTTCCCGGATTCATAAGTGTGACGACATTTTTGCTAAGTTACATTATTTTGTCCTAAATAATATAACTAATTTCCCAAAATAATCAAATAATCACACATGCGTTTTTAATATCAAATATATATTCTAAATATATATTTATTTGCTTTTATTTTAGAAAACCCACCTCCGATACTTTGGAGTTTTGTAATAAATTTTATGGCGATGTTTACTTCCGAAAAACAAATCAATATATCTTGTAAATACTTGTTAAAAAATATTTTTTCTAAGTCTAGAGATTTTTGGAAAATTTCGCCAGAGTTTCCCCTAAAACGGGAGTGTCCATGCTTACTAGCATATCGTTTTCTTTTCAAATTCAATCAACACACAATCTTTTAAACAACTTTACATCATCAAGAGCAAAATATACGTGCTACATAATAATCATGAACTTGATATTTCCCGAAAACGCGTAGTAACTTAGTGAAGCCTTTAGTAGGCTTAGTTACCTTCCAAAGTGTATTTATTTTGTTAAAAATCACTTTCTTAAACGAGTTACGTTTTCACAACTTGTAAATAATATTTACAAAATTTAGCTTCTTGAACTCTTCTTGTAAATAAAAGTTCTTACACTTATTTTGTTTATAAAAATAATGTAAGTGTATGTAAGTCTTGGTTTTTCCAAAAACCGATTCTTTTACTTGGTTTATTTAGAAAAGTTTCTTGTAAGACTTGAATCAACATACTCATCAACTTACTAGTTGGTTTATATTTTGGAAAACATTCTTTTTCAAGTTCATGACTAACTAGGAAGTGGTTATTTATGTAATAAATAACCATTCTCTAATCTTGTTAAATCACACTTCTAAATTTATTTAACAAGACTTTTATGGTGATTAACCTCCTACAACCAAGAATCATCATAAAAATAACAACACACTCATAACAATATCAAACTAGTAGTATTTCAACTTCAAGTAAACTTTTATATTCATGATTCTTGTTTAACATCTTCTAGTCTTTTTGTTCTTTAGTGATTTAGACAACATCATCATACTACATATTTTGACTAAGAACAAGATGAAACAAGGTGTAATGAGACTTACTACTAGCACAAGGCTAGGGTAGAATTTCTAGTGCAAAGATGATGAGAAAAGATGGTGAAAAAGACTAGAACAAAGCTCATTAGAATGCTCTTCAACTTGCAACCTCCATGGATCACCTTCAAGGTTCGAATGGAACTTGATATTGATGAAGATGATGATGCTAAGTGGTGGTGATGGGTTCGGTTTGGGGGAGGCCGAAAATGAGAGAGAGAGAGTAGTGAAGAGAGAGGTGTAAATCTTGAGGAATGATGAATATGATCTATGCCATGCTCTTATAAGATGTTTCACATATCTTGTGTAGATTAGCAAGCAACATATCTAATATAATATTCAACAAATCCATAAGGCATGGTGTGAAGATGTGGTGCGTCCACAAGGACCGAAAATTCGGTTGGGGGGGGGGGGGGGCTTGTTTGCAAAATTTTCAACTAAATGGTAAATGGTAGTTAGATTGTAAGTAACTAACTTATACTTGTTAGTTTGATCATTTTTAGTGGGTGTTATGGCAAACGGGGATCATGACTAGCCAAAGATAGTAAAACATTGTTATTGACAAAAATTTAGTGTCCCGGGTAATGTTCGGTTATCCGGTTAGGTACCGTCCCGTTAAAGTGTTTAATTAGTCCAAATAATGTCTTTTATATATATTTTTGTAACACAAATTATTCCCGGCACTTAGGAAAGTATACATGACCATTCTGCCATCTTTTTGTACTCTACTAGCATAATATAATGCTGAATTTTAATAATAAATGCAGAATTCTGCATTTATAGCGTGTTTTTGGCACTTCCCGGCACTATAACTATCACCTAGTGACGCAGTTTTATGGTCCTCACTTCCCTACACTCCATACTAGTGTAGTGCCCTGTCCCTGACTCATACTGGCCTCAATAACATTGTCTGTCTAAGTGCTGGCATTGTCAGCATATTTCTGAATCAATCGTTCAGTGTGTTAACCGTGCTGTGTGCATCAAGTATGTCACCAATGTTTGTACGTAATGAATGGAGTGACTGTATAAAATATGATGCATGTGTATGTATGATATAAAAATCATAGAGCAGTTTAAATTGTCTGTTGTAATCAAGCACAGTCATTAAGCACATAATTAAAATTAATTAATTGTACAGTACCTGTAATTGTGAGGGTTGTCACAGTTTTTTTACTGTACCATGGAGTGTTTATGTTCTGAGTAATATTCCAGGTGATATTGTTGCTCATATCAAATCAGGAGACGATGATCTTGGTAATCACACAGTCCCATTCAAAGGGAGCTATAATTGGTCATTCTGTTCCAGGGGTGATCATCGCACTCTTTTCTATGGCCACGTTTGGTGGGGTTCAAAATTTCAATCTTTGGATTTGTTTAATAAGGAGCTTGAAAAACATTATCAGGTTTTAGGTGGAGGAGGTATGGAGTATGTAAATATTTCTTCCCCTAAAGGTGATCACTTTTGAGACGATCAATCTTGGATAAGTGGACTAGAAGCAATTTTGTTTAGGTTTTGCTGCAAATATTAAATTTCTTGACTTACAAAAATGCCGCTTTGTTGTTGACGATATTGTAATGAATTATCAAAAGTGTAATATCCTATAATTTAAAATCTTATATTTGATTAGATAAATTAAACCTAAAACATATCTATTTATGTATTATCACAGAATATAGGGTGTATTATATTCTATTTTATTTATGAAAACGGTGATAAAAAATCGTAACTTTACAACGAGGAGCAATTTGCACTCGTTTGGAATAGCTCTTGATCAGGTAAAGAATGAAAGACAGTTCAGGTTTGGAAGTATCTTAATTGCAAGTTTTGGTTTTGATTATGGTTAAAGCTCAAAACCGAACTAAACTGAATAACAAGTTGTGCACACCCTAAAAATCATCAAGTGTTGTGGTCCCTGTCGCAACGCGCGTGCAACCCACTAGTATAAATAATTGGGTTCTTGAAAAATTCATTTATAAAAACCTAAAAAAAACTTAGTAAAAAAATTTGAATAGAGGTGTTGCCATACAATTAAATGCTTAACTGAAAGTTAAGTTAGATTAGATTAAATACCATACTTAACTAATAGTATTTACATATTTAGTAGTTATTGATGATCCGTTAAACATTGTTGCAGAAGTCGCTAGACGGTGCCAAATTGGTTGAATGGGGAGTTACAATAGGCAGGTAGTACTCGTGGATTACTCGTTGAGTATCGATGCCTAGACATGATTTTTACAACCATATTGTTAAATACTTTTTTTAAACCTTCATATAAATTTATTATAAATATGTTCATAGTAGGAAAAGTAAATCATACATAATGAAATAGTATTTATAATAATTTTGATTTATATCAAATGTAGGGTGGAGATATGTAAACAACATAGAGTTAAATCTCATTTTAGTCCATGTGTTTTGTGCCATTTTATCAGTTTAGACCAAAGGTTTCATTTTTCGTCTGCGGGTACAAAAAGTTTCACTGTTGCCATTTTAGTCCAGTAGGTTAACTTCATCCATTTTTTATGTTAAAGGTTTCATTGTTGCCATTTTAGTCCAGTAGGTTAACTTCATCCATTTTTTATGTTAATGAGAAGGACAATTCGGTCATTTTATATGAGATTCTATTAGGTAGAAGGGGAATTTGGCCATATAAAATGACCGAATTGCCCTTCTCGTTAACGGAAAAAATAAATGAAGTTAACCCAGTGAACTTAAATGGCAACGGTAAAACCTTTTTGAACCCACACGCAAAAAATGTAACCTTTGAACTAAACTTTCAAGATGACCCAAACAACAAGGACTAAAATGACATTTAACTCAACAAAATAAAAATAGGTCTTAATAAAAAAGAGTTGCATCAACATAAGAAATAATTTCAAACATCTAATATCGAGTTTAAATTTATCTGAAACCTAATTTAAATTTAATCACCAAGTTTGAATTTAATCTCTCACGCATAGAAAACTTTTATTGTAATAACAACTAATAATAAAATAAGGGTCCTAATATTAATACATGGGAAAACTTATTTACACATGGCGTATACGGGCCGTATACTGTTATACGACCCGTATAGAATAAAAACAACTGACAAAGTCTGCTGGCACAGACTTTGTTAAGTTGTTTTTATTCTATACGGGCCGTATAACAGTATACGGCCCGTATACACCATGTGTAAATAAGTTTGCCTGGTCGTATACAATGTATACGAACGTGTATACGGGCCGTATACTGTTATACGGCCCGTATGGAACGAAAATTTGATTTTTCAAGTATTTTAGAGTGGTGAGGTGCTCAAAACTTTCTAAAAGTAGAAAAAAAAATAAAACATCAACAAGGAGTCTGAATAAAATGGAAGCTATCAACGCGGGATTACGGACATGCGTTTAATTCCCAATCATTTCCTGGTCAAATCACACACTATAAAGTTTAAACTTATCGTGTGTTGTAGTTTGGAAATATGACCGAATAGAGATCTGAATAACAAACTGTGGAGAACTTGTTTGCGTTATCCACCAACAATCCGTTCATTATCTGTTGTTGTCTAAAACAATATCAATTAACGTTCAGTTGTGTATACAAATTCATCACCGGTTTCTACAGCACAAGCACATACACAGGGAGAATGTTCTCGAAATTGAAGGAAAAGAAAAAATGGTTGAAAATTATTGAAAATTACTATATCACCCGCCAATGTTCTCCTACTTCAATCCTTCCTACATTATTGAAAATTACTATATCACCCGCCATTCTCTTGCACCTGTATACATTGATTGTGGATTTTCTTGAGTCGTCGGGAAAAATTTTCCTCAGGGGAGGGTGAGTAGTATGAGTCTGAGTCCATTATGGTTCGTGAATGTTGGAAGAACCCGACACGTCTTCTGCTGCCTCTTCGGTTGGTAAAAGACATAGGATGGCTTCTAATACAGGCTCTTTGTCAGTTGTGGTTGATTTATAGGAGGAGGTTATGAAACGAATATATGTTTATGCGAACGTCCTTATTTTGTCACGTACATGCGTTTAATTCCCAACATCCTTATTGTATCAGACTCTCTCCCCTCCTGATGCAATTTTACTCCCGAACAAACCATGCCCACCTTGACCAGAATAGATAAGCGTATCACTCAATACTTGACAGTGGTACCAATGTCAAGTCAAGTTGAGCTTCCTGATGCAATTTTCACAGTGGTACCAATGTCCTACTACTACAATCCTTCCAACGCCTGACTCATATACTCTTGGTTAAAAAATGGTAACTCGCCATTCAATATAAAGTCTTCTGAAAGACAAGAATACAACGTTCATGTATCACAAGGAATGACCGAGTTTGGAAACCGGACGGAATCTACGAAGAAACTGTTGGAATTTGTGGATTTCGGTTGGTTCAGAAACTTAACAAGAGAAGCAACTAAAAAAAGGAAAGAAATAAATTTTTTTACCATTTTTTACCATTTGTATACGGGCCGTATACCGTTTATACGGCCGTATACTCTCGTTAAAAAAACAAATTTACCGATCGTATACAATGTATACGATGATTGTATACGGGCCGTATATTCTGATACGGCTCGTATACTATGGTAAAAAATGGTTTATTCTCTTTAATCTATTAGAACGATCCTTGTATTGAGAACCTGATTCTGGTTTAAACAATGGAATTTGTGAATCAACAGAAATAACTGAAAATAACTCGTCATTCTCTTGCACCTGTATACGTTGCAAGGTATAGAATGTTTGTAGTATTCTTTGTTCAATACAAACTCTTCTGAAAGACAAGAATACAACGTTCATGTATCACAAGATAATGGTTTCTCAACAAATGAAGTATTATCTGACATCATCTGTTCATCATTGTTCTTGAAGATGAAGAAACGAGAGTTTGTTTTGAGAAATTAACAAGGTAAACCTGAATTTTCAGATTTTAAGACACTTACTTGAACATGAGTCTGAGTCCATTGTGGTTCGAGAATGCTTCGATTTCAACAAATAATTGTGGATTTCGGTTGGGTCAGATCTCGCAAGTTGTCATTTTCAAGTTTGCACATTTTGTGAAAATACCAATGTTGTCATTTTCAAGTGTGAGATTAGCTAAACGAGGATGAAAGATACTCAAACCATCTGATCCCGTTGTTGCAAACTCCTTTAATGTGAGATTCTTCAAGTTTGCACATTTTGAGAAAATACCAATGTGTTTGTCAGCTTCGTCAATACACAAAGTGACAGAATTTGTGGATTTCGGTTGGGTCAGCAACTTAACAAGATAAGCAACTAAAAAGTTAACATTCTAATTCAGATTCAGAAAGCAGATGTTTAGTAGTGTTTGAGACACTTACTTGAACCGTTAGTAATGCTAGATGTCATTTTGGCTGAACCACAACCTATTACAGCACTGTATGAACATGCGTTTTGAAAATTGGCTTTGTTCTTCGTTTATTGGATCGTTCTAATAGATTAAAGAGGTTTTTACCATTTTTTACCATATGTATACGAGTCGTATACGGTTTATACGGCCGTATATCATTCGTAAAAATTATTTTTACCGATCGTATACAATGTATACGATGGTTGTATACGGGCCGTATATTATTATACGGCTCGTATACTATGGGTAAAAAATGGTAAAAATGGGGTTATTCTCTTTAATCTATTAGAACGATCCTTGTCGTGATGATTCGAAACATTCACGAACCACAATGGACTCAGACTCATACTACTAGCAGTAGAACCCGACACGTCTTCTGTGATGATTCGAAACATTCCGAATAACAAGCAGAAAAACCCGTACCGGTGATTGTTTATCCATACTATTCTTCATAGCCATATTCCCACTCACAATTTGTTGTTACATATCGTCTTCTCAAGTTGAGCTTCCAGATACATATCGTTCGTAAGAAACTGTTCGTGCACTGAACCTTCAGTTGTGTACCCTTCAATCTTTGTTGAGTATTTTTCTAACTTTATGCTTGCATCCACCACAGTGAATATTAACTTTGTGTGAAAGAGTTTGGAAACCGGACGGAATCTATGAAGAAACTGTTGGAATTTGTGGATTTCGGTTGGTTCAGAAACTTAACAAGAGAAGCAACTAAAAAAATACAATTGATTTCTCTTCCGGTTACCAGGCCTATTATCTCCGTCTACGTTTGGTTTCCTCAACGAAGAACCATCAGCCATTATCAGCCCTTTTTTTCCTTTGGTTTCTGGTTGATTTTTGAGGGTGAGGGTTTTGAATTGATTCCTGCGCTCAAGTTTCAACTACTGGAGTGAAAATTGGTAAAAAAATGGTTTATTCTCTTTAATCTATTAGAACGATCCTTGTAACCATCAACCGTTCAAGTTGATATAGGAGAGTACTGAACAACCGAGATAACAGCTCCGGTATTTATCACCAACCCATCTTTGGTAGTGTTTGTTTGAGAACCTGATTCAGATACACAACGGTCTCTTTACTTCGTCCACTAGAACTATTTGTGTATGCATTCTTTTGGTAGTTAACAACGCTAATTAGAAAATAATCTGAAAAAATTAATCATATCGATTGCAATAACAGGATGGATGTGACACACATAGATTGATAAAATGTCACAGTTGTCAAGACTGTTTGTCGGGTTTCCAATGCTCACACAGGGTGATAAACAACGCTGATACACGTAACATCTAGTTATATTCAGATTTAAACAATGCCCGCCTCAATCTTCAATACTTCAGTAAAATACCACTAGTAGAAGAACCCGACACATCTTCATGTAACAGAGAATGTTTTAGAAATTGAAGGAAAATGAAAAGATTTGTTGAAATCGAATTTGACAACTATGACAGCTTATTAAAAGTATCGTGTGTTGTAGTTTGGAAAGATGACCGAACAGAGATCTGAATAACAAACTGCGGAGAACTTGTTTGTGTCAGGTTCTTCTGCTAGTTACTCGGAATCGATAAATAACCAACACGAAGATCTCTGCGATCGCTAAGGTTTTCATCAACGGACTGATCGGTAACGTTACTCTACCTGTGCTCCGATTTAAGCGGCATGTTCCGATCAACGTTTATCGACATTGTTAAAGGTGATGAAGATTTTAGAAACCCTAGAAGGATTGTGTTTTTACAGGAATAAAACGTGATACTTGAAAAAACGCCAATATATACGGCCCGTATATAGTTATACGGCCCGTATACATGTGCTAACATCAAAAACCCACAAAAATAAATCAATTGAGCCGTATACGTTTTACAAATCGTATACACATGTATACAACTCGTATAACTGTATACGGGCCGTATATAATAAAACCAAAAAAAACATTCTCTGCGCATTTTCCTATTCAAAAACATTCTATACGAGCCGTATACAGCCCGTATACAATAGGGGGTGTGAAAATAAGATATAGGGTATGTGGGAATAAGACACCCCTAAAATAATTAGAATAGAGGAGGTACACATAGAAAACAATGAGACATGCCATATAAATCTCAAACCGAACAAATCGGCCAATTTGATTCAATTTAGGTGTGATTTAAATGCACACCAAGATAAAAATTCTAGTCAAGCAAGATAGCTGATGCAGAAAACAATCTAACATGCATTGGCCAAAAATTACATTCCAGCCTTCCTACGGCCAACAAGAGCTCTAAACCCAGCCTTGATCTGAGCAACAGATCGATCCGAACCACACTGCAACAGAAAAAAAAAAGGTTGATATCTCAACTGGATTACAAACACTGAAATGCAAGGGTGTTTGTTGCAATATACCTTCTCGCATATGAGGAAGGAAATACGATTTTTCTTCTTAATAGATGTTTCGGCGCTCTTGCAACCATTGCAAATGACATACTCGTCTGCAAATCGAACAAACGTTACTGATGATATAGTTTAAGTCATTAGACTGAAACTGAAAATGATACAATTAAGTACAATTCCATATATGGCCCTGATATATAGCCCTGAAAATTTTCATAATTTGATATTTACTTACCGAAAAAACATTATGAAAATTCTCATAGCAGAATTTCATATTTACCCGTTTCATTACAATTTATTATTTGACCATTATTATACCCTTATTCCTCTTTCTACTTCAAACTCTCATCCTTATGCATATTTTTAACAAAATGGTATTTAGGATGCTAAATGGGTAGTGTTTACGCCTTTGTGGATTGGTGGATCCACCCGACAGGAACTAGAATATTTGACACGAATGCCAAAAATGTGTCAGGCATATAAACCCGAACGCGACACCAATATTCACGGGTTGACACGAACACAACCCATTTAACCCGAATTTTTCTGTTTTTTTTCTGCATATTAATAGTTACATTTAAATTATAAAATGTTAAGTTGAACTCCCTTTTAAGTTAAAAAATTTTGGCATAAAATGCTGAAACAATTTCATTAATGACATAACACATCCTACAAATAAAGGGTTTAAAAGGGTCAACCCACGAACCCACCAGTTTGAAATAAACACTACTCGATTAGCTAAACGGGCTCAGGGGTTATACCCGAAACTAACCCAAACCTATGAATTTTGTGTCGTGTCATAATTCACACCGTAAATGGTATAAATGTCAAAATTTTGAAAATGGGAATGTATGAAGTTATGTTTTTTGCTGGGTATATCCATTGAAAAAAGTAATCTTGGCAGATTCCAACAAGTTACTTACTGAGGTATCGCCGTACAATTGCTTCAAAATTTTTTGGTGCATATCTTCCCTTCACTACCAATCTTTGTTGTCCATCAATAGATCCAGCATTGCCTAATTCGGCTAGCAGGAAGGTCATAACATGCTCTGGTTCCCGATGCATTCTGACGGAAGCAAGAAAATGAATTGAGAAACTTAGCAAAGAACAATGTATACCCAAAACAACTTAAAACTTACGATTTGCACAGATCCATGAAATTCACAAAAACTGTTTTCTTGGTTCCTTCACGAAGAACTTGTGGCAGTGGTGGCCTAAAGACGGTTCTCCTTCTATCTCCAACAAGTTCAGGGTCGTGTTCATGAATAATCCGGAAAACTCGACCTAGAAGCTGAATGCAAATACATAACAGCAACCACCAACGATGTCAGCAAAATATAAAAAGAGAAACATGAAATCTTTTGCTAACCAAACTCACGGGCCTACCAACACTCTGCTAACCAGTGGGACAAAGTAAAGCGCGGCTTAGTTGGCCCTCTAATAGAGGTATTAATAATAAACCATGGATTCAAAACAGATACCTATGCTAGAAACAAATCAAATGTTTACCACTATGCGACCACCTCGAACATTATCCTAAAATTATTTGCACTCTATGATATTACATACCTCTTCATATGTGTAGACACGATCAGTCCCTTCCCTTGGAAGTCGTTGTTGTTCCAGGACAATACCTTCGCCTTCTTCACCATTATCTTTAACGTCATCCAAGAGATCTATATGTATCTGTGACAATTTACAATCATAAGAAAATCATGTTAGGCATTGCTCAAAAACATTTCTTCTAGAACATTCTGAGTCTGGTAAGTAGTGACTTACCGGTTTCTTCTTTTTCTTTTTCGAACCATTAAAAGTAGGTTCAAGGCTGCCAGAAACTGCATGTCAAGCATGCTTTGTTTATAGATCTTTAAAAAAAAAATACAAAAACAGATGCAAGTATGCAACAAATTATATTACACAAAGTCAGTCACAAGGCACCTGATACATATCCAACTAACCTAACGGGTCAAATTAACCCATTTCCTGTTGATGATCCTAGACCCATGACCCAGTCAAATGGCCCAAGCAATTGCAGTCAAATGGCTCAATTAATTACAGTTCTAGCCCAGTCAAAAGACCCAATTAACTGCAGCTTTAATCAAGGGGGAAACTGCTGTAATGACTAATGTGGGGACATGTTAATGGGCAGTTACTTAGTATCTTGTGTCTTTAAATAAGTTGTTTAAGGTGAGAATAAGGTGTCTTGGATATTTTGTTTGTATTGTGATCTTTGATCAGAATCTAGGAGACTAGCCCCTCTCGAATCGGGCCAACTATCGTGTTTGTTCTTGTTTCAATTTAATAAGATTTGCAGTATCTATCATTTGGTTCCATTGCCGGGAAACCTGATGGTGCAGACCCGGAGCAACCAGATTGGAGGCAGCGAAATTTTTTATGATTCAATCGCTGCGCGATTGGAGATCATTTCAGAAAAACTCGATCCCTTGTTATCTTTGAAGAATGATATTGCAGCGATTAGGGAAGCTTGGCTAGCAAGACAAACACAGTTAACCAAGGAACCCGAGGATGACCCTCCGTGCCTCACTGCGCCCTCAAACAAACATCAACCATCACCAACAATCACACCGGTTCTACGAGTACCCTTTCTCATGTTCTTTACAACCACGCCCATACAAGAGACATGCTTTCCAACAGCTCCTATATCACCAAACGCATCATCACCAACTTCAACCGGGTGTCGCAATGACCTG
Source organism: Helianthus tuberosus (assembly GCA_030545235.1). NCBI lineage: Eukaryota > Viridiplantae > Streptophyta > Magnoliopsida > Asterales > Asteraceae > Helianthus > Helianthus tuberosus. The sequence continues at coordinate 52,525,938 of CM060445.1, read as the reverse complement.
CCAAATCAATACGGGATGGCACAAAGTTTTGTTTTCGACACCAGCCAACAAGAAGCTCACAACTTTGCTACTTGCCACCATCTCTCCATCGAACCGCTCAAGGAACAACCAATGATTTGGACGGATCAATTTTCGTCAAATCGACTTGAGGACAAGTCGGTTTTCTGGGCGGGATGTATTAATACATATCCAACTAACCTAACGGGTCAAATTAACCCATTTCCTGTTGATGATCCTAGACCCATGACCCAGTCAAATGACCCAATTAATTGCAGTCAAATGGCTCAATTAATTACAGTTCTAGCCCAGTCAAAAGACCCAATTAACTGCAGCTTTAATCAAGGGGGAAACTGCTGTAATGACTAATGTGGGGACATGTTAATGGGCAGTTACTTAGTATCTTGTGTCTTTAAATAAGTTGTTTAAGGTGAGAATAAGGTGTCTTGGATATTTTGTTTGTATTGTGATCTTTGATCAGAATCTAGGAGACTAGCCCCTCTCGAATCGGGCCAACTATCGTGTTTGTTCTTGTTTCAATTTAATAAGATTTGCAGTATCTATCATTTGGTTCCATTGCCGGGAAACCTGATGGTGCAGACCCGGAGCAACCAGATTGGAGGCAGCGAAATTTTTTATGATTCAATCGCTACGCGATTGAGATCATTTCAGAAAAACTCGATCCCTTGTTATCTTTGAAGAATGATATTGCAGCGATTAGGGAAGCTTGGCTAGCAAGACAAACACAGTTAACCAAGGAACCCGAGGATGACCCTCCGTGCCTCACTACGCCCTCAAACAAACATCAACCATCACCAACAATCACACCGGTTCTACGAGTACCCTTTCCCATGTTCTTTACAACCACGCCCATACAAGGGACATGCTTTCCAACAGCTCCTATATCACCAAACGCATCATCACCAACTTCAACCGGGTGTCGCAATGACCTGCCAAATCAATACGGGATGGCACAAAGTTTTGTTTTCGACACCGGCCAACAAGAAGCTCACAACTTTGCTACTTGCCACCATCTCTCCATCGAACCGCTCAAGGAACAACTAATGATTTGGACGGATCAATTTTCGTCAAATCGACTTGAGGACAAGTCGGTTTTCTAGGCGGGATGTATTGATACATATCCAACTAACCTAACGGGTCAAATTAACCCATTTCCTGTTGATGATCCTAGACCCATGACCCAGTCAAATTACCCAATTAATTGCAGTCAAATGGCTCAATTAATTACAGTTCTAGCCCAGTCAAAAGACCCAATTAACTGCAGCTTTAATCAAGGGGGAAACTGTTGTAATGACTAATGTGGGGACATGTTAATGGGCAGTTACTTAGTATCTTGTGTCTTTAAATAAGTTGTTTAAGGTGAGAATAAGGTGTCTTAGATATTTTGTTTGTATTGTGATCTTTGATCAGAATCTAGGAGACTAGCCCCTCTCGAATCGGGCCAACTATCGTGTTTGTTCTTGTTTCAATTTAATAAGATTTGCAGTATCTATCATTTGGTTCCATTGCCGGGAAACCTGATGGTGCAGACCCGGAGCAACCAGATTGGAGGCATCGAAATTTTTTATGATTCAATCGCTGCGCGATTGGAGATCATTTCAGAAAAACTCGATCCCTTGTTATCTTTGAAGAATGATATTGCAGCGATTAGGGAAGCTTGGCTAGCAAGACAAACACAGTTAACCAAGGAACCCGAGGATGACCCTCCGTGCCTCACTACGCCCTCAAACAAACATCAACCATCACCAACAATCACACCGGTTCTACGAGTACCCTTTCCCATGTTCTTTACAACCACGCCCATACAAGGGACATGCTTTCCAACAGCTCCTATATCACCAAACGCATCATCACCAACTTCAACCGGGTGTCGCAATGACATGCCAAATCAATACGGGATGGCACAAAGTTTTGTTTTCGACACCGGCCAACAAGAAGCTCACAACTTTGCTATTTGCCACCATCTCTCCATCGAACCGCTCAAGGAACAACTAATGATTTGGACGGATCAATTTTCTTCAAATCGACTTGAGGACAAGTCGGTTTTCTGGGCGGGATGTATTGATACATATCCAACTAACCTAACGGGTCAAATTAACCCATTTCCTGTTGATGATCCTAGACCCATGACCCAGTCAAATGACCCAATTAATTGCAGTCAAATGGATCAATTAATTACAGTTCTAGCCCAGTCAAAAGACCCAATTAACTGCAGCTTTAATCAAGGGGGAAACTGCTGTAATGACTAATGTGGGGACATGTTAATGGGCAGTTACTTAGTATCTTGTGTCTTTAAATAAGTTGTTTAAGGTGAGAATAAGGTGTCTTGGATATTTTGTTTGTATTGTGATCGTTGATCAGAATCTAGGAGACTAGCCCCTCTCGAATCGGGCCAACTATCGTGTTTGTTCTTGTTTCAATTTAATAAGATTTGCAGTATCTATCATTTGGTTCCATTGCCGGGAAACCTGATGGTGCAGACCCGGAGCAACCAGATTGGAGGCAGCGAAATTTTCTATGATTCAATCGCTGCGCGATTGGAGATCATTTCAGAAAAACTCGATCCCTTGTTATCTTTGAAGAATGATATTGCAGCGATTAGGGAAGCTTGGCTAGCAAGACAAACACAGTTAACCAAGGAACCCGAGGATGACCCTTCGTGCCTCACTGCGCCCTCAAACAAACATCAACCATCACCAACAATCACACCGGTTCTATGAGTACCCTTTCCCATGTTCTTTACAACCACGCCCATACAAGGGACATGCTTTCCAACATCTCCTATATCACCAAACGCATCATCACCAACTTCAACCGGGTGTCGCAATGACCTGCCAAATCAATACGGGATGGCACAAAGTTTTGTTTTCGACACCGGCCAACAAGAAGCTCACAACTTTGCTACTTGCCACCATCTCTCCATCGAACCGCTCAAGGAACAACTAATGATTTGGACGGATCAATTTTCGTCAAATCGACTTGAGGACAAGTCGGTTTTCTGGGCGGGATGTATTGATACATATCCAACTAACCTAACGGGTCAAATTAACCCATTTCCTGTTGATGATCCTAGACCCATGACCCAGTCAAATGACCCAATTAATTGCAGTCAAATGGCTCAATTAATTACAGTTCTAGCCCAGTCAAAAGACCCAATTAACTGCAGCTTTAATCAAGGGGGAAACTGCTGTAATGACTAATGTGGGGACATGTTAATGGGCAGTTACTTAGTATCTTGTGTCTTTAAATAAGTTGTTTAAGGTGAGAATAAGGTGTCTTGGATATTTTGTTTGTATTGTGATCTTTGATCAGAATCTAGGAGACTAGCCCCTCTTGAATCGGGCCAACTATCGTGTTTGTTCTTGTTTCAATTTAATAAGATTTGCAGTATCTATCAGCACCACTTACCACATAAGCTTTCAGTTTTCTGTTCCATGGTATCATCTGGATAATTTTTCTTCTTCTTTATTGTCGGGTCTAACGGCCCAAGCTGCATTGTGGTACAAATAACAGTTATATTAGTCTTTACTAGAAAATAACGAAACAAATACAATATCACTGACCATTAATCAGGGGGGCGCGTTATACCCACACGCCACACCCTTTGTTTTCTAGTCCCACGCTGTTTTTTAAACGGCCATTTGACCCCCCACTCGGCACCCCACCCACCACTAAACGGCCGTTTGAGAATTCATCAAATTCATCGAACGGCCATTTGGGATGGGGGCAGGTTGTAGCATTGGCGTAGCTTAGTGGGGGCGGGAGGGGGCGGCCATAAAATTTTTTGGGTATATACGTTTTTTACCCCCCGTTTAGAAATTTTTGGATGTATACGTTTTCGACCACCGGTCGGAAATCCACTGTGCTGTAGGAAAGTTTTTCATTGGCCTGATAATATAAGTGTTATTTTTATTAACAAAAAAAAAGTTTTCTTATCATCAAGTATCCTATATTCCCAATGCTTGTTAAATTAATCTAACCCAGAGTTACAACAAAAAAATAAACAGATAAAAAAAATCGAAGCGTCTATTTATATACATACATTACTATCTTCTACCATTGTTATCAAATCTCTCTTTGAAACTTCACCGTTCAACAGAATCTTACAGGAATTAAACAAACCTATATCGAATGAAACATTTAGAAGAAAATTAGGGTTCGTAAACTAGTAAACAAATTGTTGATACACAACATCATCAACTAGAAAAGTCTTAAAACTATAAACAACAACAAAATTAACGCCAAACGATCACTTACGAATTAAGAACTTCAAAAACCACTGATTAAAAGATTATATGAACCCAGAAGATTTGGAAAAACGCAAAGGAAACCTAGAATTGAGTATAGCGTATTTATTTAGGTGTATATAAGAGTCGGTGTGATATAAAATAGAGTAAACTTCAATTTTACCCATGGGGTTTAAGTTAATTAGCTCTCTGACTCCCTCTATGAAAAAAATTGCAATTTACCCCCAAATTGCAATTCCCTCCCCCCCCCCCCCCCCCCCCCCCCACACATTATTGTTATGTCGCAAGATTACCCCCTGTTAACAGTCAACAGTTGTGTGACTGTTATAGGTAAGGGTATTTTGATAATCTTACCCCATATTTATTATTATTATTATTATTATTATTATTATTATTATTACAAAAATACGAATCTAGTCCAGGTTACTCCATCATCATGTTGAACCTTTTTCATCACCATCATCATATTCATATGCTTTTTAATGAACCACTAACAACCACCACCACCTTATATTCATATGTTCAATACAACAGATGCAATCGAGCAGGCTCTCACTGACACCATCTACGAGAAGGTTCCATAAAGAAGACCGATTCGGTTTCTTCGAATGCTTGCATCTAAAAAATGACCTTGGTAGATCCAATCGGTTACAATTATTTTGCTTATTTGTATTGGAACCAACACACTTTAAACCATAACCTTATTGGTAGATCCAATCGCCACTCCTTTTAACCCACTGTAATCAACATTGAAACCCTAGCCACCACTTGAATTGGGGTTGTTGACCGCCGGTGTGTGACCGGACAACCCTGTACAACAATCATTGTTGCAAATTAGGTCGGCACTCCAACTTCTACATCATACTAGTGGGAAACCCGCGCGTTGCCGCGGAGTCGACAATAAGGGGCGTGAACATACCACCAACTTACCATCAACACTTACCATGTACAATACCTTTAACATAGATTACCATATTGGTCTATTTCTAAAAAAAAAGTTGCAAAAAAAATGAAATTTAAAAGTAACCAGTTTTGGCCCAACAATGAGGTATATTCCACTATGCCTTGTAAATCATTCATGCCCCTAAAAACCTAACACAAACACAAAAAACTAACTGGCCCATCAAAAAACCCAGTATGTAATACCCGTTATACCCCTCATAAAATTCGAAAACAAGCCCAGTTTTGTACATTTTAAGAAACAAAACCGACTTCTTATATATCGCAGAAATGATTCGAAGTCATAATAATAATAATATTAAAGAAAATGTTATTTCCAAAGTAGCAACATCATTCTTAACTTATCCAAAGTCCATTTACATGTTCCATGGCTTAAACTTCTGTCAAATGTGTTTTCTCTGTAGGATTCGGTGTCGATCCTTCCCATAACTCCTTTAACTCCTTTCGTGCCCAGGTGATCGGGGTGTCGCGCTCCGGTCAAAGATAATATTTATATACCCTAATTACCCTTAACAAATAGCTAGTGGTAGTGAGGGGTCGAACCACGAAGAGTATGTGGTTTGTGTACGGATTTGATTGAATTATGAAAAGTTGTCACTATTATGAAGCTTGCTATGGTATATTTTTGTATTTTGTTTGGTTGAGAGATATGAATTAAAGTTACTAAGAAGATTGGTTTGATTGATTGATGACTAACCACTAACAATTACAAAATGTAAATAACGATTCAAACAAGATAGAGAAAACAAGGTTCACACCCGGTTCGGTAATTGCATTCCTAGGGTTCCTACACGTTTTAAGATTGATTCAATTGCAATCACGACTAACGAATTTAGTGTTACACGGCTTAGGTGCCAAGAGCTATCAACGTTATAAAGAACGGACCACAATGCACTTCGTTACCAAGAACATGTAAACTCTAACCTAGACAAGGCATAATTGCACATAAACATTTCATAAAGTCAAATTTAATCTTCACTCGACAGTTTATGAATTCAATACAAATGCAAGACAATTGTCATAAGTTTCAAATCAAGAAGCAATTTGTCACAAAATCAATCCAAGAACAATGTTTAAACCCTAGACTTACAATTAACCTACACCGGGGTGAAACCTCCTAGGAATTAGCCGCTCATGATCGAAGAAACTTGATCACCGGATGTTGGAAACATGAATTGGATCATTGCGAAGCTTGAAGATGGATAGGGGATGAATGGTAGGGTTTTGGATGGTTGATGATGGTGGGTTGAGATGAATGGTGATTAGTGTTATGGAATGAATGATTGATGGTGAAATTGGTTGATGATTCGGGTTGTAAGAATGATGGATGATGGAATTGGTAGGTCAAGAATGATGAATAATGGCTCCAAGATTGTCTTCTGATGCCGACGGTCAATCTAGCTGGTTACGGTGAATTCTGGCCACGGAAAGTTCTGTCAACCGTCGGCGACGGCCCATATGGGCGTCGGCGACGGTGCCTAGATGCTTGCTTTTCTGTTTTGTCCATTTCTTGAGTCCGGTTGACCTGTTTCACATCCCGGTGGTTCCGTTTTCGCTCCGGTGACTCGTAAAGCTCCCGAAAAGCTCCTTAAACTCTGTTAAACTTGCAAAACACATATCTAATCAAGAGTAGGCAATTCGAAACTAAAACTTGTGTAAAAACATCAAATTAAACGATTACAAGCACCGGATTTCGACCACGTATCACATCCCCATACTTGTCTTTTTCTTGTCCTCAAGCAAATCTGTTTTTCACTTTCACGTGGGTCGAACAACAAATACACTCCCCATTCCCGAGACGAAGGTTAAGGTCTAGTGTCATGCTAAAGTTCAAACTCTTTACAATATTCAACATATTTAGCGGTAATGTGATTTTATTTGCACAAATAGTTACCCAAGATTAACCTGCCCGTGAAACCAACAGTTCATGCACATCCCTCACAATGTTCTCTCCACTCGGCTTATAAATTGGCTAAAATTTATAATGTATTAGCACTTCAAAGAATATGCACTCAAACCGATTAGAACATATACCCGCATAAGCTTGCAACTCAATCATTCTCCACTATTGATCACGAACACTAAGCACAAGTCATAAGGTCTTGTAAGGGTTGTAACGAAGCTAGGCTAAGGGTAGGAATTAGGATTTTTTTTTAAAGTGGCTAAGGCGATGAAAATTCGATTTTTTTATTACAAACCACGAACCTAGATAAAACTAAATACACTATCAACTATAAGGCAACAACTTCCGCCTTTTATTCAACGACTACTAACACATCTTTTTGTATTTTTCTCAATGCCTTTTCAATTCTTTTTCATAACATTTTCTAATTTTGAATTTTTTTTAAACAATCAAAACAACTATACAAATGTAATTCCTATAATCGAATTTTCATCACACGGGCTTAAAAGAAAAGGTTTAGCGGTTATGGGCTATAGGTGGTCAAACGAAAGGTTTAGGCTCAAATTGGGCAACTAGGGGATTTATTTGGGTAATGATAGATAAATGGTTTTAAGCGAAAAGGTTTACCTAACGCCTTAATCATTCTCGTGCTTGTATTCGGTCTATAGTCTCAAACGTATCAAAAGTTGCAAGTTCTACAATATATGACTAATGGTCCACTCAAACAAAGAAACACAAACATGTAATCTATCATATAAAAGTGGCTCAAGTTCTCACATATCTAGAAGGGTATGGTATGTGACATGCATAAACTACTAGTTTCTTAGGCGGATTATTCCCAGATAACCACCCACTAAATACCCGTCATGCTATTAACTTGAACTTGACCATGACAAAAGACCAAATGGTTTGTGACATCCCTCGTTGACTTAGTTACTTGTGCTTTTAAGATCGCTTTTTTTTAGGCAAGATATTTTGAATAATTTTTGAAATTTTCCCCCATCCCCACACTTGAGGTAAACATTGTCCTCAATGTGTAGTGTTTAAATGAACGGGTCAAAAACGAAAATTTTTACTACTCCCCCATCCCCACACTTGAAGTACATATTGTCCTCAATGTGTGAAAACTAGAGTATTAGATGCACAAGAGATGTGACACGGCTAATTCCCCCAAATTTTCACCCCGGAAATAAAATACAAAAATACACTCCACTTATTACTAAACTACGAATCAAAGTAAAAAGGAAAAGCATGCACCTGATTTTTGTCGCTTGATGTTCATGTCTTCTTCTTCTCTTCATAAAAATGGTTGTCCCGCGAACACATGGTACCTACAAATTCTAATCCTTGTATAGAAACATGCTTCTCACAACCATCAAAATTTGTTAGTTACGTAGTTCTACCCTTTTTATAAACACATTACCAAGTCATGCATTATTTCACTTCGATTTTATGTGGAAAATAATTTACAACAACAACAAACCTAACTCACTTTCGTAGGAATCACGGTTGCATTTAACGTATGCAACAAGCCCTTTTAAACCCCCCAATAGCTTGGGAGGACGAGTAGGTCTCGTGAGGGTTATATAGGGAACACACCCACAACGTTCATTTAACTAGGCAAGAAATTAAATAACAAACCGAACATAACAAAAACAAAGTAATATACAACAACAACAACAAAACACATACCTCGCCTCTACCGCTGATATCTCTCGTTAGGGTTCAATGGCGGGTTCGGCTGGTACGGATAACCAGTGAGGGCCTCAAACATATCCCTGTAGTTATCTAGCGGGCTCGACTCTCCTTGCGGTGGCGGTTGGTACGGCATCGGAACGAAACTCGAGCCGACTGCTTCAGGCCAATGAGGGGTTGGATCCGATGGCCCCTGCGGATGAGGAAGATTGGGGTAATCGGTCCACCCCGAATGCTCAGCATATGGGAGACCGGCTTGGTAATCTCTTTGATGGCGTTCTTGGTCATGGAGCACCTTGAAGTTATTAATCGCCATCTGGTTAGAGAAGGCCAACGCTCCCCATCGGCGTTGGTCCAAATCTCTTTGCGCGGTTTGGCGCCTAGCCTCCTCTTCTTCCCATCGCTGCCTGTGGGCCCTTTCTTCCTCTTGCAGCTGTATCATGCGTTCCATTTGCGATTGTTGCAACGCATGTTGCATCTGTTGTTCCTCTAACTGCTTCTCCACCCTCTCGCGGAAAGACGATTGAAAACCCCATTGTTGCTGTGAGTACGCCCCTTGCGCCTCTTCCCATTCGCTCCTACTAGCATGGTACTCTCTTGCTTCACCAATACCCGCCAACACATTGTCGTAGATCACTTGATCTCCACGGTTCCACAGCCGATACGATGGTATTTTCCTTTGATTCACAAAATCTGCCACACTGGCAGAGATTTCCCTATGCTTCTTCCTGTACCTACGCCTCGGTCCCCGTGGACCGGAAGGATCAATTTCCTCCTCAACATCGGGCATCTCCTCATCGCCCTCTTCTTCATTACCTTCTTCATCACCCTCTTTGTCATTAAACCGATAACTATCCCCTTGCTCATCTTCAACCGTGTGCAAATGCCCAAAAGTTTTCACGGTTATTTTCCAATGTCGCCTCATAGAGGCGAAGTTGAATTGATCAATGGGCTTAGACACCCACAGTGAGTCTTGAGGTAATGCATTCTGTTGGAGAATCATGGCGCTAATCAACCTTGCATAAGGAATCATCTTTCGTTTAAACGATTCGCGTATCCCATGTGTTGATCATAACAATTTGACGCCACGAGAGCTTGGGCGTCCCATATAACAATGCATGCAAAACCCGACAGTCGGGTGCCTTCACCGTTCCACGGTCTCCGAACCGTACCATAATATTCTCTAACGAGATACCTTGAAGTATCTTTCCCATCAAAGACAAATCGGCCCTTGAATCACCTGCACCCCCAGAACCCGGTAAGGTGTCCTCTAAAAGCCTCACTGGGTCAGCATCGTTTTTCTTGTTGTCCAAAAACTGATCATACCCATAATAGTCATACGCGTCGACCCCAAGCGAGTCAAACCTCGCTATAGCATTCATATGTTCGAAAGACATGACCATTTGACTTTTTCTAATGTTACCAATCAACTTCCACCTATGAGCCGGTCTATCAGAGTGTTCAAAACGAAGGGTGGATAACCACTCACAAACTGCCCCCAAGTATACCCGAGTAGTGATATCATCACACCAGTCAATCACCCGTTCCCAACCAAGTTTCTCAAACCTTTGCACTATACCAATCTTCCTAAACTCTTCAACATCTACCGTACGTTCACAAACCGCCCTGTCGGGTACGGGTTTTGAAATACCCGTAACCATTTTCATCTTCCACATCTTGGCTTCGAACCTCTTATTGTTGTAACGAGAAAGAGCCTTTGTTTTCTCTTCCGTCCATGCCGAAGCCGATCTACTATTTTTTTCTTCTTCCCACTTCCAATCTTGTCGTTCAAGTTGCCCATCGCCCTCTTGTACGTTACTTAGTTATTCCCAACGTCTTTGATATACCCCGGAGCCCGACCCGGCTCCCGAAGATGAACCTTGACCGGAGGTCTTTGCTTTCTTACCTCCTCGGAACATGGCTACAATCACAAGACAAAGACAACAACAATTAGTACACTCCAAACCTTCAACAATCTCAAACTTTGAACATGGTATGCAATGTTGAACTTCAATCAAATTTTAGATGTAAAATCGCCTTTTTAAACTTCCAAAGTCGCTCATTTTATCATCTATATCAACTAAACATGTTTAATCCTAAGATTCTTCAAAATAAAATCATGGTTTCCACAATGTTCAACATCACTACTATGTTCAATCATGCAAAAATCTTAGTGTAATCACACCACTAAACTAAAGCATGCTCAAATCTCACCCAAATCAAACAAACACCCTAAAATTTATGCTAACACATCCTACATTGTGATAAATAACCTACTCTTAAACAATAAGTTTAAAATTTCGGAAGAAATCAGCGACACATATGAAAATCATGCATAAATTAAGTGAAAGTTCATACCTTTGGTGAAGATTGACAAGAAGAACTAAAGAAAAGTGTAAAATAAGGAACTTGGATGAACACTCTTCAAAACCCTAAGAACTTGTAACAACTGTGCTTGTAATCACTATGAACAGTTCTATTATCAATAAAACAATGTTATTTGATCCCAATGTTTGTTTGATTGTGTTTTACATTTTCCATGTTTTGACTTTTGTTCAATTTCAAACTCTACATCACTTTCTGGAGAGTTATACGCAAACTGATGCGTAAACGTAATCAGTTTAATGCGACAAATACTCCGAAACATCAACATATACTCAACATACCTTAAATAACCTTTACATAACTTAGAAATAAGTTTAGAAGGCTTTGGTATGTCAAAAACAAGTTAATTCGCTTATAGGGACTAAATATGACAAACTGCGAAAGTATGTCAATTTGAACTGTAACGAACATTCCGGAACATGACCATAAGTTAAACACACCATAAATATCCTTTATATAGCTTAGAAATAGGCTTTGAGGGGTTCGGTGTGCTAAAATAAACTTTTGGGTCATTCAGGGACTAAAAGTGTCAAAAAGTGCACAGGTTTGCATTTTCGCGCATAACTTACGTTCTGAATACATCTGGACATCCAAAAATTTATGTAAGCATGACTATATTATGCTTTAGTGTTTGGCTTGCCAAAAATCCATTCGTTGCGTCATTTGGATCGTTTTTCGCGCTTATGCGCATTCCGTCGTAATTAAGCGAACATCGCGTTCGTACGACCAAACGAACCAACATCCGACATATTTTTGAACATGTTTCATGTCCACAATGTTTAGGCATCATTTTAGGGCCTTAAAGTTGGCTTTACGGGCCTTAGAAGTGCCGGAAATGGGCTTAAACACGTGCAGGGGCTGAAACTGTTTCACGCGAACGACGCGTTAAAGTGCCGGAAATGTTTAGGCATCATTTTAGGGCCTTAAAGTTAGGCGGTCCGAACGCGTTTCACGCGAACGACGCGTTAAAGTAGCATAAGCTACCTAAACGGGTCGTAATGGGTCGTAAACAATTATGTTAGGTTTCAATTAGTATGTAGGCTTTGTTGAACCATACTACACGAGTCTCAATACTCGTTTGGTTTACAAACCCTCATGCTACCCGATCTTCCGATTTAGGTCCGGTTTATTAACATAGTTACCTATATTAGGTGCCGTTTAATTCCGAGATCTCTAGCATTGCTTGGTGGTTATCTTAGGACTACTGAACAATCTCAAGTGAGTACATAGACCCCTCTTTTACTGTTTTCCAAACTGTTTTGGGGTGGAACACATGTGCCTACTTGTTACTTTCATGCTTTCCTGTTTTCACATCATATACATGCTATGTTCGTTAGTACATTATAGTACATGATTTCATTACATCTTATGCTAGGTGTGCCCATTGTGTGCATTACTTAGTACATTGTTTTACATTACATTTCATGCTAGGTGTGCCCATTGTGTGCATTACTTAGTACATCGTTTTACATTACATTTCATGCTAGGTGTGCCCATTGTGTGCATTACTTAGTACATCGTTTTACATTACATTTCACGCTACGTATGTTCATTGGATTACATACTTAGTGCATTGTTTTCACATGCTTACATTTTTGGTATGACATTTGGTTTGTTTAACATGGAACAATACATTCATTAACATTGATCATGCCATTCGTTAGTAGGTAGTGGTACCATAGGAATTGACAACTCCCGTTCCTGAAATCATGGGTTTGTTTGGATTGGAAGGAATGACCGAATTCGATATACATAACTTAGATAAACCTTTAATTTGTTTAAGGGTTTATCGCCACAGTCTCAAGGCTTGGATGTATGCATTATAACAATACCGCATAAATGTTTGTATCAGTATAGCATGCATTTGTTACACAAAACATAACTTTGATTTAAACTATGTTTTACTTCAATACCTTGTTGTTGTGCATTTTACATATGGTTTAGTTGATACATTTCACTTACCATACATGACATTTCTAGTTACACATTACATGATCTACATTAAACATAAACATTTTGACATTGATATACATAGTTGGTGGTTTACATTGGACATAAACATTTCGGTATGGTTTACACATTAACACATGACAATACAGTTATACATAAATAATTTACATTGATGGTTGGTTGGAGTAAGTGATTTGAGTAACGAGGCGTGTGTAATATGATACAAACATGGTGGATACGCCGCTGGTACTTCCGATAAACAAGTGTTTGTATGATATTACATGTTGTAGCGTTACTTAAATCATTTCAATATTTAACATATTACGTTTTACATAAACAACTTATCTTCACAAGACATTGATTTATAAAACAACTCATCTTATACAAACTCATTTTTCTTGGTTATTCATTTAACATTACATTATTTATATATATCATCTGATCTTATCGTTTTTCAAATGATTTACAAGACAAAGCAAAGTACGGGGTTCATGACTAAACATTTTTTAAACATAAGTCATGAACCTTATTTTCATAAACCTATGTATCTCACAGGCATTTTTATGCTGACGTACCTATTTTCACATGTGTTTTCAGGAGCTTTTCCGTAGGATGTTGATCGTGATACTAGGGCGGACCTGTGCCTTAGGGACTAAAAATGGAGATAGACTTGTTTAATTATGTTATAAACTCTATGTTTCCTGTTTAAGACAATGTAACACTCTTGTTTAATAAATAAAATATAACTTTGTATGCCATGGTTGTGGAACAATAATTCTGTTACAACACTCCCCGACGTTTCCGCCACGTTTTGTATGTTACACGTGGTCGGGGTGTGACAGAAGAGTTGGTATCAGAGCCAATGGTTATAGGGAATTAGGTTATTAGTAATGCTTTGACCTAGACTATAACTTTTCTAGGACCCTAACACAAGTTATCTTGTGTTTAGATCTTAAAACATGTACATCACCTATCCTTAGGTGATTATCAAAACAAGAACCAAATTTTCCGAAACGATTTTTGAAAAACAATCTTCTGTTTTTGAATGATTTATTACAAGGTTTTGAACCCTCTATTGTAAGGTTTTGAACCCTCTGTTATATGGTTTTGAACCCTTTTCAGTTTGGTTTTTGGCCTTGTGCCTTCAAATTTTCAAAAATCTCGTCAAGGTTTTGAGTTTTAAATAATGTGAACATGTGCAAACTGGAAGGGTGAATGCCTGTATTCTGGGTTTTCTGTCTAGGAAAGCACTTCGTATACATCTCATCAGACGCGAGACCAGTTGTGCTTACCTGGGAATTCCTGGGATGAGTGTTCACTTATAGGCGAGCATGTCTTCATTATACATTATTTTTGACCCATTTACTTTGATTAGTCACTGTGTGTCATTTGTTTGCTTGGTAATGCGGACGAATGACCACCATCTTTGCTTTTGTTGATTTTGTTTCATCTCATTCTCTTCATCCAATCATCTCACTCGTTTCCTTTCATGTTTTCCTCTTTTAGAATGCCTCCTCGACGCGAGAACCAGATAGCAACTTCCGAACTGGCAGAAATCATTGCGCAGCAGATGGCTGCTCAATTTCCAAATCTCTTTGCTCAATGGAACCAGGCCAACAACAACAACAATGTTCCATGCAAATACAAGGATTTTAACCAGGCTAAACCACTCAAGTTTAGTGGTTCTGAAGGAGCAACTGGGCTTCTTCAGTGGTTCGAGAGCATTGAGAATACTTTTCGCCACGTGCAGTGCCTGGATAATCGCAAGGTCGAGTTTTCTTCGAGCGTGTTTCAGAAGAGGGCTCTTACATGGTGGAATGGGGTAATGAGAGACCGAGGTGCAGAAGTTGCTCTCGCACAGACATGGGCTGAACTTAGAGCCCTTATGATGAGGGAATTCTGTCCTCGCCATGAGCAGCGGGCGTTGGAGAAGGAGTTTGATGTTTTAAAGCAAGATAGTGGTGAGCACAGGGCGTACACTGATAGGTTTGAGGAGTTGAGTCTTCTTTGCCCAACTATGGTTACCCCACTCGACAAGGCTATCGAAAGATACATCGACGGCCTACCTGACTCGGTACAAGACATCCTTACTGGTAGTAACCCTGCCACACTCCGTCAGGCGATCGAGTTATCAGCGACATTGACTGAGTCGCAGATTCGAAAGAATAAGTTACACAGGAAGGGTGACAAGGGCAAGAAGCTGTCGGCTGACAAGGAAGATAGCAAGAAAGGTCAAAACAGGAATGGAAAGGACTCTGGTTCTTCGAAGAGGTCAAGGAAGCGTAAGGCTTCCCAAAATTTTGCTGTCACTGCCCAAGCTAATCAGGCAGCTCTCAACCAACCCGCACAGCTTCCAGCAAAGAAACCCTATTCAGGGAATGCACCTTTGTGCAATAGATGCAACAGTCACCATCAGCCGCAACATCAGTGCCGTTTCTGTACTAACTGTGGGAAGTCAGGTCATCTTGCCGATGTTTGTCGGTTTGCTCAGAACCGGGCAGTTCAGAACCCGGCTCAACAAGTTGCTCATCCTCCTGCTCAGCAACAGGGCCAAGCTGCACGACCACAATACCCACCAGGTGCTTGTTATAACTGTGGGGATCTGACCCACTACAGAAACCGATGCCCAAGGCTAGCCAACCAGAATCAGGCTCAGGCTCCGGCTCGAGGCCGAGCTTTTAACATGAATGCTCAAGAGGCACAGGCTGACGATAATGTGGTGAACGGTACGTTCTTTATTAATAATCAGCCTGCATCTGTTCTTTTCGATTCTGGTGCCAATAAGAGTTTCGTGTCATTGTCTTTTGAGCCTATGATTCGCGTGTCTAGAACGAAACTAGGAAAACCTTTGACAGTAGAAGTTGCTAGTGGTGAACCCATTATTCTTGATTCTGTTCTTCACAACTGCCAGTTGAACCTTAACGACCATCTTTTTCCTATTGACCTCGCGCCTATGCAACTTGGAAGCTTCGATGTTATTGTGGGAATGGATTGGTTATCCAAGCATCACGCAGAGATAGTTTGTTCTGAGAAGATTGTTCGTGTGCCGCTTTCGACAGGCGAGATTCTGCAGGTTCAAGGTGAGAAGCCTACCGGTGGTCTCAAACTCATGTCTTGTTTTAAAGCTCGGAAGTATCTGAGGAAGAACTATGTGGCTTTCTTAGCACATGTTACAGAAGATAAAGGCAAGGGTAAGTCTATTTCAGATATTCCTGTCGTTCGGGATTATTCTGAAGTGTTCCCTGAAGATTTACCTGGTCTACCTCCAGCACGCCAAGTCGAGTTCCGCATTGATCTCGTACCTGGTGCAAATCCCATTGCCAGAGCTCCATATCGTCTTGCACCATCTGAGATGCAAGAGTTATCTAAACAGCTTCAGGAGCTCTCTGACAAAGGTTTTATACGTCCTAGTTTTTCACCTTGGGGTGCTCCCGTTCTTTTTCTCAAGAAGAAGGATGGATCCTTTAGGATGTGTATCGATTATCGTGAGCTTAACAAGCTTACCATCAAGAATCGATATCCCCTACCTCGCATTGATGATCTCTTTGATCAGCTACAGGGCGCTTCTTATTTTTCGAAGATTGATCTACGTTCCGGATATCATCAACTTCGTGTGCATGAAGAAGATATTCCCAAGACGGCGTTCCGCACTCGGTATGGGCATTATGAATTCACAGTCATGCCATTCGGTTTGACTAATGCTCCTGCTGTTTTCATGGACTTAATGAATAGGGTCTGCAAACCTTATTTGGATCAGTTCGTCATTGTTTTTATTGATGACATCTTGATATACTCTAAGACGCGAGCTGATGATGAGCAACATCTTCGTCTTACTCTGGAACTCCTAAAGAAAGAGCAACTTTTCGCCAAATTCTCCAAGTGCGAATTTTGGCTTAAAGAAGTTCAATTTTTGGGGCATATTATCAACGAACAAGGTATTCATGTAGATCCCTCCAAGATCAGTGCGATTAAGGATTGGGATACACCTTCTACTCCTACTGAGGTTCATTCTTTTCTTGGTCTAGCGGGTTATTACCGCCGCTTCATTGAGAACTTCTCAAAGATTGCAGTTCCTTTAACTGCTCTAACTCAGAAGAACAAACCCTTTGATTGGGGATACAAACAAGAGAAAGCTTTTCAACACTTGAAGCAGAAGCTTTGCGATGCGCCTATTCTATCATTGCCTGAGGGTGATGATGATTTTGTCGTGTATTGTGATGCATCGAAATTGGGTCTTGGTTGTGTTCTGATGCAAAGGAACAAAGTCATAGCCTATGCATCGAGGCAGTTGAAGATTCATGAGAAGAACTACACCACTCATGATCTTGAGTTGGGTGCAGTTGTTTTTGCTCTAAAAATCTGGAGACACTATTTGTACGGTACAAAATGTGTGGTTTTCACAGACCACAAAAGTCTTCAGCATATCTTCAACCAGAAAGAACTCAACATGAGGCAACGACGTTGGGTTGAGCTTTTAAACGACTATGACTGCGAAATTCGCTACCATCCTGGTAAGGCGAATGTCGTAGCTGATGCATTGAGTCGTAAGGAACGTACTAAGCTTCATTGTGTACGTGTTCAATCTGTTATTCAAGCTCGATCCGATATTCAAGCACGCATTTCTCAGGCTCAACAATCTTGTGTTTCACAAGGATTGATGGATAAGGAATTTCCTTATCACATAACACCTGCTCTGGAACTGAAGGACAATGGATCATATTACTTCATGGACCGTTTGTGGGTCCCAAGCCAGGATAATCTTCGTACCTTGCTTATGGATGAAGCCCATAAGTCTCGTTATTCTATTCATCCGGGCTCAGATAAAATGTATAAGGACCTTCGTACTCACTATTGGTGGCCTGGTATGAAGAAAGACATTGCCTTATACGTATCAAAATGCCTTACTTGTCTTAAGGTTAAGGCTGAACATCAACGTCCTTCGGGTTTATTGGTGCAACCAGAGATCCCAGTTTGGAAATGGGAAAACATTACTATGGATCTCATTACTAAACTTCCGCGCACAAAGAAAGGTCATGATGCCATCTGGGTAGTCGTTGATCGTCTTACTAAGTCAGCGCATTTCTTGCCAATCCGTGAGGATTTTCCTGCTGACAGACTTGCTCAAATTTATGTGGATGAAATTGTAGCTCGACATGGTGTTCCGTTGAACATCATTTCTGACAGAGATGCTCGTTTCACTTCTCATTTTTGGAGAACCATGCAATCTGCTATGGGGACCCAACTTAATCTGAGCACAGCTTATCATCCGCAAACAGATGGTCAATCTGAGAGAACAATCTAGACTCTGGAGGACATGCTTAGAGCTTGTGTGATCGATTTTGGTGGTAGCTGGGATTCACATCTTAAGTTGATTGAATTCTCCTACAACAACAGTTATCACACCAGCATCAAAATGGCTCCTTTCGAGGCTCTCTATGGTCGAAAATGTCGTTCACCAGTCTGCTGGAATGAGATCGGCGAGGCTCAACTTACTGGACCTGCCCTCATTTTAGAGACAACTGACAAGGTCAAGAAAGTTCTCGATAACCTTCAGACAGCTATGAGCCGTCAGAAGAGTTACGCGGATCCAAAACGCAAACCCTTGGAATTTCAAGTCGGTGATCGAGTATTACTTAAGGTCTCACCTTGGAAAGGTGTGATCAGATTTGGAAAGAAAGGAAAACTTGCACCTAGATACGTTGGACCATTCAAGATCGTCGAAAGAATCGGAAAGGTAGCCTACACACTTGAGTTACCTCCTGAACTTGGAAATGTTCATCCAACTTTTCACGTATCCAATCTCAAGAGGTGTTTAGCTGATGAGAACCTCCACATACCACTTGACGAAATTCGTGTTGGTAAAACCCTGAAATTTGTTGAGAAACCAGTGGAAATCATGGAACGTGAAGTCAAGTGGCTTAAACGCAAGCGCATTCCTTTGGTCAAAGTTCGCTGGGAAGCTAAACGTGGACCTGAGTTTACTTGGGAACGCGAAGATCAAATGAAGGCGAAATATCCACATCTTTTTCCTCGAGTTTCCTCTAAATAAATTTCGGGACGAAATTTCCACAAGTAGGGGAGACTGTAACAACTGTGCTTGTAATCACTATGAACAGTTCTATTATCAATAAAACAATGTTATTTGATCCCAATGTTTGTTTGATTGTGTTTTACATTTTTCATGTTTTGACTTTTGTTCAATTTCAAACTCTACATCACTTTCTGGAGAGTTATACGCAAACTGATGCGTAAACGTAATCAGTTTAATGCGACAAATACTCCGGAACATCAACATATACTCAACATACCTTAAATAACCTTTACATAACTTAGAAATAAGTTTAGAAGGCTTTGGTATGTCAAAAACAAGTTAATTCGCTTACAGGGACTAAATATGACAAACTGTGAAAGTATGTCAATTTGAACTGTAACGAACATTCTGGAACACGACCATAAGTTAAACACACCATAAATATCCTTTATATAGCTTAGAAATAGGCTTTGAGGGGTTCGGTGTGCTAAAATAAACTTTTAGGTCATTCAGGGACTAAAAGTGTCAAAAAGTGCACAAGTTTGCATTTTCGCGCATAACTTACGTTCTGAATACATCTGGACATCCAAAAATTTATGTAAGCATGACTATATTATGCTTTAGTGTTTGTCTGCCAAAAATCCATTCGTTGCGTCATTTGGATCGTTTTTCGAGCTTATGCGCATTCCGTCGTAATTAAGCGAACATCGCGTTCGTACGACCAAACGAACCAACATCCGACATATTTTTGAACATGTTTCATGTCCACAATGTTTAGGCATCATTTTAGGGCCTTAAAGTTGGCTTTACGGGCCTTAGAAGTGCCGGAAATGGGCTTAAACACGTGCAGGGGCTGAAACTGTCAAAATAGAACATAGTTTCTGATCTGTGCAGGCCAGGCGGCCCGCGTGAGATCCTTGTGTTCTTTACGCGGCCCGCGTACGCATATCTGATCAGATTAGATCGAACAGTCAGTATGTTCCAGCTGTTTTAACCACAACCACAAGCTCACAACTTGCATAATCAGCTGATAAGGATCATTTTAGGCTACCACAACTTTGCAACACATGTACGGGTAGGATTAAGGCACGGTTTCCATGAAACGATCTTAACGGTGGACCGAATACTATAAATACCCCACCCCCATGCTTCAAAATCACTAGAATTTTGATTTGAGAAACTCTAAGTTGAAACTATTGTTTCATACCTGAGATTTTTGAATCGAAATTAGCATTCGGGGACCCGTCGTAAGTATTCTTTCGTTCTTTTCCTTATTTTATTGCTTTTCGAGTCCGAAAGTCAAACTTTGTTTGACTTTCAGCGTTGACCAGTAATGGTCAATGCGAAGTTCTTTTGAACTTCGCAACGTGAGTGTAATCACGTTGGTCATAGTCCCTTGGGACTATGCCTACTGATTACCACGTTGTCTAGGGTCGTAGGGTAAGCGATCTGATAAATCGCTTATACCTCGAACCTGACCCATTTGGTCGATCATTAGGATCCGACCAAACACATTAGGTGACCATAGTAGGTAGGGAATAACCTTCCGAGGTTATACCCTATGGTCACATCGTTTGAGTAGTTGTATGATAGGTAGTTTATATGCCTTAGGTAAATTACCAGAATACCCTTTTCATGTATAATTGGTAATTAAGCATATGTAACCTAAACCTTTGTCACATAACTGATTATGTAACATGTTTAGGCATATAACACTTGTCATAGGGCTAGTTAGGCGGTCCGAACGCGTTTCACGCGAACGACGCGTTAAAGTAGCATAAGCTACCTAAACGGGTCGTAATGGGTCGTAAACAATTATGTTAGGTTTCAATTAGTATGTAGGCTTTGTTGAACCATACTACACGAGTCTCAATACTCGTTTGGTTTACAAACCCTCATGCTACCCGATCTTCCGATTTAGGTCCGGTTTATTAACATAGTTTCCTATATTAGGTGCCGTTTGATTCCGAGATCTCTAGCATTGCTTAGTGGTTATCTTAGGACTACTGAACAATCTCAAGTGAGTACATAGACCCCTCTTTTACTGTTTTCCAAACTGTTTTGGGGTGGAACACATGTGCCTACTTGTTACTTTCATGCTTTCCTGTTTTCACATCATATACATGCTATGTTCGTTAGTACATTATAGTACATGATTTCATTACATCTTATGCTAGGTGTGCCCATTGTGTGCATTACTTAGTACATTGTTTTACATTACATTTCATGCTAGGTGTGCCCATTGTGTGCATTACTTAGTACATCGTTTTACATTACATTTCATGCTAGGTGTGCCCATTGTGTGCATTACTTAGTACATCGTTTTACATTACATTTCACGCTACGTATGTTCATTGGATTACATACTTAGTGCATTGTTTTCACATGCTTACATTTTTGGTATGACATTTGGTTTGTTTAACATGGAACAATACATTCATTAACATTGATCATGCCATTCGTTAGTAGGTAGTGGTACCATAGGAATTGACAACTCCCGTTCCTGAAATCCTGGGTTTGTTTGGATTGGAAGGAATGACCGAATTCGATATACATAACTTAGATAAACCTTTAATTTGTTTAAGGGTTTATCGCCACAGTCTCAAGGCTTGGATGTATGCATTATAACAATACCGCATAAATGTTTGTATCAGTATAGCATGCATTTGTTACACAAAACATAACTTTGATTTAAACTATGTTTTACTTCAATACCTTGTTGTTGTGCATTTTACATATGGTTTAGTTGATACATTTCACTTACCATACATGACATTTCTAGTTACACATTACATGATCTACATTAAACATAAACATTTTGACATTGATATACATAGTTGGTGGTTTACATTGGACATAAACATTTCGGTATGGTTTACACATTAACACATGACAATACAGTTATACATAAATAATTTACATTGATGGTTGGTTGGAGTAAGTGATTTGAGTAACGAGGCGTGTGTAATATGATACAAACATGGTGGATACGCCGCTGGTACTTCCGATAAACAAGTGTTTGTATGATATTACATGTTGTAGCGTTACTTAAATCATTTCAATATTTAACATATTACGTTTTACATAAACAACTTATCTTCACAAGACATTGATTTATAAAACAACTCATCTTATACAAACTCATTTTTCTTGGTTATTCATTTAACATTACATTATTTATATATATCATCTGATCTTATCGTTTTTCAAATGATTTACAAGACAAAGCAAAGTACGGGGTTCATGACTAAACATTTTCTTAAACATAAGTCATGAACCTTATTTTCATAAACCTATGTATCTCACAGGCATTTTTATGCTGACGTACCTATTTTCACATGTGTTTTCAGGAGCTTTTCCGTAGGATGTTGATCGTGATACTAGGGCGGACCTGTGCCTTAGGGACTAAAAATGGAGATAGACTTGTTTAATTATGTTATAAACTCTATGTTTCCTGTTTAAGACAATGTAACACTCTTGTTTAATAAATAAAATATAACTTTGTATGCCACGGTTGTGGAACAATAATTCTGTTACAACACTCCCCGACGTTTCCGCCACGTTTTGTATGTTACACGTGGTCGGGGTGTGACAGAACTCACGTCCAGAAATCTTGCAAACGAGCAAGAATTAATGGAATTTGTTATGGGGGTTTTGCTCCTCTCGAAAAATCACTCAAGATAGACTCAAGAATCAAGTGATTTGGTGAAGATATGAAGGAGATATGAGAAGTAGATGGATTAGGGTTCTAGAGAAGGTTGGGGAATAAGGTGAAGATGAAGGAGAGAGAGCACGTAAGTTACTGATTTGAGAATGTTGTTAGGTGCTTAGTGAATATGATAAGGTTTTCGGATGAATTGTGTGGTGAAAAACAAATTCGGGTTGAGTTTGGATACCCACAATGTACTTTGGATGTGAATTATAGGCCCCAAACACGAATCAGCGTCGGACCGGTTTAGAGGGACCGTCGGCGACGGTTATACCTTCCGTCGGCGACGGTATGCAAAATCACAAAGTGGGCCGACGGCTTATCTTGCTGTCTACGGTCAAAAGTTGGCGACGGACACTTTAAAGCACCGTAGGCGACGAGCATATATACCGTCGGCGACGGTAGCTAAAAATCAAGTTTTTTTTATTTTTTCATTTTTTTAAGAAATATAAGGAATTTTATGAAACTTTTATAAAAGGACTATGTACATTAAGAATTCCTAAAGATTATTAAAAATCTTTTTGTAATTTTTTTATAAATTAAAATTTGAAACGTGTAAACCGTTAACGGCCCTACCACCCCCCAATAAATCGTGTATTGTCCCTAATACACACAACAAAGCCTAAACACATACCTTGTGTCTTCATGACCCGTTCGGAATGTCCGGACTTCACACAATCAAAAGAGGTGAGTAGGAAACGAAAACAATTCACACTATAAACACTCAAACAATGAAACCAAATGTACATAACTTTACAAGACTCATTACCGGTCCTCTCAGTTGACCTCATAAGTTGGCACACTTACCACGAAGTTTACCAACTCCACATTCTCATCCTTTTTCTCATTGTTACCATCAAGAAATGGTTTAAGGCGATGACCGTTAACCGTTTGTTTCGACCCGTCCTTCGGGTCCTTGATTGTAACATCTCCAAGCCTTCCGACCCGTGTAATCACATACGGGCCCATCCACTTGCTCTTGAGCTTTCTGGGAAAGTATTTAAGCCTTGAATTGTAGAGCCAAACCTTTTGACCCACTTCAAACTCCTTTGGCTTCAACTTCGCATCATGTGCCCTCTTCATGTCATCCTTGTATTTTGAGGCACACTCATACGCTTCTTCCCTAAGCTCCTCCAACTCGCAAAGTTTTAATTTCCGCTCTTTACCTGCATCATCGTATTTCATGTTAACTTCTTTAATAGCCCACCAAGCACGATGCACAAGCTCAACCGGCAAGTGACAATTCCGCCCATAAACTAAACGATAAGGAGTGGTCCCAATAGGTGTTTTATGAGCCGTTCTATAAGCCCATAAAGCATCATTCAACTTCGTTGACCAATCCTTTCGGTCGGGTCGAACGGTCTTTTGCAAAATTTCTTTTATTTGCCTATTGGAAACCTCAACTTGACCGCTTGTTTGTGGGTGGTAGGGAGTAGCAATTCAATGGTCAACACCATACCGTTTCAATAGTTTGCCAAAATTAAAATTCTTAAAGTGAGATCCTCCATCACTAATGATCACCCGGGGAACCCCAAATCTAGAAATTATATTCGTTTGTACAAAATTGCAAACAACGGTGTGGTCATTCGTCTTGGTGGCAATCGCCTCGACCCATTTGGATACATAATCGACCGCCACCAAAATGTATAAATTGCCATGCGAATTAGGGAATGGGCCCATGAAATCGATCCCCCATACATCAAAAATATCTACAATGAGGATCGGTTGCATGGGCATTTCATCCCTTTTTGATATACTCCCTAACTTTTGACACTCTGCAATTTTTAGCGAAATTAAAAGCATCTTTGAAAATAGTTGGCCAATAAAGGCCACTATTGAGCACTTTGTGCCCAGTTTTGTGACCACTGAAATGGCCCCCACAAGCAAATGAATGCAAGTGCATCAAGACGCTAGGAATCTCCTCGTTGGGTATGCATCTTCGAACAACTTGATCCGGACAAAACTTGAATAAGTCCGGTTCTTCCAACGTGTAGTACTTGATTTGAGATAGGAAGTGCAACCTCTTCCTTCTATCCCAATGAGCCGGCAAGTCACCTGTAACCAAATAGTTGACAATATTAGCATACCATGGTAATATTCCAACTTTTAAAATTTGCTCATCGGGAAAATTCTCATTGATTTCTTCACGGGAAAAATCATCCACACTCAACCGAGACAAATGGTCCGCAACCACATTTTCACTCCCTTTCTTATCTCGGATCTCCAAGTCAAACTCTTGTAACAAAAGAACCCATCGGATTAGTCTCGGCTTCGCATCCTTCTTGTCCATGAGATACCTAACTGCAGAATGGTCAGAATAAACAATGACCTTAGTACCCCATATATAAGCACGAAACTTATCCAACGCATATACCACCGCAAGTAGCTCTTTCTCGGTAGTTGTGTAATTCAATTGTGCATCCGAGAGAGTCTTACTTGCGTAGTAAATGGCAACCGGTTTCTTATCTACCCTTTGACCCAACACGGCCCCCACCGCATAATCACTTACATCACACATAATTTCGAATGGTAACGACCAATTCGGTGATTGCAAGATTGGGGCCTCAACCAACTTTTGTTTTAACACATTAAAGGCACTTTGACAATCTTGGTTAAATTCAAATGGTTGATCTTTTAGCAATAATTTACATAGGGGTTTGGTTATATCACTAAACCCTTTTATAAACCTTCTATAAAACCCCGCGTGACCCAAAAACGATCTAATACCCTTAACATTCGTGGGATAAGGTAAGGTGGAAATAACTTGCACTTTTGCACGGTCAACCTCTATCCCACGACTCGACACTACATGCCCCAACACAATCCCTTCTTGAACCATGAAATGGCTCTTCTCCCAACTCAAAACAAGATTTTTCTCAACACATCTTTTCAAAACTTTTTCAAGTTGGTCAAGGCATGTATCAAATGATGACCCGAATATTGAGAAATCATCCATGAAGATTTCCAAAGACTCCCCCACCATATCTGAAAAGATACTCATCATACACCTTTGAAAGGTGGCGGGGGCATTACAAAGTCCAAACGGCATTCGCCTAAATGCGAAGGTACCGTATGGACAAGTAAAGGTAGTCTTTGCTTGGTCTTCCGGATGTATAGAAATTTGATTGTATCCGGAATAACCATCCAGAAAACAATAAAATTTTTGTCCGGCCAATTTCTCAACTATTTGGTCAATAAATGGTAAAAGGAAATGATCTTTGGAAGTTGCAGCATTTAACTTCCTATAATCAATACAAATACGCCACCCGGTTACCGGCCGAGTGGTGACCTCTTCACCTGCGTCATTTGTGACGACTTGAATACCCGCCTTTTTCGGAACTGTTTGTGTCGGGCTCATCCATTGGCTATCCGAGATAGGGTATATGATACCCGCATCTAGCCACTTTAACACCACCTTCTTGACCACCTCCCGCATATTTGGATTTAATCTTCTTTGGGTGTCATGGGAAGGACTCATTGTCACACCCCCAAAATCCACCTGCGGAGTACTACCGCTTGGAGGCGTGACTGACCAGGATCCAGCCACCAATCATATTGAACAAGCATATAAGTAGTTATAAAAATCCACCCATTACAATTGGTGTTCAAACAAAACATAGTTACGTTGCAAGCGGAAGCATAATGTTTAAAACCAAAACATGAGTTCAATTGTCAAAGTTAACATGGCACATAGCTGTCCATGTCCCACAACGATCCTCCTCCATGCAAGCTCCAGCTAAGAACCTAAGGACCTGCAAAGCATGTAGTAACGAGTCAACAACAAGTTGAGTGAGTTCACGGTTGGGTGTTCGTTTTAAGTTGTTTCGAAAACAGTTTCCTTTAGCTGGCATCCTGCCGTGGGGGTTACCCCATAGTTAAAAACGTGACTTGTTTATTCCCGGTTACTCTGGCAATCCAGCCGTGGGGGCTACCCCGTGTTAGTTATCTGGCATTTCGGCCGTGGGGGCTACCCCATGTATACACTAGACTCGTTACCATATCGACTGCTGACTGTAGTCATGTTTATGTGCCCTGAAACTGTCAATGTCTATCATCATTGACGTGCCCCAGATCCATTAGTTCACGCCCGTCCTCTGCGGCACGGTGTGAGGTTTGTCAGACCTAAATAGCGCTATCTAACTAATGACCCGCTCGCCATTGGCCCGGCGATTAAGTCGATATAAAAATGAGGGACTTCGTGATAGAGTTTTGGTCTAGTACGAGTTATCTGTCCGTGAGGACGAGGAATTACATTCCTGAACCTTTGCTGTCCTACCCAAGGAGGACGAGGAACCCATGTTCCTTAACCCCAATTCCCGACCCCTGGGAATCCCATGCTTTGTAAAGGGTGTGAACTCACCTTGGTTTGCTCGGTAGATGCACAGAAAAGTCAATCAAGCAATATTGTGGCTACTCACGTCCTATCATAGTTGTATCATACAATCAGGTTCGTATTCAAGTAGTGCACGGATGTTTCTAGCATATTGCATTCAAGTATCATCTATGGCAGCCCAAACAATTATTCATGTACATCAGCACGTATAAGGTCCATGTAGTAGGCCCAAAGGTCCGGCCCAATTACTTAAGTCCGAAATGAGGTGCAAGCCCAAACAGCGTGTATCTGCGTATAGTCTCGAGTCGCAACTAGGCGTTTGCGACTCGCAACCTGAGTCGCAATCATGGTCTCGGTTCGTGCTGTTTTGGTCTCGAGTCGCAACCGGACTCGTAACTGTGGTTTCGAGTCAAACGGTTTATATGCTGATCTCGTGTGGTTTCGAGTCGCAATCAGGTGTTTGCGACTCGCAACCGATGTCGCAACCGGGAGATTTCGACTCATCATGCACTGGTTTCGAGTCGCAACTGGAGGTTTCGGTTGGACAACTGCTGATTCGGTACAGTGTACTATCCAATGGGAATTTGATTTCATGAAATGGTTTGTACTATCCACTTAAACATGTTTGTTTGTCTAGCAATTTACTAAATTGGATCAAACATATCAGATTTCAAATATTCAAGCATGTTCATATCACATTCAAGTTGTTCATCATACATTCAAATAGTTCATCATGATTATTCAAACACAAACAGCCCTTATTCAACATATTTTGCATTTTTCGGACAAGAGTTATATTATCTAAACTAGATATCAAGCTCATATTGCAACAAAACATCTATTCTATAATCCTTATGAATCGGATGGTCATCATTATTCTTTTATCATACAAAAATCTATACCTTTATTAAAGAGGTCATGTTCATAACAAATGTTGTAACTAAACATGTATCATCACCAAGAATTCATTAAATCCACCAACACCTTTGTCATATTCAAATGATAGTCATGTTCTCCTAAGCATGTATCATTTAACCAAACAAGAGCTCATCAATCAAACAAACACTTAATCATACATGAATCTTTAGCAAGCAAACACATTATCATCATCAACATCCGAAATACATAACAAGAATCACTAACCAACAAGTATCATAAACACTAACCGGTTTGTGAAAGGACACCGAGTTGCTAAGGAAGATGAGTGAAATGGGGTGTTCGAGTGATGTTGATGAGCTCAACCGAGTCTCCTTGTGGCCACCGGTTTGATCCGAGATGAAGGGGAGCAATGTTGTAGCTTAGGGTTTAATGGTTTCTAGAGAGAGAGTAGAGGAGTGTGTGTGTTGTCCAAGAAAATGGCAAAGATGGCTAACAACCGGATTATATACTAGCTTCAAGTGCACCCTAATGGGTTTTCGGGTGGATCAAATGGCCCAACCAGCCCAAACAGTTACACTACTCGAGACCGAGTGGTCTCGAGTTGGGTTCTTGTGTTTCGGGTGGCATACATACACGCATACAATTTAAATACAACACATAAATGTAACACGTAATCACATAGGATGTTTACATATATTATTACACCAATACGTCAACTAGTCACATGATGTTTCAAGTAGGTTACACTAAGATACGCGAAAGGTTCTAAATTTCGAGTTGTCACACTCATACCATCTTCCGTGATGATCTTGTGCATCACCACCGAGGGACTAATTCCCTTCAAATCCGCAATGGTCCACCCGATAGCGGCTCTATGGATGACCAATACCTTCATCAACTTCGCTTCTTGCTCCCCGGTTAAATTGGATGCAATAATTACCGGGAGCGTGCTACCTTCCCCCACATAAGCATATTTAAGATGCTTGGGTAGCACCTTCAACTCTAACACCGGAGGCTCTTCCAATGACGGTTTTAATTTTGTGTCGATGCTTTCCGGGAGGCTTTCCACTTGGTGTGTCCAAGTAGGCCTTCCTTCCCTTGCCGCCATAACCTCCAATTCTTTCATCTCTTCATCCATGCTCCGATTTGTTTCTCCTTGCAACCTGTCAAACATGAAACATTCCTCTATTGTGTTTTCCTCTTCGACACTAGTGTCACATAGAGGTATACACTCGTCAACAATGTCCGCCATGTAGCATTCATCGCTAACTAGAGGATCCGTTAATCCCGAAAATACATTTAACCGCAACCGACGGTTACCAAAAGTCATATCGACCGTGCCCGATTTGCAATTAATTTGGGCATTCGATGTTGCCAAAAATGGTCGACCGAGGATCACCGTTGGTTGCTTGGTTTGGTCCAAAGAGACATAATCTAATACAAGAAAGTCCACCGGATAGTAAAAGTCCTCGACCTTGACTATTACATCCGTGACTATCCCACGGGGTAGTTTAGGGGTTAAGTCGGCTAACACCACGGTGGTGTTCGACACTTGAAGTGGACCAAAATCATATTGGTCATATAAAATACCTGGCAAGATACTCACACTTGCCCCAAGATCCAAAAGTGCCCGGGTCATTTTGAATTCCCCAACTTGTATTGAAATACTGGGCGCCCCCGGATCTTGAAGTTTTGGTGGAAGTGCACCCGAAAGAATCGAACTCACATTTTCGGTTAAATCAAGTTTCTTAGGAAACTTGTGAGTTCGCTTTTGTGTGCATAAATCTTTCAAGTATTTAGCATATGAAGGTACTTGCTTAATTGCATCTAAGAGTGGTAAGTTGATTTTGATTTGTTTAAAAATTTCCCACATCTCTTGTTGTTGTGGGCTCGTTTGTTTACCACTTTCTTAGATGGTCCCAACAAGGCTTCGGGATAAGGGGCGGTATTAACCTCCACACCCTTTTCCTTAGCTTTTGGGACGGGAATGGTCACAACGGGTGTAGTATTATTAATTTTAACATCATTTTTCTTTGGACCCGTTTGACCATTTTTACCTTCATCATCACTCGCATCTTCCACCACCCCTTCAACAAACTCGGGTGGTGGTGGCTCGACACCACTATCTATGACTCGACCACTACGTAAAGAAATTTTATTTATTGGTACCTCACGCGTGTTCCTTGAGTTCGACCCTTGATGCTTAGGGTTCACTGTGGTGTCACTTGGAAGTCCTCCTCCACTTCCCCGAACTTGAGCCATCTCTTGAGCAAGTTGCCCCACTTGCTTCTCTAATGCCTTTTGGGATTTGTCTCTCACCTCAAACTCTTTCCGCATTTCAATTTTAATTTCTAGGTTTGAATTCCGCATTTCAGTTCTAAGTTCTTGATGCGAGTTGGTGAGAGTGTTCATTATAGCGTCTAGTTTCGAGCTAATCGAATCATCACCTTGGGAGTTAGATGCACCACCCCCATTACCACCTTGATTGTAACCCCGTTGATAATTGCCTTCACGGTTTTGATACCCTTGGTTACCACCTTGGTTGTAATTCCTTTGGTAACCCCCTTGGTTACCACCTTGACGATTATTGTATGAAGACCCACCTTGACCTCCTTGGTTACCTTGATTACCCGATTGAAAGTTCGGGTTCATTTGATTCGAAGCGTTACCGTACCGGAAATTAGGGTGATTTCTCAACCCCGGATGGTAAGTGTTGGAGTTCATGTCATATTGTTTCCTATCTCCATACACTTGGTTGACTTCTTCAATGTAGCCACTCGAACCCGTTGGACATTGCTCGGTTGTATGCCCAATATCTCCACATTCTTCACAAACCGCAAACTGAACCGCATTTACCTCTTTCTTCTTCATACGAGCCATTTCCCGCTCTAAGGTGGAAATCCGATCTTTAGAGTCAAGATCGGGAAGTGACCGTGAAATGGGATGCTTCTTAGCTCGATCGGCCGATTCTTTCTCTTTCGAACGTTTACTCATTCGTTCCAAGAATTCCCAATCATCATCTTCATGGTTGCTTAGAAGGGTCCCATTGCTCGTTGATTCAAGTCGGTTCCATGTGTTATCATCTAAACCTCGTACAAAGCACTTGACCAACTCCCATTTTTCTATTTGATGATGTAGGCATCTTCGCATCATTTCTTTAAATCTTGTAAAGGCTTCATGCAACGGCTCGACCGATAATTGGCGAAAAGACCTAATTTCATCATGAGCATCATCGGTCTTCGTCATAGAATAGTATTTATCTAGAAAAGCTTGTTGCATTTCTCCCCATGTGCGGATGCTATTGGCCGAGAGTGTAAGGAACCATTGCTTCGCTTTGTCCTTCAATGAGAATTGGAACAACCGAAGTTTAACCTCATCTAGTGCAAAGTTATGTCCCCGGATAGTGCCGCAAATGGAAGAAAACTCTGTCAAATGTGTGTACGGTTCGTCGTGAGATCTTCCATTAAAATGAGGAAGTATGTTGATGTAATGTGGTTTACAATTAAACATCCTCCTCTCACAAACGATTGGTGAGTCGTTCTCGGTGACAACCGGCCTAAAACGATCATTCACTCCCCGTGGAGGTCGTTGACGACGATGTGGACCATTAACTTCTTGATCAACCGGTCTTCTATTATCCCGTCTTTCACCTCTTCGATCCTCTCTTCTATTATCCCTTGGTTTACCACCTCCCACGAAACGAGGAATCCGGTTAGGGTTTGCATTGTTGTTGTTGTTATAAAACCCATCATTCCGGTTCCGTTGGTCATTGTTTCGTGGTTGATGGTTGTTCCCATAACCATCATTTCTTCCACCTTCGTAACCGTATTCGTCGTCCCCAACGTAATTGGCATGTTGGTAGCCAAATTCCTCATCATCATACCTTCTAGCATTGTAGACGTTTCCCCTATTCACGTAGCCCCAATCTTCATCATCATTAGCTCTATCATCATAGTATCCCCCGTCATCCGAATTTTCCGTATGAACACTCACATGTTCCGGCGATTGATAACCGGGAACACTATACGGTTCATCATCGGGGATTGCATTCCTCAAGTCATCGATGTTGAATGGGTCTTCATTTGCGGGATTGCCGCGATCACGATTTCCCCGACGGTCGGAATTGACATTCCGGTCATCTAGGTTGATGGGTAAAGAGGTTTGTCGATGAAGGTTTTGTTGTTGAGGTGTTCTTTGATTGTGGTTGGGATTTTGGTTTTGGAAAGGTGGTGTAGGTGGTCCGGTATTGTTGTTATTACCACCCGGTCGCTCGGGAGGTATAGGTTGCATATTTGGAGTGGGATTGAAGTTGCTTCGGTATTGGAATTGGTTCGAGTTAAGGTTTTGGTTTTGGTTTGAGTTTTGGTTCGCCATTGAATCGGTTTCAATGGATGGTGTATGTTGTGGTGTTTAGTTGGTTTGATTAGAAGCAAGTGTTGCTTCTAACCGTCTTGCTAGGTTTCTTCTTGCTACTCTTTCAATTTCCGGTTTGTAGACTAACGGTGAAGTCCTCCCGGAGTTTCGCGTATGCATACACTACCTGTAACCTGCACAAGTAACACACCCGCGTAACAAGGAAAAAGACAAAGTGCAAAAAGAAACTAAACAGCTTAAATAGGTAATCACGAAAATTCAAACAATAATCCAAACACAAAGCGCACGCACTCCCCGGCAACGGCGCCAAAATTTGATCGGAGTGTCGCGCTCCGGTCAAAGATAATATTTATATACCCTAATTACCCTTAACAAATAGCTAGTGGTAGTGAGGGGTCGAACCACGAAGAGTATGTGGTTTGTGTACGGATTTGATTGAATTATGAAAAGTTGTCACTATTATGAAGCTTGCTATGGTATATTTTTGTATTTTGTTTGGTTGAGAGATATGAATTAAAGTTACTAAGAAGATTGGTTTGATTGATTGATGACTAACCACTAACAATTACAAAATGTAAATAACGATTCAAACAAGATAGAGAAAACAAGGTTCACACCCAGTTCGGTAATTGCATTCCTAGGGTTCCTACACGTTTTAAGATTGATTCAATTGCAAACACGACTAACGAATTTAGTGTTACACGGCTTAGGTGCCAAGAGCTATCAACGTTATAAAGAACGGACCACAATGCACTTCGTTATCAAGAACATGTAAACTCTAACCTAGACAAGGCATAATTGCACATAAACATTTCATAAAGTCAAATTTAATCTTCACTCGACAGTTTATGAATTCAATACAAATGCAAGACAATTGTCATAAGTTTCAAATCATGAAGCAATTTGCCACAAAATCAATCCAAGAACAATGTTTAAACCCTAGACTTACAATTAACCTACACCGGGGTGAAACCTCCTAGGAATTAGCCGCTCATGATCGAAGAAACTTGATCACCGGATGTTGGAAACATGAATTGGATCATTGCGAAGCTTGAAGATGGATGGGGGATGAATGGTAGGGTTTTGGATGGTTGATGATGGTGGGTTGAGATGAATGGTGATTAGGGTTATGGAATGAATGATTGATGGTGAAATTGGTTGATGATTCGGGTTGTAAGAATGATGGATGATGGAATTGGTAGGTCAAGAATGATGAATAATGGCTCCAAGATCAAGTTTCAAACTCAAAACAAGTGTAACCCCCGTTTTTGGTTGGTGAAGAAATCTTTAAACTCGTTACATCACCCCAACAAACAAAATTCGCGATGCAAACATTGAGAGGCCATCGCCGACGGTGGATGTGTCCGTCGGCGACGGTGCGTAGATTGTCTTCTGATGCCGACGGTCAATCTCGCTGTCTACGGTGAATTCTGGCAACGGAAAGTTCTGTCAACCGTCGGCGACGGCCCATATGGGCGTTGGCGATGGTGCCTAGATGCTTGCTTTTCTGTTTCGTCCATTTCTTGAGTCTGGTTGACTTGTTTCACATCCCGGTGGTTCCGTTTTCGCTCCGGTGACTCATAAAGCTCCCGAAAAGCTCCTTAAACTCTGTTAAACCTGCAAAACACATATCTAATTAAGAGTAGGCAATTCGAAACTAAAACTTGTGTAAAAACATCAAATTAAACGATTACAAGCACCGGATTTCGACCACGTATCACCAGGAGATCACAACTATCGGTCCAAGTGTCGATGGCACCTATACCAATCAAATGTTGAGCAGAAAATAAAAGTCAAACCACTCTAACCGCAACCTAACTTGAACCAATTAACTTAAACGAAGCATCTCAATATCGACCCACAAAAGTATATTTAACCAAATTGATGCAAATTACTTTCTTGATTTGGTTAATTTTTTAGATAGGTGACAATTATTGGCAATTTCAATCATTATGTTTAATCGCTAAAGGGTCAAAACAAGTGCAATGGCGTTAACAGAAACATACCAGATATAGAAGTGCTGGCTGCGGAGAATGAGTAAGAATTCCAGCTGCTAATGCAGCTACCAATCCAACAGCATATTCACACGTAGCATACCATATGCATTTATACCCCTTTTGTGGAGATATATCCAGCGTGTTTGTAGCCTCATGTACAAACACTTCGTTAAGCTTTTTTGTTATAGATTTAAGAGAATATACCTAAATTACTGTCATAGCTATACACAAGAGAGATAAGTTGAATGTAGGAGTGCTAGATATAGATGAAAAGGAACCTTCATTTAAGTCACATACACACATTATATAACAGACTGATTAAGCCTTTTAAGAGTGGACATGTTAAGTTAATCAAAACTAAACTACAACACTTTAAAAGAACAAAATACGATCAAAATTAAAGAGATTAACAAAACTTTAAATATTGTGCATCAAATCGTAGTTCTGATAGTCATTTAAGTTGTCCGGGTGAATAACCAAAGCAATGGAAGAAAAAAAAAAGACTGACCTGCGGTAAAACATTTTACAGACCGATCGAGGTGCACTTCCAGGCAAAGTTTTTTAGCAGTTGCCTGTTTGGTCGTAAATAATGATCTACCTGGTTTTTTCATTAAAGGGACATGCTTCATTGTCTCTTCCAAACATCCTGAAAAATTGTTGGATTAACCAATTACATAAAAAAAAGTTACTAATGTCATGGTTTATCCAGGTAGCTAGGAACCAAAAAAAAAAAAAAAAAAACTTTTTTTTCTTTTTCCATCAATAATTGAGTTAATATACACTTATTCCACGAGATTGAAAAAAAGATAAGCAATGGAAGTGAAGCCTGTAGCTATGGATTTATTAAGAGAAAGAAGATAGAATACAGAGGGTTGAGAGAAGACAGAGAGTTGAACGATTGATTTGCAGAATTGAATAGTGAGATAATTAAAGGAGGGGGTGTTTTGAGTTTAAAACTGAACTTCGGGGCTGTTTGGCTAAGCTTGTTTTGGAGTGACTTATGACTT
Organism: Helianthus tuberosus; assembly: GCA_030545235.1. NCBI lineage: Eukaryota > Viridiplantae > Streptophyta > Magnoliopsida > Asterales > Asteraceae > Helianthus > Helianthus tuberosus. The sequence goes on along the minus strand of CM060445.1, from coordinate 52,490,450 downwards.
ATTGACTTTTTGGAAAAGTAAATAAGTCATAATGGAGTGACTTATTTACTTACTACTCTCACATAGTAAGCTAACCCAAACACCTTTTAACTTTTCAAAAAAGTCAATAAGTAAATAAGTCACTAAAATAAGCTTAGCCAAACAGCCCCTTGAATTGGGTTTTTTGTTTGAATTATTATTTACAGATGAATGTTTGAGCAGCAATAGTAGTTTTTAGATATATACCAGCAATTGCCTTGGTTTGTTCAACAATGTGACAACCCTCACTAAACCAGGTATCCGTACGACTTAATTAATAATTAATTATTGCTTAATTACTGTGCTTGCTTGAACTTGTGAATAAACTGCTACTTGAATACTGATACATGTACTTACTTGCATCATACTTTACTTGCTGTCACTACATTATTTACATGCTGAACCTTAGTGACAAACATGATGCACAAAAAGCATAGTAGCACTATAACGGATAACCTATTGAACATGCTGATAAAGCCAGCATCAGGCAAACACTGCCTCTAAGGCCTGTATGAGCCAGAAATATTTTGCTACACTAGTGGTGAGTGTAGGGATACAAGGGTTGTAGAACTGCGTCTCTAGGAATAAGTTACAATGACTGGATGTGCCTAAAACGTGCTCTAAGCACAAAACTCAGCACTTTACAAAATAATTCAGCTTTTAGCTAACCAATAAAGTGCCAAAACATGAGAAAAATATTACTAGACACTTTCCAAAGTGTCAGAAATAAGTTGTGTCTCTAAAAAGGGTATTAACGACACTTAAAGCTTTGTTAAGCACTTTAACAGATTACTATCCAACCGAACAACCGGACTATACACGGAACATGAAAATATTGTTATTTTCATTATTTACCTTTTTCTGAGCCAGTTAGGGTCCCTGATTACCCTAACACCCATTGTAACACACTACACACAACTAACCAAGTTAACTACTTAACTAACCTACTTATCTTAACTAGTAGCTAACTAACACTTGGAAATGGACCAAGACCCCCCCCCCCCCTTGCTAACCGGCCCCAAACTAGAGGGGACACCCTTTGATTTCTTTTGATTATTTTAATCACAATTCTTAATATCATGGAGACACATGATCCATTGGACACTAATCTTATGTTTGTCTATAAATACTAACCTTTACACATTAAGCTCATTCACATTCCAACACCCCAAAATTTACTCTCTCTCTTGCCCTCTAAGGCTTCGGCCGAGATCCCCTTGCCCATCCATCATATTTTTCGGCTTCCATCTTCACATTACAAGATCATACAAGTGTTAAGGGTCGCATATTAGGAAGCTTGGTGCAATCGGAAGGCGAAGGACCTCTTTATCTTGCTTTTATCCACGCGTTTTTCGCATAGATTCTTCCCTAGCCTTGAGCTAGTGGTATGTTGCTAAAATCACCTTCTTAAACTATTCTAAAGTGGTTAATACGATATATGATGATTAAAACTCGAAATCTTACAAGATGATACTTTAAAGTCTACTAAAGATGCTATAAGTGTTGGATAATAGCTCATATGTTGTGTAAATGTTGTAGTAATTGAAATTTGTGATTATTTAGACCCGATCTATGTTGTGGTAGCTCGGATCATCACTTAACCCGGTTTGGTCATGATCACGAATCATGACATATGGTTGTTTTGAATAGAACAAGGGTTAAAGGGTGAAACTCTACCACACACGAGTCATGAACTTGTGTAAAAATGTTTTACTTGTGGAATAGTGTTTAAAACTAGCAGATCTACGTATCTGCAAGTGGTATTTTCAAAGGACCAAGCGTTAAAGAAATCATGCTTTCTAAAAATGGATCTTACACTAACAAGAATGGTTTTTAGAACACACAAGTGTGTAAACACTTGTGTAACACAAAGTTTCGACAAAATAACTATTTTTGTAAAAGTTGACGAGAAGTTGTAAAGACGGAACTTCCATAAAAACGAGGTTTTCACAGAATCGGATTATTTTATATAAAGATCCACTAAAAGTAATGAGGTTTACTTCATACTTTGGATAAATCACAAGTTCATGAAATTTATGCGATTTATATACATATTTTGACTAGTTTGTGATTTGAACGTTGTTTTGGTTGATTGAGAAAATTGTTGGTTGATTTATAAAAGAAAATGATACGCTTGAAAGCGTGGCCACCTCCAGTTACAGAGGAAACTCTGGCGAAATTTTTCCAAAAACCTAACACTTAGAAATATTTTCACTATAAGTGTTAGAAAGACATTTTGACTAGTTTTCAAAATATAAGTTTCGCCACGACTATATTAACAAAGCATCGGAGGTGGGATTTTCACAAAATAAAACGTGATACATAAATATATTTAGTATATATTTTTCACAACATCACTTGTATAAGTGTTTATGATTATTTTGTGAACTACGAAACTATTATTTTTAGAGTAAAAATAATATTACTAAGTATTATTTTGGGAAAATCACATGTATTAAAATATAATATTTTTGGGAAGAATATTTATATTTTGGAGTTGGAAATAAAATATATTAAGTGAGACTTAATAGTGAAATCTGAATGTTACGAACACACATGTATTAAATCCCCCATCCTTGGGAAGGAAAATAACTACCAAGTATACAGAACGTAAACACGAAATAGTTGCCTAACTATTTCCCAAAAACTTAAACCATAAAGCTAAGGCACGGCCATCCGTCTAATAGAGTTAGTACGTGTAGGTCGTCATACAGCTGATCGATTTGGAGGCATACTTGGTAGAGACGCACCACTGTGAGTTCATGTCCCCCTTTTCTCTAACTGTTTTCAGTTTTCTTAACTGCGGGGGTGAAATACATGTTACTTTGTTTACAAGTACTTTATACACGGTATGGTTAGCGTAAGGAGGTTTATTACTTAGATCATGTGAGTGGGTAGGCAGAAACTGGAGGCCATTAATCCTCATTGTAGGACCGAGGGACGTAAGCGGTAGATCTATCTGGGTGTAGCGAGCCCAACTCTAGGCCCAACAGAACGGACCTCTGGAAGGCCCAACAGAACGGACCTTGGAGTGACTTTGTACCCAACGCTAAATCTGCTAGGTTTGAGTCTTCCTACTTGCACTTCACAAATATCAATGGCCTTGCAAACCATTGGTGATCTATTTTCCTTATTTGCTACATACCAAGACTATTTTTATACTCACAAAGGTTTACTTACTCACTTACACATGAACTCGCTCAACATTATTGTTGATTTTTCAACTTACATGTATTTCAGGAAATTAAAGATCTGGCGCGGTATGTTATGTTTTCCCGCTGCATAAGGGTTCCAAGGTCATCCCAGTTTAGGAAATGTGACTCTTTCCTGGACAAGTCACAAATCTTAAACTGCGTTTATTTCATGTCGGTGTTTATGTTATTCAAGACAATGTTTTATGTTATGAGGTTGTAAGTCTCTAAGACAATGTTGTGTTACTCTGGTTTTAAAACTTAATCGAATGGATGATCTTGCATGGTTTTATTTCATATAGCTTTGTTATGGTTAAGCTATGGTATTAAGAAGTCACACCAAATTAACCACGCTTCCGCAAAGCCAGGGTGTGACAGCTTGGTATCAGAGCTCTGATCATAGCGAACTAGGATTCTTTCTCGAGTCTAGACTATGATCACTAGGGCTCTCACGAAAACATTTTTCTGCATACCACTTAAGTCCAGATCCAAAACTTTTTACAAACAAATGTTGAGCACATTTTATTATTTATAGGCTCAGTCTAGAAGGGCTGAGGCTCGGTCTGAGAGGCCGAGGCTCGGTCTGAGAGATCGAGGTAGTTGGCTAGTTGGACTAGGAAGAGTAGGCTCAGTCTTGGAGGCTGAGGCTCGATATTGGAGACCGAGGCTCGGTCTGAGAGATCGAGGTAGTTGGCTAGTTGGACTAGGAAGAGTAGGCTCAGTCTTGGAAGCTGAGGCTCGGTATTGGAGACCGAGGCTTGATCTGAGAGGTCGAGGTAGATGATAGAGCAGTCTTAGAGACTGGGAGAAATTGGCTAGTGGGACTAGGAGAATGATTTGAATGCTTACTTGGTAACTTATGTGATTATTTGATTGTATGATTGACTGTTTGTGCATGTTGTGTTTATGTTACAGACATTATGGACACCTCTGGCACTGGTGATTCAGACACCACAGGACCTAGACCTATAGTATCGGACGACCTAGAGTCTTCTGAGCGTGAGGTTCACACATCTGACGTTACGAGCACGGACGAGGATGATTTCCAGCCCTTTGCCTTACCTGATGGTGCTGATGAGCTCGCTGATGGCCCTTTGGCCGGGGACCTACCGTTAGTGGAGATCCCTGCTCCCATACCCTTAGCTGTTTATCCTGCCTATGATTTGCTTCTCGACGCCGACGGTGATGACGACGTCGATCTTTTTGATGACGAGCCTTTGGAGGATGAGGTTCAGGGCGAGGCCCTTCTTACTGCTGGTGATCTTTTGATGATCGCAGATGCTCCCGCCGAGGACTCACCTGCTCACTCTCCGGTCCCAGACTCTTTCGAGTCTGTAGCCTCCGCACCTTCACATACGCAGAGTGCGCATCACTTTTCTCACGGATCAGATCCCGACCAGGCATCCTCTGTTGCCCCTATTCCTAGTTTTACTTTCGAACACGAGGATGTGGAGGATTCCGATCCTGTCTCTCCCCCAGGATTTGACCCAGATGAGGATATAGAGTTTATACCCATGGATCAGCCTATGGAGGATCCAGTCGACCCAGTTGATCCCATCGATCCCGAGTTTGATTTTGAGATGGCCTTTGATGAGCCCGAGCAGCCACTAGACCCTGCTCCTGACCCAGTACTTGAGCATGACCCAGTTCATGCCGACGCACCTATTATTGAGCCTGTCGTTGCTGACCCACCTATTGATGATCATCCTATAGATGCTCCATTATTGGAGGGCGATCATGTCCTTGTTGCTGATCACGTTGATCCCCCACTTTTTGCTGATGCACCAGTTGACCCTCTTGTTGTACCTCACCATGATCCTATGCCAGCCCAGTTTGATCGTGCGCTTTTTGAGGCACGGATCGACCCCCGAGACGAGCACGCCCAGTGTGGGTGGATTCCGGCTGATGACGAGGTCCCACCTATTCCCCCTCAGATCACTGATACTCGTCACATTGATACCTCTTTTTAATTTCCTCAGTTTACACCTCCAGCGCGACCTGGAGAAGGTTCTTCGGCACACCCTTTTGGGCATGTACCAGTATCTATCCCTGCTATACCACCATCTGCTACTTTTCCCACTGTTTCTCCATTTCATGTGGCGCCTTTTGATCCCACCAGTGAGCCGTTCCTTTGGGCACCACACTCTGCTATGCCACCGACTGACCCCTACCATTCTTTCCACATGGGGTATACTATTGAGGACGTTTTGATGTCTTTTGTGGCCCAGCACGAGGCACACACGCAGCGCATTCAGGAGCTTGAGAGAGCTTAGACGCCGCCGTGTCCGTGCCAGGGTCAGACCCACTCTCCGTTGCAGCCCTCTCGACCTGTTCCACCAGACTATGCTGCACGCCTTTTTGCCCTGGAGCAGCAGGTTGCTTCATTCTTACGCACCCAGAGAGCCATGGAGGAGGACTGGCTCCATTTGCGCCGCTTGTTTTACACTCACTTTCCCCCTCCTCCACCGCCATCCGTGTAGAGCTCTTCAGTACCGTATAGGTAGACATTAGTGAGAAGACGGCGAATGCTTTTGACTGCACAACATTTTTGGAGACTACATTTGATTCTGACTTTTGTTGACATGTATTTGATGTATTGACACTGATTTGATATAGTTTTTGGACTAGGGTGATGTAGCCCTTAGTCGACTGATGTTGTATGACACTGTGATGTACTTGTACACTTACTATGTGGTCTCGATACATGGCAATCGCAGTATTCCCATCATACTTGATGCTTGATTTGATTATTTATATTCTATGACATGGGATGTTGTGTGATTGATGTGATTATAACATGAGATGTTATGTACTATTACTATCATTATATACGTACGCTACATTATGACCTGACTTACGTATTATAACATGAGATCTTTACTATGGCCTGACCAACGTAAACCATCTTTTAGAAGATGCCGCCGAGACGTGAGACACACATGCCTACCAATGAGGCAGAACTCCAGCAAATTATCGCTGCTGCCATTGCACAATACGCCGCCTCTCAAGGAGGGACTAGTGGAAGCAACTCTGGCAACACTGGCAACAACAATAATCCACCTCATGGTAATACTAAGTCATTTAGACATACCATGACCTAATTGGATATCTTTAGCAATAATGCTAATGCCCATCGTATGTTATAACGTATGTGCAGGATGCACCTACAAGCAGTTTCTAGACTGCAAGCCGGTCAACTTTGATGGCACAGGAGGTGCTGTCGCCTTTGTTCGTTGGGCCGAGAAAACTGAATATGTTCTTCGCATGAGCAAATGCGCGCTAGATCAGCAAGTCACCTATATCTCAGGGCTATTCTTAGATGGAGCCCTCTCTTGGTGGAATTTGCAAGTACAGACACTTGGTGAAGCTGCTGCCTACGCGCTAACCTGGACCGAACTGAAGGAACTTATGCGCAAAAAGTACTGCTCTTGCACGGAAATCCAGAGATTGGAAACCGAGTTCTGGCACTTGAAAATGGACGGTCCAAAGATCGCAGAATACGTTCAAAGGTTCCATGACTTATCGCATGTGGTACCCTACATGGTCACTCCGGAGTTCAAGCGGATTGAACGTTTCATTTGGGGATTAGCTCCTCAAATCATAAGCATGGTGACCTCATCAAAGCCTGCGACCATTACTGAGGCGATCGATTTGAGCGTGGCTCTCACAGAGGAAGCTATTCGCCTGAACAAGTTTGATGATGCTGAGCCTAAGAAGAAAGAGACTCACGTCGAGTCGTCAGGAGGTAACAAACGGAAGTTCTCGAACTTCAAGCAGGGCGCCAGTGTGGTGGTTAAGAAAGGAGGATCAGACACGCCAGCTCAGGTTACAGCTGGTAGAGGGAAGAAAGGAAAGGGATACATGGGCACCCAACCCAAGTGCAACGACTGCCAACGCCACCATTCTGGTCGCTGCGGGCCAAAAGTATGCGAAGCATGTGGGAAACGTGGCCACTTGAAGGACACTTGTTGGGCCACTGCTGGTCAGGGAGGCCAGGGAGGATTCGGAAACAGAAATTACAACCGGGGTGGGAATGGAAATCGCCCACAAGGAAACTATGGAGGTAACGAGAATCGAGGCAACAATGCTAACCAAGCGGGCGCCGTGAATCGTAATCAGAGGAATGATCAAGCTGGTGGAAACGGGCAAAGACTTGGATGCTTTAACTGCGGTGATATCGGGCATTTTAAGAAGAACTGCCCAGAGTTGAACCAAGCCCGTGTAAGAGTGTTCCAAATCGAAGCAAGGGAAGCGCGCCAGGACCCCAATGTCGTTACTGGTACGTTCCCTGTAAATCAACGCTATGCATCCGTTTTATTTGATACTGGTGCCGATTATAGCTTCGTGTCGTTAGAATTTAAGAATATGCTTGGGTTAGCCGCTAATAAGTTAGATATTCCCTACTCAATCGAATTGGCTAATGGGAAGTTAGTAGAAGCCAACGAAGTCATCAGAGGTTGTGTGATCGAATTAGGAGAGCGTGAGTTTGCTTTGGATTTATTACCAGTCCAGTTGGGAAGCTTCGACGTGGTGGTAGGAATGGATTGGTTATCAGGCAACAAGGCTGAGATAGTTTGTCACGAAAAGATCGTTCGTATCCCAACCAAAGATGGCGAAACAATTGTGGTTCACGGGGAGAAGCGTGATACGCCGTTAAGAATTATCAGCTGCCTGAAAGCGCGAAAGTGTTTGCAGAAGGGATGTGTTGCCTTCCTGGCACACATTGTGGATAAGAAGGCTGCTGAGCCAAGAATCGAAGACATCCCTGTCGTGAGGGAATACCCAGAAGTCTTCCCAGAAGACTTACCTGGACTGCCACCTCAGAGGCAAGTAGAGTTTCACATTGACTTAGTTCCAGGCGCCGCGCCTGTGGCTAAGGCACCGTATAGACTTGCTCCGTCTGAGATGCAGGAACTGTCGACACAACTCCAAGAGCTGTTAGACAAGGGTTTTATCCGACCAAGCTTCTCGCCTTGGGGAGCTCCGGTCCTGTTTATCAAGAAGAAGGACGGTAGTTTTCGTATGTGCATCGACTACCGGATGCTGAACAAGCTGACGATCAAGAATAGATATCCTCTGCCAAGAATCGATGATCTATTCGATCAGTTGCAAGGCTCAAGCTTTTATTCAAAGATCGATCTTCGATCTGGATACCATCAGCTAAGGATACAAGAGGAGAGTATCCCGAAGACAGCCTTCAGAACTCGTTATGGACACTACGAGTTCCTTGTTATGCCGTTTGGTTTGACAAACGCACCTGTAGTCTTTATGGACTTGATGAATAGAGTTTGCAATCCGTACTTGGACAAGTTCGTGATTGTGTTTATCGACGACATCTTGATTTATTCAAGAACAAAGGCCGAGCACGAACAACATCTAAGAGCTATTTTGGAGCTGCTAAAGAAGGAACAGTTGTATGCCAAATTCTCCAAGTGCGAATTTTGGCTACGTGAAGTCCAATTCCTTGGACACGTGGTAAATGGAGATGGAATCCACGTGGATCCAACAAAGATCGAAGCGATCAAGAATTGGGAAACGCCAAAGACGCCAACCGAGATTCGACAATTCTTGGGTTTGGCTGGCTACTATCGAAGGTTCATTGAGGACTTTTCGAAGATCGCTCAACCATTAGCGCTCCTCACGCAGAAAGATAAGAAGTTTGATTGGGAAATCAAACAGGAAGAAGCATTCCAGATATTGAAGGATAAGCTCTGCAACGCGCCAATCTTAGCACTACCAGAAGGTACAGATGATTTCATGGTATACTGTGATGCTTCACGCCAAGGATTGGGTTGCGTGTTGATGCAACGCCAAAAGGTTATTGCTTACGCATCGTGTCAACTGAAAGTGCACGAAAAGAACTATACCACACATGATTTGGAGCTTGGCGCAGTGGTATTTTCTTTAAAGATCTGGAGACACTACCTTTATGGTACAAAGTGTACAATCTTCACAGATCACAAGAGCCTACAGCACATATTCAACCAGAAAGAGTTGAATATGAGACAGAGACGATGGGTTGAGCTGCTAAACGATTACGACTGCGAGATAAAGTATCATCCAGGGAAGGCGAATGTAGTCGCCGATGCCCTAAGTCGAAAGGAGAGGATCAAGCCTATAAGGGTTAGAGCTTTAGAAATGATTATTCAAACCGATCTTTCCTTGCGCATTCGTGCCGCGCAGAAAGAAGCTCTCAAGGAAGGAAACCTTGAAGAAGAATATCTCCGTGGGATGGAGAAGCTACTGGTATCAAACGAGGAAGGAACGTTATGTTTTGAGAAAAGGATTTGGGTTCCTTTGTTTGGAGGTTTAAGGAAGGTTATTTTCGATGAAGCTCACAAGTCACGGTACTCTATCCATCCAGGAGCGGATAAGATGTACCAAGATCTCTAGGATTACTATTGGTGGCCTAGGATGAAAGGCGATGTTGCTGTTTATGTGAGCAAATGTTTAACATGCGCTAAGGTTAAAGCGGAATACCAGAAGCCTTCAGGACTTCTGCAACAACCCGAGATTCCCAAGTGGAAATGGGAACAAATCTCCATGGATTTTATTACGAAATTGCCAAGAACGCCGAGAGGCCATGACACTATCTGGGTAATAGTGGATCGATTAACAAAGTCCGCACACTTCTTACCTATCAGAGAGAAGGATAATACGAGCAAATTGGCGGAAATTTACATGAGAGAGATCGTCGCACGACATGGAGTACCTCTCTCAATCATCTCTGATAGAGACAGAAGGTTTGTGTCAAGGATATGGCAATCCTTCCAAGAAGCCTTTGGCTCACAATTAAATCTGAGCACTGCATTTCATCCGCAAACTGACGGTCAAAGCGAGCGAACGATACAGACTTTGGAAGACATGCTGAGAGCGTGTGTTATGGATTTGGGCGGTAGCTGGGACAAGCATTTGCCTTTGGTCGAATTTTCGTACAACAACAGCTACCACACCAGTATTGGTGTCGCGCCATTTGAAGCCCTTTACGGACGTAAGTGCCGATCACCACTATGTTGGGCTGACGCAGGTGATAGGCAACTTGCTGGTCCCGAAATCGTCCAAGAGACGACAGACAAGATTGCGCAGATTCTTAAACGCATCGAAGCAGCTCGCCACAGACAGAAGGCCTATGCGGATCCAAACCGGAAACATGTGGAATTCCAAGTTGGAGAAATGGTGTTATTGAAAGTTTCACCCTGGAAGGGGGTGGCACGCTTCGGAAAGCGTGGGAAGTTAAATCCGCGCTACATTGGTCCTTTCAGAATTCTGGAAAGAATAGGACTAGTAGCATACAAGTTGGACCTACCTGCTGAACTCCATTCTGTTCACGATACATTTCATGTATCCAACCTAAAGAAAAGTCCAACTCAAGATGACATTGCCATTCCCATCGACGAGATCCATGTTGACGACACGCTCCATTTCGTTGAAGAACCGGTTGAGGTTACGGATTGGAAGGTAAACAAGACCCGCCGGAGCAGTGTCAAGCTCGTCAAAGTTCGTTGGAATGCCAGACACGGTCCTGAGTACACCTGGGAGCGTGAGGACCGGATGAAAGAGAAATACCCCCACCTTTTTTCCTAAGAACCCTGCATCTACAAGCAGAACTTAAAATTTCGGGACGAAATTTATTTAACGGGGGGAGAATGTGACAACCCTCACTAAACCAGGTATCCGTACGACTTAATTAATAATTAATTATTGCTTAATTACTGTGCTTGCTTGAACTTGTGAATAAACTGCTACTTGAATACTGATACATGTACTTACTTGCATCATACTTTACTTGTTGTCACTACATTATTTACATGCTGAACCTTAGTGACAAACATGATGCACAAAAAGCACAGTAGCACTATAACGGATAACCTATTGAACATGCTGATAAAGCCAGCATCAGGCAAACACTGCCTCTAAGGCCTGTATGAGCCAGAAATATTTTGCTACACTAGTGGTGAGTGTAGGGATACAAGGGTTGTAGAACTGCGTCTCTAGGAATAAGTTACAATGACTGGATGTGCCTAAAACGTGCTCTAAGCACAAAACTCAGCACTTTACAAAATAATTCAGCTTTTAGCTAACCAATAAAGTGCCAAAACATGAGAAAAATATTACTAGACACTTTCCAAAGTGTCAGAAATAAGTTGTGTCACTAAAAAGGGTATTAACGACACTTAAAGCTTTGTTAAGCACTTTAACGGATTACTATCCAACCGAACAACCGGACTATACCCGGAACATGAAAATATTGTTATTTTCATTATTTACCTTTTTCTGAGCCAGTTAGGGTCCCTGATTACCCTAACACCCATTGTAACACACTACACACAACTAACCAAGTTAACTACTTAACTAACTTACTTATCTTAACTAGTAGCTAACTAACACTTGGAAATGGACCAAGACCCCCCCCCCCCCCTTGCTAACCGGCCCCAAACTAGAGGGGACACCCTTTGATTTCTTTTGATTATTTTAATCACAATGCTTAATATCATGGAGACACATGATCCATTGGACACTAATCTTATGTTTGTCTATAAATACTAACCTTTACACATTAAGCTCATTCACATTCCAACACCCCAAAATTTACTCTCTCTCTTGCCCTCTAAGGCTTCGGCCGAGATCCCCTTGCCCATCCATCATATTTTTCGGCTTCCATCTTCACATTACAAGATCATACAAGTGTTAAGGGTCGCATATTAGGAAGCTTGGTGCAATCGGAAGGCGAAGGACCTCTTTATCTTGCTTTTATCCACGCGTTTTTCGCATAGATTCTTCCCTAGCCTTGAGCTAGTGGTATGTTGCTAAAATCACCTTCTTAAACTATTCTAAAGTGGTTAATACGATATATGATGATTAAAACTCGAAATCTTACAAGATGATACTTTAAAGTCTACTAAAGATGCTATAAGTGTTGGATAATAGCTCATATGTTGTGTAAATGTTGTAGTAATTGAAATTTGTGATTATTTAGACCCGATCTATGTTGTGGTAGCTCGGATCATCACTTAACCCGGTTTGGTCATGATCACGAATCATGACATAAGGTTGTTTTGAATAGAACAAGGGTTAAAGGGTGAAACTCTACCACACACGAGTCATGAACTTGTGTAAAAATGTTTTACTTGTGGAATAGTGTTTAAAACTAGCAGATCTACGTATCTGCAAGTGGTATTTTCAAAGGACCAAGCGTTAAAGAAATCATGCTTTCTAAAAATGGATCTTACACTAACAAGAATGGTTTTTAGAACACACAAGTGTGTAAACACTTGTGTAACACAAAGTTTCGACAAAATAACTATTTTTGTAAAAGTTGACGAGAAGTTGTAAAGACGGAACTTCCATAAAAACGAGGTTTTCACAGAATCGGATTATTTTATATAAAGATCCACTAAAAGTAATGAGGTTTACTTCATACTTTGGATAAATCACAAGTTCATGAAATTTATGCGATTTATATACATATTTTGACTAGTTTGTGATTTGAACGTTGTTTTGGTTGATTGAGAAAATTGTTGGTTGATTTATAAAAGAAAATGGTACGCTTGAAAGCGTGGCCACCTCCAGTTACAGAGGAAACTCTGGCGAAATTTTTCCAAAAACCTAACACTTAGAAATATTTTCACTATAAGTGTTAGAAAGACATTTTGACTAGTTTTCAAAATATAAGTTTCGCCACGACTATATTAACAAAGCATCGGAGGTGGGATTTTCACAAAATAAAACGTGATACATAAATATATTTAGAATATATTTTTCACAACATCACTTGTATAAGTGTTTATGATTATTTTGTGAACTACGAAACTATTAATTTTAGAGTAAAAATAATATTACTAAGTATTATTTTGGGAAAATCACATGTATTAAAATATAATATTTTTGGGAAGAATATTTATATTTTGGAGTTGGAAATAAAATATATTAAGTGAGACTTAATAGTGAAATCTGAATGTTACGAACACACATGTATTAAATCCCCCATCCTTGGGAAGGAAAATAACTACCAAGTATACAGAACGTAAACACGAAATAGTTGCCTAACTATTTCCCAAAAACTTAAACCATAAAGCTAAGGCATGGCCGTCCGTCTAATAGAGTTAGTACGTGTAGGTCGTCATACAGCTGATCGATTTGGAGGCATACTTGGTAGAGACGCACCACTGTGAGTTCATGTCCCCCTTTTCTCTAACTGTTTTCAGTTTTCTTAACTGCGGGGGTGAAATACATGTTACTTTGTTTACAAGTACTTTATACACGGTATGGTTAGCGTAAGGAGGTTTATTACTTAGATCATGTGAGTGGGTAGGCAGAAACTGGAGGCCATTAATCCTCATTGTAGGACCGAGGGACGTAAGCGGTAGATCTATCTGGGTGTAGCGAGCCCAACTCTAGGCCCAACAGAACGGACCTCTGGAAGGCCCAACATAACGGAACTTGGGGTTACTTTGTACCCAACGCTAAATCTGCTAGGTTTGAGTCTTCCTACATGCACTTCACAAATATCAATGGCCTTGCAAACCATTGGTGATCTCTTTTCCTTATTTGCTACATACCAAGACTATTTTTATACTCACAAAGGTTTACTTACTCACTTACACATGAACTCGCTCAACATTATTGTTGATTTTTCAACTTACATGTATTTCAGGAAATTAAAGATCTGGCGCGGTATGTTATGTTTTCCCGCTGCATAAGGGTTCCAAGGTCATCCCAGTTTAGGAAATGTGACTCTTTCCTGGACAAGTCACAAATCTTAAACTGCGTTTATTTCATGTCGGTGTTTATGTTATTCAAGACAATGTTTTATGTTATTAGGTTGTAAGTCTCTAAGACAATGTTGTGTTACTCTGGTTTTAAAACTTAATCGAATGGATGATCTTGCATGGTTTTATTTCATATAGCTTTGTTATGGTTAAGATATGGTATTAAGAAGTCACACCAAATTAACCACGCTTCCGCAAAGCCAGGGTGTGACAAACAACAACTTTCATGGTGGTTCCAGCTTCTCGCTGCTCAAGGGTTTCTCCAACACAAGCAATCACCTTTAGATCTTGAGAAAGTGCATATGCAACTTTGTCTCCAACAAACTGAATTAGAAGAAAACAACCATAGTTAGCTCAATTTGCTTGGTCTAGTTATAAACTTTGCAAGACAAAGTATACCTCATTTGATTCATTCAATAGGGCTCTCCTTTCCGAATGACCCAGGATGACCCATGGGACGCCCAAATTGGCGAGCATCTCAGCACTACACATATTGAAAACCGACTTTAATATTTCAATGTTCAAGTATACTACATTATACATTTAATGAAGAAAAAGATCAACAATATATTCGACATAATGAAAGGAACAGTTTGAAGATAGGATAACAATGAATTGCAAATGATACTATGATACATACCTAACCTCACCAGTGAAAGCACCACCTTTCTTAACCCAGCAATTTTGGGCTGCAACTTGGATTTCGGGCCTCAATTCACTTTTAACAGTGGTAAGAAACACAAAAGGAGGGCTGACCACCACCTCTGCAAAAATAAAGGGTCATTGAGAAATTTTTTTTTTAAATCCATTAATGCAAAATACTATAAAAGAAACAGTGGAGGAACTTAAGACAGTAGACACTTAAAAGAAAATTTGTGTGGCAGATATAGTTCTAAGATATATTAGGCAGAACTTTTTTAACCTAAACAACCTACTTCATGGCTCACATCAGATTAAAGCTATTAGTATATTACATGATATCAGTAACAAAGATTTCAAAATGGTGGCTATAATGTAATTACTTACCAACAATGTCGGTGGATGGCAATTCACCGGCATTAAGTGTTGACACAATCTTCTTCACATTCTCAGTAGTTCCATTATCAAAACCAGATAAATAATTGTATAATCTCTTACCAAAAACTGATAAAACCTGAGACACATGAGTAATCTTCAATGTTGAGAAACTATATGATACAAAGTCAGCACTTGCAAATTATGAAAATTAATTAAATCAAATTTCTCATACAAAAACAAAATGTTTATATATAGATATGAGGCTCAGATTTGTAAACAAGAGAACAAAGAAGGATAAATCCACCATGGCTGCAAATTAACCGGTTGCAATTTGAGAACATACCCATCCGGATTGCCCTGCCAAGATGTGGATTATCTCAACTTTGCTCCTATCCACTTGGACAGACTGAAGTTGATCATCACAGCCTCTTTAAGTATCCAAATCGGTTTCAACTTTCAACAGTCTATGATCTCAAACATCACCAGTTTCGGAACCTAAACTGGTTTTTTTTTTGGTAATACACGGGTCTATAATCTAGTGATTATACATATGAGGCTCAGATGTGAAACAATGAAGCAAATGAGGATAAATCTGCCATGGCTGCAAATCGATCGGTTGTGATGTGAGAGAATCATTCACATTACCATCCGGATTGATTGCCCTGCCAAGATGCGGATAATCTCAAACTTTGCTCCCATCCATGAAATTCATCATCACAGCCTCTTAAGAACTTGGGTGTGTCCAAATAGAGGGAACCTTTAAATAATTGACTGAACAAGAGTGAGGGTTTGGACTGAAGATGGATGATATGAAGTAATTGACCAAATGCCATGTCTTCTTTCATATCCTCCTCTTGAGGTTGCGTATTCGATTTCAGTAATTCACTCTATTCATATCAGCAGCTGCAACAAACTCATAGAACAAAACACAGGGGTTATTGAAATTTGAAGAGAATCATAGGCTACGAAGAGTAATATTGACTTAATAATAAAGTCAAAATTATGCTTCACCTGAAAACCATTTCCACTCAGATGGCCTCATCTTGTTCTAGTGGAATTTGTTACGTTACTTAAAAATAACAACAGATTTGAAGATACAGCGAGCATAAAACACTTACAATCAAAAGCAATATACTCTGAAGTTAAAAAAGTTCATCAGAAAACGAATAATCAAGTAAAAATTCACATAAAGAGATCAAATCAAATCTAATGAGAAGATAAGGATGCCATAAACATCATACCTTGATAGAGGCATGTACAAAGAAGATGAAAAACCTCTTCTGATTTCTCACTTTACTCCGATTGTTAAACCTGCAACAACATTTTATTAATTACAACAATAATCAATTCCCCTTTTCGTTATATTTGCACAGTAAATCAAATACCTAATTTCAACATCAGTTTAACATGTGATATGCAGGGTGGAGTAGATCGAGTAAAGAGTTAGTTACCTGAGTCGGTGGAAGACGAAGAAGAAATTAGGGCTCCACGAAGAATTCCCCACCTTAACGAAGTTGCTTTCTCCATCTGCTCTCTATTCATTCCGTCCTCTGTTTCCTGAGTAATCTTACATTATACACCAGAGGTCTATGCTCTCTCCCTTCCCTTTGTTCTCGCTATTTCATGGCCTTCAAACGTTGGATGATAACAATGACATAGAGGGGCGTGAGGAAGAGGAACGATTCAATTGCCTAGGAGTTAATTGTAGGGTTATTATATGGATGAAATCTCTAAAACACCCTTAAGGTGTCTTAAAATTTTGGAAAAGATGCAAGTTTAGCCCTTTTAAAATGGCTTCTCTCTATTGTACATAATGCTTCAAAATTTGTACGCAAATAAAATTACTATCATGTCCATCACTTTTCCTTTTTAATATATTATAGATAATAACCCAGATCTGGAATAGGAACCATCTCACTCTGTTTCTCTCTCTAAAAACCCCGTCATTGTCTCTCTCAACAAACTACGATCGCGTAGGGTTTGGAACAAGTACAGATTCGCCTCTGTAGGCAGCTAGGGTTATAATTTGGAACAGAAAGGAGGTGGTGGCTGAGTTGATGGTGGCGGTGGTGAGAAAGGGGAAGCAGGTGGTGGCTGAGTTGATGGTTGCGGTGGTCAGAAGAGGAGAAGGAGGAGGTGGTGGAGTTGATGGTGGCGGTCATCAGAAGAAGATAATGAGGTGGTGGTGGTGATGAACTTGAGAGTATGAATCTGGGAATGAAGAATGAACTGATGATAATGATGATGATGAACTTGATGTAATGGTTTTGGTTGATTCTTGATTTTTTATATAATTATAATAAGATAGGGGCAAAAACGACTTTTCACACGTTATTAACAGTCAAACAAACGTTGACTTGACAGAGTTGGGTGTCGGGGGGTAAGTGATGTGGGTGTAGTGCGATATATTTTTATGTATATTTTAAGCCCTTTTTAACACTTTAGTCAAGTTTTAAATTTAGAAAACATGATATTTTACTAACACTAAACACACATATGAGCAAGTGCACCCATCGTGAGCGTAGTACAACGTTGGTAAGATACCGAGGTCGTCCAAGGACACAAGAGCTTTTAATACCGGTTTATCCTCAATGTCTAATCAAATCAAAAATTTAGAAAAAGTTTTAAACATGAAAATAAAAACTAAAAATGCTGAAAAATAAAATAAAAATAAAAACAGATAGACAAGATAAATCACTTGGATCCGACACGCCTTTAGTGTAACCTTTGATAATTTCTGCACTTTTGCACTTTTTAAGAGATTATCTTAGTTATAGCAGTAGGCCCCTCTTTTGAAGGTGACGTTACCCTCAACCCAGTAGTTTGAGTCAGCAAGGATACAATCCTAAAGGGTCGTAATATTGAAAGATAATTAATTAAGTTATTAATGCGTAATGTGGTAGGCCCCTCTTTTGAAGGTGACGTTACCCTCGGCTTAGTGGTTTGAGTCAGCAGGGATACAATCCCAAGTAGCCGGGTTAATGTATTAATAGTAGTTTACATATGAGGGGATCAAGCCATTCGCACCCCCGCCATCCAATACCAGTGGGTATGGAAGGAAGTCCTAGTAAGCTTGACCCAGGTCCTTGCAGGATCTATACACTGAACAAGGCAAGAACCTT
The DNA here is from genome assembly GCA_030545235.1 of Helianthus tuberosus. Lineage (NCBI taxonomy): Eukaryota > Viridiplantae > Streptophyta > Magnoliopsida > Asterales > Asteraceae > Helianthus > Helianthus tuberosus. Next base: position 52,472,333 of record CM060445.1, on the reverse strand, counting down.
ACCAAACCATTCCCTTAACCCCTGACCAGGTAGCCAACATATCTCTATAAAGACCGTAGAGATATGAATGGTGTAAATCTTTTATTTTATATAAACACTAAAATAACGCCAAGACACCACAGACAAATGATAAGGAAGTTTCACCTTCAACATAAGAAACTAGTTATTAAAGTCATTAATACAAAACCAAATAAAAAGTGCGGAAAGATTAAAAATTAAAACTATTACACTAAATGCTTGTCTTTACCAAGTGATGTAAGAGACTTAGGCAAACATGACCTTTGATTGTCAAGAACTCTTACTATCAATCTTGGATCCCGAGACTACTACACACACTCTAGATGGGTGATGGGTGATGGGTGATGGTGGTGGATGTGGGTGTTGTGATGGTGGTGGAGTGTGGGTGAAGTGATAGAGAGGTGGTTTGCCAAGGGATGCCTTTGAAGTGAACCAAGCACCTCTATTTATAGCCTGAACAGATGCTCGGACACGGCCCCGTGTCCGCTGGGCACGGCCTATGTCTGTGACAACTGTACTCTGTAATTGATGTACGATGTAAAACAATTTTGATTATTAATAAAACAATGTGCTTTGGTGTTATTATATGTGTTTTGATGTCTTTATGTGTGTGTTTATGTTTGGTGATTTTACAATTCGATTCGATTCCGATTTCAAGCTTTAAATCGCTTTCTGGAAGGTTATACGCGCATCGATGCGTAAATATAACCAGTTTAATGCAACAAACACTCCGGGAGAGTGACATAGGCTTAACATACCTTAAATAACCTTTACATAACTTAGAAATAAGTTTTGAATGGTTTGGTGTGTTGAAAACAAGTCTATTCAATCACAGGGACTAATTGTGTCAAACTGTGAAACTATGAGGATTTACACAGTAACGAACATTCCGGAACTTGATCATAAGTTAAACATACCCTAAATATCCTTTACAAAGCTTAGAAATATGCTTTGAGGGGTACGGTATGCTAAAATAAACTTTATGCTCATTCAGGGACTAAAAGTGTCAAAAAGTGCACAAGTTTGCACTATCGCGCATATCTTACGTTCTGAATACATCCGGACATCCAAAAATTTATGTAAGCACTAAAATATTTTATTTTAGTGTTTGGCATAAGAAAAATCCATTCGTTGCGTCATTTGGATCATTTTTCGCGCTTGTGCGCATTCCGTCGTAATTAAGCGAACATCGCGTTCGTACGACCAAACGAACCAACATCCAGCATATTTTTGAGCATGTTTCATGTCCACAATGTTTAGGCATCATTTTAGGGCCTTAAAGTTGGCTTTACGGGCCTTAGAAGTGTCGGAAATGGCCTTAAACACGTGCAGGGACCAAAACTGTAATTTCTGAAAGTTAGTTTTGATCAGACAAGGCCAGGCGGCCCGCCTGAGTTTTGTCTGATCCTGAAGTGGGCCGCGTCAGCCTCTCAGACCAGATTCGATGTTTTAACAGCCTGTTTGCAGCTGTTTTGCACTCCCAATCCCAATTCCAAGTGTCAATTCCTTATGGTGGTGGGCAAATTGAGGCACCACAACATTCCAACATGTGTACGGCTTAGATCGTGCCCCCTTTTCCAAGAAACGATCTTAACGGTTACCCGAAAACTATAAATACCCAACTCCACCCATTGCAAAACCCACAAGAATCTGATCTTAGAAGCTCTAAGTTGAAACCCTTGTTTCATACCTGAGCTACTTGGATCACGATTAGCATTCGGGGACCCTTCGTAAGTATTCTTTCGTTCTTTTATTGCTTTTCGAGTCTGAAAGTCAAACTTTGTTTCACTTTCTGCGTTGACCAGTTTATGGTCAATGCGAAGTTCGTTTGAACTTCACAACATGATTGTAATCACGATGGTTATAGTCCCTTGGGACTATGCCTACTGATTACCACGTTGTCTAGGGTCATAAGGGTAAGCGTTCTGATAAATCGCTTATACCTTCGAACCCGACCCATTTGGTCGATCATTAGGATCCGACCAAATACATTAGGTGACCATAGTATATAGGGAATAACCTTCCGAGGTTATACCTTATGGTCGCTTCGTTAAGTAGTTGTATGATAGGTAGTTTATATGCCTTAGGTAAATTACCAAAATACCCTTTTCATGTATAATTGGTAATTTAGCTTATGTAACTTAAACTTTTGTACATAACTGATTATACAACATGATAAAACATGTATAGGCATATAATACTTGTCATAGGACTAGTTAGACGTCTCGAACGCGCTTTGCGCGCACGACGCGTTAAAGTAGCATAAGTTACCTTAATGGGTCACGATGGGTCGAAAGCACTTAGGTTAGGTTCCGATTTAGGATGTAGGCTTTGTTAAACCATATCACATGAGTTCTAACACTCATTTGGCTTACAAGACCTCATTATGTCCGATCTTCCGATTTAGGCGTCTATTGTTTGATTAGTGATTCGATTACTAGGTACTGTTTGATTTCTCTGGTTTGCTCGAGTTTGTTGAAGTTCTATTGACTGAGGATACTTTGTACTACATGTGAGTACATAGTTCCCCTATTTTACTGCTTTCAATTGTTTTGGGGTGATTCATATGTACTAAATGTTTTCAAGGTTTTAACGATGGTATCAAAATGATTTTTGATGTTATAACGATGGTTTCAAAAACGATTAAGACGATTTATACAAAACTAATAACGATTTCGATAATGTGAACGAACTTGTTGGTTGGGTTACATAACAAATGACATTCATTAGCAATGATCAAGCCGACCAGTATTAGGTTATGGTACCATAGGATCTGACAAATCCCGTTATCATACTACACCCATGGTTGTGTGTGGGGGTTGAGGGTAGCGACTGAATCTGATAATTGTTAATTTACCCTATGGTGGTTTATTAATGTGAGAAACGAGGGACGAGTCACGAAGGTTTGAATGTTATTAGCGAGACAACTATATATAAGTTATTCACAATTAAAACGAGGATGATTTGGACGATGTAAACGATTTGTAAACAATTTGGACGATACGATGTTAAACGATTTGGGTAAACGATAGCGAAACGATGTCACACAACGATGTTTTCGAAGTAACATACGAGTTTTATTAACGAGTTAATACGAGATGTTTTACAATTTGCTTTACTAAAACAAAGGTTTTTGGGTTAAGAATCATGGCTACGAGGTTTCATAAACTATAACCCGCTTGTTTTGAGTTGGTTAATAAAGTTGCAATATTATACTCTTTTCAAAACAAGGTTTTTAATAAAGTTGCAATATTGCAACATTTAAACTAGCCATGAATCCAATACTCCTATAAAACCTATGTACTCGCCACCATTTCTTTGCTGACTGTATTTTCACATATGTTTCAGGAGTTGATGCTTGATGATGATTTGCTAGGATGCATGCGTCACGTAGGATCTGGACGAGGCCTTAGTGACATAAAAAAATATTAGTCGATATGTAACTTGTTTGTTCTATTTTAAGACAATGATAATGTTTAATATTCAATAAAACGAAACACTTTTGTATCCATGGTTATGAAACGATAATTCTGTTGCAACACGCCCCGACGTTTTCCGCCGCGATTTGTTGTTTTACGCGGTCGGGGAGTGACAGAAGAGTTGGTATCAGAGCCAATGGTTATAGGGAATTAGGTTATTAGTAATTCTTTGACCTAGACTATAACTTTTCTAGGACCCTAACACAAGTTATCTTGTGTTTAGATCTTAAAACATGCATATCACCTATCCTTAGGTGATTATCAAAAAAAAAAAAAAACAAATTTTCTGAAACGATTTTTGAAAAACAATCTTCTGTTTTTGAATAATTTATTACAAGGTTTTGAACCCTCTGTTATAAGGTTTTGAACCCCTTTGAGTTTTCAAAATCTCGTCAAGGTTGGGTTTTAAATAATGTGAACACGTGCAAACTGGAAGGGTGAATGCCTGTATTCTGGGTTTTCTGTCTAGGCAAGCACTTCGTATATATCTCATCAGACGCGAGACCAGTTGTGCTTACCTGGGAATTCTTGGGATGAGTGTTCACTTATAGGCGAGCATGTCTTCGCGATACATTATTTTTGATCTATTTACTTTGATTAGTCACTGCGTGTCGTTTGTTTGTTCGAGGTAACAAATAAATGATCGCCTTCCTTGTGTTTTGTTAATACCTCTTTTGTTTTTCCTAAATTTCAACCTCACTCGATTCTCTTGTTTCCTTGTTAGATAATGCCTCCTCGACGCGATCCTCGAACTTTTACTATTGAAGAAATCGCAGCCCTGGTTTCTCAGCAAGTGGCTGCTGTACTTCCCGGTGTGGTAACCCAAGTCCACGAGATATTTAACAACAACAACAACAACAATAATAACAACAAAAATAACGCACAATGTAATTTCAAGAACTTCAATTCTGCGAAGCCGCAAAAGTTTTCTGGGTCGCAAGGAGCAACTGCGCTCTTGCAGTGGTTTGAGAGCATCGAGAACACATTCAGACATGTGCAGTGTCCGAATGCGCGGAAGGTTGAATTTGCTTCAAGCGTATTTGAGAAGCGAGCGCTTACCTGGTGGAATGGTATTATGCGCGACAGGGGTGCCGAAGTGGCATTAGCACAAACATGGGCAGAGCTTCGGGCTCTCATGATGAAGGAGTTTTGTCCCCGTCACGAAATTCGAATTTTGGAACGTGAGTTTGAGGACTTAAAGCAAGATGGGGCTGAACACCGTGCATACACAAATCGTTTTGAGGAACTCAGCCTATTGTGCCCCACCATGGTTACCCCTCCTGAGAAAGCAATCGAGAGATATATCGATGGCCTACCCGATTCTATTCTGGAGATTGTGACCGGTGTTAATCCTCCTACCCTTCGCCAAGCAATAGAGTTGTCTGCTACCCTGACTGAGACCCAAGTCAGGAAGGGTAAACTCACCCGCAAGGGTGATAAAAAGAAGGCAACTGATTCTGAGAAAAACAAGAAAAAGGGTAAGGGCAAGGAAGGAGAGACGTCGAAGAAATCGAAGAAGCGAAAGGGTGCCCAAAATTTTGCTGTTACAGCCTAGACTGCTCAGAACCCGCAGAACCCACCGGCTCAGCCACCTGCAAAGAAAGCATATGCTGGTACCGCACCTCACTGTGCTCGTTGCAACGGTCATCACGTTGCACAACAAGCTTGCAGGCAATGCACGACGTGTGGTAGACTTGGGCATATGGCCAATGTTTGTCGTTTTGGCCAAAATCAGGTTGCTCAGGTTCCAGCTTAGGGTCAAGGGAAGGCTGCGAGATTCCCACCGGGTTCATGTTTTAATTGTGGAGAGTATGGTCACTTCCGCAACAACTGTCCGAGGCTAGCGAATGCTAACGCAAACCCGAATGCAAACGTCAATGTGAACCTCGCTCGTGGTCGAGCGTACAATTTGAATGCAAACGAAGCTAGGGTCAACAACGAAGTGGTTAACGGTACGTTTCTTGTTAACAATCGACTTGCATCTATTCTTTTTGATTCCGGTGCCGATAGAAGTTTTGTTTCATTGTCTTTTGAGCCTTTGCTTGCGATACCTAGAACAAAACTGAGGAAACCCTTATCTGTTGAAATTGCCACTGGTAAACCTCTTATTCTCGATTCTGTTATTCATGGTTGTCAGTTGAACCTTGATAACCATCTTTTTCCTATTGACCTCACACCGATGCAACTTGGAAGCTTCGATATTATCGTTGGAATGGATTGGCTAACCAAACATCATGCTGAGGTAGTTTGTTTCGATAAGATTGTTCGTATTCCTTTGTCTTCTGGCGATGTTCTGGAGATTCGTGGCGAGAAGCCATCTGGTGGATTGAGGCTTATGTCGTGTACAAAGGCCCAAAGTTATTTGCGAAAAGGATATGTTGCTTTTCTGGCACATGTCACCGAGGAGAAAGACAAGAGCAAGAGTATTCAGGATATTCCGATTGTTCGGGATTATCCAGAGGTGTTTCCTGATGAACTGCCTGGTTTGCCTCCAGTTCGTCAAGTCGAGTTTCATATTGACCTTGTACCCAATGCCAACCCGATTGCAAAAGCACCTTATCGACTTGCACCATCTGAGATGCAAGAATTATCGAAGCAGCTTCAAGAGTTATCTGATAAAGGATTCATTCGACCAAGCTTTTCACCTTGGGGAGCTCCTGTCCTCTTCGTGAAAAAGAAAGATGGATCTTTTCGAATGTGTATCGATTATCGTGAGCTTAATAAGCTCACCATCAAGAATCGATATCCCTTACCTCGAATTGATGATCTCTTCGACCACCTGCAGGGTGCTTCATGTTTTTCCAAGATCGATCTGCGTTCTGGGTATCATCAACTTCGTGTTCTCGAAGAAGATATTCCCAAAACTTCTTTCCGCACAAGATATGGGCATTTCAAGTTCACAGTCATGCCTTTCGGTTTAACTAATGCTCCTGCTGTTTTCATGGACTTAATGAATAGGGTCTGCAAGCCTTATTTGGATCAGTTCGTCATTGTTTTTATTGATGACACCTTGATTTATTCAAAGTCTCGAGCCGAGCACGAACAACACCTTCGCTTAACATTGGAACTCCTGAAGAAGGAACAACTTTTTGCTAAATTCTCCATGTGTGAATTCTGGCTTAAAGAAGTTCAGTTCTTGGGTCACATAGTCAATGAGCAGGGTATTCATGTGGATCCATCCAAGATTGCTGCTATTAAGGACTGGAATACACCGACGACGCCCACAGAGATTCGATCTTTTCTTGGTCTTGCTGGTTATTATCGGCGATTTATTTCAAATTTCTCGAAGATTGCGGTTCCACTCACTGCTTTGACTCAGAAGAAGAAGCCTTTTGAGTGGGGACCCAAGCAAGAAGAAGCGTTCCAAACGCTGAAGCAGAAGTTATGTAATGTTCCTCTTCTATCTCTGCCCGAGGGAAGCGATGATTTCGTTGTCTATTGCGATGCATCCAAACTAGGCCTTGGTTGCGTCCTCATGCAACGAGGTAAAGTTATTGCATATGCATCTAGACAGCTGAAAATTCACGAGAAGAACTACACGACTCATGATCTGGAGTTAGGAGCTGTGGTTTTTGCGCTTAAAATCTGGAGACACTACCTCTATGGAACGAAGTGTGTGGTTTTCACAGACCACAAAAGTCTCCAGCATATTCTTAATCAGAAAGAGCTGAATATGAGGCAACGACGTTGGGTTGAACTCTTGAACGACTATGATTGCGAGATTCGCTACCATCCTGGTAAGGCGAATGTCGTAGCTGATGCGCTTAGTCGAAAAGAACAAGTAAAGCTTCATTCTATTCAAACTCTATCTGATCTTCAAACTCGTGTTCTTCAGGCTCAGCAATTTTGTGTTTCACAAAATTTGATAGGTACAGAATTACCACATCAGCTTGAGCTTAAACTCGAAGCGAAAGACGATGGTTTGCTCTATTTCATGGATCGTTTGTGGATTCCGAATCAGGACGATCTTCGCACCATGGTAATGGACGAATCTCATAAGTCTCGATATTCTATCCATCCTGGTGCTGATAAAATGTACAAGGATCTTCGTACTTCGTGCTGGTGGCCTGGTATGAAGAAGGATGTTGCCTGTATGTATCAAAATGCCTAACTTGTCTCAAAGTCAAGGCCGAACATCAACGACCTTCTGGCTTGCTTGTACAGCCAGAAATACCGGTTTGGAAGTGGGAGAACATTACGATGGATCTCATCACTAAATTACCGCGTACATCTAAAGGTCACGATGCTATTTGGGTTGTTGTCGATCGATTAACGAAGTCAGCTCATTTTATTGCGATCCGCGAGGATCTATCTGCTGATAAACTTGCAAAGATTTATGTTGATGAGATTGTGTCACGACATGGTGTTCCTTTGGATATCATTTCTGATCGTGATGCTCGATTTTCATCTCATTTCTGGAAGGCCATGCAATCTGCTTTGGGAACCCAATTGAATCTAAGCACTGCTTATCATCCCCAAACAGATGGCCAATCTGAGAGAACGATTCAAACTTTGGAGGATATGCTTAGAGCATGTGTAATAGACTTTGGTGGTAGTTGGGATTCTAATCTGCCACTGATCGAGTTCTCTTACAACAATAGCTATCATACTAGTATTAAAATGGCACCATTCGAAGCTCTCTACGGTCGAAAATGTCGTTCACCTGTCTGCTGGAACGAGATCGGTGAAGCTCAGCTTACTGGACCTGAACTCGTTCTGGAAACAACAGACAAGATCAAGAAAATCCGCAATAATCTTGTGACAGCTAGATTACGTCAAAAGAGATATGCGAATTTACGACGCAAGCCCTTAGAATTTCAAGTCGTAGATCGTGTCCTACTCAAGGTTTCACCTTGGAAGGGAGTCGTGAGATTTGGAAGGAAAGGAAAACTTGCACCACGATATGTTGGACCATTTAAGATTGTTGAAAGAATTGGAAAGGTTGCCTACCGACTAGAGCTACCTCCAGAGCTTGGAAACGTTCACCCGACTTTTCACGTGTCCAATTTACGAAAGTGTTTAATTGATGCTGATCTTCACATTCCTCTCGACGAGATCCAAATCGATGAAACGATGCACTTTGTTGAGAAACCTGTGGAGATAGTGGAACGTACATACAAACAGTTGAAGAACAAACGGATTCATTTGGTCAAAGTTCGCTGGGAATCCAAACGTGGTCCTGAGTTTACTTGGGAACGTGAGGACTAGATGAAGACGAAGTATCCGCATTTGTTATCACAAGCTTCCTCTAGTTAAAATTTCGGGACGAAATTTCCTGAAGTAGGGGAGACTGTGACGACTGTACTCTGTAATTGATGTACGATGTAAAACAATGTTGATTATTAATAAAACAATGTGCTTTGGTGTTATTATATGTGTTTTTATGTCTTTATGTGTGTGTTTATGTTTGGTGATTTTACAATTCGATTCGATTCCGATTTCAAACTTTAAATCGCTTTCTGGAAGGTTATACGCGCACCGATGCGTAAATATAACCAGTTTAATGCAACAAACACTCCGGGATAGTGACATAGGCTTAACATACCTTAAATAACCTTTACATAACTTAGAAATAAGTTTTGAATGGTTTGGTGTGTTGAAAACAAGTCTATTCGATCACAGGGACTAATTGTGTCAAACTGTGAAACTATGAGGATTTACACAGTAACGAACATTCTGGAACTTGATCATAAGTTAAAAATACCCTAAATATCCTTTACAAAGCTTAGAAATAGGCTTTGAGGGGTACGGTATGCTAAAATAAACTTTATGCTCATTCAGGGACTAAAAGTGTCAAAAAGTGCACAAGTTTGCACTTTCGCGCATATCTTACGTTCTGAATACATCCGGACATCCAAAAATTTATGTAAGCACTAAAATATTTTATTTTAGTGTTTGGCATAAGAAAAATCCATTCGTTGCGTCATTTGGATCGTTTTTCGTGCTTGTGCGCATTCCGTCGTAATTAAGCGAACATCGCGTTCGTACGACCAAACGAACCAACATCCGGCATATTTTTGAGCATGTTTCATGTCCACAATGTTTAGGCATCATTTTAGGGCCTTAAAGTTGGCTTTACGGGCCTTAGAAGTGTCGGAAATGGCCTTAAACACGTGCAGGGACCAAAACTGTAATTTCTGAAAGTTAGTTCTGATCAGACAAGGCCAGGCGGCCCGCCTAAGTTTTGTCTGATCCTGAAGCGGGCCGCGTCAGCCTCTCAGACCAGATTCGATGTTTTAACAGCCTGTTTGCAGCTGTTTTGCACTCCCAATCCCAATTCCAAGTGTCAATTCCTTATGGTGGTGGGCAAATTGAGGCACCACAACATTCCAACGTGTGTACGGCTTAGATCGTGCCCCCTTTTCCAAGAAACGATCTTAACGGTTACCCGAAAACTATAAATACCCAACCCCACCCATTGCAAAACCCACAAGAATCTGATCTTAGAAGCTCTAAGTTGAAACCATTGTTTCATACCTGAGCTACTTGGATCACGATTAGCATTCGGGGACCCTTCGTAAGTATTCTTTCGTTCTTTTATTGCTTTTTGAGTCTGAAAGTCAAACAGTTTGACTTTCTGCGTTGACCAGTTTATGGTCAATGCGAAGTTCGTTTGAACTTCGCAACGTGATTGTAATCACGATGGTTATAGTCCCTTGGGACTATGCCTACTGATTACCACGTTGTCTAGGGTCGTAAGGGTAAGCGATCTGATAAATCGCTTATACCTTCGAACCCGACCCATTTGGTCGATCATTAGGATCCGACCAAATACATTAGGTGACCATAGTATATAGGGAATAACCTTCCGAGGTTATACCTTATGGTCGCTTCGTTAAGTAGTTGTATGATAGGTAGTTTATATGCCTTAGGTAAATTACCAAAATACCATTTTCATGTATAATTGGTAATTTAGCTTATGTAACTTAAACTTTTGTACATAACTGATTATACAACATGATAAAACATGTATAGGCATATAATACTTGTCATAGGACTAGTTAGACGTCTCGAACGCGCTTTGCGCGCACGACGCGTTAAAGTAGCATAAGTTACCTTAATGGGTCACGATGGGTCAAAAGCACTTAGGTTAGGTTCCGATTTAGGATGTAGGCTTTGTTAAACCATATCACATGAGTTCTAACACTCATTTGGCTTACAAGACCTCATTCTGTCCGATCTTCCGATTTAGGCGTCTATTGTTTGATTAGTGATTCGATTACTAGGTACTGTTTGATTTCTCTGGTTTGCTCGAGTTTATTGAAGTTCTATTGACTGAGGATACTTTGCACTACATGTGAGTACATAGTTCCCCTATTTTACTGCTTTCAATTGTTTTGGGGTGATTCATATGTACTAAATGTTTTCAAGGTTTTAACGATGGTATCAAAACGATTTTTGATGTTATAACGATGGTTTCAAAAACGATTAAGACGATTTATACAAAACTAATAACGATTTCGATAATGTGAACGAACTTGTTGGTTGGGTTACATAACAAATGACATTCATTAGCAATGATCAAGCCGACCAGTATTAGGTTATGGTACCATAGGATCTGACAAACCCCGTTATCATACTACACCCATGGTTGTGTGTGGGGGTTGAGGGTAGCGACTGAATCTGATAATTGTTAATTTACCCTATGGTGGTTTATTAATGCGAGAAACGAGGGACGAGTCATGAAGGTTTGAATGTTATTAGCGAGACAACTATATATAAGTTATTCACAATTAAAACGAGGATGATTTGGACGATGTAAACGATTTGTAAACAATTTGGACGATACGATGTTAAACGATTTGGGTAAACGATTGCGAAACGATGTCACACAACGATGTTTTCGAAGTAACATACGAGTTTTATTAACGAGTTAATACGAGATGTTTTACAATTTGCTTTACTAAAACAAAGGTTTTTGGGTTAAGAATCATGGCTACGAGGTTTCATAAACTATAACCCGCTTGTTTTGAGTTGGTTAATAAAGTTGCAATATTATACTCTTTTCAAAACAAGGTTTTTAATAAAGTATTGCAACATTTAAACTAGCCATGAATCCTATAAAACCTATGTACTCGCCAGCATTTCTTTGCTGACTGTATTTTCACATATGTTTCAGGAGTTGATGCTTGATGATGATTTGCTAGGATGCATGCGTCACGTAGGATCTGGACGAGGCCTTAGTGACATAAAAAAATATTAGTCGATATGTAACTTGTTTGTTCTATTTTAAGACAATGATAATGTTGAATATTCAATAAAACGAAACACTTTTGTATCCATGGTTATGAAACGATAATTCTGTTGCAACACGCCCCGACGTTTTCCGCCGCGATTTGTTGTTTTACGCGGTCGGGGTGTGACAGTGTCCATCCTTATTATCTTTCTTCATTAATTGCACTTTGTCTGCATTAGCTCCACACGCCCCCGTGTCCGCTGGGCACGGCCCCGTGTGCAGAAGCGTATCTGTACTATCAAGATTTGCTTGGATTATGCGAATCTTAGCGTTGACCACGGCCCGTGTTGAGCTGGGCACGCCCCCGTGTCGGGAATAGAAGCTTCTAAAGCTTTGTCCTTTCTGCAGACAACTGGCCACGCCCCCGTGTCCGCTGGGCACGGGGCGTGTTCAGCTTTCTGTTTGCTTGTTTTTTCTTTAGAAGATGCTGTCGAGGGGTCGGGCATGTCACGTTTATTCCTTTCCATGTATTTATGTTAGATTTCGTTGCATATTTTCTCCTTTTGTTCATTTACGCTCATTTACTCCTGAAAATACAAATGGAAGACAAAAGCACACTTTTTCCAACATTAGTACTAAAAAGGGTTAGTTTTATGTCTCATTTGATGTAATTTATATGTTGCATTTTACACACATCAGTAAGAGTGCAACGTTTCCCATTAGTTGGGGGGCAAATTGCAATTTTTTTCAGGGAGGGAGTCAGAGTGCCAATTGGCTTAAACCCCAGGGGATAAAATTGTAGGGAGTCAGACAAACGGACATATGGACAATATATATATATATTCCGGAATTAAATTCGTAAATCGACAAGTATGACAAACGGTATTTTGGAAACCAAAGAAACGGAAAATATGGATTTTTACATATATTACAAAATTTATCATATTTTGTCAAATAGAAAATATATTATTTTGAGTGGAGAAAAATATATTTTTTCTTAAAACAATTTGAAGTTATATTATTTTTTAGTGGAGAAAAATATATATATTTTCTTAAACAAGTTAAAAATATATTATTTTGGGTGAAAGATAGAAATATATATATTGTCCAAAGTTAATCTGAAAAATATATATTATTTTTTTGAGATATATATGAAGGTATATTTATTCTTGCCAAGAAATATTTATAGATATTTTTCTATAAAAATTCTCTTAAAATATATATATATATATATATATATATATATATTTTGAGAATATAAGTTTGGTGATTTTTAGTTGTCTAAAAAAATATTCCAGAAAATTTAAATACAAAATTAAGTATGAAATGCTTAATAAATACAAGAAAATACGTTTCCTCAAACGTATTAATACACATCGGAATACACCATCAATACTTGACAAAATACCCAATTATAAAAATACATATGTGGAAATCCATTATAAACCAAGTTAAAGATATATTATTTTAACAATATTCCAAATAATTGGATAAATATAATTTAAGTTAAAATATTATTTTAATTAATAATTATATACTTAAGAAAATTATATAATGAACATCAAAGATGTAACTCAAAGTATACCAAGAATTCCAAAATAAGTCTTGATAAACAACTAAGACTAAGAGTCGTTACACGACCTAAGCGTCTAATAAGACTTAGCACATGTGTAGGTAGTGGTAAGTCATCAAGAAGAGATCTTTGAGTTACAGGAGTCAGGACGCAAATCAGTGAGTTCATGTCCCCCTTTTCTTTTAACTGTTTTCGGTTTTATAACTTACGGGGGTGAGATACATGTTTCAAAAGTTCAAATGTTTCAATGGTATGGTTTAGCTAAGGAATGAACTGTTAGATCACGTGGATGATGTAGTATCTCTCCTAAGTGCCATTAATATAGTTTAAGACCGAGGGGCATGAGTGGTAGATCTATCTGGGTGTAGCGAGCCCCACCCATGGGTCCTTATGTGGCCGCATGCGGTGACTATGTCGTTCCCACCGGATGGACCGGAGGAAATTCTCTAGGTTTGAGTACTTCCTACATACCACACATATTAATGTCCTTGAAAAACATTAATGATCTGTTCATAGACGCTTACATACCAGTTATCAAAGGCATTCTCTCTAATGTTAACAAGTCATTACAAGCTCACATACAAAATACATGAACTCGCTCAGCTTTCGTTGATGTTTTCAAATTACATGTATTTCAGGAAACTAGTATGGATCTGGCGGGCGTTGAAAGTTTCAAGAAACAAATTCAAGAATTGATGTCATCCTGTTTTGAAAGGGTTTGAATGATATATCTTATCTTTGATAAGATATATGAATCAAAGCCTTGGGTTTTAATGTCTTTTGTTAAAAGTCCTTTTTGGAACTTGGTATTCGAATGGTTTGTAAGTTGAACATGTAGTATGTTTGTTGGTATCAAACAACTTGTGTTTGCGTTGTTTTAAAACTTATTAATGGATGAACATCTTGTTTTTAATCATATAGTTGTTTGTTATAATTGAATGCAATGATATTGAGCAAGTCACACATCATACGCTTCCGCAAAAGTCAGGGTGTGACACATACGGGTCGTATTGGTTAAGGTTTTTTTTTTACAATTTTTTTTACACCATTGTTTATGGTTTTAAGAAAGTTTTCTAAAACATATTTATTTATTTTTAAATAAAAACTTCCTTAATTTTTTTAAGAATACCATTTATAATGTAGTACAATATAGATAGATGAGGTATAAAAACTTCAAAATTCATGTTTTTTTTCTGTTTTATAAAGTATAAAAAATGTTTTATATCTTAGTTTTTTTAATTGTTTTACTTGTAAGTAGAAATTAAAAAAAGTGTAGTATATAATACGGTTATAACATAGATAGTATAGTATAATAAACATGTACCAAACCTATACGCATGATAAATTTTTAAAAATGTTTTTTGTTTAAAAAATAAAAGAATTCTTTTATTTAACTTTGTTAAAACTATGATTAAATGTTTACAAAAATATGTAAAAAAATGTAGTATATAATACGGTTATAACATAGATAGTATAGTATAATAAACATGTACCAAACCTATACGACATGATAAATTTTTAAAAATGTTTTTTGTTTAAAAAATAAAAGAATTCTTTTATTAAAATTTATTAAAACTATGATTAAATGTATACAAAAATTTGTAAAAAAAAAAAACTAAAGCAATACGACCCGTATAGGCCTATACGATGCGTATTGAAAAAGTCAGCCGCCAGACAAGAGCTGACACATGCAGATTTGACTTTTGACTTTTGAACCAATACGCATCGTATAGGCCTATACGATGCGTAATGAAAAAGGCAATGTGTGCAGATAGATAAGAAGGTGTGGGAATAGAATTCCCCTTAATAATCCCATCTCAGAATATTTCCCTCACCAGTCTCACCTTTCACCTATTTTTCCTTCAACGGTCCCCCGTTAAAAAAACTTAACAGAGTTAACATTTTTTTCCAAATTACAAACATATTTTTTAAGGCTTTTGATTAGAACGACGATACGAGTCCATTGATGTAAAACTTGCCTCGTAAAGGTGATCCAAACGATGAAAACATTGCTTCAATTTGGGTATTTAAATTTCCAATTAACCATAATCAAGTCAATTGGAGCACCGTTTCGAAGTAAGTTTTACATCAATAGACTCGTATCATTGTTCTGATCAAAAGCCCTAAAAAATCTGTTTGTAATTTGGAAAAAAGCTTAACTCCGTTAAGTTTTTTAACAGGGGACCATTGTAGGAAAAATATGTGAAAGGTGGGACTGGTGGGGGGAATTTTCTGAGGTTGGATTATTAATGGCCAATAAGGTCTAGGTAGGATTATTACAGGCCAATTCCCCTATTTTTTTCCATTACTGGGCTGTTTGGTTGGGCTCTTAGCGGTTCAGACATCTTACTAGTTTGGACTATTTATTTCGCAAGCAGATGTCTGAATGGTTCAGACATTTTCCTCCTAATACTTAAGCATTATATTGAGTCTAAATGGTTAAAAATATAATCTAAATTGGTCAGACATTTGCATCTGAACGGTTAAGCATTATAGTGGCTCTTAATGGTTCAGACATCTTACTGATTCAACACTTAATGGTTCAGACCTCTTATTGGTTCAGCACTTAACCATTCAGAAGTTGCCAAACAGCCCCTAATTTTGTTTTGTAATTTACTAATTTTTGCCCCGCCCGCGTTGCAGGACACTAAACCGAATATTTCTCTCTCATAACATATACATCTGTGTTTCGGTTACTTATACATATTACTTATATCACGATCTCAAAAAAATTACACCGAGTCTACCAATTAAAACGAAACACTACCTTACTTTTGCTTAAAAAAGTAAAACGATGAAAAAATTACTGCTTGACATAAATAAAGTTTACATCGAGCCAACCAATTAAAACAAAACAATAACATAGTTTTGTCAAAAAACACTAAAACGAATTTTACACTGGGGGCAAAATCGTAATTTGACATGGAAAAAAACAATGGTAAAACTATAAATTTGAGCTGAGTGCAAAATCATAATTTAGCTAGGAGAAGTATAAACAAAACCAATGACAAAACTGTAAATTTATCTGTGGTAAAATCATAAATTAGCTAGACCAATGGGGAAGTGCCACGCAGCTGCCTGACACTATTCCCCTCCATGTGAAATGTAGGATATATAAATATAATTTTTTAAAATTTGCATGCTAAATTATAAAACCCATACTTATATCCATATTAGAGTGCGGGGAGTGGGGGCATTGGTTGGGGCGGGGGAAGCCAGGCAACGCTGGCTAACCCACTGTGTGCCAACGTTGGTTTGGCGTTGCCCAGCCAGCGTCGCTTTAAAGCTCGGGTTTGGGCGGGGGCGGGGTGAGCTGGCTAGCTGGGATTGGCCATGGAAATCTGACCGTTGGGGGTAGCTGTTAGCCTAATGACTAGTTAATTAAAAAAATATTTGTATACCCTATAAATACCACCCATTTTTTTTACAATTTTTATCACTTCTCTACATCTCTACTTCTTCTATCTCTATATTTTTTTTATAAATTTAACCCACATACTCTACAATGCATCCTTATAACCTTGGATACGACCCGAACAACCCCTTTGGATACCAAGAAACCCCAAACCCTAGCCCAGCACAAAACCATCAACCAACAAACCGCCCCCTTTAATCTACTCACCGGTTTCCGATCTAGCGGGAATCACATCGTTTATAGGAAACCGTGTTTACACGAACTATCCATACGACGAATCATATATTCCTGTCGTTAACCATTCCCAACCCGATTCCGTACCTGAAACACAACCGCAAGACATTAGTAGTTCGTCATCCAAACCGGCCAAAAAAAGAAGTCATAAAAAACGGATGAGCAGAAAGCACTAGCGGCCACTCAACGAACACAAATAAAGTGGACGCCTCAAGAAGAAACCGTGTTGGCAAAATTTTATATCAACGAATCGCAAGATCCGATTCAAGGTATTTTTTATAAAGCAATATTATTGTTTTAGTTTTAATATAATTTTTTTATAATGCCTAATTTTTTTGGGAATAGGGAAATCACGACACCGCAAACATTTTTGGGATTCCATTAAGAGATCCTTTCATACGCAAATGAAAAGTGAGGAGGTGTATCGTGAAAATGATAGTCTCTTGTACAAGTGGGGTGACATAAATACACAAGTCACCGCATTCAACGGATTTTTCCATAAGGCGAGGAACTCGCCAAGAAGCAGTGCAACGGATGTGAACTTTATCAAGAACGCCATTTGTCACGGCCCCAGCCCCGGTTTGACCTGATCAGGAGCCGCGGGACAGGAACCCGTGGTGTTTATTAATTGATGCGACAACGGAAGATTTAGCAGGATCTTTTAAAATTTGAAATACCCGATTATTTTATTTCATAATTCGGGATAAAACCCTGTAATTTACAATAGAGGAATTTTACTAGGGAATTCCCTGATTTATAAAAAAACATGTTTATTTATTTTAACCGAGCCACCTCTTCAAGCTGGTTAGTGCTTCGTAGCACGTTTTCCTTGATTTACAGCAGGTTGCCTGAAACATGTTTTGAAAATATTTTTTTCAGCGGGGAAATACTGGTGAGTCACTCAATTTGATAAAATGACACATAGTTATAAATTACAACATAAGAGCGATTACAATGGCTTCTATCTTATTTTTATCTGGCGCCGTGTCACCTGGTGACGATGGTCATACCACTATTGGGTCTTTCCCCAAGTAGTGATGATTATCACTGTTAGGATTTATTAGCCTAACAGTGAGAAATTAGTAATGTGCACAATACCCCAATTAGCCAGTGATTCAAGATAACCATGACTTAATCCCTGTAATTATAACTTTTGAAAATGATTGGAGTATTTTAAAATACTGTTGATAAAAAGAGAATGACTCACATTGCAGATTTATTCGGGCAGAGTTTAGCCTACTGATTAGCCTTGTAACCTAATTTAAATAACAATGCACACGAACTAGGCCAGTAACTAATACAACATTTACGATAACTCACGAGATTAAAACCCTCACAACGAATGACAAAGTGCTATACTTAAACATCCATCGAATTCACGACTAATGATAAAGTATGGCCCTAATGTGGGCAACACTTAAACATCCATTGGATAGTTTCAATCGATCGGACATTGAATCGTAGCAGCGATCGAGTTAATACCCTGTATCGTAGTAGCACCTCACTAATTTGAAAGTGAAATTCGAGCAGAATATGATTGATTTTGAAAGTTTCGTCGACACCATTGAAATGCTCATGATCAGTCCTATTTATAGCTAAAAAATGGGTCTGTCGCGGCCCGCGTAAGCCATAGGCCAAACCTTACGCGGCCGCGTGGCCGCCTAGTCTACGTGTAGGTCTGATGGGTCACGAGTAGGTTTGCCAGATGGTTAACACGTGGCCCGGATGCCTATCCGGTCAAACTTCAAGTTGACGCGGCCCGCGTAAGCTTCCCTTAAGGTTTACACGGCCCGCTTGAATCCCAGATTTCTTGTTTTCTTGGTTTTTCATGCACAGTAGGGTTTCAGGGGTCCGGGTTTGTACTTACGGGTCAATTTGGGACATTTTTTAAGGTCCTTACATCCTCCCCACCTTATTTAAAATCTCGTCCTCTAGATTTATTGAAATAAGTGAGGATGCTTTCGCTTCATTTCCGATTCTAGCTCCCAAGTGTACTCGGGTCCTCTCTTTGAATCCCATTTGACTTTGACCAATACTAGTCTTTTGTGTTTGAGAAACTTGATCTTTCTGTCTTCTATCTGAAGTGGTTTCTCCACGAACTTCAACTTTTCATTTACTTGGATATCTTGAAGAGGGACTACTAATGATTCATCCGATAGACATTTCTTGAGATTGGATACATGAAATACGTCATGTACCCCAGCTAGCTCCTCTGGTAGTTGTAAGCGATAGGTAACTGGTCCTATTCGTTTGATTACTGGGAATGGTCCTACGTACCTTGGACTTAGCTTTCCTTTCTTACCGAACCGAACTACTCCTTTCCAAGGAGAAACTTTCAAGAGTACCTTGTCTCCCACTTGGAATTCTAACGGCTTGCGTCGATTATCGGCATAACTCTTCTGGCGATCACGAGCCATCTTTAATCTTTCCTTGATTTGAGTAATCTTGTCGGTAGTTTCTCGCACTATTTCAGGACCTGATAATTGGTTTTCTCCTATTTCTGCCCAACAAACTGGAGTTCTGCACTTAAGTCCGTACAGTGCTTCGAACGAGGCAGCTTCGATGCTTGAATGATAACTATTGTTATAGGAGAATTCAATTAATGGTAGGTGGTCATCCCAATTTCCACCAAAATCTATTACACATGCCCTAAGCATGTCCTCCATAGTTTGAATCGTCCTTTCACTTTGTCCGTCTGTCTGAGGATGATATGCAGTACTTAGATTTAGTCGAGTTCCCATAGCTTCTTGGAAACTTGTCCAGAAATGGGAAGTGAAACGACTATCTCTATCTGATACAATGGAAAGTGGAACTCCATGTAAAGATACCACTTCATCTACATACAACTTGGCTAACCTTTCCATGCTGAAGGTTTCTTTCATTGGTAGAAAATGAGCTGATTTGGTTAATCGATCCACAATTACCCAAATCGTATCGTTACCTTTTCTGGTTTTGGGTAACTTAGTAACAAAGTCCATGGTTATAAGTTCCCATTTCCATACAGGCATTTCTAATTGTTGTAGTAGACCTGAAGGTTTCTGGTGTTCTGCCTTAACTTGTGAACAAGTAAGACATTTAGAAACATATCTAGCTATATCCTTTTTCATTCCTATCCACCAGAAATTATTTCTTAAATCTTGGTACATTTTATTGTTACCAGGATGCATGGTATACCTAGATTTATGGGCTTCCTCTAAAATCTTATTTCTTAATTCTCCTTGTTTCTTATGGAATCTCCAAATTCCATCACTTCCTTGTTCTAGTTCCTTTATTCTTCCTTTCATTCCTTCAACATCATCCTTGATTGCTGTTTCTTGACTGCTTTTCAGTTGTTCCATTAAGTCTAATTGTAAACTTAATCTAAGAACACGAACTCGTCGTTGTTTCTCTTGATACTTACGACTTAATGCATCAGCAACTACGTTTGCTTTTCCTTCGTGATATTGAATATCACAGTCGTAGTCACTTAGGATCTTCATCCATCTCCTTTGCCTCATGTTTAATTCTTTTTGCCCAAATATGTATCTTAAACTTTTATGATCCGTATAAACAGTAAACTTACTTCCATACAGATAGTGTCTCCAAATTTTAAGGGCAAAAATTATGGCTCCTAATTCTAAGTCATGAGTCATATAGTTTTCCTCGTGCTTTTTCAATTGCCTTGATGCATACGCAATTACCTTTTTGCATTGCATTAGCACACATCCTAATCCTAATTTAGAAGCATCGCAGTAAACTTTGAAATCTTCTGTTCCTTCTGGCAAGGCTAGAATTGGGGCATTTGTTAACTTTTGTTTCAAAATCCTAAAGGCCTCTTCTTGCCTAGGTCCCCATTCAAACTTAACTGCTTTACAGGTTAGCTTAGTTAATGGTACAGCTATCTTGGACAAATCCTTAATAAAACGTCTATAGTATCCAGCTAACCCTATAAAACTTCTAATTTCCATAGCTGACTACGGGACCTTCCATTTAGTGATTGCTTCTATTTTAGCAGGATCTACGTGAATACCTTCGTGATTCACCATGTGTCCTAAAAATTGTACCTCCTGCAGCCAAAATTCACATTTCGAGAATTTGGCGTAGAGCTTCTCTTTTCTTAAGCAAGTTAAGAGTGTATGCAAGTGCTGACAATGCTCCTCCTGGATTTTGGAATAAATAAGTATATCATCGATAAAGACAATTACGAATTTATCCAAGTACGGTTTACAGATCCTATTCATCATGTCCATAAATGCTGCTGGAGCATTTGTTAATCCAATGGGCATGACTGTAAACTCGTAATGACCATACCTAGTTCTGAAAGCAGTTTTAGGTATGTCTTCTTCTTGTGCCTTCAATTGATGATATCCGGAGCGTAAATCTATCTTAGAAAAGTATCTAGCTCCTTGTAATTGATAAAAAAGATCATCAATCCTAGGTAATGGGTATCGATTCTTAATTGTAACTTTATTTAATTCCTTATAATCGATACACATTCTCATTGACCCATCTTTCTTTTTCACAAACAACACTGGAGCTCCCCACGGGGATGAACTAGGTTGTATGAATCCTTTGCTTAATAATTCATCTAATTGCTTTTTCAATTCTAGCATTTCGGTGGGTGCTAACCGATAAGGTGCCTTAGCTATCGGTGTAGTTCCAGGAATTAGATGAATTCTAAATTCGACTTCCCTATTGGGTGGTAATCCAGGTAGTTTTTCTGGAAAGACATCTGAGTATTCTGCTACTATCGGAATTTCTTTAAGTCCCTTACCTTTTGTGTTAATGATTACTGAAATCATATACACCACCTCTTGTTTTCTTGAATAACTGGCCAACTTCATTACTGAAATGAATTTCAGTGGTTTTCGTGGCTTAACTCCTGTAATCACTACTAATTCTCCTGTAGGGGTATGAATTTCTATGGAGTTTTTATCATAGAGAATTCGAGCATGGTTGGCTATTAACCAATCCATTCCTAATACTATGTCAAATCCGGCTAAATTCATAGGTAACAGATTTGCCAAAAATTTATGACCTAAAAGTTCTATCTTTCCTTCTCGCACAACCTTATTTATTTTAACAGAATTCCCATTTGCCGTTTCGACTGTAAAAATCTGCCTAAGGTTGGTTAAGGGTAAGTTAAGAGCTTGGCATAATGAAGTATTTATAAAACTTTGGTTTACACCAGAGTCAAATAATACTTTTGCATAAACGTCGTGAAATAGGAACGTACCGGCTATTACGTCAGGAATTAGTTCTGCTTCCTGAGTAGTCAACTGGAAGGCTCTTGCATTCTTCTTGGTAGTTCCTTTCGCAGGTTTGGCTTTGTTATCGGCTGGTTTGACCAGTTTTAGGCAGTCTGGTCTAAAGTGTCCAGCTTCTCCACAGTTGTAGCAGACTGTTGCTTTCTTCTTCCTGCAGTCTTCTTCTTGGTGCCCCAGGATTTTGCAGAAATTGCAATATCCTTTACATCTTCCAAAATGCTTCCTTTTGCATGTATTGCAAAATGGAACAGTGGAAGATTGCCCGGTTCCCTTTCTCTTGAAATTACTACGATTACCCATACGGAATCCTTGGGTAATCTTTTGGGCTACTTCCTTTTTCCGGGTTTCTTCTCTTGTGCGTACCAGTCCGTCTGTTAGGGTGTTAGCTAATTCCACTGCATCGTCAATAATGCGGGGTCTCGCAGCTTTAACGATATCACGGATTTCGCCAATCAATCCCCAAATATAGCGGGAAATAAGTTTCCGGTTCTGGCGAAGCCAAGGTTGGTACCACTCTCGCATACTCGAAGAATGTCGAAGTATACCCTCGACAGTCTACATCCACCATCCGGTGGTTCAGGAATTTATTTGTCATTTGTTCCTTTTCATATTCGGGACAGAATTTTCTTTCCACTAGCTGCCGGAATTCTTCCCAACTCATGGCATAGGCCATATTTCTTCCTTTGGCTTGAAGTACCGTATTCCACCGTTCTAGCGCCCCTTCTTTAAAAAGATGTGACGCATACATGACCTTGTCTTCCTCAACACATTTACTTATCATAATTACCGCTTCGGTTTTCTCCAACCAACGCAGCGCCGCAGTCGCCCTTTCATTGCCTGCAAATTCAGCTGGTTTACAGGCAAGAAACTCCTTATAAGTGCAACCAGGTGTTGCAGCTTTCATTTTCTTAAGGAGCGGAGCTTGCATTCCATCGCTGTTGTTATCTTTGCCACCTCCGTTTACACTATTACTGAAATTATCTTCATGTGTACGTTTACTAGGAATAATTTGTTGAGGTTCAATTGGATTTCGGGCAGCAGCAAGAATTGCGGCTATTCCCTGAGCAACGATATTTTCTATATCTTGCCTATTCAGAAATTGATCTTCATTGTTATGCTCAGATTGATTAACTTCATTATCGGGTTCATTACCAGCGTTTGCCATCTGGTAATTAATTTATGTAAGTGATTAGTATAAAATAATTAATAATTAAGTATAACAAAATAATTGCACGTAATCACGTAAACAAATATAGCAAAAATTGTCGATCTTTCGACTTTCGATATTTTATATATATTAGGCATCTGTACACACTGGTTATCTTACAAAAGTTTTATTTTTAAGTTATTTCATACGATTATATTTTTATGATTATATTATTATTAAACATATGCTTCTTCCATCACATGCTAATCCATCAGCTGGCATTTTAGGTAACGACGTTCCCACTCGTCGTACTTCTAGGAGATCTGTTCTCCCACCTCTCAGATTCAATTTCATGCATCCATCAACTCCTCGCCAAAATGGCGGAGCTCAGCCAGGTTCTCATTGCTCATCGGTGGGTTTGGTGCAGGTTATGGGTCAAACTGAGGGAGAAAAGTATAAGGGTTATTGATGAGGTTTTGAAACTGCCAGTCGTTGGTCCACCATTCTTCCATTTCTCCTAGAGGTCGGGTATTGACAAGGGGATCTGGGATGGCTGGTTCCAAGTTTACTGGAAGCTGGGTTTTGGCAGGATAAGTGAAAAGGTTTTCATTAGCAGGTTTAAGGATATCACAACTTGCTAGTATGTAATCTAGATCTTCCTGTGACAACATTTCCTTGGTTTGCTTGGAACTTTCTTCAATTTCTATTCCTTTTCCTTTATCCATTGGGTCCTCTATCTTGGCAACTTTCCTTGTTACTGGTTTCCTCCTACGCACACGCCTCCAGCCCATAATTTTTCTTCTTTTCTTTGGCTTGGGTTTCTCCGGAGGTTGAGCTTGAAATTCCATAGGTTCCTCAACATTGGCACAATACCCAGTAAAGTCTTTGGAAACTTCCATATTAACAGAATAGAGATTGAGATTTTGAAGGGCTTCAGATAGTTCATTCATGTTGTTTAGCAGATATGAAGAAACACACAAAATTCTAGGTTAAAATTTTGTAATTTGAATTTGCACATAATTATATAATAGTAATTAGAAAATTTAAATATTATAATTATCTAATTTATACAAACCATTTATTGAAACAACACATATTTATTACAACTAAAATTTGAAAGATACTAGTGGTTATTTAATAGATTAAAGTTCCTGGCTTGTAGGTAGCATAGGTGATGGTACTGGTTTGGTGATTTAATCAAAAGTTAGCATTTACTGCTACAGTGGCTAACATGTAGAGATCTGCCCATTGTTCATCTAACTTATCTTCCCATGGTGGGTTATTGCCTATTTCCTAGGTTTCCTTATTACTCATCACTTCTTTTAGTTGTGACTTCGTTATTTTCTCTTGACTTTTTCTAATAATCCAACTTCTTTTATTAGGGGAAAGTGGTTTTTCAAATTGTGCCTTACGAACAAATATTCCTTCCTCAGTTTCTGCTGAGTATCTTGAGGAATTTGATTGGGATGAGTTTCCCTTATCTTTTGGTACACTATCTAGTTTAAGATAGATATCCGAGATTCTTTGCTTACCCATACTGTAACTAACAATTAGTCAGTTAAAAACACATAATCACAAGACGATAATCAGGAAAATTAAGTATTTTAAATACTTAATAGGCTTAAATCAGTGGCTCTGATACCACTTCTTCCTGTCACGGCCCCAGCCCCGGTTTGACCCGGTCAGGAGCCGCGGGACAGGAACCCGTGGTATTTATTAATTGATGCGACAGCGGAAGATTTAGCAGGATCTTTTAAAACTTGAAATGCCCGATTATTTTATTTCATAATTCGGGATAAAACCCCGTAATTTACAATAGAGGAATTTTACTAGGGAATTCCTTGATTTATAAAAACATGTTTATTTATTTTAACTAAGCCACCTCTTCAAGCTGGTTAGTGCTCCGTAGCACGTTTTCCTTGATTTACAGCAGGTTGCCTGAAACATGTTTTGAAAATATTTTTGTCAGCGGGGAAATACTGGTGAGTCACTCAATTTGATAAAATGACACATAGTTATAAATTACAGCATAAGAGCGATTACAATGGCTTCTATCTTATTTTTATCTGGCGCCGTGTCACCTGGTGACGATGGTCATACCACTATTGGGTCTTTCCCCAAGTAGTGATGATTATCACTGTTAGGATTTATTAGCCTAACAGTGAGAAATTAGTAATGTGCACAATACCCCAATTAGCCAGTGGTTCAAGATAACCATGACTTAATCCCTGTAATTATAACTTTTGAAAATGATTGGAGTATTGTAAAATACTGTTGATAAAAAGAGAATGACTCACATTGTAGATTTATACGGGCAGAATTTAGCCTACTGATTAGCCTGGTAACCTAATTTAAATAACAATGCACACGAACTAAGTCAGTAACTAATACAACATTTACGATAACTCACGAGATTAAAACCCTCACAACGAATGACAAAATGCTATACTTAAACACCCGTCGAATTCACAACTAATGACAAAGTATGGCCCTAATGTGGGCAGCACTTAAACATCCATTGGATAGTTTCAATTGATCGGACATTGAATCGTAGCAGCGATCGAGTTAATACCCTGTATCGTAGCAGCACCTCACTAACTTGAAAGTGAAATTCGAGCAGAATATGATTGATTTTGAAAGTTTCGTCGACACCATTGAACTGCTCATGATCAGTCCTATCTATAGCTAAAAAATGGGTCTGTTGCGGCCCGCGTAAGCCATAGGCCAAACCTTACGCAGCCCGCGTGGCCACCTAGTCTACGTGTAGGTCTGATGGGTCACGAGTAGGTTTGCCAGATGGTTAACACGTGGCTTGGATGCCTATCCGGTCAAACTTCAAGTTGACGCGGCCCGCTTAAGCTTCCCTTAAGGCTTACGCGGCCTGCCTGAAACCCAGATTTCTTGTTTTCTTGGTTTTTCATGCACAGTAGGGTTTCAGGGGTCCGGGTTTGTACTTACGGGTCAATTTGGGACATTTTTGAAGGTCCTTACACCATTTTAGCATACAAATACAACAAGAAGCACGAGTTTAAGTGCATGTATTGTTGGGATGTATGTAGGTACATTTCTAAATGGGTGAGAGTTCCTACTGCTAGCGAATCAACTTCATCCAAAAGAGCACGAACACCCTCTTCCCAAGCTCAGTCCGATGCTCGTGATCAAGAGCTTGATCTAAATTTGGATGATTTTGATGGTTCTCCTCGCCTATCAGGTAGAGACATGTCAAAAAAGCGGGTTCAAAAAGGGAGATCGGGTTCGGCCTCAAGTTTGGCCCCTAGCTCGGCCTCGGGTAAAGGGTTGTACACCGACCAGTTGGAAGAAATTGGAACGAAAATCGACACATTCAGTTTCATCCAACAACAAAGGATCAAGATCAGGAAAAATATCCAAGCCGTGTACGATAAAAAAACATATAACAAAGAAAAACACGAGGATATGAAATTTCTCGCCATGAACGTCGATCACCTTAGCGGCCCATAATTGGAATTGATGTTGAAGATGAAATGAGAAATCTTAAAGAAATATGATATGGGCGAATCTTGAAGTATTATATCTTTCTTTTAATTTTATGTGCCTTTTTTATTTTATGTAGTTTTTCTTAATTTTATTTGCAGATTTTTAAAAATTATATTTAGTATTATGTTTTAGTTAAAAGAAATTTTAAATAGTTTAAAAAAACTAATAAATGACACATGGTTGGCCACGCCAATCCACACCCAGCCGACAATCCCGTCACGCCGCACCATATCATGTGACCCCACCAGCTGCCACTTGTCGCTCAATGCCCCAACCCAACCCCCACTCCTCGCAGTCTTACAATTGATATTACCCCACGAAACCTTCCTACAATATCTTCTTAATTAAAATTATACTAATGTATGTTTTGACGCCTCTTTATTTGACCTGATAAACACAATGCAATAGTTCTTAAAACCTGTTACCAAATAGGAATCTTTATTTTTTATAACTAAAATGAAATAGCTATTTTACATTATTAATAAATTGTTCCCCGCTAAGAAACCGTCAGTCAACAGGGGCATAACTGTTTTTTAGAAGATCCTAACTGTAATAAATCTGGCGGTTATCTTCAAGATTGAATCTCATCCGTTCAAACCCAAAAAATTTGGCAGTTTTTTTTTTCAACGCCAGTTTGCCAGTTACCTGATTATCAGGAGTTCAAGAACGTGGGTACACTCCCTCAACCGTCCCCCCTAAAATTATCGATATAAACTCCCCTTCCACCTTCAAAATCAATCAATGCATCACCTATACCTATCCTCCTGTTTCTTCTTCATCGTCTACCACAATCGTCCTAATTTCTCTCCAGAACCTATGATTATCGAGCTTTTAGCAGGGTAATATCCGGACGGCTCATGGCGGAAATTGATGTTTCTACCATTGAAGCAACCGTGATTCACCCTGCTCACAATCTTCACCGATGAGGTAGGAAGGCGATTAATTGGACGTTAAAGACGACTACGCCATAAAAAAATGGGAGCCTTCGATTATCTCCACTCTTGTGTCCACAATTTTCTCGGATGAAGTATTTAAATTAATGGATTTCTTTACAGCCATAGAAGCTTTCTCACATAATCAGGTACAAAATTATGTTTTTTCTAGGAGATTATTTTAATTTTGTATGATTGTTCTCAAATGTCATTTTTTGTGATCAGGTCAGATGACCAATTTTTTAAACACCCTTTTTGTAAACGAGTCAGAATTGTATCAGAAAGTGGCTGCTTACCAGGTTTTTGATCAATTGCTTCCCATTTTATATGTATTATTTCATATATTGTGTTTTTAAGTTGAAGTTGATTTTGTGTTTATTTCAGATTCAGGGTCTAAGTTGCCTCTTAAACAGGCCAGAAGTGTTTCAGAAAGTGACTGCCTACCAGCTGTTTGATCAATTGCTTCCCATTTTGTATGTATTATTTCATATATTGTGTTTTGAAGTTGAAGTTGATTTTGTGTTTATTTCAGATTCACGGTCTAAGTTGCCTCTTAAACAGGTCAGAAGTGTTTCAGAAAGTGGCTGCCTACCAGCAGTTTGATCAATTGCTTCCCATTTTATATGAATTATTTCATATATTGTGTTTTGAAGTTGAAGTTGATTTTGTGTTTATTTCAGATTCAGGGTCTAGCTCACTTCCTGTCTCAAGCTTTTCGTGGTCTGTGTGTCGTAAATTTTGCAGTAATAAAAGAAACTAAAGTTTCAATCATTTTAAAAAGCAAGTCTGTTGTAATCTATCTCCTTTCAATCTCAATTGTACCAGGCACGGCTTCCCTAAGCACGCGTTATTTATTGTTCCGCAAGACTGCAACTGCTGCATCAAAACGTATGCTTAGGAGCCGTTAATCAGACTGCAATTGAACCACCTAGCAGGTTTCAAAAGAGATGTTCCAGTTGATCATGGTGGTTGTTCTTCGAGTTCTGGTGTTGTTGGTTAAGAACTGGTATGTGTTTGTTTGCCATTGATGGTTTACTTAAGAGTTTGGGCGGTGATTGTTGTGACAACCCGAGTTTTCAAGGCCTTTCCTCGACACGTTACTTGTTTCACAATGTGTTTTCACAATGTGCATAGTTTGATGTATGATTGAGGTTGTGTTATGTGTGATTGCTAATGAAATTTACTTAGGAATAGTTTATAGTTCATGTCCTCGACAACTCCCCTGCTACGAAACTCTTCTCGACGAAGTATATCTTCGTCACAACTACTGTTCGGCGAAATATAAGTTTCGTCGTCAACCATACTCGACGAGGTATGGGTTTTTCGTCGCCAAAAGGGCCTACGGCCCAAGTAAAGCCCAGCTCGGCCAAGAGAGGCCCGACCGCCCCAAACCTCTATTATATTTTGTACGTATTATTTTTTTCATAACACAATTACAAAACAAAACCCTACCCTCCTCCCAAGTGTGCGTGCGGCAGTAGAAGACCCCCCCCCCCCATCGAAGCTCTTCTATTTTCGAAGCATCACCTCTCGTGTCCTTGCATTGATCGGTATGTGAGTTTATTATCTTAGGTGGTTTCATGTTATGCGTATACATACTATTGAATATATGTGTTGTGATTGGTTGAAGCATGAATTAGGGTAATGTTTGTGAGTCGTAGCAAGCATAATTAAACCGTTGACATGTCGAAACAACTATCATGGGTGATTAATATGTTTAATATGTGAAAGATGTTATGCGATGATGAATGGGTTCGAGTATTGTGTGTGTAATCGGCGGTATTATGATTTGATTTAGAGTATTATATAAATGCTTGTTAACCTTGATCATAAAGAGGTCTAGATCCTTACACGAAAACCCAGTTTGTGGATTATGTATGCATGAAATTGCTAAATGGTAACTCATTATTGCTTGAATATATGAATGCATGATAAAAAGTGTTAAATGAATATGAGGTGCATGTTATGTATTAGCCGATCGGTTAGAGTAATTGGAGTTTCGATAGTGAGTCATCAATGGTGTCCTTGGGTGCATCAATGAAAGTGGATCTATGTGAAACGTGTCTTATAGCTAGGCTTTGCATGTTAGGGTAAGAGTTGAAGGTATCTATGTGATGACTACATGATTAGTAAAAAGCAGAATCTAGTTATCATGTGCTCTAGGATATTTATTAAATCATAATACAATATAAGTGAAACCAATGTTGAAATACATGTTGCTTACTGGCCGAACCAGAACTTAGAGGGGCCATGATTATCTGTTAATGTGCATAACTATATGAAAAAGAGAAACTATGAACACATGTTTTGGTATTGGGTAAATTATAACGGAGTAAATTTACATGACATTGAAACTATGGCCGCACATTTTACTGTTGTCGCACACTATCTGGAGTTTCACATTGTAGTTGGGCCATTATGATTGTTTGGTCGTGCAAGCCAGTAGCGGCACACTCGGTGTGGGCCGCCCCACTCTAATGGGCCGCACATTCCCTTCGGATCATAAAGGGCCGGGTAATCTACGAACTGTACACTTCATGGTTGTGTCCGGTTGCTCAGTAAACCGCAAACCAGGAACGTAGTCGCACACTTGAATGATCAATTTACTGACTATTAAGTGGTCACGAGTGCGTGAACATGCATGCTTGCTTGAATGAAAACCAAACTGCTTGATATGAATCATTATGAAATACGAACTTGTAACGTAAGTATACTTATGGCTTGAACACTTGCTGTGACTTGGGGTGATGATATGTGCCTTACTTGCTCGCTACTTGTGCAATGTGTACTGAAAATAGGTGATTTATGTGTATACGAAACTGACTGTTATTCGTAACCATATTAGGATTTGGTTGCCCAACTGTAAACAAGTAACTAACCTTTCCGAGCAAAACCAAGGTGAGTTCATTCCTATTGAGCATGCGTCCTGGTGGTTGGGACAGTCATTGGGTATCCCTGAGAGGGATAGGTTGTGGGCAAATCAATTTGGGTATTCCTGAGAGGAATACGTTTGTGGGTAAAATCGGGAATGTTGGATAATACACTCATCCTATCACCCTTAAGTCCCATCTAGTTTGTTACCTGAGAGGTAACGGAGTATTAGTTGTTAGCGCTATCTAGGTTTGGCACCCTCACCCCATACCTGAGAGGACGGGTGTGAACTAATGACTCAGTCATGCCAAATGCTTTGATAGGAGCATTGGGGAACGGGCAAAATAAATATGGAGTCGTCTTGTATTCTGGGTATTATCAACATTGTAATCAATGAACGGAATTAAAACACTTGGTAACTAACGTTTTCGTAAAACTATGAACTCACCAGCGTTGTCTGATACACGTGTGTTCATTCTTGCAGGTTCTAGGTATATGTGGATGTGGAACTTGCTGTCTGGGATGCTGGAGTGGTCATGGGTCGAGATACATGGAATCGCGAGATGAGTCTAATGGTTATCATACATATGGTTTATGAAACACTTAACTAACGATTTATGATTCCGCTGAATACGTTGATTTGTAATTAATGTTTTTGTAACACTTTATATTAATGAATGAAAGTTTCATTTAAATTCATGTGTGAGTTCAATGTGATTGGTGGCTAGATCCTGGTACGTCACACGCCTCGCGAGGGTTTCCACTTGGGGTATTTTTGCGGGTGTGATAGTTTGGTATCAGAGCCACTGGTTATAGTGAACTTGGTTTTAAAATCGTTTTTATAAAACCAGACTATAACCGAACAGTTCTGAAAACGAGAATACGACCATGACACTCAGCTCCAGATTGCAAGGTTCGTCTTTTTCACCTGTTGTATACATTGCATGGCTAGTGTACACTTGTTTATGATGTAGCATACGAACACACACTCGTCAGTATAGCATGATGGCATGGATTGTTTGCTTACTTTATGATGCGTTTATAGTATGCCATAGTCCTTAGATTCTTGTTATCTTATCGTTTTGATAACCTCTGTTTGGCATTCGAGTTTGAGGAACCATTTAACATGAGTTAGGAGGAACTGAGATGAGCATGCAAATCACAGTATTATTGTGGGTGCACACATAATAATAATGTGGGGTGCATGCGAGTCCCAGTGAGGATTAACAAGTGAAAAAGAGGTTCCGTTCCGTTATTTGATCGATGTGAAACACAACTGTCTATAGGAGTCGTAGCAGTGATTGTCTCCTACTCGAACGTGATCTCTTCACTCCTCTCTGAACCCTTTCAAATCTCGATGCTATCGAGTGTTACCTGAACACCCATCTGAACGCCTAGCGAACTGTGTAGAATGCTAGGTGCTAGTACGAACGTCCCTGGGTTGGATGTCGCGGCGTCGAATGATTGGTCTATACTATTCTCACTTTTCTTCGTTTGCTGGAATTTAACGTATTGACGCCTTAGATCCCGAAGTGTGTTCACTTCTGCAACTCTCTCACAACATACCGTGTATTACTCAATCAACTTGCTAGATCGATAGACAAGAGGATGAGCGTAGTACTTTACTGACTTCAGTATTTGGATGACCCTGATTACCAGCAACGAACATCAGCAATTTGACTCTAATTGAATCTTTAACCCGGGTCAGCGACTTATGGGAGTCAACTCTTACTAGTTAACCGGGACATAAACGATGACAATTGACTATGGTGTGGAATGTGTAACTGCCAGCACATTGAGGACGCGACTCGGAATGTGAAAAGATGGACCCTGATGGTGAAAGATCGTAGGGCTCCGTTTCAAGCAATGACATTAGAGGCAACAGTCATGACAACATCAAGGTACTTGTAACCATAGCCTACAGTATGGAAGATGGAGGTGCCTACGACATGTATCGGCCGTTGTTAGAATCAAGACGACAACAACCAAGGGAACGACGACAATAACAACACTGGAAATGATGCTCGTGGAAGGGCATTTAGGATTGGCATAGGCAACGCCAGGCATAATAACAACATGGTAGCTGGTATGGGTAGCTATTCGCTTCGTCTCTATTCTGTTTGACCCTGATGCTTCTTGAAACCGAACCTGATGTGGAATCGGCTGATGGTAAGTCAAATGAAATCTCATATGTTCGTTGGGATGCAAACTCGACCTTGTGGGACAAGTGTTCGACATCGACCTTCCTTCTACTATCCTTGATGGTTGCAATGCGGTAGTTAGTGTGGATTGGTTATCCAGAAATCACGCAGATATACCCTGTGAGGAGAAGATTTTGTGTGGAGAATCGTTAATTGTTCTAAAGCGTCAGAGTGGTGTAAAGGTTAGCTTCATTTCAGCAATGAAAGCCCAGAAGAGTCTACGGAGGGATTACCCTGCTATATTGGCAATCGTTACTAATGTTTAGGCTAAGGAAAGAGGATCGAGGATCCACCAATTGTTCGTGAATCCACTCAGCGGGCTACTTGAGGAACTTTCAGGTTTACTTCCACAACTGTTAGGCAGAATCTCAATTTGATCTCACGCCAGAGGCAGCCCTGATTACTCGTACTTCATACCGTCTTGCACCAGGAGGGTTGCAAGAACTATCTAATCAACTACAAGAACTATTGAACAGGAGTTTTGTTGGACATAGTTTTTGCTTTGGGGAGCCCCAGTTATATTCGGGAAGATAAAGCCTTTTCGTATGTGTACTGATTATCCAGGACTCAGCAAGGTGACAGTCAAGAACCGTTTGCCTCGACAATGTATTGACAACCTGTTGACCAACGACGAGGGTCAAGCTCCCATTCGAGGATTGGCAAACGAATGACCTATCGTCAGATGGAAGTCCAAGGGGAGGATGTTCTTAAAACGGCATATCAGACGCAATGCGGTTATTGCAACTTTGTATTCCATGACCTTTGGGTTAACCAACACACTAGCAGCTTTATGGATCACATGAACCAATCGTGTTTATTGTCGATGTTCTGAATCACTTTCAGGAGAAAGGAACATCATGGGCGGCTTTGTATCTTAATTTAAAGCTCCTGACGGAGGAGCCACACCTCGCGAAGTCTTGATAAATGTGACTTCTGACTTCGAGAGGTACATTTTTGGCCATGAAATCAACGAAGTGGAATACATGTGGATCTCGCTGAGATCCATTCTGTTAGAAACCGATTGGCACCAAAGATTCTTTCAGGGATACAACAATTTCTTGGTTTCGCGAGATGCTATCGCAGATTCGTCTCGGAATTTTCGAAGATTGCGCAGCTTTAACCTCTCTCGCACAGCAAGGTGCTGTGAACTCTTGGGAGACAAAACATGAGAACGTCTTTTCAGCTTCTGAAATTCAACTCTACAATGCACTGAGCATCGTCTTTACCCGAGGGTACGGGTGATCTAGTGGTATACCTTAAGGGTTCGAATCAAAGTCCCAGTTACACATCGATACAACACGAGAAAGTGATGGCTTACGTAGTGAATTTACAAGAAGAGTTGCACGAGTCATAACCTGCGGTGGAAACCATGGTCTTTGAATTTAAGTTGGAGGCATTACTTGGGCGGTACCAAATGCACTACTTAGACTGATCAAGAGGGCCTCCCGTGTGCCGTTGTATCGAAATAGCTAAAACATGTAATGACATCGCTGGATGGAACCTTTGAATGATTTCGGCTGTGAAACCTAGACGTATACAAGCCTCGCAGCACACCATCAGCTCTAACCTACCTGATCATATTTGCCCTGCTCAAACCGAAGCACTGAAGGAAGAGAATTTTCGGGTGGTGTCCATGCGGGGCATGGAGAAGTGACTTTTGGCAAGTCGGACGATATTCGCTACTTCATGGAACGAATATGGATCCCACTGTACAGCAATCCAAGGGAACTTGTGTTGAGTGAAGCACACCAGCCTCGACATTCTAGTCATCTGGATTTTGATGGAATATATTAGGATCTAAGGATCTTGTACTGGCGATTGGGCTTGAAGGCCTACACAGCGAAACATGTGAACGACGTTTGACTTGTGTGAAAGACAAGGTGGAACATCAGAAACCTTCTGGTCTGTGTCAGTAATCAGAAACACCCATTTGGAAATTGGAACAGACTGCCACGGATTTTGTCACTGGAAACAGTATCCCCTGGGTGATTGGTGATTGTCTCATGCAACCAGTACAACCTCTTGCAATCAAGGAAGCTGACGAGTCTTCACAGCTTGTGAATATTCCTCAGAGAAAGGCGGCTTTTTAGGCACGAGGTGCCAACTCCTGTTATCTCTGATTTTGATCTTTACCTGATTTATGACAGGCATTACACAACACCCCTGGTTCACGTCTAGACATGAGCATTACTTAGGACAAACGGTCTGAGTACACGAACCATCCTGACACTCGAAGACATGCTGCGTGTGTGATTGGCTTTAGTAAAGATTGGAAAGACACTTACCATGGGATGAGTCCTACTGCAGCAGATACCATTCAGGTATTCAGACAGCTCTGATGAGGCATTGCATGGACGAAAATGCCAATCTCCTTGATAGATTAGGTGGGTGACAACCTGTACTCGAAACTCTTGGGAAGATTGTTTAGATCAGAAGTCGTTTGGCGGCAACGCGTGACCATCAGGAAGGCTGATAAGCTTAGGAAACATTGGGAGTTCGCTGCAGGCGGACGTGTCATGATTGAAAGCCTCACCCTGGGAGGGTGTGGTACGCTTGGGAAGCGTGGCAAGCTTAATTTACGTCACGTTGAGCCATTCAAAATTTTGGAAAGAATCAGGGGCATGGCCTTCAAACTCGAGTTACCCGACGAATTGGGTAACGTGTACAATGTCATTTAAGTCCCGAATCTAAGGCAGTGGTTGTCTGATGAAACGTTTGTGATACCTTTGTTAGACAAGTTACAGGGGTCAAGGAGTCTATCGAAGCATGGACCAGGAAGTCAAGGTTCGTTAGCATAGTCCTATGACAATCGTGAGAGTTCGTTAGAACTCGAGACGTGGACCGGAGTTCACGTGAGAACGTAAAGATCTGATAAAGCTCTAATATCCTCAATTGTTCAGTTGGTTGAACCAACTTTTGTTGTCATTGGCGAATTTCGGGACGAAATTCCCTTTCAAGTTGGGGATGATGTGAAACCTGCGAAAAATCCACAGTCATCCTGATTTAACACCTTGCCGCTTTGGATTACTTGTCAAATTTCGGGACGAAATTTCTTTCAAGTTGGGGATGATGTGACAATCCGAGTTTTCAAGGCCTTTCCTCGACACGTTACTTGTTTCACAACGTGTTTTCATAATGTGCATAGTTTGATGTATGATTGAGGTTGTGTTATGTGTGATTGCTAATGAAATTTACTTAGGAATAGTTTATAGTTCATGTCCTTGACAACTCCTCTGCGACGAAACTCTTCTCGACGAAGTATATCTTCGTCACAACTACTGTTCGGCGAAATATAAGTTTCGTCGTCAACCATACTCGACGAGGTATGGATTTTTCATCGCCAAAAGGGCCTACGGCCCAAGTAAAGCCCAGCTTGGTCAAGAGAGGCCCGACCGCCCCAAACCTCTATTATATTTTGTACGTATTATTTTTTTCATAACACAATTACAAAACAAAACCCTACCCTCCTCCCAAGTGTGCGTGCGGCAGTAGAAGACCCCCCCCCCCCCCCCCCCATCGAAGCTCTTCTATTTTCGAAGCATCACCTCTCGTGTCCTTGCATTGATCGGTATGTGAGTTTATTATTTTAGGTGGTTTCATGTTATGCGTATACATACTATTGAATATATGTGTTGTGAATGGTTGAAGAATGAATTAGGGTAATGTTTGTGAATCATAGCAGTCATAATTAAACTGTTGACATGTCG
Source organism: Helianthus tuberosus (assembly GCA_030545235.1). Classification (NCBI taxonomy): domain Eukaryota; kingdom Viridiplantae; phylum Streptophyta; class Magnoliopsida; order Asterales; family Asteraceae; genus Helianthus; species Helianthus tuberosus. The sequence goes on along the minus strand of CM060445.1, from coordinate 52,435,818 downwards.
AAACAACTATCATGGGTGATTAATATGTTTAATATGTGAAAGATGTTATGCGATGATGAATGGGTTCGAGTATTGTGTGTGTAATCGGCTGTATTATGATTTGATTTAGAGTATTATATAAATGCTTGTTAACCTTGATCATAAAGAGGTCTAGATCCTTACATGAAAACCCAGTTTGTGGATTATGTATGCATGAAATTGCTAAATGGTAACTCATTATTGCTTGAATATATGAATGCATGATAAAAAGTGTTAAATGAAATATGAGGTGCATGTTATGTATTATCCGATCGGTTAGAGTAATTGGAGTTTCAATAGTGAGTCATCAATGGTGTCCTTGGGTGCATCAATATAAGTGGATCCATGTGAAACGTGTCTTATAGCTAGGCTTTTCTTGTTAGGGTAAGTGTTGAAGATAACTATGTGATGACTAATGATTAGTAAAAAGCAGAATCTAGATATCATGTGCTCTAGGATATTTATTAAATCATAATACAATATAAGTCAAACCAATGTTGAAATACATGTTGCTTACTGGCCGAACCAGAAGTTAGAGGGGCCATGATTATCTGTTAATGTGCATAACTATATGAAAAAGAGAAACTATGAACACATGTTTAGGTATTGGGTAAATTATAACTGAGTAAATTTACATGACTTTGAAACTATGGCCGCACATTTTACTGTTGTCGCACACTATCTTGAGTTTCACATTGTAGTTGGGCCATTTTGATTGTTGGGCCGTGCAAGCCAGTAGCTGCACACTCGTTGTGTGCCGCCCCACTCTAATGGGCCGCACATTCCCTTCGGATCATAAAGGGCCGGGTAATCTACAAACCGTACACTTCATGGTTGTGTCCGGTTGCTCAGTAAACCGCAAACCAAGAACATAGTCGCACACTTGAATGATCAATATACTGACTATTAAGTGGTCACGAGTGCGTGAACATGCATGCTTGCTTGAATGAAAACCAAACTGCTTGATATGAATCATTGTGAAATACGAACTTGTAACATAAGTATACTTATGGCTTGAACACTTGCTTTAACTTGGGTGATGATATGTGCCTTACTTACTCGCTACTTATGCAATGTGTACGGAAAATAGGTGATGTATGTGTATACGAAACTGACTGTTATTCGTAACCATATTAGGATTTGGTTGCCCAACTGTAAACAAGTAACTAACCTTTTCGAGCAAAACCAATGTGAGTTCATTCCTCTTGAGCATGCGTCTCGGTGGTTGGGACAGTCATTGGGTATCCCTGAGAGGGATAGGTTTTGGGTAAATCAATTTGGGTATTCCTGAGAGGAATACGTTTGTGGGTAAAATCGGGAATGTTGGTTAATACACTCGTCCTATCACCCTTAAGTCCCATCTGGTTTGTTACCTGAGAGGTAACACAGTATTAGTTGTTAGCGCTATCTAGGTTTGGCACCCTCACCCCGTACCTGAGAGAACGGGTGTGAACTAATGACTCAGTCATGCCCAATGCTTTGATAGGAGCATTGGGGAATGGGCAAAATAAATTTGGAGCCGTCTTGTATTCGAGGTATTATCAACATTGTAATCAATGAACGGAATTAAAACACTTTAACTAACGTTTTCGTAAAACTATGAACTCACCAGCGTTGTCTGATACACGTGTGTTCATGCTCGCAGGTTCTAGGTATATGTGGATGTGGAACTTGCTGTCTGGGATGCTGTAGTGGTCATGGGTCGAGATACATGGAATCGCGAGATGAGTCTAATGGTTATCATACATATGGTTTATGAAACACTTAACTAACGATTTATGCTTCCGCTGAATACGATGATTTGTAATTACTGTTTTTGTAAAACTTTATATTAATGAATGAAAGTTTCATTTAAATTCATGTGTGAGTTCAATGTGATTGGTGGCTAGATCCTGGTACGTCACACGCCTCGCGGGGGTTTCCGCTTGGGATAATTCTGGGGGTTTGACAATTGTTGTTGTATAGTGATTGTGTTGAGTTATTGTTTTATATTGTAAATAAACATTTAATCAATCTAAGATATGATTTGTATCTTTGTTTTTTGTTGTATAGTTATTTAGTCATTTACTTCTATTTGTACTCTTGATTGATCTTCATGGTTATGTTCAACAGGGATTATTGGACCACCAAGCAGGTTTCAAAAGAGATGTTCTGAAATATATGATGACTCCAACTGAAGATCTATGCTTTTACAAAAAGCTTAATAATAATAGTTCCAATTTGTTTTTTTTTTTATATATCTTGTGTTATTTTGAATGATGTTTCTGCATATAGTTGTAAATGGCTTCGATTCAAGAAAGCGATTGTAGTTGGGTAAGAAGAAAACATCTCCTTCCCTTCGGTGCATTCTTCATCTCTTCTTTCAACGATTTTGTTTTAAAACCTTATAATTTTGTTGTTTTAGGAAGCAAAGGGGGCAAATTGTCTATAAGCTTTTAAGTAAGGGAACTGCCAATTTTAGCACACAAAAAAAAAAAAAAAAACTCATTTTGGATTTATCTTAGTTGTTCGATCTTGACGGTTATTTATGAGAATAAATCCTGACGATAATAGCCTGGTGATTATGGCCAGAATTTGGAATTTTTTTGGAGGAGCGGCAGTTTGCCAGTTACCTGGTGTTGCTGCCCTTTAATTCTAACCAGTAATGGTATTGCATATAGAAATTGAGTTACTACATTATTCATCATTTCGTAGGTTTTATTTCTTCTTTCCAGGTTGAAATTTGTTATTCAGAGACCTTTTACGTAGCAGCGATCTCAATGACCTCTTATGTAGCAGTGATCAGGCGGAATGATCTTGTACAAGCAATAGTATTCGTAAGTTGATGAAGTTTGAACGGCTGAACTTTCTTTTATTCTTCATCCTTGCTTGTATTTTAAAAGAAAGTTGAATTTTGATTTTGTATATGAAGTATGTGTTTTTCATATGAAGTATGTGTTTTTCAACCATGGAGAGAGAAGCGGTTTCTGAAGGTGCGACCAAGTGAGAAGAATGCTCTATAACTCACAGTAGCAGCAGCTGCTTTTGGAGGATAAATGACTGTTGATGACTTGAAAGCCTTTAGTACAAAATGGTAGTTTAAGATAACCATGACCCATTCAGTTTATGTGGGTGATTTTGTTTGCTAAAAGTATTCAATGGGATTAGTTGAACCCATGTACTGGGTTCAGTTGATTGAAGCTTGCTTGGTTTATGTCTTAGGTTTCTTGGGACTTTTAAAGAAGATAAACACTTTTTTATAAAAAAAAAAAAAAAAAAAAAAAACAGAAAAAAAGTGTGAGGCCCTCGAGATGTTTAGGTCCCGAAAACTTGAGCAAGAGCTTAGTGTACACTAGGTGTTGCTCTATGTACAACCAATAGCTACATATATATATATATATATTAGACGACGTCTTTAGGGATGATCTTCTAGAGACAAAACTGCGGAGACCACATGCCGTCCCTACAAGTCAAAATACATGTCGTCCCTACAAGCCAAAAATTTAGTCTCCACAAATATATTTTCTTGTAGTGATATATGGTGTTTAAGGTCAACACTTTGTGGATACGGGTCAAAGAGGTTACTTTCTAGGCTTACCTCTAGATTATATGGTGGTTAATGGCTAAGTTTTTTTTAGGTTTTGATCAAGATTTGGGAGTGATCCTGTAATCATATTCATATCTGAATTTGTGTTGTTTTAAGACTTCAATATTAGGATATTAACTTCAAACGGAATTTTATCTTTATCTGTTCTTTATAATTAAGAGAATATGTGAACTCCCTCTATGATACATTGTGTCTACTGCTGATAATTTCTCATGTTGTATGTACCTCAACAGCTTCTACTTTTCAGCTTTATGCAATCTTGAATGCTAATTTGTATAATTTCATGTTCATTGTACCTTCTTTTATTTGTCCATACTCTATATAAATACAATTTGGTTAAATGAGAGGAGTAATCAACCGAATGCATGATTCTTTTTTTTTTTTTTTGGCAGCTGATCATAGTGAGGTGGAATGTTGACTGTTCATCTAAATATGGACTGTTGTGATCGGAAATACATCATGCAATTAAAGGGAATAACCTATGATATTAGAACGTGTGATTATGGTTCTATAAAACCGTGCTATAACAAACTGAAGAATGGTGAACTTGGCGATCAAGAGTCGGATAATGACTATGCTTGGTTTCTTGATTTCTTAATTGAAAATGGTGAACTGACAAAAGACGTCATACGAAAGGATCAGAATGAATATGAAAGCGAAAACGAAGATGAAGAGGTACATGTAGATGAAAACAATAAAGATCCTGAACATCTCCTGTTTTTCGAGAATCTCTCCAAACATGGTAAATCATACAAGCTAAAAATTTCTCAAGATGATGAGGAACCTCGGTTTCTGTATTATGAAGAGCAGGTTAGTTCAGATTGGTGTGATGACCTTCAAACATGTACTGATGATAGTGGAGATGAAGTAACCGTTTCTGAAGATACGCAAATCAAGCAGAATGCTAAAAGTAGGCGGAATGAAAAGAGTGGTCGGATTTCTACTAAAAACGAAGTTTCTAAAAGAAAGAAGATAAATGTGTCGATAAAAGATAAGACTATAACACAACCCCCTCGAGGCCAGGGTAACACTGTGGAAACTTGCCACAATGTGTCGATAAACGGTGCAAACAGCGCAGTTAAATGTAAAGAAGAACCTGTGGAATATGAAATGGACGTTACAACTTGTGATTCAGATTCAGATGTAGTGATTTTGGATAATGTTCAGAATTGCAGTGAACTGAATAATAAACAACTAGTATTAGCAGAAAAAGAACCATCTGTACGTATTTCCTTTTCTCTTTTTAGATGTGGCAAATTCGAACCTGTTTATTTATTAATGGGTTAATTTGGGTCCTGTTTAATCTCAAGCGGGTCAACCCGGTTGAAAGTAAATCAATCTTATTCAAACATTTTGATATTATTGTAATAATCTTGGCCTGTTTTGACCTGTACAAAAATTGACATGTTTATGTTATTTATGATTGTTCTTATTATTTCAGTTAAGGGACAAGCTGATGAACATTCTTAAGCATCCATATAATGAGGAGTATAAACAACTTTCAGAATATATAGAGAAAGAGAAGCCGGTATGTCAACTTAGACCCTTGCGTAATGGCAGGTCGAGAGCATTTGCTGAGACTGGAGTGAACAAGTCGGTGCTTGATTATGGCCCTGGTAAGTAAAGTTTCACATGTTCTTTAATAATCATATAGCGTTAATGCGTTATAACTAAGGATGATGATACATGGTTTTGTATGTTTGATTTACTCGTTTATCCAAGTTGCAAAACCTTCTCTTAGGGGTCTTCTAATACATATCCAATTCTAAGTAGAGAACTGCGTGGATCATGTAAACACTTAAACATATTGTTTTGGCCGTGATCCAAAAGGCGGTGTCTTCTCTTTCCCCTTATATATGTGCAGCACTAATTATGTATCTCGTAGTTCTCCACATAAAATTGATTTTGTTGCCTTAATCATGCAGAAAGATTTCAACGGATGCTCGATGCTGCCCACACGGATCCACTTAAAGCTCTTAATCTCCTGCGGATGTTTCGCTTCTGGCTAGAAGTAAGCTTTCTTACATTTATGACAAACTCCCATGTAGATATGTGTTTAGAATTTTACACTAATACACTAATATGGACGCATTATTTATGAACGAGCCAATTTGGGTTACGTTTATCACTAACAAGTTAAAATCTGGCCCATAGTGTATTTTTAATATGTAAAGTCTCATAAATCATTTTATTAAAAAGTTATATGATGGAAAATCATTATAATTTGGTAATCATAATTACTGTTATTGATAAAGAAAATATAATAACTTTGTCAGGAAAGTGTTTTCGGTCAACCTGACTCATTTTGGCCCATATATGAAATTATTAAAATCTACACGTTTTGATCAGTTTTGCAATTTTTACAGACATATGTTATATGTTACTTTTTGATGCATGACAGCACTCCCCCAATGACGATGCATTTCAACCATGGAGAGAGAAGCGGTTTCTGAAGGTGCGACCAAGTGAGAAGAATGCTCTAACTCACATGTAGCAGCAACTGCTTTTGGAGGATAAATGACTGTTGATGACTTGAAAGCCTTAGACTATGGGGTATGGGGCGGGGGTTGTGGCGTGGGTTGGAGAGAAACGCCCAAGTCACCACCCTGGGTTGGCTTGGGTTTGGGCGTGGCCCCTTGGGCGGGAGTTTAAGGCCGGGCGTTGGGCATGCCTAGCGATCCTATGTGGGCTGTCACACCCCAACCGATGGCGGAAACATCGGGGCGTGGCACTGAGTGAAACAGATTGTCCAGAAGTTTCCATAACAACTATAATTACCAATTATTTAAAGCATCACGTCCCATACCATGACATAAAAAGTAACATAATTATTACAGACAAAATCTAGTCAAATTGTTCTATTCCGACAACTCAGATTTCAAATACAGACAATTCGTTTATTTGTTTCTAGACCTTTCCTAGCCTCGATTTCACAGCAAGCCAAGCATATAAACATCTTAAGCACCTACCACATACGTTAAAGTAAAAGTCAATACACATAGTGTAAAGGTGAGCATACAAGTTTGATAGATATAATAGAGTTCGAAATTGTTACGCATAACCAGCACATACACAGTGTAAAATGAAGCACGTTAGTTATCGACATGAACCTATCGATACCAATGACTGCGGGTTGACTGCCCAAGGCAGTTCGTAATACACACTCACCACTGTGAGCCATGTAATTAATTGTCCTTAACAACCCCTGAGTGAACAGGCGCTAAGTCCAAACTATAGTACTATCGTTGCTAAGGCAGGTAGACAGCATTCCATGTGTAAACATAGCAAACAAGCATTCATTAAGTCACGTATAACATGCAGTAACGGTTAGCGTTAAAGTATTGCGTTGTGTGATCGATGTGTTTCAGAATAAGTAACGTATGTAACACCCAAAAGTGCGTAAAGCAAAAAGGATTCGGGTATACTCACAGCGATGATGGATTGAAGGGAGCGCAAGAGAGCAAGATTAGCCTGATCAGAATGATAGCATAAACGATAAACAGCGGGTAAAATGAAGCAAGGTGTGAGTGGATCGGACGGTAATCCGATCGGGTGGCCGGTCGATCGGGCGACAATCCGTTCGGATGGTCATCCGATCGGGTGACCATGCGAGTGGATTGTTACCTCGTTTGGGATGGATGTGTTTGTATATGATGGCTTGTCTTTTGAAGTTTTCGTTGTAGCATTTTGAAAACAGAGAAGTATCTCTACCTTTCAGGTCGGTCGATCGAACGGTCGGTCGATCGGACAGCAATCCGATTGGCGAGACTTCTCAGGTTGAGAACAAGTTCACAGTAGGACGGTCACTCGATCGGATGGCTATCCAATCGGGTGGCAATCCGTACGTACTGAACATGTTGAAAATTGTTTAAGTGTTGAAGTCAAACATTACATGGTCGGGTGGTAATCCGATCGGGTGGCAATCCGATCAGACGGCAATCTTTTCAATGTTCAAACCTCAAATGTTGAAATAAAAGCTAAGTGTGGGACCCAAGGTGCAATCCGATCGGGTGGCAGTCCGGTCGGGTGACAATCCGATCGGACGGAAATCCGTCCCAGATGACCTGGTCGTCTTCTTCCTTGGTTGTTTTGGTAGTTTGTCATTTTCTCGAGAATGTTTCGATTGCGTTTCGATTAATCACCACAACAACAACATAAATAAACATTCACAAGTAACAGATAAGGCACACACACACACACGTAAGAACAATAACCAGACGCGTAATTCAAATTGCAATTGCGATAAGCGATAAAGCGATAAAACATGGGATAAACATCGATAAATAGCGATTCAACCTCGATTATTAACAATTACTCCACATAATACAACTAACGTCATAGCATAAAAAGACTATCTACAAGTCAAAGAAGTCAAAAGAGGAATTCAGTAAGGAGTGACAGATCGCAATTAGAAATCTTGTCTCCTTTTGACTTCAATCTTGACTTTGACTTTCGAAACACGGGGTGTTACAGCCTCCCCTAGTTGAGGGAATTTTGTCCCGAAATTAGGCCGAAGCCGTAACAAACAACAGCGGGTACTTCGCCTTCATGTCGCTTTTGAGTTCCTAAGTGAACTCTGCGCCTCGTTTACCTTCCCATCGAACCTTCATAATGGAAATGCGCGAGCGTCGGAGTTGCCTGGTTTGGCGGTCCATGATTTCGACAGGCTTCTCCACAAAGTGTAATGTTTCGTTTACTTGGAGATCTTCTAGAGGCACAAATAGGTCATTCTCAGCCAGGCACTTTCCGAGGTTAGACACGTGGAAAGTCAGGTGGACGTTACTAGGTTCCTCCGGTAGTTCGAGTCTGTAGGCGACTTTTCCGATCCTATCCAGAATCTTAAAAGGTCCAACATATCGAGGCGCTAGTTTCCCTTTCTTACCGAATCTGACCACACCCTTCCAAGGTGATACCTTTAGGAGTACATGGTCACCAACATCAAATTCAAGGGGTTGCGTCGTCTATCAGCGTAACTTTTCTGAAGAAATAGCGGCCTGGAGCGAGTGGAGAGGGAGAGAGAGCTGTCAACATCAAATGATGTGACAAAGGAGGGTATTTATAGGGTTTCCATAAATGGAAAGGAGGAAACAGGTGGGTCGATCGAGTGGCTACCCGTCCGGGTGGCAGCTCGATCGATGGTACTTCGATCGGGTGGCAGCCCGATCGGGTGGCAACTCGGTCGGCTGGCCACTCGATTAGAGTGCTCGGCGCGATGAGTTTTGCGATTTCGATTTGAGTGTCGAGCGTTGCGTTGCGATGCGATTCGAGAGAGCGATGCGATAGTTTTACTCATCAAATTACTTTTAATCCTAACTACTATATCAACATACAATCATCCTATTTAACTTGCGTTTAGCGTTTGCGATTGTGTTTCGATTAATCACCACAACAACAACATAAATAAACATACACAAGTAACACATAAGGCACACACACGTAAGAACAATAACCAGACGCGTAATTCGAATTGCGATTGCGATTGAGATAAGCGATAAAGCGATAAAACATGCGATAAACATCGATAAATAGCGATTAAACCTCGATTATTAACAATTACTCCACATAATACAACTAACGTCAAAGCATAAAAAGACTATCTACAAGTCAAAGAAGTCAAAACAAGAATTGAGCAAGGAGTGATAGATCGCAATTAGCAATCTTGTCTCCCTTTAACTTCAATCTTGACTTTGACTTTCGAAACACGGGGTGTTACAGCCTCCCCTAGTTGAGGGAATTTCGTCCCGAAATTAGGCCGAAGCCGTAACAAACAACTGCGGGTACTTCGCCTTCATGTCGCTTTCGAGTTCCCAAGTGAACACCGCGCCTCGTTTACCTTCCCATCGAACCTTCACAATGGGAATGCGCGAGCGTCAGAGTTGCTTGGTTTGGCGGTCCATGATTTCGACAGGCTTCTCCACAAAGTGTAGTGTTTCGTTTACTTGGAGATCTTCTAGAGGCACAAACAAGTCATTCTCAGCTAGGCACTTTCTGAGGTTAGACACGTGGAAAGTCGGGTGAACGTTACTAAGTTCCTCCTGTAGTTCGAGTCTGTAGGCGACTTTTCCTATACTTTCCAGAATCTTAAAAGGTCCAACATATTGAGGCGCTAGTTTCCCTTTCTTGCCGAATCTGACCACACCCTTCCAAGGTGATACCTTTAGGAGTACATGGTCACCAACGTCAAATTTAAGGGGCTTGCGACGTCTATCAGCGTAACTATTCTGAAGAAATAGCGGCTGGAGCGAGTGGAGAGGGAGAGAGAGCTGTCAACATCAAATGATGTGACAAAGGAGGGTATTTATAGGGTTTCCATAAATGGAAAGGAGGAAAGAGGCGGGTCGATCGAGTGGCAGCATGTCCGGGTGGCAGCTCGATCGAGTGGCACTTCGATCGGGTGGCAGCCCGATCAGGTGGAAACTCGGTCGGCTGGCCACTCGTGTCGAGTGCTCGGCGCAATGAGTTTTGCGATTTCGATTTGAGTGTCGAGCGTTGCGATGCGATTCGAGAGAGCGATGCGATAGTTTTACTCATCAAATTACTTTTAATCCCAACTACTATATCAACATACAATCATCCTATTTAACTTGTGTTTAGCATTTGCGATTCGATTGTGATTGCGTTTCGATTAATCACCACAACAACAACATAAATAAACATGCACAAGTAACACATAAGACACACACACACACGTAAGAACAATAACCAGACGCGTAATTCGAATTGCGATTGCGATTGAGATAAGCAATAAAGCGATAAAACATGCGATAAACATCGATAAATAGCGATTAAACCTCGATTATTAACAATTACTCCACATAATACAACTAACGTCAAAGCATAAAAAGACTATCTACAAGTCAAAGAAGTCAAAACAGGAATTGAGCAAGGAGTGACAGATCGCAATTAGCAATCTTGTCTCCCTTTGACTTCAATCTTGACTTTGACTTTCGAAACACGGGGTGTTAAAGCCTCCCCTAGTTGAGGGAATTTCGACCCAAAATTAGGCCGAAGCCGTAACAAACATCTGCGGGTACTTCGCCTTCATGTCGCTTTCGAGTTCCCAAGTGAACTCTGCGCCTCGTTTACCTTCCCATCGAACCTTCACAATGGGAATACGCGAGCGTCGAAGTTTCTTGGTTTGGCGGTCCTTGATTTCGACAGGCTTCTCCACAAAGTGTAGTGTTTCGTTTACTTGGAGATCTTCTAGAGGCACAAACAGGTCATTCTCAGCCAGGCACTTTCTGAGGTTAGACACGTGGAAAGTCGGGTGGACGCTACTAAGTTCCTCTGGTAGTTCCAGTCTGTAGGCGACTTTTCTGACCGTTTCCCGAATCTTAAAAAGTCCAACATATCGAGGCGCTAGTTTCCCTTTCTTACCGAATCTGACCACACCCTTCCAAGGTGATACCTTTAGAAGTACATAGTCACCAACGTCAAATTCAAGGGGCTTGCGTCGTCTATCAGCGTAACTTTTCGGACGACTCCGAGCTTTCAGCAGATTGTCTCGAATTTGGAGGACTTTGTCAGTCGTTTCTTGCAATAGCTCAGGACCGGTTAATTGCGAGTATCCGATCTCGTGCCATACAATAGGCGATCGACATCTTCTTCCATACAATGCCTCAAATGGTGCCATTTGAATGCTGGAATGATAACTGTTATTGTACGAGAATTCGACTAACAGCAGGTAAGCGTCCCAATTACCACCGAAATCTATGACACACGAACGGAGCATGTCTTCAAGGGTACGAATCATTCTCTCAGTCTGACCGTCGGTTTGAGGGTGGAATGCGGTATTTAGATTAAGCGTAGTACCGAGAGCCATTTGAAACGTTTCCCACAGACGCGAGGTAAACCGAGCATCATGGTCAGAGATGATGTCACGAGGCGTCCCATGTCGACAAATGATCTCATCGGTGTAGATTCGGGCTAATCGTTCTACCTTGTAGTCTTCTCGTATCGGCAGAAAATGAGCAGATTTGGTCAAACGGTCGACGACAACCCAGATGCTGTCGTGACTTGATGGCGTACGCAGAAGTTTTGTTATGAAGTCCATAACTATACTTTCCCACTTCCACATAGGGATCGGTGGGTTGTTCAAGTAAGCCAGAGGGTCTTTGCTGCTCGGCCTTGACTTTCGAGCAAGTCAGGCACTTTCCAACATAGAGAGCGATATCCCTTTTCATGCCCGGCCACCGGTACTTGTAGCGAAGGTCCTGGTACATTTTATATACACCGGGATGAATAGAATACCGAGATTTATGGGCTTCATCCATCAAAATTTGTCGTAAATCGGTTCGTTTGGGGATCCAAATTCGGTCCAGATAATGGAATATCCCATTCGACTTATTCACAAGCTGGGCTCCATCGTGGTAGATTCTTTCCTTCTTCAGGGTGCGTTCGTTAAAACAGGCATGCTGGGCTTCACGAATAAGGGTTTCGAGGTCATATTGGGCTTGAATATTATGAGCGCTATGCAGATAGCTTCGTCGGCTTAGAGCGTCAGCAACGACAATTGCTTTGCCAGTATGGTAACGAATCTCACAGTCATAATCGTTGAGAAGTTCTACCCATCGGCGTTGACGCATATTAAGTTCCTTTTGGTCGAAGATATGATGTAGGCTCCTATGATCGGTGAAGATCGTACACTTGGTACCATACAGGTAGTGTCGCCAAATCTTTAACGCAAAAACAACTGCGCCTAGCTCGAGGTCGTGGGTTGTATAGTTCTTCTCGTGGATCTTGAGCTGACGAGATGCGTAAGTGATAACCCTGTCTCTTTGCATGAGAACACAACCAAGACCAAGGTTTGAGGCATCGCAATAGACAATAAAGTCGTCGTTTCCGTCGGGTAGAGTGAGAACAGGAGCATTGCAAAGCATTTGCTTGAGGATTTGGAAAGCAGACTCTTGTTCAGTTCCCCAAACAAAAGGCTTGTCTTTATGCCTGAGAGCGTTAAGCAGCACAATGATTTTTTAGAACCCTTTGATAAATCGACGATAATAGCCCGCTAGTCCGAGAAAAGAACGGACTTCATACGGGTTCTTCGGTGTAACCCAACTCTTAACTGCTTCAATCCTTGCGGGATCGACATGAATACCTTGACTATTGACAATATGACCGAGGAATTGAACCTCCTCCAGCCAGAATTCACACTTGGAGAACTTGGCATAGAGTCGATTCCCCTAGAGTAGCTCGAGAACCAAACGTAGATGTTGCTCGTGTTCGGCTTTCGATTTCGAATAGATCAGGATATCATCGATGAACACGATGACGAAGTGGTCAATTATCGATTCCCCTAGAGTAGCTCGAGAACCAAACGTAGATGTTGCTCGAAGCGGCGGCGGTTTTGGCGGCTGGTGAGGCGGTGGCTTGGTGTAGGTTCTTGGTAGCTTTATCCCAAAATCCATCTTTGACTCGCTTGTCGTTGATCTCAGCGGCAAGTAGGTAAGTCTCCTCGATTGTTGCTGGCTTTGAAGCATGCACAAAATCTGTAACACAATTCGGCAGAGTGCGGATGTACTTCTTGATCGTCATGTCAACAGTCTTCACTTGATCAGGACAGATAATACTGAGCTGTTTGAAGCGAGCAGTTAAAGCAGCGTTGTCACCATCTTTCTGCTTCAGATGCCAGAATTCGTCCTCCAACTTTTGGCGCTCATGGGGAGGGCAGAACTCTTCTAGCATAACGTTCTTCAACTCATCCCATGACAGACCATAAGCTGCGTCATTTCCGCGTTTGTTCCTTTCGGACGTCCACCAGTCTAAGGCGCAGAACTGAAAGACGCCGGTAGTATTTAGAGTGCGGAGATTGTCAGGACATCCACTCTGACGCAGGGTGACCTCGATTGAGTCGAACCATTGAAACAAAGCCGTAGGGCCATCTTCGCCAGTGAACTCTTTCGGTCTGCAAGCTTTGAACTGTTTGAAGCTAAAAGAAGCTTTAGGAGTAGCTTTAGGAGCTTCGGTCCTGGACTCTTCAGACGATTTGCTCACATTCTCGTATAGTTCACTCACGATCTGAGGAACAACCTTCGCTACTTGCTTAGCGACGAGAGCAGCAAGGCATTTGTCTCTCTGTTCTTGACGAGTAACTCGTGGGTGATGGGGTCCAGATGAAGACATTGTCTGCAACAGACATCGCAATAGGCTCAACCACAACATATTCGAATCTCACCTCACACGTCTAGTACTACTAAAGCTCAAGAATACGATCACGTAAACACATAGGCACATAATCACAGATTCAGATAAGCACAGAAGCACATAAGCACGTAAGGAACAGAATATCGCAGAAGTTCATAAGAACAAGAAGCAGTCAGAATACAGAAACCTATCATTCAAAGTCCGTGAGCGTTTGAGAATAGTGATCGCGAATAGCATAGCGGGTAGTATATCATAAGCGAATAATATGGCAAGCAACATGGCGTACGGTGGTTCCTCATGTAGTAGCGATTTGTTAGCGGTTTGAGGTAGAAGTGCAGTGCGAGTCGTGTGTGTTGATCAAAGCGAAAGCGAATAAATCAGCAAAATTCGTAACACATAAACAGATAAAATTACATAAAGCACCTAAAATCCACATAAAACAGCAAAAGCGATTCTGTTATTTGCCGTTCCAAAATTGAAAACACATAAAATCGGCGATTGCGAGCTTGAAATTGGAAGTAGATTGTCTTAGGCTGATAGACATCAACTACCCAAAGTGGTTCGACTATTCACAAGGACTTTCAGTACGCACTTTGGCCTTCGGGACTGTGCTCTCGCCTCGAATCTGGGCAAATGACACGTATCCTTCCAGTTACAGTGTGACTTCAAGTCGTTGGTGTCCGTTGAGACTTTGGTGAGAGTTTTGTAAAATAAAATAGAGATCGGAACAAGTCGTCGAGGTTCGGGTTTCACCCCTGACTTAACGACTTCGTTCCTGTTTTTGATAAAATAAAGGAGAAATTATGCGTCAAAGTATGGATTTCACTCATAATTCGGCGCAAATTCTCCCGTTTGTAGATAAAATGTGGGTCGAACAAGCAATTTAATCGAGACTTTGCAGTTTTCACACCTAATCTCGACCTAATCGCTCGTTCATCTTTGAAAATTAGAGTGCAGTGATAGTGTAGCGTAGGCGAGTATAGCGAGAAATAGCAAGTAAGCTCGTACATAATCCCTACCGGATATGTACAAGTCGGTCTGTTGGTTCCTAACTATAGACTAGGTCGTTTCTAAGACATCGACCCGGAATAGGTCAAGTCTTGCCTAATTCCCTATAGTTATGGCTCTGATACCAATCTGTCATACCCCAACCGATGGCGGAAACATCGGGGCGTGGCACGGAGCGAAACAGATTGTCCTGAAGTTTCCATAACAATTATAATTACCAATTATTTAACGCATCACGTCCCATACCATGACATAAAAAGTAACATAATTATTACAGACAAAATCTAGTCAAATTGTTCTGTTCCGACAACTCAGATTTCAAATACAGACAATTAAATTATTTGTTTCTAGACCTTTCCTAGCCTCGATTTCACAGCAAGCCAAGCATATAAAAATCTTAAGCACCTGCCACATACGTTAAAGTAAAAGTCAATACACATAGTGTAAAGGTGGGCATACAAGATTGATAGATATAATAGAGTTCGAAATTGTTAGTCATAACCAGCACGTACACAGTGTAAAATGAAGCACGTTAGTTATCGACATGAACCTATCGATACTAATGACTGCGGGTTGACTGCCCAAGGCAGTTCGTAATACACACTCACCACTGTGAGCCATGTAATTAATTGTCCTTAACAACCCCTGAGTGAACAGGTGCTGAGTCCAAACTATAGTACTATTGTTGCTAAGGCAGGTAGACAGCATTCCATGTGTAAACATAACAAACAAGCATTCATTAAGTCACGTATAACATGCAGTAACGGTTAGCGTTAAAGTATTGCGTAGTGTGATCGATGTGTTTTAGAATAAGTAACGTATGTAACACCCAAAAGTGCGTAAACAAAAAGGGTTCGAGTATACTCAGATCGATGATGGATTGAAGGGAGCGCTAGAGAGCAAGATTAGCCTGATCAGAACGATAGCATAAACGATAAGCGGCACGTAAAATGAAGCGAGGTGTCAGTGGATCGGACGGTAATCCGATCGGGTGGCAATCCGATCGGGTGGCCGGTTGATCGGGCGATAATCCGTTCGGATGGTCATCCGATCGGGTGACCATGCGAGTGGATTGTTACCTCGTTTGGGATGGATGTGTTTGTATATGATGGCTTGTCTTTTGAAGTTTTCGTTGTAGCATTTTGATAAGAGAGAAGTATCTCTACCTTTCAAGTCGGTCGGTCGAACGACCGTTCGATCGGACAGCAATCCGATTGGCGAGACTTCTAAGGTTGAGAACAAGTTCACAGTAGGACGGTCACTCGATCGGATGGCTATCCGATCGGGTGGCAATCCGTACGTACTGAAGATGTTGAAAATTGTTTAAGTGTTGAAGTCAAACATCACATGGTCAGGTGGTAATCCGATCGGGTGGCAATCCGATCGGACGGCAATCCGTTCAATGTTCAAAACCTCAAATGTTGTAATAAAAGCTAAGTGTGGGACCCAAGGTGCAATCCGATCGGGTGGCAGTCCGGTCGGGTGACAATTCGATCGGACGGCAATCCGTCCCAGATGACCTGGTCTTCTTCTTCCTTGGTTGTTTTGGTAGTTTGTCGTTTTCTCGAGAATGTTTGATAGCGTGCTAAACAACAGAAACCTCACCAAGACTTTGTAACCCAATCGGACAGGAACCACCCTCGTCCGACCAGTTAACTGTTCGAGGCGGTGTTTCATGTTTAACCCGAAATTAGTGTTCTCGTGGATAGAATCCAGATCTTGAACCAACACATCAACATGAAGGAGTAGAAGATTAGAACAAGCTCCGATTCTATCGGTTTTGAGTGCATTGAGTGTAAAAGAGTTGAAAGAAAGCTTGAAAACCATCTTTCAATCCTTTTCACCATGAATATGTTCAGATCTATGAAAGATCCTTGCTTATTTGTGTTGAAATTGTTCAGATCTAAGTTGTTCTTGGTGGATTGAAGCCAAAACATGAAGTTCATAAGAACACCATGATGACATCATCCTAGAACACCTCAAATCTAGTGATTTCACAGTTAAAAGTTAAGATTCAAAAGATAGAAAGGTGTAAGAGTGCGTGTAGATCAAGAAAGTACAAGATTTAGGTGGAAAACTTACAAGAATCATGAGAAATCTGAAGAAATAGCGGTTGGAGCGAGTGGAGAGGGAGAGAGAGCTGTCAACATCAAATGATGTGACAAAGGAGGGTATTTATAGGGTTTCCATAAATGGAAAAGAGGAAAGAGGCGGGTCGATCGAGTGGCAGCCCGTCCAGGTGGCAGCTCGATCGAGTGGCAGCCCGTCCAGGTGGTACCTAGGTCGGGTGGCAGCTCGATCGAGTGGCACTTCGATCGGGTGGCAACCCGATCGGGTGGCAACTCGGTCGGCTGGCCACTCGATTCGAGTGCTCGGCGCGATGAGTTTTGCGATTTCGATTTGAGTGTCGAGCGTTGCGATGCGATTCGAGAGAGCGATGCGATAGTTTTATTCATCAAATTACTTTTAATCCCAACTACTATATCAACATACAATCATCCTATTTAACTTGCATTTAGCATTTGCGATTCGATTGCGATTGCGTTTCGATTAATCACCACAACAACAACATAAATAAACATGCACAAGTAACACATAAGGCACACACACACGTAAGAACAATAACCAGACGCGTAATTCGAATTGCTATTGCGATTGCGATAAGCGATAAAACATGCGATGAACATCGATAAATAGCGATTAAACCTCGATTATTAACAATTACTCCACATAATACAACTAACGTCAAAGCATAAAAAGACTATCTACAAGTCAAAGAAGTCAAAATAGGAATCGAGCAAGGAGTATGTGTATACGAAACTGACTGTTATTCGTAACCATATTAGGATTTGGTTGCCCAACTGTAAACAAGTAACTAACCTTTTCGAGCAAAACCAATGTGAGTTCATTCCTCTTGAGCATGCGTCCCGGTGGTTGGGACAGTCATTGGGTATCCCTGAGAAGGATAGGTTGTGGGTAAATCAATTTGGATATTCCTGAGAGGAATACGTTTGTGGGTAAAATCGGGAATGTTGGTTAATACACACATCCTATCACCCTTAAGTCCCATCTGGTTTGTTACCTGAGAGGTAACAGAGTATTAGTTGGTAGCGCTATCTAGGTTTGGCACCCTCACCCCGTACCTGAGAGAACGGGTGTGAACTAATGACTCAGTCATGCCCAATGCTTTGATAGGAGCATTGGGGAATGGGCAAAATAAATTTGGAGCCGTCTTGTATTCGAGGTATTATCAACATTGTAATCAATGAACGGAATTAAAACACTTGGTAACTAACGTTTTCGTAAAACTATGAACTCACCAGCGTTGTCTGATACACGTGTGTTCATGCTCGCAGGTTCTAGGTATATGTGGATGTGGAACTTGCTGTCTGGGATGCTGTAGTGGTCATGGGTCGAGATACATGGAATCGCGAGACGAGTCTAATGGTTATCATACATATGGTTTATGAAACACTTAACTAACGATTTATGCTTCCGCTGAATACTATGATTTGTAATTACTGTTTTTGTAACACTTTATATTAATGAATGAAAGTTTCATTTAAATTCATGTGTGAGTTCAATGTGATTGGTGGCTAGATCCTGGTACGTCACACGCCTCGCGGGGGTTTCCGCTTGGGATATTTCTGGGGGTTTGACAATTGTTGTTGTATAGTGATTGTTTTGAGTTATTGTTTTATATTGTAAATAAACATTTAATCAATCTAAGATATGATTTGTAACTTTGTTTTTTGTTGTATAGTTATTTAGTCATTTACTTCTATTTGTACTCTTGATTGATCTTCATGGTTATGTTCAACAGGGATTATTGGACCACCAAGCAGGTTTCAAAAGAGATGTTCTGAAATATATGATGACTCCAACTGAAGATCTATGCTTTTACATAAAGCTTAATAATAATAGTTCCAATTTGTTTTTATTTTTTTTATATCTTGTGTTATTTTGAATGATGTTTCTGCATATAGTTGTAAATGGCTTCGATTCAAGAAAGCGATTGTAGTTGGGTAAGAAGAAAACATCTCCATCCCTTCCGTGCATTCTTCATCTCTTCTTTCAACGATTTTGTTTTAAAACCTTATAATTTTGTTGTTTTAGGAAGCAAAGGGGGCAAATTGTCTATAAGCTTTTAAGTAAGGGAACTGCCAATTTTAGCACAAAAAAAAAAAAAAAAAACTCATTTTGGATTGATCTTAGTTGTTCGATCTTGACGGTTATTTATGAGAATAAATCCTGACGATAATAGCCTGGTAATTATGGCCAGAATTTGGAATTTTTTTGGAGGAGCGGCAGTTTGCCAGTTACCTGGTGTTGCTGCCCTTTAATGCTAACCAGTAATGGTATTGCATATAGAAATTGAGTTACTACATTATTCATCATTTCGTAGGTTTTATTTCTTCTTTCCAGGTTGAAATTTGTTATTCAGCGACCTTTTACATAGCAGCAATCTCAATGACCTCTTATGTAGCAGTGATCAGGCGGAATGATCTTGTACAAGCAATAGTATTCGTAAGTTGATGAAGTTTGAACGGCTGAACTTTCTTTTATTCTTCATCCTTGCTTGTATTTTAAAACAAAGTTGAATTTTGATTTTGTATATGAAGTATGTGTTTTTCATATGAAGTATGTGTTTTTCAACCATGGAGAGAGAAGCGGTTTCTGAAGGTGCGACCAAGTGAGAAGAATGCTCTATAACTCACATGTAGCAGCAGCTGCTTTTGGAGGATAAATGACTGTTGATGACTTGAAAGCCTTTAGTACAAAATGGTAGTTTAAGATAACCATGACCCATTCAGTTTATGTGGGTGATTTTGTTTGCTAAAAGTATTCAATGGGATTAGTTGAACCCATGTACAGGGTTCAGTTGATTGAAGCTTGCTTGGTTTATGTCTTAGGTTTCTTGGGACTTTTAAAGAAGATAAACACTTTTTTATAAAAAAAAAAAAAAAAAAAAAAAAAACAGAAAAAAGTGTGAGGCCCTCGAGATGTTTAGGTCCCGAAAACTTGAGCAAGAGCTTAGTGTACACTAGGTGTTGCTCTATGTACAACCAATAGCTGCATATATATATATATTAGACGACGTCTTTAGGGATGATCTTCTAGAGACAAAACTGCGGAGACCACATGCCGTTCCTACAAGTCAAAATACATGTCGTCCCTACAAGCCAAAAATTTAGTCTCCACAAATATATTTTCTTGTAGTGATATATGGTGTTTAAGGTCAACACTTTGTGGATACGGGTCAAAGAGGTTACTTTCTAGGCTTACCTCTAGATTATATGGTGGTTAATGGCTAAGTTTTTTTTAGGTTTTGATCAAGATTTGGGAGTGATCCTGTAATCATATTCATATCTGAATTTGTGTTGTTTTAAGACTTCAATATTAGGATATTAACTTCAAAAGGAATTTTATCTTTATCTGTTCTTTATAATTAAGAGAATATGTGAACTCCCTCTATGATACATTGTGTCTACTGCTGATAATTTCTCATGTTGTATGTACCTCAACAGCTTCTACTTTTCAGCTTTATGCAATCTTGAATGCTAATTTGTATAATTTCATGTTCATTGTACCTTCTTTTATTTGTCCATACTCTATATAAATACAACTTGGTTAAATGAGAGGAGTAATCAACCGAATGCATGATTCTTTTTTTTTTTTTTTTTGGCAGCTGATCATAGTGAGGTGGAATGTTGACTGTTCATCTAAATATGGACTGTTGTGATCGGAAATACATCACGCAATTAAAGGGAATAACCTATGATATTAGAATGTGTGATTATGGTTCTATAAAACCGTGCTATAACAAACTGAAGAATGGTGAACTTGGCGATCAAGAGTCGGATAATGACTATGCTTGGTTTCTTGATTTCTTAATTGAAAATGGTGAACTGACAAAAGACGTCATACGAAAGGATCAGAATGAATATGAAAGCGAAAACGAAGATGAAGAGGTACATGTAGATGAAAACAATAAAGATCCTGAACATCTCCTGTTTTTCGAGAATCTCTCCAAACATGGTAAATCATACAAGCTAAAAATTTCTCAAGATGATGAGGAACCTCGGTTTCTGTATTATGAAGAGCAGGTTAGTTCAGATTGGTGTGATGACCTTCAAACATGTACTGATGATAGTGGAGATGAAGTAACCGTTTCTGAAGATACGCAAATCAAGCAGAATGCTAAAAGTAGGCGGAATGAAAAGAGTGGTCGGATTTCTACTAAAAACGAAGTTTCTAAAAGAAAGAAGATAAATGTGTCGATAAAAGATAAGACTATAACACAACCCCCTCGAGGCCAGGGTAACACTGTGGAAACTTGCCACAATGTGTCGATAAACGGTGCAAACAGCGCAGTTAAATGTAAAGAAAAACCTGTGGAATATGAAATGGACGTTACAACTTGTGATTCAGATTCAGATGTAGTGATTTTGGATAATGTTCAGAATTGCAGTGAACTGAATAATAAACAACTAGTATTAGCAGAAAAAGAACCATCTGTACGTATTTCCTTTTCTCTTTTTAGATGTGGCAAATTCGAACCTGTTTATTTATTAATGGGTTAATTTGGGTCCTGTTTAATCTCAAGCGGGTCAACCCGGTTGAAAGTAAATCAATCTTATTCAAACATTTTGATATTATTGTAATAATCTTGGCCTGTTTTGACCTGTACAAAAATTGACATGTTTATGTTATTTATGATTGTTCTTATTATTTCAGTTAAGGGACAAGCTGAGGAACATTCTTAAGCATCCATATAATGAGGAGTATAAACAACTTTCAGAATATATAGAGAAAGAGAAGCCGGTATGTCAACTTAGACCCTTGCGTAATGGCAGGTCGAGAGCATTTACTGAGACTGGAGTGAACAAGTCGGTGCTTGATTATGGCCCTGGTAAGTAAAGTTTCACATGTTCTTTAATAATCATATAGCGTTAATGCGTTATAACTAAGGATGATGATACATGGTTTTGTATGTTTGATTTACTCGTTTATCCAAGTTGCAAAACCTTCTCTTAGGGGTCTTCTAATACATATCCAATTCTAAGTAGAGAACTGCGTGGATCATGTAAACACTTAAACATATTGTTTTGGCCATGATCCAAAAGGCGGTGTCTTCTCTTTCCCCTTATATATGTGCAGCACTAATTATGTATCTCGTAGTTCTCTACATAAAATTGATTTTGTTGCCTTAATCATGCAGAAAGATTTCAACGGATGCTCGATGCTGCCCACACGGATCCACCTAAAGCTCTTAATCTCCTGCGGATGTTTCGCTTCTGGCTAGAAGTAAGCTTTCTTACATTTATGACAAACTCCCATGTGGATATGTGTTTAGAATTTTACACTAATACGCTAATTTGGACGCATTATTTATGAACGAGCCAATTTGGGTTACGTTTATCACTAACAAGTTAAAATCTGGCCCATAGTGTATTTTTAATATGTAAAGTCTCATAAATCATTTTATTAAAAAGTTATATGATGGAAAATCATTATAATTTGGTAATCATAATTACTGTTATTGATAAAGAAAATATAAAAACTTTGTCAGGAAAGTGTTTTCGGTCAACCTGACTCATTTTGGCCCGTATATAAAATTTTTAAAATCTAAACGTTTTGATCAGTTTTGCAATTTTTACAGACATATGTTATATGTTACTTTTTGATGCATGACAGCACTCCCCCAATGACGATGCATTTCAACCATGGAGAGAGAAGCGGTTTCTGAAGGTGCGACCAAGTGAGAAGAATGCTCTAACTCACATGTAGCAGCAGCTGCTTTTGGAGGATAAATGACTATTGATGACTTGAAAGCCTTAGACTATGGGGTATGGGGCGGGGGTTGTGGCGTGGGTTGGAGAGAAACGCCCGAGTCACCACCCTGGGTGGGCTTGGGTTAGGGCGTGGCCCCTTGGGCGGGAGTTTAAGGCCGAGCGTTGGGCATGCCTAGCGATCCTATGTGGGCTGTCACACCCCAACCGATGGCGGAAACATCGGGGCGTGGCACTGAGTGAAACAGATTGTCCAGAAGTTTCCATAACAACTATAATTACCAATTGTTTAAAGCATCACGTCCCATACCATGACATAAAAAGTAACATAATTATTACAGACAAAATCTAGTCAAATTGTTCTATTCCGACAACTCAGATTTCAAATACAGACAATTCGTTTATTTGTTTCTAGACCTTTCCTACCCTCGATTTCACAGCAAGCCAAGCATATAAACATCTTAAGCACCTGCCACATACGTTAAAGTAAAAGTCAATACACATAGTGTAAAGGTGAGCATACAAGTTTGATAGATATAATAGAGTTCGAAATTGTTACGCATAACCAGCACATACACAGTGTAAAATGAAGCACGTTAGTTATCGACATGAACCTATCGATACCAATGACTGTGGGTTGACTGCCCAAGGCAGTTCGTAATACACACTCACCACTGTGAGCCATGTAATTAATTGTCCTTAACAACCCCTGAGTGAACCGGTGCTAAGTCCAAACTATAGTACTATCGTTGCTAAGGCAGGTAGACAGCATTCCATGTGTAAACATAACAAACAAGCATTCATTAAGTCACGTATAACATGCAGTAACGGTGAGCGTTAAAGTATTGCGTAGTGTGATCCATGTGTTTTAGAATAAGTAACGTATGTAACACCCAAAAGTGCGTAAAGCAAAAAGGGTTCGAGTATACTCACAGCGATGATGGATCGAAGGGAGCGCAAGAGAGCAAGATTAGCCTGATCAGAACGATAGCATAAACGATAAGCAGCGCGTAAAATGAAGCAAGGTGTCAGTGGATCGGACGGTAATCCGATCGGGTGGCCGGTCGATCGGGCGACAATCTATTCGGATGGTCATCCGATCGGGTGACCATGCGAGTGGATTGTTACCTCGTTTGGGATGGATGTGTTTGTATACGATGGCTTGTCTTTTGAAGTATCTCTACCTTTCAGGTCGGTCAATCGAACGGTCGTTCGATCGGACAGCAATCCGATTGGCGAGACTTCTCAGGTTGAGAACAAGTTCAAAGTAGGACGGTCACTCGATCGGATGGCTATCCGATCGGGTGGCAATCCGTACGTACTGAACATGTTGAAAATTGTTTAAGTGTTGAAGTCAAACATCACATGGTCGTGTGGTAATCCGATCGGGTGGCAATCCGATCAGACGACAATCTGTTCAATGTTCAAAACCTCAAATGTTGAAATAAAAGCTAAGTGTGGGACCCAAGGTACAATCCGATCGGGTGGCAGTCCGGTCGGGATACAATCCGATCGGACGGAAATCCGTCCCAGATGACCTGGTCGTCTTCTTCCTTGGTTGTTTTGGTAGTTTGTCATTTTCTCGAGAATGTTTGATAGCGTGCTAAACAATAGAAACCTCGTCAAGACTTAGTAACCCGATCGGACAGGAACCACCCTTGTCCGACCAGTTAACTGTTCGAGATAGTGTTTCATGTTTAACCCGAAATTGGTGTTCTCATGGATAGAATCCAGATCTTGAACCAACACATCAACAAGAAGGAGTAGAAGATTAGAATAAGCTCCGATTCTATCGGTTTTGAGTACATTGAGTGTAAAAGAGTTGAAAGAAAGCTTGAAAACCATCTTTCAATCCTTTTCACCATGAATATGTTCAGATCTATGAAAGATCCTTGCTTATTTGTGTGGAAATTGTTCAGATCTAAGTTGTTCTTGGTGGATTGAAGCCAAAACATGAAGTTCATAAGAACAGCATGATGACATCATCACGGTTAAAAGTTAAGATTCAAAAGATAGAAAGGTGTAGGAGTGCGTGTAGATCAAGAAAGTACAAGATTTAGGTGGAAGACTTACAAGAATCGCGAGAAATCTGAAGAAATAGCGGCTGGAGCGAGTGGAGAGGGAGAGAGAGCTGTCAACATCAAATGATGTCACAAAGGAGGGTATTTATAGGGTTTCCATAAATGGAAAGGAGGAAAGAGTCGGGTCGATCGAGTGGCAGCCCGTCCGGGTGGCAGCTCGATCGAGTGGCACTTCGATCGGGTGGCAGCCCGATCGGGTGGCAACTTGGTCGGCTGGCCACTCGATTCGAGTGCTCAGCGCGATGAGTTTTGCGATTTAGATTTGAGTGTCGAGCGTTGCGTTGCGATGCGATTCGAGAGAGCGATGCGATAGTTTTACTCATCAAATTACTTTTAATCCCAACTACTATATCAACATACAATCATCCTATTTAACTTGCGTTTAGCGTTTGCGATTCGATTGCGATTGCATTTCGGTTAATCACCACAACAACAACATAAATAAACATTCACAAGTAACACATAAGGCACACACACACACACGTAAGAACAATAACCAGACGCGTAATTCAAATTGCAATTGCGATAAGCGATAAAGCGATTCAACTAAAGCGATAAAACATGGGATAAACATCGATAAATAGCGATTCAACCTCGATTATTAACAATTACTCCACATAATACAACTAACGTCAAAGCATAAAAAGACTATCTACAAGTCAAAGAAGTCAAAACAGGAATTGAGCAAGGAGTGACTGATCGCAATTAGAAATCTTGTCTCCTTTTGACTTCAATCTTGACTTTGACTTTCGAAACACGGGGTGTTACAGCCTCCCCTAGTTGAGGGAATTTCGTCCCGAAATTAGGCCGAAGCCGTAACAAACAACTGCGGGTACTTCGCCTTCATGTCGCTTTCGAGTTTCCAAGTGAACTCTGCGCCTCGTTTACCTTCCCATGGAACCTTCACAATGGGAATGCGTGAGCGTCGAAGTTTCTTGGTTTGGCGGTCCATGATTTCGACAGGCTTCTCCACAAAGTGTAGTGTTTCGTTTACTTGGAGATCTTCTAGAGGCACAAACAAGTCATTCTCAGCCAGGCACTTTCTGAGGTTAGACACGTGGAAAGTCGGGTGGACGCTACTAAGTTCCTCTGGTAGTTCGAGTCTGTAGGCGACTTTTCTGACCGTTTCCAGAATCTTAAAAGGTCCAACATATCGAGGCGCTAGTTTCCTTTTCTTGCCGAATCTGACCACACCCTTCCAAGGTGCTACTTTTAGGAGTACATGGTCACCAACGTCAAATTCAAGGGGCTTGAGTCGTCTATCAGCATAACTTTTCTGACGACTCCGAGCTTTCAGCAGATTGTCTCGAATTTGGAGGACTTTGTCAGTCGTTTCTTGCAATAGCTCAGGACCGGTTAATTGCGAGTGTCCGATCTCGTGCCATACAATAGGCGATCGACATCTTCTTCCATACAATGCCTCAAATGGTGCCATTTAAATGCTGGAATGATAACTGTTATTGTACGAGAATTCGACTAACAGCAGGTAAGCGTCCCAATTACCACCGAAATCTATAACACACGAACGGAGCATGTCTTCAAGGGTACGAATCATTCTCTCAGTCTGACCGTCGGTTTGAGGGTGGAATGCGGTACTTAGATTAAGCGTAGTACCGAGAGCCATTTGAAACGTTTCCCACAGACGCGAGGTAAACCGAGCATCATGGTCAGAGATGATGTCGCGAGGCATCCCATGTCGACAAATGATCTCATCGGTGTAGATTCGGGCTAATCGTTCTACCTTGTAGTCTTCTCGTATCGGCAGAAAATGAGCAGATTTGGTCAAACGGTCGACGACAACCCAGATGCTGTCGTGACTTGATGGCGTACGCAGAAGTTTTGTTATGAAGTCCATAACTATACTTTCCCACTTCCACATAGGGATCGAGGGTTGTTCAAGTAAGCCAGAGGGTCTTTGCTGCTCGGCCTTGACTTTTGAGCAAGTCAGGCACTTTCCAACATAGAGAGCGATATCCCTTTTCATACCCGGCCACCGGTACTTGTAGCGAAGGTCCTGGTACATTTTATATACACCGGGATGAATAGAATACCGAGATTTGTGGGCTTCATCCATCAAAATTTGTCGTAAATCGGTTCGTTTGGGGATCCAAATTCGGTCCAGATAATGGAATATCCCATTCGACTTATTCACAAGCTGGGCTCCATCATGGTAGATTTTTTCCTTCTTCAGGGTGCGTTCGTTAAAATAGGCATGCTGGGCTTCACGAATAAGGGTTTCGAGGTCATATTAGGCTTGAATATTATGAGCGCTATGCAGATAGCTTCGCCAGCTTAGAGCGTCGGCAACGACATTTGCTTTGCCAGTATGGTAACGAATCTCACAGTCATAATCGTTGAGAAGTTCTACCCATCGGCGTTGACGCATATTAAGTTCCTTTTGGTCGAAGATATGCTGTAGGCTCCTATGATCGGTGAAGATCGTACACTTGGTACCATAGAGGTAGTGTCGCCAAATCTTTAACGCAAAAACAACTGCGCCTAGCTCGAGGTCGTGGGTTGTATAGTTCTTCTCGTGGATCTTGAGCTGACGAGATGCGTAAGTGATAACCCTGTCTCTTTGCATGAGAACACAACCAAGACCAAGGTTTGAGGCATCGCAATAGACAATAAAGTCGTCGTTTCCGTCGGGTAGAGTGAGAACAGGAGCATTGCAAAGCATTTGCTTGAGGATTTGGAAAGCAGACTCTTGTTCAGTTCCCCAAACAAAAGGCTTGTCTTTATGCCTGAGAGCGTTAAGCAGCACAATGATTTTTGAGAACCCTTTGATAAATCGACGATAATAGCCCGCTAGTCTGAGAAAAGAACGGACTTCAGACGGGTTCTTCGGTGTAACCCAACTCTTAACTGCTTCAATCCTTGCGGGATCGACATGAATACCTTGACTATTGACAATATGACCGAGGAATTGAACCTCCTCCAGCCAGAATTCACACTTGGAGAACTTGGCATAGAGTCGATTCCCCTAGAGTAGCTCGAGAACCAAACGTAGATGTTGCTCGTGTTCGGCTTTCGATTTCGAATAGATCAGGATATCATCGATGAACACGATGACGAAGTGGTCAAGAAATGGTTTACACACCCGATTCATTAGATCCATGAAAACCGCGGGTGCGTTGGTTAGACCAAAAGGCATAACAACAAACTCATAATGGCCGTATCGAGTGCGAAAAGCGGTTTTGGGTATATCCTCCTCTTGGATGCGTAGTTGGTGATAGCCTGAGCGTAGATCGATCTTCGAGAAACACGTAGGACCTTGTAGCTGGTCAAACAAATCATCGATGCGAGGCAGAGGATAGCCATTCTGGATTGTCAACTTATTCAATTCCCGATAGTCGATGCACATCCTGAACGACCCATCCTTCTTTTTGACGAAAAGGACTGGTGCGCCCTATGGAGAGGTGCTCGGGCGAATGAATCCTTTATCAAGTAGTTCCTGGAGCTGACTCGAGAGTTCACGCATTTTGGACAGAGCGAGTCGGTAAGGAGCTCTAGCAATAGGGTTTGCACTAGGAATGAGGTCGATACGAAAGTCGATATCACGACTTGGCGGTAGTCCGGGAAGATCCTCAGGAAAAATGTTAGGAAATTCTCGAACCACTGGAATGTCGTTTACTCTTGGTCTACCTTTCTTTTCCTTCTCCGCTACTACAATATTAGCCAAGAAAGCCATGTATTCCTTGTGGAGATACTTGCTAGCTTGAACACAATACATGAGCTTAAGACCTTTCGAGGGAGTTTCACCATAAACACACAGTTGGTCACCATTCGCGAGCAAGAATCGAATCATTTTATCGAAGCACACAACTTCAGCATGGTTTTCACGAAGAAAGTCCATGCCTACTATGATGTCAAAACTTTCGAGTTGCATCGGAATAAGGTCGATCGGAAAGATGTGATTGTTGAGTTCAAGAGTACAATCACGAAGAACAGAATTGACGGTGACGGTTCTTTCGGTGGCAACTTCGACATCAAACGTTGAGGGGAGATGGGAGCGCTTACGATTAAGGAGCTTCTCGAGTTCAAATGACACAAAACAATTATCGGCTCCAGTATCAAACAAACATGAAGCATATAAACCATTCAAGAAAAAAGTACCATTAACCACATTGTTGTCAGCCTGGGCTTGGCGCGCATTGATGTTGAAAGTTCGGGCACAGGAGGCTTGTTGCTGTTGCTGCTGAGGCTATTGTTGCTGAGGCTACTGCTGCTGGGGCTCTTGTTTCACAACCCTATCCGGGAACATGTTCGCGAAATGGTTGGGATCACCACACGCGAAGCAGACTCTGGCGTTGACCGCGGGTGCCTGAGCCGCTTGTTGGCCTTGAGGAGTTGGAAGTAGAGCTTGATGAGAAGTAGTTTGGGCTGGTGCTTGTCGAGGACCAGTACGGCAGTTGGCGGTAAAGTGGCCATACATGTTGTAGTGTACGCAAAATCTGCAAGCAATACCCACCAGATGATGATAAGTACATGTCGGGCAAGCAGGGTGGGGACCAGTGTAAGCACGCTTTGCAGGCAGTGTATAGGTGACTGGTGCTGGAGCTGACCGGTGATGAGATTGATGCTGAGCCGGTACGGCTTGAAGCGGAGCAGCAGTAGTAGTGACAACACAGTTCTTGTTGCTAGAGCTGCTGTTGTTGTTCTTCCTCTTGCGACGAGAGGACTTTGATGATTGAGAAGCGGCGGCGGTTTCGGCGGCTGGTGAGGCGGTGGCTTGGTGTAGGTTCTTGGTAGCTTTATCCCAAAATCCAGCTTTGACTCGCTTGTCGTTGATCTCAGCGGCAAGTAGGTAAGTCTCCTCGATTGTTGCTGGCTTTGAAGCATGCACAAAATCTGTAACACAATCCGGCAGAGTGCGGATGTACTTCTTGATCGTCATGTCAGCAGTCTTCACTTGATCAGGACAGATAATACTGAGCTGTTTGAAGCGAGCAGTTAAAGCAGTGTTGTCACCATCTTTCTGCTTCAGATGCCAGAATTC
Organism: Helianthus tuberosus; assembly: GCA_030545235.1. Taxonomy (NCBI): domain Eukaryota; kingdom Viridiplantae; phylum Streptophyta; class Magnoliopsida; order Asterales; family Asteraceae; genus Helianthus; species Helianthus tuberosus. Next base: position 52,406,190 of record CM060445.1, on the reverse strand, counting down.
GTCCTCCAACTTTTGGCGCTCATGGGGAGGGCAGAACTCTTCTAGCATAACGTTCTTCAACTCATCCCATGACAGACCATAAGCTGCGTCATTTCCGCGTTTGTTCCTTTCGGCCGTCCACCAGTCTAAGGCGCGGGACTGAAAGACGCCGGTAGTATTTAGAGTGCGGAGATTGTCAGGACATCCACTCTGACGCAGGGTGACCTCGATTGAGTCGAACCATTGAAACAAAGCCGTAGGGCCATCTTCGCCAGTGAACTCTTTCGGTCCGCAAGCTTTGAACTGTTTGAAGCAAAAAGAAGCTTTAGGAGTAGCTTTAGGAGCTTCGGTCCTGGACTCTTCAGACGATTTGCTCACATTCTCGTATAGTTCACTCACGATCTGAGGAACAACCTTTGCTACTTGCTTAGCGACGAGAGCGGCAAGGCATTTGTCTCTCTGTTCTTGACGAGTAACTCGTGGGTGATGGGGTCCAGATGAAGACATTGTCTGCAACAGACATCGCCATAGGGCTCAACCACAACATATTCGAATCTCACCTCACACGTCTAGTACTACTAAAGCTAAAGAATACGATCACGTAAACACATAGGCACATAATCACAGATTCACGTAAGCACAGAAGCACATAAGCACGTAAGGAACAGAATATCACAGAAGTTCATAAGCACAAGAAGCAGTCAGAATACAGAAACCTATCATTCAAAGTCCATGAGCGTTTGAGAATAGTGATCGCGAATAGCATAGCGGGTAGTATATCATAAGCGAATAATATGGCAAGCAACATGGCGTACGGTGGTTCCTCATGTAGTAGCGATTTGTTAGCGGTTTGAGGTAGAAGTGCAGTGTGAGTCGTGTGTGTCGATCAAAGTGAAAAGCGAAAACGAATAAATCAGCAAAATTCGTAACACATAAACAGATAAAATTACATAAAGCACCTAAAACATAAAACAGCAAAAGCGATTCTGTTATTTGCCGTTCCAAAATTGAAAACACATAAAATCGGCGATTGCGAGCTTGAAATTGGAAGTAGATTGTCTTAGGCTGATAGACATCGACTACCCAAAGTGGTTCGACTATTCAAAAGGACTTTCATTGCGCACTTTGGCCTTCGGGACTGTGCTCTCGCCTCGAATCTGGGCAAATGACACGTATCCTTCCAGTTACAGTGTGACTTCAAGTCGTTGGAGTCCGTCGAGACTTTGGTGAGAGTTTTGTAAAATAAAATAAAGATCGGAATAAGTCGTCGAGGTTCGGGTTTCACCCCTGACTTAACGACTTCGTTCCTGTTTTTGATAAAATAAAGGAGAAATTATGCGTCAAAGTATGGATTTCACTCCTAATTTGGCGCAAATTCTCCTGTTTGTAGATAAAATGTGGGTCGAACAAGCAATTTAATCGAGAGTTTGCGGTTTTCACACCTAATCTCGACCTAATCGCTCGTTCATCTTTGAAAATTAGAGTGCAGTGATAGTGTAGTGTAGGCGAGTATAGCGAGAAATAGCAAGTAAGCTCGTACATAATCCCTACCGGATATGTACAAGTCGGTCTGTTGGTACCTAACTATAGACTAGGTCGTTTCTAAGACATCGACCCGGACTAGGTCGAGTCTTGCCTAATTCCCTATAGTTATGGCTCTGATACCAATCTGTCATACCCCAACCGATGGCGGAAACATCGGGGCGTGGCACGGAGCGAAACAGATTGTCCAGAAGTTTCCATAACAACTATAATTACCAATTATTTAAAGCATCACGTCCCATACCATGACATAAAAAGTAACATAATTATTACAGACAAAATCTAGTCAAATTGTTCTGTTCCGACAACTCAGATTTCAAATACAGACAATTAAATTATTTGTTTCTAGACCTTTCCTAGCCTCGATTTCACAGCAAGCCAAGCATATAAACATCTTAAGCACCTGCCACATACGTTAAAGTAAAAGTCAATACACATAGTGTAAAGGTGGGCATACAAGATTGATAGATATAATAGAGTTCGAAATTGTTAGTCATAACCAGCACGTACACAGTGTAAAATGAAGCACGTTAGTTATCGACATGAACCTATCGATACTAATGACTGCGGGTTGACCTGGTCGTCTTCTTCCTTGGTTGTTTTGGTAGTTTGTCGTTTTCTTGAGAATGTTTGATAGCATGCTAAACAACAGAAACCTCACCAAGACTTTGTAACCCGATCGGACAGGAACCACCCTCGTCCGACCAGTTAACTATTCGAGACGGTGTTTCATGTTTAACCCGAAATTAGTGTTCTCGTGGATAGAATCCAGATCTTGAACCAACACATCAACAAGAAGGAGTAGAAGATTAGAACAAGCTCCGATTCTATCGGTTTTGAGTGAATTGAGTGTAAAAGAGTTGAAAGAAAGCTTGAAAACCATCTTTCAATCCTTTTCACCATGAATATGTTCAGATCTATGAAAGATCCTTGCTTATTTGTGTTGAAATTGTTCAGATCTAAGTTGTTCTTGGTGGATTGAAGCCAAAACATGAAGTTCATAAGAACACCATGATGACATCATCCTAGAACACCTCAAATCTAGTGATTTCACAGTTAAAAGTTAAGATTCAAAAGATAGAAAGGTGTAGGAGTGCGTGTAGATCAAGAAAGTACAAGATTTAGGTGGAAAACTTACAAGAATCACGAGAAATCTGAAGAAATAGCGGTTGGAGCGAGTGGAGAGGGAGAGAGAGCTGTCAACATCAAATGATGTGACAAAGGAGGGTATTTATAGGGTTTCCATAAATGGAAAGGAGGAAAGAGGCGGGTCGATCGAGTGGCAACCCGTCCAGGTGGCAGCTCGATCGAGTGGTAGCCTGTCCAGGTGATACCTAGGTCGGGTGACAGCTCGATCGAGTGGCACTTCGATCGGGTGGCAGCCCGATCGGGAGGCAACTCGGTCGGCTGGCCACTCGATTCGAGTGCTCGGCGCGATGAGTTTTGCGATTTCGATTTGAGTGTCGAGCGTTGCGATGCGATTCGAGAGAGCGATACGATAGTTTTATTCATCAAATTACTTTTAATCCCAACTACTATATCAACATACAATCATCCAATTTAACTTGCATTTAGCGTTTGCGATTCGATTGTGATTGCGTTTCGATTAATCACCACAACAACAACATAAATAAACATGCACAAGTAACACATAACGCACACACACACGTAAGAACAATAACCAGACGCGTAATTCGAATTGCTATTGCGATTGCGATAAGCGATAAAGCGATAAAACATGCGAATAACATCGATAAATAACGATTAAACCTCGATTATTAACAATTACTCCACATAATACAACTAACGTCAAAGCATAAAAAGACTATCTACAAGTCAAAGAAGTCAAAACAGGAATTGAGCAAGGAGTGACAGATCGCAATTAGCAATCTTGTCTCCCTTTTACTTTAATCTTGACTTTGACTTTGACTTTCGAAACACGGGGTGTTACACCGGCTCTTATTGGCTTGTTGGCTAGGGCATAGCGGGCCATGTTTAAATTTTAAAATATAACCGTTGGCCAAGCCAAACGGTTCACCCACCCACCCAACTGTCCACATCGCTATATAACCCCCAACCCCACCGGCTGTCCCCATCGCTACCCCAACCCAAGTCACCTACCCGAACCGCTACCCACAAAGACTTGATCAATGGCCTCTTGGACGCACGAGGAAGAGCTAGCCCTTGTCACGAGCGTCGTGGACGCGATGAAGGGCCGCCAACCAGGTGAGACCCGTTACTGGCCGGAAGCTTTCGCTAGCTACCGGCACAACGTGGGAAACGACCGGCACAATTTAAACTCGTGCCAACACAAGTGGCGCGAGCTAAGACCGAAACTCGATCATTTTAAAGCATACTACGACAGCGTCCCGGCCGGTGAAATAAGTCACGAAGACCGGGTAGCGGTGGCCAACATCGAGTTCCGGGGCAAGGGGCGGAATCCGTTTGACAAGCTCGCCTTTTTCGAAATTTACCTAACGCTTTAGGTTTTTTTTTGTAATCTTTTTTTTTATTTTGTAATCTTTTTTTGTTGAATTTTGTAAAATGTTTAGGAAATTTTAATAAAATTTTAGGCTTTTTTTTAAATGTTGTGTGTATTTTATAATTTTAGATTTTTATTTTATTTTAATACACCTGGCCAAGCCACGCCCCGTCATACCCCACGGACACGTCACTCACCAGCGGGGGGCTCGAACTCCACGTGTAAACCCATGACCCAAATAGGGGTGTTCATGAGCCGAACCGAACTGAACGGAGGTCAGCTCGTTCTCGGTTCGGTTTGAAACCGAGCCGCTCGGTTCGGTTCGGATTTAGGAAATCGAGCGGAAATCTTATGCTCGTGCTCGGTTCGGTTTAGAACCGAACCGCTTGGTTCGGTTCGCTTTTGCTCAGTTTATTTAGCATTCCTACACAGCCATTCATTCACCAAAATTCACCAACTTATATGTCTCACACACACTTTAACAATTTAACAAAATACAAACATAAAAAGTCCCACAAAAATAAACACAAAATGTCATCAAAATGTTTAATGTTTAAGAACATCTAAAATGCAAAATAACTTCAAAACACGCGTTGAAGTCATTCCGGACATCTTCAATCAAAAATTGAATTCAAAACATAAAATTTGATACAGTAACATCAATTTAAACCCATAAAACACCCCTCTTTTTTTTTGAACTGAAGAGATGAGAGAGATTAGGATTTTCTTTTTTTTCTTTTTTGAACTGAAGATATGAGGATTCTAGGGGCTGGATATGTTACATGTTTATTATATTTAATAATATATATAATAATAAAAATAAATTCGATCGAACCGAACGAACGACGAGGGAGCGTAACTTTGCTCGTGCTCGGTTCGTTTTTAAACCGAACCGAGCTGCTCGGCTCGGTTTTAACCGAGCAAGGAATCGAACGAGCAAATTTCCGAGGTTTTTCGAACGATCGTCGAACGATCTTCGAGCGCCGAGCAGTTTGGACACCCCTAGACCCAAACCCCCACCCCACCATACCCCACGGTCTTAGTACAAAATGGTAGTTTAAGATAACCATGGCCCATTCAGTTTATGAGCCATAGTGATGTCAATACCGATGTTATTCAGTCACAATCTATCTTGGTTCGTCATGAAAAAAGAAAAAAAAATAAACTTTTTGCGAAACATAGATATAAATAAGTACGCCACAACGGTATACTTGGAATTTTATACGACATAGTGTTATAGTAATAAAATAACGAAAATGGTAAATGACGTTACTTTGTATAAGAAAACTAACATGAGACAGTTTTGATAAAATATATATTTGTGTTTTGATCAATTGTACATTGCTATTCACAATTCGTTGTAAGTAACGTCATCGGAGAATTAATATTTAATTGATGAATTTTATTCTTCGTAAGTTGATGAATTTTGAATGGATGAACTTTCTTTTATTCTTCATCCTTGCTTGTATTTTAAAACAAAGTTCAATTTTGATTTTGTATATGAAGTATGTGTTTTTCATATGCAGGTTCCATATGGTTTATGCTACAATCTAATAACAATAAACTACTTGTAGTAATTATTGCTAAGTTTAGTGATTTATATGTCTTTTTTTCTCTCAAAATTACTTAAAGTTGATTGGGTTGGAGGTAGTCCTCTAATGGACCTTTTTCCTGATTTATTTTGTTTGGAGAAACTGAAAAGTGTGTTTGCAGTTGTTCGGCTAACATGTTGGGATTGGAAAAGAGCACTGGTCATGTTGGTGCATTCATCTGTCGTCTTCGTCTTGTATCGAGTCTAGTGCGTAGAATGTTAGATTAGTGTACGTAGTTCAAGATATAGTGGTTTAGTTTGAATGAACATGTTTAGCTTGATAGAGAGTAGGTCAGTTTCAAGCTAAAGCAACCAAGGAGGTTTAGCTTGAACTGAATCTTGTCACTTTCAAGCTAAACCATAGGGCCTATATATAGTTCTTCAAGCTAACTCATTGCTTTTGGATACCGAAGTGCTGCCAGTTTATCCAGTGATTGTACAAGCTGTAATATCAATCAGAAACGTGTTTAAAGTGAATTGCTAGCTGTTTCGAAGTCAGTTTCTTTGTTTACGCCACTGAAACTGATAAAAATTTCTGAACGACTCGTTCGGGTCACAAAACGATCCTACAAGTGGTATCAGAGCTCAGGAGGAGGAATTCTTACCGATTCAGCTCGAAATTCCTGTTTTCTACCCCTTCTTTTCAGAATTTACAAGTTTTTACGGTTAAAATTGGATCATTTTTTCACAGATTGTACAAAACTGCATTTTGATAAACCCTTGAAAGTTTCATAGCTAAATTCAAAGTAAAACTTGTAAAAATGATCTGAAACCTGGTTTAGCTTGAACGATCAGTTGGCTTTAGCTTGAAAATTTCAGGTTTAGCTTGAATTTTGCTGAGGTTTAGCTTGAATCACAAGCTTTAGTTTGAAAAGGTCAGGTTTAGCTTGAACATGTCATCAGGTTTAGCTTGAACATTCCATCAGGTTTAGCTTGAACATGTCATCAGGTTTAGCTTGAACATTTCATCAGGTTTAAGCTTGAACATTTCATCAGGTTTAGCTTGAACATTCCATCAGGTTTAGCTTGAAAGTGTTGTGTTTGAAAAACGTGTTGCCGAAACATGGATTCTGATTTCTTTAATATGACTAAAGAAACATTTGATAGACTAAATATATTAAAGAAAGAATTTGATTCATTTTCAGGTTATCCAGAAGAAGACACAAAGACTATCATTGAGAGATATAGACATCTTGTTCGTTCAATGTCCAAAATTGGTATAACCAAAAGACCAGAAGAATGGGTTGAAAAATTTGTCAGTGCTTTATCTCAAGAAGAATGGGAAAATTATATTTTGAACTTGAAGATTTCTGGAGAATTTTCCCAACTGACAATTTGTCCACTCATTGAAAAGATTGAAGAACATATGGTGATCAATGCTGAAAAGAAGAAAAGTCAAAGTGGAAAATCAATATTAAAGAATAGCAAGAGTAAAGGTGTCCGAGTGGGAGAGGAACAGATTGAAGAGATTTCAGTTATGAAGGATGAAAAGAAATCTGCTGATAAACAAATTCTTGTTTTGCAGGAAAATTGTGAGAGGTTGAAATCTGAAAATGACAAACTGTTAAGTAGTTTGAACAGTTTGACATTAGAAAACAAAAGTTTGAAAGAAAAGGAAAAAGAGTTTGAAAGCAAGAAGAAATCTTCAGAGGATGAAGATTTCTGGATAAAGCTTGAAAACAAGAAGTTGAAAGAAAATGCAAAAAATTTTGAAGATAAAATTGAGAGTTTTGAAAATGAAAAATTAAAACTTGAAAAAGAATTTCAAAGTCAAATAAAGATTCTTGAAGATGGGAGAAATGTTTTTAGTCAAAACAACATTGAAAAGCAAAAAATTATAAATTCTCATCTTCAGACGATTATTCGACTTGAAAAAGAAGCTGAATGTGCTCGAAAGACAATTAAGGTTCATCTTGAACGAATATCTCAGCTTGAAATTGAAGCTGAGAATTCAAGGAACAAAATAGATGAGCTTGAAAAGAAATTGAAAGGTTTTGAGACTTCTTCTGAGTTTCCCTGTCCAAAACCGATCAATTCTATTCCAATAAGTGACAATGTCACAAACTTTGACAATGTCAAAGTTGAAGATTGTGATGAGAAAACTGATGATGATGAGAAAAAGAAAACATTTTTGAAATTAAAAGAAATGTTTCAAGAAACCGTTCTACATTCTACTGAAAAAGGTGAATGCTCAACGCAAAAACCTGTAAAGAAGAATGTGGAACAAAAACAAAAGGATAAAAAATCGAAAAATGTTCAAAAAGAAAATAAAAGCTCAGTTCAATCATCCAATCAAGATCAAAAATCACAAAAATTGAAAAATGAAAACTCAAAAACTGTTGGCAATAAGTGGTGCAGGTTGGACCACAGTGCTCAAAAGCCAAATCCAGCAAACATGAGGAAGGAATATCACCAAGCCAAACAATGCTATGATTTGAGCATTTGGGCTGACAATGGTGATTGGTACGATAACAGAGTGTGTTACCGAAGTGGTTATCAAGGACACATTGCTGTTAACTGTCAAGGTTGGAGTTATGAGACGAGGAAATGCTTTAAGTGTCAAATTAGAGGTCACATTGCCAAAGATAGCCCAAGGAGATCAAATGAAAGATTGAGGGCTAAGTCTCAAAAATTGGCAAAGATTCCAGTCAATGTCAAGCCCAAAGAACAGAAGGTTCAAGAACCTAAAGTTCAAGAAACGAAAGTGAAACTTTCTCAGGGGCAGAAAGACAGACTGAGGAGGAAAAGGAAGAAGGCGAGAGACTATCTCGAGAAGATTTTGTCCTCAGGCTCATCTGTTAAAAATAAGAGTTCTGATGAATCGACTCCCTCGATGGCAAAGTCAAGCAAGACGAATTCATCGGATACAAATCTGAGGACGAAAGAAGAAAAGAATAAGAAGAAAATGGTCGGCGATGAATCTGACATGTTAAAGTCAGACAAGCCACCCTCAGGCGATGAATATGACATGTCGAAGTCAGACAAGCCATGTGCAGGCAATGATTCTGGTGTGGTAAAACCAGAAGAGCCAGTTGTTGAGGTAAAAATTGAGAATTCTGGTCTAACAATGGATGATGCAAACTTTCCACCATTGTTGAACAAGAATTCAAAAGCACCCAAGGACTGTCAGGCTTGGGTGAATCTGTTTAAATGAAAAACCTGACATGCCGGAGATCCCAAGTTTATATCGTGGACCAGGAATCGGCATCATTCTAGTGTTTAAAAGGTTTGTTTGAAAAAATTTTGAATGAGTTTAAATTTTACAAGTTAAGTGTGAATTGCCGGAGCTTCCAGGTTGGTAAGTGCGAAGCAGGAATCGGCATCTTGATTGGTAAAATGGTTTGTGTAGATGTTTTATTCCTACATAGACTTGAATGATTTGGATATTTTTACAAGTGGTAAGAGTTTGGATCTTACAAAGTAATTACTCAAGGTCATTAGTTTGAACTTGATGTAATTCTGATACAAGAGATTGAACTGACAAGATGATGAACCATATCCCCATACTTAACAAGTGGTAAATCTACAAGTGGTAAAACTAACAAAACTTATTTTCCGGAAAAATCATTTTGGTTAAAACAAACTTAAGTGTTTTGAAATCATAATGAGAAAATAGTTTTGTGAAAGGGGTAGTTCTGATTGTTTATGCCAAGTGGATGGCGATTTGAAGCAATTTGATATCGGTTGTCAAGTTTGTGTACAGTTCATGTTATATTTCAAGTGGGTCAAGAGTTTAGTAGTTTTCAAATTTCCTTAAATGTGTTTGCATTTTAGGGGGAGTAGAAATTTTTCAGAAAATCCAAAAACATTAGAAAATTTGAAAAAGACAAAAACATGATAAAATTCAAAAATGAGTTTTTGTGTCAAAGAAGAGGAAATGATAGTACATCAGTAGACAGTCACAGTATGCTAAAGAATTGTATTGTTTAAATAGTGTTAAACGGTCTCACTGATGATATGTCGATAGGTTTTTACACATTTAGTAAGCTTTTTCGGGATATAAACTTAAATTCAAACTTGCTTATTTGTGGGGAATACTACTTGGATATATAGGTAACCCCTGAAATCTCGTTTGAAAGGTCCCTCTTTCTGAGATACTAGGTCTTTATGCTCAGTGATATCTGGGGTATTATCCCGGGACTTCTGCTGAAAGAAATTTCTGACCTAGTTCCCGGAGAATATTTTCCGCATGCTTGAAATATAGCGCAGCCCTCAGCAAATTGATGAAACAATAAAATTGATAGTCATGCTTGAAATATAGCGCAGCCAGACTGCGATCCCAGCATATCGAAAGGGGGAGTCTGAAGACATCCGAGTAGAGATTGTTCGTGGAGAGTCTGTTGATGATGAAAAGAGAAGAGAGAAGATTTGAGGATTCTTACAACGTCAGACACTTCAAAGAGTTCGAGAGGACTGATAAAGACTGAAGATGCGAAGACTCGACACTTAAGACTCGTCAACATCTGAGGGGGAGTCTGTTGGTGCATTCATCTGTCGTCTTCGTCTTGTATCGAGTCTAGTGCGTAGAATGTTAGATTAGTGCACGTAGTTCAAGATATAGTGGTTTAGTTTGAATGAACAGGTTTAGCTTGAAAGAGAGTAGGTCAGTTTCAAGCTAAAGCAACCAAGGAGGTTTAGCTTGAACTGAATCTTGTCACTTTCAAGCTAAACGATAGGGCCTATATATAGTTCTTCAAGCTAGCTCATTTGCAACTTTTGTGCTTTTGGATACCGAAGTGCTGCCGGTTTATCCAGTGATTGTACAAGCTGTAATATCAATCAGAAACGTGTTTAAAGTGAATTGCTAGCTGTTTCAAAGTCAGTTTCTTTGTTTCCGCCACTGAAACTGATAAAAATTTCTGAACGACTCGTTCGGGTCACAAAACGATCCTACAGGTCACTAACGTGGTGTTTGGAGATGGTAGGTGTCCGGTTTATGGGGTAGGGTGTGAATTTCTGACACGACACGAACCTAGCATGAAATTCGCGGGTTTAGGTTTAGTCTAAAAGGGTTCGGGTCAACCCGGTAGGGTTGGCGGGTTGACCCGTTTAACCCATTTATATTATATTATATTTCTTTACAATGTGTTATTATTAGAACCTATACCACAATGTATGACACAATGAAGATAAGTTTTCTATACATTGTGTTTAGGTTTCCGGTCATTTTGTTTTTCAACTGGGTTTTAGTCATTACTTTTTTACTAGGGTTTTTTTTTACACATTGTGTTATTATCTGAACTTATAACGCAATGTTATTTTGGTAACTTTCCATTGTGTATTTATTATCAGAACCAATAACACAATGAAGATGGTGTTATATTTGAGTTTTCTATACATTATGTTATCGTTTTAATTATTGTGTTTTTCAACTGGATGGGTTTTCTATACATTGTGTTGCAGGTTCTGGCCATTGTGTTTCATCTGTTATTCATTGTGTTTTAGTTTGTTTGTCCATTATGTTTTTGTTATGTTGTCCATTATGTTTAATCTACTATCAATTTGTATTTTTGTCTGTTGTTCATTGTGTTTTTAGTCTGTTATCCATTATGTTTTTTATCTGATATTAGTTGTGTTTTTAGTGTACTTTCCATTGTGTTTTTAGTTTAATACTCATTGTGTTTATATTATGTCCATTGTGTTTTACACGATTGGGTTTTTAATTTATTTATCTTTCAACGTCAAAGAATGAAATTTTCAGTTTATTTTGCTTCAGTAGTTCATTGTTTTATTTTGTAGATTTTATTCGTATATTGTGAAACTAGGTGGAGTTTGGCTACAAAGTCCATTTTCCTAAAAAGTGTATAAAGTCAGAAAACACCACAATGTCAGCCATAAAACTCACCTAAAACTCACAAATAACAAAGTGAATATTACTAAAACAACGTATTCAAACCTTAACAATTCATAAAAACTTCAAACACATCATCGTAGTAGAACTATGAATATAAAACACAACATGATAATCAACGTAAAATACACTAATGTTAGTCATTCGATAATCAAAGCCTTATCATCCAAAACATAAAACAAAACCCACATATATGGTGTTTTAGTAATCTTCACTCTGTTTTTTGTGAGTTTTGAGTATGTTTTCTGGTTGACATTACGTTGTTTTATAACTTTTTACACTTTGTAGGAAAATAGACTTTATAGCCAACTCACACTCTTGTGAAACTATCAAATAATTTTAGATTTTAGAATATACCATTAAATAAGAAACAAAATTGAGTAATATTGTACAAACTGCAGCGCGGGTGTAACCGTTGTATTTCTTTTTGTAAACCTTAACGATATTATTAATTATCTTTTTATAATATTCATAAACTTTTATATAATACATATACATACATACATATATATAATGGTTAATAAACAACACTTGAGGAGTGAACCACGAGTATTTTAAATGTTAATTGATATATTATGTTAAAAATGATTAGATTAAAACATATACATCTAAATACGTGTGTTCATAATAACAAATGGTTGTTTATATTTCGTGTTACGTGTAACCAATTTTGTGTCTACGATAAGACATTATTGGTGATAACTGCTACATTAATTAAGTTACACATAGTGGCTTCTTACTACGGATGAACAAATGGTACCGGGTACCGGTTCGAAATTGGTACTGATATTGAATTTCTTGAGCCGCTCGATTTTCGGTGCCGACATTTTGTGTTTTTGGTACCGGTTCGGTACTGATTTTTACCTTCAATTACTGGTCTGTACCAGGTACTTTCGGTACCGGCACCCATACCCATTTTTTGGGATATTTGGTACCGGTATTTTCAGTACTGGTTGGTGACGAGCTCATCCCTACTTCTCACCCTCTCATTTTTTTTAGACTTTGTAAAATATTTTAACCACACTAAACATATTATATATTTGATTGTTGTATATTAATTGTTAACAATAACAAAGTAATGTATATTTGATCTTAGAATAATACATAGTAATTTATTGATATATCAAATACAAAACACATAAAACAATGCTATGTAAACCATGACATAACAACATAAATATTTTTGGTCCATTACAATTAGATGGACGTGTATGAACTCCACAAAAATGATTATTATGTTTTTTATATATTATTAGGAATATAACTTATGACATAACTTTAATTTATTGCTAGCAATTCATATAAAGTTATAACGGTCGTTTATGTAATACATTAAACTTATAATGAAATACATATGTTCAACATTATCATAGACATATAACGGTCATTTATGTAATACATTAAACTTGAGTCAACATGTATGACAATTAAAGCAGTACCATATATATTTCTATTGCCTTTGTTGTATGCGTTTGTAATTGAAATATGTCCATTAAGCTATTTCGTTATTTTTTGTTTTTTCCTTTAAATTTTTCGAGTTGTACATAACAAAGCAAAGATGTTATCTTACACCTACTAAATAACAAAATTTGAGTTAACATGTACGGGAGTTAACCAACTTCTGCGCCTAATAATCCCAGTTGGATTAGATGGTACGGGGATCATTAATGTAGACACAGTTTAATATTGATCTTGGCTGTCAATTTTGGCGGTTATTAGTAAGGATAAATCCTGGCCAAAATTGAAATATGGCAATTTGGTGGTTATCCCAGAAACTTTTTTGCAGCATACAATGTATTGGTGGTTTATTATTCAGGTTAAACTGTTTTTTGTAGCTTTCGACGATGTTCTCCAATAAAACCTATAAAGTCAACTGCTGTGTTAATGGTAAATATAACCCTTCTCTTATGATAAATAAATAACCTCCCCCACTAACTCCAATTTTCTTCAACTTCTCTCGTGATAAATAAATAACTTTCCCCACCCCCACTAACTCCAATTTTCTTCAAAAGGTAGCTCGAGTGGTTATTAAGTACATGGGGGTATTTAGGTAAATATATACAGTAATTGCATGATATTTTTTACAAGGAAATGTGTTTTAACAAAGGCATTTGTTTTTTGTATAACATTGTGTTATTGCCATTATGTTTTTTGTTTTATATATAATATTGTTCTCTACTATAGCATTGTGTTTTTGTATAAACATTGCGTTTTTTTAAAAGACATTGTGTTGTTGTGGATAGGGCTGTTCAAAAAGCTCGCGGCTCGGAGCTCGCTCGGATTTAGCTCGGAAAAAGCTCGCTCGATTTGGCTCGGTTTAAAAGTGAGCCGAGCCGACTCGGCTCGGTTAGAAAGTGAGCCTAGCTCGGCTCGGCTCGTAACGAGCCGAGCTGGCTCGGTTCGGCTCGCTTTGTAGTTCGGCTCGGTTTAGCTCGAATTATTTTACTTATAATAAGTTTTAATTTTATATACATTATAATATATTACAAAAAAACTTATTATTATTTACATGTATATAGGTTTGTAATTTGATATTTATGGCATATTTGAAGATTGATTACCATACTAATGAACTAATATTGTATTTTATTGAAATTAAAACTTATTTTGCGTTGTTAAACTTGATTTTGGTTTGAATTGTATTAGGTTGAACTTATTTTGAATATATTCTTTTAAATTATTGAATAATATTTTAGGCTATTAAATTTTAAGAGGTATATATTAGTTTTTTTTTTTATAAAATCGAGCCAAACCAAGCCGAGCCGAGCTAGCTCGGTTTAAAACCAAGCCGAGCCCGAGCTTAGATTTTCAGCTCGGTTTCAAATCTGAGCCGAGCCGAGCCAGCTCGGTTTATAATCAAGCCGAGCCCGAGCTTGGCCTGGCTCGGCTCGGCTCGGCTCATGAACAGCCCTAGTTGTGGAAAATTGTGTGTGCAAGGAATGACTTCCTTTGATATCAACGCTTAATTTTGTTTCTATGCTTTGAACCTTGCATTTATTTTACAAATTTCTATTGTCTTTTTTGTATGTATTTGTAATTGAAATATGTTCATTGTATATATGAAGCTATTTCGTTATTTTTTGTTTTTTCCTTTAAAAAAATTTCGGGTTGTACATAAAAGATGTTATCTTGCGCCTACTAAATAACAAAATTTGACTCAACATGTACGAGAATTAACCAACTTTTGTGTCTACTAATCCCAGTTGGATTAGAAGTTGTTTGAATTTTTTTATTTTCAGAAACCCGTCCCAATGGACTGATATTATTGGCAGTTATTTTGTGAGGATAAATCATTGCCATATTAACATGGTGGTTATAGCCAAAATTTGGAAGTTTTTTTTCTATGGAAGTTTCAGGATTAGTGGAGCAGTTGTCAAAGGAGCGTCTTCTCTCACCCACGTCCCCTGGATTAAGGCTGAGGAGTGTCTTCTCTTCCTATATAAGATGTAACATCTCAATTCAATTGCATTTTTTTATTCTTTTTTATGCAATCGAACTCCGGCGTTTCCGCTTCCATATGTTTCTCGCTACAACCACCGTCTCAGCCAACGAACATGTATAAAACTAGAAAAAACGAATACGATACCGATAACAAAGTTGTTTAGTAGGTATTTGTTCGGTTTGTGACGATAAAAACATCCACTATAAGAAAACTTTTATCGAATCGTAAATAATAATAAGCGCATCATGACGATATATTCAAAATTAAAATAGTACATTATATTAATAAAAAATGAAAAGGGTAATCCACGCCATTTTTATAAAATAAAATAAAACTAAACAGACGTTGTTCGGACAATATCGATAATGTTAAAAAAAAGAAAATTGTTAAAAGTTAAAAAAACAAAATATAAATAAGGTTAAATATAAATTTAGTAATAAACTATCGGCAAATTGGAAAATAATAATTCCATCTTTCTGAAATTGACCGATAATAATCTCAAGTCAGTTATTAGCCAATAATAATCTGACCTCGTCCAATTTTTTTTGTAAAATAGACCGCCGTTAAAATAAGCTTAACGGAGTTAAGTTTTTTTTTTTCCGAATTACAAACCAATGTTTTAGAGCTTTTTATCAGAATGAGGATACGAGTCGATTGATATAAAACTTACCTCGAAATTCTGTTCGAATGGCTTGAATTTTGTTAATTGGAAGTTAAACATCCGAATTGAAGCACCGTTTTCGTGGGTTGAGGGAGTATTTTGAGGTAAGTTTTATATCAATCGACTCGTATCCTCGTTCTGATCAAAAGCCCTAAAACATCGGTTTGTAATTCAGAAAAAAACTTAACTCCGTTAAGCTATTTTTACGGCGGACTATTTTACAAAAAAAAATTGGACGAGGTCGGATTATTATTGGCTAATAACTGACTTGGGATTATTATCGGACAATTTCAGAAAGATTGGATTATTATTTTCCAATTTGCCTAAACTATCATAATATTGGCAAAAAGAATCGTTGTGCGATTGATCTTGGCCGTACAAATTAGATGGTTAATTGTGAGGTTTAATCCTGACCAAAATAAACTGGTGGTTATGGCCATAATTTGAAGGTTTTTTAGGTGTAGCACTTTCACGAGGTGAAGTTTTATCGCTACATTGTGTTAATGCCATTGTGTTTTTATTAGATAACGAGGTTTTGTAGTTGTTTATGTTTTATATATGTAACATTGTCCTATACTATAGCATTGTGTTTTTGTATAAACATTTTGTTTTTTATATGACATGATATACTTTTTATTTGTATTTTTTTACAACATACAATGTTGTCGACTTTTAGTTTCTTATGTATATTTCACTCCATTATAATTTTCATTAGGATATGTATTAGCGATTTATTATTCGAGTTAAACCGTTTTTGTAGTTGTCAACCATGTTCTCCTACAAAACTGATAACATCAATTGTTGTATTAATTAATGGTTAATAAAACTTTTCTTTTTTGATAAATAAATAACCTGTCTCAACCCCCACTAACTCCCATTTTTTCAGAAGGTAGTTAACTTGAGCGGTTATTATTTACGTAGGGTATTTAGGAAAATATTTACGCTAATTACACGATATTGTGTTTTTTTACAATGAATTGTGTTTTTACGAAGGCATTTGTTTTTTTATAACACTATGTTCTTTAATAACATTACGTTTTTTTGTGTAACATTGTGTTATTTTCATTGTGTTTTTGTATGACACAGTTTTTTTGTAGTTATTTGTATTTTTTATATAACATTGTGCTCTACAATTGCATTGTGTTTTGTACAAACATTGTGTTTTTTAAGAGACATTGTGTTATTTAAGAGACATTGTGTTATTATATAACATGATATATTTTTTATTTGTTTTTGTTTACAACATACAATGTATTAACGGATTATTATTCACATTAAACTGTATTTTGTAGTTGTCGACTATGTTATCCAATAAAAAAATACTAAAACTCTTATTTCACGATTAGTTAATAGTTGTTCCACCCCCCCTCCTTAACTTCAGTTTTCTTCAGAATGTATGTTTCGTTCATAATTTTTTTCATTTCGAAAACAATGTGGTAAACAAAAGTATTTTCATGAGTTATACAACTTAATTATGAAATGAAGTTGTAAAATTTAGTGCACCATTAAACATATTATATATTTGATTGTAATTGATAGTTAGATTGTATATGAAATGCATTTTCATGAGTTATACTACTACACCTACTAATCCCAATTGTATATGAAATAATTGTGATCTTAAATATACACAGTTTGATTGTCATTTATAGTTTTTTTTTATTATTTTTACTAATTTCATAGACATGTAATATGGATATATCTTCTTTATATTAATTTTATGGTGTTAGTAACTCCTATTAATCAACTTACAAATATTTAATTAAACATATTAAATTGCGCGAATTAAATATGAGAATTTAAGTTAGTATGTATGACAATTTAGGAAGTGTTATACTTATTAATCACAGTTTGCATAAAAAGTCATCGTGATATTAAATATACAGTGAGTTTGGATGGTGTTAATCTTAATTACCCGACCCAGCGGACGGGTAAACTACTAGGATTCCCAGATACAATTAGTGTGGAAGCTATTGGTTAGTTGGTTAGTATATGAGATGAACTTCATATGTTGGTTAGTATTGGAATGTTTAGCGTAGATGTTCAATTGTGGAGACTGCAAAATGAAACTTGGTCGAAAGTGCTTTCTTTTATACCTGATGTGTGCATGCCATTGATGATTGTGTCATCTGTGCACTATATTGATGGAAATAGCAAGTTAATTATAGTACAAGAGTGGGGTGAGGTTGTTGAGATAAACGTAAGGACAAAGAAGATGCATGGTTTTCCCCCTATCATCTTTACGCAAGGCATCAATGGTGCAATCTATTCTAAAATTATAGTTTCACCACATGTTTAGTTATGGTATTTTAGTTAGTTGTTTTATTGTATTAAGTGAGTAAAGTTATAGTACTTACTTTTTGTTTTCACATGTACAATAATTAAACCACCGCTATATCTACTAATCCCAGTTGGATAAGAAGTCATCATGATCTTAAATGCACAAATAGTTTAGATGTTCTCAATCTTAGGAACCCGTCCCAGCGGACGGGTATACTGTTAGGCGGTTATTTGTGAGATTAAATCTCAGCCGTAACCAAAATTATAACGAAAAATATTACAAACAAAGAAAAACATGCATAACACATATTTATGAATTGAAGCAATTATCGCCTTAAAAACAGTTCAGGTTAACACTTTGACCTGGTCAGCCTAATAAATAGGAGATAACATTCCACGATCTAACAAAAAAATTTATAAAACTAATTTACAAACTGCTAATTAGTTAGTTCCGCCCATGATTTTTGCCCATATTCTCCACCTAAAACAGTTCCCACAAAAAGGAAGTAATTTGAAAAAAAAAAAACAAACGCAGTTCCGTGGGTAGTGGGTTGGTTACTAGCAGTTTCTTTATATTCCTATATGTTTGCCAGCAGTCTCCTTATATTCCTATATGAAGGGGAGCAGGGACATACTGTTTGTCTGTTCAACACCTCCAATATCTCAACAACAACCTCGTATGGATCAAGCACAATATCACTTGTGATTGAAGATGGCAAACGTTTCATAAAGGTAAAGTTAAAGTTCATGTGGCCTAATTTCTACTTTTTGATTTAATTGTCATATTATATGTTTTATAGGAAGATTGCAATTTACAGATAACTTAACTGGAGAAGAGCAAAAGCTTATGAAAACAAAAGATCAACCAACAACAATAAATTTCTTTATCCATTTCTCTTTACCAAGTTGACACTTTCAGCTTTATAAATGTAATCAACAATAATTTTTCTTTTTTTTTCCTCATGAAAGATGGATCAGAATCAGTATAAGTGGATTTGTCATTATGCTCCAATGTATTGGTAGAACATTGCAAGAACCTACATAAACCAAAAAGAAAAAAATAATGACATTAACAAAGGAACATTAACCAAAAAGAAAAAAAATAATGACATTAACAAAGGAACATTTTGTTGATTAATATGGACCATATTATAACTATGAAGTTTTTGTGAACCTTAACAAAAGTAGGTACGCGTTCCACAAAAAATTTTAATAAGTTGTAAGCCCATTGAATTTAATGTATATCTTGTATAAATTTCAGAATAGCAACACAAAAGGTAACAACAATCAAGGTATACATAGTATAGGGAGTCGTTAGAGAATGCGACCAAACATGTGAAATGAACGGGATATCTGCGTGGCCCACGGCCCCAAGCAGAATCGAGAGGTTAACCATGTTTAAGAAATATACCAATCATTGAAAGTAATACCAAAAGGCGTACAACATTTGTTACCGGTTTCGTAACCATGTTTTTTTGCCTACAATAATACAGATCAAAACCTATTAACTTTGAGAAATAAACAAAAAAATAGATCTTTTTAAACTTTTACAAACCTAATCTTTATATACTTTAAATAAACCCTGATATATAACAATAATGTATAACAAAACACCAAATCATCACAAAAACAAGGGTATATAACAAGAATAAGCATATTTAAGGTAATAATCTCAAAGAAGTCGTACAATCCTTAACCGGTTACGGATCACATATAGGAACAAAGACAACCAAGATATACATCATGTAGATGCTAATCCATAGTAATAACCCAGCTTTCATATGATATTTTAAATGGTAATTTAGGTTAGGATTCCGAATTAGAGAGCAATCTTAGAGAGGTAAATGTAGGATTGAGAGTTGTAGATGTGAACATTGGTGTGAGAGAGCTTAGGTTAGATATTGGGTAAAGTTTATGATATACTGACCCCATGAGTACGGGTCAAACTATTTGTTTTCAAAAACTTGCGGATCCACCGGTTAATCCAAGTTAATTATTTCATATTATTAGAATAAAACATAAAAAGAGAAGAATAAAAACATTAATATGGATCAATCCGGGAGTATGACAAGAAAAAAAACTATAAAGTATGAAGTTAACCCTTACATTATTAATCCTTGAGTATGAAAAGGAAAAAAAAAACTATAAAGTATCAAGTTAACCCTTACATTATTAAAAGGAAACGTTAGGGTTTACGATTGAATTTGAATCAATACTAAATAGGGATGGCATGATGATTGATAATAACATTAATCGTTTTCATTTTACAAGGTTGGAGACTTGAATAATATTCTTCTAACTTCAGTGGTTTCTCATGATCTTGCAATGTGAATAAAAAGCAGATGGTTTCGTTCAGAGAAAAAAAACAAGGAAGGTGTGTGTTATAGGCATGAGAGCTGAAGGATAGGATTCAGGTGTTTTATTGAGATCGTTTTATGGAGATCGATGGCCTTGGGGAAATGAAAAGTTAAGCTGGAGTCGTTGGTTTATCAAGTAAGAAATATTGATTATTGTGCACCTCACCCATATCCAATTGGATTATTTATATGTGTTTTATTCTAATTTTATTTGCTTAATATTAAATTATGATGCATAGGAAACGTAAATAGTTGGTGGAGCTGATACATGCATTTGGTTAATTGGTTTAAATTTAATTATTATGGAGGGGAGACAATCAAGTATTCTTGGTTAACTGGTTTAAATTTAATTACTATGCAGGGGAGGCGATCAAGTATACTGTGAACGAGGTGGTAGCGACAAGTAGGGGAGGTGAGTTGGGTTAGCGTGCGGTAACACCGCCGTTGTCACCTATTTACCGCAAGGTGAGTGATGAAATTGGTAAGTTACCGCATTGGGGGAGTGAGTGTTTTGACACTTTGGACAATATAACGACTATAATGCTTGAGTGGACTCCACCCCTTGTGATTAAAGGGCAATAGGGGAGTTATGTAAGAAATCATTGGGTGGGTGGAGAGTTTACCTCTCCCCAAGAGGTGACCACCCCTTACACCCTAAGAATATAAACAATTAGAATTTAGTTTTATGATTTGAATGATTATTTAAATTTTATTATTGAAGTTTTAATTTATGTATTCTTAGGTAGTCGGTATGGGGCGCCACCCACTGCCACCTTAGCCGTTATTATACAATAGCGCCCCCCCTCTAACCGTCCCGTGAGCGTTATTGGGTGTTAGCAACACCTATATTAATCAACTTACAAATAGTTACTTAAAATATTAAGTAGTGCGAATTAAATATGAGAATTTAAGTTAGTATGTATGACAATCAAGAACTGTTGTACTTACTAATCGCAGTTGATAAGAAGTTATCGTGACATTAAAATATACGGTGAGTTTGTGGTTTAACGACTTCCTTGAAACTTGCAAGTCCTAAGCCGATTTAGTTATTATTTTCTATGTTTTACTTTTTCGGTCTAATTTTTGCTATTTAACATGCCGTAACGTGCTCATGTGAATCATCATTTTTATGTTTACTTTTTGTTCGGCTTAACGATCTTGAGATCTTTCAATATTGTTTAACCATTATTGACTTTGTATTTTTGAAGACGATGTGTTTTCAACATTGTGTTTTTGAAGACATCTGTATTTAATACACCTCCAGTCTTGATGGTTATTTTTGAGTTAAATAGAAGCTATAACGTACATAATTTTAATTCATTGTGTTAAAACAATCATCAGTCAATATTTATATAATTTAATTAGACATAATTAAATACGTACAACATTGTGTTTTTTTAAGACATTGAGTTTTTAAATACCTTCAATCTTGACGATTATTACTGAGTTGAAGCAGTTTGCCAATTGCCCGTTTTCCCGCTAAATTTTTCACAGGTTTAGACCCATTATTATTTTGCAGTTACATAAAAATCTCTCCACTATCTCCTCTAAAGAGTTTAGATTGTCACTTTGACCTGGTCAACCTAATAATTAGGAATATAATTCTAATAAATAGGAGATAAAATTCTGCAATCTAACACACAACACAGTTATAAAATTAATTTCAAAACTACGAATTAGTTAGTTCTCCCCCATGAGTTCTGCCCACATTCTTCACTTAAGACAATTCCTAGAAAAAAAAAACGAAAATTTAATTGGTAAGTTTGGCAATTTGAAAGAAAAAAAAGACAAATGTAGTTTTGTAGGTAGCGGGTTGGTTACCAACAATTTCTTTATGTTGCTATATAAAGTGGGAGCATGGTCATATTTTGTGTGTGATCAACATCTCCAATTGTTCAGCATCAATGGTATGGATCAAACACACTCAGTTTCGAATGACCTATGCCTACTAATTCCAGTTGGATAAGACGTTATCAGGGTATTCAATGTATACATATTTGGAATGCTATGAATTTTAGGAAGCTGTCCCAGCGGATGGGTACACCTCTTTTTATGGTGATGGCAACTCCTACATTAATCAACTTCTTATCCAATTGCTACAAGTTGTGAAATGTTGTGTAAACTTTATTGCTCTGTTAAATATATTATATTTGATTGTCATTGATAGTTTTTTTTTTTTTTTACTAATTTCATAGACATGTAATATGGATATATCTCTTTTATCTTAATTTTAGTGTGTTAGCAACTCCTATCTTAATCAACTTAAAATTAAGTAATTAAAGATATTAAATTCTGCGAATTAGATATGAGAATTTAAGTTAGTATGTATGACAATTCAAGAACTGTTATACTTACTAATCAAAGTTGGATAAGAACTAATAGTGATATTTAATTATACGGTGAGTTTGGATGGTGTTAATCATAAGTACCCGGCCCGCGGACGGGTAAACTACTAGTTTACATTGCCACACAATGAAAGAATCTAACATTCTTTTGGAATTCACAAGTCATCCACGGGAATGAAAGGGCGTGTTTTTTTTCTTTTTAAATGTTTGAATAACAATAAAAAATTGACTTCTAAAACTCCTAACATTACTGCAATCGATCTTGATCTCCAACTCCATCATTTTCTTTGTCTTGAAATAGAAAGCTGAGCAGATGATGGTTGAGACTTAAAACATTATATCTAGCTAAAAAGAAAGTACTTTAGCACATAAAATTTTCCGGTACTTAATATTCCGTTTATTGAAATTAATATTACACCTTGACATATAATAGATTTTTTTTGAATCATATCTAATGTACATTTTGGTGGCAAAGAATAGAGAATTTTGCTTGATGAAAGGGGCTTTCAAACCTATTCTCATAGTCGAAAAGTGAGCCCAGGCCTCTGAAGTCTATGACTGTACAACATCCCCAAAGCAAGAGATATATAACATGTTAAAGCACTAACATGTTGCTAATTTATGTTGTATAAATAATAATATTGTAAAAACATTAATTGTTATAAATATTAAACACTATAAAGGAGCAACTTAATTATGCATATATGTGTTGTAATGTTGGCTTTGGGAGTCTTTAAAAAAATGGAAAATTTTCTTTTTAACCATAAAGTTTTTATGTTTGACAATTTAAGTTTAAACTTCTAATCTTTGTTTCCTTTTTAACCCTAAAGTTTTAATTTTTGACAATTTACCATAAAGTTTTATTCTTTGACGATTTAAGTTTAAAATTTTTAATCTTTGTTTCTTTTTTAACCTTAAAGTTTTAATCTTTGACAATTTAAGTTTCAAGTTTTAATCTTTGGTAATTTAACCCCTTTGATTAATTTGATTTTTTTATTTCTAATTCAAAAGTTTCCATCTTTTGCGATTTAACCACTTTGATTTTTTTTACTTATGTGTTGTAATATTGGCTTTGGGGGTTTTTCAAAGACAAATGGTTATGCATATGGTTGTGGTAACCTTGGCTTTGGGGATTTTTCAAAAAAAAAAAAAAATTGATTTTTTTACTTTTCACCAAAAAGTATTTCATAAATTACTTTTAACCCAAAACTATTTGTTTTTTACTTTTAACACAAACTTTTTATCTTTTGCAATCTATTCTCACAACTTTTTTTACTTTCAACTTTGGTCCTTTATAGTTTTCATTTTCCGCAAATTTTTCGTTTTATGCTTCGTTCTAAATTTTGTGACTTAAAACATCGCAACGTGCGTCTTTGGTTTAGCGTTTTTACATTTCGTTCTAAATTTTGCAAGTTAACACGACGCAATGTGCGTGTGTGGGTGAACGTTTTTAAATCATCTATTGTTTTCCCGTTTGACAGGTTCAACATAACGTGTGCGTCCTAAATCGACTTAGTTATAACTAAAGAATCACCGCCGCATTGCGGCGGGTCGTAATTCTAGTTATAGAACAATTTTGCACCACACAATTTCCCTAAACATAAAAAAACGCAATTTTTTTTGGGAAAATTCAGAACTTTTTCTATAAGTTTTTTTTAGAGATTTATACATATGTGTATATTGTTAATCTTTTAACAAACGTGTATATTGTCAATCTTTTAACTGTAGATATATGTGTATACATGTTTAAAATTGAAAAATAAATGCCGTACATCTATGATTGAGGTGAATGATTTAGTTTCAGGTTTGGGGTTTAGTATTAATATTTAGGGTCTAGCATTAGGGGCTAGTTTTAGTGTTTAGTATTAGTATTTAGGGTTTAGCTTTATGGTTTAGTTTTAGTGTTTAGTATTAGTATTTAGGGTCTAGTTTTAGTGTTTAGTTTTAGTATTTAGGGTTTAGCTTTAGGGTTTGGTTTTAGTGTTTAGCATTAGTTTTAGTGTTTAGCTTTAGGGATTAGTATTTAGGGTTTAGCTTTATGGTTTAGCATTAGGGTTTAGGGTTTAGTTTTAAGGGTTTGTCATAGGGTTTAGCTTTTGTGTTTAGGGTTTATTTTTGGTTATTCTTCTATGAGCGGGTCCTAATGCCGCTGGAATAAGCTCAATCCGCATTCGTTTGATCCGGTTTCCTACACTTCTTAGGTTAAGGATATATATTTTTCATAATATACACATATGTTTGGTCCAGAATGCTTTTCAAGTTTCTCAAATATGGTGTTCTTCTCTTAGGATCCCTACCCTATATGTGTATGTATATATATATGGGCAAAAGATCAAATATAAATACCTTTAACGTACAAAATGTACGAATTGAAGGTTTTGCTGAAAAATGCGGTGACATTTTCGTAATTATTTACTCGTGGAGTAATTATCAAAATTACCCTAAAAATGATCTTGTAGGGTAATTTTGATATTGTATGCTAATTTTGTAAAATGATCTTGTAAGGTAATTTTGATCTTTTTAGGGTAATTTTGTAGAGTATCATAATTACTCTACAAATGATCTTATAAGGTAATTTTGATCTTGTGGGGTAGTTTTGTAGAGTATCATAATTACTCTACAAATGTTCTTGTAGTGTAATTTTGAATTGTATGATGTTTGATAAATTAATAGAGTAATTTTGATACACTTGTAAAGTAGTTTTGATAATTACCTACAAGAACATTTTACAAAATTACCCTACAAGATCATTTGTAGGGTAATTTTGATAATTACTTGTAGGGTAATCTTGATAATTACTCTACGAGTAAATATTTACAAAAACGTCATCGCATTTTTTTTTACTTTTTCATGCTTTTCGTACGTTTTGTACGATAAAGCTATTTGTACGGGAACTTTACCCTATATATGTGTGTGTGTGTGTGTGTGTGTATGTATATATATATGTCCCTCAAACACTTTGTACAAAATTTATCGTGTTATTAAATAAAGAGTTAAATGCCATTTTAGTCTCTGTGGTTTGGGCCATTTTACCAGTTTAGTCCAAAGGTTTGAAACGTTGCCATTTTAGTCCAAATGGTTTCAAACGTTGCCATTTTAGTCCACTGGGTTAACTTAATCCCTTTATTCTGTTAACTAGAAGGGCATTTCGGTCATTTTATATGTAATTCTGTTAACTAGAAGGGAAATTCGACCATATAAAATAATCGATTTACCCTTCTAGCTAACAGAAAAAATGGATGAAGTTAAGCCAGTGGACTAAAATGGCAACGCTTGAAACTATTTGGACTAAAATGGCAATGTTTCAAACATTTAAACTAAACTGGCAAAATGACTCAAACAAAGAAACTAAATTGGCATTTAACTCTTAAATAAACTAGTTGATTTTCCGTCCGCGCGTTGCGACGGGGACCCAATGACTGCAAAACACGTGTTAGTGACGGTAAGCAGATACTGAATATCAAAACATAAATAAAAATGTCGTGAAAAGGATAGTCACTCCGTCCTAAAAAAACCGATATTAGATAACCTAATATATAATAATAGGACCCACACGTCCTACACGTTAGAAATTCGGTTGTTTTCAGTTCAGTTATTACGGTGCTAACACGTTAAAATATAGATGAGCTTGGTACCGGTAACGGTACTAAAAGTACCGATCGGGAAAATCATCGAAATTAGGTATCGGCACCGAAAATGCTTGGTACAATACGGTATAGTATTTGAAGGTAAAAATCAATAAGTACAGGTATGGTGCTAGACCGGTGTCGAACCGAAAGTAACAATTCTGAAAACGCCAAAAGGTGGGTACCAAATTGGTACCGAAAATGATTTGGTATAGTAAATTTGGTACCGATACGATACCGGTTTGATTACAGGATTTGATACGATTTGCTCATCAATAATCTAAATATCCAAGTTAATTTTACATGCTACAATTCATTTATTACAGAAAAAGACAAAAAAATAAAGCAAAATATGTTGTGTATATAAAATCTCATTCAAACGAAACACAGTTTACTTACTGTGTGTATGAAAAGTAATATAAATGGTGCAACTACTTGCATTGCTATGTTGCTACAGGATTTGATGAGCTCGGTACCAACCGGTACGAAAAATACCGTTACCGAAATCCCCAAAAGTGGGTACCGTTACCGAATATACCTGGTACGGTACGACTCGGTAGCGGTACTGGTACGACACCGACATTTGAGGATAAAAACCGATGAATACTGGTGTCCAACCGGTACCGAAAATACACCCAGTTTGATAAACCCTGATGTTACTATTCATTAAATTTAATTTTACTATTCATTCAGTTCCTTTTTTAATATATCTATACTATATTATAATACATGAGGGAAGGATTCCCAAAAGTTAAGAAATTCTTCCCCCATTATTTATAAATAAACCCCTAGAATGAGGGTAAAGTGGTCTTTTAAACCATAATTATTTTTTAGTCCCTCAATCTATTACATTTAAATCCTTGACATTTAACATAATTATGGGTAATTAGTTACACTTCCCCCCCTCTTTAATTCTTTAATGTATTCCTACGATATCTTACAACCCGTAATGTTTTAAAAAAATCCGAAGGTACCATGACGATCGACACATTTTTTTAAACGTTTCGATAGTTGTCTTTTTTAGTTTCGCCGTGCGTTCATAAAGTACAAATAGCCAATGCGTAAATGTACAATTGATTAAAGCCAACATTTGTTTTTTACCCAAGCCAGCTTTGACCATTACCTAGCTACCGTGCATTAACATTTGTTTTTTACCCAAGTTTTTTGTT
This sequence comes from Helianthus tuberosus, assembly GCA_030545235.1. Classification (NCBI taxonomy): domain Eukaryota; kingdom Viridiplantae; phylum Streptophyta; class Magnoliopsida; order Asterales; family Asteraceae; genus Helianthus; species Helianthus tuberosus. The sequence continues at coordinate 52,378,865 of CM060445.1, read as the reverse complement.
TTGAACGACATTAATAAACTAAAATATTCCATAATTTTACTTGTACAGAGTCAGTTTGTTGTGACATGTTTAATATAGTATAGATAAAACTCACAACAAACTTCCTATTAAACATGCCACAACAAACTAAACAGGATATGTGCATCTTATTTTAAAAACTTAAAACTCACAACAAACTTCCTAAATAAGTGGATGACCAATCTAAAACTAAACCCTAATGGACTACTATAAATACATAGCAAACACTCACAATTCTACATTTCTATTGCTAAACAGATTTAAAAGATGGAGCCAGTTCTGAATTCACTTGATGCGAAAAAACAAGCATGCGATATTGAAAAATCTAAGGTCGGTTCTATGATAAGTTTTGTTATATCGCAATAATGAATTGTTTTCTTTTATTTACTTTTATGTGAATACAAACTTATTTGATTTTTCAGATTCAACACACCAATTTAAACACCCCAGTTGTCGAACAAGCTTTTGTTAGTTTTTAAGTAATATTTTCGCTTATAATCTTTCATATTAACAAGTTTGTTATGTTATTATTTGGTGTTTTATTGTAGGATGATGGTGATAATAATGTTGAAATTATTTCTTATGGTGCAATGTTCAGTCCATAAAAGTCTAATCTTCAACGTCAATTTAGTAAAGAGGTAATTTTAAAATTTATTTAATCTTTTTTAAATTTTTTTATTCAATATTTGTTTTTTATAAAATTTATTTAATCATTTTTTAACTTTTTTATTAAATTTTTGTTTTTTTAAGGATCGGAAGTACGAGAATCAAAAGAAAAGATCTAAGAGACTCTCTGAATGGAAATGGGTCGAGGTTATAAACTTAGATGATTCTGAGGACGATGAGAAAGAAGATGAATTAGATGATACTGCTGATTCGAGCACAAACAAGAAAAACGGATAAAAAAAGAAGAGAAATTAGATGAAATATATCAAGTGTTTTTATGTTTTTTTTCATTTTCAGTTGTTTTTGTTTGATCTAGACTATCCGATGAATAATAAAGTTTATTTTATATTTGAAGTTTATGTTTTGTGTTATTTTATTGCACTTATAATTTACATCTCGATTGAACTAATATACTTTTGTCATTTGTTTAGTATTTTTTATTAACAAACGAATCTTTACATGTTTAAAACAGTTTTTCTATACTTTATTTATTATTAATTTTTATAACAAAACAAAACTTTGATATTTAGTAGATAGAAGATAAACTATGTTCCAAAATTTTAGGAATTATTTAATACTAATTTACGATATTAGTAGATAGATAGTAAACTATATCCCAAAATTTTAGGAATTATTTAATACTAATTTACGATATTTATTTAATACTAATTTACGATATTTAGTAGATAAATAGTAAACTATGTCCCAAAATTTTAGGAATTATAAGTCAACTAATTAGGTCCTCCAAGTTAATTATATGGGATGAGGCATCGATGGCGAAACGTTAGGCGATAGTGGCAGTTGATCGAACATTGCAAAACATTATAGGTGTTAGGCTCTCATGTGTAACACTTATGACATATATCCACCACAATAATGTTATCATATACAAATAAGAAAACTACCAGCAACGAGTGCCGCAATCCAAAGTGTCGCCCCCGCCGCATCGCGCGGGCACCCTTCTAGTAGGACAATAAGTATGAATAATTTTACAATGTCATTAAGTTTTACTCAACTCATTTTGACCTGCTTGTCTTAACCAAATAATTTGTTCCCCTCATCCCCTGTCAACAAAATTTCTAGCCCCGCGGTTGCCTTCAACAGGCTCTCATCCGATTGTGCCTGAGTTTTAATTCTTTTAAATGCAAAAGGATATTGATGATCCCCAAGCTTGTTATTCAATCTTTGGTCGTCAATGCCTTTGCTCTGATGAAAAATCAGTGATGCCAACTCGATCTTCTTCAAACAATTATTTGGCACTCAGTCTCCAAGTTCTTTGGAGACCCAACACTGTACGATTTATTATTCCAGTTTTGAATAGAATGCCCCCCTTCAAAATTTATCTCACATCACCAACCAAGATGCCCAAAACATCAAAAAAGACGCCCTTTCTACTTTATAGACCCCAAAAATGAGAACCAGTCACACCACAGGTTCTTATTGTCAAGGAAAATATGTGTGGAGGACGCATCTTCAAAGAAGAGAAGAATAGTTATTCCTCCTAAGTAAGAGTAACCAACATTCCGTGACAAAGTATGAAAAGTTCCTTCTTGTCCTTCATACCTCTTAATCTAAGAAATTCATAAAATCACCAAACTTATTCTTTTTTGCAACAAAGATTCGGGCGATGTTATCATAACCCTTAAACGCCATAGTTAGGTCTTTAAAGTGAAATATTTGAGAAGATTTGATACAAAGAATGTTGATGACTTGAAAGAAATTTAGAAGGAATCTTGAATCATTTTTTCTGCATATCCATTTCATAAATGAAAATCCCATATATTTAGGGTTACAAAAAACTGACGACTACAGTTATGGAGATCATGGGGAAGACATTTTCTTCCTTAACTAAAGGAAACTAAAACAAGGAAAATATAAAATATTAAAAATAGGAACGATAATAAATGTTAATAAGAAATAGTCCAGAGGCATGCATACTTCTTTCGATATGAACGTGAGTAGAGGCGTAGAGTACACATCATTCCCTTCCTCTTGAAGAAACCTTGTCCACAAGGTTGAGAATTCTGGGCACAAAATGAGCAAATTTAATTCCACGGTGAATGTCATTCGACTCTTCCAACCGATTTTGGAGCAGTGACAACGGGCGCCAAGGTGGGTGCCAATCACGTTCATCGGCTACGCCTCCTCTCGATGTTTCGTTGTTCTTTTGCGAGTTCCGGTTGTGTTGTTGACATGGTGGATGTAGGACCGGTTTTCAACTCCGAAACGATTGCGAACCGAACGTGTGACGTGTGGAATCCATACACGAACGTGACCGAACACACGAGAATGTACTATAAACGTGATTCTATTGATCGTACGACAATTACACTTTCTCTCTCTAACCTCTAGCTCTCCACGTCTTCAAATGTGCAAAAGTCTTTAACTCTAACTCTAACACTTCTATTTATAGGCCAAGGGATATAATGAGAGAACTCATTATTTACAGAATTGCCACCTTGCCTTTTACTACATATTACAATATAAGCACTAGATTTAATCTGTTTCAGCTACGACTCATATTGACGAAGGCGATAGACATTACTGCACCAACAGACTCCCCCTTGGATATTGCCGCAGTCAATCTCGTAGCGTCTTGTCTTTCTCTCTCTCTCTGAGTCTTCTTGAAGCTTTAACACGTTTTCATCAACGTAGACTCCCTCTTGCTCGAACAGAATCCCCGTGGATCTGTCTTCAGCTTCAGCTCCCCCTTTCAGTAGACTCTTCAGGCTCCCCCTTTCGTCAAGCTTCCGAGCTATTGGGATCGACACCTGGCTTTCCGGATACAAGCTCCTTCAGGATAGTTACCAGACTCCTTGAATTCACGCTTCCCCTTGCGTTGAGCTCGTCTTCAGACTCCCCCTTAGACTCGGCTATCGGGATCGTAGTCTGGCATCTGCAACTCTCAAACATTTATAAGTAAAAATGTTTTGAATGTTCCAGGATTGATGACCTGGCTCTCTCAGCTTATGCTAAAATATTTCAACAGTGAAAGTTTTTTTTTGATTGACCAGGAATCGTGACCTGGCTCTTAAAAACTTTTAATCAAGATCCTGGCTCTAAAATATAATAATATGAATATATCCAGGATTACTTGATTCTCTCCCCCTATCAACAATCTTCATAGATTTGACAGATTTAGTGATCAGGATCGGAAACTGACTCTTTTTCATTAGATTTTAACAATATAAGCATCCAAATCTCTCACAGTTAATCATCCAAGTCAAAATTAATGACCTTGGAGATCTCACAAACTGTTTTTGAATTTTGATTTTAAAACTAAAAGTTTCAAATTAATGAACTTGTTTATTTTCAAAAACATGATCAGCATACTTAGATTTTGAAACTCAGCATTCAGACATCGGTTGTCGAAACTAAAGTGAAATCAAAATCTTTTTGTATTTTTCTGAAATATAAAGCGGTAAAGAAATATTTACAAACATATTTATAGACAATATTTTTGTTTGAGTTCGTGTCAGAGGATCATATCAGTTTATTTCAAATCACTAGTACCGTTGAGCTTTAAACACATTAAGTTGTAAACGATTCACTTAGATTGTCAGTATACTGATCCACTTAAATTTTTACACAAAGTTCAATTGATTCGAGATACGAGATTTAGTGTTTTAAGGACTTAACTTATTCCCGTGTCCCACCTCAGAATATACTCCCGTATCAAAATTCCCTAGATTCAGTCTTACAGGTGAGTATACCAATTTGATATCTGTATTCGGGGTTAATACGAGACCTTGAGAGCTCAGGTATGAACTTCCGTTCAATCAAAGAGATGAAGGCTCGACTTAAGGTTTGTTCCCTTTAGGGAATCTTTTCTTCAACTGCAATTGATTCATATCTTTCGATATTTTTCAATTTTTGTGCAGAGGGTAAGCTTTAAAAATGCGTAAAGTATTATACTTGGTCTAGGCCATTGCTTCCGTAATATCAGAAGACCAGGTATAATACCCCAGATATCAAACAGTATAAAGACCTAGTATCTTAGAATCAGGCAATCTCTCAAACAAGATTTCGGGGGTTACCCATATATCCGAGAGATGTTCCCCACGAGATAAGTAAGTATTTGATATTTAGGTTTATATCTCAAAAATTATCTACTAAACGTGTAAAAACCTACTGGCATATCATCAGTGAGACCGTTTATCACATTTTAACTTTCCATATCTTTAGCGTACTGTGATTGTCTACTGATGTACTATCATTGTGACAACTCGTATTTCAAACCCTTCGTTGCACTTCGATATAACTTGACTTAACAATATATGGTTACATGTTAAGTGGTTTTAAAATGGAATGGTTGTTATGTTATATGATTATGTGTGTGATGTATGTATATGTTGTAGCCGCACAACACCCGTTCAATCGCACAAGCCCTCTTGGGGCGCACAACTTGTACTCGAATCAATAGGGCAGCCCATGTTAGGGTTTGCCCATTCCCCTTCTCCTCTTATACACTCTCATGAACCCAATAGCGGGGTTTGTTTTCTCATAATTTGCAAACACTTATCTCACACAAAACCCTAAAGCTCTCTCTTAACTCATGGAAACTCGACGGCAGAACCCTCCATTCTCTTCGAAGTCGACGATGGTCCCATCCCTCTCAAATCCGCTTTGGTTCCACCATACATTCGGTTAGTACATGATTTCTATGGCTTGATCTAACTGTTGATACACTTGATTGTTTGATGATATGATTAGTTGCTTGAAGTCGTTTTTGTTTGATGTTGATATTAAAGATTGTATGATAGAGTGATGCTTGATGAATACCTTACTAAACAGTTAGATTTAATATTAAAACATGATTGTTATCGGCCGAGGATATAGGATGGTTAGTAAACGACTTGCATGTACGGATGTAGTTCGGAAATATGTATGAATTTCAGGAATGAATAATCTATTGTGGATGAATACTTGATGTTATGAATGTTTTGGTTGGTCTGAATTGGGAATAATAAACATGATGATAATTTCTGTGATTAAAGTATGAGATTAGAACTTGTGAGATCTATGTGATAAATCGGTTGTTGATGACGTGAATTTGATCCGATCTGAATTGTATGGTAATCGTTGCTCGTGATTAGATTAGGGTTCATACGAATTACTTGGAATGTTGATTGGTTGTTAACAGTTAACTACGGTAACTAGGGTTTATGCTAATCAATACAAATTAAAAGGGGATAATTGGTTAATTTAATCGTGTAAGGAAACTGTGCAACTAATTGCCATGATTTAAGGGAATTTCATAACTGATCGCACAAGCTAGTTCAGTCGTACAAGGGACTGGTCGCATAAGCCAATCGCACAAGTCATAGGGTACAACAGTTAAGGCATGCTGTATAACCCCCATTTAAGCCTAATCGCACAACATCTTGTGAATCGCACAAGGTTGTGCTGTTCGCACAAGATGTTGGGCCACTGAATATGTTCAGTCATGATGTGCTGTTGGGCCGAGCAGCCCAACACCCGATCGCACAAATTAAACTGGATCGCACAAGTATAATCGGTCCGCACAAGTTGATTTGCCTGTTTGTATGTTTGGGCCGTATGAGTAATGGGTTACATGTATTGGGCTGGGTTGTATTGAATAGCACAAGATTGTGCTGAACGCACAACAGGTTGGGTCGGGTATTATTGGGCTTCATTGGGGGAATCGCACAAAGCTGTTAGACTTGTGCAAGCCCAATCATTTGAGTTGCACAAGTTCGGATATGCTATGTACTTGACTGTTAACGTGTTGAATATGTTGCCATGACTAATATGTGTTGTAACCTGGTGGTTTATGTGTAAGCCTTATGTGCACTACTTGAACCTAGACCTGACTTGTATGGTAACCATGTTAGGACGTGGTTGACCACTAGCAGCTTGATTGACCTCTTTGTGTATCTGCCGAGCAAACCGAGGTGAGTTCACACTTTCTACAAGGCATGGGATTCCCGGTGGTAGGGAATGGGTTAAGGAATAGGGATTCCTCGTCCTGTTGGAACGTGTTCAGGAATGTAAATTCCTCGTCCTGTTGAGACGAATTTAGATTTACTAGACTAGAATTCTATCAACAAAGTCCCTCCTTTTATATCGACTTAATCGCTGAGGCCAATGGCGAACGGGTCATTAGTTAAATAGCGCTATTAGGTTTAACAAACCTCACACCGTACCGCAGAGGACGGGCGTGGACTAATGGACTATGGCACGTCAATGATGATAGACACCGACGCTAGGGCACATAAACATGACGAACGTTAATAGTCGATATGGTAACGAGTCTGGTAGTTTAAACATGGGGTAGCCCCCACGGCCGATGTGCCGGGCTGGATAGCCAAAGATTGAGAACATGGGGTAGCCCCCACGGCTGAAATGGCTGAAGTAAAAATGGATTAACTAATAAACGTTTTCGAACTGTGGGGTAACCCCCACGGCTGGATAGCCGGTTAAGAGTAAACTATGTTTTTGGATCAACTCTAAAATGGACAACCAATTGTTAACTCGCTCAACTTTGTTGTTGATTCGTTGTTACATGCCTTGCAGGCCTTTAGGTGCATATCAACTGGAACTTGCTGTCTGGGAAGCTGGAGTGGTCATGGGCCAAGATACATGGAAACACTATACAAGACTAATAGCTTTTACATGTGGTTATAAACACTTAACGAACGATTTATGCTTCCGCTGTACACTATAAAATATAATGTATAATTGTAACACTTATTGTTAATCAATGAAAGTTTTATTTACATACACCTATGAGTTCAATGTGATTGGTGGCTAAGATCCTGGTACGTCACACGCCTCGCAATGTTTACACGAGTGGTATTTTGGGGGTGTGACAGATTGGTATCAGAGCCATTGGTTATAGTGAACTTGGTTTTAAAAAGGGGAAAAATGTTTTTTTTTGTAAAACCAGACTATAACCGAACAGTTCTGAAAACGTGAATACGACCATGACACTCAGCTCCAGATTGCAAGGTTCGTCTCTCGTATACTCATTGCACTGTATAACTAGTGAACACTTACGTATGTTATTGCCTGTGATTGCACGTTTAGCACAACAGTATGAGTTAGGGTATAACTTGCATGTGTTATGTGACTGATAGGGTTGTATTTCCCTAAACCTTCATGACCTACACTTCGTGATGCTCTTTGTTTGCTACTTGAGTTTGAGGAACCATTTGACATGAGTTAAGAGGAGCTGAGATGAGCATGCAAATCGCAATATTATTGTGGGTGCACACATAATAATAGTGTGGGGTGCATGCGAGTCCCAGTGAGCCCTACAAAGTGGAAAATGGGTTCTGTTTCGCTATTTGGTCGATTGAAACATAGCAAACCTATAGGGGTCATAGTAGTGATTGTCCCCTACTCAAACGTGAACTTTTCATTCCTCCATGGATCCTTTCGAATCTCGATGCTATCGAGTATTACCCGAACACCCATTTACACACCTAACAAACCATCTGGAATGTTAGGTGCTTATACGAATGTCCCTGTGTTGGATGACGCAACATCGAATGATTGATCGATACCTTTCCTACTCCACTTCGTTTGCTGGAACTCATGTAGTGACGTCTTAGATCCTGAAGTGTGATCACTTCTGCAGCACTCCCACAACATACTGTGTATTACTTGAACAACTTGCAACATCGATGGACAGGAGGTTGAGCGTGGTACTATACCGGCCTCAGAACTTTGACGAACCTGATTACCGGCAGCGAGCATCAGCGAATTGGTTTCAATCGAATCCTTAACCCTTGTCAGCGACTCATGGGAGTCAACTCTTACGAATTAATCAGGACATGAACAATGGCAATCGACTATAACGCGGAATGTGTAATTGCCAACACGGTGAGTAGTACCTAGGACGTAGCTCAGAATGCGGAAAGATGGACCTTAGTGGCGAATGATCGTAGAGCTCCGTTTCGAGCAACGACATTGGGAGCAGCAGTCATAGCGACAACAAGGTATTTGTAACCCTAGCCTACAGCGACAAAATGCATCATTCAACTTTGGAAAATCTTTGTCATTTTGTACAAAGACTTTTTCAATTTTGACATCATCTTTTTCTTCATTTACCGAAGTCATTTGTTTCTTAACTGTCCATGTTTGACCTTTTGGAGTACCTCTTTTGTAAAAAAGTGAATATTTTTGAACATTTTGATTCTGAACAACAGTGGGTTTCCAAAACTGTTGTGGTTTTGTTGCATCGACATTTGGTCTCTAACTTTGTGTTGTTCTAAATCTGGGTGTGTGAGAATTCTAGGTCTGTCTTGAATCGAACCTATTTGGGTTTCATTTCCATATTTGATTCGAAGCAAACTTGTTTGTATTGTACCTCCAAGTTTGTTTTGAATCAAATCTGGTTGACCTTTGTTTCAACATCATCAGACTTCTTTTTCTCAACATCAACAGGTTTCGGATTTGGACACTTGCGTACAAGATGTCCAGTTTGATCACATTTGAAACATGTTCTCTTTGAAACATCTTTCACCTGTTGTTTTTGCACTTTCTTTTGAGCATAGAACTCTTCATTAGACTGTTGTCTAAATTGGAGTTCTTTATCTTCTTCGGAACTTGTTCTGTGAACAAAATTCATTTTTGTTTGATAATTTGGCGTTTCATTTCTTTTCCAACTTTGTTTCTTCTTATAACCCAACCCAGCCTTCATGTTTTTCTTCTTGACACCAGGTTTGTTATAAAAAGTTTTGTGACCTTTTCCAGCAAACTTTGGAATTTCAGATTTTTCAATTTCAACCATTTTGAAAACTTTATCAATCTTTTCTGAAATCATATTCTGAATCGGGAATACAATATCTAAGAATAATTTGTCCGATCCAATCATGGTATAAACCAATCCTTTTGAATCATCATTCAAATTTTTCTTAGATTTTGAGTTTTTCAGATATTCTTCATCAAAACTACCTTCATTTTCATCCTGTGATTCAGATTTACCTGTTTCAACCGATTCTTCTTTCAACACACTTTCAACGACCTTACCTACCACCTCTGAATCACTTGAATCATCATGTTGGTGCATGCGTCTGTCGACTTCGTCTTGTATCAAGTCTTGTATAAAGAATAATAGATTAGAGCACGGAAATCAAGGAATTGTGTTTATAGGTATTTCCGCTTGAAATGGTCAATAACCATTTCAAGCGAAATCACAAGTTCCTATTTCGCATGAACACTTGTTAAGCGAAATCAGTTGAATGAGATTTCGCTTGAGTCAGTTTCAAGCGAAATCAGGCCTCCTATAAATACCTTGAGTGCTAGTTCATTTGTAACAGTTCCGGTCAGTGTAACGAAGTGCTGCCGAAGTGTCCATTGACTTGTAATTGATCTGAAATCAATATACGGACAGTTTTAAGTGTGAATCTTGCTGAATTGAACTCGATACGTTTGTTTCCGCCACTCGTATTGAGATAAACTCTTCTGATCGACTCGTTCGGGTCTGAAAACGATCCTACAATTGGTATCAGAGCTCAGGAGGAAGAGTTCATACCAATTCAGACACAAATTCTGATTTTCTACACCTTCTTTCAAAATTAAACTAGTTTTCATGGTTAAAAACATCTGATTTTTACATATTATGTGCATAATGCTGTTTTAACAAACCCTAGAAAGTTTCAGATTAAAATTCGATCATTTGCTTGACCAATTGGACCAAAATCAGATCGATTTGCTGACATCATGCTGATTCCGCTTGAATCTGATGGTTGATTCCGCTTGAAAACCGGGATTCCGCTTGAAATTTCGACCTGATTCCGTTTCAAACTTGTTATTACGCTTCAAATGGGCTATTTCGCTTGAGTGTTCTCAGCTTCAAAGATCTTATTTCGCTTGAAAAGGGTGTGTGTTCAAGCGAAATCAAGTATTTCGCTTGAGTTGGTATTCCTCTTGAACAGTGTGATCTTGGTTAAACTGTGATTTCGCTTGAGATTGACAGATTGTGAACTTGTGAAAACTGAAACATGGAGAACGAGTTTTACAATGCTTTTGCTAGTCCGATATCAATTACACAGAACACAATGCTTGAAAATGAAACCGGAACAACTCAAAAACCGCCTAAGCTTTTGGATATTGATGATTTTAGTGGATGGGCTGAATGATTTGGTAACTGGGTTGAAGCTTATCATTTAGATGCATGGGAACATACTGAAGTTCAATATTTTAGACATGTTGGTAGCGATCGAGAGAAAATACCAGTTAGAGATTTGAGTGCTGAAGAGAAAAAGAAATACAAAGATGAGAAGTTGATGGTTAGTTTGTTGCAGCAGGCGATTAAAGAAGACATCTTGATTTTACTTCAACAAAATGGAACTGCACATTCGATATGGACAGAATTAGAAGCAAAGTTTCTTGGCAGTGATGACATGCTTAAGAACAAAAAGTCATTGATGAAGAAGGAATTCGATTTGTTTCGAGGTTTAAGAAATGAAAGCACCAAGCAGATCATTGAAATATACTGCAATTTATTGAAAAACATGAACAAATTGAGTGTTAGAAAGGATAAAGATGAGTTGATTGAAAAGTTAGCTGATGCGTTGCCACATGATGAGTGGGGCACGTATCTTATGATGTTGAAAAACAAACCGGGTTTTAATGATCTAACATTGAGTGATTTTATTAAACAGCTTGAAGCTCAAGAAATGGAGCAACGAAAGATAGCGAGAATGAAGAATTATGATGGAGAGCAAGACATTGGTTTGTACTACATAAGTGGTGTTAATGACAAAACCAAGTTTTCGTCAAAAGTTGAAACTGCTTTCAATACAACGGGATCTTCTGAAAAGCCATCTCAAGGATCAAGTAACAAGATGGGATTTTCTTCATTTCCAACATTTGATCCACATTTTTCTACAACAAAGAGTGGCAAAGTCCTTCAATGCAACATTGCTTTAAATCTTGAAAATGATCAGAATTATACCGAGGAAGTTGCTAAAAGCCACATGTCGTTGTTGGTAATTGTGCTTGAATCCTATGGAGGTTTAGTTGCAGGAAGGATCGGAAATCCAATGCTAACAAAAGAGGATTATGATCAAATTGATGCTGAAGAGATGGAACTGATGGATATAAAATGGTGTATGGCTAGTGTACTGAGACGAGCTGAAAAATTTAAAGAAATTACAGGCAGAGATGATTTTCGCGATGCACATGTTTCAGCTTTAGGTTTTGATAAGTCTAAAGTTACTTGTTTTCGATGCAGGGAAAAAGGGCATTTCAAGAGGGAGTGCACAAATCGTGAAGCAAGTGGAGCTCAAAATCCCTTTGGAAACAATGATTACTATCGAAAAGCGTTATATCATCAAGTTGCTCAACAGCCACATCAACAACAACAGCCACAAACAGCTCATGGTAGGAAAGAAATTGAAGATTCAAAGAGAGCATGTCTTGTTAATCAAGATAAAGGAAATGGTTTCAATTGGGATAAATACATTCCAACAGATAGTAAAGTTTGTGTGGCAGAACATGAAGATGAAAAATTGGAAGAAGGTTTCAGTCGGGATGATTATTGTCCAGACAAAGAATTTCTGACTAAAGGATTTGTTGCTCAGGTTATCAATGATTATACTGATGATTATTGGGCAGAAAAAGTCAGAAAACGTTTAGATGGTGAAGAAAAGAAAAATAAAGAAGTTGTAGAAGAAGTTCAAGTAAGAGTAGTTAAAGAAGTTCCTGCATTTGAAATCAAAACAGATGATGAGGTAGTCAAGGTTGCTGGGAAGTGTATGATGTAACACCTGTGCCTCCACGGCCATCAAACAAATACCGAACCAATGAAATATTATATTTCATACTTGGTATTTTTAAAAATATGTGTATCATTTGCACATATCAATTCTTGTTCAATTTCAAACTCTAAATCGCTTTCTGGAAGGTTATACGCGCACTGATGCGTAAATATAACCAGTTTAATGCAACAAACACTCCGGAATAGTGACATAGGCTTAACATACCTTAAATAACCTTTACATAACTTAGATATAAGTTTTGGAAGGTTTGGTGTGGTGAAATCAAAGTTTAATCGCTTACAGGGACTAAAGTTGACAAACTGCGAAAGTATGCCAATTTGAACTGTAACAGACATTCTGGAACATGACCATAAGTTAAACATACCATAAATATCCTTTACATAGCTTAGAAATAGGCTTTGAGGGGTTTGGTGTGCTAAAATAAACTTTTGTGTCATTCAGAGACTAAAAGTGTCAAAAAGTGCACAAGTTTGCATTTTCGCGCATAACTTACGTTCTGAATACATCCGGACATCCAAAAATTTATGTAAGCATGACTATATTATTCTTTAGTGTTTGGCTTGCCAAAAATCCATTCGTTTCGTCATTTGGATCGTTTTTCGCGCTTATGCGCATTCTGTCGTAATTAAGCGAACATCGCGTTCGTACGACCAAACGAACCAACACCCGGCATATTTTTGAGCATGTTTCATGTCCTCAATGTCTAGGCAACATTTTAGGGCCTTAAAGTTGGCTTTACGGGCCTTAGAAGTGCCGGAAATGGGCTTAAACACGTGCAGGGGCTGAAACTGTCATTTCTGAAACTTGTTTTCTGATCTGAAGAGCTAGGCGGCCCGCCTCAGCCAAGCTTAAATCTTAGGCGGCCCGCGTCAGTCCTTCTGACCAGATTAAATGCATTTAACCACAAGTTGCAGTTGTTTGATCCTCCACCACATGTTCTAACTTGCTTAGTCAGATGATAAGCATCAATTTTAGCTTCCATAACCTTCCAACAAGTGTACGGATGGGATCGAATCACGGTTTCCATGAAACGATCTCAACGGTGCACCGAATACTATAAATACCCCATGCCCCCCATTGCATAACTTACAAGAATTCTGATTTGAGAAACTCTAAGTTGAAACCATTGTTTCATACCTGAGATTCTTGGACCGGGATTAGCATTCGGGGACCCTGGGTAAGTATTCTTTCGTTCTTTTCTTTATTTTATTGCTTTTAGAGTCAGAAAGTCAAACTTTGTTTAACTTTCAGCATTGACCAGCTTATGGTCAATGCGAAGTTCGTTTGAACTTCGCAACGTGATTGTAATCACGTTGGTCATAGTCCCTTGGGACTATGCCCACTGATTACCACGTTGTCTAGGGTCGTAGGGTAGGCGATCTAATAAATCGCCTATACCTTCGAACTCGACCCATTTGGTCGATCATTAGGATCCGACCAAATACATTAGGTGACCATAGTAGGTAGGGAATAACCTTCCGAGGTTATACCCTATGGTCACATCGTTTAAGTAGTTGTATGATAGGTAGTTTATATGCCTTAGGTAAATTACCAGAATACCCTTTTCATGTATAATTGGTAATTAAGCATATGTAACCTAAACTTTTGTCACATAACTGATTATGTAACATGTTTAGGCATATAACACTTGTCATAGGGCTAGTTAGGCGGTCCGAACGCGTTTCACGCGCACGACGCGTTAAAGTAGCATATGTTACCTTAATGGGTCGCGATGGGTCGAAAGCACTTAGGTTTGGTTTCATTGTAGTATGTAGGCCTTGTTAAACCATATCATATGAGTTCCAACACTCATTTGGTTTACCAAGCCTCATCCTATCCGATCTCCCGATTTAAGTCCGGTTTATTTATATAGTTTTAGATTGCCGACTGATTCCGTGCTCTCTCTAGCTTTGTTTGGTTGTTGTTCAAGACCTCCAAGCATTCTCAGGCGAGTACATTATTCCCCTATTTTACTGCTTTCAATTGTTTTGGGGTGACTCATATGTGCTAAATGTTTTCGATGTTATAACAATGGTTTCAAAAACAATTAAGACGATTTATACAAAACTAATAACGATTTCAAAAAGTGAACAAACTTGTTGGTTGTAGTTACATAACAAATGACATTCATTAGCAATGATCAAGCCGACCAGTATTAGGTTATGGTACCATAGGATCTGACAAATCCCGTTATTTACTACACCCGTAGTTATGTGTGGGTATGGTAGGTAGCGACTGAATCTGTAATTATTAACTTACCCTTTGGTAAGGGTTTGTTAATGCGAAAACGAGAAGCGACGAAAACGAGAAGCGACGAAAACGAGAAGCGACGAGAGTCAAGAAGGTTTGAATGTTATTAGCGAGACGACCATTTAAGTAGTTTCACGACCTAAAACGAATTTAACGATTGGGTAAACGATTGGTTTTCACACGATGTTTTAACGATTGGGTAAACGATTGGCTTCAAAGCGATATACGATTGGGTTTTGGTTACATATTACATGATTTACATTGGGCATGAACATTACTTTGGTGGGTTGGTTTGATTAAGTGATTAAGTGACAATGCGTGTGGAATATGATACAAGCATGGTGGATACGCCGCTGGTACTTCCTATATATAAGTGTTTGTATGGTATTACATATTGTAGCGTTATTTGAATCATTTCAGTTTGAGACATAGAACATTTTATACAAGTAACATACTTTTCACAAGACATTTATTTACAAACAACTTATCTTATACAAACTCATTTTACATGGTTATTCATTTAATCATGCATTATTCTCTTATTATACATATCACCGGAACTTATTATTTTTCAAATGATTTACAAAGGCAAAGCAAATTACAAGGTTCATGACTAAACATTTTCTTAAACAGAAGTCATGAATCTTATTTTCACAAAACCTATGTACTCGCCAGCATTTCTTTGCTGACCTCGTTTTCACATATGTTTCAGGTATTGTTGAATGATATCGATTGATAAGATGCATGCTCACATAGGATTGGACGAGGCCTTAGTGACTCAATAACAATGATAGACTATGTTTAAATTGTGTATTTAGATTTCCAGACGATGTAAATATTCAATGTTTAATAAAACGAAACACTTTTTGTATCCATGGTTATGAAACATTAATTCTGTTGCAACACGCCCCGATGTTTCCGCCGCGATTTGTTGTTTTACGCGGTCGGGGTGTGACAGAAAAGATGGTATCAGAGCCAATGGTTATAGGGAATTAGGTTATTAGTAATGCTTTGACCTAGTCTATAACCTTCTTAGGACCCTAACGCGAGTTTACTTGCGTTTAGTCATAAAACAATACCGTCACCTATCCTTAGGCGACGACCACAACAAGAACATAAATTTCAAAACCGCTTTGAAAACTAATCATCTGTTCTAGGATGATTGATTACTAGGTTTTGAACTCTCTATTATATGGTTTTGAGCCCCTTTGAGTTTTCAAAACTTCGTCAAGGTTTTGGGTTTTAAATGATGTGAACACGTGCAAACTGGAAGGGTGAATGCCTGTATTCTGGGTTTTCTGTCTAGGCAAGCACTTCGTATACATCTCATCAGACGCGAGACCAGTTGTGCTTACCTGGGAATTCTTGGGATGAGTGTTCACTTATAGGCGAGCATGTCTTCGCGATACATTATTTTTGACCCATTTACTTTGATCAGTCACCGTCTCATTTGTTTGCCTTAGGTAACAAACAAATGATCGCAATCTTCATGCGTTATCATTCTGTTTTGATTGTCCAATAATCTTTCACCTGTTTCTCCCTATGCCTTTCTTTTTCTTCAAGAATGTCTCTTCATCACGATGACGCCCAGATATCTGAGCAAGCAGCCAAAATTCGCTCAGCGAATAGGCGAATTAGTCCTGAAGACTGTTGAATTAGCTACTGCCATGTATCATCTCCAGGATGAAGCCACTCAAGAGTCACCAAGACAGGCAGGACCTAGTCAGGCGACAACACCATCAGCCAATAAACCAATCGAGGAATCAAAGACCATGGATGAACGATCCCCTAAGAAGTCAAAGAAGCGAAAGGCTTCTCAGAACTTCGCCATGGTCGCTCACAATGGTAAAGCAGTCCCCAACCAACCAGCTCAACCCCCTGCTAGGTGTGTATGGCTTTTCCTATGATACCTACATCAAGGAACTATGTACCTTACAAACTACTCTGGTGATTTCTCTCTTTCAAATGATTGCTCATGATTCCCTCGAAAATTTTAAGTACTCGTTTCACTCTAAGAAACAAAGTACAGAAAATTAAGTGACATTATGAGTAATCGTGCTTTTCGCACATCTGTGCCTTTAAATCCTTGGTTAGATAACTAAGGGTGTTTTCAAATCTCATACCCATTACGTTTTGATTTTTTCAACATACACAGTACCAGTATTTCAAAACAATCTTCATGTTCTCAAAACATTTCATATAGTTTGAAAACAATTTTTCTAGATGCATTGTCTATGTTATTTCAAAAACATTGGCCATGTTATCAAAACCAACCTTCCTAATTTCAAAATATTTCATATAGTCTGAAGACAATATTAACACAATACATTTTCTGATCAAGTGCATGATTTCGAAAAGCATCATTCATGTCTTTCAAAAACCTTATACATAATTTCAAAATTCATCTCGCATGATTTTAAAACATTTTTGTAAATATATCTACCTAATACACCTACTTTATGATTTCAAAAAGTATTATATATAAGGTTTCAAAAACGTTAAACACATTTTTTCTTAAAAGAACCCCATGCATAGTTTTCAAAAATATTTTCCTCATACATTGACTTAACCTTCAAAATTCTGCTTCATATGTTGCCTTGACATATCAAGCATCTCAACTTCATAAGCATTTTTACATCATGTTTTGACCTAAGCACATCCAGTGCAAGGTTTCAAAACATCTTCAACTTCTAAAATTCATATGGGATCTTTTTATCTTTACAATTAGATCCTTGTGGATGATTATCGTTCAAATCAGAGTCCTTAATTGGATTCCTTATGTACCTTAATTCGAACACTTCGGTTCCTAGTAATCGAAATCGAATTTTCTTTTTGAATCTTTCTATTTTTATAGTTGGATTCTTGATAACGTTTAAAGTACCAAATGAAATCCACGGAATGGATTCCAAGTGTACTTTAAATGCATGTACGCAATTTACAAGACAAATTAACGAACAATTTTGTGGTTATGTGATATGTGTTTATGTGTTCACCTCTATGTTTTTGTGTGATCCGATTTTCAAATCCTCATAGAATCTTTCATATCTTCATATGAGGGATTCATAGTAGGATTTTCAAAAAGGTACTACCTTAAATCCTTATGGGCTTCTACGTAGTAGTTAAGACCCTTGGGTTATATAGTACCATTCCATGATTCGATGAGAGACCCTTGAGTGGTCTAGTTAAAGATTGATTCAAGATATGGTTAAGAATGGCATGTGATGATACAGCTGAAAGGACCCTATGGCGGTCCAGTCACACTCATCACAGGATCATTCATTAGGTTTTCCCCTACACATTATCAAACGCACTGTGTGGACTATGCAAGGAAGTACGTAATTATGGATGCATACATAATTATGAAATTCCGTGCGCAGAAACCACAGTAAGATTTATCATGTGTAAGAACCGATAGTGACAACAATAACGAAATGAGAACGATGTAATGGAGGTAAGGTGGACGCACCAATGACGCTTCATATACTTGTATATAAGTATCCCTCTTACATTGCAATCATGATGTTATTAAAGGTTACTAGAAGTTCAGAACCCTAATCAATATTGTTCGATCTTTTCAACTTCATGTTTTAAACTCTCACAAGTTTCCTCTAAATAAATTTCGGGACGAAATTTCCTAAAGTAGGGGAGACTGTAACACCTGTGCCTCCACGGCCATCAAACAAATACCGAACCAATGAAATATTATATTTCATACTTGGGATTTTTAAAAATATGTGTATCATTTGCACATATCAATTCTTGTTCAATTTCAAACTCTAAATCGCTTTCTGGAAGGTTATACGCGCACTGATGCGTAAATATAACCAGTTTAATGCAACAAACACTCCGGAATAGTGACATAGGCTTAACATACCTTAAATAACCTTTACATAACTTAGATATAAGTTTTGGAAGGTTTGGTGTGGTGAAATCAAAGTTTAATCGCTTACAGGGACTAAAGTTGACAAACTGCGAAAGTATGCCAATTTGAACTGTAACAGACATTCTGGAACATGACCATAAGTTAAACATACCATAAATATCCTTTACATAGCTTAGAAATAGGCTTTGAGGGGTTTGGTGTGCTAAAATAAACTTTTGTGTCATTCAGAGACTAAAAGTGTCAAAAAGTGCACAAGTTTGCATTTTCGCGCATAACTTACGTTCTGAATACATCCGGACATCCAAAAATTTATGTAAGCATGACTATATTATTCTTTAGTGTTTGGCTTGCCAAAAATCCATTCGTTTCGTCATTTGGATCGTTTTTCGCGCTTATGCGCATTCTGTCGTAATTAAGCGAACATCGCGTTCGTACGACCAAACGAACCAACACCCGGCATATTTTTGAGCATGTTTCATGTCCTCAATGTTTAGGAAACATTTTAGGGCCTTAAAGTTGGCTTTACGGGCCTTAGAAGTGCCGGAAATGGGCTTAAACACGTGCAGGGGCTGAAACTGTCATTTCTGAAACTTGTTTTCTGATCTGAAGAGCTAGGCGGCCCGCCTCAGCCAAGCTTAAATCTTAGGCAGCCCGCGTCAGTCCTTCTGACCAGATTAAATGCATTTAACCACAAGTTGCAGTTGTTTGATCCTCCACCACATGTTCTAACTTGCTTAGTCAGATGATAAGCATCAATTTTAGCTTCCATAACCTTCCAACAAGTGTACGGATGGGATCGAATCACGGTTTCCATGAAACGATCTCAACGGTGCACCGAATACTATAAATACCCCATGCCCCCCATTGCATAACTTACAAGAATTCTGATTTGAGAAACTCTAAGTTGAAACCATTGTTTCATACCTGAGATTCTTGGACCGGGATTAGCATTCGGGGACCCTGGGTAAGTATTCTTTCGTTGTTTTCTTTATTTTATTGCTTTTAGAGTCAGAAAGTCAAACTTTGTTTAACTTTCAGCATTGACCAGCTTATGGTCAATGCGAAGTTCGTTTGAACTTCGCAACGTGATTGTAATCACGTTGGTCATAGTCCCTTGGGACTATGCCCACTGATTACCACGTTGTCTAGGGTCGTAGGGTAGGCGATCTAATAAATCGCCTATACCTTCGAACTCGACCCATTTGGTCGATCATTAGGATCCGACCAAATACATTAGGTGACCATAGTAGGTAGGGAATAACCTTCCGAGGTTATACCCTATGGTCACATCGTTTAAGTAGTTGTATGATAGGTAGTTTATATGCCTTAGGTAAATTACCAGAATACCCTTTTCATGTATAATTGGTAATTAAGCATATGTAACCTAAACTTTTGTCACATAACTGATTATGTAACATGTTTAGGCATATAACACTTGTCATAGGGCTAGTTAGGCGGTCCGAACGCGTTTCACGCGCACGACGCGTTAAAGTAGCATATGTTACCTTAATGGGTCGCGATGGGTCGAAAGCACTTAGGTTTGGTTTCATTGTAGTATGTAGGCCTTGTTAAACCATATCATATGAGTTCCAACACTCATTTGGTTTACCAAGCCTCATCCTATCCGATCTCCCGATTTAAGTCCGGTTTATTTATATAGTTTTAGATTGCCGACTGATTCCGTGCTCTCTCTAGCTTTGTTTGGTTGTTGTTCAAGACCTCCAAGCATTCTCAGGCGAGTACATTATTCCCCTATTTTACTGCTTTCAATTGTTTTGGGGTGACTCATATGTGCTAAATGTTTTCGATGTTATAACAATGGTTTCAAAAACAATTAAGACGATTTATACAAAACTAATAACGATTTCAAAAAGTGAACAAACTTGTTGGTTGTAGTTACATAACAAATGACATTCATTAGCAATGATCAAGCCGACCAGTATTAGGTTATGGTACCATAGGATCTGACAAATCCCGTTATTTACTACACCCGTAGTTATGTGTGGGTATGGTAGGTAGCGACTGAATCTGTAATTATTAACTTACCCTTTGGTAAGGGTTTGTTAATGCGAAAACGAGAAGCGACGAAAACGAGAAGCGACGAAAACGAGAAGCGACGAGAGTCAAGAAGGTTTGAATGTTATTAGCGAGACGACCATTTAAGTAGTTTCACGACCTAAAACGAATTTAACGATTGGGTAAACGATTGGTTTTCACATGATGTTTTAACGATTGGGTAAACGATTGGCTTCAAAGCGATATACGATTGGGTTTTGGTTACATATTACATGATTTACATTGGGCATGAACATTACTTTGGTGGGTTGGTTTGATTAAGTGATTAAGTAACAATGCGTGTGGAATATGATACAAGCATGGTGGATACGCCGCTGGTACTTCCTATATATAAGTGTTTGTATGGTATTACATATTGTAGCGTTATTTGAATCATTTCAGTTTGAGACATAGAACATTTTATACAAGTAACATACTTTTCACAAGACATTTATTTACAAACAACTTATCTTATACAAACTCATTTTACATGGTTATTCATTTAATCATGCATTATTCTCTTATTATACATATCACCGGAACTTATTATTTTTCAAATGATTTACAAAGGCAAAGCAAATTACAAGGTTCATGACTAAACATTTTCTTAAACAGAAGTCATGAATCTTATTTTCACAAAACCTATGTACTCGCCAGCATTTCTTTGCTGACCTCGTTTTCACATATGTTTCAGGTATTGTTGAATGATATCGATTGATAAGATGCATGCTCACATAGGATTGGACGAGGCCTTAGTGACTCAATAACAATGATAGACTATGTTTAAATTGTGTATTTAGATTTCCAGACGATGTAAATATTCAATGTTTAATAAAACGAAACACTTTTTGTATCCATGGTTATGAAACATTAATTCTGTTGCAACACGCCCCGATGTTTCCGCCGCGATTTGTTGTTTTACGCGGTCGGGGTGTGACATATGAATTGTGACTCTCTGATTATGCAGAACAATGAATTGCTGCACAACATAAAAAGGCTGAAAGAATCATATGATAATTTGAACAGAGAGATAAATAAGTACAATGAGTCAAGTAATGAACAAGCTGTAGCAATGAATACACTCAAAGGAGCTTACATGAGACAGCTTGACGATGTCAACTACTACACAGAGAAGTGTGCTGAGCTTGAATTAAAGTTGGCAACACAAAGAATTGAAACTGAAAGAGTTAACAATTTATTAAAAAGTTACTCATGTTCTACTTTTGTTGTTGACAGAATTTACCCTATAGTGGAGGGATTGAAGACGTTTGAAGATGAGAAGACTTCAGAAGAGAAGAAGTCTGAAACAAAAGAAGATGATGAAGTGAAGATTTCTGGTAAGAAACCAAGTGTTGTCTATAACAAATGTCCGCCCCCGGTCGAAAATGGATATTCTCCTCGAAATCCAAATTCTGAAAGAGTCGAAAAGGCAACAAATTTACAGTGGGAGTCTGGGTCGTCGGATAACTTGCCAGAAAGTATAGATGTCACTTTCACGTCGTCCGATACTGATCATGAGTCAGAGTTAATAAAAAAGGTGGTCGATCAGGTGTTGGATAGAGACGAAACAGAGGAGTTAATGTCGGATTCAAAATCAGAGTCAAAGTCAAAATCCTACATGTCAAGTCAAAAGGCCAAACAGGAAAAACGGGTGTATAATAAAGAGTTTTTGTTATCAAAATCTAATTTGGATGGCGAACCGATCAAAGTAGCTTATACTTTGAAAGATTCTGACAAATTATATTTTAATAAGGTTTTTCCAATAAGAGGTATTAAACCAGAAATGATTAAAATGGTTTTCAAACTAACAGAAATTAATATTTCTAAAATAAAAGATGTAAATCTTTCTGAAAAACCTAAACCTTACACCTCAAGAGTTCAAGAACGTTTAAACAAGAAAATGGGTTACAATTATAGTTGTAGTTTTCAAAAGAAACCAAACCATAACGGTAATTTCAAAAAGAATGGACTAGGTTTTATACCATCGAAAAATTATAAAAATGAGAAAAATTTATAAAACCAAAAACTGTTTTTGTTTCAGGAACAAGTGCTGAAAAAGAACAAAAGAGTTCATTCTGGAAGGAGACGAACAAAGAATTCCTTGCCAAAAAGCAAGAAGAAATGAAGAAAAGTGTTGTTCAGAAGAAGACCGAGACAAGAACCTGTTTTCAATGTAAAACAGTTGGTCACATGGCAAGAAATTGTCCAAAGACAATACAGACAAAATAGGAAGTCTCTGGTAAACTGAAAGAAAAAGTTGTTGAGGAAACTGAACTTCCAACCAGAAAATTTAATGGTTTTGAAAATTCAATATTTGAGGTTGGAGAGTGTTCAAAGAATGTTTTAAAAAAGAAAAGAAAAGAAAACTTAAAAAATCAAAAGTGGGTGGTTAAAGGTTCAGGGAATAGTTCTGGTGATGAATCTGATTCCACAAAATCAGAGGAGCCAAAAGTTGTTATGAAAGAAAAGAATTCAGTTCCGACTGTGGATGATGCAAATTTTCCACCACTGGGGGCTGAAAATTTCAAGAAAAAGTGGGAAAAGTCGAAATCTCGAATCAATTCTATTCTGAAAAGAAAGAATTTGATGTTGAGAAAGTGTTTAATGGAAATGTTAAAAAGATGTTTGGTAAAATGGTAGATGGGAAGGTAAAAGGGGTGAAAAAATTTTATGAAACAAAAAGAAGTGTTCCAACCCCTGAAGAAGTTGAGAAGGTTACACCTAAAGCTGGTCAGGCTTGGGTGTCTCTATTCTTTACTTAAAATCCTGACTTGCCGGAGCTTCCAAGTTGGTAATCGCGGAGCATGAATCGGCATCATTCATTGTTTATGAAATTTGTTTTTGTATAAGTGTGACTTGCCGGAACTCCCAGGTTGGTAAGCGAGGAGTAGGAATCGGCATCTTGAGAATTCAATCTACATATGGTAACTTACAAGTGGTATTGGTTGGTAAGCCATGTGGATGAAAAATTGGTTGAAAAAGGTTTTTATCTACAAGTGGTAAATCAAGGACATTAAGTTGTACTTGCATTTTCCTACTAGTGGTATTTGGTTGAAAAACAATGTGATGAACCAAACCCTTAACCTACAAATGGTAAAATCAATCAACAAAACTAATTTTCCGGAAAAACCATTTGATTAAAACAAACTTAAGTGTTTTGAAATCAATGGGAAAATAGTTTGTTGTAAGGGGGAGTTCTGATTGTTTATACCAAGTGGATGGCGAATTGAAGTGATTCGATATCAGTTGTCACTTTATTTGTACAGTTTGTTTTAAAATTTTCTAAAATGGGTTTGAATTTTAGGGGGAGTAAGAATTTTTGAAAATCCAAAAACATTTGAAAATCTGAAAAATACAAAAACATGATAAAATCAAAAATGAGTTTTTGTTGTAAATAAGAGGATATGATAGTACATCAGTGGACTGTCACAACATGCTAAAGAAATGGAATGATAAAATGTGATAAACGGTCTCACTAAAGATGTGACGGTAGGCTCAGCTAGACTAGTAGATTTGCGATAACGATACAAACTTAAATGAAAAAGCCTAGTTCTAGTGGGGAAACATGGTCAAAAGCATAGTACTTAGTTTTGTCCTTCTTGATTGTGTGCCTACTCAGTAATCGCTGATTGTCGAAAGACATAAAACTGGTTAAGCTTGTGAACTTTCACAACTTTGCTGAAAAGTCGCTGTGATTGTGCATTTTATTTTGCAAAGATTTAAACTTGTTTTATTTCTTTATTTTGTTTAAGCATTGGACATCCTCTGCGTATACGTGAGTATCAACCTGGATGTTAATGCCTAAACGTTCTGCTTTATTTTCTTTGGTGATTCGTTTAAGCTTTGGACTTCCTCTGCGTATACGGAAGTATCGACCTGGTGGTTAAAGCCTAAACAACTTCAACTTTTTTTTATTTTCTTATTTTGTTTAAACATTGGACTTTCTCTGCGTATACGGAAGTATCGACCTGATTGTTAATGTTTAAACATTCTGCTTTGTTTTTGCACAAATCACAGTTGATAAAAGTTTAAAGGCATTATTTGAGTCAGTGTATTGCATGATGAGGGGATACGCTGAGATCGTGGGGTCCATAAGAATTTAGTGCAAAATTAATATACTTTAACGTATCGGTAAGCATTTCGAAAGTTTTTAGATTGAGTTTAAGTGGACAACAATATCGTCAATCTATGTGAATCGTTTAGAACTGAAAATGTTTAAAGCTTAACGGTGTTGGTTATTTGTCTTATAAACTGATATGATCCTCTTACACAAGATCACAAAAATATTGTCTGTAAATATTTCTTTACTGTATTTTTGTTACATTCAAAAATCTAAAAAGATTTTAGTGTGTTTTAGCATAAATGTTGAAAAATACAAAAAGATTTTCGACAACTGATGTTGGATAGCTGATTTTCAAAATTCCGAGTGCTAAACTTGATGAACAGGTTTGGAAAAGAATGTATGTAGAAATTGTGTTTTCAAGTGATTATCAAAGATTAAATCATTTTTGAATAATACCTGCAAGTGGTTTCTAAATTTGCAAAATTTTTAAATTTGAGAAACTTATTTTTGGGTAGAGTTGTGCAGGTTAGCCAGGTTCTGATACCTGAGTTAGATGAGTGCCAGGTTAGGATTTGAGAACCTGTGGAAAGTGAATTCCAGACTGCGATCCCAGCTTAGCGAAAGGGGGAGTCTGAGGACATCAAAAGGGAGTCTGAAGATTGTAGAGACAGATTCAGATCCTGAAGATTACAAGAAAGAGAAAGAGATTGATTGTGGATGCTTACAATGGAGAATTTTGAAGAAAGTGAGCAGACTGATAAAGACTGAAGGTTTGACAACCGAAGACTTGACACTGAAGACTTGTCAACATTCGAGGGGGAGTCTGTTGGTGCATGCGTCTGTCGACTTCGTCTTGTATCGAGTCTTGTATATAGAATGATAGATTAGAGCACGGAAATCAAGCAATTGTGTTTATAGGTATTTCCGCTTGAAATGGTCAATAACCATTTCAAGCAAAATCACAAGTTCCTATTTCGCTTGAACACTTGTTTAGTTCATTTCAAGCGAAATCAGTTGAATGAGATTTCGCTTGAGTCAGTTTCAAGCGAAATCAGGCCTCCTATAAATACCTTGAGTGCTAGTTCATTTGTAACAGTTCCGGTCAGTGTAACGAAGTGCTGCCGAAGTGTCCACAGACTTGTAATTGTTCTGAAATCAATATATGGACAGTTTTAAGTGTGAATCTTGCTGAATTGAACTCGATACGTTTGTTTTCGCCACTCGTATTGAGATAAACTCTTCTAATCGACTCGTTCAGGTCTGAAAACGATCCTACACATCAGATTTGGAATAGGTTACGTCAATGTTATCTGCCAATTAATCAACCATGTTGAAAGCTTTTTCGTCTTTCTCATCATCATAAAATGCAAACTTTTCCGGTGGTGGAACTTGATGACACTCAGAACCAATACCCTTTTTGTTTTTCTCAGAATCATCATCACTCGGTTTTATGTTGAAAATTCTTTAAAGCACATATGATGACGCATGATAACTTTTTAAATTGTTGTAATCCTGTTCTAAATCGGCTATTTGACGCTTCAACTTAGCAACATCCTCAATATAAGAATTAACAACTTGTTGCTTTATTGAATACTGTCGCTTAAGGGTATCAGTTGTTTCAGAACAGTATCTCAATCTGGATTGAACAAGTTTCCTTTGACTCTTCACATCTTCATATGACTCTTTTGTAATGTGATAAGCCAATTTTATTGAATCGTATTCCTTTTTCATTTCTTGAAATGCATTTTCTTTTTGTAAACATTCTTCTGTCATTTTCGAAACTTTATCTTTCAAAATCTCATTTTCTTTTTCTAAATTCTTGCATTTTTGTGTTAGTTTTTCATCATTTTCTTTTAAAACTTTTTCGTTTTCTAACATCTCTTTACATTTATTTTTGAAAACTTCTTCGATTTTAGTGAATTCAAGATCTCTTGTTCTGAATTTTTCATCTTTTTCAGTACAAGCACTGCACGTTTCCATGCATTTCTTGCACTGTTCAACAGTTTTTAAGATTTCAGATTCCGATTTTACCTCAGTGATTGGCTCTTCGGTGTTCTCTGCTGCATCTGTCTGATCAACATCTTTTTCGTTTCCTTCACCAACACCAGCATCATCACCAGCTTCCAAACTCTCATCCTTCACTTCTCCTTCTTCTTTCTTCTCGTCTTCCTCAACAGCCTGCTGTTTTTCAGTAGCAGCTACTTTCACAACTTCTTCATTCACAACAACTTTTTCTTCAACCTTCTCTTCCTTTTCTTTTACTTCTTCAACCACTTTCTTCAACTCATCCACCATACACTCAACGTTTTTCTTCATCCTTTCTTCATCCCTTTTCCTCAGACTTGATGTCATTACATCATGAATTATCTTGTCCAGCCTTTTCAGATAAGTTTTATCTTTCGCAACATTTGAGTAATATTCACCGGATAGAGGAATTACTGCAAGAACTTCATCATGGATTATATCCTTCTTGTGAACAACAGGTTCACCATTTTTGTTGACATAACATTCTTTCTTCTTGTCCCATCTTTTATTGCTTACAGCTTCTTCATACTCTTCATGCATTTTATCAATCCTGCACCCTGCAAAGAATATTTCTCTTTCGGTTTTCTCTTTTAGAATCTCTTCTCTGGTTTTCATTTTCATTTCAGCCATGACGTTTCTCGTTTATCAACTCGAATCACCTTGATTCTCCTGAAACTAACAAACAACAATGATTAGATTTAAAAATTATCAAACTGCTGAATAGGACGGGTATCCGATCGTGTAAGTAAACAAAAGTCAACAGTGACAATAATCAGTGTTGTCCGATCGGGTGGGGATGTTGTCTGATCAGGTGGGATGCTCTGATACCACTTGTAGGACCGGTTTTCGACTCTGAAACGATTGCGAACCGAACATGTGACGTGCGGAATCCGTACACGAACGTGACCGAACACACGAGAACGTACTATAAACATGATTCTATTGATCGTACGACAATTACAAAGCACCGTGAATCACCTTGGAACACTTTCTCTCTCTAACGTCTAGCTCTCCAAGTCTTTAAATGTGCAAAAGTCTTTAACTCTAACTCTAACACTTCTATTTATAGGCCAAGGGATATAATGAGAGAACTCATTATTTACAGAATTGCCACCTTGCCTTTTACTACATATTACAATATAAGCACTAGATTTAAACTGTTTCAACTAGGACTCGTATTGACGAAAGCGATAGACATTACTGTACCAACAGTGGAGGGATGAAGACACGAGCCAAAATTGTGGCCGGTTTAATTTGTAGGTTCGAAATGGGATGCTGAGAGGGTGCAAAGTGTTCGGGAGATGGTGTGGGTTTAAGTACCGGTACGAATGCGGGTTTCTTTCGATTTTGGTTTCAAGAAAGAAGAAGACGGTGATGTTTGCATTCATTCACCCTCCAACCAATACATTCAAGGAATAAAAAAAGGAGGCTGTTAAGTCATAAAAGACTCCCGTAAATCAATCAACTAATAATGGAGATGATATTATTAGACAAAGCAATAAAAAGGTCCTATAATTACTAAAATATCCTTTGCTCCCCCTCAAGTTGGAGCGTGTAGGTCATGGACGCCCAACTTGCAAAGTAGAGTGTGAAGATGTTGGGCTCCCAAAGGCTTTGTAAATAAATCAGCGATCTGTTGTTTTGTATTGATGTGCAGCGGTAAAACCTCATGGGATTTGACTCGTTCTCGAACGAAGTAGCAATCCATCTCAACATGTGTCGTCCTTTCGTGAAAAAACGGGGTTATTGGCAATAAGCTTAACTGCCAAATTGTCACAAAAGAGAGGCGTGTCTTGGTCTTGAGTGGCTTGTAGGTCGGTGAGGAGCTATCGGATCCAAAGGACCTCACTAACGGTAGTAGCCATAGAGCGGTACTCAGCTTCGGCTGAAGAACGAGAAACCACCGATTGCTTTTTCGTTTTCCAAGAAATTGGTGCTCCACCGAGAAGTAGAACATAACCAGTTCATGAACGCACTATAATTTTCAACCAAGCCAATCAGCATCACAAAAAGCAAAAAGATTTAAACCACCAACTTTGGGTAAAAGAATAACTTGACCAGGACTAGACTTGAGGTAGCGTAAGATCCAATTGGCAGCTGTCAAATAATCCTCTCTTGGATCAGAAACAAACTGGCTTAACATGTTGACAGAGTACGTGATATCCGGTCGTGTGGCTTGTAAATAAAGAAGCCTACCAATGAGATGTCGATATTGGTGCGCATCAACTTTATGGCTTTCTTCACATTGATCGAGCTTCAACCCTTGTTCCATGGGAAAAGAACTTGGTCGACAACCGAGCATGCCACTATCTTCAAGCAAATCTAACGTGTATTTACGCTGGCTCAAGGCTAACCCATCTGTGGTACGGGCAACTTCAATTCCCAAGAAATACTTGAGCGGGCCAAGGTTCTTGACGCTGAATTTTTTATCAAGATATTGCTTTGTCTCTTGAATTTTAGTAGCATTATTTCCGGTTATAATCACATCATCTACATAAATAAGGATGGCCACAAAGGTAGCTCCATCCTTGAAAATGAACAGAGAATGATCTGCATGAGATTTCTTGTAACCGGTGGCAATTAGAGAAGTGGTAAACTTGTGGTACCAATTCCAGGAAGCCTGTTTCATACTGTAAAGGGACTTACAATGTCGACAAACACGAGAGTCCCCCGTTTTTGAGAAACCCTGTGGGAGCTTCATACAAACTTCTTCATCTAAGTCACCATGTAAAACGCGTTCTTGACGTCGAGTTGATGGATCAACCCTTCTTTCTTAATTGCAACCGCAAGCAGGGTGTGAACGGTAACTAACTTAGCGACCAGAGCAAAGGTGTCATGGAAGTCAACACCTTCCATTTGAGTGTAACCCTTCCCCACGAGACGAGCTTTATATCTTTCGATTTCACCATTCGGTTTGTATTTAACTTTGTACACCCATTTAGAGTCGATTGCCCATTTGCCATCCGGTAATGTTTCCAAGGTCCAAGTCTTGTTTTCTTCAAGAGCCCGGAATTCTTTTTTCATGGCTAGCTTCTAGTTTTCATTCTGCATAGCCTCGTGAAACGATTTCAGCTCATTATATTTAGTAATAGCCATTAAAAACGCTTTGTGTGAGTTTGAAAATTTTTCATAAGAAATATAATGGGCTAAGGGATGTGTTGTGGTGTTCAAAGATTCTTGATTGGAAGCGGCTGCACTGTGATTGATGGATGGTGGCAGATTCACGTGAAAAACATCGAGTCGTTTAGGTCGTGTTTTAATTCTTTGTTGTCTACTTGGTTCTGGTTCCTCAATGTTCACAGTTTCAGTTTGTTCTTCATCATGTGTACCATTTTCTTGTTCCATGTGGGTATCAGATTCATTTGTTTCATTAGATATATTGACATTTTCAACTTGTGGATTTTCATATGGTCTTTGTAGGTTCGACCCATATGTAGGTTCTTCACTTACATCTGGAGTGTTTTGTTGATGAGGGTTTTGTGGCCCTTCAATTTCAAGTTCTTCATAATACCAAGGGGGAAAGCTAAAAAGTTTCTCATTCTCTAGTTTATCAATTCGATCCGAATTCCCGTAAGGGAACACATTTTCAACAAATTTCACATCCCTTGAAACAACTATTTTGTTGTTGATCATGTCGAATATCTTGTATCCCTTTGTTCCCGGTAAATACCCCAGGAATACCCCTGGACTCCCCCTTCTCGATAATAAGCAAGACACCCAAATACCCTCATGTGCTCATATTCGGCCTTTTGTTCAAACAATATTTTAAATGGTGTTTTGTTGTCTATGGGTTTGGAAGGAAGCCAGTTGATTATGTAAGCTGCTAATAAGACACATTCTTCCCAAAACCTTTTTGGAAGATTTGCCTCTATACGAAGGGCTTGTGCGGTTTCAAGTTAGTGCATGTGCTTCCGTTGCACAACACCATTTTGTTGCGGTGTGTGAGGACAAGTGGTCTCGAGTATTATGCCTTGTTCAACATAAAAATCATTCATGCGACTTGAAACAAATTCTCCCCCGTTGTCACAACGTATCCTTTTAATCATTTTGCCAAATTGAGTTTTTACCATCTTGTGAAAACCCATTAGAGCATCACTTGCCTCATACTTGTGTTTCAAGAGAAAAACCCAAACGGATCGACTATAATCATCCACAATTGTTAAAAAATAGCTCTTCCCAGTAAGTGAAGGAGTTCTATACCTCCCCCAAATGTCACAATGTATTAAATTAAAGCACTCTTTGGTTTTGATAGTGCTCTTGGGAAAAGGTAATCTAGTATGTTTGGTTTTTGTACAAGAATCACAATCTTCAGTTTTAAAGGACGCCTTTTCGACAAAATCAAGATGGGAAAGTTTACTGCTAGAGGTGTGGCCTAGCGTCTTATGCCACACATCCACGGTAACCACCATTGCACATCTTTCACTCTGCCCCGCCCTGATCCGATACAGTCCATTTATACATTTACCCACTCCAATCAATTCCCTCGAGCGCAAATCTTGCATAAAACAAAAATCCGGATAAAAGGTTATGGAGCATTGATGTTCTCTCGATAGTTTTCTTACGGATAAGAGATTACATCTAAACTTTGGAACATACAAGACATCTTTTAAAATGATCCCGTTTGGCAAACGACTATTCCCTTTACCGGTGACGGGCACAGATTCACCATTTGGTATTAACACCGATGGCTCACTAGTCGAAGTCCTTTTCTTATCGAGCCATTCGATATATTGTGTTATGTACTCAGTACATCCTGAGTCCAAAATCCAGTCGTCTCCTTTATTTTACTTCCCTGCAATGTAACACCCCGACCGCGTAATACAACAAACCGCGACGGAAATGTCGGGGAGTCATGTCACAGAATCATTGTTTCACAACACATGGTATTTGAAGTTTCGTTTTATTTCATTGATAGACTCGTTGTTTTGATAAACCAATTAAATACAAATAATTGTCTTTCAAGTTTTAAAGTCACTAAGGCCCACGTCCATCCTATGTGAAGCAAGCAATCAACAACCGTCACATAATAGAACCTAAAAAATATGTGAAAAAAAACAGTCAACATAAAAATGTCGGCGAGTACATAGGTTTTGTATGTCAAATCCATGGCTTTGAACTCATATTGCAATACCTCGTCCAACTTCGAAATTCGATGAGTATAAATCTTGAAATCAAAAAGTGGTTGATATTGCAATATGTTTCATCAGCTTTACAAGCTGATATAAGTAAAACCAAAACCCTTGTAGCCATGAATCTTGACTGAAAATATTTGTCTTTGTAAAACCAAGTAGTAAATCGTCTTGAAAGTAAACATTGTATGGCTTATATCTTTAAGTAAACATTGTTGCGTGACATCGTTTGAAAACATTCGTTCAAGTGATCGAGATAACGTTACGACATGTAATGTGATAAAAAAACTTATATATAGGAAGTACCAGCGGCGTATCCACCATGCTTTTATCACATTACACCCGTCTCGCATCTAATCACTTACCATAAACTAATCGTCCAAATCTTCCGTGTTATAAACCATCGTTCAATCGTCCGTGTTATAAACAAATCGTCAATCGTCCGTGTTTTAATTGTGAAATAAAACTTTTGGTCGTTCTTTAATGAATACATTCAAACCTGTGTGACTCGACTATGACACCCATGGGGTATCTTTATGTCACAGCCCCCGACCCCAACCTGGGAGTGGGAGCCGCGAGCCAGTTAGATGGTACCGGTGTTTATTAATTTGGCAGCAGAAATTTTCATCAGAACCGTAGTTAGGAAATATTTTTATCAGAGTTAAACAACAAAAAAATGTTTAAAATAGATAAATGGAATAAAACCCAAGTTTTCTTTACAATACATTTATAGGGATAAACCCTAATTATTGAAAACAAAATCTCTTTTTTTTTATTTAGGTAACTTTTATAGCCACTTTTCTAAGCCTCCAGTGCTCTCCAGCTGGCTTATATTTGGCTTTCACATTTTGTTACCTGAAACGCGTTTAAAAACATTTTATTAGCAATAAATACTTGCGAGTGAATCCCAGTTTAATCAAAATAGGTTTTATCATTTCACAAGATTGAGAGTGATTACAATGTTTATATCTACACAATTACTCATTCAGTATTGTCAATCCTGACCGGTGGGTCATATTACACATTGGCTATCTCGTTGTCCAATGGTAACGTGTTCCACATTTTGTATACAAAACCCCAACATACCAGCAGTAATTGAAGAATAACAAAGACTTAATCACTGCTATTTATAATTTAAAATAATTAAGGTTTTGTAAAAACAGTTTATAAAAAGGTTAACAAAAAGGAGATTACTCACATTGCTATTTTAGGTATTTCCTTGTGACTTCTTGGTTATAATCTATTAATTAAACAACGCACACGTGTTAGTATAATAACCCAATTTACATTAGTTATACCCTCCCGAAGACAGAACTCCAACGACTACATTGGGCAGAGCCTCGACAGCCGTTACGGAGCACTAGATCAAACGGGCAGCGTATCTAATATGTAACCTGGGGTTATAATACTTACAACGAGGCAAAACTTTGCTAATTAGTAGGTATAATGCCCGGATATTACTTC
The DNA here is from genome assembly GCA_030545235.1 of Helianthus tuberosus. Taxonomy (NCBI): domain Eukaryota; kingdom Viridiplantae; phylum Streptophyta; class Magnoliopsida; order Asterales; family Asteraceae; genus Helianthus; species Helianthus tuberosus. The sequence goes on along the minus strand of CM060445.1, from coordinate 52,345,559 downwards.
TACTATTAGAGAATTGAGAGAGAAATTCTAGAATGAACGATTTGTGAACTGAAGCTCGAACTCTCTATATATAGGCTGGAAATAGGGGCGGCTCGCGCCCCATGAGAGATACATGAATGGCCTTCGCGGCCCGCGAGCGATGTAGGTTAGGCTGTAGGCTTGGCGAGTCACCTGGGTAGCCTTCACATGCGTTGGGACACATGGCGCAAGCGGGTTCCGCCTGGTGTCACTATGTCGCGCCCCGCGACAGACCTAGGGAGATGGGTCGCGGCCCAAGAGAGAAATTGTTTTTATTTGATCTTTAATAATATAAAGGTTATTTGGGTTCGTTTAAGCGCAAACAGGTGTATTTAGGAGCGTTTAGGGTGTTTTATGAGGGATGTTATACTATTTAATAAAATATATAATGTATGCGTGTTAAGTATAGTAACCCAATTCAACTTTATCAATATGTCACGAGACATAACCCCAACGTACTTAGTCGGGCAGAGCCTTGAAACGTGTTTGTGGGTCCTAAATCAATCGGACAAGGTATCGACTCAGTGTTCAGGGGTTACAACACTTAAAACGGGGCAGGGCTTTGGAGTATTATAGGTTTAATAAAAATAGAATTATAGAAATGAGAGAGAGAGGGGCGAGACAAAGGAAAAAGTGAAAGACTGAGCAAATACGTAGTCTATTTATATTGAAGTTCAAAGATTGAGTGAAACTTACTTCCACGTAATCAGCCTCTCAGTTCAACATCTGTCATTCTATTGATGTCATTAATGTAAAACGTGGCAACCTTTCTTACCCAGTAACTTTTCATGCACCTATGTGTGCATGTATAATATAGAATATTACTTGGCGTGGCATTTAAATGTACCCAACTTCTGGAAACTTAATGTTCACATACATATAATATTTACTTTACATTTTAGCTTTAAATATATATGTATATGTCTAAGGTAAGGATAAAGATTATATTATACTATCTATAAAATATACATATACATTATAATTAATTGTTTATTTGTGTTGCTTCATAAACGATGTTTTTGATTATAATGTATACTTGTTTAAACATCTCATAACTCAAACAATCATTCCACCTATTAAATGTTTGTTTAAACATACTTGGGATATAATGTAACAAAATGATTAATATTTTATTTATAAAGAAAGGGATATGTATTAAATATACATAGATATATTGTAAAATTCATGGTTCTTATCTCAAGTTTTAACAGATGGCACTTGGTGGTAATTTATAATAAGAGTAAACTTCCGTTTTGCTCCCTGTGGTTTGGTCACGTTAACGGTTTTGCCCCAAACCTTTAAAAATAGCCATTTTACTCCCTGATGTTTTGTTTTTGTTGCCAGTTTGCTCCATGCGGGGAGCAAAATGGAAAAACAAACAATTTGAATGGAGTTAGAGGCAGGGAGCAAACTGGCAAAAAAACCGAAACATCAGGGAGTAAAATGACTATTTTTAAAGATTTGGAGCAAAACTGTTAAAGTGACCAAACCACAGTGAGCAAAACGGAAGTTTACTCTTATAATAATAAACATGGAGGCCTCATAATTGAGCTAACCCTTTTTAAATTTTATTAATATTGTTACTTCATACGTACATATTTCTAATATAGGTACATTTACATATTATTATAATAATACATTTAGTTAAATTTCAATCTCATTTTTATCTTATAACTTATAAAATATAGCATTTTGTAAAATTATGAGTATGGAGTTGAAACCTACTCATAAGTTTCATATATTTTATTTTAATGTATAAAATGGAAATGTTACACTTTAATAGACCCTGAAAGGCCTCTTTAACAAGACTAACAAATCAACACATGATTTGCTAATAAGAAAATAGTTTCTATCGTTCCCCAAACTACCCACCAAATCCAGTGAATATCCTAGTAACGGGATTTGTCAGATCCTATGGTACCATAACATACTACTGGTCGGCTTGATCAAAGCTAACGAATGTCATTTGTCTTTCGACTAACGCACCAACAAGTTCATTCACATTATTGAAATCGTCGAGTTTTATATAAATCATAGTCTTTGTTTTGAAAACTTGAAAAAGCATTTAGCACATATGAGTCACCCCATAACAATTGAAAGCATAAAAGAGGGGAGCTATGTACTCACTTGATATTGCAAAGTATCCTTGATCAAGTGAAATAACAAAGCTTCAATCGTGTCCAAACGTGTCCTAACATCGATAACTATGTTAAGGTAACGATACATAATCGGAGGAATCAGATAGAATGAGGTCTTGTAAACCAGATGAGTGTTGGAACTCATATGAAATGGTTTAACAAAGTCTACATTCTGATTTGGAATGAATCCTAAGTGCTTTCGACCCGTTATGACCCGTTAAGGTAGTTTACGCTACTTTAACGTGTCAAATGCGCAAATGTGCGTTCGGATGGTCAAACTAGTCCTGTGATAAGTATTATATTCCTAAACATGTTTAATAATGTTGCAATATCAGTTTAAGTGTCAAAATTTAGGTTACATATGCTTAAATTGAATTTATGCGCAAAAAAAGCATTTTGGTCATTTCCTAAAGGCATATAAACTACCTATCATACAACTATCCAAACGAAGTAACCATAAGGTATAACCTCTAGAGGTTCTTCCCTATATAACTATGGTCACAATATGTGTTTGGTCGGATCCTAATGATCGACCAAACGGGTCGGGTTCGAAAGTCTAAGCGGTTGTCAAGACCGCTTGACTTACGACCCTAAATAAGCACTAAACTAGAAGTGATGAGTTAAACATGTTTAACTAAGTTGGAAAACTGATTTGGTATCAAAACAAATTTGTTTTGATACTCGAAAATAGTTTCATCGTAAAATGCACATAAACGTGCATTTTGACCGAAACTTTGACTATTCACTTCAACTAGTCAACGTGGTAATCAGTAGGTATAATCGCTAGGGATTATAGCCATAATGATTACGATCACGTTGCAAAGTTCAATTGAACTTTGTCTTGGCCAATTAATGGTCAAAGAAAATAAACAATAGTAGGAAGAACACTTACAAGTGTTGTAGGATGAAGAAAACTCAATTAGGAAGCCTCCAACTAAGTGGTAGCCTCCAAGTAGAGCATGAGATGAAGAAAAAAGTGAATGAGCAAGTTGGAAGAATGAAATGCGAAGGGTATTTATAGTATTCAAGAATCAACAAGATCATTCCATGTGTTTGTGTGGTCACCAAGGAAGAATCATGGCCCTACAAGTGTGTGGACAGGAGTAAGAGCCTTGGGGAACACTTAAAATAGCCCATAAGATCAAAAACTAGGCTTGAAAACAGTAGGAAGCAGCTGGGAAAGCTGTTTTGAAGGTTATGGTCTGAAGCCTCTCATAGGCCGCGACCCAGATAGCCATATTGGTTGCCCCAGGCGAGCCAGTTCAGGTCTGACTTTCAGTTTTTGGCGAAACAGGCCCCTGCATGCTCCAAACTTGTTTTTCAACGCGTTTAACCCCCGTTAACCCAATTTTAAGGCTTTACAAGGATGTTAAAGCATAGGGGACTTGAAATATGTTTGGAAACATTGTGGATGTCGGTTCGTTCGGTCATACGGTCGTGTTTTGTGCTTAATTACGACGGAAGTTCGAACGGACGCAAAAACGATCCAAATTACGCAACGAATGACATTTTTGCATTCCCATCACTAAAATACAATATTTCAATGATTACAAAAATTTGTGGATGTACGGATATGGTCAGAACGTAGAATATGCGAGAATTTGCATACTTTCACAATTTTGACGCTTTTAGTCCCTATGATCAAATAAGCATATTTTCACACATCGAAGCCTCCAAAAATTATTTCTAAGCTATGTTAAGGGTATTTAGGGTATGTTTAGATTATGACCTCGTTCCGGAGTGTACATCGCTACGAGACTAGGCAGACTTTCGTAGTTTGTCTTAAATAGTCCTTGTGATCGAATAAACTTGTTTTTGACATACCAAAACCTTCAAAACTTATTTCTAAGTTATGTAAAGGATATTTAGGGTATGTTTAGCTTATGTCACTGTTCTGGAGTGTACATTGCGTTAAACTGATTACGTTTGCGTAATAGTTTACGTAAAACTTCCAGAAAAGCTTCTCGAGAGTTCGAAATCGTACAAGAATTGAAACGTGTAATTGTCACATGTAATTATACAAATCCCGAGAATGAAACACAAGATTTCTTTGGATTCATATTTGTATGATGGTCGTAAAGGCACAAATGTCACAGTCTCTCCTACTTTAGGAAATTTCGCCCCGAAATTTAATTTAGAGGAAACTTGTGAAAACAGATGTGATTTTTTTGCTTTCAAATGAATCCTCCATTCCCTAAGTAAAACTCTAGGCTTAATCATACTCATCCGTAGTCTATAGGAAAGAGTTCAGATCTGAAGATTTATACTCCATTCTAATAGGTTTTATGTATGATTGTATCGAACCTCGAGATCGTCCTGTAATTGTCAAAGTGATGTCCTTGTTTGTAGAAGAATATGAGGAAAGTATGAACTTTAGAGTTTCGAACAACAGATGGAAAAATGTTTCTTATGAAGACTATTATAGGAAACTTGTGTGTGCTCGAAATTGGAGTCTGAAGAAACACTGGTTTAATTGACCAAAATCAACTGAACCAGGGGGTTTGAATCTGCATAAAAGGGTTGATCTCTCCTCGTTCGGTTCATGGGTAACAGCTCTCCTTCTTCTCACAATAACTGCAAAACAACCACCGTTAGACTCGCCACGGGGAGAATGGGGGTTCTCTCCGTGACCACCCTCTGGCGTGAGAATAAGTACAGGTTTATGAAGAAGAAGAAATAGTGAAAGTGAAGTGAATGTAACTTGAGAATTATACCTGAATTATCCTTCTATTTATAGCTGAAGTTTGGGCGGGAAAACCTGTTGGTGAAATATTGACGGAAAGTGCTACTTCCGTGAGCGGTTATTTTTCCCTCTGTTAATCTTTAACGAGTGTGAGAGCACACGGATCGCGATCTTGATCAACAGTTGGGGTATTGCCACGTGGAAAGTGGACAAGTGTAAACCTCTCTTTAATTCCATGCCATAATCGTGACTTCAAGGAAGTCTGGGGTGATGCCACGTGGCCAGACGGTTTTAACCATCTGGCGGTGCACGATGGAGCCTTCTAGAAGAATACGGATGTAATCCTGTGTGGCTCCTTAATGTATGGTATCAGTAAAGTAAATAATACCCAAGTCTGGATATCGTTTATGCGGGAATGCTTATTAAGATTTTTATCCTTACCTGTTATGAAGACTGGCGCAAGGATTGCTAGTTTCCTTTTGACGCAGAGGTGTAAGATCTTATTTTCCTTCTGAGTTCTCTTTGTAGGACTAGTGTGTGGCCGCGCAAGGTCTAAAGAGGGTTGGAAGGATGAGGTTGTGGTATGGTCCCAAGTACTTGAAGTAAGGTTTTTGGGACCTTACCCCTTCAAGTTCCCCCCCCCCCCCCCCAGTCTAGTGTTGCTCTTATGAAAATAAGTGGAGCACTGGACTATGAGAGAGAGGTTCCGTTGCTATAGAGTTTTTGGTGCGAAAGTGGAGGATCTTTTTGGAGAAGATACTCTTGCTCATTATTCTTAATTTGAAACTTTGTGTATGTGGAAAGGTATAGTAACGACTGTTGACGTGTGACAAGCTGTCACTGCCAATTGTACGTTGCTGACCGTGTTTCCCACGCGCGTGTGAACTCGCGTTTAATGTTCTTTCCCACTCACCCCTGACGCTTGGATAACTGTGCCATCCCCGAAAAAGGTGTTGTTGCAGTTATCTAGGTTATTTGAGGCGGTGAGTATATAGATCTTTTCAATCGCTCATTTTCGTTAATCATTACTTTATTGAAAGCCCTTTTTCTTCTTCGTCTCCCTTATCAGTCTGTTGAAAGAATTTGCAATTTCTCTCTCTTATGTCAACCGGAGACCATCACGAAGACTCTGCTGAAGAAATGGCTGCCGAACTTCCACCATTTAAGTAGTCCAGGCAACTTTCGATGGTTTGATTCGGAATTTTAAATTTCTGGAAAGTTGGGGTGCTCGGTACCCTGACGAGGGTCAAACGGCGGCGGATGCTCCGGCCAGGTATATATATTTATTTTGGGACTTTTTCTCTGCAGGTAACTTTCGATTGCCTGCAATGAAATTTTTTCTTGAAATTCTTGAGTATTACAAGTTCCACATCTCCCAGATGTACCCTATTGGCTTGGTTAGGGTTCGTCACTTCGAATTTGTGTGTCGTACAATGCACATTGAATCGAAGGTTCCTCGATTTCGGGTGTTCCATCAAATGCATTGTTCTCAGGGGTTTTATTCCTTTATGTAAAGGTCATCTGCGAAGAAGATTTTGCTTCATCCCCCAAAGTCATTTCATGACTGGAAACAAAAGTTCTTCTTTATTAAAGTGGGGGTTATCCCGATGAGGATGACGTTTAGGGGGAAAGAGGATGTCCCAACTAAGACTCTTCAGACTCCCACTGATGAAAATTGGTACCAGGATTTGAAAGATGCTCCGTCTATTGCCTTGCCGGAGAAAGCCCTTGTTGGGGCTAGCATGAGCCTGAACTGGCGGATGAATCGGGAAGAGAAGCCGGTGTATATGGAAGGCGACAAAAGTAAGATTTGGGGTTTGCCCTGTTTTCTTCCCTTTCTTGTGTCTGTTTTTTTTTTTTTTTTTTTTTTTTGCTTCTCTTCTTCTGCAGTCGTTTCCTTATACGTTGTTGCTTTTGAGAGAGAAGGTGGGAATATGGCCACCATTCCCAAGAAACCTGATGAAGAGCTTTCGTATCATTGAATTGTGAGGAATTTTGTTCTTCCATGAGATGATGACCTAGCTGCGCAACCTGCTGCTGGTGCTGGTAATTTTTTATCACAATACTACATCTGTTGATTTTGCACATTCGGATGAGTCAATCTTTGCGCTTTTTAGTAGGTGAGCTGTCTAACCTGGGCATAGGCCCTTAAAAGAAAAGACGTGCGCCTGCTGCTACTGCTGTGCCAAAGAAGATTGAAGTGGAGAAAACCTAATCTTCTAGGACAAAACATGTGGGAGGAGAGAAGAAAGGTACGCGCCATTCTTTTGACTCCTGGTGTGATTATGTGGTGGTATCTGATTATTTTGAGGGTCTTGCACCTACAATTGTGAGGAGACCTAAGCCAGAGCCCAGGGATACTGCTGATCTTCCTCCATCGAATCCTGATGACCCTATTGATTTAGAGTCAAGTCCTAAGCGTCTGCTGAGGAAGGAAGCGTGAAAAAGAAAACAATCTGGTGTTGATGCCGATGGTCAGCCTGCCAAGAAGGTTCAGAAGAAAATTACCAGAAGAGGCAATCTTGACGCCTTTATTGCAAACCCTGTTCTTGGTAGGTGTTTCTCTCTTGCTTTCCTCGTATGCGCTTTGGGTGATTGTGATATATATGTTTACTCTTGCAGAAAAGCCAAATTCTCCTGTTCAAATGGAACTATCACGTGGTTAATGAGGAGCTCCTGCCCTCTCCTCCTCGCGCCTCTAATACTGAGTCATTAGAGAATATTGAGGCTCCTAAGAATGAAGCGGAGAAGACTGCTGGGGCAGAGAGTTCTGAGGCTGAAAAGCCTGTTGATGTTGCTGTTGATGCGGAGAAAATTACTAGCTTGGAGGCTGTAGATGTTGGTGCTGGTAATCCACAGACTCGTGAATTTGTTGCTCAAGATTCAGGGAAAGGGAAAACTACTCAAGAAATCCCTGTAACAACGTCCCCTTCCACGGCTTCTGGCTTTATGCCTGAGAATGTTGAGAAGAATCCTGGTGGGGACCAAAGTTCTTTTATTCGATCAAATGAAAATTCTCCTATCCGCCCATATGAAACTCCAGGGGATTATTATTACAGATTCTATTCGGAGAAACAAGCTGATGAAGTTCACATGCCTGTGTGGAAGTTGAAGAAAGGCGACACTTTTTCCGATTAGCATGTGTGTTGAGAGTGGTTGCAGGGAACTTTTCTGCCTGGGGAGATCAAGTTCCAAGAAGGGCATCCTCATGAGCAGACTTATCATGCCTACCTTGAAGAGGCTGCTAGCTATGCATCCACTACGCACCGTATAATGCGTGAGTGGTATATCATGCATAAGGATTGGGCTGCTTCTAAGGCGTCCAAGAAGAAAGCTGCTGAGGATGAGGCCCGAGTTGCCCAGTTGAGGGCAAAGCTAGAAGCTGACCAAGCCAAATTTGAGAATGATCGGAAAACTGAAGAATGGTCCGTTGTGGGTAGGAAGAGAAAGGCTGAAGCCGAAGCTGCCCTTCTTTCCAAAGAGCATAAAAAATGGAAAGAGATATGTGAGAAGGATAATGCTGAAAAGATGGGTCTCCGCAATGTTATCAACAACCTTAAAGCAAAAGTTTAAAAGTTGAAGAAACAGGATGCGGAAATAAAAAATATAAAGAAGGAAAAAGCTGATGCTGAAGCCGTGCGGGATGAAGTGCATTCTCATATGGAACGGAGTGAACAACGAGAGGTACATACATGTGCTACTCTTGCCCTTAGAGATAAGGAGATAGAAGAACTTATCGCTTTACTATCTGAGCAAGAAAAACTTACGGCGGAAGCTGAGGCTGCTAAGAAAGATCTGGAGCTTGCACGGGCTGAGAAGGCTGAAACTTCCCGCCATCTTGTTGAAACCGAAGAAAAGTTAGAAATCTCTGAAACTACGCGGGTAACAACGGAGAGTGAGCTTGAGCCTCTGAAAGGTTATATGTTATGGCTAAAAGAGCGTTGAATCGCAAGTGTAAGTTCTTCTTTCTTTGGTTATTCTTAAAGATGTTGTCCGCGTCTCCTTACTTTGCTTTTCCTTTTTTGTGCAGGTTGCCGAATCAGTCTTGAATTCTGAAGAGCTAGACAAAACTGTGGTGCACTTGTTGGTTGCTGCGCGAAATGATGGATATGCCCAAGGGTATGCGGAATGCTCACATCATGTGGTTAAATCTTTGAAGGTTGACTGGGATACTAGCACGTCCGCTACCCATGGTCTTAATACAGTTGTTGCCCTGGCTGCTACGAAGACAGAATTTAATAACTTACAGCTTGGTTATGGATCTTATCAATGTTGCGTTACAATCTGAGGACCATGTGGTGCAGTTGAAAGAAATCTTCCAGGAAAAAGATAAAGATGAAGACATAGCTTAGGTTTTCTTTGTGGTTGTATGAACAATTAACTTGTAGTTTTTGGGATGTGGATCCCTGTTTTGTTAGTGCGCTGCAGCGCAAGTAACGTTAACTAATACACTGCCGTGTACATTTGTATTTTATGTTAAGGCGTGTGGCGCACCAGTAACTAGTATAAGATGTGTTTTAATTTACAATATTTTGCATGAGTTCAATTGCTTTGATTAGGTAAGGCGAATAAAGGTAGTATAAAGCTCATGTGTGAGCGTAAGATCTAGTGCGATGTGTGTAATCGCTGACCGCTCATGAGACTTGTGTTATATCTACCATAATGTTTTTGCGCATACCAAAAGGAATTGCATGCACTTTGTAATAAACACAGAGATAACATAAACTTTGTTTTGATTCATGATAGGGCACATAGGCCATGGTACAAAGTTTTCTATTTTAGGATAATTGCATGAAACTTAACTTACACTATAGTCCTAGCCACCAATTGATAAGCTACGGGACTTGTCCAATCCTACAAGGAAACTATAGTATGCCGCTTAGTTCTTCGCCTTCTTACTCGGGCCCTCCTCACCGCGAGTAATTTGTTTTATGTCTTTGTGCACATTCTGAAATAGGTGTGTGAGCTCGCCTCTTTTGAGCACCTTCTCAATCTCATTGCGCAGGGAGATACAGTTGTCGGTAGTGTGACCATGATCTTTATGATAGTCACAGTATTGGTTCGGATCCTGACCCTGTTTATTTTTCATTGGTGGAGGGGTCTTGAACTGGTAGTCCTCCGTGCTCAACACCTCCGCTGGGGTTTTGGTCAGAGGAGTCCACTGCTTCTCTCTGTTTTCCTGCTTTGTCTCTCTTTGCGCGGCAAGCTTGTTTATGGTAGCTCGCGCATCTTCGGATGAGTAGTTTCCGGAATTCGAGTCGTGCCAATTTTTTTTAAACTTTTTTCCGCTGCTTGAGCTCATGTCTGTTGGGGGCTGTGCGGTGGAGGTGGTATGTTAGTGCTGAGGTTTTTCTTCGTCTGGGCGTACACTTTGGCTGCCGCCATAAGCTTCACCCAGCTTTTTGGTAACCCCTCAGTGCTGGACAAGACCTTGATCATATCGTCACATCGGACGACGTACTTAAACTGTGCTCTGATCAAGTGCTCATGAACATCTCCTATCTCGAGCACTTCTTTATTGTAGCGCGTGATAAAATCTTCTAAGCTCTCGTCGTCACATCGCCAAATATTCATGACATCTGCTGTATCTCAGATGGACCTCCTCTGTTGGCTGAAGTGTACTAGAAATTTTTCTCGCGGGTCTACCCATGATGTTATCTTCCCAACACACAGGTTATCAAACCACAATCGCGCGGCGCCTGTGAGGGTTTGTATGAATAGATGACACCACATTAGTAGGGTCCATCCCCCTACCAACCCTGCGCTCGTGAAGACCCGCAGATGGTCATCTGGGTCCGTCATGCTATTAAACTTTCCAACATTGGATGGGAGTTTTGCTTTCTCTAGGGGAGCCAAAGCGATTTCGCTGATGAACTTGGAATTTTCTGCTGCCTCCGCCGGGCGGTAAATTAAATTAATCGTGTTCTGCTTCAGGACTATAAGTCGCGCGAGGTTTTCAACTTTTGTAATTTGGTTGCAACCGATTGAACACGCTTGTACTGTCCCCTTCGTGGTATGTTCTGTCGTACTCACTGGTGTGGGTGTCCCATCACGGGCCCAACCTGGAGTGAACTGACTGCCTTCGATGAGAATGAGATTCATCGTGATACTCTCTTCATCGATTTTCATAGTGAGTATACTCATATCTCGCTGGAGATCTAGAGTAAACTTCTGTGTCTTCTACCTGAACTCGTGATGGTGCGTCATGATGAGAAACATGAGGCACTGGTGGTGCTCGAGTACGAGATACAGGTCTTCGTGACTGAGTGGGAGGAGCAGTTTGTGCACAGAGTTGTGCATACACAACATTTATTTCTCCTTGGGATCTGACATACCAGGAGATAGGGGTTTCCCCTGGAGGTAGAATTGAACTTAATGGAATTTCAGGCTGCATTCCTTGAGTGACAGGATCATTTGGATGATTATCAGTGTATTGCACTTCATTATCATCTTAAGCTTCTTCCATAATCCCTTCAACTTGGGTTTTGTGAGCGAAATTTGGCCGAGGGCCGGTTTGACGGTTCATCAGAGTTTCTTCCATTTTAAAACGGAGATGAAAAATTGAATCGAAACGAGAAGAAATGGGTAAAACTGAGAAATCAGTGGGCGCTAATGAAGAAACACTGGTTTAATTGACCGGAATCAACTGAACCAGGGGGTTTGAATCTGAATAAAAGGGTTAATCTATCCTCGTTCGGTTCGTGGGTAACAGCTCTCCTTCTTCTCACAATAACTGCAAAACAACCACCGTTAGACACACCACGGGGAGAATGGGGGTTCTCTCCGTGACTACCCTCCGGCGTGAGAATAAGTACAGGTTTATGAAGAAGAAGAAATAGTGAAAGTGAAGTGAATGTAACTTGAGAATTATACCTGAATTATCCTTCTATTTATAGCCGAAGTTTGGGCGGGGAAACCTGTTGGTGAAATATTGACGAAAAGTGCTACTTCCGTGAGCGGTTATTTTTCCCTCCATTAATCTTTAACGAGTGTGAGAGCACACGGATCGCGATCTTGATCAACAGTTGGGGTATTGCCACGTGGAAAGTGGACAACCTCTCTTTAATTCCATGCCATCATCGTGACTTCAAGGTGTTAGGATGGGTTTTGACTCTGAAACGATTGCGAAACGAACGTGTGACATGCGGAATCCGTACACGAACGTGACCGAACACATGAGACGTAATATAACTGTGATTCTATTGAAAGATTTGATAACGTACAACACCTGAATCACGTGAACACTACTTTCTCTCTCTAGACTTTCTCTCCCTAGAATCTATGCTCTCCTAAGCTCCAAATGCCAAAAGTCACTAATCTAAGGCATAAGCCTCCTATTTATAGGTCAAGGCTTTAATGAGATTTCTCATTAATTAAAATATTGCCACCTTGCCTTTTCTATCTAATATTACAATATAAAGCTTGTTATCTTTAGTTTCTCGCTACGGCTCGGATTGACGAAGGCGATAGACATAAATGCACTAACAGACTCCCCCTTGGATATTGCCGCAGTCAATCTCGTAGCGTCTTGTCTTTCTCTCTCTCTCTCTTTGAGTCTTCTTGAAGCTTTAACACGTTTTCATCAACGTATACTCGCTCTTGCTTGAACAGAATCCCTGTGGATCTGTCTTCAGCTTCAGCTCCCCCTTTTTGTAGACTCTTTTCTTCATCAGGCTCCCCCTTTCGTCAAGCTTCCGTGCTTTGGGATCGACACCTGGCTTTCCGGATACAAGCTCTTTTAGGATAGTTTCCTGGCTCCTTGAATGCACGCTTCCTCTTGCTTTGAGCTCGTCTTCAGACTCCCCCTTAGACTCGGTTGTTGGGATCGTAGTCTGGTACAACATCTGCAATTCTCAAACATTTATAAGTAATAACTATTTGAACATTTTCCAGGAATCGTAACCTAGCTCTATTAAACTTTCTAAATCAAGATCCTGGCTTTAAGATATAATAATATGAATATATCCAGAAATACTTGATTCACTTCCCCTATCAACAATCTTCATAGATTTGACAGTTTTAGCAAACATGATCTGAAACTGGCTATTTTACAGATTTTAACAATATGAGCATCCAAATCCCTCATAGTTAATCATCCAAGTCCAACTTAATAACCTTGGAGATATCACAAACTGTTTTTGATTTTTGATTTTAAAACTACAAGTTTCAACTTAATGAACTTGTTTTATTTTTCAGAAACACGATCAGCATACTAGATTTTGAAACTCAGCATCCCAGACATCGGTTGTCGAAAATAAAGCGGAATAAAAAATCTCTTTGTATTTTTATGAAATGTAAAGCAATAAATAAATATTTACAAACATATTTACAGACAATAATTTTGTTTGAGTTCACGTTAGAGGATCATATCAGTTTATGACAAATCACTAGCACCGTTGAGCTTTAAACACTTTAAGTTCTAAACAATTCACATTGATTGACAATATTGTTGTCCACTTAAACTCAATCTAAAAACTTTCGAAATGCTTACCGATACGTTAAGGTATATTAATTTGCACTAAATTCTTATGGACCCCACGATCTCAGCATATCCCCTCATCATGCAATACACTAACTCAAGTAATGCTTTTAAACTTTCATCAATTGTGATATGTGTAAAAACAACGCAGAATGTTTAAACATTAACAATCAGGTCGATCTTTTGATACGTAGAGAAAGTCCAATGTTTAAACAAAATAAGAAATAAAAACAAGTTTAATTTGTTTAGATCTTAACCACCAGTTCGATATTCACATATACGCAGAGGTGATCCAAGATTTAAACGAAACACCAAGAAAATAAAGCAGAACGTTTAGGCACTAACATCCAGGTCGATACTCACGTATACGCAGAGGATGTCAATTGCTTAAACAAAATAAAGAAATAAGACAAGTTTAAATCTTTGCAAAATTAAAACACTATCACAGTGACTTTTCAGTAAGTTGTGAAATTTCACAGACTAACCTATTTATTATGCTTTTTAGCATTCAGCGATTACTGAGTAGGGACACAGTCAAGAAGGATAAAACTAAGTACTATGCTTTTGACCGCGTTTCCCACTAGAACTAGGCTTTTTCATTTAAGTTTGTATCGTTATCGCAAATCTACTAGTCTAGCTGAGCCTATCGTCACATCTTTAGTGAGATTGTTTATCGCTTTTTAACTTTCCATTTCTATACCGTACTGTGATTGTCTACTGATGTACTATAATTTCCTCGTTTTACACAAAAACTCATTTTTGAGTTTTATCATGTTTTTGGCTTTTTCAAATTTTCTAATGTTTTTGGATTTTCTGAAATATTCTTACTCCCCCTAAAATGCAAAACCATTTAAAGAAAATTTGACAAACCGACACTGATAGCTTTGTCTCGCCATCCATTTTCTGCTTTTCGTGCACTGATTTTGCAGAAAATATAATGTACCCCCATGATTTACAACACATTGATATTTTATAGTTTGAAAACCGTTTTTCAATCTTGTGAAATTAATCATGTTTGTTCCGCCGTGAGGGTTTCGGCATATTCACTCAACATATTTTTCAGTTTTTTGAATTTTTTTTAACAAAATTTAAAAATAAGCATATTTTTTATTTTTCAAAATTTTGACAAAAAAACCATATTTTTGGTTTTTAAAAATTTTTCAATTTTTAGGGTTTTTGAAATATTGTTTATTTATGTACATGAATCAAACAAACTCCCTGTTTCAACCAACACAGGGTTCATCAACCTCCTCTTCTTGTGCCAGGCTGCTCCAACACAATTCTTGTTGACATTCAGATTTCTTCGGAAGCACCTGCACATTCAAATTACTCAATTACTTGAACAATTTAGCCCAGGTCTGTTTGACCTTAGGCATTTCAACACAATATGCATCATTTAGCTTCGGAAAATCTTTGTCATTTTGTATAAAGACTTTTTCAATTTTAACTTCAACTTTTTCATCATTAACCGAAGTCATTTGTTTCTTAACTGTCCATGTTTGACCTTTTGGAGTACATCGTTTGTAAAAATGTGAATCTTTTTGAACATTTTGATTCTGAACAACAACTTTTGGTTTCCAAAACTGATTTGGTTTCGTTGCGTCAACAGTTGTTTTCCAACTTTGTATTGTTCTTAATCTGGGTGTGTGAGAATTCCAGGTCTGTCTAGAATCGAACCTATTTGGATTTGATTTCCAAGTTTGATTCGAAGCAAACTTGTTTGTGTTGTACCTCCAAGTTTGTTTTGAATCAAATCTGGTTGACCTTTGTCTCACATTTTTAGATTTATGTTTGTCAACACCATCAGACTTCTTTTTCATCTCAACATCAACAGGTTTCAGATTTGGACACTTTCGTGCAAGATGTCCAGTTTGATCACATTTGAAACATGTTCTCTTGGACACATCTTTGACCTGTTGTTGTTGTTTTTTCTGAGCATAGAACTCTTCATTAGACTGTCGTCTAAATTGGAGTTCTTTCTCTTCTTCTGAACTTGTTCCATGAACAAAATTCATTTTGGTCTGATAATTTTGCGTTTCATTTTTATTCCAACTTTGTTTCTTCTTATAACCCAACCCATCCTTCATGTTTTTCTTCTTGTATCCAGGTTTGTTATTAAAAGTTTTGTGACACTTTCCAGCAAACTTTGGAATTTCAGACTTTTCAATCTAAACCATTTTGAAAACTTTATCAATCTTTTCTGAAATCACATTCTGAATCGGGAATACAATATCTAAGAATAATTTCTCCGATCCAATCATGGAATAAACCAATCCTTTTGAATTATCATTCAAATTTTTCTCAGATTTTGAGTTTTTCAGATATTCTTCATGAAAACTACCTTCATTTTCATCATGTGATTCAGATTTACCTGTATCAACCGACTCTTCTTTCAACACACTTTCAACGACCTTACCTACCACCTCTGAATCACTAGAATCATCAGATTTGGAATAGGTTACGTCAATGTTATTTGGCAATTGATCTACCATGTTGAAAGCTTTTTCGACCTTTTCATCATCATAAAATGCAAACTTTTCCGGTGGTGGAACTTGATGAAACTCTGAGCCAATACCCTTTTTGTTTTTCTCAGAATCATCATCACCCGGTTTTATGTTGAAAATTCTTTCAAGCACATATGATGACGTATGATAACTATGTAACTTGTTGTTATCCTGTTCTAAATCAGCTATTTGACGCTTTAGCTTAGCAACATCCTCAATGTACGAATTGACAACTTGTTGCTTTATTGAATATTGTTGCTTAAGCGTATCAATTGTTTCAGAACAGTATTTCAATCTGGATTGAACAAGTTTCATTTGACTTTTCACATTTTCATAAACTCTTTAGTAATGTGATATGCCAATTTTATTGAATCGTATTCCTTTTTCATTTCTTGACACTCATTTTCTTTTTTATAACATTCTTCTGTCATTTTTTAAACCTTTTCTTTCAAAATCTCATTTTCTTTTTCTAAATTTTTACATTTTTGAGAAAACTTTTCGTCATTATCTTTCAAAACTTTTTCATTTTCTAACATTTCTTTGCATTTATTTTTGAAAACTTCTTCGATTTTATCGAATTCAAGATCTCTTGTTCGGAATTTTTCATCTTTTTCAGTACAAGCACTGCATGGTTCCATGCATTTCTTGCACTGTTCAACGATTTTGATTATGATCTCAGAATCAGAATTTACCTCAGTGATTGGCACTTCGGTGTTCTCTTCTGCATCTGTCTGAGATTTATCAGCATCTTTCCTTTTCTCATCACCAGCATCAGCATCACTATTCACTTCAACCGAACTTTTCATCTTCACTTCCTCTTCTTCTTCTTTCTTCTTCATCTCATCAAATTGTTGTTCTTCAGCAGCAGCTTCTTTCACAACTTCTTCATTCACAACAACTGTTTCTTCAACTTTCTCTTCTTTTTCTTTCAGTTCTTCAGCCACCTTCTTCAACTCTTCTACCATACACTCAACATTTTTCTTCGTTCTTGCTTCATCCCTCTTCCTCAAACTTGATGTCATGGCATCTCTTATGATTTTATCCAGCCTTTTCACATATGTTTTTATCTTTTTCAACATTTGAATAGTATTCGCAGGATCGAGGAATTACTAGAAGAACATCATCATGAACTATGTCCCTCCTGTGGACGACAGGTTCACCATCTCTGTTGACATAACACTCTCGTTTCTTGTCCCATCTTTTATTTCTTACAGTATTTTCATACTCTTCCTGGATTTTCTCCATTCTGCATCCAACAATGAATCTTTCTCTTTCGGTTTTCTTACTCGGAATTTCTTCTCGACTTTTTTCTTTGATTTCAGCAACAAATGCTGAATCAGTCGGAATGTATTTGTCCCAGCTAAAACCCTCTGCCAATCTTTCATCATCCTGATTTACAAGATAAGCTTTCTTCTTGGGATTATTTTCGATCATTTTCGGCTCTTCTTTGCTACGGTGGTAAATCGCCTTTCGGTAATAATCATCATTGAAAGGATGTTCATTTCCATCAACTGCAGAATTATTGCAATCTCTCTTGAAATGTCCTTTTTGCATACATTTGAAGCAAGTCACTTTGGATTTATCAAATCCCAGCTTAGTTGACGGACCACCTATTGATTGTTTCCCAGTAATCTCCATGTATCTCTGAGCTCTTCGGATGCAACTTGCCAAACACCAGCGAATGTCTATGAGTTCCATTTCTTCCGGATCAATCTGGTTGTAGTCTTCTTTGGTCAATTCAGAATTTCCAATTTTGCCAGCTACTAGACCTTCATATGATTCCAGAACAGATGCAAGGAAGCTCATTTGCTGCTTGGCAGAGTTAATGCTCATAACAGGAGAATTCTTCAATTTGAGAGCAATGTTACACAGTATCTCCTCTGATTCATCAGGATTTGTTTTTGAAGAAGATGAGTGATATCCCGGATTGTAACTTGATGAGCTTGTTTGTGATTCTTTCATCTTTTCAGCGCTGAATCCGGTCTTTGGTGATTCACTAACTTTCACCGAAGGTGTGCTACCTTTGTAAAAAGACCGACATTCTGATGATGCATAGAACTACTCATCTTGCTTTGCTTTTATAGCTCAAGCTCATGACTTTCAATTTTTTCTATCAAAGCATCAAGAGAAATTGAATCATATAAAACATCATTTTTCAAGATAAACACAAACGTTTGCCACTGATCGGCTCATGGTAACGCTTCTATGATTTTATCAATTATTTCCTCTCTCGTTTTCACAATCTCAAACCTTTCAAGTTCAATTTTTAAGTGACAAAAACGTTCAATCATTTGCCTCACTGACTCTCCCTTTAAGCTATCAAACAAATCAAATTCCTTTTTTAGTAAAGCAATTTTGTTCTTTTTAATTTGTTTGCCACCTTCGGCTTTAACCCTTAATGCTTCCCAAACCGATTTTGATGAACCATCATGATTTAACAAATAAAATATATCATCTTGGATAGTTTGTTGAATCAAAGCGATCATTTTCTGCTCATATGAGAATTTCCGTTTGTCATCATCGAAAAGATCATTGAGATGGATCTCTTCTTTCTTGTCATTTATTGGTCGACTCTATCCAAACTCTAAGCAGAACCAGCTCTCGTGAGCGTATGCCTTGGTCCAGTTTAGGAATCTTTCTTTCCAGCATGTATAATCTTCTATATTCTCAAGCTTAGGTGATTTTGAATGGGTTCTATAGAAGTTATCATGTTTTATGTTATCTTTGATTGTTTTTGTTATTGATTTCGGTGTGACGGTTGATGTCTCAGACGCTTTGGATGTAAACGCGTTATAGAACGTGTTGTTGAACTCTTCAGCCATGATGTTAACTCTTCGAATATCATCACCTTTTAATCACCTGAATACAAACAAACAAACACACAATCAGTTTAAACACTTATCAATTAACTGAATCAGACTAGTACTCGAACAAGTGAATATTCTGTGCGAACTGGGGTTCAAGTTGACAAACCGTGCGAACTGCTATGACCTGAATCAAATTCAAACGACCTAACCCACTACGTGCGAACTGAGTACAATTCCAAACGACCTGGTTCACAAAAACACGACCTGGACCACTTCTAATTCACTTCGTATGAAATGAATATAAGTTCAAACAACTTGGCCGACTTCCAAACGGACTGGTTCACTTCGTATGGACTGTTGAACCTTCCAAACGGACTGAATTACTTGAGTCACAACTATTTGATCAAAAGCTGATTGGGCCGATTAACTTGATATTAAACAATTGCTGATTGGGCTGATTGTTTTTTTAAAGCATTCTATTTATAATTGGAACAAAATCCCACTAAGCCGACAACCGTGTTTACTTATTGAAATCTCATTGGGCCACAACTAATGTTACATCAAATGCAATATAAGAGTTGATGTCCGACAAAATTAGCTTTTCAAAATTCTTTGATTGGGCCGCAAATATGACTGTTGTAATGATAATCACATGCACTTTTAATGGCTGACAACAATCAAGAACTATTGGGCCAAGATTGATATTACTCAATTAATGATCATGTGAAATTTCAAGTAATGGTCGAGATCTTTATATATGCATGAAATATTATTGGACCTTAAAAATACAATCTGGACAGTCAATTGAATTAATATGTTCACGTAGCCCAAGTCAATTAGCAATTTATCATAGGACCGCTTGTTTTGGACTTTAATAAGATGATTGGCTCGAGACAAGGTTGACTGACATTTTCAAATGATATGACATATTTCACGCGAATTGGACTTTCAAGCGAACTGAAACCTATTTCATCCGGAATGGACTTTCAAGCGAAATGGGACCAATCCGTGCGAAATGGAGTCAAATTTCAAACGAAATGAAACACTAATACTTCAAATCATATGAATTGGGACTCTAATTCAAACGAAATGATGAACTTTCAAACGAAATGGGCCATTTCATGCGAAATGAAGTCTTATTTGGTGCGATATGGAACACTTTGATGCGAAATGGACCTCCAAACGACCAATACGTGCGAAATGGATTACTGAATAGCCATTACGTGTGAATTGAATGAACTTTCAAGCGAAATGGGTCATTTCATGCGAGGTGAAGCAGATGTCACGAGATTTCGGACCAAAAAAATTAGATTTCTCCCAAACGGCTTTGAATTAGGATTTGAAACTTTGTAGGGTTATAGATCAGGTGTTTTCACACATCATATCCAAAAATCAGCAATTTTGAACCGTAAAAACCTGTTCAATTTTGTAATTTTCTGTGAAAAACGTGAAAAAAAATGTAGAAGATGAAGAAATAGATCAAATCTGATGCAATTTGGATCTGAATTCAATGAAATCCAGTACGAATCTGTGTGAATGATAAGTGCAATCGAGCTCCCGCTCTGATACCACTTGTTAGGACCGATTTTGACTCCGAAACGATTGCGAAATGAACGTGTGACGTGCGGCATCCGTACACGAACGTGACCGAACACACGAGACGTAATATAACTGTGATTCTATTGAAAGATTTGATAACGTGCAGCACCTGAATCACGTGAACACTACTTTCTCTCTCTAGAATTTCTCTCTCTAGAATCTATGCTCTCCTAAGCTCCAAATGCCAAAAGTCACTAATCTAAGGCATAAGCCTCCTATTTATAGGTCAAGGCTTTAATGAGATTTCTCATTAATTACAATATTGCCACCTTGCCTTTTCTATCTAATATTACAATATAAAGCTTGTTATCTTCAGTTTCTCGCTACGGCTCAGATTGACGAAGACGATAGACATAAATGCACTAACACAAGGGAGTCTGGGATGATGCCACGTGGCCAGACGGTTATAACCGTCTAGTGGTGCACGATGGAGCCTTCTAGAAGAATACGGCTGTAATCCTGTGTGGCCCCTTATTGTATGGTATCAGTAAAGTAAATAATACCCAAGTCTGGATATCGTTTATGCGGGAATGCTTATTAGGATTTTTATCCTTACCTGTTATGAAGACTGGCGCAGGGATTGCTAGTTTCCTTTTGATGTGCAGGTGTAAGATCTTGTTTTCCTTCTGAGTTCTCTTTGTAGGACCAGTGCGCGGCCGCGCAAGGTCTAAAGAGGGTCGGAAGGATGAGGTTGTGGTATGGTCCCAAGTAATTGAAGTAAGGTTTTTGGGACCTTACCCCTTCAGAGTCGGAGAGATAAACAACATTGGTCAAGGTCCAGAACTTCTAGTAACTTAAATAACATGACGCTTGCAATGTAATAAGGAACACTTATATATAGGAAGTACCATCGGCGTATCCACCATGCCCTTATTACATTGTTCCCGTTTTGTTATTCTTATCACTATGGGTTCTTACACATGACAAAACTTGTTGTGGTTTATGTGCACTGAATTCCATAATTATGTATGCATCCTTGCATAGTCCGCACAGTTCATTTTATGATGTGTAGGGGAAAAATCAAACGAATAATCCTGTGATGACTTGACTAGACCACCATAGGGTCTCTTTAACTAGATCAACAAATGATCTCTTTAAATAGACCACCAAAGAGTCTCTTCAACTAGATCACCATAGGATCTCTTTAAATAGATCGACGAACAATCTCTTTAACTAGATCGACGAACAATCTCTTTAACTAGAGCATCTAAAGACTAGGAGTGCAACAGGAATGTTTCAAGGCAAAGCTTTAGAGTTGTGGTTGAATGAGAGAAACATCTGTTCTAATGAAGAAGCCTACGCTCTTCCATGGGCTGAGGTGCGAGAATTGATGATGCTTGAATTCTGCCCTCCTCATGAACAACTGAAGCTTGAAGAAGAGTTCTGGCATTTGAAGCAGATTGATGATGATAATCTGGCTTATACTACATGCTTTAAACAACTCAGCTTGATCATTCCTCACTTGGTTTCTACCACTAAGCGTATGATAACCAAGTATATCAATGGTCTACCTCCTACTATGCGTGATTCTATTGAAGCAGCTCAGCTCGGAACTATTGAGGAAGTCTACCGTCTTACAGCAAGTCTCAACAACAACCTTGTTCGTGATAAGCAGTTTGCTAACATTGCTCCCTCCAAGTCTGTGCATCAAGTTACCCAGCAGCCAAGTGGCAGCAAGAACAAGAAGCGAAAGTCTCAGGGTTCAGGATGCAATGCTATTGTTCCTGCTGCGAATCATGCTGCTAAGCCTGCTCCTGCTTCTACTGTTCAGAACCGTGCTTCACCTAAAGTCAAGAAGCAGTACTCTGGGTATTACCTCAAGTGTACCACTTGTAACTTTCATCATCCTACTAATTCTGCATGTCGCTTGTGCACCAACTGCAAATCGCTATGGTCACACGACTCCCTATTGTCGTCAAGCTAACCCAGCTCAACCAGCTCAGCAAGCCCCAGCTCAAGCAGCCTTACCAGCTCTCCCAGCTCCTCCGCAGAATCCTAAACCAGTCAACGCAGTTCGTGCATGCTACAAATGTGGAGATACTACTCACCTTCGTAACCAATGTCCTCAGCTGAACCAGGATCAACAGCCAGCCGCTCGTGGACGAGCATTCAATCTTAATGCTAATCAGGCTCGTAATGACAATGATGTCGTTAATGGTACGTTTCTTGTGAATAATCTTTACGCTTCGATTCTATTTTGTACTGGTGCCGACAGAAGCTTTGTGTCCGTAGAACTTGAATCTTTGTTAAACTGTGCACGCTCTAAGTTACCTAAGTCGTTTTTGGTGGAGATTACCTATGGGAATTCAATTCTAGTTGATTCTATTCTCTGTGGCCATGCAATTGGGTAGTTTTGATGTCATTATCGGTATGGATTGGTTGCGTAAGAATCATGCCGAGATTGCCTGTCACGAGAAGTTTATACGTCTACCTCTATTGTTCGGTGATATTTTGCATATCTATGGAGACCGACCTTCGAGAGGGTTGAAGTTGATGTCATGCACTCAGGCAAACAGATGCTTACGTAAACATAACTTTGCCTTCTTGGCCCACGTGATGGAACAAAAGGGCAAAGGGAAGAACATAAGTGATGTTCCAGTAGTGTGTGATTTCCCTGATGTCTTTCTGAAGATCTTCCTGGTCTTCCTTCTCCTAGATCCGTCGACTTTCGTATTGATCTCATACCTGGTCGCCCCATATCGTCTTGCACCTTCCGGGATGCAAGAACTATCTAGCCAACTGGAAGAACTACTCGACAATGGATTCATTCGTCCAAGTACCTCTCAATGGGGGTGCTCCTGTA
The DNA here is from genome assembly GCA_030545235.1 of Helianthus tuberosus. Lineage (NCBI taxonomy): Eukaryota > Viridiplantae > Streptophyta > Magnoliopsida > Asterales > Asteraceae > Helianthus > Helianthus tuberosus. Next base: position 52,322,528 of record CM060445.1, on the reverse strand, counting down.
CTATTCGTCAAGAAGAAAGATGGTTCGTTTCGTATGTGTATCGACTACCGTGAACTTAATAAGCTTACCATTAAGAATCGTTATCCTCTCCCTCTTATCGATGATTTATTCGGCCAACTACAAGGCGCGTCCTGTTTCTAGAAAATTGACCTTCGTTCTGGCTATCATCAGCTTCATGTACTCGAGGATGATATACCTAAAACCGCATTTCGTACTCGTTATGAATACTACGAGTTCGTGGTCATGCCTTTTGGATTGACCAACGCACCCGCCTTGTTCATGGATCTCATGAATCATGTTTATAAGCCCTATTTGGATCGTTTTGTGATAGTCTTCCTCGATGATATTCTCATTTATTCTAAAACTAGAGCTGATCATGCTCGTCATTTACGCTTGATGCTTGAACATTTACGTGGTGAACGTTTGTATGCTAAATTTTCTAAGTGCGAGTTTTGGATTGATGAAGTACAATTCCTTGGTCATGTCATTAGTAAGCAAGGTATTCATGTTGACCTGTCTAAAATCAAAGCTGTGATGAATTGGAGTACGCCTAAATCTGCATCTGAGATTCGTTCCTTCCTAGGGTGTCACACCCTGACTTTTGCGGAATCGTGATTATGTGTGACTTGCTTAATATCATTGCATTCAACCATAACAAACATCTATATGATAAAACTAAAGATGTTCATCCATTAAATAAGTTTAAAACATCACGAACAACATTGTCTTGAAAACCAAACACAACTTCAAATCCAAATACAAACCATGCAAATTGTATTAGAGTTCCACAAGGACTCGACAAAAGACATTATTAAAAACCAGGCTTTGGAAGATGTGTCTCATCTAGGATAAGGCACACTATCCAAACCCTTAGACTCCGGATGACATCTTTTATTCCCAACAACACTTGAAACATCCAAACGCCCGCCAGATCCACGTTTAATTCCCTGAAATACATGTAGTTTGAAAACATCAACAAAAGTTGAGCGAGTTCATGTGTTTTGTATGTGTGCACGAATAAACCTTTGAAATCATTGTAAGTATGTATGTTTTGTAAACCCGGTATGAAAGCAAACAAGGAAACATATCAATTAATGGTTTGCAAGGCCATTAACATGTGTGCAACGGCGTAGGGAGGCATAAACCTAGCAGATTTTGTACCGGGCCTCCGGCTGTAAGACATTGTCACCTCATTGGCCAAACCTCGGTCCACATGGGTGTGGGTCGCTACACCCAAATAGATCTATCACTCATGTCCCTCGGTCCTAACACGAGGATTAATGGTCTTAGGATTGCGCCTACCCATTCACATGATCTACTATGCAATCCTTAGCTAATCATACCAATTGTAATTGTTTGTAAACATTATGTAACATGTACTTCACCCCCGAAGTTATAAAACAAAACAATTTAAAGAAAAGGGGGACATGAACTCACAGTCTTGCGTTCTTCGTAATCACTGTAACTCAAAGCTCATTCGGATGTACACGACTACCTACAACATACTAAGGTCTATTAGACGAGCGAGTCGTGCCTTGACTTAGTATTAATTAGTATCTTTGAGTTACGTTTCTTCGTGTCTTCAATATTATTCCAAGTTATATAATTGTTTGTTAAAATAATAAATATTTTAACTTAAATTATATTTATCAAATTTTGGAATATTAGTTAAAATAATATATTTTAACTTGTTACTTTCCAAGTATTTATATATGTATATCCTTCCCAAGGATGAGCGTATTTGTGTTCGTATTCTTATACTTGTAAATTTTTGCCATGTGTTGGTGTCGTATTCCGGAGTGTATTTATACGTACAAAAATACGTATTTTCTTCTAATTGTTAAGTATTTTATACTTAACTTTTTCGGAATAATATTTCTAATAAAAATACATCAATACATATTTCCAAAATATATATTTTAAGAAATATTACTTAGAAAAATTATTTATAATTTTTCCTCTGGAAAAAATATTTATAAATCTCATACAAGTCCCAAAAATAATACATTTTTAAGTCTAACTTGGAAAATATATAAGTAAATCCATTTTTCTTCCAAAAATAATACATCTTCTAATAATTCCAAGAAAATATATATTTTTATTCACCCAAAAATAATACAATTTTCTTTTGTCAAAAATATGTTATAAATTTGTAATAATTGTTAAAATCATATTTTCATTCACTTGGTGTCCAAAATATTATTTACTAAAATATACATATGAATAAGTTTCCAGAATATTTTTTGTAAGTTATATTCATTTGTTCGGTTTCACCAATATTTTGGGTATTATTTGTATATTCATATTCCTTGGAATTTTTGTTAATATTTTGGATTGTAATTTTTTTTGGTATTTTGATGAGTTATATTATTTAAAGTCCTAAAATAATATAGCAAATACACATAATATACAAATAATCACACACATGGTGACATCTAAATATATATTTTTCCTAAATACATATTTAGTCACTTTTATTTATAAAAACCAACCTCCAATATTTATAATTTTTGTAACAAAATTTATGGCAAACTTTATGTGAAAATCCATGGTTTAAAATACACTTGTAAATATTTGTTTAGAAATATTTTTCTAAGTGTTTAATTTTTAGAAAAATTTTGCCATAGTTTCCCCTAAAAATGGGGGTTTCCATACCATGAAGGCATATCATTTTCTTTTGTAAATCACACAATCAATCAACAATCAGCAATAAACAATCTATACTTACCAAATTTTGCCAAAAACAAGCATAAACTACCACTTCATTATCTTGAAAATTTACAAAAATGTGCAGTAACTTACTTGTGTATTTAGTAAGTCTTGTTACCCTTTAAAGTGTGGTTGATTTTTTTAAAAACATCACTTTTGAAGAATCTAGATCTTTACAACTTATAATCACATTTTCAAAAAAAATGTTTCTTCTTGGATTTTTCTTGTTACACATGTGTTTCTACACTTGTTTAACCTCTAAAAACATGGTTGGTTTCTTTAAGAACCAAGATTAAGTAAACTTTGTATTTTTAACTTGGTTTCTTGAAAAATCATTCTTGAAATCTTAGATTTACAAGACTTACAACTCACTTTAATCATCATTTTACAAGAAAACAATATATTCTTTCAAGTTCATGGTTTATGTGAGGGTGATCTATGAATCTTTAACATTTTCATCCTCTCATCTTGCAAGATTATGTTTTTAATCATGATCTAGCAAGATCATATGATGATCTACATCATTTACATTAGTAAACAACAATCAACAAGTATAACAACACATATACATCAAGATTTCTTTAAGATTTAAGCTTATGTTCATGTTTCATTATCTTGATTCTTAGCCTTCTTCAAGATTAACATCATGTATCATCTTTTAACCACTTAAATAAGATGTAAAATTAACAGATTAGTGTTCTTACCACTAGCTCAAGGCTAGGGATTATCAAGAGAAGAAAAGAAGAGGATAAAAGCAAATGGAGAAGGTCCTTCAACTTCTACAAGCTCCTAGCTTCTTTGTGCACCTTCTAACACCCTTGAGTATACTTGGAATTGGATGAAGATGAATGATGATGATGATGATGGTGCTTGTTGTTGCTCTCGGCCGTGAACAAGCAAGAGAGGAAGAGAGAAGTGTGTTGTGTGTGTGAATGATGAAATGAGAGGTTAAGTCTTGAAGGTTATACTTATAACCCATTTACTAACTTTAACTCACTGTTCATATGTCTTAAAAGGGCCAACAAGATCTAATATTTAATCAAAATAAAATCTTGATGGTGGGGGCCATGTTGGCCGATTACTAGGTAGGAGGGGGGGGGGGGGTATAGGTGTAGGTTATAACCATATAGTTAGTTCATAGTTAGAAATCAAGTATTTGGTTAGGGATTTTGTTATTTGTATGATTTATAGTGTGTTATGATGTTCGGGGACCATAACTAGCTCGGTAATGTTAAAACAGTGCTTTTAGTGAAAATTTGGTGTTTCGGGTAGTTCGGTTGGTTGCTCGGTTCGTTAAGGTGCTAAATTATGCAGTTTAGTGTGCTTTATGTACCCTTTTATGACAGTTTCGATTCCTGACACTTAGGAAAGCATTCAGGACCATTTAACCATATTTCTGCATGATATAAGTGTGTTTAAATGCTGAATATGCTGATTTTCTGCAGAATTCTGCAGTTTATGTGAGTTTTAGGCACTTTCCGGTACTTAAACTATCTCTAGGAAGGCAGTTTTATGATCCTTACTTTCCTACACACTATACTACTGTAATACTTGGTTTCTGGCTCATTCTATGTCCCAACACATTGCCTGTCTATGTACTGAACTCCGTCAGCATTTTCCCGGTTTGTCGGATAATTGTGCTAACTGTGTTTCGTGCATCATTTGAGTCAATAAAGTTCTCATGCAATAATGATATGACATTAAGCAATATGTGATGCACATGTATGTATATGGCAATAATCAGAAAACAATTCAAGTCATTAATTGTAATTCAGCACAGTCATTAAGCACTAATCATGGTTTAATAGTTGTACGGATACCTGAAATTTTGACAGTTGTCACATAGGGGTGGCGGGCTATTACCGCCAATTCATTTTGGACTTCTCTAAGATCGTTGTTCCTCTTACTTCGTTGACTCAGAAAGAGAGACCTTTTGCTTGGGGTCCCGAGCAAGAGGAATCTTTTCAGATTCTTAAAACTCTTTTGTGTAATGCTCATGTTCTAACTCTCCCCGTTGGGAATGATGATTTCGTGGTATATTGTGATGCCTCAAACCGTGGTTTGGGTTGTGTGCTCATGCAGCAGGACAATGTTATTGCTTATGCTTCTCGTCAACTCAAAGTACATGAGAAAAACTATACTACTCACGATCTGGAGCTTGGTGCAGTTGTGTTCGCGTTTAAGATATGGCGACACTACCTGTACGGTACTAAGTGTGTGGTTTTCACTGACCATAGGAGCCTTCAACATATCTTTGACCAAAAGGAACTGAACATGCAACAGAGACGTTGGGTGGAATTGCTTAACGGCTACGACTGCGAAATTCGCTATCATCCTGGCAAGGCGAATGTATTGGCCGATGCTCTTAGTCGTAAAACTCATGTGAATGCTATTCGTGTCTCTAGTGATCTTCATGCGTGTATTCGTGAAGCCTAGTATTCGTCAGCAAATGAAGGAAGCCTAGAAGTGGAAATCTAAGGCGCTAAGATTGATCAACTCGAAACTAAACCTAATGGACTTCAATACTACCTCAATTGCATCTGGGTACCGGATTGCGATAATCTCCGTGAGCTCATTATGAATGAGGCTCACAAATCCCATTACTCCATTCATCCAGGTGCCGATAAGATGTACCATGATTTGCGTATGACTTATTGGTGGCCTGGTATGAAGAAGGACATTGCTGCATATGTTTATAAATGCCTTACTTGTACAAAGGTTAAGACTGAACATCAACGTCCTTCTGGTCTTTTAGAACAACCCGAGATCCCAGTTTGTGTAACACCCTGAAAACGGGTTTAGCAATCTATAACGTGCAACTACCTCCCTTAGGTACAGCTCAGCTAGCTTACCCGTGATATCATTTTCTCTGATCGGGAAAAAGTGCGCTGACTTTGTCAATCGGTCTACGATTACCCAAATCGTATCATGACCTCTAGGAGTCTTGGGCAACTTCGTTACGAAATCCATTGAGATCTGTTCCCACTTCCACATGGGTATCTCAGGTTGATGCAGAAGACCTGAAGGCTTCTGATATTCGGCCTTTACCTTGGCACAAGTCAAACATTTACCAACATAAGTAGCCACATCGCCCTTAAGTCTTGGCCACCAGTAATAATCCTTCAAATCTTGGTACATTTTGTCCATCCTGGGTGGATCGAGTACCTCGATTTATGAGCTTCATCAAAAATAACATCTCTAAGACCACCATAAAGTGGAACCCAAATTCGTCCCATAAAACACAAGGTTCCTTCCTTGTTGGGTACCAGCTTTTTCTCCATCCCACGAAGATATTCAGCCTTTAAATTTTCTTTCTTAAGAGCTTCTCTCTGTGCAGCACGGACACGCAATGATAGGTTTATCTGAACAATCATCTCCAAAGCCCTAACCCTTATGGGCTTAATCCTCTCTTTTCGACTTAAGGCGTCTGCCACCACATTCGCCTTTCCTGGATGATATTTGATTTTGCAATCATAAGAATTTAACAACTCAACCCATCGTCGTTGTCTCATATTGAGCTCTTTCTAATCGAATATATGTTGTAGGCTCTTGTGATCTGTAAAGATCGTACATCGGGTACCATACAGATAATGTCGCCAAATCTTCAAAGCAAACACCACTGCGCCTAACTCCAAATTATGCGTGGTGTAGTTTTTCTCATGAACCTTTAGTTGGCGCGAAGCATAAGCGATAACCGTTTGTCGCTGCATTAGCACACAACCTAATCCCTGACGCGAGGCGTCACAGTATACCACGAAGTCGTCGGTGCCTTCGGGTAGGGATAAATACGGTGCATCGCAAAGCTTATTCTTTAGCAGCTGAAAGGCTTCTTCTTGTTTATCTCCCCATTCATACTTCTTATCCTTTTGAGTAAGGGAGGTCAGCGGTTGAGCGATTTTTGAAAAATCCTCAATAAATCTGCGATAATACCTTGCTAAACCCAAAAACTGTCGGATCTCAGTTGGCGTCTTCGGAGTTTCCCAATTCTTAACCGCCTCGATCTTGGTAGGATCCACATGAATTGCATCTTCATTCATCACGTGACCAAGGAACTGTACCTCACGCAACCAGAACTCATACTTTGAGAACTTAGCGTAAAGTTTCTCCTTCTTTAGGAGCTCTAAAATAGCTCTAAGGTGTTGCTCATGCTCCTCCTTCGACCGTGAATAGATCAAAATATCATCGATAAACACAATCACGAATTTATCGAGATATGGCTTGCAAACTCGGTTCATCAAGTCCATAAATACTGCCGGCGCATTTGTCAAACCAAATGGCATCACTAGAAACTCGTAATGTCCATAACAAGTTCTATAGGCAGTCTTCGGTATACTCTCCTCTTGAATTCGTAGCTGGTGATAACCTGATCGAAGATCGATCTTGGAGTAGTAACTCGAACCCTGAAGTTGATCGAACAGATCATCAATCCTCGGCAAAGGATACTGATTCTTGATGGTTAACTTGTTCAGCTCTCGGTAGTCGATGGACATACGAAAACTACCATCCTTCTTCTTGACAAATAGAACTAGAGCTCCCCAAGGAGAGAAACTTGGTCTAATGAATCCCTTGTCTAGAAGCTCCTGAAGTTGCGTCGACGACTCTTGCATTTCTGAAGGCGCAAGTCGATAAGGTGCCTTGGCTACAGGCGCGGCGTCTGCAACCAAGTCAATGTGGAATTTGACTTGTCATTGGGGCGGTAATCCTGGCAAGTCTTCGGGGAAGACTTCAGGATATTCCCTCACCACACGGATATCTTCGAGCTTTGGTTCTTCGGCTTCCTTATCAACAACGTGAGCCAAGAAGGCAACACATCCTTTACGCAAAAACTTTCGTGCTTTCAAGCAACTAATAATCCATAGAGGCGTATCATGCTTCTCCCCATGAATCACGGTCGTCTCTTCATTCGCCATCGGGATGCGGATAATCTTATCATGGCATACGATCTCAGCTCGATTACTTGACAACCAATCCATTCCAACTACTACGTCGAAACTTCCCAACTCAACTGGTAGAAGATCTATCGCAAACTCCCGCTCTCCAAGCTCTATCATACAGCCTCTAATTACTTCTTTGGCTTCTACTAGCTTTCCATTAGCTAGTTCTATCGAATATGGGATATCTAACTTACTTGCAACTAACCCAAGTATATCCTTAAATTCTAGGGATACGAAGCTATAGTCGGCACCAGTATCAAATAGCACAGATGCAAAATGTTGATTGATAGGGAATGTACCAGTGACTACGTTCAGATCCTGACGAGCTTCCCTAGCTACAATGTTGAATACTCTTCCCTGGGCTTGGTTGTTTCTTGGGCAATCCCGCTTGAAGTGCCTTACATCACCACAACCAAAGCAACCTTTGCCGCGACCATTTCCATTCCCATTTCCGCCTTGGTTGTTGTTTGCCCCACGGTTTCCGTTACCAGCTTGATTTCCAGAACCACCACGATTTCCATTTCCACCAAAATTTTCATTTCCTCCTTGTTTGTTGTTTCCTCCTTGGTTCCTATTCCCATAACCATTTCCACCATGATTACCATTGCCATTGCCATTTCCATTTCCTCTTTGACCACCATTTCCATGATCGGCTCAATACCAGCATGTCTCCTTGGCATGGCCAATTTTTTATGCAAGTTTCACATTTTCCAGCTCTGCATCGTCTGGTGTGATGAAACTAACACACATCGCATTTGGGCAGGGTGCCCATATATCCTTTTCCCAAGTCAAAGCATACGTTGCAGCCTCACCTAGCGTCTGGACCTGAAGGTTCCACCACGACAAAGCTCCATCTAGGAATAGTCCAGAAATGTAGGTGACTTGATGTTCTGGCTCACACTTGCTCATTCGCTGCACAGAATCCGTCTTCTCAGCCCATCTTACAAAAGCTACGGCACCTCCAGTACCGTCAAAGTTCAGAGGCTTGCAGTCCAGGAACTGCTTATAAGTACAGCATGTACAAGCAACATCATTCACAGAAAGCATTAGCAAACGCACACGGAAATGTCCAATCTTATTGTAATGTGTCTGGGGTGACTTAAACATTACCGTGAGGTGGGTTATTTCCTGAGGTACCTCCGCTGTGTTCAGAGCGTAGGGCCTCATGTTGTGCGATTTCCTGTGAAATCCGTTCATGCAATTCTGCCTCGGTTGTGGGCAACTGAGTGTTCCTTCGAGGAGGCATCTTCTAAGAAGAAGATTGTACAGGTTAGGTCTTAATCGTATAATAAATATATAGTATGTATATATAATAGCATACATCATAGCAAGTAAGCATATAACATCACAATCATAGCACCAACATGTCAGTCAACAACGTATTTAATAAGAACATGACGATTGAGCATTCATTAATCATCGGCCACAAAGTACTGTTACATGTTTTACAGAGTGTATCATATCAAAAGGAACACAGGGTCACACTACCCTTGTCCAACAAGTCTATCAATCTACAGAAATCATACAATCAAAAGGTGGTCTCCAAAAGGCTTCACAAGCTCAGCTCAATAGTGGTGCTCTCATCAAAAGCAATGCTACCTACATAAAACCAAAAACCAACTATGCTGATGGTGGCAGAGGAGGAGGTGGAGGAAAGAAAAGCCATCTGCGCAAGCTCCTCCTCAAGCTCATAGACATGACGCAGCAGATAACTGATCTACTGCTCTACAGTAAGAAATCGAGCATCAAACTCTGGAAATGGAGTAAGAGGTGCAGGTGGATGTGAAAACAGAGACGGTGATGAACGAGGGGGAATAAAAGCAGGCTGAAAAGGACATGGTAAAGGTCGCGGTGTCATCTCAAGCTCCAAAATCCTGCGACTCATAATCTCATACTGGAGCTGCAGTGATAAGATAACTCATCTCGTGTATAACCAAGTAACTGTGAGGGATGGTAGGGGTCCGAAATCGGTATGGTATACGGTGGGAACCATCTGAGTGGCTCATCAAGTGGTGAAGAAGTAAAAGGAGCAAAAGGTGCAGACTGGGGAATGTGTGGAAAAGCTACTGAAACATGAGGGTCATGACTAGGCTGCTGGCCTTTAGTACCTTCCCCTGGACGGGGTGCGGGTATGTCCTGTAAGAAAACGATAGGTAGATCAACACGATGAACATCAGACTCCACCGGATGAAAAGGAGCAACATCAGCGGGTGCGGGTGCAAGTGGAGGGATAAATGGCTCAATAACAGGAGGGTCAACGGGTGCAGGAACTGGATCAGGTATGAGGGGTGCAATATCAGGTAAGCCAAATGGAATAGGGTCATGATCAGGTAAGGGCTCAGGATCAGGCTAATCAGCAGGAATGAAATCTAACTCAAGATTAAGCTCGGGATCGTGTGGAGGGGATGGTGCAGCTGACATGGCTGTATCATCATCATCAGAATCAGCATATGCTCACCGTCGGGATGCCCGATGATAAGATGATCGTGGACTGGAATGGGAATAACAAAAGGATCCTCGTCTGCAATACCATCAACAAGCGGTAAGTCATCTCCAAAATCAGGCAACGCAAACGGCTGAAAGTCATCGTCATCGTCTGATAGCATATCTGGGTCGCCCTCAGTATCTGAGGTAAAGATCTCTGGCTCTGGTGCGATCTCGTCATCGGACACAATAGCCATAGGGTCATCAGTATCGGACAATCCGCTCTCAGATGAAAACATAGTGTCTGTAACATGACAATCACAACATATGCACATATATTAACCACTAACATTTAGTATGCAAGCAAAGACAATGTTTCATGAAATCATGTATCCTCACTATTCCTCACGAATCCTTTCTATCCTTCCTAGTCTCGCAGACTAAACCACCTAGTCTCCCAGACTAAACCACAAAAGTAAACCTTGTAATCGTGTTTCTTGTCTTTTCGTTTGTAAAAATGTTTGTTCCATGGATCTGGGCATTTCGTATATGCAATGAAAACATGTTATAAAAATAATTTCGTGAGTACCCTAATGATTGTAGTCTAGACTTGAGAAAGAATCCTAGTTCGCTACAATCGAAGCTCTGATACCAAACTGTCACACCCTGACTTTTGCGGAAGCGTGATTATGTGTGACTTGCTTAATATCATTGCATTCAACCATAACATACATCTATATGATAAAACTAAAGATGTTCATCCATTAAATAAGTTTAAAACATCACCAACAACATTGTCTTAAAAACCAAACACAACTTCAAATCCAAATACAAACCATGCAAATTGTTTTAGAGTTCCATAAGGACTCGACAAAAGACATTTTTAAAAACCAGGCTTTGGAAGATGTGTCTCATCTAGGATAAGACACACTATCCAAACCCTTAGACTCTGGATGACATCTTTTATTCCCAACAACACTTGAAACATCCAAACGCCCGCCAGATCCACTTTTAATTCCCTGAAAAACATGTAGTTTGAAAACATCAACAAAAGTTGAGCGAGTTCATGTGTTTTGTATATGTGCACGAATAAACCTTTGAAATCATTGTAAGTATGTATGTTTTGTAAACCCGGTATGAAAGCAAACAAGGAAACATATCAATTAATGGTTTGCAAGGCCATTAACATGTGTGCAACGACGTAGGAAGGCTCAAACCTAGCAAATTTTGTACCGGGCCTCTGGCTGTAAGACATAGTCACCTCATGGGCTAAACCCCGATCCACATGGGTGTGGGCTCGCTACACCTAAATAGATCTATCACTCATGTCCCTCGGTCCTAACATGAGGATTAATGGTCTTAGGAGTGCGCCTACCCATTCACATGATCTACTATGCAATCCTTAGCTAATCATACCAATTGTAATTGTTTGTAAACATTTTGTAACATGTACTTCTCCCCCGAAGTTATAAAACAAAACAGTTTAAAGAAAAGGGAGACATGAACTCAAAGTCTTGCGTTCTTCATAATCAAAGTAACTCAAAGCTCCTTCAGATGTACACGACTACCTACAACGTACTAAGGTCTATTAGACGAGCGGGTCGTGCCTTGACTTAGTATTAATTAGTATCTTTGAGTTACGTTTCTTCGTGTCTTCAATATTATTCCAAGTTATATAATTGTTTTTTAAAATAATAAATACCTTAACTTAAATTATATTTTTCAAATTTTGGAATATTAGTTAAAATAATATATTTTAACTTGTTACTTTCCAAGTGTTTATACATGTATATCCTTCCCAAGGATGGGTGTATTTGTATTCGTATTCTTATACTTGTATATTTTTGCCATGTATTGGTGTCGTATTCCGGAGTGTATTTATACGTACAAAAATACGTATTTTCTTGTAATTGTTAAGTATTTTATGCTTAACTTTTTCGGAATAACATTTCTAATAAAAATACATCAATACATATTTCCAAAATATATATTTTAAGATATATTACTTAGAAAAATTATTTATAATTTTTCCTCTGGAAAAAATATTTATAAATCTCATACAAGTCCCAAAAATAATACATTTTCAAGTCTAACTTGGAAAATATATATGTAAATCCATTTTTCTTCCAAAAATAATATACTTCATATTTGTTTGGGAAAATATATATTTCTTCCAAAAATAATACATCTTCTAATAATTCCAAGAAAATATATTTTTTCTTCACCCAAAATAATACATTTTTCTTCTTGTCAAAAATATGTTATAAATTTGTAATAATTGTGAAAATCATATTTTCATTCACTTGGTGTCCAAAATATTATTTACTAAAATATACTTATGAATAAGTTTCCGGAATATCTCTTTGTAAGTTATATTCCTTTGTTCGGTTTCACCAATATTTTGGGAATTATTTGTATATTCATATTCCTTGGAATTTTTGGTAATATTTTGGATTGTAATTTTTTATTTTTTTGGGTATTTTGAGGAGTTATATTATTTCAAGTCCTAAAATAATATAACTAATACACATAATATACAAATAATCACACACATGGTGACATCTAAATATATATTTTTCCTAAATACATATTTAGTCACTTTTATTTATCAAAACCAACCTCCAATATTTGTAATTTTTGTAACAAAATTTATGGCAAACATTATGTGAAAATCCATGGTTTAAAATACACTTGTAAATATTTGTTTTGAAATATTTTTTTTAAGTGTTTAATTTTTAGAAAAATTTTGCCATAGTTTCTCCTAAAAATGGAGGTTTCCATACCGTGAAGGCACATCGTTTTCTTTTGTAAATAACACAATCAATCAACAATCAGCAATAAACAATCTATACTTACCAACTTTTGCCAAAAACAAGCATAAACTACCACTTCATGAACTTGAAAATTTACAAAAGTGTTTAGTAACTTACTAGTGTATTTAGTAAGTCTTGTTACCCTTTAAAGTGTGGTTGATTCTTTAAAAACATCACTTTTGAAGAATCTAGATCTTTACAACTTATATCACATTTTCAAAAAAAAATGTTTCTTCTTGGATTTTTCTTGTTACACATGTGTTTCTACACTTGTTTAACCTCTAAAAACATGGTTGATTTCTTTAAGAACCAAGATTAAGTAAACTTTGTATTTTTAACTTGGTTTCTTGAAATCTTAGATTTACAAGACTTACAACTCACTTTAATCATCATTTTACAAGAAAACAATATATTCTTTCAAGTTCATGGTTTATGTGAGGATGATCTATGAATCTTTAACACTTTCATCCTCTCATCTTGCTAGATTATGTTTTTAATCATGATCTAGCAAGATCATATGATGATCTACATCATTTACATAAGTAAACAACAATCAACAAGTATAACAACACATATACATCAAGATTTCTTTATGATTTAAGTTTATGTTCATGTTTCATTCTCTTGATTCTTAGCGTTCTTCAAGATTAACATCATGTATCATCTTTTAACCATTAAATAAGATGTAAAATTAACAGATTAGTGTTCTTACCACTAGCTCAAGTTTAGGGATTATCAAGAGAAGAAAAGAAGAGGATAAAAGCAAATGGAGAAGGTCCTTCAACTTCTACAAGCTCCTAGCTTCTTTGTGCACCTTCTAACACCCTTGAGTATACTTGGAATTGGATGAAGATGAATGATGATGATGGTGCTTGTTGTTGCTCTCGGCCGTGAACAAGCAAGAGAGGAAGAGAGAATTGTGTTGAGTGTGTGAATGATGAAATGAGAGGTTAAGTCTTGAAGGTTATACTTATAACCCATTTACTAACTTTAGCTCATGGTTCATATGTCTTAAAAGGGCCAACAAGATCGAATATTTAATCAAAATAAAATCTTGATGGTGGGGGCCTTGTTGGCCGATTACTAGGTGGGAGGGGGTATAGGTGTAGGTTATAACCATATAGTTAGTTCATAGTTAGAAATCAAGTATTTGGTTAGGGATTTTGTTATTTGTATGATTTATAGTGTGTTATGATGTTCGGGGACCATAACTAGCTTGGTAATGTTAAAACAATGCTTCTAGTGAAATTTGGTGTTTCGGGTAGTGTCCAGTTGTTCGGTTGGTTACCGGTTCGTTAAGGTGCTAAATTATGCAGTTTAGTGTGCTTTATGTACCCTTTTTTGACAGTTTCGATTCTCGACACTTAGGAAAGCATTCAGGACCATATAACCATATTTCTGCATGATATAAGTGTCTTTAAATGCTGAATTTCCTGATTTTCTGAAAAATTCTGCAGTTTATGTGAGTTTTAGGCACTTTCCGGTACTTTAACTATCTCTAGGAAGGCAGTTTTGTGATCCTTACTTTCCTACACACTATACTAGTGTAATACTTGGTTTCTGGCTCATTTTGTGTCCCAACACATTGCCTGTCTATGTACTGAACTCCGTCAGCGTTTTCCCGGTTTGTTTGATAACTTTGCTAACTGTGTTTCGTGCATCATTTGAGTCAATAAAGTTCTCATGCAATAATGATATGACATTAAGCAATATGTGATGCACATGTATGTATATGGCAATAATCAGAAAATAATTCAAGTCATTAATTGTAATTCAGCACAGTCATTAAGCACTAATCATGGTTTAATAGTTGTACGGATACCTGAAATTTTGACAGTTGTCACATTGGGTTGGCGGCCTATTACCGCCGATTCATTTCGGACTTCTCTAAGATCGTTGTTCCTCTTACTTCGTTGACTCAGAAAGAGAGACCTTTTGCTTGGGGTCCCGAGCAAGAGGAATCTTTTCAGATTCTTAAAACTCTTTTGTGTAATGCTCCTGTTCTAACTCTCCCCGATGGGAATGATGATTTCGTGGTATATTGTGATGCCTCGAACCGTGGTTTAGGTTGCGTGCTCATGCAGCGGGACAAGGTTATTGTTTATGCTTCTCGTCAACTCAAAGTACATGAGAAAAACTATACTACTCATGATCTGGAGCTTAGTGCAGTTGTATTCGTGTTAAAGATGTGGCGACACTACATGTATGGTACTAAGTGTGTGGTTTTCACTGACTATAGGAGCCTTCAACATATATTTGACCAAAAGGAACTGAACATGCGACAGAGACCTTAGGTGGAATTGCTTAACGACTACGACTGCGAAATTCGCTATCATCCTGGCAAAGCGAATGTAGTGGCCGATGCTCTTAGTCGTAAAACTCATGTGAATGCTATTCGTGTCTCTATTGATCTTCATGCGTGTATTCGTGAAGCTCAGTATTCGTCAGCAAATGAAGGAAGCCTAGAAGGGGAAATCCAAGGCGCTAAGATTGATCAACTCGAAACTAAACCTAATGGACTCCAATACTACCTCAATCGCATTTGGGTACCAGATCGCGATAATCTCCGTGAGCTCATTATGAATGAGGCTCACAAATTACTCCTGTTAGGATATGAGGATTTACAGATTGTGTTTGTTTGTGAGATTTGAACAAATCAAATAGATATGAGCAGATTTAAGTGCAGCGGAAATGAATAACAAACTTTGTAAACACAATCAAAGGAGAATATAGTTTGATAAACAATTGCTTTTTCATAGAATCGAAAGATTACATTAAAAGCAAAAGATTACATTGCAAGCTTACAGACTAAACTCCCCCTCAGCCTGATACTCCAGGGTTGGTTGCACAAGATGAAAGGATTGAATTGAGGAGAAGAACTCACTCAAAACGATCAAATATAACAGTACAGAGTACTGTCATATTTATAAGCAAACCAAACCACTGATGTACCTCAGCTGACGTCACCATGATAGTGACATCTAACAGCCTAACAACCTATAAACACTGGTCTATACAAAACTACTGATGTCTAACAACTGATTGATAATAAAATGCAAAACACGTCTAACACTGTTCACGTTCCACTGTTGTAGCCTAAGCACTGATTGTTTGAGCATCAGTGCTTTCTTCAAAAGGTGATCAGTCTTTGAATGAGCAGTGCTTGAGTCTTCAGCAGTACTTAAGAGACAGCAGTAGATAGAGCTCAGTGTTTGCTTTTTAGCAGTCTTTAGTTGTTTCATCAGTGTTTGGTTCATCAGTTGTTCTTCAGAGCAATACTTAGAGTGTATCAGCAGATAGGTAACCACTGTCAAGGGGAGAGCTTAGAGTAAACGTCTGCTTATTGTGAATCCACTGTTGTGAACCGGTTTTGGCTTTCATTATTTGTTCCTTTGGTAGGGTTCAATCCCAACAACTCCATTCATCCAGGTGCCGATAAGATGTACCCTGATTTGCGTATGACTTATTGGTGGCCTGGTATGAAGAAGGACATTGCCACACATGTTTCAAAATGCCTTACTTGTACAAAGGTTAAGGTTGAACGTCAACGTCCTTCTGGACTCTTAGAACAACCCGAGATCCCAGTTTGTGTAACACCCCGAAAACGGGTTTGGCAATCAAACCATGTTAATAATAATGAACGGGTAAAATACCGTTAGTGGTAAAATTAACCGTGTGAATATAAGGATTTAAATAAAAAAAATCTTATATTAATCAAAAAGAAGAATAAACTCTTTGAGAAAACAAAGCCTATAAGATGCCCGAGTTAACGAGACTTAAAAATAAAACAGATTATGACTTTTCCGAAACCACTAAGTAACTAGGAATACCAACCTAGTTAGTTAAGTGTGGTTAAAACAATAATGAAAACCTGAATTAGTTAAACCTTTATGATATGTTGAAAACATGAGGAAAGTTGAGGGGCCAAATATGAAAAATTGAAAACTAGTTTTAATTAAATAAAATCCTACACCAAACACACACACTAAGTGTGTGTTCTGGTCGAGACTTCCAAAAGAGCCAGGAGCTCTCACCTTCAAACCCTAGATTGAAAGGCTCAATCAGTCCCAAATCGAAATCCAAGCTTATATTAGGGATCACCTAAGTGAATGGATCACGAGGTATGTTAAATTTTGTCTTTTGATTACATCTTCAAATTATGATGAACATTAGAAATCGAAATTTGAGCTTGATTGATTGTTGCTTAGAGGAAATTAGTAATGAAAAGATGTCTAGGAGTAAACCCTAGTCAATAACTTGTTGAATTAGTGTTAAATTATGAAGTTCATGATCATCCATTATGTGTGTTTAATGGGTTTTGTAGAAACATGATGAACACTAGAATCATGACTATCAAACTAGTGTTATTTGAACTGTATGAAGTTAATCTTGACATTTAACCATGATTTAGATGATTATTTAGTAAAAGATGTTGAAATTGGCAAGATAAGTAATCATGGAGTTTGATTATTAATTTTATAAAATTATGCTCATTAGGTGTTTGTTAAAACGCCTAAGAGAAAACTAAATGTTGAAAATCGGAACAAAACGCATATTTGAATGATGTTGTGAATTATGCGTTATATGACATGAATAGAGTGCTAAATGAACCGTTGATTGAACTCTATAGACAAAGGAATCGAGTCTCCAAGCGGATAAGCCAGAGCGGACACACGCTTGAAGGGAATGCTTTAAAGGTACGCGACTTGTCGTCTTGTTACATTTATGTAGACAAGCTTAGTTAAAGTATGTTTAAGGTTGATATAGCGAAAATGGTTGAGTTGGTGTGTCAATGAAGTGATGGAATTCACTCGACAACCAAATGGGTCAAGTTAATGGTAAAAACAACAGTGATCAAAATAAAGACACCATTTGGTAAAAGTTATAATGGGTCGGACAATCTAAGGAAATGTCTTTTAAGTAGTAAAAACTCATGGTGCAAACCGGAATTCGTCCAAGGGACATGATGGTATTAATATACCATCATATGTAGATAAATGGTCATATCGACTAAATGGGTCAAATGGCGTCTAAATACCATTTGACAATAACAACTGACGACTACTTGTTGAGTTTTGTGATTACAGGAAATATCATATGTTGCATTGATTTAATTGGAAAATTTAAAGCAAGAGGTATGTAAACGGGTCAATGAAACCTGAGCCAGGTACATATAGTTAGATTTATAGTTAAAAGTGGTATTGTGGTCAATTAATTGGTGGAAGTCCCTCGTCGTAAATTGAGGGACTAAAATTGACCAAAAAGCCCTTGATGGGTATATTGGGCAAACGACCCATATGGGGTGTTTGAAAACTTGCATTATGATTATGAGATATAGGTAGATACCTTGAATACAGAATTATGAAGTGTGAAAGGAAAAGAACGAGTTTTAGACTAAAATGCTTAATTTTCTCTAAATGAGTCGAAAGGGTTTTATGTGCATACGTAAATCATAATAAAATTTCGAACCCGAGCAAAGGACTTTGGGTTAAATACATTGGTGTATATATTTTGTTGTTTAAAAACCAAGTGGGTGGTTTTAAATACAAACGGGTCAAAAAGTGTCAAAACTGAATTTGAAGCCGAGAGCTTCAAATCTAAAATTTTGTGATTTCAGATGTCGGGTTTTTACTCCATGAGATGGAGAATTAAATTATGGTCGCGCAGGAAAAAGAATCACGCGAATCGGATAAGTAGAACAAAAGTTATGGCAATTATAAGTTTTTAAGTTGGATAAAAATTGAGCTGGGCATCTGCAGCATCAGCCAAATGATCATTCTGTCAAAAATAGGGCTAGGTGTAGCACGACGCCCCTTAGCGTACGGCGGCGCCCAAAATTACAAAAATTGTTGAATTTTGTTGTTTTGAACCATATGACTTGTTTAAACATGTTATTTAACTACCAAAGCTAACTTTTATGTTGGTTTTGGTCATAATTGAATGTCAAGGGATTCCCAGATGAAGATCAAGCTCAACAAAGAACCGAACATACGAGATTAAAGCTTCCGCACGGCGTTATGTCGTAACTTTTAAACGACGAACTCAATTACATTATGTTGTACTATTTTTAAACTGTAAAAGTTTTAGTAAACCCGTATTTTATATGTGTGTGTATTTGTAAGTACACAGTTAATAATCGTTATTAGTACAAAACCCCTTTTATAACAGTAAGGGTGTTACAAGTTGGTATCAGAGCTCACGGTTAAAGAGTAAAGTGTGTTCGGTTCAAGGCTTGATTTCAAATTCGGTAAGTACAAGTATATTAATGGTTTAGAATGATTAAAGTGCTGAGAACAACACATAGGGTTATCGTGTGATACACGTTACAACAATCAAATCGATAATTGATAGATATAGTTAACGAAATTACGTGCGTTGACACGTACAGTAAAGAACCTTGAATTACAATACGGGCGTTTATTAATGTCGAAATTGTTGGACTCTGTATGCCCAAGACACATATTAAATTGATGTGGCTAGTACGTTATGATCCAAGTCGAGTCATACCCAATAATAAGCTAGGCAAACACTTACAATATTTATTTATGATATGATCAAATAAATAAATATCAACACTTAGAATATTTAGAAATTGGTTTTCTAAATAATTGCACTTGACAAACTAATAAATTATATGGATAATTTATTTTGAGAGAATATTTTATTTTGTTATTTAATTGGTTAAATAACATAATAAAAATAGCATAAGTCTTATAACATATGATGTTATATTTTATAAAAGTTATAAAATATATATATATGTGTAAGACTTATAATTTTATAAAAGATTTTTTTTTTTATAAAAGCTTGGCCGCCACCCCCCCCCCCCATGGGGTCTTCCCAAAATATTCTTGTCCTATGAGGTTCCATGCATGTTGTCATAAGTTAGAAGCCTCTTCATTGGGTGGTCTTCCCAAACACATTTGGCCAATCACATAGCATGCAAATTGCATGGTTAGAGACTCTCTTATTGGGCAAGAATGGGTGGCAACTCTCTCACATGTTTTCATAAACTTTTGAAGACAAAATTTGAAGAAGATGAACTCAAGAATACTAGAGAAAATGGCTGAAAAATTTCGGCCATAACATGATCATTCAAGAGGGTTTTTGATTCGGAAAAATCAAGTGTAAGACTCTCTAAAGATCGGGTCATGTATGGTTGATCTAGTAGGCTTTTTCAAGTTCACATTTCAAGTGCAAGAACTCAAAAAAAGGCCCTCTAATTTTCGGCCATATGATGGTTCCAAGAGGGGATCTTTCATGTGAGTTGCAAGTGTTCAAATCCTAGCTAAACGCAAGGTGTTTGTTGGAAGGCTTTGGGTATACAAGCTTGAGGTCTTCTACACTTGAAGGCAACCGTTCAAGAATCATCATCTTCTTCATATTCTCTACTCCTTGGAAGGTAGTATTCTAAACACCCTATGGTTGTATATGATAGTATGCATCTTCATATATGGATCCGGGTTTTGGGATTTTGCATATAAATGGTTTTATATCTTATAAAAGTAACATGTTTTAAACATTATTTCCGCTGCGTTTTTATTTCATATGGATGAAATTGCTTTGATAAACATGTTAAAATCCCAACAATGGCATCTAGAGCCGCTTATATGAGTGCATGCTTCAATAGACTTAAAATTTTCGGTTTTCGGGTTTGGTGAAAACCCTATGGCCGAAATTTTAAGTATGGTTATCCCTTTGTTTTTCAAGATTATATTCTTACATGCATAAATGAATCTTGAAAAATTATTTCATATGGATGATTTGTTTGTTTGTACAAAACTAACCTTTTTGGTTTTTTGGAAATAGCCGAAAATGTTTATAAAAGGGAACCATTTTTTTTATGCTTCTTGAAATTAATATATATATATATATATATATATATATATATTTGGATATATATTTTGGTGCATATAACCTAGCCATGACCTTGTGTTGAATAATTGTGTTGTGATTTATTTATTAAATTATCTCAAAGGTTGTAATAATTATTATTTTGTTCTTCCACTTGTAAAGTTATGTAATTTATTTATTTTCATTTGGTATGTAAAATAAATAGATTAGATGCATTTTATTTTACTAGAAAAATGTATTAGGATATATTTTGTAAAAGAAGATGCACACAAAAATGCGGTTTTGGTTTTTGCCAATTTCGGGAATAAAGGACTTCATAGTTCTAAACGGGATTTTAGCCCAATAACCAAAACACATTTTTGAAGTCCAAAGGAGTTTGGAGCTGAATATAAAAGACATTTGGAAGATCAAAGAAAGTGGAGAAATCACAACACAAAAGGGAGACTTGAAGCATTTGGATGCGGGATCAAGTGGGAGTTCAACGACACATTATTTGTGTCAATATTCACCCTTTAGGAAGGACCTTTTGGCACACTTGTTTCGGCTAACAAGTGTGGTCAAAATAGTTGGCTATGGTTATGAACCTAATGATATGTATGTTGTGCTTGTGTGGTTGTTTATTTATGTTGTTTAGATGATATTTGGATATGCATGCTTAACAAACTAATAACCAACAACAAGCTTAAAATTGGTTCTTTAAAAGATCATTAAAATTGGTTAATAAAAGGTTATTAAAAATTAATGATTTTTTAATAAAATGGGTTTTATTAGAAAGAACCTTGAAAATTTATTTTCACAAAAGTACCAAGGATTTGAATGCATGCAAATGTATGGTACATAAAGTTTTCTAAACTAGAATTTTTGAAAACTCAAAAATCCCTTTTATAAAACAAGTCAAACACCATCCTTTTATACAACACTCGAAACACTTGGGAACTCTTTCGTGGGATAAAGGTCACCTAACCACATTTGAGGGAACTTGTATATTCGAGGTGGGTTTACCATGTTTGTGGGATAAAGGTCACCTAACCACTTATGTGTATAAACTCACACGTGTGTGTAAGTTGGACGACTTGATTTGGAAACCATGAACTTAGGGTCATCGAAGCATGGTGAACAAACGGTGTTGATGGGATTAAACATGCCAACTAAACATAAAGATGTTTAAGCGATCCCATATGGCTAGAAGTTGCAAAGAGTTGCAATTGTCAAACGTTGACTACCTTGTTAATTTAAATAGAGGGATAAAGGTCACCTAACCAATATTTAAATGTAACGTTGGATTCTAGATTTTAATTATTAATTGTCTATGAGACACAAAGGGTATTAATGATTAAAATATAATAATATCGAAAATACTAAAAATTGAACCTTGTTAAATTTTGTAGATGGCCGCTAACAATATTACCCAAACCGTCCGTAACCTATCACTAGAAAAACGATCATAATCCCGATGAACATCTTATGGAAGATAAGGATGCCTATAACGATTGGATTAAGTATATCGAGAATACTATGCAAACCTCTTGCCTCATGTTAAGAATTATGATTTCCGAGATTCAAAAGGTTTTTGAACATCATGAGCATACGACATGATTACCCAATTGTAGGAAATGTTCCTAAGGATAGAACACTTCGAAACAGTTCGAGCGCTTCATACATGTCGAATGGAGGAAACCCAATCGGACTCATCATATGTTTTATGATGAAAAGCCACATTGATCACCTCGAAAGGCGCGATATGGATAAAAGGGTTTTATTCATTCTAACGATCAATGAGAGTGGCAATTAGAAAGGGCATCACCCCGACACCAAAGCAAATGTTGCCAAAAGAAAGGGGCACATCAAAGGGAAAGAATTAGAAAGACTAAAGCGAAACCACCAAAACCAAAAGAGAAGAAGGCAAAGGTTGCCACGAACGATCCATGCTTTAAGTGTGGTGAGATAGGGCATTTAAATAGGAATTGTCCAATCTATCTCAAAGAGTTGAAAAACAAGAGGGATGCTAGGCAAGTACAATCTTAATAATACATATTGACCTTAATGTTATCTCTTCTAACACATGGGTATTAGATACCGGATGTGGAACTCATGTTTGCAATTCGTTGCAAAAGGTTCAAAAGAAATAAACATTACAAGAAAGGAGACTATGTTTTGAAACTTCCAAATGGTTTGGAAATTGTTTTAAAATGTTTTGAATGCTCCTAGTTTGACTAGGAACATTATTTAAGTTTCCCTTTTGAGACAATATGTTTTGATTTAAAGTTTGTAAACAATGACATTTATATTTCGATGAATGACATGTTTTACTTTAAAACTATGCCTTCAAATGGTAGTTATGAATTGGTTCATAATAATACATCATTTAATAGTTCAATGTACCAAGCAATCACCAACAAACTCAAAATTGATTTGAGTGAGATTTATCTTTGGCATTATCGCCTTGGTCATATAAACAGATGTCGCATGTAAACACTTCGAAAGAATGATATTTTGGAAACAAATGAAATTGGTTCATTTGATACATGTGAATCTTGTTTACAAGGTAAAATGACTAAGAAACCCTTTAGTGGGAAAGGGCAATAGATTTCTTAGGTATCATACATTCGAATGTATGTGATCCTTTTAAGCCAATGACTAGGAATGGTGAAAGATACTTCATTACTTTAACCGACAACTATAGTAGTTATGGTTATGTGTACTTGACACAAAGAAGAAGTTTTGAAACGTTCAGAATCTTCAAAAGGTGAAGTACAAAATCAACTCTTTTAAAGTTCTTCGTTTTGATA
The DNA here is from genome assembly GCA_030545235.1 of Helianthus tuberosus. Lineage (NCBI taxonomy): Eukaryota > Viridiplantae > Streptophyta > Magnoliopsida > Asterales > Asteraceae > Helianthus > Helianthus tuberosus. The sequence goes on along the minus strand of CM060445.1, from coordinate 52,299,005 downwards.
GAGGAGGAATCGAACTCTATTAGATATGGTTCGATCCATGATGGCTAGGAGCGCATTATCTCTATCACTTTGGGGTTACGCTTTGCTCTCCGTGGCCCATATGGCCCCAACCAAGAAAGTGGATACGACGTCTTTTGAAATATGACATGGAAGGGCTCCATCATTATCATATTTAAAAGGTATGGGTTGTGAAGCTTATGTGAAGCAATACACCCCAAACAAGTTGGAAGTACGATCCACTAAGTGTATCTTCGTAGGATATCCTAAAGATGATATAGGATATTATTTCTACGATCCAACAGAGCAAAAAGTATTTGTTGCTCGAAAGGCAAAGTTCTTGGAAGATAAGTTCCTAATGGAAGGAACTAGTAGAACAGTGGAACTAGATGAGGATCAAGAACCACATGCCAATACACGGTTGGTTGAAACTAGCGCTCAACAAGAGGTTATTGAAAACGATCAAGTGGTTGATCAACACACACAAAGCGTTCGCAAATCTGGTAGAATTAGTAGTCCACCTGAAAGATATGGATTTTTCATAGATGGATGCTACGTGGTAGATTCGGGTGAACCTACCACATGCCATGATGCAATGTCAAAATCTGATTATGACAAATGGCTTGAAGCCATGAACGTAGAGATGTGATCCATGTATAACAACCAAGTATAGGAATTGGTTATGCAACCTCTTAACTCCAAAATGGTTGGAAGTAAGTGGGTTTTCAAGAAGAAAACAGATATGCATGGTATCTTGGATACTTATAAAGCAAGACTTGTAGCAAAAGGTTTCACTCAAACTCAAGGGATTGATTATGATGAGACCTTCTCGCCTGTGGCGATGCTAAAGTCAATCAGGATATTATTTGCCAGAGCTGCATATTATGACTATGAGATCTGGCAATTGGATGTCAAAACGGCTTTTCTTAATGGATATCTTGATGAAGATGTCTATATGGTTCAGCCTGAAGGTTTTGTCGATCCAAAACATCCTGACAAAGTATGCAAGTTAAAGAAGTCAATCTATGGATTGAAACAAGCATCTAGAAGTAGGAATCATCGTTTTGATGAAGAAATTAAGAATTTTGGATTCATCAAGAACGGTGATGAAGCTTGTGTGTATAAGAAAGCTAGTGGGAGCATCATCACTTTCTTAGTACTGTATGTCGATGACATTCTACTATTTGGGAATGACATTCCAACCATGGAAGGTGTAAAAGCTTGGCTTGGAAGTTGTTTTTCCATTAACGATCACGGTGAAGTCGCCTATAATTTTGGAATAAAGATCTATAGGGATAGATCAAGGCGCTTGATAGGTTTAAACCAAAGTGCATACATTGACAAAGTCTTGAAAAGGTTCAAGATTGAGAACTCTATGAAAGGTTTGGTACCTATTCAAGAGAGGACAATATTGAGTGCATCTCAATGTCCAAGCTCAAAAGATGAGCAAGAAAGAATCAAAGGAATCCCATATGCGTCAGCTATAGGATTCATTATGTACGTAATGATATGCACTAGACTGGACAAGTTATGCGCTTTAAGCATAACGAGAAGAAACCAGCAAGAAACGGTCATTTGGTGACTGTTATATATACATATATTGAAATACCTTAGAAGGACTAAGGATATGTTTCTAATATATGGATCTGGTGAAAAAGAACTCGTTGTAAAAGGGTTACAAGGATGCGAGTTTCGGAATTCGTTGTAAAAGGTTACATGGATACGAGTTTCCAAACTGATCAAGATGGTTCTCGATCACAATCAGGGTAGCATTGTCCACTACAGAATCAGAATACATCGCCGCTTCATTGATCGAGATAATTCATATGGATCTGCCACTTGAATTATTACCAATCTAGGGGTAGTCCCTACCATTCAGGACCCTAGTGATCTTTGTGATAACGATGGTGTGATTGCTTAAATCACGGAACCTCGTGTACATCAAAAGACTAGGCACATTGAGCGGAGTTTCAACTACATAAGGGATGAAGTTGAAAAAGAGAAAGATATGTATTCGCAAAGTTCACACTGATCAAAATATTGCGGATCCACTCACGAAGCTCCTTGAACGGGCAAAGCATGAAAGGGTCATACTTGTGCCTTAGGACTTCGATATTCTAGTGATTGGATTTGATCTATTTTATATTTGGATATTGGAACAATTGTTATTATAACTCTTTATGGTATGTTGAGTTATGTTCCATATTAGCATGTTTAAATCCGTGAATAAGTTACTTATTCTAAATGTCCGTAGTCGATCATACTTGTGGGAACAAATATGAATGTAAGACTATTATGAATTTGGATTGGTGGATATTCATTAGATATGAATATAGAGCAAAGTGTTGCTACCAAGGTTCATAGATATTTGTGGGATACAAATATTGGACTGACTCGCTCTCAAATATTACTGCATGGAATCATCTGTGATTGATCATAAGTAAATTTGAGTAAAGGAGAATATCATAGTATCCTCAGACCTGAGATACATATTGGGTCTTGATATTCACCAAATATTATGCCTTGACTTATTTCTTCGCTATCAGTAATATGACAGTACATAAGGCTAAGCTCAGGTGTGGTACAAGGTGATTGTGAGAGACGTATGTAGTCAAGATGGGATTTGTTCCTCTTATTCGTTGAGAGTAAGATGTCTAAGGCCTGCTAAAGTTAAATCAACAGAGAGTGATCACTCTGTGTCTCTGGATTTGACATGACATCTGTAACGAAAGGATAAATGATAGATTCACCTAAATCATTTTCAAGTAAGGGACTTGAAGAGGATGATGTTATTGAATGGCACATATAGTCATACGTATTAGGGGTAGTAAACCGTAGTTAGGCGTTATTTACTGCTTGCATCAATCTTCTATGTATCTTGTGCAAGTGGGAGATTGTTGGACTCTGTATGCCCAAGACACATATTAAATTGATGTGGCTAGTACGTTATGATCCAAGTCGAGTCATACCCAATAACAAGCTAGACAAACACTTACAATATTTATTTATGATATGATCAAATAAATAAATATCAACACTTAGAATATTTAGAAATTGGTTTTCTAAATAATTGCACTTGACAAACTAATAAATTATATGGATAATTTATTTTGAGAGAATATTTTATTTTGTTATTTAATTGGTTAAATAACATAATAAAAATAGCATAAGTCTTATAACATATGATGTTATATTTTATAAAAGTTATAAAATATATATATATGTGTAAGACTTATAATTTTATAAAAGAAATTTTTTTTTATAAAAGCTTGGCCGCCACCCCCCCCCCATGGGGTCTTCCCAAAATATTCTTGTCCAATGAGGTTCCATGCATGTTGTCATAAGTTAGAAGCCTCTTCATTGGGTGGTCTTCCCAAACACATTTGGCCAATCACATAGCATGCAAATTGCATGGTTAGAGACTCTCTTATTGGGCAAGAATGGGTGGCAACTCTCTCACATGTTTTCATAAACTTTTGAAGACAAAATTTGAAGAAGATGAACTCAAGAATACTAGAGAAAATGGCTGAAAAATTTCGGCCATAACATGATCATTCAAGAGGGTTTTTGATTCGGAAAAATCAAGTGTAAGACTCTCTAAAGATCGGGTCATGTATGGTTGATCTAGTAGGCTTTTTCAAGTTCACATTTCAAGTGCAAGAACTCAAAAAAAGGCCCTCTAATTTTCGGCCATATGATGGTTCCAAGAGGGGATCTTTCATGTGAGTTGCAAGTGTTCAAATCCTAGCTAAACGCAAGGTGTTTGTTGGAAGGCTTTGGGTATACAAGCTTGAGGTCTTCTACACTTGAAGGCAACCGTTCAAGAATCATCATCTTCTTCATATTCTCTACTCATTGGAAGGTAGTATTCTAAACACCCTATGGTTGTATATGATAGTATGCATCTTCATATATGGATCCGGGTTTTGGGATTTTGCATATAAATGGTTTTATATCTTATAAAAGTAACATGTTTTAAACATTATTTCCGCTGCGTTTTTATTTCATATGGATGAAATTGCTTTGATAAACATGTTAAAATCCCAACAGAAATTACTAACTTTTGTAAATGTTTAGTTGAAGGACACTCGCATCTGAAGATGATGAGAGTTGAACGAATTATGGATATGACGGTGGGACAGTTCGAGGTATGACAAGCAGAGCATACTCATTGAGGACCTAAATCACGTGATGATCGCGAACAAAGTTAACGGCAAGAGAAGCCCGTTAGGGAAAGCATTACCAGGTGCACGCTTTTAAATTTAATCGCACAAGTAGTAATATGCAACAAACACGTAGGGGGTAACGGTTGCATATATCTGATAAAACCTGAATAGGATATTTATTCAGGATGATGTTTCTAAGAGAAACAGAAATATGTGTTATTCACAATGATGAATAACAAAGAAATAATAGTATTAGTTCATATGGAAACTTGGATGGGGGGTAATTATCCAAGTGAAAAACTCTCAATATAATGCTATTGAGAAAAGTAGCGATCACATTAACGAATGTGATTATATAATAGTTCGATAGAAAAGAAAAACATTTTATATGTAAAACTAGTAAAACTAATGATTGTTGTTTTGCAATTAAATAAAGTTTCACTAAATGAAACCAGAGATATGAAACAAATAGAGGCGTTACTTACATAGGGTGTGATGTGAAAACTATAAAAAGGTCATGTGTATCATGTGCTGATCGCTTACTCTGGCCATGTAAGTAGTGGCATATGATATCATGAACTTCTTGTAGCGGACACATTTACGTCTGATGTAGTAAGGGCGGGGTGAATGGGACTAACTAAAATGGTACCCAAATGAATCAAATAAATAAAATGTTTGATAGTAAACGTAAACGCAAGTCGGACGACGGAAGCGTATTACGTTAGAATAACGGGCCCGAGAGAAGGGACAAAGATTAAAGTAAATGAAAATACAAACCAACTAATGAGAATGTTAAGGTATAGGAATAAAGTTTGACGGTCATAAGTAATGAAATTCACCCAAACAAGTCAAACAAAGTAGAATAAAGAGTAAAATATGTGGTTGAATAAAAGCGATGGATTATGCTAAGACGACCAAATAAATTAAAAGGACGTCTAAAAACCATATAAGAATGGTTATTTGATGATGACTTCGGTAAAGATACCCGATGGATGGGTATGATTTTGAGTGAACGTGTAAACCAAGAGACGGGAACGCGGAATGAAAGTCAAAAGACTCGGAATGAGAGTTATGACTAAAAGATGACAAGATTTTTGCAAACATAACTTTTAATAATTATGTTCAACTATTTCAAAGTTGGACGGGTCGAATAAAGAAAGAAGTTTGGCACTCATAAGTGGTTAAATTTCACCCAAAATAAGTCAAACGAGTTAAGTAAGGAAAACACAAACCGGTGAGACCGGAAAGCTAAAAACATTAAGATAAAAGAACCCGGGCGATGGGTCGTAAAGAAGTATAGGTAAGAACCGGGTAACAGTAAGCGTAGAACAAACCAACGTATAAATGACGGAAGAAGTCATAGAGTCAGAAGAATAATTCGAAAGAAAACAAAAGTAGCCTTAGACTACGGTTAAGGTCAAATGAAATACAAATGCGAAAATAAATGATACTAGACATAAAAAGGATACCTTGACACTATAGGTATATGTATATACACCGTTGAATACGGAGTCGAATAAAAGATGATCTACGGAATTATCATAACCTACGAGATTATTGTCACACCCCGACCACGTAAAACATCAAATTGTGGCGAAAACATCAGGGAGTGTTGTAACAAAATTATTGTTCCACAACAATGGTAATTAAAATTACATTTTATTCAACAACCAAAGGTGGAATACATTGTTTCAAAACAAGAACCAAAGAGTATACAACATAATTAAACTAAGTCTATCTTTATTTTAAGTCTCTAAGGCACAGGTCCGCCCTAGTATGTCATGATCATCCTAAGCAATAGCTCCTGAAAACACATGTGAAAATAGGTACGTCGGTATAAAAATGCCTGTGAGATACATAGGTTTTATGAAAATAGGATTCATGACTTGAGTTTAGAGAAATGTTTAATGAAAATAAGTCATGAACCTTGTTAATTGTTTTGTTTTATAAATCATTTGAAAACAATAGCAAAATCAGATGATATGTATATACAAAAGAATAATGTATGGTTAAAAGAATAACCAAGTAAAAAGAGTTTATATAAACCAAGTTATTTGTACAACAATGTTTAAGTGAAAATGTGTTGTAAATGTAATATGTCTAAACTGAAGTGGTTTAAATGGCGCTACGATATGTAATATCATACAAACACTTATATATAGGAAGTACCAGCGGCGTATCCACCATGTTTGTTTAATATTACACACGCCTCGTTATTTAAGTCACTCAAACCAACCAACATTGTAAAATATCCATGTTTAAGTCTAATAGTCAAATGTCATAGTATAATCCAAGTTGAATATAAGTCATGTAATGTATAAACAAAAGTCATGTATGGTAAGTAAAATGAGACTACTTAAACCACATGTAAAAATGTACAAAACAAAGTATTTTGAATAAACCAAAAGTTATGTTTTGTAAAATAAATGCATGTTTTACTGATACAAACATTTATGCGGTAAGTTAATGCATACATTCAAGCCTTGAGACAGACGGATAACCTTAGAGTAAAGATTATCAAAGTAAAATGTTTTCGGATTCAGTCATTCCTTACATCCAAACAAACCTAGGATGTCAGGAACGGGATTTGTCAAGTCCTATGGTACCATTACTTACTACCAGGCGGCATAGCTAATGTTAATGAATGTAGTTTAGACCCGTTGTACAAACCAAATGTCATACCAAAAACAACACATGTAATGAAAGTAATGTACTAAGTATGCTAAGTCAACATACAAAGCAGAAAAGTCATGTAAATCAATGTGCTAACATGCTAAGTAAACATGCATAGCAAAAGAAGATGTAATGTAAATTAATATGCTAGCTTGCTAAGTAAGCATACATAGCAAGACAAAATTAAATTTATGTACTAATAGTGTACTAATGAACATAGCAAGTATATAGTATGAAAACGTGGAAAGCATGAAAGTAACAAGTAGGCACATGTGTTTCACCCCAAAACGTTTGGTAAACAGTAAAAGAGGGGTCTATGTACTCACTTGAGATTGCTCAATAGACTTTAGATATCCACCAAGCAAAGCTAGAAGATTACAGATTCAAACGACACCTAATATAGGTAACTACATTAATAACCGGACCTATTCGGAGGATCGGGTAGCATGAGGGTTTGTAAACCAAATGAGTGTAAGAACTCATGTAATATGGTTCAGCATAGCCTACATACTAAAACGAAACTTATCCTAAGTGCTTTTGACCCGTTACGACCCATTTAGGTAGCTTATGCTACTTTAACGCGTTGTTCGCGTAAAACGTGTTTGGTAAATCAGTTTAGATGTCAAAAGTTATGTTACATATGTTTAAAATGAATTTTGGCGTAAAAAGGGCATTTTGGTAATTTACCTAAGGCATAAAAACTACTTATCATACAACTACTCAAACGATGTGACCATAAGGTATAACCTTGGAAGGTTATTCCCTATACTACTATGGTCACCTAAAGTGTTTGGTCGGATCCTAATGATCGACCAAATGGGTCGGGTTCGAAAGCATAGGCGATTGATTAGATCGCTTACCCTTACGACCCTAGACAAGCACAGATCTAAAAGTGACGAGCTAAAAATGCTAGAACATGTTTAGTTAAGTTAGAAAACAGGTTTTGATATCAAAACAAACAGTTTTGATATCCTAGAGTAGTTTGGTTACAAAATACGCGAGAACATGCATTTTGCCCGAAAATACGAGTCGTCACTGAGTCTAGATAACGTGGTAATCAGTAGGTATAGTCACTAGGGACTATAACCATCGTGATTACGCTCACGTTATGAAGTTCAAACGAACTTTGCATTGACCATAAACTGGTCAATGCAGAAAGTCAAACCCAGTTTGACTTTCAAGCTAAAAACGCATAAAAAGAACGAAGGAACACTTACAAAGGCTCCCCGCAAGATTGATTATCCAAGTATTTCTCAGGTATGAAGTGTTGCACACTTCAACTTAGAGAAAATCTCAGATATTAAGTGGGTTGTAAGTGAACTATGTATTTATAGTTTTCGTAGAACCGTTAGGATCGTTTCTTGAAAACCGAGATTCAATCACAGCCGTACACCTCGAGCCCATAGTTTTACAAAACCATTTGAGCCCCTAGATTAAGCCCATGGTTTGCTAGAAACCATTTGCAAGTGGAATACATGGCTGGAATGAGCTGGAACAGGCTGTTTTCAACATTCTACACATCTGGACAGCTTACACGGCCCGCGTAAGGACACAGGAAAGGCTATGCGGCCCGCCTGGGCTCTACAGACCAGTAAAAACTTTCCAAAATGACAGTTTCAGCCCCTGTATGTGTTTTAAGCTCATTTCGACACTTCTAAGGCCAGTTAAGCTAACTTCCCTAAAATGATGCCTAAACATTGTGGACATGAAACATGCTCAAAAATATGCCGGATGTCGGTTCGTTTGGTCGTACGATCGCGATGTTTGCTTAATTACGACGGAATGCGCATAAGCGCGAAAAACGATCCAAATTGCGTGACGAGTGGATTTTTCTCATGCCAAACACTAAAATAACACATTTTAATGCTTACATAAATTTTTGGATATCCGGATGTATTCAGAACGTAAGTTATGCGCGAAAATGCAAACTTATGCACTTTTTGACGCTTTTAGTCCCTGAATGAGCATAAAGTTTATTTTAACACACCAAACCTCTCAAAGCCTATTTATAAGCTATTTAAAGGATATTCAAGGTGTGTTTAACTTATGGCCATGTTCCGGAATGTCCGTTACAGTTCAAATTGGCATACTTTCACAGTTTGTCAATTTTAGTCCCTGTAAGCGAATTAACTTGATTTTGCCATACCAAAGCCTTCAAAACTTATTACTAAGTTATGTAAAGGTTATTTAAGGTATGTTAAGCATAAATTGATGTTCCAGAGTATTTGTCGCATTAAACTGACTACGTTTACGCACCAGTTTGCGTATAACTCTCCAGAAAGCGATATAGAGTTTGATATTGAATAAAAACCAAAACATGAAAAACATCAAACATAAACAAACAAACATGGGGATCAAAATAACTTTATTTCATTGATAACTGAACTGTTTACAATGATTACAAGCACAGATGTCACAGTCTCCCCTACTTGTGGAAATTTCGTCCCGAAATTTGTTTAGAGGAAACTCGTGGGAAAAGATGTGGATACTTCGCCTTCATTTGATCTTCACGTTCCCAAGTAAACTCAGGTCCACGCTTATATTCCCAGCGAACTTTAACCAAAGGAATGCGCTTGCATTTAAGCCATTTGACTATACGGTCCATGATTTCCACAGGTTTCTCAACAAAATGTAGTGTTTTATCAACACGAATTTCGTCAAGTGGTATGTGGAGGTTCTTATCAGCTAAACACTTCTTGATATTGGACACGTGGAATATTGGATGAACATTTCCAAGTTCAAGAGGTAACTCAAGTCTGTAGGCTACCTTACCGATTCTTTCGACGATCTTGAATGGTCCAACGTATCTAGGTGCAAGTTTTCCTGTCTTTCCAAATCTGATCACACCTTTCCAAGGTGAGACCTAAAGTAATACACGATCACCGACTTGAAATTCAAAGGGCTTGCGTCGTTGGTCCGCGTAACTCTTTTGACGGCTTCGAGCTGTCTGGAGGTTATCACGAACTTTCTTAACCTTATCAGTTGTCTCTAGAATGAGGTCAGGTCCAATAAGTTGAGCCTCACCTATCTCATTCCAGCAGACTGGTGAACCACATTTTTGACCATAGAGAGCCTCGAAAGGAGCCATCTTGATGCTGGAGTGATAACTGTTGTTGTAGGAGAATTCAATCAATGGAAGATGTGAATCCCAACTACCACCAAAATCGATCACGCAAGCTCTAAGCATATCCTCCAAAGTCTGGATTGTTCTTTCAGATTGCGGATGATAAGCAGTGCTCAGATTAAGTTGGGTCCCCATAGCAGTTTGCATGGTTCTCCAAAAATGGGAAGAGAAACGAGCATCTCTATTAGAAATAATGTTCAAAGGAACACCATGTCGAGTTACGATTTCATCCACATAAATTTTAGCAAGCTTTTCAGCAGAAAAATCCTCACGGATTGGAAAGAAATGAACTGGCATAGTAAGACGATCAACAACTACCCAAATGGCATCATGACCTTTCTTAGTGCGCGGAAGTTTAGTAATGAGATCCATAGCGATGTTTTCCCATTTCCAAAGTGGGATCTCTGGTTGTTCTAATAAACCAGAAGGATGTTGGTGTTCAGCCTTGACCTTAAGACAAGTAAGGCATTTTGAAACGTACAAGGCAATGTCTTTCTTCATACCAGGCCACCAATACTGAGTACGAAGATCCTTATACATCTTATCCGAGCCAGGATGAATAGAATAACGAGACTTATGAGCTTCATCCATAAGCAAAGTGCGAAGATCATCTAGGCTTGGGACCCATAAACGATCCATGAAACAATACGTTCCATTGTCCTTCAGTTCAAGATCAGGCTTAATGTGATAGGGTAATTCCTTACCCATCAAGTCTTGTGAAACACAAGCATGTTGAGCCTGAGAGATGCGGGCTTGAATATCAGATCGAGCTTGGATATCAGATTGAACACGAACCCAATAAAGCTTGACACGTTCATTATGACTCAAAGCGTCAGCCACGACATTCGCCTTACCAGGATGGTAGTGAATTTCGCAGTCATAATCGTTTAGAAGCTCAACCCAACGTCGTTGCCTCATGTTGAGTTCTTTCTGATTGAAGATATGCTGAAGACTTTTGTGGTCAGTGAAAACCACACATTTTGTACCATACAAATAGTGTCTCCAGATCTTAAGAGCGAAAACAACTGCACCTAACTCAAGATCGTGAGTGGTGTAGTTTTTCTCATGCACCTTCAACTGCCTCGATGCATATGCTATGACTTTGTTCCTTTGCATCAGAACACAGCCAAGTCTTAAATTTGATGCATCGCAGTACACGACAAAATCATCATTGCCTTCGGGCAAAGATAGGATAGGCGCATCACAAAGCTTCTGCTTCAAGGTCTTAAATGCTTCTTCTTGTTTAGAACCCCATTCAAAGGGTTTATTCTTCTGAGTTAGAGCAGTTAGGGGAACTACAATCTTTGAGAAATTTTCGATGAAGCGGCTGTAATAACCCGCGAGACCAAGAAAAGAACGAACTTCGGTAGGAGTAGTAGGCGTATCCCAATCCTTAATCGCATTGATCTTGGAGGAATCTACATGAATACCTTGTTCGTTGACGATATGACCCAAAAATTGAACTTCTTTGAGCCAAAATTCGCACTTGGAGAATTTGGCGAAAAGTTGCTCTTTCTTTAGGAGTTCCAGAGTAAGACGAAGATGTTGCTCATGATCAGCTTGAGTCTTAGAGTATATCAAAATGTCATCAATAAAAACAATGATGAACTTATCTAAATAAGGCTTGCAAACCCTATTCATCAAGTCCATGAAAACAGCAGGAGCATTAGTCAAACCGAATGGCATAACTGTAAACTCATAATGCCCATAACGAGTGCGGAACGCTGTCTTGGGAATATCTTCTTCATGCACACGAAGTTGATGATACCCAGAACTAAGATCAATCTTCGAAAAATAAGAAGCGCCATGTAACTGATCAAAGAGATCATCAATGCGAGGTAGGGGATATCGATTTTTGATGGTAAGCTTGTTAAGCTCACGGTAATCGATGCACATCCTGAAAGATCCATCCTTCTTTTTGACAAAAAAAAACGGGAGCACCCCAAGGTGAAAAGCTAGGACGAATAAAACCTTTGTCAGAAAGCTCCTGAAGCTGCTTAGACAACTCTTGCATCTAAGACGGTGCAAGACGATATGGAGATCTGGCAATGGGATTTGCACCAGGTACAAGATCAATACGGAACTCGACTTGGCGCGTTGGGGGTAATCCAGGTAACTCCTCAGGAAATAGCTCCGGATAATCCCGAACGACAGGGATATCTTGAATAGACTTACCTTTGCCTTTATCTGCTACAACATGTGCCAAGAAGGCCACATAGTTCTTTCGCAGATACTTCCGAGCTTGAAAACAAGACATGAGCTTGAGACTTCTAGCAGGTTTCTCACCACGAACCTGTAGGATCTCACCAGACGAAAGCAGCACACGTATGATCTTCTCAAAACAAACTACCTCTGCGTGATGCTTGGCTAACCAATCCATACCCACAATAATGTCGAAGCTCCCAAGTTGCATTGGCGTGAGGTCAATGGGAAAAAGATGGTCGTTAAGGTTCAATTAGCAATTGCGAAGAACATAATCAAGAACAACGGGATCACCACTCGCAACTTCTACTGTCAAAGGCTTACCTAGTTTCGTTCTAGACACGCGAAGCAATGGCTCAAAAGATAAAGACACAAAACTCTTATCGGCACCAGAATAAAAAAGAACACATGCGGGTTGATTATTAACAAAGAAAGTACCGTTCACCACTTCATTGTCTGCTTGCGCCTCTTGTGCATTCAAATTGAAGACTCGACCTTGAGCCTGAGCCTGAGCTGGATTCGCATTCACCAATCTTGGACATTGATTACGGTAGTGGGTCAGATCCCCACAGTTATAACAAGAACCTGGTGGGTAGTGAGGTCGTGCAGCTTGACCTTGTTGCTGAGCAAGAGGCTGAGCAACTTGTTGAGCCGGGTTCTGAGCTGCCCTATTCTGATTGGCAGGAATGCGGCAGGTGTCAGCAAGATGACCAGATCTTCCGCAGTTGGTGCAATGACGACACTGGAGGTGTGGTAGATGATGACCGTTACATCTGTTGCACAAAGGTGCATTGCCAAGATAAGGTTTCTTGGCGAGTGGTTGAGCAGGCTGATTTGGTGCAGCTTGTGCAGTAACGGCGAAATTTTGAGAAGCCTTACGCTTCCTAGAACCCTTCAAGGAACCAGAATCCTTACCCTTCTTGTTTTTACCTTTCTTGCTATCCTCTTTGTCAGACGACTGCTTCTTACCCTTGTCACCTTTTCTATGCAGCTTACCCCTTCGAACCTGTGACTCGGTCAATGTCGCAGATAGCTCGATTGCCTGACGGACTGTGGTAGGGTTACTACCAGTAACGGTGTCTTGTATGCAGTCAGGTAGGCCATCGATATACCTCTCGATAGCCTTCTCGAGTGGGGTAACCATTGTTGGGCATAACAAACTCAACTCCTCATACCTATCAGTATACGCCTGGTGCTCGCCACTATCCTGTTTCAGATCATGAAACTCCCTTTCTAGAGCTCGCAACTCATGACGAGGATAAAACTCCCTCATCATAAGAGTCCTAAGTTCAGCCCATGTTTGTGCCAGAGCAACCTCAGCACCACGATCTCTCATAACCCCGTTCCACCATGTGAGAGTCCTCTTCTGAAACACGCTTGATGCAAACTCGACTTTGCGATTATCAGGACACTGAACGTGACGGAAAGTATTCTCAATGCTCTCGAACCATTGAAGGAGCCCAGTTGCCCCTTCAGAACCACTGAACTTGAGTGGTTTAGCCGAGTTAAAACTCTTGAAATTGCATGGAGCATTATTGTTGTTGTTGGCTTGGTTATATTGAGCAATAAGATTTGGGAACGCAGCAGCCATTTGCTGCGCGATGATTTCTGCCAGTTCGGCATTTGGTAGCGGATTTTCGCGTCGAGGAGGCATTCTAGAAGAGGAAACATGAAGGGAACGAGTGAGATGATTAGATGAAAAGAATGAGATGAAACAAAACTCGACAAAAGCAGAGATGGTGGCCATTTGTTCGTATCACAAAGCAAACAAACGACACACAGTGACTAATCAAAGTAAATGGGTCAAAAATAATGTATCGCAAAGACATGCTCGCCTATAAGTGAACACTCACCCCAAGAGTTTCCAGGTAAGAGTGACTGGTCTGATTATGGGGATTTGTACGAACACTCTAGCCTTAGACATAAAACCCAGGGTACAGGCATTCACTCTTCCAGTTTGCACGTGTTCCCACTATTTAGAACCCAAAACATTGACGAGATTTTGAAAACTTGGAAGGCACAAGGCCAAAAGAATCATTCAAAATGGATGGTAAATTTTCAAAATCATTTTTAAAAATCAAAGAGTTCAAAACCATATAATAAATCATTTAAAAACAGATGTTTGATTTTTAAAAATCGTTTCGGAAAAATTGGGTTCTTGTTTTGGTGTTCATCTAAGGATAGGTGAAGTGCATGTTTTAAAATCTAAACACAAGACAACTTGTGTTGGGGTCCTAGAAAGGTTATAGTCTAGGTCAAAGCATTACTAATAACCTAATTCCCTATAACCATTGGCTTTGATACCAACTCTTCTGTCACACCCCGACCACGTAAAACATCAAATCGTGGCGGAAACGTCGGGGAGTGTTGTAACAGAATTATTGTTCCACAACCATGGTAATTAAAATTACATTTTATTCAACAACCAAAGGTGGAATACATTGTTTCAAAACAAGGACCAAAGAGTACACAACATAATTAAACTAAGTCTATCTTTATTTTAAGTCTCTAAGGCACAGGTCCGCCCTAGTATGTCACGATCATCCTAAGCAACAACTCCTGAAAACACATGTGAAAATAGGTACGTCAGCATAAAAATACCTGTGAGATACATAGGTTTTATGAAAATAGGATTCATGACTTGAGTTTAGAGAAATGTTTAATGAAAATATGTCATGAACCTTGTTAATTGTTTTGTTTTATAAATCATTTGAAAACAAAAGCAAAATCAGATGATATGTATATACAAAAGAATAATGTATGGTTAAAAGAATAACCAAGTAAAAAGAGTTTATATAAACCAAGTTATTTGTACAACAATGTTTAAGTGAAAATGTGTTGTAAATGTAATATGTCTAAACTGAAGTGGTTTAAATGATGCTACGATATGTAATATCATACAAACACTTATATATAGGAAGTACCAGCGGCGTATCCACCATGTTTGTATCATATTACACACGCCTCGTTATTTAAGTCACTCAAACCAACCAACATTGTAAAATATCCATGTTTTAGTCTAATAGTCAAATGTTATAGTATAATCCAAGTTGAATATAAGTCATGTAATGTTACACCCCGACCACGTATAACATACAAAACGTGGCGGAAAACGTCGGGGAGTGTTGTAACAGAATTAATTGTTTCATAACCATGGCATACAAAGTTATATTTTATTTATTAAACAAGAGTGTTATATTGTCTTAAACAGGAATCAAAGAGTTCACAACATAATTAAACTAGTCTATCTTCATTTTTAGTCTCTAAGGCACAGGTCCGCCCTAGTGTCACGATCGTCATCCTACGCAAAAGCTCCTGAAAACACATGTGAAAATAGGTACGTCAGCATAAAAATGCCTGTGAGATACATAGGTTTTGTGAAAATAGGATTCATGACTCATAAGTTTAGAAAACAGTTGTTTAACAAAAGTCAGTCATGAACCTTGTAAGTTGTTTTGTTTTGTAAATCATTCAAAAAGCGATGATATGTATAAATAAGAGAATAATGTAAGGTTAAATGAATAACCAAGTAAAATGAGTTGGTATAAGATAAGTTGTTTTGTAAATCAATGTCTTGTGAAAATAAGTTGTTTATGTAAAACGTAATATGTCAAATATTGAAATGATTTAAGTAACGCTACGACATGTAATATCATACAAACACTTGTTTATAGGAAGTACCAGCGGCGTATCCACCATGCTTGTATCATATTACACACGCCTCGTTACTCAAATCACTTACTCAAACCAGCCATCAATGTAAATTGTTTATGTATAAATGAATTGTCATGTGTTAATGTGTAAACCAAATCGAAATGTCTATGTCCAATGTAAACCACTAATTGTGTATATCAATGTCAAAATGTTTATGTTTAATGTAGATCATGTAATGTATACCCAAAAATATCATGTATGGTAAGTGAAATATATCAGCTAAACCATATGTGAAATGCACAAAAACAAGGTATTGAAGTAAAACATGGTTTAAATCAAAGTTATGTTTTGTGGAACAGATGCATGCTATACTGATACAAACATTTATGCGGTATTGTGAAAATGCATACATCCAAGCCTTGAGACTGTGGCGATAAACCCTTAAACAAATTAAAGGTTTATCTAAGTTATGTGTATCGAATTCGGTCATTCCTTCCAATCCAAACAAACCCAGGATTTCAGGAACGGGAGTTATCAATTCCTATGGTACCACTACCTACTAACGAACGGTGTAGCTAATGTTAATGAATGTATTGTTCCATTGTAAACAACCCAAATGTCATAACAAAATGTAAGCATGTGATGAAAACAACTGTACTAAGTATGCACACAATGGATATACATAGCATGAAATGTAATGTGAAACAAAGTACTAAGTATGCACACAATGGACATACATAGCATGAAATGTAATGTAAAACAATATACTAAGTATGCACACAATGGACATACATAGCATGAAATGTAATGTAAAACAACGTACTAAGTATGCACACAATGGGCATACATAGCATGAACACAATGAAATCATGTACTATAAATGTACTAATGAACATAGCAAGTATATGATGTGAAAGCAGGAAAGCACGAAAGTAACAAGTAGGCACTTGTGTTTCACCCCAAAACAGTTTGGAAAAACAGTAAAAGAGGGGTCTATGTACTCACTTGAGATTTCTCAGAAGTCCTAAGATAATCACCAAGCAATGCTAGAGATCTCGGAATCAAACGGCACCTAATATAGGTAACTATGTTAATAAACCGGACCTAAATCGGAAGATCGGATAGAATGAGGGTTCGTAAACCAAACGAGTATGGAGACTCATGTAATATGGTTTAACAAAGCCTACATACTAAATGAAACCTAAAATAAGTGCTTACGACCCATTATGACCCGTTTAGGTAGCTTATGCTACTTTAACGCGTCGTTCGCGTGAAACGCGTTCGGACCGCCTAACTAGTCCTATGACAAGTGTTATATGCCTAAACATGTTACATATCAGTTATGTGACAAAAGTTTAGGTTACATATGCTTAATTACCAATTACACATGAAAAGGGTATTTTGGTAATTTACCTAAGGCATATAAACTACCTATCATACAACTACTTAAACGTCGTGACCATAAGGTATAACCTCGGAAGGTTATTCCCCACCTACTATGGTCACCTAAAGTATTTGGTCGGATCCTAATGATCGACCAAATGGGTCGGGTTCGAAGGTATAAGCGATTTATTAGATCGCTTACCCTTACGACCCTAGACAACGTGGTAATCAGTAGGCATAGTCCCAAGGGACTATAACCATCGTGATTACAATCACGTTGCGAAGTTCAAACGAACTTCGCATTGACCATAAACTGGTCAACGCAGAAAGTCAAACAAAGTTTGACTTTCGGACTCGAAAAGCAATAAAAGAACAAACGAACTTCGCATTGACCATGTGCACATCAAACCAGCCCATAGATTCCCCAAAACCATGTGCAACAAGTGGAACGGACCAGATTCGATGTTTCGGCACACTCTGCTGTCTGGGACTGACGCGGGCCGCGTAAAGTTTATGCTTGGGTTTACGCCCCATGCCTAAGAACTTTGACAGATTTACATTTTTAGCCCCTGCATGCCCAAAACTTGGTTTTCGATGCATTTTTGACACGTATAAGCCCCGTTAACCCCATTTCAAGGCTCTAAAATGAAGTTAAAGTATTGGCAACTCAAAACATCCTCAAAAATATATCGGATGTCGGTTCATTTGGCCGTACGATCGCGATGTTCGCTTAATTACGACGGAATGCGCATAAGCGCGAAAAACGATCCAAATGACGCGACGAATGGATTTTTCTTATGCCAAGCACTAAAATAAAATGTTTTAGTGCTTACATAAATTTTTGGATGTCTGGATGTATTCAGAACGTAAGTTATGCGCGAAAGTGCAAACTTGTGCACTTTTTGACGCTTTTAGTCCCTGAATGACCCAAAAGTTTATTTTAGCACACCGAACCCCTCAAAGCCAATTTATAAGCTATGTAAAGGATATTTAAGGTGTTTTTAACTTATAGTCATGTTTCGGAATGTTCGTTACTGTTCGAATTGGCATACTTTCGCAGTTTGTCAAATTTAGTCCCTGTAGGCGAATTAACTTGTTTTTGCCATACCAAATCCTTCAAAACTTATTTCTAAGTTATGTAAAGGTTATTTATGGTATGTTAAGTATATGTTGATGTTCCGGAGTATTTTTCGCATTAAACTGATTACGTTTACGCATCAGTTTGCGTATAACTCTCCAGAAAGCGATATAGAGTTTGAAATTGGATAAAAATCAAAACATGAAAAATGTAAAACACAACCAAACAAACATTGGGATCAAATAACATTGTTTTATTGATTATTGAACTGTTCACAATGATTACAAGTACAGATGTTACAGTCTCCCCTACTTGTGGAAATTTCGTCCCGAAATTTATTTAGAGGAAACTCGTGGGAAAAGATGCGGATATTTCGCCTTCATTTGATCTTCGCATTCCCAAGTAAACTCGGGTCCACGTTTAGCTTCCCAACGAACTTTGACCAAAGGAATGCGCTTGCGTTTAAGCCACTTGACTTCACGTTCCATGATTTCCACAGGCTTCTCAACAAATTTCAGTGTTTTGTCAACATGAATTTCGTCAAGCGGTATGTGGAGGTTCTCATCAGCTAAACACCTCTTGAGATTGGACACGTGAAAAGTTGGATGAACATTTCCAAGTTCAGGAGGTAACTCAAGTCTGTAGGCTACCTTACCGATTCTTTCGACGATCTTGAATGGTCCAACGTATCTAGGTGCAAGTTTTCCTTTCTTTCCAAATCTGATCACACCTTTCCAAGGTGAGACCTTAAGTAATACTCGATCACCGACTTGAAATTCCAAGGGTTTGCGTTTTGGGTCCGCGTAACTCTTTTGACGGCTTCTAGCTGTCTGAAGGTTATCACGACCTTTCTTGACCTTATCAGTTGTCTCTAAAATGAGGGCAGGTCCAGTAAGCTGAGCCTTGCCGATCTCATTCCAGCAGACTATTGAACGACATTTTCGACCATAGAGAGCTTCGAAAGGAGCCATTTTGATGCTGGTGTGATAACTGTTGTTGTAGGAGAATTCAATTAACGGAAGATGTGAATCCCAACTACCACCAAAGTCGATCACACAAGCTCTAAGCATATCCTCCAGAGTCTGGATTATTCTCTCAGATTGACCATCTGTTTGTGGATGATAAGCCGGGCTCAGATTAAGTTGGGTCCCCATAGCAGATTGCATGGTTCTCCAAAAATGAGAAGTGAAACGAGCATCTCTGTCAGAAATGATGTTGAAAGGAACACCATGTCGAGCTACAATTTCATCCACATAGATTTTTGCAAGTCTCTCAGCAGGAAAGTCCTCACGGATTGGCAAGAAATGTGCTGACTTAGTAAGACGATCAACGACTACCCAGATGGCATCGTGACCTTTCTTTGTGCGTGGAAGTTTGGTAACAAGATCCATAGTAATGTTTTCCCATTTCCAAACTTGGATCTTTGGTTGCACCAATAAACCAGAAGGACGCTGATGTTCAGCCTTAACCTTAAGACATGTAAGGCATTTTGATACATATAAGGCAATGTCTTTCTTCATACCAGGCCACCAATACTGAATACAAAGATCCTTATACATATTATCTGAGCCAGGATGAACAGAATAGCGAGACTTATGGGGTTCATCCATAAGCAAGGTGCGAAGGTTATCTAGGCTTGGGACCCACAAACAGTCCATGAAGTAATACGATCCATTGTCCTTCAGTTCTAGATCAGGTGTTATGTGATAGGGAAATTCCTTATCCATCAACCCTTGTGAAACACAAGATTGTTGAGCCTGAGAAATGCGTGCTTGGATATCGGATTGAACTTGAATAACAGATTGAACACGTACACAATGAAGCTTAGTACGTTCCTTACGACTCAATGCATCGGCTACGACATTCGCCTTACCAGGATGGTAGCGAATTTCGCAGTCATAGTCGTTTAGTAGCTCAACCCAACGTCGTTGCCACATGTTGAGTTCTTTCTGATTGAAGATATGTTGAAGACTTCTGTGGTCAGTGAAAACTACACATTTTGTTCCGTTCAAATAGTGTCTCCAGATCTTGAGAGCGAAAACAACTGCACCTAACTCAAGATCATGAGTGGTGTAGTTTTTCTCATGTATCTTCAACTGCCTCGATGCATATGCTATGACTTTGTTCCTTTGCATTAGAACACAGCCAAGACACAGTTTCGATGCATCACAATACACGACAAAATCATCATCACCCTCAGGCAATGATAAAACAGGCGCATCACAAAGCTTTTGCTTCAAGTTTTGAAAAGCTTCCTCTTGTTTGAATCCCCAGTCAAAGGGATTGTTCTTCTGAGTTAGAGCAGTTAGAGGAACTGCAATCTTCGAGAAGTTTTCTATGAAGCGGCGATAATAACCCGCTAGACCAAGAAAAGAACGAACCTCAGTAGGAGTAGTAGGCGTATCCCAATCCTTAATCGCACTGATCTTGGAGGGATCTACATGAATACCTTGTTCGTTGATAATATGTCCTAAGAATTGAACTTCTTTAAGCCAGAATTCACACTTGGAGAATTTGGCGAAAAGTTGCTCTTTCTTTAGGAGTTCCAGAGTAAGACGTAGATGTTGCTCGTGATCAGCTCGCGTCTTAGAATAAATCAAGATGTCGTCAATAAAAACAATGACGAACTGATCCAAATAAGGCTTGCAGACCCTATTCATTAAGTCCATGAAAACCGCAGGAGCATTAGTCAAACCGAATGGCATTACTGTGAACTCGTAATGCCCATAACGAGTGCGGAAAGCTTTCTTGGCAATATCTTCTTCATGCACACGAAGTTGATGATACCCGGAACGCAGATCAATCTTTGAAAAATAAGAAGCGCCCTGTAACTGATCAAAGAGATCGTCTATGCGCGGTAGGGGATATCGATTCTTGATGGTAAGCTAGTTAAGCTCACGATAATCGATGCACATCCTAAAAGATCCATCCTTCTTCTTGACAAAAAGAACGGGAGTACCCCAAGGTGAAAAGCTAGGACGGATAAAACCTTTGTCAGAGAGTTCCTGAAGCTGATTAGACAACTCTTGCATCTCAGACGGTGCAAGACGATATGGAGCTCTGGCAATGGGATTTGCACCAGGTACGAGATCAATACGGAACTCGACTTGGCGTGCTGGAGGTAGACCAGGTAAATCTTCAGGGAATACTTCAGAATAATCCCGAACGACAGGAATATCTGAAATAGACTTAACCTTGCCTTTATCTGCTGTAACATGTGCTAAGAAAGCCACATAGTTCTTCCGCAGATATTTCCGAGCTTTAAAACAAGACATGAGTTTGAGACCACCGGCAGGCTTCTCACCACGAACCTCTAGGATCTCGCCTGTCGAAAGCGGCACACGAACGATCTTCTCGAAACAAACTACCTCTGCGTGATGCTTGGATAACCAATCCATACACACTATAACGTCGAAGCTTCCAAGTTGCATAGGCGCGAGGTCGATCGGAAAAAGATGGTCGTTAAGGTTCAACTGGCAGTTGCGTAGAACAGAATCAAGAACAATGGGTTCACCACTAGCAACTTCTACTGTCAAGGGTTTTCCGAGTTTCGTTCTAGACACGCGAAGCATTGGCTCAAAAGACAATGAGAGAAAACTTTTATCGGCACCCAAATCAAAGAGAACAGATGCAGGCTGATTATTAATAAAGAACGTACCGTTCACCACATTATCGACCGCCTGCGCCTCTTGGGCATTCATGTTAAAGACTCGCCCTCGAGCCTGAGCCAGATTCTGGTTTGGATTCTGATTCTGGTTAGCCAGCCTTGGGCACCGGTTTCTGTAATGGGTCAGATCCCCACAGTTATAACAAGCACCTGGTGGGTAGTGTGGTCGTGCAGCTTGACCCTGTTGCTGAGCAAGAGGCTGAGCAACTTGTTGAGCCGGGTTCTGAACTGCCTGATTCAGAGCAAACCGACAAACATTGGCAAGATGACCCGACTTCCCACAGTTATTATAGAAACAGCACGGATGTTGCAGTTAATGGTGACTGTTGCATCTATTGCACAAAGGTGCATTCCCTGAATAGGGTTTTTTCGCTGGAGGCTGTGCGGGTTGGTTGGGAGCTGCCTGGTTAGCTTGGGCAGTGACAACAAAATTTTCGGAAGCCTTACGCTTCCTTGACCCTCTTGAAGAACCAGAATTCTTTCCATTCTTGTTTTGACCTTTCTTGCTATCCTCTTTGTCCGACGATTGTTTCTAGCCCTTGTCACCCTTTCTGTGTAACTTATTCTTCCGAATCTGTGACTCAGTCAATGTCGCTGCTAACTCGATAGCCTGACGGAGTGTGGCAGGGTTACTACCAGTAATGATGTCTTGTACTGAGTCAGGTAGACCATCGATGTATCTTTCGATAGCCTTGTCGAGTGGGGTAACCATAGTCGGGCAAAGCAGACTCAACTCCTCAAACCTATCAGTATATGCCCTGTGCTCACCACTATCTTGTTTCAAGTCATCAAACTCCTTCTCCAATGCTCGTTGTTCATGACGAGGACAAAACTCCCTCATCATAAGAGCTCTAAGTTCAGCCCATGTCTGTGCTAGAGCAACTTCTGCACCACTGTCTCTCATAACCCCGTTCCACCATGTGAGAGCCCTCTTCTGAAACACACTCGAAGAAAACTCAACCTTGCGATTGTCAGGACACTGCACGTGGCGGAAAGTATTCTCAATGCTCTCGAACCATTGAAGAAGCCCAGTCGCTCCTTCAGAACCACTAAACTTGAGTGGTTTCGCCGAGTTAAAATCCTTGTATTTGCATGGAGCATTGTTATTGTTGTTGGCTTGGTTCCATTGAGCAAAGAGATTTGGGAATTGTGCAGCCATCTGTTGCGCAATGATTTCTGCCAGTTCGGCAGTCGCTATCTGGTTTTCGCGTCGAGGAGGCATTCTAAAAGAGGAAAACATGAAAGGGAACGAGTGAGATGATTGGATGAAGAGAATGAGATGAAACAAAATTAACAAAAGAAAAGATGGTGGTCATTTGTCCGCATTACCAAGCAAACAAACGACACACAGTGACTAATCAAAGTAAATGGATCAAAAATAATGTATCGCGAAGACATGCTCGCCTATAAGTGAACACTCATCCCAAGATTCCCAGGTAAGCACAACTGGTCTCGCGTCTGATGAGATATATACGAAGTGCTTGCCTAGACAGAAAACCCAGAATACAGGCATTCACCCTTCTAGTTTGCACGTGTTCACATTATTTAAAACCCAAAACCTTGACGAGATTTTGAAAACTCAAAGGGGTTCAAAACCTTATAACAGAGGGTTCAAAATCTTACAATAGAGGGTTCAAAACCTTGTAATAAATCATCCAAAAACAGATGATTGTTTTTCAAAAATCGTTTCGGAAAATTTGGTTTTTGTTTTGATAATCACCTAAGGATAGGTGATGTGCATGTTTTAAGATCTAAACACAAGATAACTTGTGTTAGGGTCCTAGAAAGGTTATAGTCTAGGTCAAAGAATTACTAATAACCAAATTCCCTATAACCATTGGCTCTGGTACCAACTCTTCTGTCACACCCCGACCACGTATAACATACAAAACGTGGCGGAAAACGTCGGGGAGTGTTGTAACAGAATTAATTGTTTCATAACCATGGCATACAAAGTTATATTTTATTTATTAAACAAGAGTGTTATATTGTCTTAAACAGGAATCAAAGAGTTCACAACATGTGCACATCAAGCCAGCCCATAGATTCCCCAAAACCATGTGCAACAAGTGGAACGAACCAGATTCGATGTTTCTGCACATTCTGCTGTCTGGTACTGACGCGGGCCGCATAAAGTTTAAGCTTGGGTTTACGCCCCAGGCCTAAGAACTTTGACATATTTACATTTTTAGCCCCTGCATGCCCAAAACTTGGTTTTCGATGCATTTTTGACACGTATAAGCCCCGTTAACCCCATTTCAAGGCTCTAAAATGAAGTTAAAGTATTGGAAACTCAAAACATCCTCAAAAATATATCGGATGTCGGTTCGTTTGGCCGTACGATCTCGATGTTCGCTTAATTACGACGGAATGCGCATAAGTGCAAAAAACGATCCAAATGACGCGACGAATGGATTTTTCTTTTGCCAAGCACTAAAATAAAATGTTTTAGTGCTTACATAAATTTTTGGATGTCCGGATGTATTCAGAACGTAAGTTATGCGCGAAAGTGCAAACTTGTGCACTTTTTGACGCTTTTAGTCCCTGAATGACCCAAAAGTTTATTTTAGCACACCGAACCCCTCAAAGCCTATTTCTAAGCTATGTAAAGGATATTTAAGGTGTGTTTAACTTATGGTCATGTTCCGGAATGTTCGTTACTGTTCAAATAGGCATACTTTCACAGTTTGTCAAATTTAGTCCCTGTAGGCGAATTAACTTGTTTTTGCCATACCAAAGCCTTCAAAACATATTTCTAAGTTATGTAAAGGCTATTTAAGGTATGTTAAGTATATGTTGATGTTCCGGAGTATTTGTCGCTTTAAACTGATTATGTTTACGCATCAGTTTGCGTATAACTCTCCAGAAAGCGATATAGAGTTTGAAATTGGATAAAAGTCAAAACATGAAAAATGTAAAACACAACCAAACAAACATTGGGATAAAATAACATTGTTTTATTAATAATTGAACTGTTCACAATGATTACAAGTACAGATGTTACAGTCTCCCCTACTTGTGGAAATTTCGTCCCGAAATTTATTTAGAGAAAACTCGTGGGAAAAGATGCGTATATTTCGCCTTCATTTGATCTTCACGTTCCCAAGTAAAATCGGGTCCACATTTAGCTTCCCAGCGAACTTTGACCAAAGGAATGCGCTTGCGTTTAAGCCACTTGACTTCACGTTCCATGATTTCCACAGGCTTCTCAACAAATTTCAGTGTTTTGTCAACATGAATTTCGTCAAGCGGTATGTGGAGGTTCTCATCAGCTAAACACCTCTTGAGATTGGACACGTGAAAAGTTGGATGAACATTTCCAAGTTCAGGAGGTAACTCAAGTCTGTAGGCTACCTTACCGATTCTTTCGACGATCTTGAATGGTCCAACGTATCTAGGTGCAAGTTTTCCTTTCTTTCCAAATCTGATCACACCTTTCCAAGGTGAGACCTTAAGTAATACTCGATCACCGACTTGAAATTCCAAGGGTTTGCGTTTTGGGTCCGTGTAACTCTTTTGACGGCTTCTAGCTGTCTGAAGGTTATCACGAACTTTCTTGACCTTATCAGTTGTCTCTAAAATGAGGGCAGGTCCAGTAAGCTGAGCCTCGCCGATCTCATTCCAGTAGACTGGTGAACGACATTTTCGACCATAGAGAGCTTCGAAAGGAGCCATTTTGATGCTGGTGTGATAACTGTTGTTGTAGGAGAATTCAATTAACGGAAGATGTGAATCCCAACTACCACCAAAGTCGATCACACAAGCTCTAAGCATATCCTCCAGAGTCTGGATTATTCTCTCAGATTGACCATCCGTTTGTGGATGATAAGCCGGGCTCAGATTAAGTTGGGTCCCCATAGCAGATTGCATGGTTCTCCAAAAATGAGAAGTGAAACGAGCATCTCTGTCAGAAATGATGTTGAAAGGAACACCATGTCGAGCTACAATTTCATCCACATAGATTTTTGCAAGTCTGTCAGCAGGAAAGTCCTCACGGATTGGCAAGAAATGTGCTGACTTAGTAAGACGATCAACGACTACCCAGATGGCATCATGACCTTTCTTTGTGCGTGGAAGTTTGGTAACAAGATCCATAGTAATGTTTTCCCATTTCCAAACTGGGATCTCTGGTTGCACCAATAAACCAGAAGGACGCTGATGTTCAGCCTTAACCTTAAGACATGTAAGGCATTTTGATACATATAAGGCAATGTCTTTCTTCATACCAGGCCACCAATATTGAATACGAAGATCCTTATACATCTTATCTGAGCCAGGATGAACAGAATAGCGAGACTTATGGGCTTCATCCATAAGCAAGGTGCGAAGGTTATCTAGGCTTGGGACCCACAAACGGTCCATGAAGTAATACAATCCATTATCCTTCAGTTCTAGATCAGGTGTTATGTGATAGGGAAATTCCTTATCCATCAAACCTTGTGAAACACAAGATTGTTGAACCTGAGAAATGCGTGCTTGGATATCGGATCGAGCTTGAATAACAGATTGAACACGTACACAATGAAGCTTAGTACGTTCCTTACGACTCAATGCATCGGCTACGACATTCGCCTTACCAGGATGGTAGCGAATTTCGCAGTCATAGTCGTTTAGTAGCTCAACCCAACGTCGTTGCCTCATGTTGAGTTCTTTCTGATTGAAGATATGTTGAAGACTTCTGTGGTCAGTGAATACCACACATTTTGTTCCGTACAAATAGTGTCTCCAGATCTTGAGAGCGAAAACAACTGCACCTAACTCAAGATCATGAGTGGTGTAGTTTTTCTCATGTATCTTCAACTGCCTCGATGCATATGCTATGACTTTGTTCCTTTACATTAGAACACAGCCAAGACCCAGTTTCGATGCATCACAATACACGACAAAATCATCATCACCCTCAGGCAATGATAGAACAGGCGCATCGCAAAGCTTTTGCTTCAAGTTTTGAAAAGCTTCCTCTTGTTTGAATCCCCAGTCAAAGGGCTTGTTCTTCTGAGTTAGAGCAGTTAGAGGAACTGCAATCTTCGAGAAGTTTTCTATGAATCGGCGATAATAACCCGCTAGACCAAGAAAAGAACGAACCTCAGTAGGAGTAGTAGGCGTATCCCAATCCTTAATCGCACTGATCTTGGAGGGATCTACATGAATACCTTGTTCGTTGATAATATGTCCTAAGAATTGAACTTCTTTAAGCCAGAATTCACACTTGGAGAATTTGCCGAAAAGTTGCTCTTTCTTTAGGAGTTCCAGAGTAAGACGAAGATGTTGCTCGTGATCAGCTCGCGTCTTAGAATAAATCAAGATGTCGTCAATAAAAACAATGACGAACTGATCCAAATAAGGCTTGCAGACCCTATTCATTAAGTCCATGAAAACCGCAGGAGCATTAGTCAAACCGAATGGCATGACTGTGAACTCGTAATGCCCATAACGAGTGTGGAAAGCTGTCTTGGCAATATCTTCTTCATGCACACGAAGTTGATGATACCCGGAACGCAGATCAATCTTTGAAAAATAAGAAGCGCCCTGTAACTGATCAAAGAGATCGTCTATGCACGGTAGGGGATATCGATTCTTGATGGTAAGCTTGTTAAGCTCACGATAATCGATACACATCCTAAAAGATCCATCCTTCTTCTTGACAAAAAGAACGGGAGCACCCCAAGGTGAAAAGCTAGGACGGATAAAACCTTTGTCAGAGAGTTCCTGAAGCTGATTAGACAACTCTTGCATCTCAGACGGTGCAAGACGATATGGAGCTCTGGCAATGGGATTTGCACCAGGTACGAGATCAATACGGAACTCGACTTGGCGTGCTGGAGGTAGACCAGGTAAATCTTCAGGGAATACTTCAGAATAATCCCGAACGACAGGAATATCTGAAATAGACTTACCCTTGCCTTTATCTGCTGTAACATGTGCTAAGAAAGCCACATAGTTCTTCCGCAGATATTTCCGAGCTTTAAAACAAGACATGAGTTTGAGACCACCGGCAGGCTTCTCACCACGAACCTGTAGGATCTCGCCTGTCGAAAGCGGCACACGAACGATCTTCTCGAAACAAACTACCTCTGCATGATGCTTGGATAACCAATCCATACCCACTATAACGTCGAAGCTTCCAAGTTGCATAGGCGTGAGGTCAATCGGAAAAAGATGGTCGTTAAGGTTCAACTGGCAGTTGCGTAGAACAGAATCAAGAACAATGGGTTCACCACTAGCAACTTCTACTGTCAAGGGTTTTCCTAGTTTCGTTCTAGACACGCGAAGCATTGGCTCAAAAGACAATGACACAAAACTTTTATCGGCACCCGAATCAAAGAGAATAGATGCAGGCTGATTTTTAATAAAGAACGTACCGTTCACCACATTATTGTCCGCCTGCGCCTCTTGGGCATTCATGTTGAAGACTCGCCCTCGAGCCTGATTCTGGTTTGGATTCTGATTCTGGTTAGCCAGCCTTGGGCACCGGTTTCTGTAATGGGTCAGATCCCCACAGTTATAACAAGCACCTGGTGGGTAGTGTGGTCGTGCAGCTTGACCCTGTTGCTGAGCAAGAGGCTGAGCAACTTGTTGAGCCGGGTTCTGAACTGCCTGATTCTGAGCAAACCGACAAACATTGGCAAGATGACCCGACTTCCCACAGTTATTACAGAAACGGCACGGATGTTGCGGTTGATGGTGACTGTTGCATCTATTGCACAAAGGTGCATTCCCTGAATAGGGTTTCTTCGCTGGAGGTTGTGTGGGTTGGTTGGGAGCTGCCTGGTTAGCTTGGGCAGTGACAGCAAAATTTTGGGAAGCCTTACGCTTCCTTGACCCTCTTGAAGAACCAGAATTCTTTCCATTCTTGTTTTGACCTTTCTTGCTATCCTCTTTGTCCGACGATTGTTTCTTGCCCTTGTCATCCTTTCTGTGTAACTTATTCTTCCGAATCTGTGACTCAGTCAATGTCGCTACTAACTCGATAGCCTGACGGAGTGTGGCAGGGTTACTACCAGTAATGATGTCTTGTACTGAGTCAGGTAGACCATCGATGTATATTTCGATAGCCTTGTCGAGTGGGGTAACCATAGTCGGGCAAAGCAGACTCAACTCCTCAAACCTATCAGTATATGCCCTGTGCTCGCCACTATCTTGTTTCAATTCATCAAACTCCTTCTCCAATGCTCGTTGTTCATGACGAGGACAAAACTCCCTCATCATAAGAGCTCTAAGTTCAGCCCATGTCTGTGCTAGAGCAACTTCTGCACCACGGTCTCTCATAACCCCGTTCCACCATGTGAGAGCCCTCTTCTGAAACACACTCGAAGAAAACTCGACCTTGCGATTGTCAGGACACTGCACGTGGCGGAAAGTATTCTCAATGCTCTCGAACCATTGAAGAAGCCCAGTCGCTCCTTCAGAACCACTAAACTTGAGTGGTTTCGCCGAGTTAAAATCCTTGTATTTACATGGAGCATTGTTATTGTTGCTGGCTTGGTTACATTAAGCAAAGAGATTTGGGAATTGTGCAGCCATCTGCTGCGCAATGATTTCTGCCAGTTCGGCAGTCGCTATCTGGTTTTCGCGTCGAGGAGGCATTCTAAAAGAGGAAAACATGAAAGGGAACGAGTGAGATGATTGGATGAAGAGAATGAGATGAAACAAAATTAACAAACGAAAAGATGGTGGTCATTTGTCCGCATTACCAAGCA
The DNA here is from genome assembly GCA_030545235.1 of Helianthus tuberosus. Classification (NCBI taxonomy): domain Eukaryota; kingdom Viridiplantae; phylum Streptophyta; class Magnoliopsida; order Asterales; family Asteraceae; genus Helianthus; species Helianthus tuberosus. The sequence continues at coordinate 52,269,361 of CM060445.1, read as the reverse complement.
AACAAACGACACACAGTGACTAATCAAAGTAAATGAATAAAAAATAATGTATCGCGAAGACATGCTCGCCTATAAGTGAACACTCATCCCAAGAATTCCCAGGTAAGCACAACTGGTCTCGCGTCTGATGAGATATATACGAAGTGCTTGCCTAGACAGAAAACCCAGAATACAGGCATTCACCCTTCCAGTTTGCACGTGTTCACATTATTTAAAACCCAAAACCTTGACGAGATTTTGAAAACTCAAAGGGGTTCAAAACCTTATAACAGAGGGTTCAAAACCTTACAATAGAGGGTTCAAAACCTTGTAATAAATCATCCAAAAACAGATGATTGTTTTTCAAAAATCGTTTCGGAAAATTTGGTTTTTGTTTTGATAATCACCTAAGGATAGGTGATGTGCATGTTTTAAGATCTAAACACAAGATAACTAGTGTTAGGGTCCTAGAAAGGTTATATTCTAGGTCAAAGAATTACTAATAACCTAATTCCCTATAACCATTGGCTCTGGTACCAACTCTTCTGTCACACCCCGACCACGTATAACATACAAAACGTGGCGGAAAACGTCGGGGAGTGTTGTAACAGAATTAATTGTTTCATAACCATGGCATACAAAGTTCTATTTTATTTATTAAACAAGAGTGTTATATTGTCTTAAACAGGAATCAAAGAGTTCACAACATAATTAAACTAGTCTATCTTCATTTTTAGTCTCTAAGTCACAGGTCCACCCTAGTGTCACGATCGTCATCCTACGCAAAAGCTCCTGAAAACACATGTGAAAATAGGTACGTCAGCATAAAAATGCCTGTGAGATACATAGGTTTTGTGAAAATAGGATTCATGACTCATAAGTTTAGAAAACAGTTGTTTAACAAAAGTCAGTCATGAACCTTGTAAGTTGTTTTGTTTTGTAAATCATTCAAAAAGCGATGATATGTATAAATAAGAGAATAATGTAAGGTTAAATGAATAACCAAGTAAAATGAGTTTGTATAAGATAAGTTGTTTTGTAAATCAATGTCTTGTGAAAATAAGTTGTTTATGTAAAACGTAATATGTCAAATATTGAAATGATTTAAGTAATGCTACGACATGTAATATCATACAAACACTTGTTTATAGGAAGTACCAGCGGCGTATCCACCATGCTTGTATCATATTACACACGCCTCGTTACTCAAATCACTTACTCAAACCAACCATCAATGTAAATTGTTTATGTATAAATGAATTGTCATGTGTTAATGTGTAAACCAAATCGAAATGTCTATGTCCAATGTAAACCACTAATTATGTATATCAATGTCAAAATGTTTATGTTTAATGTAGATCATGTAATGTATACCCAAAAATATCATGTATGGTAAGTGAAATATATCAGCTAAACCATATGTGAAATGCACAAAAACAAGGTATTGAAGTAAAACATGGTTTAAATCAAAGTTATGTTTTGTGGAACAGATGCATGCTATACTGATACAAACATTTATGCGGTATTGTGAAAATGCATACATCCAAGCCTTGAGACTGTGGCGATAAACCCTTAAACAAATTAAAGGTTTATCTAAGTTATGTGTATTGAATTCGGTCATTCCTTCCAATCCAAACAAACCCAGGATTTCAGGAACGGGAGTTGTCAATTCCTAACTACCTACTAACGAACGGCGTAGCTAATGTTAATGAATGTATTGTTCCATTGTAAACAGCCCAAATGTCATAACAAAATGTAAGCATGTGATGAAAACAACTGTACTAAGTATGTACACAATGGACATACATAGCATGAAATGTAATGTGAAACAATGTACTAAGTATGCACACAATGGACATACATAGCATGAAATGTAATGTAAAACAATATACTAAGTATGCACACAATGGACATACATAGCATGAAATGTAATGTAAAACAATGTACTAAGTATGCACACAATGGGCATACATAGCATGAACACAATGAAATCATGTACTATAAATGTACTAATGAACATAGCAAGTATATGATGTGAAAGCAGGATAGCACGAAAGTAACAAGTAGGCACATGTGTTTCACCCCAAAACAGTTTGGAAAAACAGTAAAAGAGGGGTCTATGTACTCACTTGAGATTGCTCAGAAGTCCTAAGATAATCACCAAGCAATGCTAGAGATCTCGGAATCAAACGGCACCTAATATAGGTAACTATGTTAATAAACCGGACCTAAATCAGAAGATCGGATAGAATGAGGGTTCGTAAACCAAACGAGTATGGAGGCTCGTGTAATATGGTTTAACAAAGCCTACATACTAAATGAAACCTAACATAAGTGCTTACGACCCATTATGACCCGTTTAGGTAGCTTATGCTACTTTAACGCGTCGTTCGCGTGAAACGCGTTCGGACCGCCTAACTAGTCCTATGACAAGTGTTATATGCCTAAACATGTTACATATCAGTTATGTGACAAAAGTTTAGGTTACATATGCTTAATTACCAAATACACATGAAAAGGGTATTTTGGTAATTTACCTAAGGCATATAAACTACCTATCATACAACTACTTAAACGTCGTGACCATAAGGTATAACCTCGGAAGGTTATTCCCCACCTACTATGGTCACCTAAAGTATTTGGTCGGATCCTAATGATCGACCAAATGGGTCGGGTTCGAAGGTATAAGCGATTTATTAGATCGCTTACCCTTACGACCCTAGACAACGTGGTAATCAGTAGGCATAGTCCCAAGGGACTATAACCATCGTGATTACAATCACGTTGCGAAGTTCAAACGAACTTCGCATTGACCATAAACTGGTCAACGCAGAAAGTCAAACAAAGTTTGACTTTCGGACTCGAAAAGCAATAAAAGAACAAAGGAATACTTACGAAGGGTCCCCGAATGCTAATCTCGATCCAAGTAACTCAGGTATGAAACAATGGTTTCAACTTAGAGTTTCTCAAATCAAAATTCTAGTGGGTTTTGCAAATGAAGGCACGGGGTATTTATAGGATTTCCCGAACCGTTAGGATCGTTTCTTGGAAAACGTGCTTCAATCATGGCCATACACTTGCACCCATGGTATTGTAATACCATGTGCACATCAAACCAGCCCATAGATTCCCCAAAACCATGTGCAACAAGTGGAACGGACCAGATTCGTTGTTTCTGCACATTCTGCTGTCTCGGACTGACGCGGGCCGCGTAAAGTTTAAGCTTGGGTTTACGCCCCAGGCCTAAGAACTTTGACAGATTTACATTTTTAGCCCCTGCATGCCCAAAACTTGGTTTTCGATGCATTTTTGACACGTATAAGCCCCGTTAACCCCATTTCAAGGCTCTAAAATGAAGTTAAAGTATTGGCAACTCAAAACATGCTCAAAAATATATCGGATGTCGGTTCGTTTGGCCGTACGATCGCGATGTTCGCTTAATTACGACGGAATGCGTATAAGCGCGAAAAACGATCCAAATGACGCGACGAATGGATTTTTCTTATGCCAAGCACTAAAATAAAATGTTTTAGTGCTTACATAAATTTTTGGATGTCCGGATGTATTCAGAACGTAAGTTATGCGCGAAAGTGCAAACTTGTGCACTTTTTGACGCTTTTAGTCCCTGAATGACCCAAAAGTTTATTTTAGCACACCGAACCCCTCAAAGCCTATTTCTAAGCTATGTAAAGGATATTTAAGGTGTGTTTAACTTATGGTCATGTTCTGGAATGTTCGTTACTGTTCATATTGGCATACTTTCGCAGTTTGTCAAATTTAGTCCCTGTAGGCGAATTAACTTGTTTTTGCCATACCAAATCCTTCAAAACTTATTTCTAAGTTATGTAAAGGTTATTTAAGGTATGTTAAGTATATGTTGATGTTCCGGAGTATTTGTCGCATTAAACTGATTACGTTTACGCATCAGTTTGCGTATAACTCTCCAGAAAGCGATATAGAGTTTGAAATTGGATAAAAGTCAAAACATGAAAAATGTGAAACACAACCAAACAAACATTGGGATCAAATAACATTGTTTTATTGATAATTGAACTGTTCAAAATGATTACAAGTATAGATGTTACATGTAATGTATAAACAAAAGTCATGTATGGTAAGTAAAATGAGACTACTTAAACCACAAGTAAAAATGTACAAAACAAAGTATTTTGAATAAACCAAAAGTTATGTTTTGTAAAATAAATGCATGTTTAACTGATACAAACATTTATGCGGTAAGTTAACGCATACATTCAAGCCTTGAGACAGATGGATAACCTTAGAGTAAAGATTATCAAAGTAAAATGTTTTCGGATTCAGTCATTCCTTACATCCAAACAAACCTAGGATGTTAGGAACGGGATTTGTCAAGTCCTATGGTACCATTACTTACTACCGAGTGGCGTAGCTAATGTTAATGAATGTAGTTTAGACCCGTTGTACAAACCAAATGTCATACCAAAAACAACACATGTAATGAAAGTAATGTACTAAGTATGCTAAGTCAACATACAAAGCAGAACAGTCATGTAAATCAATGTGCTAACGTGCCAAGTAAACATGCATAGCAAAAGAAGATGTAATGTAAATTAATATGCTAGCATGCTAAGTAAACATACATAGCAAGACAAAATGAAATTTATGTACTAATAGTGTACTAATGAACATAGCAAGTATATAGTATGAAAACGTGGAAAGCATGAAAGTAACAAGTAGGCACATGTGTTTCACCCCAAAATGTTTGGTAAACAGTAAAATAGGGGTCTATGTACTCACTTGAGATTGCTTAATAGACTTTAGATATCCACCAAGCAAAGCTAGAAGATTACGAATTCAAACGGCACCTAATATAGGTAACTACATTAATAACCGGACCTATTCGGAGGATCGGGTAGCATGAGGGTTTGTAAACCAAATGAGTGTAAGAACTCATGTAATATGGTTCAACATAGCCTACATACTAAAACGAAACTTATCCTAAGTGCTTTTTACCCGTTAAGACCCATTTAGGTAGCTTATGCTACTTTAACGCGTCGTTCGCGTAAAACGCGTTCGGTTCGCCTAACTAGTCCTATGACAAGTAAAATATGCCTCAACATGTCTAATATTGTTGCTAAATCAGTTTAGATGTCAAAAGTTATGTTACATATGTTTAAAATGAATTTTGGCGTAAAAAGGGCATTTTGGTAATTTACCTAAGGCATAAGAACTACTTATCATACAACTACTCAAACGATGTGACCATAAGGTATAACTTCGGAAGGTTATTCCCTATACTACTATGGTCACCTAAAGTGTTTGGTCAGATACTAATGATCGACCAAATGGGTCGGGTTCGAAAGCATAAGCTATTGATTAGATCACTTACCCTTACGACCCTAGACAAGCACAAATCTAAAAGTGACGAGCTAAAAATGCTACAACATGTTTAGTTAAGTTAGAAAACAGGTTTTGATATCAAAACAAATGGTTTTGATATCCTAGAGTAGTTTGGTTACAAAATACGCGAGAACACGCATTTTTCCCGAAACTACGACTCGTCACTGACTCTAGATAACGTGGTATCAGTAGGTATAGTCACTAGGGACTATAACCATCGTGATTACGCTCACGTTATGAAGTTCAAACGAACTTCGCACTGACCATAAACTGGTCAATGCAGAAAGTCAAACGCAGTTTGACTTTCAAGCTAAAAACGCATAAAAAGAACGAAGGAACACTTACAAAGGGTCCCCGCAAGATTGATTATCCAAGTATTTCTCAGGTATGAAGTGTTGCACACTTCAACTTCGAGAAAATCTCAGATATCAAGTGGGTTGCAAGTGAACTATGGAGGGGTATTTATTGTTTTCGTAGAACCGTTAGGATCATTTCTTGAAAACCGAGATTCAATCACAGCTGTACACCTCGAGCCCATAGTTTTACAAAACCATTTGAGCCCCTAGATTAAGCCCATGGTTTGCTAGAAACCATTTGCAAGTGGAATACATGGCTGGAATGAGCTGGAACAGGCTGTTTTCAACATTCTGCACAACTGGGCAGCTTACACGGCCCGCGTATGGACACAGGAAAGGCTATGCGGCCCGCCTGGGCTCTGCAGACCAGTAAAAACTTTCCAAAATGACAGTTTCAGCCCCTGTACGTGTTTTAAGCTCATTTCGACACTTCTAAGGCCCGTTAAGCTAACTTTAAGGCCCTAATATGATGCCTAAACATTGTGGACATGTAACATGCTCAAAAATATGCCGGATTTCGGTTCGTTTGGTCTTACGATCGCGATGTTTGCTTAATTACGACGGAATGCGCATAAGCGGGAAAAACGATCCAAATTGCGCGACGAGTGGATTTTTCTCATGCCAAACACTAAAATAACATATTTTAATGCTTACATAAATTTTTGGATGTCCGGATGTATTCAGAACGTAAGTTATGCGCGAAAATGCAAACTTAGGCACTTTTTGACGCTTTTAGTCCCTGAATGAGCATTAAGTTTATTTTAACACACCAAACCTCTTAAAGCCTATTTCTAAGCTATTTAAAGGATATTCAAGGTGTGTTTAACTTATGGCTATGTTCCGGAATGTCCGTTACAGTTCAAATTGGCATACTTTCGCAGTTTGTCAATTTTAGTCCCTGTAAGCGAATTAACTTGATTTTGCCATACCAAAGCCTTCAAAACTTATTACTAAGTTATGTAAAGGTTATTTAAGGTATGTTAAGCATAAATTGATGTTCCAGAGTATTTGTCGCACCAGTTTGCGTATAACTCTTCAGAAAGCGATATAGAGTTTGAAATTGAATAAAAACAAAACATGAAAAACATCAAACATAAACAAACAAACAAACATTGGGATCAAAATAACTTTATTTAATTGATAACTGAACTGTTTACAATTATTACAAGCATAGATGTCACAATTATAAATAATGCTAAGGTCTATGGGACCAAAAAGACCTTCAGGTCACAAATAGAAAGAAACGAATTGTTAGGGTCTCACCTTAATAAGGTAAAAAGGTGAAAATCTAAAGAAATAGCCTACGAGGCTAAGTGAAAGAACCTACGGGTCAATAGTATAAAACAAGGAAACTGGTTGTAACTTCCCGCGTAAAATAATAACAGGAGATAAAGTTAGTATAAAAGCGATGGGTTTCGCTAAGTTAAAAGCTAAGAGATTGTGATAGGTCTGATTGACAAAAGTGAAGAATTTCACTAAAACATTTAAACGGGCAAAAATGACAAAAAGAATTCACAATTATTTAAAATGTGATATTTCACAAAAAGGGCAAAGACATTACCGAAATGACAACGGAATGAAATAAATCCCGGGGTGTAAATTCCTCGATATGAGAGATTGACATGAGATAAAGAGAAAACGTTAAACTAGAATTAAGTTTTTGGTAAGAAACAACGTTTTAACAAATATGGATAATATAAGAGAAATTAGAAAATAGTTAATATTAAAGGATATAGGTCTTAACACCGGTAGGTGTAAAATGATACATTCGAAAGAAAGATTTTCGGTAATGAAGAGTTGACATAAATTTAGACATGACGAGATGTGAACGCGGTCATAAAAGTGATAGAGAATATAACCATATTGTAACATGAGTTACAAGATATGAAATCATAAACACACAAAAGGCTGATGATAGTAATATAACATACCCGAATGGCGAGGTATAAGGTAACGGGCGGCTAGTAAGTTTAACCGGGAAGACCGTTTAAGGTCAAAACAGTAATTATAACATAATAAAGCACTTGTCTCGATAAGATTAGCATAGGATAATGTGTTGATTACACCAGATAATCGAGTGGCCAAAAGGTGACTCGTTATAAAAAGTGATAAAAACAAGGAATATTAGAAGAAACCAACGGCCTACGAGGCCTTATACTTGAAAGACACACATGTCCATATAAATGATAAATACTGACCAAAAAGAATGAATGCTTTAAAAATGAAACCAAGTTCGTTTGGTCTAAACCGATGGGCTACGTGATAAAGGTTTCGAGGACGAAACCTCTTTAAGGGGGGTAGACTTGTAACACCCTGAAAACGGGTTTGGCAATCAAACCACGTTAATAATAATGAACGGGCAAAATACCGTTAGTGGTAAAATTAACCCGGTGAATATATGGATTTAAATAAAAAAATCTAATGTTAATCAAAAAGAAGAATAAACGCTTTGAGAAAACAAAGCCTATAAGAAGCCCGAGTTAACGAGACTTAAAAATAAAACGGATTATGACTTTTTTGAAACCACTAACTAACTGGAATATCAACCTAGTTAGTTAAGTGTGGTTAAAACAATAATGAAAACATGAATTAGTTAAACCTTTATGAAAGTTGAAAACTTGAGGAAAGTTGAGGGGCCAAATTTGAAAAACTGAAAACTAGTTTTAATTAAATAAAATCCTACACCAAAACACACACTAAGTGTGTGTTCTGGTCAAGACTTCCAGAAGAGCCAGGAGCTCTCACCTTCAAACCCTAGATTGCTCAAATTGATCAAATTGAAAGGCTCAATCAGTCCCAAATCGACATCAAAGCTTATATTAGTGATCACCTAAGTGAGGGGATCACGAGGTATGTTAATTTTTGTCTTTTGATTACATCTTGAAATTATGATGAACATTAGAAATCAAAATCTGAGCTTGATTGATTGATTCTTAGATGAAATTAGTAATGAAAAGATGTCTAGGAGTAAACCCTAGTCAATAACTTGTTGAATTAGTGTTAAATTATGAAGTTCATGATCATCCATTATGTGTGTTTAATGGGTTTTGTAGAAACATGATGAACACTAGAATCATGACTATCAAACTAGTGTTATTTGAACTCTATGAAGTTAATCTTGACATTGAACCATGAATTAGATGATTATTTAGTAAAAGATGTTGAAATTGGAAAGATAAGTAATCATCGAGTTTGATTATTAATTTTATAAATTATGCTCTGTTTGTTAAAACGCCTAAGAGAAAACTAAACGTTGAAATTCGGAACAAAATGCATATTTGAATGATGTTGTGAATTATGCGTTATATGACATGAATAGAGTGCTAAACGAACCGTTGATTGAACTCCATAGACAAAGGAATCGAGTCTCCAAGCGGATAAGCCGGAGCGGACACACACTTGAAGGGAATGCTTTAAAGGTACGCGACTTGTCGTCTCGTTACATTTATGTAGACAAGCTTAGTTAAAATATGTTTAAGGTTGATATAGCGAAAATGGTTGAGTTGGTATGTCAATGAAGTGATGGAATTCACTCGACAACCAAATGGGTCAAGTTAATGGTTAAAACAATAGTGATCAAAATAAAGACACCATTTGATAAAAGTTATAACGGGTCGGACAATCTAAGGAAATGTCTTTTAAGTAGTAAAAACTCACTGTGCGAACCGGAATTGGTCCAAGGGACATAATGGTATTAATATACCATCATACGTAGATAAATGGCATTGTCGACTAAACGGGTCAAATGGCGTGTAAATACCATTTGACAATAACAACTGACGACTAATTATTGAGTTTTGTGATTACAGGAAATATCATATGTTGCGTTGTTTTAATTAGAAAATTTAAAGCAAGAGGTATGTAAACGGGTCAATTCTATGACCCGAGCCAGGTACATATAGTTAGATTTATAGTTAAAAGTGGTATTGTGGTCAATTAATTAGTGGAAGTCCCTCGTCGTAAATTGAGGGACTAAAATTGACCAAAAATCCCTTGATGAGTATATTGGGTAAACGACCCATATGTGGTGTTTGGAAACTTGCATTATGATTATGAGATATAAGTAGATACCTTGAATGCGGAATTATGAAGTGTGAAAGAAAAAGAACGAGTTTTAGACTAAAATGCTTAATATTCTCTAAGTGGGTCGAAAGGGTTTTATGTGCATACGTAAATCATAATAAAATTTCGAACCCGAGCAAAGGACTTTGGGTTAAATACATTGGTGTATTTATTTTGTTGTTTAAAAACCAAGTGGGTTGTTTTAAATACAAATGGGTCAAAAAGTGTCAAAAATGAATTTCAAGCTAAGAGCTTGAAATCTAAATTACGAAAAATTGTTAAATTTTGTTGTTTTGAACCATATCACTTGTTTAAACATGTTATTTAACTACCAAAGCTAACTTTTATGTTGGTTTTGGTCATAGGTGAATGTCAAGGGATTCCCGGATGAAGATCAAGCTCAACGAAGAACCAAACACACGAGATTAAAGCTTCTGCACGGCGTTACGTCGTAACTTTTAAACGACAAACTCAATTACATTATGTTGTACTATTTTTAAACTGTAAAAGTTTTAGTAAACCCGTATTTTATATGTATATGTATGTGTATTTGTAAGTACATAGTTAACTGTTATTATTAGTACAAAAACCCTTTTTATAACAGAAAGGGTGTTACAGTTTGGAAATGGGATAGAATCGCTATGCACTTTATTACTAAGCTACCTCGAACACCTTCTGGTCACGACATTATCTGGGTGATCATCGACCATTTAACCAAATCAGCCCACTTTCTTCCTATTCGTGAAGACTATAAAGTGGAGAAGCTTGCTCTAATCTATACTGATGAGATCATATGCCGTCATGGTGTAGGATCGATTTACCGACCAAATGAGTCAATCAAAGGCAATACACAACTGTTTGAGAGGTGGAAACAAACAAACAGTCTAGAATCAGAAAAGAATTGAGTAGAAACAGAGAATTTCACTTTAAAACAAGCTTCTCATTCAAAATAGACTTGATTACACAGTGGAAATCCGACAGCACTTCGTTACACACTTTCTAATTCCGTATGAAATGAGAAGCCCAACACACCTATATATGGGCTGTTGATTTCGCTTGAAACGACCATGTGTTATTTCAAGCGGAATTAACACATCTAATTCCGTTTGAAATGACCATGCGTCATTTTCAAGCGGAATTACCACAAAACACTATAAAATTACATTTATAACCCTATACAAGCTACAGACATGACCTAGACTGATAGACGTAGGCTATAGACAATATGCACCAACAAACTCCCCCTTGGATATTGCCGGAGTCTTCAGTCTGGTCTTCAGCTCTTCACAGCGACTTAAACTTTTCTTCTCTCTGCTTAGGCTTCTTCAGTAACAGTTTCCTAAGCTTTTCATTCTCTACAGCATCTTTCTTTCTTTCTTCAGCTTGTTCTCTCATGAATTTACCACGAAGCATTCTATATCTTTCTTCACGTTCCTTCTTTTCTTTCTCGGCTTTAAGAGCTTCCTCTTTCTCAATCTCTCTCCATTTCGTTGACCATTTACTTTCAGCATTTATACCCTTCTGGAAGCAGATTGACACAACCTTTTGAAATTGCATTGCTTGCTCTCTATCTTCAGCTTTAAATCCAATCTTGTTAACAAACAAGCATTCAATATCTTTTGCCGAACAATTGACCAACCACAAAGGATCATAGACAGTGATGTATCTGATTTCACTTTCAACCCTGTACGTAATCACAGCTTCCGTTGTCAGACAGCTGTACACCCAATACATAAAGCCTTTGTAAAATTCTTGCTCCATTTGTGGCAAAGGAATATTCTTGATCACTCTTGGCTTTTTGATTTTCAATATAGTCTCTTCTACACCAGTAACTGGATTCACCCTCCTTACTTTCTTTGGTCGGTGTGGCTTCCAGTGCTGAAAATCTCTGAATGCTTCAAACTTTATCAAACCACACATAGGTATGTCATTCTTTCTAATCGAATAATCCAACGTTCTGACTTTGGCAAGCTCTTCCACATCCCACCAGGGCAATGACATGATATCATGAAGTAATGCAAAATACTGAACACCATATTCTCGACGAATGGCGTAAGCATTGACCTGTGGTAGAAAGCCCCAACTGATTATATCACCAAGTGACACATCTCTATCTCTTTTGTAGAACTTCAGTGGGCGTTTGAATTTTCTTTCATTACTCTTTCGAAACCATTTCTTTCTTTCTTCCTTTTGAGCATCTTTCACTGAACCATCAAAATTCTTATCTTTCAAAACCTCTTCTACTTTCCTTCTCAATTCATCAATATTCTCTTGACTGAAAAATTCGACTAATGTTGGAAAGTCAGAAGTATCCACATTCACATCCTCTTCATCACTGCAATCTTCGACTTCAACCCTATCATACAGATCAGTATCTTCAATATACTTATACTGATACTCGGGTTGTTGATTGATGTCAAACTGATTTAATTCCTCTTCAAAATCAAACTTGAAGTTAGGATCATCAATACACGTCATTTCAATAATATCATTCATCGTGTAAGTATGCCTGATCTCTCCTTCTTCTACATCAGGCTCTAGACGCAGAATTAACTTCTCAACTTCATCAACACTTTGATCAACATTCTCCCCCTCACCATCAGCACTTTCTGGCTCTTCATTAGAATCGTCATGCAGATAATCATCGACATTTCTTTCATTCGAAGTTTCAGTCACTTGAATACCAGAAGTACCCTGATCGTCATCATCATTTCCATCATCACTGTGACTGCTAGCAGAAAATACATCATCATCTGCATCATCTTTTTCAAGATCATCATCTTCTTCATCTTCATCATCTTCTTCAACTGCATTTATAACATCATCCATTTTAACATCTGCTTCAAAAATAGCAGAAACTGCAGAGATCGGACGAGGATTTAGAATAGGTGATTCAGGTACAGTAGATATGACAATTGCCCTTTCAGAAACACCTTCAATTCCTTTACCCTTGTTCTTCATCTGAGCATCAATTTTAGCTTGACGTTGAGCTCTAACCTCTTCAATCTTTATTTCATCGAATTTCTGTTCAACAGTCTTTCCAAGCATACTCTCTAACACTTTGTTTATCATGTACAACTCGTGTTCCTTCATTGCTTTAGCAGCTTCTAATTCTTTGTTCTTTAAATCAAAGTATTTATTCTGCTCATCTCTGCGAACCTTTTCTTCCAACAATTCTGCAAGTTGAACTTTCATAACATCAATTTCAGCTTCATCAGCTTCAATCTTTTTCAGCAATGACGAGTTCTCAGCTTCAACTGTTTTGACACGCTTTTCGAGTTTCTTTTCACGATCCAGCAACTTCTTATTTTCAACCAACACTTCTTCCACTTTCTTTTCTAAACTCTTAACTTGAATATCAGTTGCAAAATTGAAATCACCAATGTCTTCAAGAGTAATACCCTCAGGAACAGTTGGAAAAGTTTTAAAACCAGAAGAACCAGGTGTAGTTTGGATAGGTGGTTGTGTGTATGGTGGAGTTTGAAACATTTGCTGAGTTGTGACAATAGGTTGTAGTTCATGTGGAGGTGTAGCAATATGAATATGTGGTGGTGACAGATGTGGTTGATTGGATAGGTGATAGTTGTCTTGGTGGTGATTGATGAATTAGTGAATGAATTGGAGATCGTTGATGTTATGGTTCTGGTGGAGGTGATGGTGGTTTACTAGGTTCCTATATTGGTTTCTTCTTTAACAATATTTTCAATCTTTTTGCAGCTTTTGGAGTAACAACACTCTTTCTTGCAGATTGTTTCTTCCTACCACCAGATGAAGGTGGTGTTTGAACATCATCATCCTTTTCTTTTCTTCTTTTTCTCTTGAGCTGTTTCTCTTTCTCTATCTCAGCTCTGATTCTTTCTGCACGTTTATTTTCATCAATCTCTGAATCAGATGAACTTGTTGTACTTTTGTTTACATCGTCACCTTCTTCATCACCAGCTACTTTCTCTGGTTCAGCATTAAAGTCAGTGAGAGATTTCAACAACTTTGCAGATTCAGGAGACAAACGAACATCTCCTTCAACATTAACTTCAGTTTCAGCTTCAGCTTCAGCTAATTCATTAGATTCATCAACAAGCAAAGTCTTAGCAGCTTTCTTTTGACGCTTTTTAGGTTGAGAAGACGGACCCTCTTCTGCTTGAACTTTCGGAGTTGCTTTCCTGCTTCTCTTCTTTTTCTCCTTCAAGAACCACTCGTTTCGAGTTACTTTGAAACCTTTAAGAATTTTCAATTCATCTGCATAACTCTTCTCTTTCATTTCTTTCTCATTTCTCCAGTTCTGATGATTGACTGGATCTGGATCTTCATAATTCTTATCTTTGATTAATCCAAAGAATTCAGCCTTTTTAGATGGTTCTGGATGGTTAGGATGATATCTGGCCAATTGTTTCACAGATTCATTATCCATGTGAGATAAAACCAATAAATCATTATTCTCATCTCTTTCAAGATCAGGATAGGCATGATTTATCATCATCTGAACAAATCGTGGATACACCCAAGTCTTGTTCTTTGAAGTAATGTTCTCAACCATATAATGAAACACAATCTTCGAAAAGTTATACTTCTTGTTTAACACGAGAGCTGTTACCATATTCATTTGATAATCTCTCAGTTCATCGTAACCTCCCTTTCGGTGGCTTAGAGCAAGCAACACTGAGTGAATAAGAAACTTGTAAGGCTTGGTGAACTTTGATTTCAAATAGTTAGCGTTGTTTAGCGAACCATTGTAACCCATCCGTAACATGCAACCTTTGACCATCCTCTTTGGATATTCTGTCGGAGAATTTACATAATCAGGAAAATCCAACACTTCGCGTACAAGTGCCTCTGAAATGATAATCGGCTTTTCTTCACCATTCAACTCAACAACCGAATTGATCACTTTGCTCTGTTCATCATAAGTTGCCTTCTCCCAAAAACGTTTGATATGAGATTTAAACACCAGATGTTGATTCGTCAAGGCTTTTTGTATAGGCAATCTTCTCATAAATTCCAAAATACTCTTGAATTCGGACAGCTTTGGAATCTTCTCCTCATCGAAATCACAACAAGTGTTGTGTAGTGCATTAAACAACACATTCGAAGGCTGAAATCAACATCAAACAATCAAGTTAACACACAGAATAATTTTCAGCAACAAAGCATCATTCAAACGAAATCACACATACAAGCGAAATTACACATTCACATGGAATAACATTTTCAAACGGAATCACAGATCAAATGAAATGTCATGTTCAAACGGAATACCAATACAAGCAGAATAACATTTTGATGTGAACTAACAGTTTGAAACGGAATCACTTATCAAAAATGCTCTTTCAAGCGGAATTAACTTGTTATTTCGTTTGAAACTACACATCTTCAAAACATGAACTTATGATGAAATTTGTTAACTGGGATTATTCCTTAGTGAATTCCGAGCATGTGGGTATGATTTTTATCCATTTTACACCATCAATCAACCCTAGATCTAAGTTCAAAAAAATCTGTTTAACGTCATCAAGCAGAAACACTAGAACTGGTTCAATCAAAACCCTAAAACATATATACAACAAATTCCGAGTATACAGATCTGATTATCGTTCATTTTAGGTCTATATTAAACCCTAGATCTAAGTTTTTTTATCCTGTTCATCGCCGACAACATGAAATCAAACAAATCTGGGTCAAATCGACCAAATATCTCACCTTTCCCATGATAATAGTTGAGTAAACCAACTATAATCAGGATATCAAACAACAATCGGGAAGAATTTCGGTTGTAAATCGATGATTTAAGGATTTCGCTTGAAATCGCCTTGAACAGTGGTTTGAAGCGAAATAACAAGAATAAACTGTTCAAGCGGAATTACATCCCTATTTATAGACAACCTGATTTCGCTTGAAATAGGCACTGAGACAAGTTCAAGCGGAATCACCTTTCAAGCGGTATTACATTTTCAAGCGCTATTACCTTTTCAAGCGGAATAACCAGGTTAAATTTTCAAAATTTTAATTAATTAAATCTTTTTTTAGATTTTACCGACACACCTAGTTAACCAAGTCCAAGTTAATGACCTTGGTCAACTGTTCAGCCTACCAAGTCCAAGTTAATGACCTTTGTTGACCAATTTATGAAGTTTTCTGACTTTTTGAAACAATTTAAATTCAAGTTAATGAACTTTTAAACTTTCAAGCAATTACCAATCACTTTTTTCTCAATTTTCTGCTTACCCAACCCTCATGATCCAGACTTGTTCAGCACATAAGACTTTGATCATCTGATCTCCAACGTTCGTTGTCTAAAATAAGATGAAATGTAAATCTTTTTGGATTTTTGAATATGATAAGCAATAAACTGTACACACAATACTTTTGTGAGCGTGTTAGGGGATCATATCAGCTGCCGACTAGATACAAGCACCGTTAAGCTTTGATTACATTTTCAGTATTAAACAGTTTACAGTGATTGCAGATATTCTGATCCTCTTAAATTTTCACACAAAGTTCAATCTGTTCAGGATACGGATTTAGTGTTTTAAGGCTTAACTTTTACGCGTGTACCACCTCAGAATATACTCCCGTATCCAGATCCCAATATTCAGTCTTACAGGTGAGTATACCTAGATGATATCTGTAAGGGGTTAATTGCGAGGGCCGTGAGAGCTCAGGCTATTACTTCCGCAAAATCAGAGAGATGACGGCTTCGACTTTTGGTGGGTTCCCTT
Source organism: Helianthus tuberosus (assembly GCA_030545235.1). Classification (NCBI taxonomy): domain Eukaryota; kingdom Viridiplantae; phylum Streptophyta; class Magnoliopsida; order Asterales; family Asteraceae; genus Helianthus; species Helianthus tuberosus. Next base: position 52,252,872 of record CM060445.1, on the reverse strand, counting down.
TAGAGAATCTTTTTTACAACAACACATGATTAGCATTTTTCAATACCCCATTGCTTCTTTGGGGACTAGGCCATTGCTTCCGCAAAATCAGAAGTCCCGGGATAATACCCCAGATATCACTAAGCATAAAGACCTAGTATCTCAGAAAGAGGGACCTTTCAAACAAGATTTCGGGGGTTACCCATATATCCGAGAGATGTTCCCCACATAAAAGCGAGAAATTTTATGTTTATATCCCGAACAAACCTACTAAATGTGTAAAAACCTATCGGCATATCATCTGCAAGACTGCTTAACACATTTTTACTTTACATTTCTTTAGCGTACTACACTGTCTAGCTGATGTACTATCATTTCCCCTTTTTACACAAACTCATTTTTCCTTTTTTCAATGTTTTTTGGATTTTAAAAATTTTATCATGTTTTTGTATTTTTCTGCAAACTTTCTCCCCCTAAAAACAAAGACATATTTTTGGGTTTTTGTTTTTATCAAAAGTAGAAAATAAACTGTACAAAAACTTGACAACATAACGTGGATCACATCAGATCGCCGTCCTCCTCGGCTTCACAATCAATTACCCTCCCAGAAAATAGATTTTTCATCCCGTTTAATTTCAAAAGATAGTTAAATCTCTTTCTATCAAAAGGTTTTGTATAAAAATCGGCCTTCTGTTCATCGGTGTGTATATGTTCTATTCGGATCAACTTCTTCTCGTTGCAATCACGGACGAAGTGATGCCGAATTTCAATATGTTTAGTTTTAGAGTGGTGAACCGGGTTTTTTGTTATGTTAATAGCCGCTTCATTGTCCACAAAAATCGGTGTGTTCAAGAACTGCAAACCAAAGTCTCGCATCTGCTGTTGGATCCAAAGGATCTGAGAGCAACAGCTCGAAGCCGAAACATATTCAGCCTCACAGGTAAAGAGCGCGACTGAGGTTTGTTTCTTGCACTGCCAGGTGACCAGTCATGTTCCAAAGAACTGACACCCAGCAGTGGTGGACTTCACATTTTTCTTGCAACTACCAAAATCAGAATCAGCAAAACCTGTGAGAGAGAAGTCATCAGACTTAGGATACCACAAGCCGGTGCTAGGGCAGCCTTTCAAATACCGTAAGATTCGTTTCACGATCGTCAGGTGAGACTGTCGTGGGCTTGACTGATATCTGGCGCATAAGCAAGTCGGATACATGATATCCGGGCGGGAATCAGTTAGATACATCAAGGATCCAATTATCGATCTGTACAACATCTCATCCACTTTCTCTCCACTTTCATCAGGACATATCCCGTGATTTTGAGCTAGGGGGGTTGATGTTGGAGTCGATTCAGACATGTTGAACTTGTCCAGAACATCGTTTACGTATTTGGTTTGATGAATGAAGATTCCTTCGGGCATTTGCTCGACCTGTAGCCCTAGGAAGAACTTCATCTCCCCCATCGAGCTCATCTCAAACTTCTTCTTCATAACATTATCAAAATCTTTACACAATTCGTCATTTGTCGATCCAAAAATAATATCATCAACGTAGATCTGCAGGATCAAAAGATGCCCTGCAACCTCTCTTGTAAACAGATTGCTATCAATTGTCCCTCTGGTGAACCCATTGGCTAGCAGATGTTGGGAAAGCGTCTCGTACCAGGCTCTTGGGGCCTGGTGAAGTCCGTAAAGCGCTTTATCCAGAAGATAGACTTTGTCTTTGTGTAGTGGATCAGTGAACCCCGGCGGTTGTCCCACATACACTTCTTCTTTGATTTTGCCGTGTAGGAATGCAGACTTGACATCTAATTGATAGACTTTGAATCCTTTCCATGACGCAAATGCCAGGAAGATTCTTATCGCCTCGAGCCTAGCTACAGGGGCATACACTTCAGTAAAATCGATCCCCTCCTGCTGACTGAAACCCTGTACTACCAGTCATGCTTTATTCCTCACAATCACTCCTCTATCATCCCTTTTGCACTTAAAGACCCACTTTGTCTTTATCAGCTTCTGATTTTCAGTAAGGTCTACCAATCTCCAGACTCTCAACTTCTCAAACTGCTGCAACTCTTCCTGCATAGCGTTCACCCAGCTTTCCTCTGTTAAAGCCTCTTTATACGTTCTCGGTTCAACCTGCGAGATGAAACACTTAAGTAAGAAATCAACTTGTAAAGGAGCAACAGATGTATAAAAACAAGTAAGAGCTCTGTTGATCTGATCCCGCGTTTTTACTCCGCTCTGAAGATCACCAATTATCTGCTCTGAAGGATGATAAGATAGAGTTCTTGGCATGACAGTGTCAGGCACGTTCACTTCCGATTGCAGATTCGTAATGTCTTGATCACCGGTGTGATCCTCAGCTTCTATAGATGCAACATTTGGATCCTCATCAAAGATCAGACCGTTTTCCGATTCTGAGTCATCTGATTGATCAAATGATGGAGCTGGTTCTTCTGGGGGTTCGTGCGTCGTTCCACTGGGACCGGCCTCGTGATCGTGTGTACCCTCGATGGGTTGAGAAACTACCAACGGTCTTGGTACTTGTTCTTGAAACAACGATTGCTGCTGGTGGTATAAGTAAGCTAGTTCCTCTTCACTAGGCTCTGTCGGCAGTTGGAAAGACTCCCAGAGTTTGTCATAATCGAAAAGAAATCTTTGTCCGGGAAGTTGCGGTGGAGCTGTATGCTTTTGACAATCCACATGCTGAACTTGAATTACCTTTCCCAGGCATGGAACGAACACCCTCTTCAGCGGACTCGCATATCCAACAAAGAAACCCTCGTTACTTTTTGCACCAAACTTACCGTCTTGATCAATGAATGTACACGGTGATCCAAATGGTTCTAAAAACTTCAAATTTGGCTTGTAACGATGAAGAAGTTCAAAACACGTTTTCTTGTATTTCTTCACTGTGAGAACGCGATTCAATGTATAACACGCTGCTGCAACTGCCTCACTCCAGAAAAATATTGGCAACTTAGAATCGGCGAGCATGGTTCGAGCTGTTTCAATTATGGTACGATTCTTTCGTTCAGCTACACCATTTTGCTATGGAGTGTATGGTGCACTGAATTCATGAAGAATTCCTTTCTCGTTACAAAACTTGAGCATGCGATTGTTTTTAAACTCCCTTCCATTGTCACTTCGTATTCTCCTGATCGGCAATTTGTAGAGCGTTTCCATCTTCTTGAATAAGATCATCAGTGACTCAAATGTTTGATCTTTCCTTTCCAGACACATCACCCATGAGAATCTAGTGAAGTCATCAGTGACTACTAGACAGTATAAGTCTCCACTAATGCTCTGCAGATTAACTGGTCCAAAGAGATCCATGTGGAGTCTCTCGAGCAGTAACCTGATTGAGTTTAGGAGCTTCTATGGGTGTATCTTCTTTGTCTGCTTTCCCTTCTTGCACTCTACACAATCATCATTCAAATGAAAGTTTTTCAAATTTACACCTTTAACTAAATCATTATGTACAAGAAAGTTCATTTTTCTGACATGAATGTGGCCCATCTTTCGATGCCACATTCTCGACTCTTTTTCAGTTGCTTTGGTTTTTGTCACAAAACATTGTTTTTTATAATCTGTTGTTGTTGCGACGCTCATATCGAGTACATACAAATCATTTTCTCATGGAGCTCGCATCAACACCATTTCCTCAGGAATTTTAAACCCAGGTTTTATGATTAAACATTCATTTTTAGTAAAGTGTATTGTAAATGACTTGTCACAGATCTGTGAGATGCTCAACAGATTGTTTTCAAGTTCGATGATATAGTTCACTTTGTCAAACGTTATGACTCCATTTGTGAGCGTTCCTTCACCAACTATCCTGCCACCCTGATTCCCTGCAAATCCAACATATCCACTGTTGATTGGTTTAACATCGTAGAGTAGAGCCAACATTCCCGTCATATGCCTTGAAGCTCTGCTGTCCATGATCCACTTCAAGATTATCGACCTCGAAAGCCCCTGCATACATCATAGTAATTCATTCAAACAATGAAGCCCATGACTTCTTTACCTGTGGCACACTACCAAACACAAGATCACATTTCACATCAACTTTCGGAATGCAAAAGATGACATTTGGAATAACAGGTTCACATTTTGATTTTAACTCTCCATCTTTAATTGGTGGGAATTCCTCTAACAACTTGTCCAGTTCAAATTCAAATTTCTCAACATTATTTACAAAAACTTTTGATTCAGATTTTAACTCATTTTCCATCTTCTTCTCTTCAACTGATTGTTTTGATTTTACCACCCATGATTGATTTTCAAAAAATTTTGTCTTCGGATAAACCTTTGAAGTCTTTTGAGTCTTCGAAGATTCACCAATCTCAAATGTTGATTTCGATTTGTCTTCAGACTTCAAAGGTTCACCTCTTTTCAAAATTCGAACGGGAGAAATCATTGGTTTTTTACCCTTAACATTAGTTGGAGTTTTAGGTTTTGGTTTTTGCAAAACTGGTTTCTTGAAAATGGGTTTTTCAATCTTTTTGGTACATTGTCTCGCCATATGACCAATCTCATTGCAGCGGTAACAAACTCTTTTTTCATACTCAACAAAAGTAGATTTGTTTGTCTCATTTCTCAGCTTTTGTGCTGCATTGAAATCATCAATTGCCTTCAGACTAAAGATGTAATCTTTCTCAACTTCAGTACTAGGACCAACAACAAACACATCATTTAATTTCTCCTTTGGCTTGACATCCTTTTTAGCCATTTTCTTTTCAAAACCAATACCTTTGTTTTTGAAATTGTTTCCATTTCTCTTGTTAGACCCATTGTTACCCACCCAATCTTTCTTCCCAAGGTTGTTTGGTTTCACAAAAGATTTTTTAGGTTTTGAAAGAAACTCGTTGTTGTTAACCTCAGAAATATCAATCTCCACAAGCTTAAACACCTTCTCAACATTTTCCAATCTGACATTTTGAATTGGATACTCAAAATCAGAATAGAGTTTGTCAGTTCCGATCATTGTGTACACCACCATGATCGAATCATCATTCATAACTTTATCTGATTTTGGTATAAACTTGTCTAAGAAGTTGCCATCTTCTTCAGAATCAGAAATGGAGTTTTCAAAATGAGTTTTCACAGTATGAAACTCCGAGTTATCACTTTCTTCATCTAACACTTGGTCAACAATGGTTTTGATCACCTGTGACTCATTATCAGTGTCGGACGGAGAAAATGTAACATCAATGCTCTCAGGAAACTCATTCTCAATGGTTCTCAACTTGAGATTCAATGCAGATTCCACCCCATCTGGATACTTTTGAGTGTAATGATTCCCCGTTGGGGTCGGAACACTTTTGAAGACAGGTTTCGCATCAGGTTGTTGCGGAACAATTTGATCAATCACATATGATGAAGCAGTGTAACTCATCAATTTCTTATCAATTCTTTCATTTTCAATTTTCGTCAATTCTAGTTCTTGCTTCAACGATGCAATTTTGTCCAAAAAAATGTTATTTCCATTTGTTTATCCATGACTGTGGATTTTAGTAACTTTGTAGCTTTATCATTTTCACAACTTTCCTTTTTAATCATCTTGATTGATCTAGCCAAAGTGTCGTATGATTCTTTTATCTCACTTAGATCATATTTTACTTCATCAGTAAATTTCTACAATTCGTGAAACTCTTTGTCTTTTTTAAGACATTCCATGCACGGTTTTGAACAGTTTTTGCATGAAGTTTCATGAATTGGATCAACTTTATCAGAAACCTTTTCCTCTTGGTCAAATTTAATATCCGTTTTACCAAACCCATCAAACTCTGACTTTGACTCTTCTCCTGATTTGATCTCCTCATTTTCTGAATTTTCGTCAGACTCCTTTTTTACCGACTCCATATCGACAGACACACTTTCAACTGACTCTGTTTCGACAGACTTTGTTTCAACAGATTCTTTTTCTACCTCTTTAAGTTTGCCCATCAAAGCTTTGTCAGCAATCTCTTTTAGTGTCTCTTCATTCATTTCCTTCGAAACGTCTATTATCTCTTCAACAGGAGCTTTTTCTTCGCCGTATCTTGGACAGAAACCAGTGGTTGGCTCACCAAAGAAACCTGCAAAAGAATCAAACATATTAGGAGGCATTATTGATTTGAAAGAACTAGCAATAACCTCCTGCTCTGATTGATAGTAATAAACTTCTGCAGCTATTTCCTCAAGTTCTGCCAAACTTTCTTCAGACCCGTCTTCACTAACTTCAACTGTTTCAGCAACACATTCAGACTCTTCCACAATCTGTGCCATCATTGCCATGCCCTCACTACCAGGAATATACTTATCCCAACTAAAACCTTCAGCAACTTTCTCATCATCTTGGTTGACTAAGAGAGCTTTTTCAGGTTTGTTTTCGATCTGTGGTCTTTGTGTGAATGGTTGTAGATTTGTCTTGTGATAGATAGCTTGCTTGTAGTAGTCATTCGTGAATGGGTTTTGATGATTGTTGACTTCTCGGTTTGGATATTCACGTTTGAAATGTCCCTTCTCTTTGCATTTGAAACATGTGACTTTTGACTTATCAAAACCGAGCTTGCTATCTGGTCCTGAAAGACTATTTAGACCAGTAATTTCCATAAATCGTTGAGCTCTTCTCACCAAACTTGCCATACCCCAATTGATATCGATCAATTCCAGCTCCTCTGGATCAATCTGATCATAGTCTTCTTTTGTCATATCGGGGTTCCCAATTCTGCCTGCAACCAAACTCTCATAAGATTCAACCACTGAAGCAAGTAGTGCTATGTGTTGTTTTGCAGATGATTCAGTAAAGTCTTGAGCATTCTTTATGTTTACTGCAATGTTGCACAGAATTCCCGGAACTTGACTTTGACTGTTTGATCCTGACGAACTTTGAGTGTAGGATTGATCAGGTGAGTTTTGAACCCTAGGGTTTGGTTCAAAACTTACAAATGGTGAGCTATTGTTGCTTGATGTGAGAGATGATGCTCCAGATGTTGAATCTGCACTAAAAGCTGTTTGGATCTTTGGGCTTAGATTGGATGCTGCTGATGTGCTACCTTTGTAATACAATGAAACATCTTGTTCCACACTCGAAGAATTCATTTTTCTAATCTTTGTCAACTCAAGCTCGTATGATTCGATTTTCTCGATAAATGAGCTAAGATTGAATCCAGCATATTCATTATTGTTTTTCAGTACCAACAGATAAGTTCCCCATTCATCGTATGGCAACGCATCCGCTAGTTTATCCACCCACTCTTCATCAGTTTTGTTTATGCTCAACCTTTTCATCTTAACGACTAGATGGCAATATCTCTTGATCAATTTCTTTGTTGTTTCTCCTTTCATACCTGTAAAGATATCAAACTCTTTCTTCAACAAAGCAGTTTTGCTTTTTATCATAGACACACTTCCCTTAAACTTGACCTTTAGACAATTCCAAACAGACTGTGAACAACTTTGATCTTGTAGCAGCACTAAGATATCATCTTTGATGGCTTGCTGTAGAATACTCATCATTTTCTTTTCTGCCTTGAACTCATCTTGTTCTTGTGGAGTTAAGCTTCCAATAGTTTTCTCTAAACCCGCACCATTCTTTGGAGGAACATATTTCGATTCGATTTTCATCCAAAATTCGAAATGGTTTGCTTACACCCAAGTCTTAAATCTATCAGCCCATCCGGAATACTCGTCGATGTTCATCAACTTCGGCGGTTTCTGCATTGTGCCGAGTTCATTTTCCATATTCACATTTTGCACGATACTGCCTGATGTTTGTGCTGACGTCATTCCCCCACCAGCAAAGAAGTTATAAAACTCTTGATTGTCCATTTTATGAAAACAGTTTACCGAAAAATTTTCAAGTTCTGCGAAATTACTTTCTACACAAAATCAGACTTTCGAACGAAATCACAAACCCAATGGACTTTCACACGGAATCAGATCTTCAAATGGATTTATCCTTTGCAAACGAAATCACTTTTTCAAGCGAGATTACTTTTCAAGCGAAATTAGTTTCTCAAACGGAATTGCACCTTCAAGCGGAATCAGGTGCCATTTCTAACTAAATAAACCAAAAACCTGTTTTCAAGCGGAATTAGCCAAACAGAATTACCTTTTCAAACGGAATAGGTAATTTCGTGTGAAATTACCACAACTTTTCAAACGGAATTAGTAATTTCAAGCGAAATAACCACACTTTTTCAAACGGAATCAGTGTGCTCGTTCAAACGGAATCAGGTTTTTGGTCCATTTTTGTCACTTTTAGCTTGAATTTTGATCTGATTCTATCAAGGGTTTGTTAAAACTGTATTTTACACACAATAACAAAAGATCAGTCCATTTTGTCTGTTAAACTGTCCAGAAGTCCAAAACTGAGTAGAAAAAGGCACTGATTCAAGTGTATTGACTCATCCTGAGCTCTGATACCACTTGTAGGATCGATTTACCGACCAAATGAGTCAATCAGAGGCAATACACAACTGTTTGAGAGGCGGAAACAAACAAATAGTCTAGAATCAGTAAAGAATTGAGTATAAACAGAGAATTTCACTTTAAAACAAGCTTCTCATTCAAAATAGACTTGATTACACGATGGAAATCCGACAGCACTTCGTTACACACTTTCTAATTCCGTATGAAATGAGAAGCCCAACACACCTATATATAGGCTGTTGATTTCGCTTGAAATGACCATGTATCATTTCAAGCGGAATTACCACAAAACACTATAAAATTACATTTATAACCCTATACAAGCTACAGACATGACCTAGACTGATAGACGTAGGCTATAGACATTATGCACCAACACATGGCATACCTCTTGACATAATCTCGGACAGTGATGGTCGTTTTACTTCATGTCGTTGGCAAACCTTTCAATCCGCTATGGGTTCTTATTTGAATCTTAGCACGGCTTTTCATCCTCAAACGGACGAACAGACCGAGCGTATTATTCAAACCCTAGAGATATGCTCCGTTCTTGTGTCATCGACTTTGGTGGTAACTGGGATGTACATTTACCATTGATTGAGTTCTCGTACAACAACAGCTATCATTCCGGTATTCAGATGGCTCCTTTCGAAGCTTTGTATGGCCGCAAGTGCCGATCTCCTCTCACTTGGCATGACATTGGTGACAAGCAGTTACTGGCCCTGAAATCATTCAAGAGACAACGGATAAGATTCTTCATATTTGTGATAACTTGATCAAGGCTAGGAGCAGACAAAAGAACTATGCTAATAATAGGCGCAAGCCTCTGGAATTTGAGGTTGGGGACCGAGTTCTTCTCAAGGTATCTCCCTGGAAGGGAGTAGTTCGCTTCAGTAAGAAGGGAAAGCTTGCTCCTCGCTATGTGGGTCCTTTCGCGATACTCAAGAGGATTAGCAAGGTAGCGTACCGACTCGACCTGCCACAGGAACTAAATAACGGGCATCTAGTGTTCCACGTATCTAATCTACATAAGTGCCTAGCCGACGAGGAACTACAAGTTCCCCTTGAAGCCTTGCAAATAAACAAAGTTGTACACTTTGTGGAGAAACCGGTCGAAATCATGGATCAAGGTGTCAAGCGATTGAGGCACAACAAAATTCCCATAGTCAAGGTTCGATGGGAAGGAAAGCGTGGCGCTGAGTTCACTTGGGAGCTGAAAAGTGAGATGAAGGCCAAGTATCCGCAGCTCTTCGAGCAGTCTTCTTCTTAGATTTCGGGGAAGAAATCTCCTAAAGGAGGGGAGACTGTAACGCATGCGTCCCTAGACTTTTAGCTAATTGTCACTCTTTGCCCCTATACTATGTGATACTTAACACTTTTGATACTTGGTGAACCTTACGCTATGATACTTGATTATTAATGCTATAATTCTTGATACTTGATACTTGGAAACTATGATTCTTGATACTTGATACTTGGAAACTATGATTCTTGATACTTGATACTTGGAAACTACGATTCTTGATACTTGATACTTGGTGTCACACCCCCAAAATCCACCTGCGGAGTATCACCGCTTGGAGGCGTGACTGACCAGGATCAAGCCACCAATCATATTGAACAAGCATGTAAGTAATACATAAAATCCAACACAATACAATTGGTGTCTAAACAAAACATAGTTTAAGTTGCAAGCAGAAGCATAATGTTTAAAACCAAGTCATAAGTTTAAATGTTTCAAATGTTTAGCATGGCACACAGCTGTCCATGTCCCACAACGACTCTTCCCACTCCAATGCAAGCTCCATGGGTACCTAACGACCTGCAAGGCATGTAACAACGAGTCAACAACAAAGTTGAGCGAGTTCAGAGTTGGTTGTTTAGTTATAGTGTTCGTAAATCATATGTTTATTTCGTAAACCATGTGCTGTATTAATCTGTATCGCGGTTTCCCAAACATGTTGGCGATGATTAGTGGGGGCTTCCCATGTGTATCGTATTAATCCGTATCGCGGTTTCCCAAACATGTTTGCGATGATTAGTGGTGGCTTCCCATGTGTATTACTTGACTAGTCGTATTCGTACGTGCCCTTCTTGATCCAAGGACCGTAGCAAGTATGAGTGTACGTAGGTTTTACGTACGTGCCCTTCAATCCGAGGACAGTAGTAGGTATGAGTGTACGTAGGTTTTACGTACGTGCCCTTCATTCCGAGGACAGTGAAAAGTAGTTTAATAGTAATGATAGTACGAGTAGTTATTCAATCCCATTCCCAACCCACCGGGAATCCCATGCCTTAGGAGTATGAACTCACCTTGGTTTGCTCGGTAAGATTAAATTCTTGTTTAACAATTGATCAATCAAACCCTATCGTGGTTACCAAAGACAGTCAGTTTCATGAATTCACAATTCACGTATCTAGTCACACGTAACAACCAAACATATAAAACGTCACGTATGTCATACAAGCATCCGGAGCATAGTACATTTACGATACAAGTTCATGTCACAATTTCACACGTTACATGTTACATAACAACTAACATCTTATTGTACTATTCGTAAGGTGCACCACAAAATTATATATATATATATATATATATATATATATCTACAGCAACTTAAACAGTTTGCCTTCCAATATGATTACAACAGGGGTTATGTACTCGTATCCACAAACCCACATCCCCATGTTCATAGATTGCCAATTTTCATAACAATGGTATGCCCCCAACATATACTTATTTCCTAACACTTGCTGCGTATATACAAGACATCTACAATTAATTGGCCCAAGTTACATACATCTAATTAAGTCATAATCATACAGCCCATGTTATGTTATAAGGCCCAATTATTTATGTAGCTGATCCACTATCACAAATGGATTCCATTGTGTTACTGAACCCTCTTATGTAACCCAGATTATGTGCGGCCCATCCTGCTTGTGGCCTGACTCGCTACCCAGCCCAATCCAATTATATACATCTAACAAGTATAATCATGCCTCTGTGACGCACATATATAATATTAACACATAGTATATGATTCAAGTTTCAATGATTATCATTTAAAACAAATCACGTGCAATCACTTATACAGCTCATTTGTGTCAGGCCCATGTGAATCAAATCCTTGATCTATCCAATTTTATTATTGGTCCAATAATTAGCTAACATTCAAAAAGGCTTGTTGACTTTGATATACCATCATCATAATAACCATACCTCCTAGTTCACATGCAGACTATAATATTTATTCAAGCTAACACAAATCAGTTTCAACAATAACAATCTGTCTAATCATGTAGTTTCACACTATTTGATCATATAGATTAAGCATCTTGTTCATAACCTCCGACTACATTTTAAGTAACATACATACACGATATTCGATAATTAATTCACACATAGACCATATCAAACAACTACGAATTTCAACAGATGAGAAATCACTAACCAAGGAGCTCGACAAGAAGAGAAGGGGCTTGGATGAATTCTACTGTCGTCGATGGTTTAGAGAAGTGTAGGGTTTGTTTTGGTTTAGAGTTTAATCTAATCAAATAAGATATTACGTATACCTATAATATAATGGTTTTGGGCGGTTCATGCAAACAACCGAGATGGGCTCAAGCCCATCCCTTTTGAGATGTCGCACAACAGGAAGGGGATAGGGCATAATTCATGATTAACTAAGTGGGCTTATTCAGTCGGGCCGAAATCAGTATTTACCATGCATAGTGTATTGGGCTGAGATCCAATTAAAATAAGTGGTGTATTGGGCTCGGGTGTGAAGATGCGGCCCAAATGTCAAAACATAAGTTATTGTACCAATCAATTTTAACAAGGCTATACGAATAGGACGGTTTACCATATTAGGGAAAGATAACGAGAAGTAAAGATCAAAAGATGGAACGTTACCGACCTTGAAAACTCGGGTTGTCACACTTGGAAGCTATGATTCTTGATGCTTGAAATCTAGATTCTTGACTCTTGATACTTTGGTGCTTGACTCTTGAGGCTTGTGAAACTTGAGACTTGGTTGAACTAGGGACTGGAGTCTTATCACTGGCGGAAAGTATGGAAACTTTTGTGTTAATGAAATAATCTAGTTATGTGATACTATTACCCAATAATACGCAACGTAACGCTTAATCTAACTTGCGAAATGAATCAAAGATAGGAACGCGGAAAGGATGGGATTGACCGAGTGGCAATCCGATCGGATGACCATCCAATCGGATGACCAACCGACCGAATGGCCATTCGACCGAAGTGTCATTCGATCCGTGCACACTGCCTCACTCCCTCTCTCTGACACTATAAATTGGCTTGTCACATCATTCTCACTGATGTGACAGCCTCACTCGACCGAGACACACGCACGCCTAATTTTCTTCCATTTCTCGGTGATTTCGGTTCGTTTTACACTAGATTCTTGTACATCTTTGATCTACGCGTTATTCTCTACATGACTCTCCTTTGAAATCTCACTTTTCACCGTGAAATCTCTAAGATTTGAGCACTTGAGGGTGACGTCATCATGGTGGTTTGTACAAACTATGGTGTGATGTCATTCCTGCCAAGATCTAACTCAGATCTAAGGAATTTCATGTGTTTTACATTGAATCTTAACTAAATCTAGACTTTTTCAGCTAAAACTTATGTTTTCTCTCATCTTTTCTTAACTTTTCACTTAAAACAGTGGAATCCGGATCTGAATGGACTAAAGACTTGATGATTAGTCTTGAGTCAGCTTGGAAATGGATTATTGCCGGAGAAGATGACCGAAGTACAGATTCCGACATAAGCATCGCCAAGAGCAGACGACTGGACGGACTGGGTGATTCCCATTCGATCAGAACAGTTGTATATTGGTATGATTACCATTGTCTCAATACGTACCAAGCCGTCACGTTAAACTCAGAAACTTTACAAGGTTATCAATGAGACAAGGACAACTCGATCGAATGGCAATCTGATCGGATAGCTATCCGATGGAACCACCATCCGATCAAGTGGCACTTGCCTCGTAACCTTAAATACTTTGAAACCTTGAATCCTTGATCGTCGAATGGCAATCCAATCAGATAGCCATCCGATCGAACTGCCATCCGATCGAGTTATCAATGTGTTTTTGGAACCGAATGACCACTTGGATCGAATGACCACTCGATCGAATGGCCATCCGTACGGATGACCATCCGATCGGATGGCATTCTGTCCCCCACACAATAGTCGTCCCAATAGAATGGCAATCCGATCAGATAGCCATCCGATCGAACAGCCATCCGATCAAGACGACTGATCCGACACTTGGTTTGAATCTCGTTAATTCTGCCCGACTGATCCGATCAAGAGCTCCCTTTGATCAAATAACAGCTAATCTGTTAAGCAATCACTATGAGTATACTCGATCCCTTTTGTTTTAAACTTTGCGATGCAACATGTATTCTATTAAACTATGATACTTGAAACTTTTTGAATCTAAACTCTATCCTATGTGTATGTGACACTTATGATTCTTGATTCTAGACTCTTTGTGCTATGTGGACGTTTAATCCAGAGTGTGTAGTTCCGCCTTAACAATAGTTGCGCTATAGGAGATGCACCTCCCCATTATTCTCGGGGGTATTGTTAGAAGGATTCTAGTTTTTCTTGAGACTTGGGAAAACACTAAAACATCGGGATACTTGGGCTATCACTTGTTGGACTACGAACACTAGCATGGCTGAAACTATTTTTGTATCATTTACACGATGGATATGAGTTGTTTTAATCTATTATGCTATTACTCAAACTTGTATACTCGCCAGTGCATTTTGTACTGACTTTATTTTAATACATGTTGCAGGCTGACAGGATGCTAGGAATCATGAAACAAGCTAGGATGAAGCTTAGATACTCCACTTAGCTAAATCTAGAAACTTTTGAAACAATGGTTATGTTTGTTTTGGTTTGATACTACGTTTTGGTGATTGATGTTGTTTTAGACAATTGTATGAAATGAATCTAATTTATATTGAAACTATTTAGTGTTATGGATTCTCGTGAGCAACCTGAACGCTTAGTGCTCGCACCCTGATGTTTCCGCCGTCGGTTGGGGTGTGACAGAAAGGGACAGAACACACATCATTTGAAGCTTCCGTTAAGAGATCATTATGTTTTGTTTTAAAATGATTTGTGTAAACAATTGTTACTCTAATTTTGTATGAACATTAACTTGTCAAAGTTTTTGAAAGGTCGCATTTTCTTTTTATATAAAATGCGTATTAAACATTATAATTGTATTTTAATGAGAGGGGTCTTACATTTAACTATATCAACACATGATATCTTTAACTTGATCAATACATGATCTCTTTAACTAGATTGACTAATCATTCTCTTTAACTAGACCACCAAAGGGTCTCTTTAACTAGATCAACACATGATCTCTTTAACTAGATTGATGAATCAATCTCTTTAACTTGACCACCAAAGGGTCTCTTTAATTATATCAACACATGATCTCTTTAACTAGATTGACGAGTCAATTCCTTTAAGTAGACCACCAAAGGGTCTCTTTAACTATATCAACACATGATATCTTTTACTAGACCAACACATAATCTCTTTAACTAGATAGACGGATCAATCTCTTTAACTAGACCACCAAAGGGTCTCTTTAACTTTGGAATAGTACTTTAAAATCCAAGGGTCTTAACTATTGCATAGAAGCCCATTAAGGATTTAAGATAGTACTTTTAGATATCCTTCTAAGAATCTAACATATGAAAATATGGAAGATTCTACTAGGATTTGGATAGCGAGCATTTGAATCACACATAAACACATAATCATATAATCACATAATTGTCAACTTGGTCATCAACTTGTTATCAACGTGTCGTCAATTGGTATATACGTATTTAAAGTACACCAGGAATCCAATCAAGGAGTTCAATTAGTACTTTAAACATCCTCAAGAATCTAACTATGAAGATAGGAAGATCTTATAAGGATTTGGTTTGGCCTCATTGAATCGTAACATACGTATTAAAGCACACAAAGAATCCAATTAAGGACTTTTATTTTACGATTTAAACACCCATAAGGATCTAACTATGAAGATAGGAAGATCCTATAAGGATTTGGGATTCGTGTAGCGAAAATGTTTCGAAACCTTGTACTAGGTATGATAGGTCAACATACGGAGTATAATGTCCTTGAAAATCGTGTACTACGTATGCTAAGTCAACATACGAGCAGAATGTCCTTGAAAATCATGTACTACGTATGCTAAGTCAACATACGAGCAGAATGTCCTTGAAAATCGTGTACTACGTATGCTAAGTCAACATACGAGCAGAGTGTCCTTGAAAATCGTCTACTACGTATGCTAAGTCAACATACGAGCAGAATGTCCTTGAAAACTATGTATGGGATCTTTGAAAATATGTTTAATGTTTTGTAATCATATATGATATTTTTGAAATCATGCACTAGGTATATTAGGTAAATATGTCATGCTAAAATGTTTTGAAACCATGTGAAAGGCCTTTAAAATCATGTATGATGTTTTTTTAAAACATGGATAATGTTTTTGAAATTATGCACTTGGTATATTAGGTAAATATACTATGTTAAAAAATGTTTTTAAACCATATGAAATGTTTTTGAAATCATGTAAGATGTCTTTGAAATCATATACTATGTATAATGTCATTAAAACTAGAATGTAATGATATGCACATAGACGTATCGCATAAGACCAATTAAGGACTTATGAAAAGCACCCTTAATAATCCAAGCAAGGATTTAAAGTGGTACTTTGAGTATTCGTCAAGAGTTATAACTTGTGCCTTGTACTCTGTTTCTTAGAAGAAACGAGTAGTTAGGATTTTTGTGCCTTGTACTTTGTTTCTTTTGGTCCAGAATTTAAGCTAGGTATCGGACTTACATTCGGATCTGACTCGCCGCAAACGGATTCTGGTTTTATTGAGTTTTGCTTTCCTTCCCTTTCCTTGGCCACCACTCTGGATAGCCAATTCTTTTAAACATCCCTCCTTGTCATGGCCATCTCTTCCACAATGATCACAATGTTCCCTGATATCCCTACTTGTTGTGCTCATCTCGTTGTTTTCACATTTTCAGAATAAACTTCACCTTTTTTTTATTTGAAGCACTAAGCGTAGTCAATTGCTGATATGAAGGAGACAACTGTCTGATTCAAGACCCGTTTGAAGAACAACAAAAAAAAGGTTTGTTGGATTCGTTTTAGGGTTTTTGGTTTTTTTTATTGTAGTAACCAGCACCAATGAAAGAAAAAAAAGGATAGGCTGGTCGATCAGATGTTAGGATTCTTGGCCTGCTCTGATACCATTTCGATGTTGGTTTCAAGAAAGAAGAAGATGGTGATGTTTGCATTTATTCACCCTCCAACCAATACATTCAAGGAATAAAAAAAGGAGGCTGCTAAGTCATAAGCACTCCGGTAAATCACTCCACTAATAATGGAGATGATATTATTAGACAAAACAATAAAAAAAGATCCTATAATTACTAAAATATACTTTAGTTTCAGAGTTGGGTTTTGAAAAACAAGAGAAGACGTAGGGGTGGGGTTTGGTGATCGTGTGACCAATGGTGTAACACCCCGTGTTTCGAAAGTAAAAGTAATTTGAAAAGGAAACTCTATCGCATCGCAAAGCTCGACCCTCGAATTGAAATCTCAAAACTCATCGCGCCAAGCACTCGAACCGAGTGGCCAGCCGACCGAGTTGCCACCCGATCGAGCTGCCACCCGATCGAAGTGCCACTCAATCGAGCTGCCACCCGATCGAGCTGCCACTCGACTGAGCTGCCACCCGAGCGGGCTGCCACTCGATCGACCAGCCACTTATTCTCTTTTCCATTTATGGAAACCCTATAAATACACCATATGTCAACCTCACTTGATGTTGACAGGCCTCTCCCTCTCCACTCGCTCCAGCCACTATTTCTTCAGATCTCTCATGACTCTTGTAAGTTTTCCACCTAAATCTTGTACTTTCTTGATCTACACGCACTCCTACACCTTTCTATCTTTTGAATCTTAACTTTTAACCGTGAAATCACTAGATTTGAGGTGTTCTAGGATGATGTCATCATGGTGTTCTTATGAACTTCATGTTTTGGCTTCAATCCACCAAGAACAACTTAGATCCGAACGATTACCACATGAATAAACAAAGATCTTTCATAGATCTTAACATATTCATGGTGAAAAGGATTGAAAGATGGTTTTCCAACTTTCTTTCAACTCTTTTACACTCCATGCACTCAAAACCGATGGAATCGGAGCTTGTTCTAATCTTCTACTCTTTCTTGTGGATGTGTTGGTTGAAGATCTGGATTCAATCCGCGAGGTTACTGATTTCGGGTTAAACATGAGACCCCGTCATGAACAGTTGACTGGTCGGACTATGGTAGTTCATGTCTGCTTGGGTCGCTAAGTCTTGACGAGGTTTCTGTTGTTTGACACGTTATCACACAACCTCGAGAAAATGACAAACTATCAAAACAACCAAGGAAGAAGACGACCAGGTCATCTGGGATGGATTGTCGTCCGATCAGATTGCCACCCGACCGGACTGCCACCCGATCGGATTGCACCTTGGGTCCAACACTTAACTTTTATTTCAATATTTGAGGTTTTGAACATTGAATGGATTACCGTCCGATCGGATTGCCATCCGATCGGATTACCACCCGACCATGTGATGTTTGACTTCAAACACTTAAACAATTTTTCAACATGTTCAACCCGATCGGATGGCCATCCGATCGAGTGACTGTCCTGCTGTGAACTTGTTCTCAACCTGAGAAGCCTCGCCAATCAGATTGTTGTCCGAACGAACGGCCGTTCGATCGACCGACCTGAAAGGTAGAGATACTTCTCTGTTTTCAAAATGCTACAACAAAAACTTCAAAAGACAAGCCATCATACACAAATACATCCATCCCAAACGAGATGACAATCCTATCGAGTGGCCACCCGATCGGATTGCCACCCGATCGGATTACCGTCCGATCCACTAACACCTTTGCACTACTTTATGCGCTGCTTATCTTTTGTGCTATCGTTCTGATCAGGCTAATCTTACTCTCTAGCGCTCCCTTCAATCCATCATCGCTGTGAGTATACTCAATCCCTTTTTGCTTTACGCAATTTTGGGTGTTACATACGTTACTTATTCTAAATCACATCGAACACACTACGCAATACTTTAATGCTAACCGTTACTGCATGTTATACGTGACTTAATGAACGCTTGTTTGTTATGTTTACACATGGAATGTTGTCTACCTACCTTAGCAACGATAGTACTATAGATTGGACTCAGCACCTGTTCATTCAGGGGTTGTTAAGGACAATTTGTTACATGGCTCACAGTGGTGAGTGTGTATTACGAACTGCCTTGGGCAGTCAACCCGCAGTCATTGGTATCGATAGGTTCATGTCGATAACTAACGTGCTTCATTTCACACTGTGTACGTGCTGGTTATGCGTAATCGATTTCGAACTCTATCATATCTATTAAACTTGTATGTTCACCTTTACACTATGTGTATTGACTTTTACTTTAACGTATGTGGCAGGTGCTTAAGATGCTTATATGTTTGGCTTGCTGTGAAATCGAGGCTAGGAAAGGTCTAGAAACAAATAAATAAAATGTCTGTAATTGAAATCTGAGTTGCCGGAACAGAACAATTTGACTAGAACTTGCCTGTAATAATTATGTTACTTTTTATATCATGGTATGGTATGTGATGCTTAAATAATTGGTAATTATAGTTGTTATAGAAACTTCTGGACAATCTGTTTCGCTCAGTGCCACGCCCCAATGTTTCCGCCATTGGTTGGGGTGTGACAGATTGGTATCAGAGCCATAACTATAGGGAATTAGGAAAGACTCGACCTAGTCTTGGTCGACGTCTTGGAAACGACCTAGTCTATAGTTAGGTACCAACAGACCGACTTATGCACACCCTGTAAGGGTTATGTACGAGCTTACTTGCTATTTCTCGCTATTCTCGCCCACGCTACACCATCACTGCACTCTAGTTTTGAACAAGAAATTAGGTCGAGATTAGGTGTGAAAACCTCAAACTCTCGACTAAATTGTTTGTTCGACCCGCATTTTTATCTACAAACAGGAGAATCTGTGCCGAATCAGGAGTGAAATCCATACTTTGACGCATAATTTCTCCTTATTATATCAAAAACAGGAACAAGGTCGTTATGTCAGGGGTGAAACCCGAACCTCGGCGACTTGTTCCGATCTCTATTTGGTTTTACAAAACTCTCACCAAAGTCTCGATGAATTCCAAGGACTCAAGTGGTTGAATAGCTGAAAGGATGGGTGCCATTCACCACATGTCGGTGATAGAGCACAATCTATTAGGTCAACAAGGACTTTTGAGTACATCCTTGTGAATAGCCGAACCACTTTGGGTAGTCGATGTCTATCAGCCTAAGACAATCTACTTTTGATTTCAAGCTCGCAATCGCTGATTTTATGTGTTTTCAATTCTGGAACGGCATGTATCAGAGTCTCTCCTGTCGTTTTATGTGGATTTTATGTGTTTTTATGTGGTTTATGTCTATTTGTTAGCGTTTTGAGGTACTACTGTTTTCGATCTAACGCCTTTTTGCTTCCGCTAAACACACAACACACTGCACCACCGTTAAAAAATAGCTACTACATGAGGAACGACTTTACGCTATGTTGCTTGCTATATTATTCGCTTATGCTATACTACTCGCTAAGTTACTCGCAATCGCTACTCTCGAACGCTGACGGACTTTGAATGATAGGTTTCTGTGTTATGACTGCCTCTTGTGCGTGTATGCTTCTGTGCTTATGTGCTTCTGTGCCTTACTTGTTTATGTGCTTCTGTGCTTATGTGAATCTGTGATTATGTGCCTATGAGTTTACGTGATCGTGTTCTTGAGCTTTAGTAGTATTAGACATGTGAGGAGAGATTTGATTATATTGAGTTTGAGCCCTATGGCGATGTCTGTTGCAGACAATGTCGTTATCTGGACCCTCATCTGGACCCCGTCACCCCCGAGTTACTCGTCAAGAACAGAGAGACAAACGCCTTGCCGCTCTCGTCGCTAAGCAAGTGGCAAAGGTAGTTCCTCAGATCGTGAGTGAGCTATACGAGAATGTGAGCAAATCGTCTGAAGAA
This sequence comes from Helianthus tuberosus, assembly GCA_030545235.1. Classification (NCBI taxonomy): domain Eukaryota; kingdom Viridiplantae; phylum Streptophyta; class Magnoliopsida; order Asterales; family Asteraceae; genus Helianthus; species Helianthus tuberosus. The sequence continues at coordinate 52,232,255 of CM060445.1, read as the reverse complement.
TCCCGGACCGAAGCTCCTAAGGCTACTCCCAAAGCTGCTTTTAACTTCAAACATTTCAAAGCTTGCGGACCGAAAGAGTTCACAGGCGAAGATGGCCCTACGACTTTCTTTCAATGGTTCGACTCAATCGAGGTTACCCTGCATCAGAGTGGATGTCCTAACAATCTCCGCACTCTAAATGCTACCGACGTCTTCCAGTCCCGCACTTTAGACTGGTGGACGGTCGAGAGGAACAAACATGAAAATGACGCAGCTTATGGTTTGTCATGGGATGAGTTGAAGAACGTCATGCTTGAAGAGTTTTGCCCTTCCCATGAGCGCCAAAAGTTGGAGGAAGAATTCTGGCATTTGAAACAGAAGGATGGTGACAACGCTGCTTTAACTGCTCGCTTCAAGCAGCTTAGTATTATCTGTCCTGACCAAGTGAAGACTGCTAACATGACAATCAAGAAGTACATCCGCGCTCTTCCGGATTGTGTTGCAGATTTTGTGCATGCTTCAAAGCCAGCAACAATCGAAGAGACTTACTTGCTTGCCGCTGAGATCAACGACAAGTGAGTCAAAGCTGGATTTTGGGATAAAGCTACCAAAAACCTGCATCAAGCTACCGCCGCACCAACCGCTGAAACCGCCACCACTAAGTCATCGAAATCCTCTCATCACAAGAGGAAGAACAACAACAGCAACTCCAGCAACAAGAACCGTGCTGTCACTACTATTGCTGCCCCGCTTCAAGCCGTACCGGCTCAACAGCAATCTCAGCACCGATTAGCTCCAGTACCAGTTACCTATGCACCGCCTGCAAAGCGTGAATACACTGGCCCTCACCCTGCTTGCCCGACATGTACTTATCATCATCCGGTGGGTATCGCCTGCAGATTTTGCGTGCATTGCAACATGTACGGCCACTTCACCGCCAATTGTCGTACTGGTCCTCAACAAGCACCAGCCCAAGCTACTGCTCATCAAGCTCTACTTCCTGGTCCTCAAGGCCAACAAGCGGCTCAGGCACCCGCGATCAACGCCAGAGTCTGCTTCGCGTGTGGTAATCCTAACCACTTCGCGAACATGTGCCCGAACAGGGTTGTAAAACAAGAGCCCCAGCAGCAGCAGCCTCAGCAACAGCCTCAACAGCAACAGCAACAAGCCGCTCGTGCCCGAACTTTCAACATCAATGCGCGCCAAGCCAAGGCTGATAAAAATGTGGTCAATGGTACGTTCATTGTGAATGGTATTTATGCTTCGTGTTTGTTTGATACTGGAGCCGATAACTGTTTTGTGTCGTTTGAATTCGAGAAGCTCCTTAATCGTAAGCACTCCCATCTCCCCTCGACGTTCGATGTCGAAGTCACCACCGGAAGAACCGTCGCCGTTAATTCTGTTCTTCGTGATTGTACTCTTAAACTCAACAATCACATCTTTCCGATCAACCTTATTCCGATGCAACTCGAAAGTTTTGACATCATAGTAGGCATGGACTTTCTTCGTGAAAACCATGCTGAAGTTGTGTGCTTCGATAAGATGATTTGATTCTCGCTCGTGAATGGTGACGTATTATGTGTTTATGGTGAAACACCCTCGAAAGGTCTTAAACTCATGTCATGTGTCCAAGCTAGCAAGTTTCTCTGCAAGGAATACAGAGCTTTCTTGACTAATATCATAGTAGCGGAGAAGGAAAAGAAAGGAAAGACGGAAGTGAAAGATGTTCTTGTGGTTCGTGAATTTCCTAATGTATTTCCTGATGATCTTCCTGGGTTATCGCCAAGTCGTGATATCGACTTTCGTATCGACCTCATTCCTGGAGCAAACCCTATTGCTAGAGCTCCTTATCGACTCGCTCCGTCCGAAATGCGTGAACTCTCGAGTCAGCTTCAGGAATTGCTTGATAAAGGCTTTATTCGCCCGAGCACCTCTCCATGGGGCGCACCAGTCCTTTTCGTGAAAAAGAAGGATGGGTCGTTTAGGATGTGCATCGACTATCGGGAATTGAATAAGTTGACTATCAAGAATCGCTATCCCCTGCCTTGCATCAACGATTTGTTTGAAGAGTTACAAGGTGCTACGTGTTTCTCGAAGATCGATCTACGTTCAGGCTATCACCAACTACGCATCCAAGAGGAGGATATACCCAAAACCGCTTTTCGCACTCGATAAGGCCATTATGAGTTCGTTGTTATGCCTTTTGGTCTAACCAACGCACCCACGGTTTTCATGGATCTGATGAATCGGGTGTGTAAACCATTTCTTGACCGCTTCGTCATCGTGTTCATCGATGATATCCTGATCTATTCAAAATCGAAAGCCGAACACGCGCAACATCTACATTTGGTTCTCGATCTACTCCAAGGGAATCGACTCTATGCCAAATTCTCCAAGTGTGAATTCTGGCTGGAGGAGGTTCAATTCCTCGGTCACATTGTCAATAGTCAAGGTATTCATGTCGATCCCACGAAGATTGAAGCAGTTAAGAGTTGGGTTACACCAAAGAACCCATTTGAAGTCCGTTCTTTTCTTGGACTGGCGGGCTATTATTGTTGATTTATCGAAGGGTTCTCTAAAATCGATGTGCCGCTTACCACTCTCACGCAAAAAGACAGGCCTTTTGTTTGGGGAACTGAACAAGAGTCTGCTTTCCAAACCCTCAAGCACATGCTTTGCAATGCTCCCGTCCTCACCTTACCCAATGGAAACGACGACTTTATTGTCTATTGCGATGCCTCAAACCTTGGTCTTGGTTGTGTTCTCATGCAACGAGACAGGGTTATCACTTACGCATCTCGTCAGCTCAAGATCCACGAGAAGAACTATACAACCCATGACCTCGAGCTAGGCGCAGTTGTTTTTGCGTTAAAGATTTGGCGACACTACCTGTATGGTACCAAGTGTACGATCTTCACCGATCATAGGAGCCTACAACATATCTTTAACCAGAAGGAACTTAATATGCGTCAACGCCGATGGGTAGAACTTCTCAACGATTATGACTGTGAGATCCGTTATCACCCAGGCAAAGCAAATGTCGTTGCCGACGCCCTCAGCAGACGGAGCTATCTGCTCAGCATTTGTAATATCCAAGCCCAATACGATCTCGAAACCCTCATCCGTGAAGCCCAGCATGCTTGTTTTAACGAGCGCACCTTGAAGAAGGAAAGGATCTATCACGATGGAGCCCAGCTTGTAAATAAGTCGAATGGGATATTCCACTATCTGGACCGAATTTGGATCCCTAAGCAGACCAATTTACGACAGATTTTGATGGACGAAGCCCACAAATCTCGGTATTATATTCATCCCGGTGCCGATAAAATGTACCAGGACCTTCGCTACAAGTACTGGTAGCCGGGCATGAAAAGGGATATCGCCCTCTATGTTGGGAAGTGCCTGACTTGCTCGAAAGTCAAGGCTAAACATCAAAGACCCTCTGGCTTACTCGAACAACCCCCGATCCCTATGTGGAAGTGGGAGAGTATAGCCATGGACTTCATAACGAAACTTCCGCGTACGCCATCAAGTCACGACAACATCTGGGTTGTCGTTGACCGTTTGACCAAATCTGCTCATTTTCTACCAATACGAGAAGACTACAAGGTAGAAAGATTAGCCCGAATCTACACCGATGAGATCATTTGTCGACATGGGATGCCTCACGACATCATTTCTGACCGTGATGCTCGGTTTACCTCGCGACTATGGGAAACGTTTCAAACGGCTCTCGGTACTATGCTTAATCTAAGTACCGCATTCCATCCTCAAACCGACGATCAGACTGAAAGGACGATTCGTACCCTTGAAGACATGCTCCGTTCGTGTGTCAAAGATTTCGGTGGTAATTGGGACGCTTACCTGCCGTTAGTCGAATTCTCGTATAATAACAGTTATCATTCCAGCATTCAAATGGCACCATTTGAGGCTTATTACGGAAGAAAATGTCGATCGCCAATTGTATGGCACGAGATCAGGCACTCGCAATTAACCGGTCCTGAGCTATTGCAAGAAACGACTGACAAAAATCCTTCAAATTCGAGACAATCTACTGAAAGCTAGGAGTCGTCAGAAAATTTACGCCGATAGATGACGCAAGCCCCATGTATTTGACGTTGGCGACTACGTACTCCTAAAGGTATCACCTTGGAAGGGTGTGGTCAGATTCGGCAAGAAAGGGAAACTAGCGCGTCGATATGTTGGACCTTTTAAGATTCTGGAAAGGATCGGAAAAGTCGCCTACAGACTCAAACTACCGAAGGAGCTTAGCAACATCCACCCGACTTTCCATGTGTCGAACCTCAGAAAGTGCCTGGCTGAGCATGATTTAATTGTACCTCTAGAAGACCTTCAAGAAAACAAAACACTACACTTCGTGGAGAAGCCTGTCGAGATCATGGACCGCCAAACCAAGCAACTCAGACGCTCGCGCATTCCCATTGTGAAGGTTTGATGGGAAGGCAAACGAGGCAACGAGTTCACTTGGGAACTCGAAAGCGACATGAAGGCGAAATATCCGCAGTTGTTTGCTACGGCCTACTTTCGGGAAGAAATTCCCTCAACTAGGGGAGGCTGTAACACCCCGTGTTTCGAAAGTCAAAGTCAAAGTCAAGATTGAAGTCAAAGGGAGACAAGATTGCTAACTGCGATCTGTCACTCCTTGCTCAATTCCTGTTTTGACTTCTTTGACTAGTAGATAACCTTTTTATGCTTTTACGTTAGTTGTATTATGTGGAGTATTTGCTAATAATCGAGGTTTGATCACTATTTATCGATGTTTAATCGCTTTATTGCTTATCTAAATCACACTTACAACCCGAATTATGCATTCTGGTTATTATTCTTATGTGTGTGTGCCCTTTATGTGTTACTTGTGCATGTTATTCATGTTTTATGATGTGGTGAGTAATCAAAACGCAATCGTAACTCAATCGCAAACGCTAAACAAATGTTAAATAAGGATGATTGTATGTTGATATAGTAGTTGGGATTAAAAGTAATTTGAAAAGGAAACTCTATCGCATCGCAACGCTCGACCCTCGAATTGAAATCGCAAAACTCTTCGCGCCAAGCACTCGAACCGAGTGGCCAGCCGACCGAGTTGCCACCCGATCGAAGTGCAAATCGATCGAGCTGCCACCCGATCGAGGTGCCACTCGACCGAGTTGCCACCCAAGCGGGTTGCCACTCGATCGACCAGCCACTTATTCTCCTTTCCATTTATGGAAACCCTATAAACACCCCATATGTCAACCTCACTTGATGTTGACAGCCCTCTCCCTCTCCACTCGCTCCAGCCACTATTTCTTCAGATCTCTCACGATTCTTGTAAGTTTTCCACCTAAATCTTGTACGTTCTTGATCTACACACACTCCTACACCTTTCTATATTTTGAATCTTGACTTTTAACCGTGAAATCACTAGATTTGAGGTGTTCTAGGATGATGTCATCATGGTGTTCTTATGAACTTCATGTTTTGGCTTCAAACATTGGCCAAATGCCCAAGTTTACCACACGTCGTGCATTGCCAGCAAGCTTGTTGTACCGCGTGATGACCGTTGCAGCGTGCACAATGAGGTGCGGTACCAGCATATGCTTTCTTTGCAGGTGGCTGAGCTGGTGGGTTCCGCGGGTTCTGAGCAGTCTGTGCTGTAACAGCAAAGTTCTGAACACCCTTTCGCTTCCTTGATTTCTTTGACGTCTCACCTTCCTTACCCTTCTTGTTTTGACCTTTCTTGCTATCCTCCTTGTCAGACCCCTGCTTCTTACCCTTGTCACCCTTTCTGTGTAACTTATTCTTCCGAATCTGCGACTCAGTCAATGTCGCAGCTAACTCGATCGCCTGACGGAGTGTGGTAGGGCTATTACCAGTAAGGATGTCTTGTACCGAGTCAGGTAGGCCGTCGATGTACCTTTCGATAGCCTTGTCGAGTGGGGTAACCATTGTTGGGCAAAGCAGACTCAACTCCTCAAACCTATCAGTATACGCCCTGTGCTCACCACTATCTTGCTTCAACTCATCAAATTCCTTCTCCAAAGCTCGCTGCTCATGACGAGGACAGAATTCCCTCATCATAAGGGCCCTAAGTTCAGCCCATGTCTGTGCTAGAGCAACTTCTGCGCCACGATCCCTCATAACCCCGTTCCACCATGTGAGAGCCCTCTTCTGAAACACACTGGAAGAAAACTCGACCTTGCGATTGTCAGGACACTGCACGTGGCGGAAAGTATTCTCAATGCTCTCGAACCATTGAAGAAGCCCAGTCGCTCCTTCAGAACCACTAAACTTGAGTGGTTTAGCCTGGTTAAAATCCTTGTATTTGCATGTAACATTGTTGTTGTTGTTAGCTTGGTTCCATTGAGCAAAGAGGTTGGGGAATTGAGCAGCCATTTGATGCGCAATGATTTCTGCCAATTCGGCAGTCGCTATCTGGCTTTCGCGTCGAGGAGGCATTCTAAAAGAGGAAACATGAAAGGAAACGAGTGAGAGAATTAGACGAAAAGAATGAGATGAAACAAATCTGATGAAAGCAAGGATAGTGGTCATTTGTTTGTTACTACAAAGCAACAACCGACACACAGTGACTAACCAAAGTAAATGGATCAAAAATAATGTATTGCGAAGACATGCTCGCCTATAAGTGAACACTCATACCAAGAATTCCCAGGTAAGCACAACTGGTCTCGCGTCTGATGAGATATATACGAAGTGCTTGCCTAGACAGAAAACCCAGAATTCAGGCATTCACCCTTCCAGTTTGCACGTGTTCACAATATTTAAAACCCAAAACCTTGACGAGATTTTGAAAACTCAAAGGGGTTCAAAACCATATAACAGAGGGTTCAAAACCTTACAATAGAGGGTTCAAAACCTTGTAATCAATCATCCTAGAATAGATGATTAGTTTTCAAAGCGGTTTTGAAATTTATGTTCTTGTTGTGGTCGTCGCCTAAGGATAGGTGACGGTATTGTTTTATGACTAAACGCAAGTAAACTCGCGTTAGGGTCCTAGAAAGGTTATAGACTAGGTCAAAGCATTACTAATAACCTAATTCCCTATAACCATTGGCTCTGATACCATCTTTTCTATCACACCCCGACCACGTGTAACATACAAAACGTGGCGGAAACGTCGGGGAGTGTTGTAACAGAATTAATGTTTCATAACCATGGATACCAAAAAGTGTTTTGTTTTATTAATCATTGAATAATTTCATCGTCTGGAAATCTAAATACACAATTTAAACATAGTCTATCATTGTTATTGAGTCACTAAGGCCTTGTCCAGTCCTATGTGAGCATGCATCCTATCAATCGATATCTTTCAACAATACCTGAAACATATGTGAAAACGAGGTCAGCAAAGAAATGCTGGCGAGTACATAGGTTTTGTGAAAATAAGATTCATGACTTCTGTTTAAGAAAATGTTTAGTTATGAACCTTGTAATTTGCTTTGTTTTTTTGTAAATCATTTGAAAAATAATAAGTTCAGATGATATGTATAAATAAGAGAATAATGTATAGTTAAATGAATAACCATTGTAAAAAGAGTTTGTATAAGATAAGTTGTTTGTAAATCAATGTCTTGTGAAAAGTATGTTATTTGTATAAAATGTTATATATCTCAAACTGAAATGATTCAAATAACGCTACGATATGTAATACCATACAAACACTTATATATAGGAAGTACCAGCGGCGTATCCACCATGCTTGTATCATAATACACACGCATCGTTACTTAATCACTTAATCAAACCAAACCACCAATGTAAGATGTCTATGTTTAAACCAATTGTCAAATGTATTGAATAATATACCAAAATGTTTATGTTAAGATGTAAATCATGTTATGTATAATCAATGTCAAAAGTGTTTGTGTCAAATGTAAACCATGTGATGTGTAACCAAAATGATATGTATGGCTAGTGAAATGCATCAACTAAACCATATATGAAACGCACAAAACAAAGTATTGATGTAAAACTTGGTTTAAATCAATACTATGTTTCGTGGAAATGCATAATCAAATGTAAATCATGTCCAAATGTTTACCCAATCGTTAAAACATTTTGTGAAATCGTTCAAATCGTTCTTGTTGTTTTAATCGTTCAAATCGTTCTTGTTTTAATTGTGAAACTACTTTATGGTCGATTTTCTAATAACATTCAAACCTTCTTGACTCGTTCATCATTCCAACTCGTTCTCGTTCTCGTTCTTAACAAACCCTTACCAAAGGGTAAATTAATAATTACAGATTCAGTCGTTACCCAAAATACCCACACATAACCATGGGTATAGAGAATAACGGGATTTGTCAGATCCTATGGTACCATAACCTAATACTGGTCGGCTTGATCATTGCTAATGAATGTCATTGGTTATGTAACTACAACCAACAAGTTTGTTCACTTTATTGAAATCGTTCTTGAAACCATTGTAATTGTTTTTGAAACCATTGTAATCGTTCTTGAAACCATTGTTATTGTTTTTGAAACCATTGTAATCGTTCTTGAAACCATTGTTATCGTTCTTGAAACCATTGTTATCGTTCTTGAAACCACATTGTAATTGTTTTTGAAACCATTGTAATCGTTCTTGAAATCATTGTTAAGACATTTAGCACATATGAGTCACCCCAAAACAGTTGAAAACAGTAAAAGAGGGGAATAATGTACTCGCCTGAGAATGCTTAGAGGTCTTGAACAACAACCAAACAAAGCTAGAGGGAGCACGGAATCAGTCGGCAATCTAAAACTATATAAATAAACCGGACTTAAATCGGGAGATCGGATAGGATGAGGGCTTGTAGACCAAATGAGTATGGGAACTCATGTAATATGGTTTAACAAAGCCTACATACTAAATGAAACCTAACCTAAGTGCTTACGACCCATTACGACCCGTTTAGGTAGCTTATGCTACTTTAACGCGTCGTTTGCGTAAAACGCGTTCGGACCGCCTAACTAGTCCTATGACAAGTAATATATGCCTTAACATGTCTAATATGGTTGTCAAATCAGTTTAGATGTCAAAAGTTATGTTACATATGATTAAAACGAATTTTGGCATCAAAGGGGTATTTTGGTAATTTACCTAAGGCATATAAACTACCTATCATACAACTACTTAAACGAAGCGACCATAAGGTATAACCTCGGAAGGTTATTCCCTATATACTATGGTCACCTAATGTGCTTGGTCGGATCCTAATGATCGACCAAACGGGTCGGGTTCGAAAGTATAAGCGATTGTTTAGATCGCTTACCTTACGACCCTATATAAGCACTAAACTAAAAGTGATGAGCTAAGCATGCTAAAACATGCTTAACTAAGTTTAGAAAACAGGTTTGGTATCAAAACAAACGGTTTTGATACCCTTAAGTAGTTTGGTTGCAAAATACGCAAGAATGCGTATTCTGACCGAAACTACGGCTCGTCACTAAGCCTAGATAACGTGGTAATCAGTAGGTATAGTCACTAGGGACTATAACCATCGTGATCACGCTCACGTTATGAAGTTCAAACGAACTTCGCATCGACCATAAACTGGTCAATGCAGAAAGTCAAGCAAAGTTTGACTTTCGGACTCGTAAAGCGATAAAAGAACGAAGGAACACTTACGAAGGGTCCCCGAATGCTAATCTAGATCAAAATAGCTCAGGTATGAAACAAAGGTTTCAACTTAGAGCACAAATGATCAGATTCTTGTGAGAAATGAAGTGAAATGGGTTGGGTATTTATAGTTTTCGGTCCACCGTTAGGATCGTTTCTTGGAAAAGAGGGAATGATCTAGCCCGTACACTTGTTGCAATGTTGTGGTGGCTCATTGGCACTCCCCATAGGGTTTTGACACTTGTACCTGGCTTTTGGAAGGGTTAAAGGCTGCTAACAGCTGCTGAAAATCGAGTTGCTGCATCTGACCAAGGCTTGCGCATCGTAGGGGAAAAACCCCTGCGCATCGTAAGCATGTAAAATGGCAGATTTACCATTTCAGTCCCTGTTATGCAATAAGGTCATTTTTGACACGTTTAAGGCCCGTTAACCCCATTTCAAAGCTCTAAAATGAATTTAAAGTATAGGGAACTTAAAACATGCTCAAAAATATCTCGGATGTCGGTTCGTTTAGCCGTACGATTGCGTTGTTCGGTTAATTACGACGGAATGCGCATAAGCGCGAAAAACGATCCAAATGACGCGACAAATGGATTTTTCTTATGCCAAACACTAAAATAGAATGTTTTAGTGCTTACATAAATTTTTGGATGTCCGGATGTATTCAGAACGTGAGTTATGCGCGAAAATGCAAACTTGCGCACTTTTTGACACTTTTAGTCCTTGAATGACCCAAAAGTTTATTTTAGCACACCGAACCCCTCAAAGCCTATTTCTAAGCTATATGAAGGATATTCATGGTATGTTTAACTTATGGTCATGTTCCGGAATGTCTGTTACAGTTCAAATTGGCATACTTTCGTAGTTTGTCAAGTTTAGTCCCTGTAAGCGAATTAACTTGTTTTTGCCATACCAAAGCCTTCAAAACTTATTTCTAAGTTATGTAAAGGTTATTTAAGGTATGTTAAGCCTATGTCACTATTCCGGAGTGTTTGTTGCATTAAACTGGTTATATTTATGCATTGGTGCGCGTATAACCTTCCAGAAAGCGATTTAGAGTTTGGAATTGAACAAAAATTGATATGTGCAAATGATACACATATTTTTACAAATCCCAAGTATGAAATATAATATTTCATTGGTTCGGTATTTGTTTGATGGCCGTGGAGGCACAGGTGTCACAGTCTCCCCTACCTTAGGAAATTTCGTCCCGAAATTTATTTAGAGGAAACTTGTGAGAGCTTAAAACATGAAGTTGAAAAGATCGAACAACATTGGTTAGGGTTCTGAACTTCTAGTAACCTTAATAACATTATGCTTGCAATGTAAGAGGGACACTTATATACAGGTATATAAAGCGTCATTGGTGCGTCCACTGTGCCTCCATTACATCGTTCTCATTTTGTTATTGTTGTCACTATCGGTTCTTACACATAGTAAACCTTACTGGGTTTCTGTGCACTAAATTTCATAATTATGTACGCGTCCATAATTAGACAATTCCTTGCACAGTTTACATAGTCTATTTTATAACATGTAGGGTAAAACCAAATGAACAATCCTGTGATGCGTGTAACTAGACCGCCATAGAGTCCTTTTAATTAAATTAATAAATGATCTAAATAGACTATCAAGGAGTCTGTTCAGCTACATCACTAGATGTCGTTCTTTAACCAAATTGCGAATCAATCTTTTACTAGACCACTCAAAGGTCTCTTATCGAATCATGGAATGGTACTATATAACCCAAGGGTCTTAACTACCACGTAGAAGCCCATAAGGATTTAAGGTAGTACCTTTTGAATATCCTACTATGAATCCCTCATATGAAGATATGAAAGATTCTATGAGGATTTGAAAATCGGATCACACAAAAACATAGAGGAGAACACATAAACACATATCACATAATCGCATAATCGCATAATTGTTTAATTTGACCTTTAAATTTGTTATCTTTGGACACGGGTATTTAAAGCATACTAGGAATCAAATCCTTAATTGCATCAATTTGGATGGATCCACATGAATACCCTGCTTGTTGACTGCATGACCCAAAGATTGAACTTCTTTAAGCCAAAATTTCCTCTTGGAGGATTTAGCGAAAAGTCTGTTCCTTCTTTAGGGGTTCCAATGTCAACAAAGGTGTTGATCGTGATCGGCTCGGGATATGAATAGATCAAGATGTCATTAACAACAATGACGAACTGATCCAAATAAGGCTTGCAGACTCTATTTATTAAGTCCTTGAAGATGGCTGGAGCATTTGTCAACCCAAAAGGCATGACTGTAACTCGTAATGGCCATACTTCGTGCAGAAAACCGTTTTGGGAATATCTTCTTCGAGAATACAAAGTTGATGATACCCAAAACGCAAATCGATCTTGGAAAAGCATGAAACGCTATGTAGTTGATCAGAGAAATCATTGATTTAAGGTAGGGGATATCGATTCTTGATGGTAAGCTTACTAGGCTTACGTTAATCGATATACATTCGAAAAGATCCATTTTTCTTTTCACAAAGAGGACAGGAGTTTCTCCAAGGTGAAAAATTCGGACGGATGAATCCTTTATCAGACAACTCTTGAAGCTGTTTTGATAATTCTTGCATCTCGAACTGTGCAAGACGATAAGATACTTTAGATTTAAAAGAAACAAGTGTTTGAGGTTCTTAGGGAGATCACAAGTGATCATAAAAATGACAGAACCACACGAGTAGTTTTGTCTTTGTGTTGACATCATAAGGTTGGATCAAACATTCATACAATTGCCTTAGTTAAAAAATAAAACCACAAATTTTTATTTATATAACAACCGCATTGTCTTTAAATGTTACAAGATAACAACCAGAGGAAATACAAAATGCTAATTGTTCACTCCTTCATCATTGAGTGCCTCATTGATGTTAAACACTCGACCACGTGCTGGATTCACATTAACGTTGACATTCGCATTTGGGTTTGCATTAGCATTTGCATTCACCAGTCTCGGACAGTTGTGGCGGAAGTGACCAATCTCTCCGCAGTTGAAACATGACCCCAGTGGAAATCTCGCAGCATTCCCTTGAACCGGAGCTTGAACCTGAGCAGCCTGATTTTGTCCCAAACGACAAACATTGGCCAAATGCCCAATTTTACCACACGTCGTGCATTGCCAGCAAGCTTGTTGTACCGCGTGATGACCGTTGCAGCGTGCACAATGAGGTGCGGTACCGGCATATGCTTTCTTTGCAGGTGGCTGAGCTGGTGGGTTCCGCGGGTTCTGAGCAGTCTGTGCTGTAACAGCAAAGTTCTGAACACCCTTTCGCTTCCTTGATTTCTTTGACGTCTCACATTCCTTACCCTTCTTGTTTTGACCTTTCTTGCTATCCTCCTTGTCAGACCCCTGCTTCTTACCCTTGTCACCCTTTCTGTGTAACTTATTCTTCCGAATCTGTGACTCAGTCAATGTCGCAGCTAAGTCGATCGCCTGACGGAGTGTGGTAGGGCTATTACCAGTAAGGATGTCTTATACCGAGTCAGGTAGGCCGTCGATGTACCTTTCGATAGCCTTGTCAAGTGGGGTAACCATTGTCGGGCAAAGCAGACTCAACTCCTCAAACCTATCAGTATACGCCCTGTGCTCACCACTATCTTGCTTCAACTCATCAAATTCCTTCTCCAAAGCTCGCTGCTCATGACGAGGACAGAATTCCCTCATCATAAGGGCCCTAAGTTCAGCCCATGTCTGTGCTAGAGCAACTTCTACGCCACGATCCCTCATAACCCCATTCCACCATGTGAGAGCCCTCTTCTGAAACACACTCGAAGAAAACTCGACCTTGCGATTGTCAGGACACTGCACGTGGCGGAAAGTATTCTCAATGCTCTCGAACCATTGAAGAAGCCCAGTCGCTCCTTCAGAACCACTAAACTTGAGTGGTTTAGCCTGGTTAAAATCCTTGTATTTGCATGTAACATTGTTGTTGTTGTTGGCTTGGTTCCATTGAGCAAAGAGGTTGGGGAATTGAGCAGCCATATGCTGCGCAATGATTTCTGCCAATTCGGCAGTCGCTATCTGGCTTTCGCGTCGAGGAGGCATTCTAAAAGAGGAAACATGAAAGGAAACGAGTGAGAGAATTAGACGAAAAGAATGAGATGAAACAAATCTGATGAAAGCAAGGATAGTGGTCATTTGTTTGTTACTACAAAGCAACAACCGACACACAGTGACTAACCAAAGTAAATGGATCAAAAATAATGTATTGCAAAGACATGCTCGCCTATAAGTGAACACTCATCCCAAGAATTCCCAGGTAAGCACAACTGGTCTCGCGTCTGATGAGATATATACGAAGTGCTTGCCTAGACAGAAAACCCAGAATTCAGGCATTTACCCTTCCAGTTTGCACGTGTTCACATTATTTAAAACCCAAAACCTTGACGAGATTTTGAAAACTCAAAAGGGTTCAAAACCATATAACAGAGGGTTCAAAACCTTACAATAGATGGTTCAAAACCTTGTAATCAATCATCCTAGAACATATGATTAGTTTTCAAAGCGGTTTTGAAATTTATGTTCTTGTTGTGGTCGTCGCCTAAGGATAGGTGACGGTATTGTTTTATGACTAAACGCAAGTAAACTCGCGTTAGGGTCCTAGAAAGGTTATAGACTAGGTCAAAGCATTACTAATAACCTAATTCCCTATAACCGTTGGCTGTGATACCATCTTTTCTGTCACACCCCGACCACGTGTAACATACAAAACGTGGCGGAAACGTCGGGGAGTGTTGTAACAGAATTAATGTTTCATAACCATGGATACCAAAAAGTGTTTTGTTTTATTAATCATTGAATGATTTCATCGTCTGGAAATCTAAATACACAATTTAAACATAGTCTATCATTGTTATTGAGTCACTAAGGCCTTGTCCAGTCCTATGTGAGCATGCATCCTATCAATCGATATCTTTCAACAATACCTGAAACATATGTGAAAACGAGGTCAGCAAAGAAATGCTGGCGAGTACATAGGTTTTGTGAAAATAAGATTCATGACTTCTGTTTAAGAAAATGTTTAGTTATGAACCTTGTAATTTGCTTTGTTTTTTTGTAAATCATTTGAAAAATAATAAGTTCAGATGATATGTATAAATAAGAGAATAATGTATAGTTAAATGAATAACCATTGTAAAATGAGTTTGTATAAGATAAGTTGTTTGTAAATCAATGTCTTGTGAAAAGTATGTTATTTGTATAAAATGTTATATATCTCAAACTGAAATGATTCAAATAACGCTACGATATGTAATACCATACAAACACTTATATATAGGAAGTACCAGCGGCGTATCCACCATGCTTGTATCATAATACACACGCATCGTTACTTAATCACTTAATCAAACCAAACCACCAATGTAAGATGTCTATGTTTAAACCAATTGTCAAATGTATTGAATAATATACCAAAATGTTTATGTTAAGATGTAAATCATGTTATGTATAATCAATGTCAAAAGTGTTTGTATCAAATGTAAACCATGTAATGTGTAACCAAAATGATATGTATGGCTAGTGAAATGCATCAACTAAACCATATGTGAAACGCACAAAACAAAGTATTGATGTAAAACTTGGTTTAAATCAATACTATGTTTCGTGGAAATGCATAATCAAATGTAAATCATGTCCAAATGTTTACCCAATCGTTAAAACATTTTGTGAAATCGTTCAAATCGTTCTTGTTGTTTTAATCGTTCAAATCGTTCTTGTTTTAATTGTGAAACTACTTTATGGTCGATTTTCTAATAACATTCAAACCTTCTTGACTCGTTCATCATTCCAACTCGTTCTCGTTCTTAACAAACCCTTACCAAAGGGTAAATTAATAATTACAGATTCAGTCGTTACCCAAAATACCCACACATAACCATGGGTATAGAGAATAACGGGATTTGTCAGATCCTATGGTACCATAACCTAATACTGGTCGGCTTGATCATTGCTAATGAATGTCATTGGTTATGTAACTACAACCAACAAGTTTGTTCACTTTATTGAAATCGTTCTTGAAACCATTGTAATTTTTTTGAAACCATTGTAATCGTTCTTGAAACCATTATTATTTTTGAAACCATTGTAATCGTTCTTGAAACCATTGTTATCGTTCTTGAAACCATTGTTATCGTTCTTGAAACCACATTGTAATTGTTTTTGAAACCATTGTAATCGTTCTTGAAATCATTGTTAAGACATTTAGCACATATGAGTCACCCCAAAACAGTTGAAAACAGTAAAAGAGGGGAATAATGTACTCGCCTGAGAATGCTTAGAGGTCTTGAACAACAACCAAACAAAGCTAGAGGGAGCACGGAATCAGTCGGCAATCTAAAACTATATAAATAAACCGGACTTAAATCGGGAGATCGGATAGGATGAGGGCTTGTAGACCAAATGAGTATGGGAACTCATGTAATATGGTTTAACAAAGCCTACATACTAAATGAAACCTAACCTAAGTGCTTACGACCCATTACGACCCGTTTAGGTAGCTTATGCTACTTTAACGCGTCGTTTGCGTAAAACGCGTTCGGACCGCCTAACTAGTCCTATGACAAGTAATATATGCCTTAACATGTCTAATATGGTTGTCAAATCAGTTTAGATGTCAAAAGTTATGTTACATATGATTAAAACGAATTTTGGCATCAAAGGGGTATTTTGGTAATTTACCTAAGGCATATAAACTACCTATCATACAACTACTTAAACGAAGCGACCATAAGGTATAACCTCGGAAGGTTATTCCCTATATACTATGGTCACCTAATGTGCTTGGTCGGATCCTAATGATCGACCAAACGGGTCGGGTTCGAAAGTATAAGCGATTGTTTAGATCGCTTACCTTACGACCCTATATAAGCACTAAACTAAAAGTGATGAGCTAAGCATGCTAAAACATGCTTAACTAAGTTTAGAAAACAGGTTTGGTATCAAAACAAACGGTTTTGATACCCTTAAGTAGTTTGGTTGCAAAATACGCAAGAATGCGTATTCTGACCGAAACTACGGCTCGTCACTAAGCCTAGATAACGTGGTAATCAGTAGGTATAGTCACTAGGGACTATAACCATCGTGATCACGCTCACGTTATGAAGTTCAAACGAACTTCGCATCGACCATAAACTGGTCAATGCAGAAAGTCAAGCAAAGTTTGACTTTCGGACTCGTAAAGCGATAAAAGAACGAAGGAACACTTACGAAGGGTCCCCGAATGCTAATCTAGATCAAAATAGCTCAGGTATGAAACAAAGGTTTCAACTTAGAGCACAAATGATCAGATTCTTGTGAGAAATGAAGTGAAATGGGTTGGGTATTTATAGTTTTCGGTCCACCGTTAGGATCGTTTCTTGGAAAAGAGGGAATGATCTAGCCCGTACACTTGTTGCAATGTTGTGGTGGCTCATTGGCACTCACCATAGGGTTTTGACACTTGTACTTGGCTTTTGGAAGGGTTAAAGGCTGCTAACAGCTGCTGAAAATCGAGTTGCTGCATCTGACCAAGGCTTGCGCATCGTAGGGGAAAAACCCCTGCGCATCGTAAGCATGTAAAATGGCAGATTTACCATTTCAGTCCCTGTTATGCAATAAGGTCATTTTCGACACGTTTAAGGCCCGTTAACCCCATTTCAAATAAATAAAATGTCTGTAATTGAAATCTGAGTTGTCGGAACAGAACAATTTGACTAGAACTTGCCTGTAATAATTATGTTACTTTTTATATCATGGTATGGGACGTGATGCTTAAATAATTGGTAATTATAGTTGTTATGGAAACTTCTGCACAATCTGTTTCACTCAGTGCCATGCCCCAATGTTTCCGCCATCGGTTGGGGTGTGGCAAATGGTGTGGCAGTTTTGGCGGCGGTTCGGCAATAGTTGATGGAGGTGGTATGGTGACAGCTTTGGGTGGTGGTGACAGCACCAATGAAAGAAAAAAAAGGATAGGCTGGTCGATCAGATGTTAGGATTCATGGCCTGCTCTGATACCATTTCGATGTTGGTTTCAAGAAAGAAGAAGATGGTGATGTTTGCATTTATTCACCCTCCAACCAATACATTCAAGGAATAAAAAAAGGAGGCTGCAAAGTCATAAAGCACTCCGGTAAATCACTCCACTAATAATGGAGATGATATTATTAGACAAAACAATAAAAAAAGATCCTATAATTACTAAAATATACTTTAGTTTCAGAGTTGGGTTTTGAAAAACAAGAGAGGACGTAGGGGTGGGGTTTGGTGATCGTGTGACCAATGGTGTAACACCCCGTGTTTCGAAAGTAAAAGTAATTTGAAAAGGAAACTCTATCGCATCGTAACGCTCGACCCTCGAATTGAAATCGCAAAACTCTTCACGCCAAGCACTCGAACCGAGTGGCCAGCCGACCGATTTGCCACCCGATCGAGCAGTCACCCGATCGAAGTGAAAATCGATCGAGCTGCCACCCGATCGAGCTGCCCCTCGACCGAGTTGCCACCCAAGCGGGTTGCCACTCGATCGACAAGCCACTTATTCTCCTTTCCATTTATGGAAACCCTATAAATACCCCATATGTCAACCTCACTTGATGTTGACAGCCCTCTCCCTCTCCACTCGCTCCAGCCACTATTTCTTCAGATCTCTCATGATTCTTGTAAGTTTTCCACCTAAATCGTGTACGTTCTTGATCTACACACACTCCTACACCTTTCTATCTTTTGAATCTTGACTTTTAACCGTGAAATCACTAGATTTAAGGTGTTCTAGGATGATGTCATCATGGTGTTCTTATGAACTTCATGTTTTGGCTTCAATCCACCAAGAACAACTTAGATCCGAACGATTTCCTCATGAATAAACAAAGATCTTTCATAGATCTGAACATATTCATGGTGAAAAGGATAGAAAGATGGTTTTCCAACTTTCTTTCAACTCTTTTACACTCCATGCACTCACAACCGATGGAATCGGAGCTTGTTCTAATCTTCTACTCTTTCTTGTGGATGTGTTGGTTCAAGATCTGGATTCTATCCGCGAGGTTACTGATTTCGGGTTAACCATGAGACCCCGTCACGAATAGTTGACTGGTCAGACTAGGGTGATTCCTGTCTGATCGGGTCGCTAAGTCTTGACGAGGTTTCTGTTGTTTGACACGTTATCATACAACCTCGAGAAAATGACAAACTATCAAAACAACAAAGGAAGAAGACGACCAGGTCATCTGGGACGGAATGCCGTCCGATCGGATTGCCGTCCGATCGGATTGCCACCCAACCGGACTGCCACCCGATCGGATTGCACCTTGGGTCCCACACTTAACTTTTATTTCAATATTTGAGGTTTTGAACATTGAACGGATTACCGTACGATCGCATTGCCAACCGATCGGATTACCACCCGACCATGTGATGTTTGACTTCAAACACTTAAATAATTTTTCAACATGTTCAACCCGAACGGATTGCCACCCGATCGGATAGCCATCCGATTGCGTGACTGTCCTGCTGTGAACTTGTTCTCAACCTGAGAAGCCTCGCCAATCGGATTGGTGTCCGATCGCACGGCCGTTCGATCGACCGACCTGAAAGGTAGAGATACTTCTCTATTTTCAAAATACTACAACGAAAACTTCAAAAGACAAGCCATCATACACAAACATATCCATCCCAAACGAGATGACAATCCCATCGAGTGGCCACCCGAACAGGCGACCACCCGAACGGATTGTCATCCGATCGACCGGCCACCCGATCGGATTGCCACCCGATCGGATTACCGTCCGATCCACTGACACCTTTGCACTACTTTATGCGCCGCTTATCTTTTGTGCTATTATTCTGATCAGGCTAATCTTACTCTCTAGCACTCCCTTCAATCCATCATCGCTGTGAGTATACTCGATCCCTTTTTACTTTACGCACTTTTGGGTGTTACATACATTACTTATTCTAAATCACATCGAACACACTATGCAATACTTTAACGCTAACCGTTACTGCATGTTATACGTGACTTAATGAATACTTGTTTGTTATGTTTACACATGGAATGTTGTCTACCTGCCTTAGCAACGATAGTACTATAGTTTGGACTCAGCACATTTTCATTCAGGGGTTGTTAAGGACAATTTGTTACATGGCTCACAGTGGTGAGTATGTATTACGAACTGCCTTGGGCAGTCAACCAGCAGTCATTGGTATCGATAGGTTCATGTCGATAACTAACGTGCTTCATTTCACACTGTGTACGTGCTGGTTATGCGTAATCGATTTCGAACTCTATTATATCTATTAAACTTGTATGCTCACCTTTACACTATGTGTATTGACTTTTACTTTAACGTATGTGGCAGGTGCTTAAGATGCTTATATGCTTGGCTTGCTGTGAAATCGAGGCTAGGAAAGGTCTATAAACAAATAAATAAAATGTCTGTAATTGAAATCTGAGTTGTCGGAACAGAACAATTTGACTAGAACTTGCCTGTAATAATTATGTTACTTTTTATATCATGGTATGGGACGTGATGCTTAAATAATTGGTAATTATAGTTGTTATGGAAACTTCTGGACTATCTGTTTCGCTCAGTGTCATGCCCCAATGTTTCCGCCATCGGTTGGGGTGTGACAAATGGTGTGGCAGTTTTGGCGGTGGTTCGGCAATGGTTGATGGAGGTGGTATGGTGACAGCTTTGGGTGGTGGTGAGGCGGCAATGGTCGGTGGTGTTGTGGTGGTAGAAGCTGGGAACCAGGGTCGGTTTTTGAGAATATCAATCATCTTAGCAATACTTGACTCAATTTGATCGAACAACTCGTGTTTGGATAGACTTTAAGCAGCCATGCTTCACGGGGATCTCGACTGCTCTGATACCAAATGATATTAACCACTTAGAATGATAATTTAGAAGGAGATTACGAAGACTAGAAGCAATGAGATAAAGAACTAGACTTTCATAATTTTCATTCATGCCATTAATGTAAATTCTAATGCCTTTAACTACTAATTAAATAAACTTACAGTAAAGATTAAGAGTAAGTGAGGAATGTGTGAAATAAATGCATATGGTGCAACTGAACGTGGCAGGAAGCTAACGTGAATTACACATACTGTCACATGCATTGTTTCTCCATGTTTTTTGGTTGACTTCCAATGATTTCTTCTTATGCTATCAAGGGTCGAGCTTGAGTATTCAAGTGTTCTGTACGAGCCTGGAAAAAACGCCTTTAGGCCCTAACGAATTAGAAATTAGAATACTTTTTATAAAAAAATTTTATTACTTATTAGGTTAATGAATCAATATCAGAAATTTTACATTTGGGCTAGACTTTATTGATCAATATTGCTAATAATTTTTAGGTTTTAAGTTTTTAGATATTGGGCCAAAATTATATTAACAAAAACAAAATTAACAAAAATGTAAAAAGTTGTCAACGATGAGAACTCTTTAAAAAAACTTCTTAAAGCTTTGGTGTATTGAGTTTCATTTAAAAAAAAAACATGTGTAAAATTCTGCGATGGAGGCACAAAATCATTATATCCATCACATCCAAACTGATCATAATACCCATCCACTTCATCTACATCATATCTAGCATATCGGTTTTGAGTCGGTGATTGTCTGTTTTGAAAACTCATTTGTTGTTGCACTGGTTGGTTATGTTCTGAGAATTCAGCATCCTCAAATTCATTAAACCCGGGCTGATAAGCTCTATCCATGATTCAAAGACCTGCACAAGCACAAACAATACACCCGAGCGTAACATCAAACTAACAAAAATAAAATAAAATAAAAAGAAAAATATTTTGGGTTTTTTAGATTTTTAGAAAACAAGAGCAACTAACTAACACTAAGTGCACTAATTCCCCGGCAACAGCGCCATTTTGATGACTGTCGTAAGGGTCATGCAAAAATCCAATTAAACTAAGTAGATAGCGTAACTAGGGTACCGTATCCACAGGGAATATGTGGTTAGTGTTTAGCTAAATTATCTAATTAACTACTACTAATCTAGAATTAGGGGTTTTGATTGATTTGAAAAATAGCTTTAAACTGTCTACGAGAAAAGATATAGGATTTATAAAACGTAACTTCCTCCAAACTTTAGGTTCTAGGTTTCACAAAACTCAGTTTACTTAGTTAATTGGCCATCACATAGACATGATGCTGGAAAGTTGGTTAATTTAATATGACAATCAAAAATAGGTCCTTGTCATCAGATCTTTTATAATTTGATTAACCCTATTTACTAGTGTGAGTCAACCTACTCTGTGTCACCTAACAAGTTACTAGGTTTTGTCATCAACCGAACAAGTTGTAAAGCAAGAACTCAAAACACAGGCAAATAGTTCAAAGAAACCAACACATCAATGTATTCATACAATGTTGTCAAAGTTAAAAATACATCCAAACCTGAGTATAAACTGAGAAACGTAAAAACCTAACCGAACCGTCCTCCTGGAGGAAGCCACAAAGAGCCTAGCCGCTAATGGTCGTCTTCACAGCATTGGTTCTCATCCCGAATTGAATGTGAGTAATTTATGCCATATAATTACGTGAATAACAAATGTATTAGATGATAATAAATAGTGTTTAAGACGCAAATTAACTTAATTAGGCCCTTAGTATGCCTAAGAATGTTTATTCGACTTTACAATGAGCGAATGGAGGTTTACAGAAAAACTGGTGAACGTGAAACGATAGCGAACTGTAATCGAACAAAATACTGACAACGCTAACAAATACAAATTTTATACGAATATTTTATACTTATAAATTTAGTTTTGCGAATTTATCGTGCTTCTGTACATCACAAACACAAACATGAACGAAAAACGCGACTGTAGGAAATGCACCGGCAACGAAACGGAAGCATCGGAGAAGCGTATTACCTTTAAAACTGAAATTTTACGATATATTTAGCTTCATAATTTGTAACACCCCAAAAACGTTAACATAAAAATAAGTAAAGATAAATAAGGAACTTAACATAGTTAATGGAATATGGCAAGATGGTAGTTAAATATGAGGAATAGCTTAAAGTAAAAAACATCAACTAATTGAAGGGGGTAAAGTGTAAAATTGTTAAACTTAATTATTAAAAATAATTATAACCCAAAAATACACAGTAAGTGTGTCTAGGGGATTGATCAAGAGCAGAGCAAAAAGGGTGAAACCCTAGCTTCAAGAAATCAAACAATTGAACCTGAAATCAAAGGATAATCCAATGCATGAGCCCCTAAATTCGAGTAGCTAACCCCTAAGTGTGTCTGACTACGGGGGTCTGTGGCCGACGCCACTTTTTGAGGCCCGTCGCCGACGCCAAGCGGTAAACAAGTCCGCTGACTTGTTTTGTTTTTCGCGTTTTGGGTTCCCGTGTTATTTAATGGACTATTTGATGAACGCGTAGGACCCTTATAAGATACCTGTGATCACAATGAAAAAAAAAGAATTCGTAAGAATTGAAAGTAATGAAACGAATGACACGAAGTGAATGATGAAACTTAGACGGTTAAGATTTTGAAATGCATGATTACAAATGTAGTAATCAAAGGTTGAAGTATGTGTTATATTGAAAGCTTGTGATTAATGATGAATGTAAACGTCATTTTGTAGATGGCAGATACAGGGAACGTTAATGATGATGATACAGCCCGCTAAGAAGAATTTAACAGTAAGGTCACTGAAGTGGCGGAAGGGGTTATACAAGCCAATCTTCCACGACTAGCTCAAGAAGTGGAAAGATGGGTGTTAGGAGTTGTAGATACAGTGATGACTAGCAAAATTGAAGAATTGAAAGAATTGATTGAAGGGTCTAAAAGTAAGAGCAAGGAACGGAGGTGCACATACAAGGATTTCATGTCTTGCAATCCTGCAACGTATGATGGCAAAATCGATCTGATTGCATGCCAAAGATGGATTTCAAACATAGAGGCGGTATTTATATGTAGTCGGTGTGATAAGGAAGATCAAGTGATGTTCGCTACTGGTTAACTCACATTTCATGTGAAAGATTGGTGGGACGTGTATAGCAAGGAAGTAGGTGAGGATAAACTTCAAATGATGACTTGGCAAGAATTTAAGGAACCTTTCATGAGATATCACTGTCCTCAGTCAGCAATTGATAAAATTCAGGAGGATTTCTTACGCCTCCGACAGAAGAACGAGACAATTAATGAAATAACCAACACCTTCTTAGATAAGATGAAGTTCTGTGGAGACTTTGTGAAGACGGAAAGAATGAAGATCAATCGTTACTACGGTGTGCTAAGGGAAGAATTTAGGGAATTTATCACTCCCTCAAAATGTGAAACTCTGGATGAACTCATTAATTATGCTCGGGATAGAGAACTTGAGATCAAAAGGCAAGAGGAACGAGGTGAAAAGAGATCCAACGAAAAGGGGGCAAGTTCAAGTCTGTCCAAGAAGGCGAAGTTTCAAGACCACGAAAAGAAGGATAAGTCTAAGGGTAGTATTTCTCCGTGCAAGACATGTGGAAAATTTCATACTGGGGAATGCCTTTTGGGTAAGAAGGGGTGCTACAAATGTGGTGAAGAAGGGCATACATCCTACAAGTGCCCTAATAACCCGAAGACTTGCTTCAACTGTTTCCAAAAAGGGCATGTTAAGTCGGAGTGTCCTAAACTTCAGCAAGGATCGAAGAAAGAAGGAAAGAATGAGGATAACTCTAGGGCAAAAGGAAGGATGTTCCAAATCACATCCGAAGAAGCTAAGGTTCATCCAAATGTAGTTTCAGGTATCTTTTTATTAAACTCTATGCCAATTTATGTATTGTTCGATACCGGAGCTACCATGTCATTTGTTTCAAGTGAAATAGTAAATCACCCTTCGTTTAAGATTGAACGAATATTGGAACCCTTAGAGGTAGAAATAGCCAATAGTAAGAACTATTTGCTACACGAGATTTGTAGAAATTGCAAGTTCACTATAGAGGATGAAGAATTTGACATCGACCTCATACCTATGATTTTAGGGGAATTTAAAATGATAGTGGGTATGGATTGAATGGCCCGACACCATGCGGAAATAAATTGTAAAACTAAAACAGTGGTTGTTCAATCTCCAAGTGGAAAGCGAATGAGTACACAAGGCGAGAGAAATGTGGAAGCAAAACTCTGTAGCCTAGTTCAAGCCGTTAAGTATGCACTTAACGGGAGTAGGTCATACCTATCTTACGTGGTAAATGCTCAACAAAGTCTCCCGAAGCTTGAAGATGTTGAGGTCGTGAATGAATTTCTGGACGTATTTCCAGAAGAATTGTCGTGACTCCCTCCCGAACGAGAAATAGAGTTTCGCATTGAATTAAATCCGGATGCAAAACCAGTAGCGAAAACCCCGTATCGATTGGCCCCACTGAGATGCGAGAGTTAATGACACAGTTAAAAGATCTACTTGACAAGGGCTTCATACGCCCGAGTGTGTCACTTTGGGGAGCACCCATCCTATTTGTAAAGAAGAAGGATGGGACGATGCGCATGTGCATCGATTACAGAGAACTGAATAAACTAATGGTGAAGAACCGTTACCTATTGCCCAGAATTGACGATCTTTTTTATCAATTACAAGGGGCGAGTTGGTTCTCAAAAATAGACCTGCGTTCGGGATATCACCAAGTCAGAGTGCGAGAAGAAGATATTTCAAAAACTGCCTTTAGAACCCGATATGGACATTATGAATTTTTAGTTATGTCTTTTGGGTTGACGAACGCGCCAGCCACTTTTATGGATCTTATGAACAGGGTATGCCGTCCCATGTTGGACAAATCTGTAATCGTATTCATAGATGACATTTTGGTCTATTCGCGAAGCAAGGCCGAACATGCGAGTCACCTACGAGAAGTACTTGAAACGCTCCATAAGGAGAAACTTTACGCAAAATTCTCAAAGTGTGCCTTTTGGCTCAGAGAGGTGCAGTTTCTCGGCCACGTAATAAACTCGAAAGGTGTCCTGGTTGATCCATCGAAGATTGAGGCTGTAATCAAGTGGGTTTCCCCTAAAACTCCAACTGAAGTAAGGAGTTTTCTAGGCCTTGCTGGCTATTATAGGAGTTTTATACAAGACTTTTCAAGAATAGCGTTACCCTTAACGAAGTTGATGAAGAAGAAGAGAAGTTTGTGTGGGGCAAAGATCAAGAAGAAGCCTTTCGAGTGTTAAAAGAAAAGTTGTCTAGTTCTCTGGTTTTAACACTCCCAGATGGAACGGAATATTTGGTTGTCTATTCGGATGTTTCACATCAAGGTTTAGGATGTGTTTTAATGCAAAATGGGAAGGTTATCGCGTATGCATCAAGACAACTTAAACCACATGAAGGAAACTACCCAACTCACGACTTAGAGTTGGTGGCAGTAGTTTTCGCCTTAAAAATCTGGAGGCACTATCTTTACGGTTCAAAATGTACAATCTACTCGGATCACAAAAGCCTCAAATATTTCTTCGAGCAGAAAGACTTAAATATGAGACAACGGAGATGGTTAGAACCTATCAACGATTACAATTGCGATATCCTTTATCACCCGGGAAAGGCAAACGTGGTGGCTGATGCGTTAAGCCGAAAAGAGTATCCACCTTCGATTCAAGTAAAATCTATGAAGATGATAGTTACACCACGTTTACTTGATATGATACGAGATTCCCAAATAAAGTCGATTGAAGCGAAAGACCCAAAGAAAGAAAGAATTAAGGGTATAGCCAAAAAATCAGAAGAGAATTCGATCGGACTCAAAACAAGATTCGAGAGAATTTGGATACCATGGTTCTGTGAAGTCAAAACCGCGCTACTCGAAGAAGCACATAAGTCATGGTATTCAATCCACCCCGGGGCAACAAAAATGTACCAGGACTTGAAGACCAATTATTGGTGGTCGGGTATGAAACACGATATCGTTAAGTATGTCGCGAAATGCTTAACATGCTCCCAAGTGAAAGCAGAACATCAAAATCCATACGGGGAATTACAACCTTTGGAAATTCTGGTAAGGAAATGGGAGGAAATAACAATGGATTTGGTGACCAAGCTTCCTAGAACGAAAAAGGAGCATGATACTATATGGGTAATCGTAGACCGACTTACAAAAAGTGCCCATTTTCTACCTATTCGAGAGGCTTACTCTTCTGAGAGAATGGCAAAAATTTATATGAATGAGATCATATCTCGACACGGGGTGCCCGTGTCAATCATCTCAGATCGGGATACTAGATTTACCTCTCGTTACTGGTAGAAGTTCCATGAGAATGTGGGCACGAAGTTACACATTAGCACCGCCTATCACCCTCAGACTGACGGTCAGTCAGAAAGAACCATTCAAACACTTGTCGATATGTTGAGAGTGTGTGCCTTAGACTTTGGGGGAAGTTGGGATGACCATTTACCACTAGTGGAATTCTCTTATAATAATAGTTACCATAGTGGCATTCAAATGGCTCCTTATGAATTAATATACGGGAGGAGATGTAGGACTCCCGTATGTTGGGGTGAAGTAGGGCAAAGGGAGCTTGCGCCAAGTGATTTAATAGCAGTGACAAATGAAAAGATTGATTTGATTAGAGCTCGACTGAAAGCAGCCCAGGATCGGCAGAAAGCTTATGCGGACAAGAGGAGGCGTCCTATCGAGTTTCAAGTCGGAGATTATGTTCTGCTGAAAGTATCTCCATGGAAGGGTATAATATGTTTCGGCAAACGGGGTAAGTTAGGTCCTCGTTATATTAGACCGTTTAAAATTTTGGCTCGAGTCAGAAGAACTTTGTTTGAAGAAATGCTTCATTAAAATAAAAAGTTACAAAAATAAAAGGTCTTATGAAAACCGACGCTTTTTACGCCTTTCACCCTTTTCTACTAACCACTAACCCAACCACCTACTTTTAACCCAAGCCTAACCCTTCCCCCAAAAGTCCTCTTGATATTTACAAAGGTTTATAGTTAAAAAGGGGGAGGATTGATTACTTGGCAAGCTTATGGTAGGAGTAAGTTCCATGCGGCTCTCGAGTGCTTCACAAAAATACACCTTCGGTCGAGTGTTAAGTGATCCCCCGTGAGGTATGTGAACTTGTATATAAATGGAATTTTAAAAAGGCATGTTATGCCCTAATAAGTAATTTATCTTATGTAATGTTCTAAATAAATCATGACGAATAGGATTGTAAACAAAATAAAAATAAAACCTAATAAAAATCTTGGAATCCTGACACTCTATGACAAGCCCAAAAACCTTCTCTTCTACCCATTCCATTTGGGAGTGTAAGCCACATTATAAAGAGTTTTGCTTGAGGACAAGCAAAGATTCAAGTGTGGGGGTATTTGATGTATGCAAAATGCAACATATAAATTACATCAAATGTGGCATAAAACTAACTGTTTTTTAGTACTAATGTTGGAAAAAGCTTGTTTTTGTCTTCCTTTTGTATTTTCAAGGTTAAAAGAGCTTAAATGTACAAAAGAAGCAAAAATGTAGCTAAATCTAACAATAATACAAGAAAAGGAATAAACGTGGCATGCCCGACCCCTTGATAGCATCTCCCCAAGCAAGAACAAGAGAACATAAGGCTGAACATGCCCCGTGCTCACTGAGCACGGGGGCGTGCCCAAGTGTCTGCAGAAAAGACAAAGTTATAGAAGCTTCTATCACCCGCCACAGGGGCATGCCCAGCGGACACGGGGCCGTGGTCAACGCTAAGATTCGCATAATCTAGGCAAATCTTGATAGTACAAATACGCTTCTACACACGGGGTTGTGGCCAGCGGACACGGGGGCGTGGTCAAATAATGCAGACAAACTGCAATTAACGAAGAAAGAGAAGATGGGTGGACACTGGGCCGTGCCCAATGGACACGGGGCCGTGTCCGGGCTTCTGTTCAGGCTATAAATAGGGGTGCTTGCCTCACTTGCAACTCATCCCTTGGCAAACCACCTCTCTCACACTTCACCCACCCACCACCACCATCACAACCCACATCCACCACCATCATCCATCATAGAGTGTGTGAGTAGTCTCGGGATCCAAGATCGATCGTAAGAGTTCTTGACAATTAAAGGCCATGTTTGCCTAAGTCTCTTACATCACTTGGTGAAGACAAGTGTTTAGTGTAATACTTTTTATTTTTAATCTTTTCGTACTTTTTATTTGGTTATGTATTAATGACTTTAATAACTAGTTTCTTATGTTGAAGGTGAATCTTCCTTATCATTTGTCTGTGGTGCCTTGGCATTATTTTACTGTTTATATAAAATAAAAGATTTTCACCATTCATATCTCCACGGTCTATATGGAGATATGTTGGCTACCTGATCGGGGGTTAAGGGAATGGTTTGGTAAGAGTCTTGCCTTGTTCAGTGTATAGATCCTGCAAGGACCTGGGTCAACTTTAGTAGGACCTCCTTTAATACACACTGGTATTGGATGGTGGGGGTCCGAACTCCTTGATCCCCTCATATGTAAACTACTATTAAAACTTTAACCCAGCTATTTAGGATTGTATCCCTGCTGACTCAAACTACTTAGCCGAGGGTAATGTCACATTCAAAAGAGGGGCCTACCACATTACGCATTAATAACTTAATTAATTATCTTTCAATAATCCAACCCTTTAGGATTGTATCCTTGCTGTCTCAAACTACTGGGTTGAGGTTAACGTTACCTTCAAAAGAGGGGCCTACTACTATAACTAAGATAATCTCTTAAAAAGTGCAAAAGTGCGAAAATAATCAAAGGTTACACTAAAGGCGAGTCGGATCCAAGTGATTCATCTTGTCAATCTGTTTTTATTTTAATTTTTATTTTTCAGCATTTTTCAGTTTTATTTTTTTAGTTTAAAACGTTTTCTAAATTTTTGATTTGATTAGACGTTGAGGATAAACCGGTATTAAAAGCTCTTGTGTCCTTGAACGACCTCGGTATCTTACCAACACTATACTACGCTCATGATGGGTGCAGTTGCCCATATGTGTGTTTGGTGTTAGTAAAATATCGTGTTTTATAAATTTAAAACTTGACTAAAG
This sequence comes from Helianthus tuberosus, assembly GCA_030545235.1. NCBI lineage: Eukaryota > Viridiplantae > Streptophyta > Magnoliopsida > Asterales > Asteraceae > Helianthus > Helianthus tuberosus. The sequence continues at coordinate 52,202,626 of CM060445.1, read as the reverse complement.
TGTAAAAAGGGCTAAAAATATACATAAAAACATATAGCACCACACACGCATCAATGAACGGCCGGACCCCGGCGAGTCACGGCGAGGCCGGCGACGGCGGTGAGTCCCCGCTGTGGTTCACCTGGTGAAACGACACACCCACGCATCTAGATCGAGAGAGAAATCAGAGAGAGATGAAGAAAGAGTCGGCCGACGATGTGTCGGCGGCGCTATGACTAGACCCGACGACGAAGACCGTCGTTTCTTTTTCCGGTAAACCTCACAATCCTCCTTTCTTTCCTTTAGATTTTTGTTCTTTCTCTAAATCTACGTTTCTCCGGTGATGATTGGATGTCGATTCAAGAGACTACAGGTTTGATGGTGTTGTAATGGGGTGACGAAGGCCAGCCATGGAGGGGGCAGAGGTGGCTCGTAGCGACGACAGCACCCGGCCGGCACCGGAGACACCGGCGTCATCGACGACTGTGGTGGTGGTTATTCTGTTCAAAAATCAGGATGGTGGCTCGGTTCAAGTGGGGTTAGTCACGGGTCGGTGTTGGTTTGAGTGCTTCATTTCAAACTTGGTTCAATGGGTTTGGGTACGGTTCAACAAGTTCGGGTCATATTCGTTTTGGGTTCGGTCAAAGACGGTCAACAGCCTTGGTCAACGATTCGGGATGCGGGTTCGGTTAGCTCAGATTTGGTTTCGGGTCAAACCGAGTCAACTCGAGTTAAACCCGGTCAACTCAGTTGACTCGGTTAACTCAGTCAACATCTTCGGCGAGTCGACTCGGGGATTTGGTATATTAACGACGCGAATCCTTATTTATATAATTCTTGTTTTATTTCTCACGTGAAAAACGAGCTCTCGAACCCAAAAAATTGATGAATTGTTAGTTAAAAATTACTTGGAATTATTTATTATCTTGTTTATATAAATTGTTTATACATAAATATTGTTGAATAAATTGTTGAGTTTTGAAAAATGACGACAACTAGTGTTGTCGGGGCGGTCCAAAAACATAGGAAACTCTACCCGTTTTTCGAGAAAATCCGAAAAACAAAACACATTTTATTATAAAACAAAAACTATTGGATTCAAGTAATTTTTGTAAAAACAAATGCAAACGTATATTCATTTTGACGAACATTATAACTTTTATAAAACAAGCCGATAACATTTCAACGAACGTGTTTACAAGATAACAAAATTCGGTATTCTTTATAAAATAAATATAATTATTTATATTTATTTCCAACGTCTAAAACTCGGGAACCTTTTATAAAATAAATATAACCACTTATATTTATTTCAAACATCGAAACTAGGAAATGCTTTTATAAAACAAATATGTGTAGTTATATTTGTTTACAACGTCAAAAATTCGGACACTTCTTTTATAAATAAATATAATTATCTATGTTTAGTTTAAACATCGAAAACTCGAAAATCCTTTTATAAAATAAATATAATTATTATATTTATTTCAAACGTCAACAACTCAATAACTTTATAAACTAAACATAACTTTCATATTTATTTCAAATGCCTAAACGACATATACATATATTTGATAACTATCATACGAGATGCAATATATAATACGAGTTTCTTATATATTATTTTCATACTAATATTCTTTACATACGCGTACGACTTCTCGAGACGGCTAACACGATTCTATCGATATATTTATATATTTTAAATCTCTCAAAAACTAAGTATTTCCAAGACTTAGTAATTTTCACCGACATTAAATGAAACTTAACAAGTATATCGCTATTGTTTCCATTAAGTTAACCACTTACCGTCGAATCATTCGGTTAACGATTCGGTAGAGCTCGGTGACATGTAGTTAGCTACACTGTTTTAGTAGAAACTTATAAGTTATTCCGTTTTAGGAATGTCATAGATTGCATGTTAGCGAGTCACGTCTTGGAAACGACTTCACAGAGTTATATTTAGCTAGCTTTGTACAAGGATATCAAGGTGAGTTCATGTCCCCATTTTTAAACATTTTCTTGTTTTTAAAACTTTGGGGAAAATACATGTATTGTGGTATGTTGAAACAAAACTAAGGAATGATACATAGATCATGTTACGAATAGGGTGAAACGAAAGCACCTTTAATCATGTACACACCTAGACCATGGAGCGAAAGGTTAGATCTAATGGGTTTCGGGCAGCCTCACTCTTGGCCCCTACATTTGCCGAAGTGTGCTTTTGGGTCCCAATCGTGTAACGATGGAAAAATTGCCTAGGATTGGATGCTTCCTATGTCGTCACACATGTTAATGTTCTAGCTAAACATTAGCGATCTCAATTTCCTTACATTTGTAACTCACAACTTATATTTTACAAATACAATTTACAATTACATACCATGTCTCATACAAACACAACTCATGGGTTCATGCAGGCATTTTGTCATTGTCAGGGTGGACATTGACGGTTACACAAATATTACAAACACAAAAGTTTACAAATACAAGGTTTTACGAACATAACGCGTTACACATACGAAGTTTCACGAATACAAAGTTTTCATATAACATGCTAAGGAAAATGATTTTTAATTCGTTTTCTCAACAATATTTTAAAAACCGGTTATTCAAAAAGATTTATTTCAAACCTTTTACAAACGAACTATGAACTCGCTCAACTTTATGTTGATTTTTCGCATGTATCTTTCTCTGGTCACATTTTCCAAAATTATGGTACGGTTAGAATAGGAGAACCATGGAGATTCGAGTAGTTAGTGGGCGTTCATTTTCTAGAAGTCTTAGCATTATTTGCTTCCGCTGTGCAATGAAGATACCAGTCCGATCATCAACTGAAAGTACAGGAAGAGGATATTCCTAAAACTGCTTTCAGAACGAGATACGGTCATTATGAATTTACCGTCATGCCGTTTAGTTTAACCAATGCCCCAGCCCCATTTATGAACATGATGAACAGGATATGTAAACCATACCTGGATAAATTCATAATTGTCTTTATAGATGATATTCTAATTTACTCTAAGAGTAAAGAGGACCATGTGGCCCATCTGCATACACTCCTCACATTGTTGAGAAAAGGGCGGCTTTATGCTAAATTCTCAAAATGTGATTTTTTGTTACAAGAAGTACAATTCCTTGGACATCTGGTTAATCATGAAGGAATTCATGTAGATCCCACAAAGATCGAGGTGATTACTAAATGGAAAGTTCATGAATCACCAACAGAAGTACGAAGTTTTCTTGGACTAGCAGGATATTATAGACGGTTTATCCGCGATTTCTCTAGAATAGCCATTCCATTAACTAAACTGACCTGCAAATCAGTTAAGTTTGAATGGGGACCAAAACAGGAAGAAACTTTTAAGATTCTTAAGCAGAGGTTAACCAACGCACCCATACTTGCATTACCAGAAGGAACTGAAGACTTTATAGTCACTACAAAAAAAATGTCATTTTATGGCACACGCCTTTAATGGCATATAGCTTTTGTGCCACTAATTTAGGTTTTTAGTGGCACAATAGATTTGTCATATTTGCTTATAAACACTTTTAGTGGCAATTACCTTCTTGTGCCATTACTATAGGTCTTTTATGCTCCTTTCGTATGCCACTAAAATTTCTTTCATCCCTCTTATATTTCTTCCCTACAATTTCCCTCTCATCCTGAAAAGTTTGAATGCTTTTTTCTCTTCACCTGGCGCCATTGAAAAAATCCTAACTTCCCCCTTGATACTAAAAATTCCCTCCCACTCTAAAAATTCCCTCCCAATGAAAAAACCCTAACTTCCAATTCAACATGTAATTTGTCTTCATCTGGCGCCATCATCTCCCTCCAATCTGTAACTTTAATTCATCAAATTGCTCAAAATCAGTTGGAACCCTAATTCGCTTCATCTTCATAATCGCTCGGCTTCATCTACAAATCCTTTAGACTCATCTTCAAAATTGTGTGTGCAGACCTGGTAATTTTGTATCTACTTCGCATCCCCTTGTCTACTTTTTTTGATATTTCGATAAACTGATGAGCTTTCATTTGGTTGCAGGGAATTGAAAACTAAAATAGTGATTTCTTCCTCTGTGGCATCGCCAGTAAACAGGTTGAATTGGCACTTTGTTTGGCATCGCATCTCTTCTCTGGTACGCTTACATCACTTACTTGAAACTAGTTTGATGATTAGATGATTAATTGTTTGATATTATTTGGCTGATTGTGTCAACTCTATTAATTTGTCAAATGTTGAAAGTGTGTTTGATTTAGGATTATTTATTTAGGAAAATACATTGGCTTTTACAAGCTTTCATATCGATTGTTTAATTCATGTTATGTTGTGACTGGTTATTTCATAACTCAACAGGGAATACGAATAGGTATAAAATCTATAGGTTTCTATTAAATTTCTGAACAAATAGAAATAAGAACAAAATGTAATGCAAGATAATTGAAGAAGAAGGGGATGGGAAGCTTAGAGTTTACAGAATTGGAGATGGGAAGAAGACACCAACAACATTCTAACACTATTCATTCTCCTTCCGTTCCGTACTCTCGTCGTGCTTATATCATCGCTTTCCACATAACCGTTTAGTTTGTTGGGCCAATGGATTGGGCTGGTTAGGTTTTCTCTGGGCTCAGGTCTGGTTAATAACATTACCCCCCTCTTTCAAATACACCTTGTCCTCAAGGTGCATGGCTGTAAAATGACTGTTGAGACGAGTGAACATATGAACCCATTTCCATGGTTAAATTTGCAATAAGGAAATGAAAGAGTAGTCAAAAGTGTAATAAGCAAGTTCTAATGGCGTGTGTCCGTAAAGGGATGCAAATAGTGGTATTGCTCGAACCAATTATGCGATGTAGAGAATCATTAGCCATGCTATATCCAAGAAGTTGTAGGGTTGTAAACTAACTACCTGTATCTTTCCACTATGAAATATTTGATTTAATATTTCATTTTTCTTCTTTTGTTATTTTTGATTAACATGAATTTTCAGTTTGTTTGGATGGAAGTGCCCCTGCATATCATATGGACAAGGGATTCGATGCAAGAATCGACAGCTGGTTAGTTTTCTTCGAGGTTGGTACATGATTACAAACTATAATGACTACAATATGCTCCTCATTTTGATTTTATATATGATTTTCAATATTTATTAGTTAACTAAAAACATGATAATCTGGATGTTATGGTTAATCAGGGAGGAGGTTGGTACAACAATATCACGAATTGCCTTGCTCGAAGAGATACTTGTTAAGGTTCCTCCAAGCAAATATTGACAACAGAGATCTTCTCAGGGATGTTTCACAACAAGCCTAAATATAATCCTGGTACACATAATTATCTTGCTTCATATTTAGAAAAGGCAACATGTGGTTTGTTTATATTTACTTTGCACTTTGTTTTCAGATTTCTATAATTGGAATAGAATCAAGGTTCGGTATTGTGATGGAGCCTCTTTTACCGGTGATGTGGAAGAAGTTGATCTTGTAAGTCATAGTTTTAACATCAACTACTCATAGAAAAGAAAAGAAGTGTTTGTGGGAGCACTTAGTAAAAATGTTGCAAGTTTTGACGTGTTGCCCTACCCGGCCATTCATCTAAACCGCCCATTTCGTATCCTTTATTTTCCAGAAAACCAATCTTCACTTCAGAGGAGCAAGTTCCGTGCTGTTATTGAAGATTTATTAGAAAAAGGAATGAAGAACGCGACGAATGTAAACTCATTTTTCAAATTTAACCATTTGTTCCCTTTGTTCACATATATTTTGTTTCTAACTGAGACTTTCATATTGCAGGCCATGCTTGCTGGTTGTTCAGCTGGTGGACTGACTTCCATACTGCACTGCGATAACTTCAGGTCACTTTTGCCGGCAAACGCTACAGTGAAATGCCTTTCGGATGCTGGTTTCTTCATTAACGCGTAAGCTTTCATTTCAAACCTTTAATTCTTCATTTTCATTTCATATTCAATTTGATTGTAAAAGCTTGGCATTATTGGTTCATATACAGAAAGACGATTATCGGAACAAGTCACATTGAAGGCTTTTATGCAGATGTTGTTAAGACACATGTACCCTTCTAAGACCATATGTAGTGGTTTAGTATATAATGCCCCCACCCTTGGGCGTTTTTTGCCATGTGGTAGTCCAGTCAGCAAGGGGGCATTATTGGGCGTTTTTTAAAAAGGGGCGTAGTGGTATAATGCCCAACAAATCATTACCCAATTATTATTTTCTTGCTTTTTTAAATTTAAAATTAATTGTATTTGACATGGAATAACCTCATTGGCCAAACAAATTGAAGATCAGCGTGTTTCAAATCACGCTGGAGGGGGTTTTATTGCGAAATAACGCCGGAAAACGCCGGCGGGGTGGTGACCGAGCGTTTTTGGGCGCGTTTGGGGGGAGAAAACGCCCACTACAGGTGGTCTAATCCCTTTTAAATTATTGTTCACCTGTCATTAAAATTTCTGATCTATTGTTTTTTTATAACTGTCAATATGTAGGGATCAGCTAAAGTTTTGTCACCAGCTTGCACTTCAAAAATGAGTCTTGGTCTGGTAAGAGCGGATGCTTTAAAAAATACTTTAAAAGTTGATTCTTTTCTGTCAAAACTCAAAACTAACATTTCTTATTGTTTTTCGCAGTGTTTTTTCCCACAATACATTGAAACTCCATTTTTTTTATAAACGCCGCTTATGATTCATGGCAGGTTAGGCAAACCTCCATATGAACAATAGTAACTAATATATGCATTGGATTCTTTATTAGGTTAATTTTCGAGTTTCTTTGATTTAATTGTAATTTATAATATTTTACAGGTAAAAAATATATTGGCTCCAGGTTTTGCTATTCGGAAAGGAACCTGGCGCGATTACAAACTTCATATAACAAAGTGTTCATCTGCTCAACTCAATATCCTGCAAGGTTCACTCTTGTCTCTTTCTATACCTTTAGCCCACAAGATGGATGTCTTGGGTAACAAGTTATTTTATTATGGGTTTAAACATGCTAATTCATTTTATAAACAATTAATGAGAAAATAAAGCTTGTAAACATTATTATTAGAAACAGTATTCTAAGTCTTAAAGTAAAACAATGTTATTAATGTGATAGTGAATGTTTATGTCAAATTATACAGGATATAGGCAGGAGTTCTTGAAGGCGTTGACTGGATTCGATAATTCTCCATCGAGAGGAATGTTCATCAACTCTTGTTATTCCCACTGTCAAAATGCAAACCCCAGGGACAATCTGTGTACCTTTGAAAAGCCCGGGACAAATCCAAAATTTGGGTTAACCACAGGGACCGTGCGTATACTTTACTCTTACTTTTAAAAGTAATCTATCTAACTCCCGTGTTATTGTTAAGGTACACTTGGTGACATTGGTGGCTATGCTAAAACGATGTACAAAACCTTGAGAAAATTCAAGAAAAACTCCGTGATTGTCGGTGATATAATGAAAACGTTGATGAACTTGCCATATGTTAATGCGGTAAGTTTGGACCGATAATATTGATACTTTTATAGCACACGTTCTTTCATGATAAATTTCTTGTTATGTTAATTCCAGGCAGAAATGCGGTCGGCTTCAGAAGGATTCGAGTCGGATTCATCAATGAATGGAGGAGTTTTATCGTTGATTTATGTAAAAAGTCGTGTGATAATAGCCATTCTGATGGAACGATTAAGGTATGGATCCAAAAAAATTTATAGTACAGATTACTAGATGCACCATCATATTTATATATGACATATATATCATTGTTGTGCTTATGAATGAATCAGATACATTGTAGTGTAGACTTACAATGTGTCACTATGGATCTAAACTACCTTTGTGGGATGCAAACGACACATTTTCAGACTTTATTTATTTTCTATTTGTTAGGTGGTTGGTTATATGTCAAATGGTGGCTCTCATTCTGATGGAGATTCTAATAACACTACGGTCAGTATAGATTTTATGCATGTTCATATATTTAGTGAAAATGAATCGATGTATTATTTTCTTTTATTCGCGGTTAACCCTTGATTGGTCATAGCTTTACACTGCAGGCTGGCTGTTCACCATCTGGTTATTTGTTTTCATTCTACATCGAGGTATTCAATTTTTTTTCTTATGTTATTTTATTTCATCATATTGTTAATTTGTTGTCAAACTTCTACTAATTTGTTATTAAATTAATGTTAGACATGGACAATAGAGCTTTTTGTTATTCATATATTTATTTATTTATTTAATAGTTATTATGAAAAAGACTCTTTAGCATATTTAAAATTGCATGCCTAACGAATCCAAATTTCATTTAATACTTGGATCTCTTCATGATAATATTTTGTTCATGGTTTTGGTCTAACAGGAACACGAAATGGAATTACAGCATGGAGTACATGGAACTGTTGGTGGCGTTTCTCAGCCTGGTAGTGGTGGTTTCACTGCTGGTCAGGGAAATGCAATTGACAACAGCAATCATTTAACTAGCATGAAGATTGTGAAAGATGTTTATAAGTGCAATGAAGTTTTGAATTTTTATTCAAATGTTTATTTGTTATTTGCTTTGTATGTTTGATATTTAGACTTAGGTTGATTCTTATTAGACATTTGTTTGAAACATTTGAAATGTATGGAAGACAATCAAACTTATAATTGAAGTTATTATATTATGATTTCTACATATTAAAGTTTTATTCTTATTTTTATGTAAATAAATGATAATTATTATTAATTAAATTAAAACTAATGTAGGAAAGGACAATTTTGTGGCAAAAATTATGTGCCACTAAAGGCCTGAGTTTGTAGTGGCAAACAAAAAAGTGCCACTAAAGGGCTTTAGTGGCACTGCTTCTGGTGGCACTTTATTTGTGTGTCACTCATTCCTACAAGGGTCTTTAGTGACACTTTATAGGTATTTTTTGGCACATTTTGAGTGCCACTAAATGGCAATTTTTTTTTTGTAGTGAGTCTATTGTGATGCATCTAAGTTAGGATATGGATGTGTGTTGATGCAACGTCAAAAGGTTATAGCCTATGCATCTAGACAACTTAAGAAACATGAAGAGAATTACACAACCCATGATCTAGACCTAGGAGCCATAGTTTTTGCCCTTAAGATTTGGAGACACTATTTATATGGAAATAAATTTGTTGTCTTCACCGATCATAAAAGTTTAAGGTGTATTTTCAAGCACAAAGAATTAAATATGAGACAGAGATGTTGGATGGAAGTTCTTAGTGATTATGACTATGATATCCAGTATCACGCTGGAAAAGCCAATGTAGTAGCTGATGCTTTAAGTCGAAAGTATCATGAAAAACCAAAGCGAGTACGTTCTCTCAGATTAAATCTACAGGTAGATTTAAATGAATAAATTAGAGAAGTACAGGAGTCAGCAATCAAGGATGATGCTGAAAAATTGAAAGGAATGATTAAGGAATTAGAACAAGGAAAAGATGGAATTTGGAAGTTCCATAAGAAAAGGATATGGATACCTAAACAAGGAAACCTACGCCACAGAATTCTAGAAGAAGCTCATAAATCTAAGTATACGATACATCCTGGTAGTGATAAGATGTATCAAGATTTAAGAAGGAATTTCTGGTGGATAGGAATGAAAAAGGATATAGCTAATTATGTTGCTAAATGTCTAACTTGTTCTCAAGTTAAAGCTGAGCATCAGAAACCCTCAGGATTATCGCAACAATTAGAAATGCCCATATGGAAATAGGAATTGATAACAATGGATTTTGTTACCAAATTACACAAGACAAGAAAAGGAAATGATACAATATGGGTGATTGTAGACAGATTAACCAAATCTGCTCATTTCTTACCCATGAAGGAAACTTTCAGTATGGAACAGTTAGCCTAGCTATATGTAATTGAAGTAGTTTCATTACATGGAATTCATTTATCTATCGTATCCGTTAGAGATAGCCATTTTACTTCTCATTTTTGGACAAGTTTCCAAAAAGCAATGGGAAGCAAGTTAAATCTAAGCACAACTTATCATCCCCAAACGGATGGACAAAGCGAAAGGACAATTCAGACAATGGAAGATATGCTTAGAGCTTGTGTAATTGATTTCGGAGGAAATTGGGACGATCATTTACCACTAATAGAATTTTCCTACAATAACAGCTATCATACTAGCATTAATGCTGCACCATTTGAAGCATTTTATGGACGAAAGTGCAGAACTCCAGTCTACTGGGCAGAAATTGGAGAGAAACAATTATCCGGACCAGAAATAGTACAGGAAACGACAGATTAGATAAATCAAGTCAAGGAAAGACTAAAAGCAGCACGAGATTGTCAAAAGAGTTATGCTGACCACAGACGAAAACCATTAGAATTTCAAGTAGGAGATAAAGTGTGACAACTGTGTTCTGTAACCGATGTACGATGTAAAACAATGATGATTACTAATAAAAAAATGTGCTTTGGTGTTATTATATGTGTTTTGATGTTTCTATGTATGTATTTGTGTTTGGTGATTTTACAATTTGATTCGATTCCAATTTCAAGCACTCCGGAATAGTGACATAGGCTTAACATACCTTAAATAACCTCCACATAACTTAGAAATAAGTCTTGAATGGTTTGGTGTGTCGAAATCAACTTTGTTCGATCGCAGGGACTATTTGTGTCAAACTGCGAAACTATGCCGATTTGTATAGTAACGAACATTCCGGAACTTAAGCATAAGTTAAACATACCCTAAATAACCTTTACATAGCTTAGAAATAGGCTTTGAGGGGTTCGGTATGCTAAAATAAACTTTATGCTCATTCAGGGACTAAAAGCGTCAAAAAATGCATAAGTTTGCATTTCGCGCATAACTTACGTTCTGAATACATCCGGACCTCCAAAAGTTTATGTAAGCATTAAAATATTTTATTTTAGTGTTTAGCATAAGAACATTTCATTCGTCGCTTAATTTGGATCGTTTTTGCGTCCGTTACGACTTCCGTCGTAATTAACCGAACAACGGAACCGTACGACCAAACGAACCGACATCCGAGATATTTTTGAGCAAATTTTAAGTTCCCTATACTTTAACTTCATTTTAGAGCTTTGAAATGGGGTTAACGGGGCTTAAACGTGTCAAAAATGCATCAAATATCAAGTTTTGGGGCTGCAGGGACTAAAACTGCCAAACTATGAAAGTAGGTAATTACGGACCATAAGGACCTTGGCTTACGGTTCGTATGCATGTCCCAGATGATCAGAAGCTTCTTTCCAGCCTGTTAACAGCTGTTAAGCACTTCTAATCCCATTGCACTTGCCTCTTCCTGATAATGAGGGGCCATTTTGGTGTTCCATGGAAATTTCAACAAGTGTAGGGGTGAGATTGAAGCACGATTTTCGATAAACGATCCTAACGGTCCTAGTAATCCTATAAAAACCCCCACCCTTCACTTGCAAAACCCACTTGAAATCTGAGTTTTTCTCTAAGTGGTTGTGTTTATACACTTCCTACCTGAGATTACTTGGAAATCAAACTTGCGGGGACCCGTTGTAAGTGTTCTTTCGTTCTTTTCCATTCGTTTTAGCGTTAAAGTCAAACTGCGTTTGACTTTCTGCATTGACCAGTTTATGGTCAATGTGAAGTTCGTTTGAACTTCATAACGTGAGCGTAATCACGATGGTTATAGTCCCTTGTGACTATACCTACTGATTACCACGTTATCTAGGCTCAGTGACGAGTCGTAGTTTCGGCCAAAATACGTATTCTTGCGTATTTTGTAACCAAACTACTTGTGGGTATCAAAACATTTTGTTTTGATACCAAACCTGTTTTCAAACCTTATTAAACATGTTCTAACATGTTTAGCTCGTCACTTTTTAGTTTAGTGCTTGTGTAGAGTCGTAAGTCAAGCGGACTAAACACCCGCTTAGACTTTCGAACACGACCCGTTTGGTCGATCATTAGGATCCGACCAAACTTGGTTAGTCACCATAGTTGCATAGGGAATAACCTTCCGAGGTTATACCTTATGGTCACCTAGTTTAAGTAGTTGTATGATAAGTAGATTATATGCCTTAGATAAATTACCAAAATACCCCTTTCATGTATAATTGGTAATTAAGCATATGTAACCTAAAATTTTGACACGTAACTGATTTTGTAACATAATTAAACATATATAGGCATATAATACTTGTCATAGGACTAGTTAGACGTCTTGAACGCACTTTTGCGCACACGACACGTTAAAGTAGCGTAAACTACCTTAATGGGTCACGATGGGTCAAAAGCACTTAGGTTAGGTTTCATTTAGGATGTAGGCCTTGTTAAACCATATCACATGAGTTCCAACACTCATTTGAGTTACAAGACCTCATTCTATCCGATCTTCCGATTTAGGCGTTTATTGTTTGACTAGTGATTCAATTACTAGGTGCTGCTTGATTTCTCTGATTTACTCGAGTTTATTGAAGTACTTTTGATTGAGGATACCTTGCACTACACGTGAGTACATAGTTCCTGATGGGTGTCAAGTGTTATATATATTAGGTGTATATTTTAAGCCCCTTTAACACTTTTTGGTCAAGTTTTAAATTAATAAAACACGATATTTACTAACACTAGACACTCATATGGGCAAGTGCACCCATCATGAGCGTAGTATAGTGTTGGTAAGATACCGAGGTCGTCCAAGGACACAAGAGCTTTTAGTACCGGTTTATCCTCAACATCTAATCAAATCAAAAAGTTTAGAAAATGTTTTAAGCTAAGAAAAATAAAAACTAACTAAAAATGCTGAAAATAAAAATAAAAGTAAAAATAGATAGACAAGATGAATCACCTGGTTCCGACTATTATCTAGTGTAACCTTTGATTATTTCCGCACTTTTGCACTTATTTAAGAGATTATCTTAGTTATTGTAGTAGGCCCCTCTTTTGAAGGTGACGTTACCCTCACCCCAGTAGTTTGAGTCAGCAAGGATACAATCCTAAAAGGGTGGATTATTGAAAGATAATTAATTAAGTTATTAATGCAAATTATGGTAGGCCCCTCTTTTGGAGGTGACGTTACCCTCGACTAAGTAGTCTGAGTCAGCAGGGATACAATCCAAAATAGCCGGGTTATAGTATTAATAGTAGTTAACTTATGAGGGGATCAAAGAGTTTGGACCCCCGCCATCCAATACCGTTAAGTATTGAAGGAGGTCCTACTAAATTTGACCCAGGTCCATTGCAGGACCTCTAAACGTTGAACAATGGCAAGACCTTTACCAAACCGTTCCCTTAACCCCTGACCAGGTAGCCAACATACCTCCATATAGACCGTGGAGATATGAATGGTGAAAATCTTTTATTTTATATAGACAGTAAAATAATGTCAAGACACCACGGACAAACAATAAGGAAAGATCACCTTCAACATAAGAAACTAGTTATTAAAGTCATTAATACAAAACCAAGTAAAAAGTGAGAAAAGATTAGAAATAAAAAGTATTACACTAGACACTTGTCTTCACCAAGTGATGTAAGAGACTTAGGCAAACATGGCCTTGATTGTCAAGAACTCTTACGATCAATCTTGGATCCCGAGACGACTCACACACTCTATGATGGACAATGGATGATGGTGGTGGATGATGGTGTTATGGTGGTGGTGGGTGGTGGGTAAAGTGTGAGAGAGGTGGTGTGCCAAGGGATGGTTTGAGCTTGAGCCAAGCACTTCTATTTATAGGCTGAACAGAAGCTCGGGCACGGCCCCGTGTCCAGTGGGCATGGCCCCGTGTCCACATCCTTCTCTTTCTTCATTTAATGCAGCTTTGTCTTATTAGTTGAACACGCCCCCGTGTCCGCTGAGCACGACCCCGTGTTCAGAAGAATCTTTGTACTATGAAGATTTGCCTGGATTGTGCGAATCTTATAGTTGACCACGGCCCCGTGTCCGCTGAGCACGGCCCCGTGGTGGGCAATAGAAGCTTCTACCACTTTGTCTTTTCTGCTGACACTTGGGCACGCCCCCGTGCTGGCTGAGCACGGGGCGTGTTCAGTCTCTTGTCTTCTTGTTTTGCTTGGGAAGATGCTATCGTGGGGTCGGGCATGTCACGTCTTGTTCCTTTTCTTGTATTTATGTTAGATTTTGATGTCTTTTTGCTTCTTTTGTTAATTTGAGCTCATTTAATCCTGAAAATACAAAAGGAAGACAAAAGCACACTTTTTCCAACATTAGTACTAAAAAGGGTTAGTTTTATGCCACAATTGATGTAATTTATATGTTGCATTTTGCACAGATCAAATACCCCCACACTTGAATCTTTGCTTGTCCTCAAGCAAAACTCTTTAATATGTGGCTATTACACACCCAAATGGAATGAGTAGAGAAGAAGGTTTTTGGGCTTGTCATAGAGTGTCGGGATTTCCAAGATTCTTTATTTAGTTTTATTTTTATTTATTTACAATCCTATTCGTCATGATTTATTTAAAACTTTTCATAAGATAAATTACCTATTAGGGCATAACATGCCTCTTTAAAATTCTATTTATATACAAGTTCACATACCTCATGGGGATCACTCAACACTCGGCCGAAGATGTATTTTTGTGGATCACTCGAGAGCGGCATGGAACTTACTCCTACCATAGGCTTGCCAAGCAATCAATCCTCCTCCTTTTTAACTTATATACCTTTGTAAATATCAAGAGGACTTTGTGGGTGAAGGGTTAGGCTTGGGTTAAAGGTAGGTGGTTGGGTTAGTGGTTAGTGGTTAGTAGAAAAGGGCGAAAAGCGTAACAAGCGTCGGTTTTCGTAAGACTTTTTATTTTTGTGACTTTTATTTTGATGAAGCTATTATTCAAACAAAGTTATTTTTGATGAACTTGTTTGTTTATTTTCTTTTGCTTCATCATCAACAAAATTTTTTTTTTTTTAAAGTCATATGAAAAACCGAACTTGTTACTAAAACAAAGGGTTAAAAATGAAAAAGGTTTTGGTGGGTAAAAGGGTGTTTGGTTTAGGTTATGAAATGAAAAGGTTTAGGCTCAAAGGGGCTAACTAGGGGGATTTTGGGTAGGTGGTTAAAAAAAAAAAAATGGTGTAGAAATAAAAAGGGTTAGTCCTAATGCCTCCATCATTTACTTACTCGGGTTTAAGTTGGTAAGGACCGGGAATGTATTGTCATGGCAAGTTCTAGAGTCGTAAGAACCAAGCGGCTATTCACACAAGAAACGAAAAATGAGTATTTAATCTAATGATATGTAATTGTATGCTCAATAAAGGCTCAAAACTCACTTTTTGTGGGAATGGGTTTTTATGTGATCAAGTATATATAATCAAATTTTAACTAAGCTTGTCATGCCTTTTCATAATGTTCTTATGTTGGTTCTTTTTATCACGACGCTATCGGTTGTAAATTCGTAAAAATATAACCTTTTTAGAACTTGAAATTCCCAAGTTAAACCTAGACAAGTAAAAAAAAATGAAAATTTTTTTGAAAAAATTTGGGGTGATTAGCGGTTCCAATAGAGTTTTGTGTAAGGCTTGTATTTAGGACTTGCAAGATTCAAGGATTAAACATCCCCCCCCCCCCCACGTAAATTACACATTGTCCTCAATGTGTCCCAAAAGTAAGTTTTTAGGTTGATTGAATGTGTAAAAGGTGTGAAAAAGAAAAAATTTATGTTACTGGTTACCTGGGCACGACCCCGTGTTAAGTGGACACGACCCCGTGCTCAGGTGCCAGTAACGAAAACTTACAGAAGGTGAACACGGGGGCGTGTTGGTTGAACACGACCCCGTGTCTGTCAAGGTTTGCAGAATTAAAACAAACAGCGGGTTCAGGGGAGTGGGCACGGGGGCGTGTCGGCTGGACACGGCCCCGTGTGGACAATCTGCAAGGTTGAAAAACATGTTTCTTTCTTCGGTTTTCATGTCCCGGCTTTAGTAGTACTAATGCTTAGTACTCTAAGCCTCGTATGTACCTGCTTGATCAATAAACACCATACCATACCATAGCAAACATCCTAATTTTACCAAATTCAACATCCATGTCAAAGTTAAAAGAAAAATAAATGCAGAAAATAAAAGAAGTTAGGGAAAGTAAATTGTTCAACACTTGGCACGCAGGCCTCAAATTGTTCAAGATTAGAAAAGGTTAACCTGGGAAATCACCAACCAACCGCTCCTTCCTTCGCTCCTCCCGCCTAATCCATGTCCTCATCATCATCATCATCATCATCCCCTCCATGGCCCGCAATGTGGTCCCGAATGTATCCAATATCATCTTGGATGTCGGATATGTTTCTCTCGATAGCTCCAACCCGGTGGTACGTGTTGCTGGCCATGTTGTAGGTGTTCCTGGTGCACATAAGGTTTTCCTGCAACAAATCATGCAAACTTTGGAAATTAGGAAAACCGCCTCCTGAGGAGGATTGGCCCGGATCACCTTGGGGTTGGTACTGATATTGATGATGTTGTGGAGCGTGGAGGACAAGTGCTTCTTGCGGGTTCCATGCATGACCTTGCATCCTTTGAAAGCTTACCTTCCCGTCTTCCGCCTCTTAAAGTAGGTTCATTAGGCGGCAGATGTGTATATCTACCCTACCCGACCATGGGCTCCTTTCGAATGACCTAGGTATGCTGGTGAAGTGCTTGAAGAGACGGTACACCCATCCCCCAAAGAAGATAGGGGTTGGTGCACTAGCAAGGTGGTTGTGATGCATGTTTCGGAGCATAAGGAATGGAACATCAAGGGGACTGCGGGTGTGGATACAGTGGAGGACAACAAGATCTCTTAACCCAACGACGCCACTGCTATCATGCCTTTGGCTAAGAGAGTAGCCGAGGAGCCTATGGATGTATCTGTAGAGCGGATCCCTCAACTTCGTACTCTTAGTACTGCTCGGATTGTAGTACCCTTCACCAATCTGAGCCCATATGGCTTGGCGTTTGTTCTCTCCTATTTCTCGCATCCCTCCAGTGTTTTACTCGTTTCCCGCGTCCTCTTCCGCATACAACCCGACAATCGATCCAAATTGTGCCATACAGATCGAATACCTAGTTCCGCCACACCTGAACGCTACCCCATCATTGTCGAATGGGTCGCACCTTGAGTTGAATGTGAAGGTGCTATAAAATTCCAAAGTGCATTCGTGGACGGAACGGAATCGAGTTGTTAAAGCGACTCTTAGTGGCCCTGTGACAAGGTTGTTGAAACGGTCGATTTGATTCACCACAGTTCCGTGCATGCTTGCCTCGGGTATTCCTCCGACCTTGTTTGAAGTATCTCGTATCTAGCCCTAGCATCGAGCTCATTTGCGTTAAATCTTGTGAACTTCCTAGCCATCTGAAAGAATACACCAAAAGTTAGCACGAAACAGAAGTATTTTCGGACAAAACTGCAAACAGTGGGTTGGACACGACCCCATGTCCAGGTGTCTGTTACTCAAAAATTCCATTTTTCGACCCGGTTTCGAAAACTTGAAAATTTTTGGTCCAATAGGTGCGGTTTCCCCCAAAAATGAAACCCTAAGTGCCGTTTTTCCAAAAATAACCCGTTTACCCTATCAATTTTATCTTTTTCGGTTCAAGAACAAGGGTTTGGGGTTTTTGTGAGAAATCGGGTGAATTTATGAACAATACAAGTGTATTTACTTCCCATAACACTAATCTAACTAAATGCAAACAGATCTAAACAAAAATTTGAGGTTTGATCCGGATGAACTTCAAGAACCCTAGATTTTTCCCCAAATTTTTGGTGTTTTAACTACATGCAATTAACTAATCTAACTACTAAAAGTGATAGAATCATACCTTGATGTTGTTAGAGTGATAGGAGACGTCGAAAATCTGCGAAAAATCGCCTGGAACCAGAGCTTTTTCGGGGAAACGGGGCGTGTGGAATGAAGTAACTGTTTTGAAAAAGGGGTTTTATCCCGACTGCAGCGCGGACACGGCCCCATGTCCAGCGGACACGGCCTCGTGCCGAGCAAAGTTTTGAAAAAAAAATTTCAGTGCTCGTGTGAGTGCCCTTTGTTTCCATAAGCTTTGGTTAGAAAGCTTACCGCTTTAGACATCGTCCCGATCGTTCGTAACTTACCAGGTATGATGATGGTTTCATTCTTCAATCGTTTGGAGCGAGATCTCCTCTTCTTCATCCTCAATGAATCCTTGATAGAGTTTCAGCCGTTGGCCATTGACTTTGAATGGAGGCCCATTTCGAGATTTAATTTCTACTGCACCGTGTGGGAAAATATGGGTGATAGAAAAAGGTCCTGACCACCTAGACTTTAGTTTAGCAGGAATTAATCGAAGACGTGAATTAAACAAAAGAACTAGATCTCCTACTCGAAATTCATTAGGTTTAATATGTTTGTCATGCAAATTTTTCATTCTTTCCTTATAAATTTCGGAGTTTGAGTATGCATAATTCCTAAGCTCGTCTAATTCATTTAATTGACAAAATCGATTTTTACCAGCAAACTCTAGATCTAAGTTGACATTTTTAATTGCCCAGTAGGCTTTGTGTGCAATTTCTACTGGCAAGTGACAACTTTTCCCATAGACTAGCTTATATGGGGTTGTACCTATTGTTGTTTTATAAGCAGTTCGAAAAGCCCATAAAGCATCATCTAATTTATCTGCCCATTCCTTTTTATTTAACCCTACGGTTTTTTCGAGTATTCGTTTTAAACCTCTATTAGTCACTTCGACTTGTCCGTTTGTTTGAGGGTGATAGGCTGTTGAGACCCGGTGATAGACCCCATATCTTGTTAAACATTTTTCAAGTTGATGGTTGCAAAAATGGGTACCTCTATCACTTATTAATGCTTTAGGTGTGCCAAAACGAGAGAATAATTTCTTCAGAAATCTTACCACGACTCTTCCATCATTCGTTGGAAGTGCCTCGGCCTCGGCCCATTTAGACAAGTAATCCACTGCCACAAGTATATATTTGTTTCCTTTCGATGGTGGGAAAGGTCCCATAAAGTCGAGTCCCCACACATCAAAAATTTCACAAACAAGAATGCCATTTTGTGGCATTTCGTTTTTGGAAGAAATATTACATGTTCTTTGGCAAGCATCACATGTTTTGACAAGACTTTGGGCATCTTTGTAAATGGTTGGCCAATAAAATCCTGAATCAAATACCTTTCGTGCGGTACTAGCGGCACCATGATGCCCTCCGTATGGACCTTCATGACAATGGCAGAGAATTCTTCGTGCTTCGCTACCATGTACGCATCGTCGGACGAGTTGGTCGGCACACATTTTGAAAAGATATGGATCTTCCCAAAAATAGTGTTTCACATTGGCAAAGAATTTTTTTCTTTGATGATGTGGCCAACCTTTTGCGACTATACCGCTAGCTAGGTAGTTAGCATAGTCGGCGTACTATGGTTCTTCTTTATATTCCACCATTTCTAGGGACTCAGTTGGAAATTTTTCGTTGATTTGCTCGTCCCTGGTTGCCTCCAAAGCTGGGTCTTCCAAGCGTGAAAGATGATCTACTGCGGTATTTTCTGCTCCTCTTTTGTCTTTGATTTCAATGTCAAATTCTTGGAGGAGTAGAATCCACCGAATCAAACGTGGTTTTGCGTCCTGCTTTTTGAAGAGATATCGAATGGTTGCATGATCTGCATAGACTATAGTTTTAGAAAGAACAAGATAAGAACGAAATTTATCAAAAGCAAATACCACAGCTAGTAATTCTTTTTCAGTTGTTGTGTAATTTTCTTGTGCATCATTAAGTGTTTTACTAGCATAATAAATGGGGTGGAAATGCTTTTCTTTTCTTTGTCCCAAGACAGCTCCAACTGCAAAGTCACTCGCATCACACATGATTTCGAAAGGAAATTTCCAATCATGTGCTATCATGATTGGTGCGTTGACTAACATTTCCTTTAGGGTTAGAAATGCTTGATTGCAATCCTTGTCAAAGATGAAAGGAGCATCTTTTTCAAGTAATTTTGTTAGAGGTCTTGAGATTTTTTAAAAGTCTTTGATAAACCGCCTATAAAATCCGGCATGCCCTAGGAAACTTCTGATAGCTCTTACGGAGGATGGGGGTGGTAATCTAGAAATGGTATCTATTTTGGCTCGATCCACCTCCATTCCTTCGCTTGAGATTTTGTGACCGAGTACTATTCCCTCTGTTACCATGAAATGGCATTTTTCCCAATTAAGGGCGAGGTTAGTTTCCTCACATCGGGATAGCATTCGTTCAAGGTTATCGAGGCATTGGTCGTATGAATCCCCAAAGATAGAGAAGTCGTCCATGAAGACTTCCATTGTCTTTTCTATCATGTCATGGAAAATGGCTACCATGCAACGTTGGAATGTTGCGGGGGCATTACATAGACCAAACGGCATGCGTCGATAAGCAAAAGTTCCATAAGGACATGTGAAAGTTGTCTTTTCTTGGTCTTCGGGTGCTATCGGAATTTGAAAGTAACCTGAAAAACCATCCAAGAAACAATAAAATTTATGACCGGATAATCTTTCTAACATTCGATCAATGAAGGGTAAAGGAAAGTGATCTTTTCTCGTTACTTCATTTAATCGTCTATAATCTATACATACTCTCTGTTTTGGTCAAAAATTACCGAAGTAATTAAGTGATCAAATTAGTTAAGTGAGGTAGTGTGCTAGAAATGAGTGTCGAAAATATGTTAATCAAGTTAATTTGTTAAAACAGTTTCAGGATACGGCTCAGGATATAGAGCTGTATCTATGATCAAACAATGAGCAAAAGTAAAGTAAACGACACGGGATGTACGAGGAAAGCCCTTGATCAATCTAGATCGCCGGCATAAAACCTCGGGAGCTGACAATCGCAGCTGCCTAGTTCTTCTATTGCTTCAAAAATCAGGATACAGTGCAAGATGTGGTACGGATCGACTAAGTGTTACAACGAAACTTGAATACAAGTGTGGTGTTTGCGATGAGCTATAGAGTGTAAGTGTATGAGAGTGTTAGTGAAAAAATTGTGTGTTCTAAGCTGATCCGCCCCCATCTATTTATAGTAAAGATAAAATAACAAACTAGCCTAAACTTGCGGGATCCACCGAATATTCCTTCTTCGAACGTTATAGACCTGGTCTTTCGGGCTCAACGTCTCTTCCTCAACAAATTCGTCCGAGTCTTGAGGAGAAGAAGTCCTCTTGACCGTTAGCAAGTCTCAGCCCTTAACCTGCACGTGGTTAATTCAATAAGCCTCAGGATATCGCCCAAGATGTTAGCAATATCCTCTTCCAGCATCCTGGTCACAAATGAACAAACATAGGCAGGATATTGGTCAGGATATATACGTTAAGAAAATGACCCCTAACAATTGTCCCCAAATATATCGGTTGGGATACCAATCCAACGGATATATTTCAAAAGTTTCACCTCATAACTTAAGGCAATTAATATGACTAGACTCTTGAAATGACAGCGGTGCAACTTCCAAGGCATTATTTACTTTTTACCCCCCTATATTCATCCTATATTAACCGAGGGACTCCTTGTCTCGGTTATCCTTATCTGCAAGAAAACATCAGGTATCTTCTTTTCTAATCTCCTTTCTTGAATTTTTCTCAATTTGCTCAATACTCTTCATGGCACCACGAACGAAATCCCGATCAGACCGACCAGCCTCAACCCTCATAAGTCAAAACTTTATCACCGATCCAGCAAAGGAGATTTGCTGTTTCAATAATGCTGACATTGCTGCTCTCAAAGACTCCGGTGCCTTTCCCACCGGAACGGTCTTTCGCCCCTTCGACAAGGAAGCCCGATCGGACGCATCATCCGACGAGTGGGTTTGTTTTTTCGCTTATCCTTTCTTTCTTGGACTCCGGTACCCATTTCCACCCTTTATCTCTAGCTTTTTCGACCTCACCGGCCTTAGCTATGCCCAAGTTATGCCAATGGTCTGGCGAGTCTTGATAGTGTTGGATCAAATCAAATCTCGTCATTTTCCTAACCTACTTGTTGAGGACCTTCCCGTAGCATACCGGTTGAGATCCCATGGCAATCACCGTTATCTTCTGTTTTCCATCAAGAACCCTTTGGTCCTTAAAGCCACCAAGAATGAGGATCGATGGCGATGAAAATTCTTTTTCGTAAAAAGAGACTCTATTGATAAGGGTTTCGATCTACCGGTTAAATGGTTAACCAAGGGTAGGATTTAGGGTTTTAGGAATATCCCCAATTATATCTTCAAACTGTATCCCGGACTTATACTCTGATGTTTTTATGCAGCAAATTTCAGAGATTTAGTGCCTCCCAGTGCAGAATCTGAATCCAAGATCAAGGAAATCTACCGTCTTCCTGCCAGTGAAAGAACTTTTTCCCTGTCTCTTACAGGTTCTCATCAAAAATCAAGCTCAGAAATGTCTGGTAAGCACATTCTTATATATATTAATTATTTTTCAAAAATATGATGAGTTTAAGAATATTTTCCCTTTTGTAGTACCAGTCGTCAACCTTGAAGGTTTTGAACTTGACGAATTGGATTGCTACTCCAGCCTTGAACCCACCAAACAAGAATCCAAGCCAAAGTCGTCTGCTACACCAAAGCCTACCTCCTCGAAAACTGTTTCTGCTCCCAAAGGCCCTCCGGCATCCAGGACCCGGGCATCCAGCTCTCGTAAAAGAAAGGAGACTGATTCCCCAGCTGTTTCTGAAACATTCTCTCTTGAGAATCATGGGTTCAATGAAGCCACCTCATTCCTCAAACAGGTAGAATTTCCTTTTCGATATCCTGTACAAGTAAGTTAGTTTTTATCCTGCTTATTTTTCACATTAATACCTGTGTCTTTATCAATAGGGTCTGGATCGTCTTATGCACTTGCATGAAGACGCTTGCGGGCTTAACAAGATGTTAAAGATCCAGCTGGAGAAAGCTCAAGCCACCATAGCTGACCAAGGAACCATCGCGGCTGCCAAATCCCAGCATTATGAAGACAAATACAAGGCAATGACTCAGGAACATCAAGCCGCCCTCCACAAAGCTAATGAGGATGCTCAAGCCAAGCTAGATGCCGCTCTTCTCCAATATCAGCAGAATATGAGCTCATACCGGGATAGCCTAAAAGCTTCTGTGGTCGTCTCTCTTCTCCAAGCCAGGATAAGGATGGCTTATGAGGCCATGGATCTGGGTTTTGAATGCCCCTCCTGGAATGTAAAGGCTTGGGAGGAGAAACTACATGGCCTCGGAGGTCATCCCGTTGCTCATCCTGCAAAACATACTGGTGATGAGCCTTCTAAGGCGGCAGAGGAGGTGGCCAATGCTGGTGATGGTGCTGAGAAGAATCCCGAGGTTGATGCTGGGGCGAATGCTGGCAAGGAGGTTGCTGATCAAGAAGGTGCCGCATCTTAGGCGGCGAAATGGGCGATGATGGATATATGTGCCAAGGCCGGAGCCCATTCATGGTTGTGGTTGCATAAACAATTTACTTTTCCTGTCTTTGAACAATTTACTTTTCCTGCACTAGAACAATGTGATGACCAAAGGTGGATGGGTCCTAGGTTTTAGGACGAAGCCCTTGGTCATCAATTAGTATAACTTGTTTTGAACGTAGTAACGGTTGTAGGTGGACGGGTCCTGTTTTGAGATAGATCCTACAACCGTTACATAAGTATGGTAAAAACTAACTGTGCTTTTGGCGGATGGGCCTTGGTTTTAGGTGAAACCAAAAGCACAACTTTTGACTTGTTAATAATATAACTATCTTTTGACTTATTTTCTGTTACCTTGCATTACTTAGTGTGAGTCTTATTTTTGTAAAGATTTTGTATTGGTATCTTATAAAATATCCTGATCAGTATGCTCAGCAACATACTGCAAAAGCCTTTTATTAGATAGATCTTCCAAACGTTCCTTCAACTTTGTAGAAATTTCTTTAGAAAGTAAAAAATAGTTTATCTTTTCAAAACCAAGTTTTGATAATATTTAAATGATCAAAGTTCCAAACCAATACTAGTTTCAAACATCCTAATCAAATATCCTTAAAAGGACTTTGAGGATATATATCAGGATACTTAACATAATGTCACCAAAAACCTAAACGAGGCTTATAAAGGAAAGATCATACCAGAAATAGGACATAAACCTATTACCAAACTTCAATCCCTTTGCAACTCTTTCAGTGAAGATGTCCCCTGTGCAAGGTACTTAGTGCATTAGTCGCAAACTTCATCCTTTTAGCTTTACACCACCACCCTGGAGGGAATGTCCCCTGTATACAATGCCTTCAAGTATCTTAGAAATCTACTTAATGTCAGTTTCCATTGCATAAGAGATTTTTTACGTCCCAAGGGTAAAACCCAAGGATGTACTGGAGATAAATCTCTTGTATCCTGGGGAAAATCCCAATTTTTCATGCGCTACAGGCGGGAGTGTATAAACTCCAAGACTTAGAAATGTGAAGACCTTTAAACCTTAGAGAGTATGAAAATACCCTTTCGTGAGAGAGGGTGATCAATCCTCATATACCTTTAGGATTCAGGATATAGCCAACAGTAACGAAATTGTCAGCCACTTTTACATGGACTGGTCCCGCCACCTTGAACTATCCCTGAATAACTTGCGCTCCAGGCGGGGTGTTCAAACCCAATTCCGAAGAAAGGTGAATACCTTTAAACCTGTGAAGGGATAAGTATCCCTTAAACGTAAGAGAGGGGGCCAATCCTCTAATCTTCTGAATTATCCTGAGTGCATATCCTGGAGCTATATCCTGGAACATATCTTGCAAAACAACTGTAAACTAAGGTGGGTGTTAGCTTGGCTAACACCCCTCTGATGCTTAAGTCAGTATTGAGTTTCAAAAAATAAGTTAAACCAAAACGTACTTAAAAAAGATAGAATTCATACCATTCTGAGTTAGAAATTGAATTCTAAACTCACTTGAAATAGTGCTTAAGGTGTATAGCATTCCAAGATCTCGGTAGCATATCCCCCTCCATATTCTTGAGTCTGTATACTCCTTTCCCTGCTTCTGATTCAACCTCATATGGTCCTTCCCATTTTGGAGCTAACTTGCCATCGGCATGATTAGTAGTATTTTGAAAAGCCTTTCTTAACACCCAATCTCCATCCTTAAATCTTCTCGTTCTAATATTCTTGTTATATGCCCTGGATATTCTCTGTTGATATGCTGCCATCCTTAGCCTTGCCGCATCTCTCTTTTCATCTATAGTGTCTAAATCCTGACTCAAGGCTTCAGGATTCTTCTCAGGATCACTTAAGACAGATCTTGCAGTAGGTATCGTCGTTTCCGTTGGAATCATTGCTTCTGCTCCAAACACCAAGGAAAATGGGGTTTGGCCTGTTGCATTCTTTACCGTTGTCCTATCAGCCCATAAAACAAAGGGTAATTCTTCTGCCCATCTTCTTTTTTTGGCTCCAAGCCTTTTCTTTAAGTTATTGACAATTATCTTGTTTGAGGATTCTGCTTGTCCATTTGCTTGAGGATGTACCGGAGTAGATGTGATCATTTTGATTCCCCAACTCTTGCAAAAGTTAGTAGTCCTCTTACTTATGAACTGAGAACCATTGTCACAGATTATCTCAGCTGGTACTCCGAATCTGGTCAGGATATTCCTCTTTATGAATGATACTACTCCTTGGTCTCTAACTTGAACAAATGCTTCAGCTTCAACCCACTTAGAGAAATAATCCGTCATTGCTAGCATGAAGACTTTTCCTCCCGGAGCTTTCGGTAGCTTTCCCACTATATCCATACCCCACTTCATAAATGGCCAAGGGGAAACAATAGGATACAATGGTTCAGCAGGTTGATGCAGTACGTTACTATGTCTTTGACATGAGTCACATCTTCGAGCATATTCTGCGGCATCTTTTCTCATTGTTGGCCAATAATATCCTGTTCTTAATACTTTTGAGAATAACGACCTGCCCCCAGCATGGTTACCATAATCCCCTTCATGTATATCCTGAAGTACTTCCTTGGCTTCAGGATCCTCCAAGCACCTCAAATACGGTCCTGCAAGAGATTTTTTGTATAAAATATTATCTATAATAGTGAATCGTGATACCTTCATCCTAAATGCCTTAGGATTTTCATTTCCAGGGATTTGTCCTTCTTTGAGATATTTCATGATTGGAGCCGTCCAGGATTTAGGATCCTCTTCAAGATGTTCTACTCCAGGATCCTGAATACCAGCTACTTCTTTATCCTGAGGATTCGTTGCAGGATATAGGACATGTAATATTGGTATTTGCGTCCCTTCAGGTATCTTGATCGATGATCCCAAATTTGCTAAGGCATCCGCTTCAGCATTATCCTCCTTTGGTACCTGTTCAAGTATAAAAACATCGAAATATCCTGCTAATTTTTTGAGAATATCGAGATATTCGATTAATTTCTCACCCTTAACTGCATAGGATCCATTAAAATGGTTAGTAATTAACAAAGAGTCAACATATACTTGCAAATTTTTGATACTCATGCTCTTAGCCAACTCTAATCCTGCAATTAAAGCCTCATACTCTGCTTCATTATTAGTAGCAGGAAATTCACACCTAATAGCCTGGGGTAATATGTCCCCCTGTGGCGATTTTAGTAGTATTCCTAATCCTACTCCTCTTACATTAGATGCACCATCAGTATATAATGTCCAGGATCCTGAGGATTCTCCTAGCTGTTGAACTTCTAGATCTACCTCGTCCTGAATGTCACTACTAAAATCAGCCACAAAGTCAGCTAAAGCCTGAGACTTTATGGCATTCCTAGGTTCATATACTAAATCATAAGCACTCAACTTTACTGACCACTTGGCCATCCTGCCTGACATCTCTGGTTTCCTAAGCACATTTTTGATAGGATAATTTGTTTTAACATGTATCCTATGTGTCTCGAAATAATGCCTAAGTTTCGTTGATGCCATAATTAATGCTAGTATCAATTTTTCTAAATGAGAATACCTAGTTTCAGCATCTAACAAACTTTTACTAACATAATAAACAGGATACTGCTGACCTTCATGGTCTTTTATAAGAACGGCACTTACAGCATTCCCTGATACAGCAAGGTACAGGGATAGTGGTTCACCATTTTCCGGCTTCATCAATAGAGGTGCGGTTGAGAGATACCGTTTCAAATCCTGCAGGGCTGCTTCATGCTTTTCCCCCCATTCGAATCTTTTGTTCTTCTTTAGGATATCATAGAAGTCTTTGCATTTCTCTGAGGATCTTGAGATAAATCTGTTTAGAGCTGCTACTCAGCCTGTTAATCTTTGTACGTCCTTCATATTCGAGGGTGATTTTATATCCAGGATAGCTTTAATCTGCTCCGGGCTTGCCTCTATCCCCCTTTTCGTCACCATATACCCAAGAAACTTTCCTGCCCCCACTCCGAAATGGCATTTAGCAGGATTCAGCTTCATGTTGTATTGATCCAGGATATCAAATGCTCCCTTGATATCCTGGAGGTGATCCTCAGCCTTTTTAGATTTCACCACCATATCATCGATATATACTTCCATGGTGTCCCCCAGTTTGTCTTTAAACATCATGTTTACCAATCTTTGGTATGTTGCACCTGCATTCTTCAAACCAAAAGGCATAGTTGTATAACAATAAATACCTGTTGGTGTCATGAAGGCAGTATCCTCCTGGTCAGAAGGCTCCATTTGGATCTGTTGAAATCCTGAGGATGCATCCATAAAGGTCAGCATTTCATGCCCGGCAGTGGCATCTACCATTGCATCAATGTGGGGAAGAGGAAATGGGTCTTTAGGACAAGCTTTGTTCAAGTCTGTGTAGTCTACACAAACTCTCCATTTCCCATTCTTCTTCTGTACTACAACCACGTTTGCTAGCCACCTTGGGAACTTAACCTCTCTGATCATTCTGGACTTTAATAATCTTTCAACTTCCTCCTGGATAATCGCGTTCCGCTCAGGAGCAAACTTCCTTCTTTTTTGTTGCACAGGCTTGAATGATTTATCAATTCCAAGCTTGTGAGTGATAATATCTTTGGATATGCCTGTCATATCCTCATGCTTCCATGCAAACGTAGACATCCTGCATTTCAAAAAGTTAATTAATTGTTCTTCAATATCCTGAGGGATATTGGTCCCTACGAGCACCGAAATATCAGGATTATCCTGGTCCAGGATAATTTTCTTCACATCCTGCTCCGGATCCTCCACGATATCCTGGACCCGTGTCTTTAATTGCTATGCTGCACTAGGTTTGGTTGAGGATTTCATTGAGGATGAGTAGCATTCTTTCGCCTCCTGCTGATCACTATCAACTTTGACCACTCCCCAAGGGGTAGGTATCTTGATGCATTGGTGATATGTTGATGGTACGGCCTTCATATCGTGAATCCACGGTCTTCCCAGTATGATGTTATAGCAGGATAGAGAATCCATCACACAGAAACGTTGTATCGAATTGACTCCTTCAACGTATACTGGCAACTTTATCTCTCCCACTGTGTTTCTAGCCTCCCCACTGAATCCAACAAGCACGGTAGACTTTGAAGTGATATCCATTGGAGATACGTTCATTCTCTTCAGAGTTTCTAGTTGGATTATGTTGATGGAGCTGCCATTATCAACCAGTATCCTGCGTACAAAATGGTTAGCCACATATAATGTTATTACCAGAGCATCATGGTGAGGATCTTGGACAGTATCCCTGTCATCAGCATCAAAAGTGATCACTTTATCAGTTGTGAGGGTAGTCATCCTGACAGGTTTGTCTCCCCTCTTGGCCTTGGATTCCTTTGCATGTCTCTTTGCAGCCGAATACGATGTTCCACAAATGTCGGATCCTCCCGAAATGAAGTTGATTATCTTGGCATCCGCGGGAGGTGATGCTGCTCGTTCAGGATCCTTCTCAGTATTCTGACCCTTATTCTTCTTTCTTCCTAAAAGATCTTTCAGATATCCCTTGCTTAGAAGATAGCTTATTTCTTTCCTTAGAGCAATGCAATCCTCAGTCATATGTCCGAAATCTTCGTGGAAAGCACACCATTTTGACTTATCTTTCCAGTCAGCCTTTTGTTGATTCTTTCGAGGCCACCTAGCCTTGTCTCCTAGACCCTGCATAGCATACATCAATTCAGGAATATTAACAGAAAAGCAATATTCAGACAACTCAGGATACTCTTCAGGATCCTCATCTTCAACAGCGTTCACTCTTTTGTTTTCATTTCTACTATACGGCTTAGGCCGATATGACTTGAACGAGGATTCTGACTTCCTATTAGTTGACTCATAAGTGTTGGATGAGTTCATCCTTTCTTGCATCTTCCTGTCATCTTCCAGACGGATATATCTCAAAGCCCTGTTACGAGCTTCGTCAAGATTCCTGCAGGGATTCATTACAAGATCCTGATAAAACTGAGAATCCTTTTGTAACCCCATCTTGAAAGCTTGCACAGCTGTTGCAACATCAAGATGTGGAATATCTAAGGATTCTCGACTCAATTTGTTCACATAATCCCTCAAGGATTCCTGAGGCCCTTGAGTTATCCTGTAAAGATCACTGGTTAGTTTCTCAAAACTCCGACTACAAGAAAATTGACTGTTAAATAAATTAACCAAATGAGCAAATGAAGTAATTGAGTGAGGAGGAACGTTTAATAGCCATTTTAAGGCCGATCCTATTAGGGTAGAACCAAATCCCTTGCACAAGCACGCTTCCTTGAGCTCCGGAGGGATAGGGTTAATCTCCATTCTTTCCCTATGCTGAGCAATATGCTCCTCAGGATCCGTACTCCCATCATAAAGCTTCATGTTGGAAGTTTGGAATCTCTTTGGGATCTCAGCATCACAGATAGGATATGCAAAACGAGATATCTTGTGGCTGTCTTGAGACACTTCCGGGATCGGCTGGACCACCCCAGGTACACTAGATATCATGTCCTTCAACTTCTGAAGTTCCCTGGTAAGTGCTGATGTTACGCCTGTATCCTGCAAAGATCCACCACTGTTAGTAGCATGAGTATTATTATTATTTGACACGTTACCCGTTGGAGGATTTTGCCCATATCCTGAAGCATATCCTGAGCTCCTCATGGTTGACATCCTGACCGAGGAGGGTATTTCAGGAGTATGATTCTGAGGAAGACTGGGCACGATATTTCCCCTGTTATCCTCGGTATACACAGCCGAACTAAAGTTCAACGCTCTGGGGTGTAATGGAGTGACATTGTCCTCAGCAGATCTGCTCGAGCCAGACTTCAGGAGTTGTATTTCCCTTAAAAGCATTTGGTTTGTTTCCTGTTGCTGCCTCATTTGTTCCTGCACACTTCCAAATAAAGTTAAAATTTCATCATTAGAAGCTAAAACGGGAGCAGATCCCTGGACACTCCGAGTAGGGATAACATCTTGAGATTGTGTAGAGGTTGGCATCCATGGAGGAGGCGGTGGAAGCACCGAACCGGTAGTAGCAGAAGTCATAGCAGACACAGTAGAGGAACTCATGTTTGATCTTGAGGCCATTATGGACAATGTGGCAAAAAGTTTTGAAAATAGAAAACCGATTAGCGATTTGACAAAAAATTTTAGTAAGGAGAGCACCACTTGCCCCACGGTGGGCGCCAAATTGTTTTGGTCAAAAATTACCGAAGTAATTAAGTGATCAAATTAGTTAAGTGAGGTAGTGTGCTAGAAATGAGTGTCGAAAATATGTTAATCAAGTTAATTTGTAAAAACAGTTTCAGGATACGGCTCAGGATATAGAGTTGTATCTATGATCAAACAATGAGCAAAAGTAAAGTAAATGACACGGGATGTACGAGGAAAGCCCTTGATCAATCTAGATCGCCGGCATAAAACCTCGGGAGCTGACAATCGCAGCTGCCTAGTTCTTCTATTGCTTCAAAAATCAGGATACAGTGCAAGATGTGGTACGGATCGACTAAGTGTTACAACGAAACTTGAATACAAGTGTGGTGTTTGCGATGAGCTATAGAGTGTAAGTGTATGAGAGTGTTAGTGAAAAAATTGTGTGTTCTAAGCTGATCCGCCCCCATCTATTTATAGTAAAGATAAAATAACAAACTAGCCTAAACTTGCGGGATCCACCGAATATTCCTTCTTCGAACGTTGTAGACCTGGTCTTTCGGGCTCAACGTCTCTTCCTCAACAAATTCGTCCGAGTCTTGAGGAGAAGAAGTCCTCTTGACCGTTAGCAAGTCTCAGCCCTTAACCTGCACGTGGTTAATTCAATAAGCCTCAGGATATCGCCCAAGATGTTAGCAATATCCTCTTCCAGCATCCTGGTCACAAATGAACAAACATAGGCAGGATATTGGTCAGGATATATACGTTAAGAAAATGACCCCTAACACTCTCCATCCTGTGACGGTTCTCGTTGGTATTAATTCATTTTTTTCGTTGGTTATTACCGTCATACCTCCTTTCTTTGGAACTACTTGGACGGGACACACCCAAGGACTATCGGAGATAGGATAAATAAGGCCGGCGTCAAGTAATTTGATGACCTCGTTTTTAACCACCTCTTGAACATTTGGATTTACTCGACGTTGTGGTTGTATCACCGATTTGTAGTCATCATTCATTAGAATTTTGTGTGTGCACATGGAAAGGCTAATTCCTTTTATGTCTACAAGTTTCCATGCTATTGCGTTTTTGTGTTTTTTCAAAAGACTAATTAGTTTTTCTTTTTCTAAGCTATCTAATTTTGACGAAATAATTACAGGTAAATTACCATCTTTGTCTAGAAAAGCATATTCCAAACTTTTTGGAAGTTCTTTGAGCTCAAGTGGTGGGTCTTTAGGAGACTCCTTATTTGGTTGCTCATTTTGATCAAGAACTTTAAAAGTTTGTTCTATGGGGACCTCTTCTTCAACAAAGTGGTCAATCTCTTCACTTGTATCGGGTGGTTCATCTTCATCTTCAATTAGGGGGTCATTATTGCCGAATGGATATTTCATTGACCGCTCAAGATCAACACTTCTTTTAAATGCCCCTAATTGAAGAGGTGGATTGTTGAACTTCCGGTTTTTCAAAGCTTCGTGAGTTTTTACAAATGGTCGTCCCAACATTAGAGGAGCGTCATCGAGGATGACAAAGTCGGTCGGGATTACCATTTGATTTGTTTGGACCAATACATCCTCAACTACACCGATTGATTTTACAAATCTCTTCCTTTTTTAATTCTTCTCTTGCGCGGGACTCCTCTTCCCTTGCGCGAGATTCTTTTATATAGCGATCGATAACTCTAATGTGTTCTAATATCCTATCGGTCACTTCGGTTATAGAAAAAGTATCGGGATTTTCAAAGCTTGAATCCGGTTGTTCGATCCTTTGTTCCTCATAATACCCATATGAAGTAGATGGTTCACACCATTGTTCTTCATTGTAAGTATATGATGGATAAGGGTCGTAATTTTGTTCTTCATAATACTCATACGAGGTGGGTTTTTCACGCCATGGTTCCTCATAGTAAGCCTACGAAGGTGGTGGCTCATATCTTGGTTCCTCAAAGTATGAGTAAGAAGGCTCATACCTTGGTTCATCAAAATATGAGTATGAGGGAGGAGGTTCATACCTTTGGTCTTCATAGGAAGTGTATGAAGTTGATGGCTCGTACCTAGGTTCCTCATAGTAAGTGTATGAATTGGATGATTGATATGAGTGGTTATATTGAACCGAGTGTGGGTTACGACAATTAGTGCAATAATTACTCCTATTCCTCATAGGTGTAGTTGTAACCTCCTGAGTATTGATCCATAAGAATCACTCAGCAGACCACAACCAAGTCTCGAGATCAGAAAACAAAATAAAAACGGAAACAGAGGCTGGACACGGCCCCGTGTTCAGGATCTGTATTTGGGCGTTTTAATTAAATTTACTGATTTTGTTGAGCACGGGGCGTGTTCAGTGAGCACGGCCCGTGTTCAAGCTACTGTTACTGGGTGTTTTTATGAAAATGTGCAGCACGGCCACGTGTTCAGTGAACACGGCCCCGTGTACAGGTTACTGTAAATGCAAAACTAAACTAAAATGCAGAAAAATGTGCGCGCGTTAAAAAGGTTTTGAAAAACTGATTAGGCCGTCGATTTTAAGCTTTCTTAAAATCCTTGTGTCCCCGGCAACGGCGCCAAAAACTTGATGGGTGTCAAGTGTTATATATATTAGGTGTATATTTTAAGCCCCTTTAACACTTTTTGGTCAAGTTTTAAATTTATAAAACACGATATTTACTAACACTAGACACTCATATGGGCAAGTGCACCCATCGTGAGCTTAGTATAGTGTTGGTAAGATATCAAGGTCGTCCAAGGACACAAGAGCTTTTAGTACCGGTTTATCCTCAACGTCTAATCAAATCAAAAAGTTTAGAAAATGTTTTAAGCTAAGAAAAATAAAAAATAACTAAAAATGCTGAAAATAAAAATAAAAGTAAAAACAGATAGACAAGATGAATCACTTGGTTCCGACTATTATCTAGTGTAACCTTTGATTATTTCCGCACTTTTACACTTATTTAAGAGATTTTCTTAGTTATTGTAGTAGGCCCCTCCTTTGAAGGTGACGTTACCCTCACCCCAGTAGTTTGAGTCAGCAAGGATACAATCCTAAAAGGGTGGATTATTGAAAGATAATTAATTAAGTTATTAATGCAAATTATGGTAGGCCCCTCTTTTGGAGGTGATGTTACCCTCGACTAAGTAGTCTGAGTCAGCAGGGATACAGTCCTAAATAGCTGGGTTATAGTATTAATAGTAGTTAACTTATGAGGGGATCAAAGAGTTTGGACCCCCGCCATCCAACACCGTTAAGTATTGAAGGAGGTCCTACTAAATTTGACCCAGGTCCATTGCAGGACCTCTAAACGCTGAACAATGGCAAGACCTTTACCAAACCGTTCCCTTAACCCCCGACCAGGTAGCCAACATACCTCCATATAGACCATGGAGATATGAATGGTGAAAATCTTTTATTTTATATAGACAGTAAAATAATGTCAAGATACCACGGACAAACGATAAGGAAAGATCACCTTCAACATAAGAAACTAGTTATTAAAGTCATTAATACAAAACCAAGTAAAAAGTGCGAAAAGATTAGAAATAAAAAGTATTACACTAGACACTTGTCTTCACCAAGTGATGTAAGAGACTTAGGCAAACATGGCCTTGATTGTCAAGAACTCTTACGATCAATCTTGGATCCCGAGACGACTCACACACTCTATGATGGACAATGGATGATGGTGGTGGATGATGGTGTTATGGTGGTGGTGGGTGGTGGGTGAAGTGTGAGAGAGGTGGTGTGCCAAGGGATGGTTTGAGCTTGAGCCAAGCACTTCTATTTATAGGCTGAACAGAAGCTCGGGCACGGCCCCGTGTCTAGTGGGCACGGCCCCGTGTCCACATCCTTCTCTTTCTTCATTTAATGCAACTTTGTCTTATTAGTTGACCACGCCCCCGTGTCCGCTGAGCACGACCCCATGTTCAGAAGAATCTTTGTACTATGAAGATTTGCCTGGATTGTGCGAATCTTATAGTTGACCACGGCCCCGTGTCCGCTAAGCATGGCCCCGTGGTGGGCAATAGAAGCTTCTACCACTTTGTCTTTTCTGCTGACACTTGGGCACGCCCCCGTGCTGGCTGAGCACGGGGCGTGTTTAGTCTCCTGTCTTCTTGTTTTGCTTGGGAAGATGCTATCGTGGGGTCGGGCATGTCACGTCTTGTTCCTTTTCTTGTATTTATGTTAGATTTTGATGTCTTTTTGCTTCTTTTGTTAATTTGAGCTCATTTAATCCTGAAAATACAAAAGGAAGACAAAAGCACACTTTTTCCAACATTAGTACTAAAAAAGGGTTAGTTTTATGCCACAATTGATGTAATTTATATGTTGCATTTTGCACACATCAGTTCCCCTATTTTACTGTTTTCAATTGTTTTGGGGTGATTCATATGTACAAAATATTTTCAAGGTTTAAACGATGATTTCAAAAACGAATAGAACAATTTATACTAAACTATTAACGATTTCGATAATGTGAACGAACTTGTTGGTTGTAGTTACATAACAAATGACATTCATTAGCATTGATCAAGCCGACCAGTATTAGGTTATGGTACCATAGGATATGACAAATCCCGTTATTACACTATACCCATGGTTATGTGTGGGTGTTGTGGGTAGCGACTGAATCTGATGATTGTTAACTTACCCTTTGGAGGTTTGTTAATGCAAGAACGAGTTGAACGATGAACGAGTCACAAAGGTTTGTATGTTATTAACGATACGACCAAAAATAGTTTTTCACAACTAAAACGAGAACGATTGGAACGAGAACGACATTAAACGATTGTACAATTTTGAAACGATTATAAACGATCTAAACGAGTAAACGATTTGGGAATGATTTGGAAACGATGTTAAACGATTTGGGTAAACGATTGGCTTCTGGGCTAGTGTTTAGATAACGGGACAGGTGTAAGGTGGTGAAAACATGGTAGATACGCCGCTGGTAGTTTTTATATATAAGTGTTTTCAACATATTACATACCGTGGCGTTATTTAGTTCACTTGGGTAAACGATATTGAAACGATGTCACTCAACGATGTATTCGAAATAATATACGAGTTTTATTAACGAGTTTATACGAGATATTTTACAAGATGGTTTTCTAAAAACAAAAAGCTTTTGGGTTAAGAATCATGGCTACGAAATTTTATAAAATATAACCATCTTGATGTGAGTTGGTTAATCATGTTGCACTATTATACACTTTTTAAAAACAAGGTTTTCGAGGTATTGCAATACATGAAAACAAGCCATGATTCCGATACTCTTATAAAACCTATGTACTCGCCAGCATGTTGACTTTATTTTTACATATGTTTCAGGTATTGTTGCTTGATTGACGTTCTAGGATGCATGCGTCACATAGGATCTGGACGAGGCCTTAGTGACATAATATCTATGATAGACAATATAAAACTTGTTTGTTATGTGTTAAAACAATGTTAATGTTTAATATTATCAATAAAACGAAACACTTTTGTATCCATGGTTATGAAACGATAATTCTGTTGCAACACACCCTGACGTTTTCCTCCGCGCTTTGTTGTTTTATGCGGTCGGGGTGTGACAGAAGAGTTGGTATCAGAGCCAATGGTTATAGGGAATTAGGTTATTAGTAATGCTTTGACCTAGACTATAACTTCTAGGACCCCAACGCAAGTAAACTTTACGTTTAGATTTTTTTTAAAACAAAACTGTCACCTACCCTTAGGTGATAACCACAACGAGAACACAATTTTCGAATCCGCTTTGAAAACTAATCATCTGTTCTAGGATGATTGATTACTAGGTTTTAAACCCTTTGTTGTAAGGTTTTGAACCCTTTAAGTTTTCAAAATCTCGTCAAAGTTTGGGTCTAAATAATGTGAACACGTGCAAACTGGAAGAGTGAATGCCTGTACCCTGAGTTTTCTGTCTAAGGCTAGAGTGTTCGTACAAATCCACATAATCGGACCAGTCACTCTTACCTGGGAACTCTTGGGGTGAGTGTTCACTTATAGGCGAGCATGTCTTCGCGATACATTATTTTTGACCTATTTACTTTGATTAGTCACTGCGTGTCGTTTGTTTTTTTGAGGTAACAAACAAATGATCGCCTTCCTTGTGTTTTGTCGATACCTCTTTTGTTTTTCCTAATTTTCAACCTCACTCTATTCTCCTGTTTCCTTGTTAGACAATGCCTCCTCGACGTGAAGCACAATCTTTTACTATTGAAGAAATCGCAGCCCTGGTCTCTAAGCAAGTGGCTGCTGTGCTTCCCGGCGTTGTGACCCAAGTCCACGAGATATTCAACAACAATAATAACAACAACAATGCGCCGGGTAATTTCAAGAATTTCAATACTGCGAAGCCGCTTAAGTTTTCTGGGTCGCAAGGAGCAACTGCGCTCCTACAGTGGTTTGAGAGTATCGAGAGCACGTTCAGACATGTGCAGTGTCCGAATGCGCGTAAGGTTGAATTTGCTTCGAGCGTGTTTGAGAAGCGAGCGCTTACCTGGTGGAATGGTGTTATGCGCGACAGGGGTGCCGAAGTGGCGATGGCACAAACATGGGAAGAGCTTCGGGCTCTCATGATGAAGGAGTTTTGTCCCCGTCACGAAACTCGGGCTTTGGAGCGAGAGTTTGATGATTTAAAGCAAGATGGGGCTGAACACCGTGCGTACACAGATCGTTTTGAAGAACTCAGTCTATTGTGTCCCACCATGGTTACCCCTCTGGAGAAAGCAATCGAGAGATATATCGATGGGTTACCCGATTCTATTCTGGGGATTGTGACCGGTGTTAATCCTACTACCCTTCGCCAAGCAATCGAGTTGTCTGCTACCCTGACTGAGACTCAAGTCAGGAAGGGTAAACTCACCCGCAAGGGTGATAAAAAGAAGGTGACTGATTCAGGGAAGGACAAGAAAAAGGGTAAGGGTAAGGAAGGAGAGACGTCGAAGAAATCGAGGAAGCGAAAGGGTGCCCAGAATTTTGCTGTTACAGCACAGACTGCTCAGAACCCGCAGAACCCACCGGCTCAGCCACCTGCAAAGAAAGCGTATGCTGGTACCGCACCTTATTGTGCTCGTTGCAACGGTCATCACGTTGCACAACAAGCTTGCAGGCAATGTACGACGTGTGGTAAACTTGGGCATTTGGCCAATGTTTGTCATTTGGGACAGAATCAGGTTACTCAGGTTCCAGCTCCGGGTCAGGGGAATGCTGTGAGATTCCCACCGGGTTCATGTTTTAATTGTGGAGAGTATGATCACTTTCGCAAAAACTGTCCGAGACTGGTGAATGCAAACGCTAATGCTAACGCGAACCCGAATGCGAATGTCAATGTTAATGTGAATCCCCCTCGTGGGCGAATGTATAATTTGAATGCAAACGAAGCGAGGGCTGACAACGAGGTTGTCAATGGTACGTTTCTTGTTAACAATCAACCTGCATCTATTCTTTTTTATTCTGGTGCCGATAGAAGTTTTGTTTCATTGTCATTTGAGCCTTTGCTTGCGATACCTAGAACTAAACTGAGGAAACCCTTATATGTTGAAGTTGCCACTGGTAAACCTCTTATTCTCGATTCTATTATTCGTAATTGTCAGTTGAGCCTCGATAACCATCTTTTTCCTATTGACCTCACACCGATGCAACTTGGGAGTTTCGATATTATCATTGGTATGGATTGGTTAACCAAACACCACGCTGAGGTGGTTTGTTTCGATAAGATTGTCCGTATTCCTTTGTCTTCTGGCGATGTTCTGGAAGTTCGTGGCGAGAAACCATCTGGCGGTTTGAAGCTTATGTCGTGTTTGGAAGCCAAAAGGTATTTGAGAAAAGGATATGTTGCTTTTCTAGCACATGTCACCGAGGAGAAAGACAAGAGCAAGAGTATTCAGGATATTCCGATTGTTCGGGATTATCCAGAGGTGTTTCCTGATGAACTGCCTGGTTTGCCTCCAGTTCGTCAAGTCGAGTTTCATATTGACCTTATACCCAATGCCAACCCGATTGCAAAAGCGCCTTATCGTCTTGCACCGTCAGAGATGCAAGAGTTATCGAAACAACTTCAAGAGTTATCTGATAAAGGATTCATCCGACCGAGCTTTTCACCTTGGGGAGCTCCTGTCCTCTTCGTGAAAAAGAAAGATGGATCTTTTCGAATGTGTATTGATTATCGTGAGCTTAATAAGCTTACCATCAAGAATCAATATCCCCTACCTCGAATTGATGATCTCTTCGACCAGCTGCAGGGTGCTTCATGTTTTTCCAAGATCGATCTGCGTTCTGGGTATCATCAACTTCGTGTTCTCGAAGAAGATATTCCCAAAACTGCTTTCCACACAAGATATAGGCATTACGAGTTCACAGTCATGCCTTTTGGTTTGACGAATGCAACAGCTATCTTTATGGACTTGATGAACAGGGTCTGCAAACCTTATTTGGACAAGTTCATTATTGTGTTCATCGACGATATTCTCATTTATTCAAAATCTCGAGCCGAGCACGAGCAACACCTTTGCTTAACATTGGAACTCCTAAAGAAGGAACAACTTTTTGCTAAATTCTCCAAGTGTGAATTCTGGCTTAAAGAAGTTCAATTCTTGGGTCATATAGTCAATGAGCAGGGTATTCATGTGGATCCATCCAAGATTGCTACTATTAAGGACTGGAATATACCGACGACGCCTGCAGAGATTCGATCTTTTCTTGGTCTTGCTGGTTATTATCGTCGTTTCATTTCAAATTTCTCGAAGATTGTGGTTCCACTCACTGTTTTGACTCAGAAGAATAAGCCTTTTGAGTGGGGACCCAAGCAAGAAGAAGCGTTCCAAACGCTGAAGCAGAGGTTATGTAATGCTCCTGTTCTATCTCTGCCCGAGGGAAGCGATGATTTCGTTGTCTATTGCGATGCGTCCAACTTAGGCCTTGGTTGCGTCCTTATCCAATGAGGTAAAGTTATTGCATATGCATCTAGGCAGCTGAAAGTTCACGAGAAGAACTACACAACTCATGATCTTGAGTTAGGAGCTGTGGTTTTCGCGCTTAAAATCTGGAGACACTACCTCTATGGAACGAAGTGTGTGGTTTTCACAGACCACAACAGTCTCCAGCATATTCTTAATCAGAAAGAGCTAAACATGAGGCAACGACGTTGTGTTGAACTCTTAAACGATTATGACTGTGAGATTCGCTACCATCCTGGTAAGGCGAATGTCGTAGCTGATGCGCTTAGTCGAAAAGAACGAGTCAATCTTCATTCTGTTCGAACTCTATCTGATCTTCAATCTCGTGTTCTTCAAGCTCAGCAATTTTGTGTTTCACAAAATTTGATGGGTACGGAATTACCACGTCAACTTGAGCTTATGCTCGAAGCGAAAGACGATGGTTTGCTCTATTTTAAGGATTGATTGTGGATTCCGAAACAAGATGATCTTTGCACCTTTGTAATGGACGAATCACATAAGTCTCGATATTCTGTCCATCCTGGTGCTGATAAAATGTACAAGGATCTTCGTACTAAGATCTGGTGGCCTGGTATGAAGAAAGATGTTGCCTTGTATGTGTCGAAATGCCTAACTTGTCTCAAAGTCAAGGCAGAACATCAACGACCATTTGGTTTACTTGTACAACCAGAGATACCGGTTTGGAAATGGGAGAACATTGCGATGGATCTCATTACTAAGTTACCACGTACGTCTAAAGGTCACGATGCTATTTGGGTTGTAGTTGATCGTTTGACAAAATCTGCTCACTTCTTACCAATCCGTGAGGATTTCTCTGCTGAGAAGCTTGCCAAGATCTATGTAGACGAGATTGTATCACGACATGGTGTTCCTTTAGATATCATTTCCGATCGTGATGCTCGATTTTCATCTCATTTTTGGAAGGCCATGCAATCTGCTTTGGGAACCCAACTGAATCTAAGCACTGCTTATCATCCCCAAATAGATGGCCAATCTGAGAGAAAGATTCAAACTTTGGAGGATATGCTTAGAGCATGTGTGATAGACTTTGGTGGTAGTTGGGATTCTCATCTACTGCTGATCGAGTTCTCTTACAACAATAGTTATCATACTAGCATCAATATGGCACCATTCGAAGCTCTCTACGATCGAAAATGCCATTCACCTGTCTGTTGGAATGAGACCGGTGAAGCTCAGCTTACTGGACCTGAGCTCGTTCTGGAAACAACAGACAAAATCAAGAAAATCCACGATAATCTTGTGACAGCTCGAAACCATCAAAAGAGATATACGGATTTGGGACGCAAGCCCTTAGAATTTCAAGTCGGAGATCGTGTCCTACTCAAAGTTTCACCTTGGAAGGGAGTCATGAGATTTGGAAAGAAAGAAAAACTTGCACCTCGATATGTGGGACCATTTAAGATTGTGGAAAGAATTGGAAAGGTTGCCTATCGACTAGAGCTACCTCCAGAGCTTGGAAATATTCACCCGACTTTTCACGTGTCTAATCTGCGAAAGTGTTTAGCTGACGTTGATCTACACATTCCTCTCAACGAGATTCAAATCGATGAAACGATGCACTTTGTCGAGAAACCTGTGGAGATAGTGGAACGTACATACAAACAGTTGAAGAACAAACGGATTCATTTGGTCAAAGTTCGCTGGGAATCCAAACGTGGCCTAGAGTTTACTTGGGAACGTGAGGACCAGATGAAGACGAAATATCCTCATTTGTTTTCGCAAACTTCCTCTAGTTAAAATTTCGGGACGAAATTTCCTGAAGTAGGGGAGACTGTGACAACTGTGTTTTGCAACCGATGTACGATGTAAAAAAATGATGATTATTAATAAAAAAAATGTGCTTTGGTGTTATTATATGTGTTTTTGATGTTTCTATGTGTGTATTTGTGTTTGGTGATTTTACAATTTGATTCGATTCCAATTTCAAGCTTTAAATCGCATTCTGGAAGGTTATACGCATACTGGTGCGTAAACGCAGTCAGTATAACGCGACAAACACTCCGGAATAGTGACATAGGCTTAACATACCTTAAATAACCTCCACATAACTTAGAAATAAGTCTTGAATGGTTTGGTGTGTCGAAATCAACTTTGTTCGATCGCAGGGACTATTTGTGTCAAACTGCGAAACTATGCCGATTTGTATAGTAACGAACATTCCGGAACTTGATCATAAGTTAAACATACCCTAAATAACCTTTACATAGCTTAGAAATAGGCTTTGAGGGGTTCGGTATGCTAAAATAAACTTTATGCTCATTCAGGGACTAAAAGCGTCAAAAAGTGCATAAGTTTGCATTTTCGCGCATAACTTACGTTCTGAATACATCCGGACCTCCAAAAAGTTATGTAAGAATTAAAATATTTTATTTTAGTGTTTAGCATAAGAAAATTTCATTCGTCGCTTAATTTGGATCGTTTTTGCGTCCGTTACGACTTCCGTCGTAATTAACCAAACAACGCAACCGTACGACCAAACGAACCGACATCCGAGATAATTTTTAGCACATTTTAAGTTCCCTATACTTTAACTTCATTTTAGAGCTTTGAAATGGGGTTAACGGGGCTTAAACGTGTCAAAAATGCATCAAATATCAAGTTTTGGGGCTGCAGGGACTAAAACTGCCAAACTATGAAAGTAGGTCCTTACGGACCGTAAGGACCTTGGCTTACGGTCCGTAAGCATGTCCCAGATGATCAGAAGCTTCTTTCCAGCCTGTTAATAGCTGTTAAGCACTTCTAATCCCATTGCACTTGCCTCTTCCTGATAATGAGGGGCCATTTTGGTGTTCCATGGAAATTTCAACAAGTGTAGGGGTGAGATTGAAGCACGATTTTCGATAAACGATCCTAACGGTCCTAGTAATCCTATAAATACCCCCACCCTTCACTTGCAAAACCCACTTAAAATCTGATTTTTTCTCTAAGTGGTTGTGTTTATACACTTCCTACCTGAGATTACTTGGAAATCAAACTTGCGGGGACCCGTTGTAAGTGTTCTTTCGTTCTTTTCCATTCGTTTTAGCGTTAAAGTCAAACTGCGTTTGACTTTCTGCATTGACCAGTTTATGGTCAATGTGAAGTTCGTTTGAACTTCATAACGTGAGCGTAATCACGTTGGTTATAGTCCCTTGTGACTATACCTATTGATTACCACGTTATCTAGGCTCAGTGACGAGTCGTAGTTTCGGCCAAAATACGTATTCTTGCGTATTTTGTAACCAAACTACTTGTGGGTATCAAAACCGTTTGTTTTGATACCAAACCTGTTTTCAAACCTTGTTAAACATGTTCTAACATTTTTAGCTCATCACTTTTTAGTTTAGTGCTTGTGTAGAGTCGTAAGTCAAGCGGACTAAACACCCGCTTAGACTTTCGAACCCGACCCGTTTGGTCGATCATTAGGATCCGACCAAACTTGGTTAGTCACCATAGTTGCATAGGGAATAACCTTCCAAGGTTATACCTTATGGTCACCTAGTTTAAGTAGTTGTATGATAAGTAGATTATATGCCTTAGATAAATTACCAAAATACCCCTTTCATGTATAATTGGTAATTAAGCATATGTAACCTAAACTTTTGACACGTAACTGATTTTGTAACATAATTAAACATATATAGGCATATAATACTTGTCATAGGACTAGTTAGACGTCTTGAATGCACTTTTGCGCACACGACACGTTAAAGTAGCGTAAACTACCTTAATGGGTCACGATGGGTCGAAAGCACTTAGGTTAGGTTTCATTTAAGATGTAGGCCTTGTTAAACCATATCACATGAGTTCCAACACTCATTTGGGTTACAAGACCTCATTCTGTCCGATCTTCCGATTTAGGCGTCTATTGTTTGACTAGTGATTCAATTACTAGGTGCTGCTTGATTTCTCTGATTTACTCGAGTTTATTGAAGTACTATTGATTGAGGATACCTTGCACTACACGTGAGTACATAGTTCCCCTATTTTATTGTTTTCAATTGTTTTGGGGTGATTCATATGTACAAAATGTTTTCAAGGTTTAAACGATGATTTCAAAAACGAATAGAACGATTATACTAAACTATTAACGATTTCGATAATGTGAACGAACTTGTTGGTTGTAGTTACATAACAAATGACATTCATTAGCATTGATCAAGCCGACCAGTATTAGGTTATGGTACCATAGGATATGACAAATCCCGTTATTACACTATACTCATGGTTATGTGTGGGTGTTGTGGGTAACGACTGAATCTGATGATTGTTAACTTACCCTTTGGAGGTTTGTTAATGCAAGAACGAGTTGAACGATGAACGAGTCACAAAGGTATGAAT
Organism: Helianthus tuberosus; assembly: GCA_030545235.1. Lineage (NCBI taxonomy): Eukaryota > Viridiplantae > Streptophyta > Magnoliopsida > Asterales > Asteraceae > Helianthus > Helianthus tuberosus. Next base: position 52,158,859 of record CM060445.1, on the reverse strand, counting down.
GTTATTAACGAGACGACCAAAAATAGTTTTTCACAACTAAAACGAGAACGATATTAAACGATTATACGATTTTGAAACGATTATAAACGATCTAAACGAGTAAACGATTTGGGAATGATTTGGGAACGATTTGGAAACGATGTTAAAAGATTTGGGTAAACGATTGGCTTCTGGGCTAGTGTTTAGATAACGGGACGGGTGTAATGTGGTGAAAACAAGGTAGATACGCCGCTGGTACTTCTTATATATAAGTGTTTTTAACATATTACATACCGAGGCGTTATTTAGTTCACTTGGGTAAACGATATTGAAACGATGTCACTCAATGATGTTTTCGAAATAATATACGAGTTTTATTAACGAGTTTATACGAGATATTTTACAAGATGGTTTTCTAAAAACAAAAAGCTTTTGGGTTAAGAATCATGGCTATGAAATTTTATAAAATATAACCATCTTGATTTGAGTTGGTTAATCATGTTGCAGTATTATACACTTTTTAAAAACAAGGTTTTCGAGGTATTGCAATACATGAAAACAAGCCATGATTCCGATACTCTTATAAAACCTATGTACTCACCAGCATATCTTTGCTGACTTTATTTTTACATATGTTTCAGGTATTGTTGCTTGATTGACGTTCTAGGATGCATGCGAGTCACATAGGATCTGGACGAGGCTTTAGTGACATAATATCTATGATAGACAATATAAAACTTGTATGTTATGTGTTAAAACAATGTTAATGTTTAATATTATCAATAAAACGAAACACTTTTGTATCCATGGTTATGAAACGATAATTCTGTTGCAACACGCCCCGACGTTTTCCGCCACGCTTTGTTGTTTTATGCGTTCGAGGTGTGACATAAAGTATTATTAAAAGTTTCTCCATGGAAATGAGTAGTCAGATTCGTTAAGAGAGGGAAGCTAAGCCCTAGATATGTTGGACCTTTTGAGATTATTAGAAGAATAGGACATGTAGCTTATCAGCTACAACTGCCAGAGGAAATGGTAGGAATACATGATGTATTTCATGTATGTAATCTCAAAAAGTGTTTAGCAGACGAATCACTAATGATACCTCTTCAGGACATAGAGGTAAATGAAAAACTCAAGTTTATCGAGAAACCCATTCAGATTGAAGATAGAAAGATCAAGAATCTCAAACATAAGAGATTAGTTCTGGTCAATGTGAAATGGGATTCCAAAAGAGGATCAGAATTGACTTGGGAACTCGAATCGGAAATGCAAAGGAAATACCCACACCTGTTCCAGTAGATCTCGAGGACGAGATCCAAAACAAGGTGGGGAGGATATAACAACCCTCCTAAAAATATTTTGGACACCCGAAATTGTCACACCCCCAAAAATCCACACGCGGAGTATCACCGCTTGGAGGCGTGACTGACCAGGATCAAGCCACCAATCATATTGAACAAGCATGTAAGTAGTATATAAAAATCCAACACAATACAATTGGTGTCTAAACAAAACATAGTTTAAGTTGCAAGCGGAAGCATAATGTTTAAAACCAAGTCATAAGTTTAAACGTTTCAAATGTTTAGCATGGCACACAGCTGTCCATGTCCCACAACGACTCTTCCCACTCCGATGCAAGCTCCAAAGAAACCTAACGACCTGCAAGGCATGTAACAGAGAGTCAACAACAAAGTTGAGTGAGTTCACAGTTGATTGTTCAGTTATTGAGTTCGTTTCAGAAATTATAAGTTCGTTTCATAACCATGTATTACCCAGTATCCTTAATTCCCAAAACCTTTTCACGATATTTAGTGGGGGCTTCCCATGTTGTATGTTACTAGACTAGTCGTATCCATAAGTGTCCTTCCCAGTCCGAGGACAGTGTTAAGTATGAGTGTACGTAGGTTTTACGTACGTGCCCTTCTCAATCCGAGGACAGTAGCAAGTATGAGTGTACGTAGGTTTTACGTACGTGCCATTCTCAATCCGAGGACAGTAGCAAGTATGAGTGTACGTAGGTTTTACGTACATGCCCTTCTCAATCCGAGGACAGTAGCAAGTATGAGTGTACGTAGGTTTTACGTACGTGCCCTTCTCAATCCGAGGACAGTAGTAGGTAGTCTATTAGTGTTGATAATATAAATAGTTATTCAATCCCATTCCCAACCCACCGGGAATCCCATGCCTTAGGAGTGTGAACTCACCTTGGTTTGCTCGGTATGCTAAACTATGTGCTCACGAGAAATCAGTCAAGTCCTATAGTGTGCACGTATACTCAATCAGTTCAAGTTCGTAATGTTTCACATGTAATCTATACCAAAGGGTGTGTTTGGCAGTTAACGTCATGCATCACACAACAGTTAATCACATTCATACAAATTCATGTTTCAATAAATGTCTTTTGCAGTTTATTCTAATATAATTATCCAATAACACACTTAACAGAGTTAGCAAGCTTAACTGGATTAACATATATAACAGAGTTACATATTTAACAGAGTTAACATCTAACAAAACTAATAAACTAACTGAGTTTGCTGAACTAACGGAGTTAATACTTAACAGATTTAATAGACTAACAGAGTTAACAAGCTAACAGGGTTGATGACCAGAACACTCGACGAAATCCTTTTCTGGCGAAAACACTTGTGGCGAAATCCCTTCTTGGCGAAAACCCTTTTGGGTTTTCGTCGTGATAGTGTTTTCGTCGGCCAAGGGGTTTTCGTCAGGTTGAAGTATGATGAAATCACTTAATCACTTCACATGTCTTTTGATTTTAATTTGACCAAACACCAATCTATTACAATTCTATTGGACCGAGATAATGGATCTGACAACTGTTTCTGGATCGATTGATACAAGAATTCATATGATGTCACAGTTGACTTTACTATTTTGATTGGACCAATATTAATCACGATGGCCGATAAACTCAATTAATCGACACACAACAATTTAATTTCAATTCATGAAGCCTTTCACGTGATGATATGACAACAAATATTGAATGCAATAGAATGATTGGGCCGTTTAAAAGTCTGATTACATGCACTGATGCACACAAAATTAATGAAATTGACTTTTTAAAATCGATGCACACTGATATTCACGTGATTACTTGAAAACCATTGGACCTAGCATTACATACAAATCGATTCAATCAAAACAATTCATGGAATCATATGAATTACTAAATCATCAAGATCATCATACCATCATCAGATCATTCGTGGAAAGGTATAACATAATCACATAACATCAGCATCCAATCAATCACATACACATACAGATATGTAATCATGCATCATTCAATGACAGTGCAACTAACCGAGATGAAAGGTCACTAGATTGATCGAAAGGAAAGGCTTGAAAACTTGCAGTTGCCATTGTACAGGGAGTAAGGCTCTAGGGTTTGGTAATTAAGCTTTTATGTAAAGTAGGGAACAAGATATTAAAACAAATTGCTACTGGGCCAAAGCCCAACTTGTTTTCGTCGGCCCTATTTCTTGACGAAAACACTTATGTGTTTTCGTCCTGAAGTGTTTTCGTGGGTGGGGGTGTTTTCGGCTATGGCTCCAATTTGTTGATATTAAGCATGTCACTAATACAAAACATATATTATATAACCACTTATAATGCACACCAACTATAAATATAAAAACAACACTTGTGAACAGTTATTAAGTCAAGTAGAAACCTTGAAAACTCAAGTTGTCACATTATTCCCAACTTGAAAGAAATTTCGTCCCGAAATTTAGCACGTGGTTACTGAGGAAGCTAGTTGTGTTGCGTTGTTTCCTGGTTTTCCTGGGGTGTCACATCATCCCCCCGTTGGTTTGGAATTTCGTCCCGAAATTCTGTAGTAGCTTCAGCCTCGGTAGTGGTTGCACTGTTCTTGAACAACTGGGGATACTTGAGTTTCATTTGGTCTTCTCGTTCCCAGGTGAACTCTGGGCCACGACGGGAGTTCCAACGAACTCGAACAAGAGGTATTCTGGTGTGCTTGAGAACCTTAACGTCTCGGTCTGTGATTTCAACCAGTTCCTCGACGAATCGCAGCTGATCGTTGATAGTGAGCTCCTTCAAAGGAACTATGAGGGTCTCATCTGACAGACACTTCTTCAGATTCGACACAAGAAAAACGTTGTGAACTGCACTTAGTTCCGCGGGTAGGTTTAGTTTGTAGGCCACTTTGCCTATCTTCTCAATGATTTCAAAAGGTCCGACATAACGCGGGTTAAGTTTGCCTCGTTTTCCAAAGCGAACTACACCTTTCCAAGGTGAGACTTTGGGTAGCACTCGATCCCCAACCTGGAACTCGAGTGGTTTCCTGCGCTTATCAGCGTAGCTTTTCTGACGGTCACGAGCTGCCGCCATTCGTTGTCGTATCTGAGCAATCCTTTCCGTTGTGTCTACTACAAGTTCTGGACCTATGATTTGGCTGTCGCCAACTTCTGCCCAGCAAAGAGGTGATCGGCACTTACACCCGTACAGTGCCTCAAACGGAGCGGCTTGAATGCTAGTGTGGTAACTGTTATTACACGAAAACTCCACTAGAGGGAGGTGTTTTTCCCAGCCGTTTCCAAAATCGATTACACATGCACGAAGCATGTCTTCAAGAGTTTGGATGGTGCGTTCAGACTGCCCATCCGTTTGCGGGTGATAAGCTGTGCTCATGTCTAATCGAGAGCCAAAAGATTTGTGCATTGCTTGCCACAATTCTGAAGTAAAGCGTGCATGATGATCAGAGATAATAGCGGTTGGCACTCCGTGCCTTGAAACCACTTCCTTTAAATAAACGTCTGCTAGAGTGGAGAACTTATCCGTTTCCTTGATAGCCAAAAAGTGTGCAGAGTTTGTGAGTCGATCCACGATCACCCAGATAGTATCATTCCCACGTTGAGATCTAGGCAGGCCAGTAATGAAATCCATGGAAATTTGCTCCCATTTCCATTGTGGTATTTCTGGTTGTTGGAGTAGGCCCGATAGTTTTTGATATTCAGTCTTGACTCTCGCACAAGTCAAACACTTGCTAACGTATGTTGCTATGTGAGCTTTCATGCTAGGCCACCAATACGTAGTTCTGAGATCGTGGTACATCTTATCCGAACCAGGATGTACCGAGTAACGAGACTTATGTGCTTCATCCATTACAAGTTCTCGTAAGTTGCCATAAAGTGGGACCCAGATGCGTCCTGTTACGTAGTAGGCGCCGTCTTCCTTTTGTTCTAACCGCTGCCTTGAGCCGCGTAAGGCTTCAGCCCTGACGTTTTCTGGTTTCAATGCTTCTGCCTGAGCATCTCGTATCTGGGAAGGAAGACTAGATTGGATGGTGAGTTGTAATGCTCGCACGCGCTTAGGCGTAGTATCTTTTCGACTAAGGGCGCCGGCCACAACATTGGCTTTTCCTGGATGGTACTTGATCGCACATTCATAATCATTCAATAGCTCGACCCAGCGACGTTGTCGCATGTTCAACTCCTTTTGCTTGAAGATATGCTCGAGACTCCTGTGATCGGTGTAGATGGTGCACTTGGTACCGTACAGGTAATGTCTCCATATCTTGAGAGCAAAAGCCACTGCTCCCAATTCCAAGTCATGCGTAGTATAGTTTCTTTCGTGTACTTTAAGTTGACGTGACGCATAAGCAATGACCTTGTCACGTTGCATCAACATACATCCAAGACCCTGAATGGACACGTCGCAATAAACCACAAAATCGTCTGTGCCTTCAGGCAATGAGAGGATAGGTGCGCTACAAAGTCTATCCTTTAAGTGCTGAAACGCCGCTTCTTGTGCATCACCCCAACGATAGGTGACGCCCTTCTGAGTTAGCGAAGTGAGAGGTTGCGCAATCTTGGAGAAATCCTTGATAAACCTTCTGTAGTAGCCTGCCAAGCCCAGGAATTGGCAGATTTCTGTTGGTGTACGGGGTGCAGGCCAGTTCTTGATTGAGTCTACCTTGGATGGATCAACATGAATCCCATCCTTGTTTACCACGTGGCCTAGAAAGTGGACTTCGCGAAGCCAGAAGTCGCATTTCGAAAACTTAGCATAGAGTTGCTCTGTTCGAAGCAGTTCCAAAATAATCCGCAGATGCTGCTCGTGTTCCTCCTGACTCTTAGAATAGATCAGGATGTCGTCGATGAAAACAATAACAAACTTATCCAGGTAAGGTTTGCACACTCTGTTCATAAGATCCATGAAGATTGCCGGTGCGTTCGTCAATCCGAAAGGCATGACCAGGAACTCGTAATGGCCGTAACGAGTTCTGAATGCTGTCTTAGAGATATCCTCATCTCGGACTCTCAGTTGATGGTAACCCGATCTCAGATCAATCTTCGAATAGTAGCTCCATCCTTGCAGCTGATCGAACAAGTCATCAATGCGTGGAAGAGGATAGCGATTCTTCACGGTCACCATGTTGAGTTCGCGGTAATCTATGCACAAACGGAAGGTACCATCCTTCTTCTTTACAAACAACACTGGAGCTCCCCAGGGCGAAGAGCTAGGACGAATGAAGCCCTTATTCAAGAGTTCTTGCAATTGCTTGGACAGTTCTTCTAGTTCGATTGGAGCTAAGCAATACGGTGTTTTAAGCTATGGGCGCTGCTCCAGGAGCCAGCTCAATTTGAAATTCAACCTGACGATGCGGCGGAAGACCAGGTAAATCCTCAGGAAACACTTGAGGAAAGTCGCGTACAACTGGAATATCCTCTATCTTCTTCTCTTTCGTTGATGCGTCAATAACGAATGCTAAAATAGCAGTGTGGCCCTTTCGCAAACACTTCTGGGCCTTAATAAAGGAGATGATGCCCACAACAGCACCACTCTTGTCACCTTGAATCACGAGAGGTTCTTTACCAGAACGGGGAATACGAACAATCTTCTCTTTGCAAAGGATCTCTGCTTGCTGTTGGGATAACCAATCCATCCCAATGACGATGTCGAAACTACCCAAAACTATAGGAATGAGATCGATAGAGAAAGTCTGACCAGCTAAGATGAGATTACAACCCCTAACTATGGGTGTGGCTTCAAGACTTTTACCGTTTGCTAACTCTACAGCATGCTTGGTGTTCAAAAGTGTTGGTGTGCGTTTAAGCATTTGACTAACTTTTAGAGATACATAACTGGTATCGGCACCCGAATCAAATAAAACAGTAACATAAAAGTCGTCGAGAAGAAACTTACCCATCACCACGTTAGGATCATTCCTTGCGTCACCCTGACCAATCACGAACGCTCGACCCCTGGCACCATTTCCGTCGTTATTACCCCCGTTGTTATTCCCATTATTGTTCCCGTTTCCTTGGTTGTAGTTCTGATTCTGATTCTGATTTAACTGCGGGCATTGCCTCTTGAAGTGACCTTCAGCGCCACACTGATAACATCCCCTGTTGCCCTGTTGATGTTGCTGATTCTGCGGTGCTTGCTATTGCTGTTGACGATTCTGATTTGCAGGCCGTGAGCTCCTGCAATCCTTGGCTTCATGACCCATCTTGAGACACCTCTGACAAGTCCCTTGTTGTACTGACCACTGTGGTGCCTGTTGCATTTGTTGCACTTTGGGTGGTTTCCTCGATATCCACCCTGCCCTTGACTACCAGAAGATTGCTGACCAGGACTCTGGTAGTCTTCAATCTTTCGCTGCTGTGCCTGGGACTGAACTGTAGTCGAACCCTTGCTGGAGGCTCCATCCCATTTTCGTTTGTTGTCACTGGGAATAGCAGAAGTAGTAGTAGCAGTAGCACTTATACGCTTAGGCAGTCTGTTCTGTTCCACTGCCTGGTCTGTGAGACGATGAGCAAGACGAGTAACATCCTGGATGGTAGCAAGGTTAGCAGCAGTCACATGGCTTTGAATCTCTGGTACTAATCCTTTGAGGTACAGCTCAATACGCTTGATGGGAGGATCCACCATAGTTGGACATAACACTGCCAGTTCGTTGGATCGCTTCGTATATGCCTCTATCTCTGATCCCTTCATCTTCAGGTTAAAGAACTCCACTTCCAGCTTGTGGATGTCATCATGATTACAGTATTCTCGCTTGATCAGTTCCTTGAAGTCGTTCCATGGGGTGGCGTTTGCAGCTGCCAGCCCTAACATTTGAACCTGAGCGTTCCACCACGTGAGCGCTATGCCCTCGAGAGTACCAGTAGCATACTTCACCCTCCAAGCCTCAGGGCATTCACACATTTCGAAGACCGACTCGAGCTTCTCGAACCAGTGGAGGAGTCCTACGGCTCCTTCAGTGCCACTGAAAGTAGTAGGTCGGCAATCCATAAAGGTTTTGAAAGTACACACAGGAGGCTAAGCGTGTTGACCTGTCGTGTGTGTAAACAAAATTAAGCACAATTGTTGGTTTACGATAATAGGATCTAAAGATCCTAGAGTAAGTTGTGATGGCAGGTTATACCTCCTGCCTGGGCAGCTGCGAGCGCTGCAGTAACTTGTTCAGTGATCAAAGTCGCCAACTGGGCTTGAGTTAGGTTAACGCGTTCACTCATGATCTTCATATCAAAGGAAACATGAGTGAGAAAGGTTTGCGAAAGTGCGATGACAGAAGAGAGTAAGCACACATGGGTTTTCAAACAATAGTTATTACGTTCATCTAAGCATACCATAAGCAAAGTTCTATGTAACTATCAAGTAGGCAATTTAACATAAACCATATTACCTATAGTGTTGAGCCTTGCACGTGGAGTGAAGCGTCGTTGTGGATCGTTGAGCACTGTACAGGTTATAGTCTGGTTTTAATAAAAACTTTTTCCTTTATTAAAACCAAGTTCACTATAACCAATGGCTCTGATACCAATCTGTCACACCCCCAAAAATCCACACGCGGAGTATCACCGATTGGAGGTGTGACTGACCAGGATCAAGCCACCAATCATATTGAACAAGCATGTAAGTAGTATATAAAAATCCAACACAATACAATTGGTGTCTAAACAAAACATAGTTTAAGTTGCAAGCGGAAGCATAATGTTTAAAACCAAGTCATAAGTTTAAACGTTTCAAATGTTTAGCATGGCACACAGCTGTCCATGTCCCACAACGACTCTTCCCACTCCGATGCAAGCTCCAAAGATACCTAACGACCTGCAAGGCATGTAACAGAGAGTCAACAACAAAGTTGAGCGAGTTCACAGTTGATTGTTCAGTTATTGAGTTCGTTTCAGAAATCATAAGTTCGTTTCATAACCATGTATTACCCAGTATCCTTAATTCCCAAAACCTTTTCACGATATTTAGTGGGGGCTTCCCATGTTGTATGTTACTAGACTAGTCGTATCCATAAGTGTCCTTCCCAGTCCGAGGACAGTGTTAAGTATGAGTGTACGTAGGTTTTACATACGTGCCCTTCTCAATCTGAGGACAGTAGCAAGTATGAGTGTACGTAGGTTTTACGTACGTGCCCTTCTTAATCCGATGACAGTAGCAAGTATGAGTGTACGTAGGTTTTACGTACGTGCCCTTCTCAATCCGAGGACAGTAGCAAGTATGAGTGTACGTAGGTTTTACGTACGTGCCCTTCTCAATCCGAGGACAGTAGTAGGTAGTCTAGTAGTGTTGATAATATAAATCGTTATTCAATCCCATTCCCAACCCACCGGGAATCCCATGCCTTAGGAGTGTGAACTCACCTTGGTTTGCTCGGTATGCTAAACTATGTGCTCACAAGAAATCAGTCAAGTCCTATAGTGTGCACGTATACTCAATCAGTTCAAGTTCGTAATGTTTCACATGTAATCTATACCACAGGGTGTGTTTGGCAGTTAACGTCATGCATCACACAACAGTTAATCACATTCATACAAATTCATGTTTCAATAAATGTCTTTTGCGGTTTATTCTAATATAATTATCCAATAACACACTTAGCAGAGTTAGCAAGCTTAACTGGATTAACATATATATCAGAGTTACATATTTAACAGAGTTAACATCTAACAAAACTAATAAACTAACTGAGTTTACTGAACTAACGGAGTTAATACTTAACAGATTTAATAGACTAACAGAGTTAACAAGCTAACGGGGTTGATGACCAGAACACTCGACGAAATCCTTTTCTGGCGAAAACACTTGTGGCGAAATCCCTTCTTGGCGAAAACCCTTTTGGGTTTTCGTCGTGATAGTGTTTTCGTCGGCCAAGGGGTTTTCGTCGGGCTGAAGTATGACGAAATCACTTAATCACTTCACATGTCTTTTGATTTTAATTTGACCAAACACCAATCTATTACAATTCTATTGGACCGAGATAATGGATCTGACAACTGTTTCTGGATCGATTGATACAAGAATTCTTATGATGTCACAGTTGACTTTACTATTTTGATTGGACCAATATTAATCACGATGTCCGATAAACTCAATTAATCGACACACAACAATTTAATTTCAATTCATGAAGCCTTTCACGTGATGATATGACAACAAATATTGAATGCAATAGAATGATTGGGCCGTTTAAAAGTCTGATTACATGCACTGATGCACACAAAATTAATGAAATTGACTTTTTAAAATCGATGCACACTGATATTCACGTGATTACTTGAAACCATTGGACCTAGCATTACATACAAATCGATTCAATCAAAACAATTCATGGAATCATATGAATTACTAAATCGTCAAGATCATCATACCATCATTAGATCATTCGTGGAAAGGTATAACATAATCACATAACATCAGCATCCAATCAATCACATACACATACAGATATGTAATCATGCATCATTCAATGACAGTGCAACTAACCGAGATGAAAGGTCACTAGATTGATCGAAAGGAAAGGCTTGAAAACTTGCAGTTACCGTCGCACAGGGAGTAAGGCTCTAGGGTTTGGTAATTAATCTTTTACGTAAAGTAGGGAACAAGATATTAAAACAAATTGCTACTGGGCCAAAGCTCAACTTGTTTTCACCGGCCCTGTTTCTTGACGAAAACACTTATGTGTTTTCGTCCTTAAGTGTTTTCGTGGGTGGGGGTGTTTTCGGCTATGGCTCCAATTTGTTGATATTAAGCATGTCACTAATACAAAACATATAGTATATAACCACTTATAATGCACACCAACTATAAATATAAAAACAACACTTGTGAACAGTTATTAAGTCAAGTAGAAACCTTGAAAACTCGAGTTGTCACAGATATGTCCTAAAATATACCCCGTACGTGAGAACCGGACCCGGAATGACCCTATACTTTTAAAAATCAACAAAAACCAAGTTTGGTAGTCTCTCGCGAGCCGCGACGGAGACCCTTTGGTCTGTCGCGGGGTGCGACAGCCTGGTTCTTATCCGGACACGTTGGGTGCCACGTGGCAGACACGTGGCAAGGCTAGTTTGCTGACTAGAAGAAGGAATAACATGACCTGCCTGACCCCTCGACAGCATCTCCCAAAGCAAAAACAAGAAGGCAGAAGCCGACCACGGGGCTGTGCCCAGCTCACCACGGGGCGTGGTCAGCCCTGACACAAGAAGACAAAACCTGTAGAAGCTTCTACGCCCACCACGGGGTCGTGCCCAGCTCACCACGGGGTGTGGTCAACGCAAAGATACGCAGAATCTTGCCAAATCTTGATAGTACAGATACGGAGTTGACCACGGGGCCGTGCCCAGGAGACACGGGGCTGTGTTAGGCCCTCTGCTGACACTTGCAATTAATGAAGGAAGAGAAAATGCTGACCACGGGGCCGTGGCCAGCGGGCACGGGGCCGTGGCTAGAGCTCTGTACTGGCTATAAAAGGGGGTGCTTGGTTCACTTGAAAGGCATCCCTTGGCAAACAACTACTCTCCCACTTTGCCACCACTCCACCACCATCATCCATCATCCATCTTTAGAGTGTGTAGTAGTCTCGGGATCCAAGATTGATTGTAAGGGTTCTTGCCAATCAAAGGCCATGTTTGGTTAAGCCTCTTACATCACTTGGTGATGACAAGTCTTTATTGTATTACTTTTGATTTTTAATCTTTCGGCACTTTTTATTTGGTTTTGTATTAATGACTTTAATAACTAGTTTCTTATGTTGAAGGTGAATTCTTCCTATCATTTTTCCGTGGTGTCTTGGCGTTACTTTAATGTCTATATAAAGTAAAAGATTGCATCATTCATGTTTTACAGTCTATATAAAAGCATGTTGACTACCTGGTCGGGGGTTAGGGGAATGGTTTTGTAAGGTTCTTGCATTGTTCAGTGTATAGATCCTTCAAGGACCTGGTTCAAGCGTGCTAGGACCTCCTTCAATACCCACTGGTATTGGATGGCGGGGGTGCGAATAGCTTGAACCCCTCATATATAAACTACTATTAATACATTAAAACGGCTTCTTGAGATTGTATCCTTGCTGACTCAAATCACTTAGCCGAGGGTAACGTCACCTTCAAAAGAGGGGCCTACCACTTTTCGCATTAATAACTTAATTAACTATCTTTCAATATGCATACCACTCAAACAACTGGGTTGAGGGTAACGTCACCTTCAAAAAGGGGCATACTACTATAACTAAGATAATCTCTTAAAAAGTTTGAAAGTGCGAAAATCATCAAAGAATACATTAAAGGCGAGTCGGATCCAAGTGATTCATCTTGTCTATCTGTTTTTATTTTATATATCTTTACATTTTTAGTTTTTATTTTTCATGTATCAAAACTTTTCTCAAAAAAAAAAAAATTAGATTGATTAGACGTTGAGGATAAACCAGTACTAAAAGCTCTTGTGTCCTTAGACGAACTCGGTATCTTACCAACGCTATACTACGCCCACGATGGGAGCACTTGCCCAAGTGTGTGTTTAGTGTTAGTAGAATATCGTGTTTTAAAAATTTAAAACTTGATTAATGTGTAAAATGGGCTCAAAATATTAATAAAATCATATCACTCCTAACGCACACCAGATTGAATGAGAAAAGATCCCTTTATAACTTAATTTGACCGACATAAAGTTGTTTCCTGCTGTTGACATCGGTCACGTATCGTGGAACAAATAGAACCACCCCCATGTGTCGTGGAGTCACCTCTTTGACCGAAACATTTAAAAATTAACCGACATGTCTTCGAGTTGCCCGGCGGGTCGCGGAAAGGAATAGAGGAACTTGCGCGTGTCGCCTGAGTGTGCCAGTTGAATTTCTTTTGTTTCAAGTCCCAATCGACCTGTAGAACCCGTGTTTCGACTCGTCTCTTTCATTAAACCCTTAGATCACCTGTTTAAATAACGCAATACCATAAACACAATAAATATAATATCACACACGAGTTAATACATTTAACATACTAAAAACTGACACTAACTATTACTAAATACACGCATTTTGACCCGACATCACACGTCACGCGTGGGCATCAGACGTTAATGTAATCATCGTATTGCATGTAACGAAGTCACAAACATGATGTCGCCGCCGCAATACGTGGCACGGGTAAAAATCTAGTCTAGATAAAAGATTAAACCACTTTTTCACACGTGGTGGTACAAACGTGGTAGCAATTTTTTTTTATTATTTTTTTTTTTTTTTGCACATGATGCCTACGTGTTAGCATATTTTTCACTTTTCATCCAAACACAACAACGCATAACCTAACACATTATAAGGTGAGTCAAGGGTGAATCTATGTGGGGCCTAGGGTGTGCCCGGGCTACCTCTCAACATTTTTGGTGAAATGCAAGAAGTTTCTTTATGTTTCTTAGTTTTATGTATTGGAATACCCGTGAGTAAATAGTAGAATACCTCTGAATGTAATATTAGAGAGAGATGGAGAAGAAAAATGAAATATTTTGAAGAAAAGTAGGATCATCGGCCGGCGCTAGATATTGACGAAGAAGACGACTTTTCATTTTTTAAGAACAAAAGCTAATTATTAATATTTGTGTTTTTTTTTAAAAGTGGGCTGCAACCCACATGGGCTCACTAGTCTATCATTGTTTTCAATTTTATTTATAGATTACAATTTACAATTTAAATTTAAATTTGATAATTTACATATTTATATTCTATTAGTTCTATAGTATTAATCAACTTATTATTATTTATTACTTTATTAATCAATATATTATTTATTATTTAATAAACTTATTATCTATTAGTTTATTAATTTATTAATTTCTTTTATATTATTTAGACCTTACTACTTATAACAGTCTTTTGTCATAACTCATCTATTTTTTAAACTATGTAAATATCGGATAACATTTTTCGCCGTAAAAAATGCTTTATTGTCGATATTATTTTGTATTAAAAACCTCATACACTTTAACAAATATTAAAGTTATATTAGAAGATACAAAAACTAAGGTTAGGACCCCACTCGAACCGAGCTGTAAATTTTTAAGCTCGCTTATATGAAATGGAAGCATCTAAAAGCAATGACTTCATACAAATATAATCATGTATCCGATTCTTGGATCCGCCACTGAATGTACGGTCTGAATGTACGGTAAAAAAATTGCTCCGTTTTATAAATGTACGGTAAAAAAATCCGGATACCCTCTGAATTTTTCTTCTAGATCCACCGCCGAGGTGAGTCCAACGTAATAAAGTTCGATAACTCTCTGAGCTAAGTGTAAACGAGCTGAGTTGAATCTAGCTTAGCTCATTTAACCTATGACAATTTGAGCTCGAGCGATATATCTCTCATGCTCAAGTTTGCCTGAGTAATTTTTCAAGCTCAAATCTATATCATGATCTTTTACATCTGACTAGACTAGATTGTCTTATGATCATAATGAGGAGTTTGTTTGTTTATGCCATGTTGCTTTATTTCATTTGATTACTTTTGTTTTGTTAATCTTGATCGATGTACTTAATTATTGTGTTAAGTTGTAAGTACATTAGTTTAAGACAATTTAGTTGTGATTCAACTCTTATAAATCTGGTTAGGGATTTAATTGGATACAGCTCTTATAAATCTGAAATTGGATAATCTGTAAAAGATAAAGTATGCAAATTAGTAAACTTAAATGTTCTTAAAGGACATCTTGAAGGTAAGTAATGTACATCACAACAAAAATTATAAGCTTAAATCATGTATAATAATGTAGTTATAATCTATTTATTTAAGAAAATCTACTAATTGTTGTTTGAATATTTTAAGTAAAAAACTGTTTTAATTAAACAAAATCATTGCCACTTAGACTATAGTCTAGTAGTCAAGAGGAATTATCTCTTGTGAGGAGACTAAGGTTTAATCCTTGAGAGATGCAAGTATTTAAGGCAAAAAAATAACTGTTCAAAAAAAATTAAACAAAATCATTAACTATAGAAGCTAGGGATGATTACCTTCCATCACCGTAAGTCAAAGTTCTTGTGAATCCAATGCTCTTTTAACGATTTGTTTAGCTTAACTAATGTTTTAATCTCTTAGACCATATGTAGTGGTTAAACAAAATAATGCCCTCACCATGGGGCATTATTCGACACGTGGCAGTCCAGTCAGCATGAGGCGTTATTGCAAAAGTGGCGTAGTGGGAATAATGCCTAATAATGCCCTTCCAATCATTAAACAAAAAAAAAAGCAAACTATTTATCATTGGCCAGTCAAACCTTGGACCACTCTCATTGGCCACATGCAACTCTCTTTCAGCGTTATTATAAAAACGCCAGATTCAATTTTTTGAATTTTTTTAAAAAAAAACGCCCCATGTAATGGGGGGCGTTTTTTGAGCTTTTTTTTTAATTTTTTTTTTAAATACCGCCCCACTACGGGTGATTTTAGACTTAAACTAATTGCTCTATTAAAAATTAATACATATGTATTTGAGGATGATACCATTTTTTTTTTTAATTTTATCCATTAGATTTGAAATAGATAATAACAAATAAGTGAGTGGAATTAAACAAAAAAAAAAGTGGCAAGTTTGTTTAGGGTATTCTAGTCAATCAAAGGCAATAGTTTCTCTTTTTTCCAACTCCCTCACGTTTTTTAAATATTAATAACTCTTTAATACGACATTATTGTTTAAAAATATTGCACTATAAAAATGAACATTTTTTATCTTTAAAACGAGTATACTATTGCTATACTTTTGAGAAAAATCGAAAACCCAGATACGTAAAACGCAATGGACAAAAACATGACTTTTTTTTCTAGAACGCAATGGATAAAAAACAAAAAGACATGTCTTTTTCTAAAACATAATAGACTAAAAACACAAAAAATGTCTTTTTTTCTAAAATGCAATAGACAAAAAGCACAAAGAAATATAATTTTTTTTCTAAAACACAATGGACTAAAAGTGTAAAGATTTTTTTTTTCTAAAACGCAATGGACTAAAATCACAAAAAAAAAAAAAAAAAATTTATAAAACGTAATGGACCAAAAACACAAAAACATGTGTTGTTTCTAAAACGCAATAGACTAAAAATACAAAAAAGATGTTTTTTTCTAAAACACAATAGATTAAAAACACAAAAAAATGTGTTCTTCATTCTTTTGTAAGACGCAATAACTTAATTCAAAAACCCAGATCGTAAACGCAATACGAAAAGCCCGATAGTAAAACGCAACTTAAAAAATTTCTTACACAGATCAGAGCCAATTTCTTAGGATTTCTTCAACGATTGACGAAACACAGATCGAAGCCAATTTCTTACAATGATTTATTCACAGATCGAATGCTAGAAACGCTTATCAACGATCAAATCGAATTAATCGAGTGATTCGCTTCAAAATCTGTAGAAAAAAATAAGAATTTGTATGAAATTAAATTGGTTTTTTTTTTAAGTTGAAGAACACGTTGATTGAGTGTTTGAATCATTGCTTAATGACGAAAATCACACTATAAGGTAGGGATTATAGAGATAGAAAGTGAAGAAAATGTGTAAGATGTAGGGAAGGCGAAACGGAGAAGATGAAATGAGATTGACTAAAATACCATTCTCCTTTATTTTTCAGTTTTGTCATATGTCACAACCTCGTTCCTTTCTACCTTTCCCACCGAAACTATACTTTCTGTATGATGATCTCCTATCTTTTTGAACTCGTAAATTTCTCTTTTTGACATGTTGGAAATATACTAATGATAAAGTATTTTTTTGAGTGGCTAAAAAAATCAATCTCGAACACTCTTAGGGCACCAGCTGGACCAAACGGAGTACTCTGAGAGTAACCTGAGTCCACCACCAATCTGGGAAAAACTCGGTAACCCACCCGCCTATAGGCACGATAATGAATTTACCGGTAAAACTCGTTTTGGCTCAAGGATCAAACCCAGATTTCCTTGGGTCTCCTATCATTACCCACCAATGCCTCTCACTCTACACCAAGTGCGATTTGAACTTGCATCTAACAAGAGAAACGCAAGGCTTCCACCACTTGATCTAGAAATGATTAACACTAATGATACAATCTTAATCTGGGTTATTTTTAAATGCATCATACTCTGTTTACTAGTTACACCTTACTCTAATTAATTGGTCCATTAAAAATGATTCTCTCTCGTATTAATTATAGCCTTCCTTTTTATTTGTTTCTTGAACGACAAATTTGAATCACTGACGGATCACTAGAGTATCATCGTGCCACCAGCGGAACAACCCGATCTTATCCATCTCCACTAGGCATAATGCCTATACACCAATTCAGGAGGAAATCCAATAAATATGGAAAAACTCACTTGTGTAAATCAAACCCAAGACCTAATGATCCGAAAATCTTATCACACTCTAAAATGACACTAGACTATAAAGTTATGGATCCTCTTTATCTTTCTAATATAAAAATGTATAACATATTTTAATGAAATAAAAGAAAGAGTAAACTGCAATTTTACCCCCTGAGGTTAGGGGTGATTGGCACTCTTACCCCCCCCCCCCCTAAGGAAATAATTGCAATTTTACCCCCCACTGTTAACTCTTATGTCGCAACATTACCCCCTAAGCTCAGTCAAAGGTAGTTTGACCCTAATAGTTGAGGGTATTTTGGTAATCTTACCCTTATTTATTATTATATTATTATTTTTTATTATCTGTTGGCTAGCACCGCCTCCTAACCACCGGCGAACCACCAGAATGAAGACTCACCGGTATTTTGAATCAGGGTAAGCTTCTTTAGAGCACCTCCAATTTTTTTCCATATGTTCTTCTGCATCTTCCTGGTTCTAAATCTATCTTTCTGCCATACCCACCGATCTGATACAACTGATTGTATGGAAAGCTTGATCCTTCCCATACTCCTACTACAATCTCACATCCTACCAAAAGGTCACCTCACCATACCATACCTTTACCAGAAGAAGAGAGAGAAAGCTTCAGAGCTTCACATTGACGATCACAAAAGCTCAAATCTTTCAAGTAAAAATTCAATCTTTTTCCTCAAACATTTCTTCTTTTTGGTTTATAATCACTACACATTTCATAATCCAGATGGGTCTTCCTCCCCATGAAGCAATCAACCATGCTTCCTCTTTACCGTAGTTGTTCGATAAGAGGAAGTGTGGTTTGCCGGGTGTTTTTACGACTTGTCCGTTTTGCGTTTCAGATGAAGAGAAGATCGCCTATCACTTCTTCAAGTGTAAGTTCTCAACTGATACCATCCAAATCGGGAAGAGAGGTAGATTGAAGCAAACCGAGCAGGAGGCGAGAAGCATACCACATGCCCTAAAGGTTTATTGGTATCACTATTTATCAGTTTTCATAAGTTTTATTATTTATCTTTATATTGTTTAAATTGCAGGGTATTATAAATATTGTAATTTGGGGTAAAGCTCATTAGGGCTAGATTTTTCTCTACATATAGTTGTGCATATTGTTTTATATAGACACATACATACAAGCCTCTTTATAAATAACTAACTTTGCCTCTAATATAATCTGCAGGTGTAAACGAATGCTTGTGAGCTATCTAAGATTGGTTTTTAACAAACTTAAATGGAGTCGAGCGTCAACAAGCCTAATGCGGAGATCATTTAATATATATATAGGTTTCAAATGCCATTCTCAATTAAGCTTATGATATACTAAATGAATATTAAATAAGTCAAGCTTGTAAATTATTTAACAGTCGAACTCAAGTTTTAAACATAAAGTTCAAAATGACGTAAGTTTTAAATTAAGCTTTGCGACCTCAAACTTAATCACACTTGGACTTTACTCGTTTTAAAACCCTAATCCACACATTTTTTGGTGTAAGATTTGATTATCATGTTAGCGGTTAACAACAAATTAAAAAAGTTTTTACCAAACCAAAATGTATTGGCCTATATATTTGTCTCCTGAAAAAGGAAAGAGTGGGTCCAGTTAGATCTTTTTAAAGAATGTGGATGGTTAATTTTCTATTTGAAATGCTTTTTAATTAAAAAATGCCTTTCATCGTAATTTCATGTTTTTTTTTTTTGTATCATTTTTTAATCGGATAAAAAACATAAGAGAATCTTGTTTATTTATCTCTTCATGTTTTTTTTTTTTTTTTTTTTTGTATCATTTTTTTAATCGGAAAAACATAAGAGAATCTTGTTTATTTATCTCTTATAATCAACTTGTTTGTATAAATTGCGATGTAGGTTATAGTTATGAAAATAACATCAATGCTAGTCGTGATTTATGTATTGTTGAATCATTAACATAAACTAAAATTTATTTAATTTAGAGTAAATTGCCATTTTAGTCCCTGTGGTTTAGGCCATTTTGCCAGTTTAGTCCAAAGGTTTCATTTTTAACATCTGGATCCAAAAAGATATCATCGTTGCCATTTTGGTCCAACTGACTTAACTCCATCCATATCTGTTAAAGCTGCCAAGGGCATTTTTGTCAATTAAGAAAAAAGGGTTAATAAAAAGAAAAATGAAATGACAAAAATGCCCTTGGCAGCTTTAACAGATATGGATGAAGTTAAGTCATGTTAGGATCGGAGGCTCTCATAATTATGTTTGTTTGTATGTTTTGAACAATTTGTGAATAAGAAAACATGTAAAGTGCAGCGGAAATGAAAACAAACTTTGTAAACACAATCAAAGGAGAAAATAGTTTGATAAACAATTGCTTCTCATAGAGTCAAAGGATTTACAAATCAAAGCAAAAGATTACAGATATGCTTACAAACTAAACTCCCCCACAGCCTGATGCCCCAAGGTTGGTTTGCACACAAGATGAAAGGATTAGACATGAGGAGAAGAACTCGCTCAGTCAATCAAAATGTAACAGTACAGGGTACTGTTATATTTATAGGCAAACCAAACCACTGAGGTATCTCAGCTGACGTCACCATGAAAGCGACGTCTAACAGCCTAACAACCTGTATTTACTGTCCTTATACAAACACTGCTAACCTAACCACTGACTATACATAAAACAAACAATTCACTAAACAGTTGCTCTCCCTTTATGTCAGTGCTTTACTCAAGGTTGATCAGTCCTTGACTGGGCAGTGCTTTATCATTAGTAGATAGGACCAGCAGTGTTGGATACTTCAGGCTTTTGATCAGCAGTTGAAGGACCAGCAGTAGTTGTATCTGAACAGCGGATAAAGACCATCAGTTGTTATAAATCACTTTCAAGGGGAGAGCAAAGTGTAAACTGCTGCTTATTGTGAATCCACTGTTGTGACCTGGTTTTGGCTTTACATTATCTGTTCCTCTGGTAGGGTTCAATCCCAACAATCTCCCCCTGGAACAGATAATGCCAAAACCTGTCATTATTCTGGATCTTTATTCCTCATTAAAAGTTCCTTTGCTTCTCTTTTAAAATCTGCTTCAAAGTCTCTGGAACTTATATCATCTTCATCCCGGCACAATGTAAGTTCAAGGAGATCCTGCAAATCTTGAACACTAAGGCCTAGTGCTTCTTTCCTTGATATGTACTTCACATCTCCATTGGATCTGACTATAGTCAATACGTGGGTCTTTTGGTCAGACATCCACTTTAGTACTTTCGAACCCAATGGATTTTTCGAGAGAGGGTTATTTGCTGATGAGTTGAGGGATGATGGCCTTGAAAACACCTGCAAACTTTCAGACATTCTTTTGAAAGCTTCTTCAATGACTTTGTCTGCTGCAGCTATATCTTCTGCAGTTTCTTGTTCAATGAGTTCTTGTCTTTCAACTTCTGTTTTGTCTTTTGCAGTGTTTGGAGACGCAGGTTTGTTTAATACCTTCTTAAAAAGGTTTTGAAGCTTTGATGAGCTGTCTTCATTCAGACCCATTTTCAAGATGGCGCCCTTGAGATACTCTGCTTCCTTTTCTATTACCTCTTCTTCAGTCAGCTGTTTGCCTTCAACTTGGTTTGACTCAAGAGTAGAACTGTCTGCTGATTTTAACATTGTCATGAGGTTTTCAATTTTCTGTTCAAGCTTCATCATGTGTTCTCGCTTCTTTGAGGTGCTTGAAACAGTTATCTTTCTTTTCTTTAGCCTTTCATAGGCTTCATCGGTCTGCTGTTTTGACCATTTTGATATGGCTGCAGCAGTATCCATTTTCGCATCCACCAACTCCTTTTTCTTTCTCTTATATTCAGCAGTTAAGTCCGCAATGGGCTTTTCATATTTTCTCCAGTTAGGAGCATTCCTCTTCTTCGTAGGATCATTCTTAATCTTCTCAATCCTTTCTGCCTCACGCTTAAGAGCTACTACTGGCCATTCTTTGAACTGTTGTTCTTCAGCAGGATAGAATTTCTCTTTCATGATGTAGGCTAGATATTGTTTTCTTAATTCTTTCTTTTGATCAGCCTTTTCTTTGTTTAGGTCTTGTGCAAATCCTTCTATCTGCTTTACTTTTGTGAAGTAGAACTCCAGTCTTTTAGCAATGCCATCTTCGCTTAAATGGTCACGTTCACTTTCAAATTTAGCTCTTAGTTTAGCTTGCCTTGCCTTGATTTTGAGGTAGTCATCCATATCATCTGGTGGCATGTAGCCTATGAGTGAGGAGAATCTTCTTTTTGAAGGATCTTCTTCTGTGTAGAATTGCCTCATCTCATTTTTGATAGCTTCAAGTTCCAGTGGATGTTGTGCAGCATTAGGATCATGTGTACCCTCATCGGCAGGGATTGGCTTTCTTTTTCTGTTGAAGAGCTTTGGTTGTGATGTAGCAGATGTAAGAGCAGTGGTGGATGACTGACTAACAGCTGTTGAGACAACTGGTGTCTCAACATCTGTTGTTATTACAACTGCTGATGTATCAGCAGATGTCTTCTGCTTTTGAGCAGGGGATGGAAGAGGTGAGGTAATTTTTGATGGTGGTGATGGTGGTGGTGAATCAACATCTAATATGAGATTCCTTCTCCTTTTTAATGAAGAAGGGGCAGATGATGTTTTGGGTGAATCAGTGGTTTGAATGATGGGGAGTGTCTGACAAACAACTGTTGAAACAACTGGTGCTTCAACCGCTGCTGTCATTACAACAGATGTTGTAACATCTGTTGTCTTCTGTTTTATGACAGGAGGCAGTGGTGTAGATGATGATGACATAGCAGCTGTTTGGCTACTGACAGCAGTTTTTGTAACTACTGTTGTATCAGCTGTTTGGCTAACAGGTTTTGAGACCTGCTTTTCTTTTTCTTTTTCTTTTTCTGGCTCAATATGAAGGCCATGTTCTATTCCCTTCTTCTTCATTTGCTTCATTATCTCCCCCTTTTTGGCATTATCTGCAAGGGGGTCATCAAAGAATAGTAAAGTTGAAGGAGCCTTGCCAGTGGCAGTTTGGATACTGGCCTTAATAGCCTTGGTATCTGCTTGAGTGTCCTTGAACCTTGATTCCATCATGTTGGACAGCATTTGTACTTGAATAGCATGCTTTTGATCAGCCATTTGTTGCTGTTTTTCAAGCATGGGTTGGAAAATATTCCAAAGCTCATTTGCAGCAGGTGCTTGTTGTGGAGCAGGTGCTTGAGCTGGAACAGCATTGGATTGTGCTTTCTGAGCTTTTAAAATCTCTTGCACCATCTCCTTTATTTCAGAAACTGATTCTTCAAGTTTTTCCACTCTGCCCGTCAATTCCTGATATCTTGAATCATCACCCATTTTACTGGGATCATCTGAATCCCCACCAGCAGTGGTTATATCAATGTGTGTCTTAGGAACAGAGTCCCAAAAATCACCCATTGATGCCCCTTGTTCTTGGTACTGGGGACTTCTTTCTTCAGCACTTGATAAACCTTTGATGGTGCCAGTGGTTAGATCCAACTCACTGGTGGTTATCGAAGCTGCCATGGAAGAAATTGCCTTCAAGGGAGTCTGATTTATCTGGCCAACTGGAGACCTGTTGATCCACCAGTTGTAGTTGCTGCTCCACTTGAACTACCACC
Source organism: Helianthus tuberosus (assembly GCA_030545235.1). Taxonomy (NCBI): domain Eukaryota; kingdom Viridiplantae; phylum Streptophyta; class Magnoliopsida; order Asterales; family Asteraceae; genus Helianthus; species Helianthus tuberosus. Next base: position 52,135,635 of record CM060445.1, on the reverse strand, counting down.
GAGAGTTACTTGTAACTCAGGGGGTGTAACCTCCTCAATTGTTGCTGGGATAGCAGGAGTAGTAGCATCAGACCCAGTCACCTGTGGGGGTATACTCTCAGTGACAGGTGATAGAGAGGAACTGGTTTGTGTCTGAGCTATAGCAGCTGCATGCAACAACGGTAGCATGGATTGTGGCATTATTATTGGTGAGGGTATGGGGGTTGAAAGAGACATGTCCTTGGGATCAGGACTGAGGAAGATGGATCCAAGTGGATTCAGAGCTTCATATTGTGGTGTCCCTGTGCTTACAACCTGATCCTTTTGTGAGGATGCATGAGGAGTTTTAGGCATGGGTTGAGATCTTTCTTCCAACTGCTGTGAGGAAGGAGCAGCAGTGGTTTGTGGTAACTTTTGTGTTGTCACAGGCATTTCCTCTGGGATCTCATCTTCCAGAGTTGCCTTTGTTTTGGGTTTGGTGGGTTTTCTGGATGTTTTTCTTTTGGTCTTTTTGGTTATGTCAGGTGTGGGTTTCAAAGCAGTGGTTGGGCTGCTATGATCACCTGGAGCAGTGGGCTCAGCAGCTGATACCTGAGGAGCAGTTGTAACCGCTAAAATCTGCTCAGGTACCCCTGCTTTTGTTTTTATTGGTGCCATCATTCTGGAAAATGTTTCTTTTGTTAAGCCTTTTATTTGACAATGAACACCTTGTTTGAGCAAATTTACACTTTCCTTTTCAAATTTTTGTTCAAAATAGTAACTCAAAAATCTTGGAAAAAGTAAAAATGCTTTACTTTCAACGTTTTTCACCATGTCATTGAAAATCTCCTGGGAGTAGTTGTAGTCCTTATTATTCAAAATAGCATAACCCAGGCATTGAATTTTCAATGGTATTTCGTTAAAAGATGTTGTTTTATTCGATGCACACATCAGAAGTGTGTGAAATAAAAATCTGGGTGCAGATGGAAAATAACCTTTTTGTAAGGTATCGACCTTTGATTCTTCTGCATATCCCTTTTTTACGAAATCAGTTTTCATCTCGGCTTTATCAAAAGAGATTTTACCTTCCTGATCGTCAAGATTAAAGACTTCGGAGATTGATTGTGGTGTGATTTGAATCACTTTACCCTGTATCGAGGAGTTAATGGCTATGACTTTATCGTCTTGTTTTTCAAGCGTCGCCTTTTTCCAAAACTCTCTCTGGGTTTGCAGATAGATGGGAGCATTTGCTGTTAACAAAGTTTTGTACTTTGATGCAGATATTGTATCAATGATGGTGTCAAAGGTGTGATTATCAGTAGGTTTTGTGAGTAAACCCAGATAGTTGTGAGATTGTTTGTATGGTATTTCGATGGGTTCTTCGGCCGTTTGAGCGACCTCTTTTGAAGATGGTGGTGATTTTGGTTTTGGTTGTGATTTTGATTTTGACTTTGATTTTGTCATTTTTGCAGGGAAGAACGAAGAATGATTTTGAAGTTTTTGAGAAGAAGGGTTGGAAACTATTATGAGAAGAGAATTTTGGAATTCAATTCGACAGTGTAAAACCCTGTTTGGGGTTTAGGGCAGGGTTTTATTTAAGAAAAAAAATGATCGCTGATGTGGCAGCGGTTATTACGATCTGAGGGCTAAAAACTGACCACGTGTCAAAAACTGATGAAACAGATGGAGTATGGAGAACAGTTGTTTTAAGAGCCACTGACGTATCAAGCATCAGTGGTTACAACGGTAAAAAAATGTGGGCAGTGGATGATTTTTACTATCAGTGGATAGCATATCAGTGGATAAGACACTGATTTTGAACATCAGTGCTTTTCAAGAAAATGAGGGATCAGTGGTTAACTTTCAGCAGTGGACAGTGTTTAGAGATCAGACGTTTGAACACAACAGTGGTTAGGGTAAATGGTACAGATCTGAAGGACAGGTGTTTCAGCAACAGTTTTGAAGATTTTCATTTAAGGTTTTGCCACATGTCAATTTTGAAAGACAGTGGTTTAGTACCCCAGATGATGAAAACTTTTTGCTAAGGCAATTCATTTTCGTTTAATATTCAATTAAAATATGAGTACCCTAGTAATCCAAGCAAGTTAGCAACCAACTTTTGATGAAAATTTAGAAGCAAACCTGAGTATGACATGATCTTAACATATATACCATTTCCTTTTGACCCATTTATGAGGACAATAATACCACCAAAAATAAGGTATTACATCCTGTCAGGAGCTGAAACTATTGCCAACAAAAACAAGCAAAAGTTCCAAATATATCCTTAAAAAAATGAATGATATATCCTGGTTATTCGAGAAAATCCTTTTGAAAAAAAATGGTTAAAGGATTTTCTGAGAACAGTATAAAAAAGGATCTGGTGAATTTTCAATAGAAAACATCATCATATCATTCTCAAGTTTTATGAAGATGGTCAGTGGTTTGACATCAGTGGTAGAATATTTTGACAACATTTTGACCACTGTTTGGCACCATTTTCTTTGTCAGTTGATTGCAAACATGAGGACACATGGACACATGAGTTTTGAAAATTTTGAAAATTTGTCTAGTCCTTTTGTAAGTTCAATCACTGGAGACACTAATGTCACTTGAACATTCTTGAACCAATGAGCACAAACAGTTGCTTAATTGACCATTATTACCCCAAGCTTTGACTCTTAAGTGTTTTAAGTTTATTCCCTTTTCTTCTGAATTCAAAAGTTTTGAGATAAACACACTTCAGAGTTTTTGTGAATATTAGTCCAAAATCATTTTGCAGTAATGTTTTGAGAGACTTGGTCATGTTGCCACAACTTTTCAACCAATCTCACACTACATATGATACGGACTATGTAGACCCCTGATTTTCTTAATGTATTATTAACAAAGTTGATTTGTTCCTTTTGAGGATCTCAACCTGTTTTCAACACATAAGATCAAATGACTAAAGTTATAATTTCCCTCTTTTTGTGTTAGCAAAACATCAATGTTTTTATGAACATATGTTTTGTTAATCTGAGGTTCAGACTTTAGTATTTATGGAAAACATCACAAATTACACATCAACAATTGAAATTAATTTAGAAAATAAGAAGTAATCTCATAGTTTAACAGATATTTATTTCAGATCTAGAAACCATGAGTGTTTTGTGCATAAATTCACTTGTTGTGTGAAATTTTGTGTGTCATATGACATCTTGGTTGATGTACAGAGTTGTTGAATAACCATTTTGATCATGATTTACTCGATACTCTGTTTTTCAACTAAATACAACCAACCTTAGTATCAACGAATTTTGAGCCGAACTGTTATGTCAATTTGACTGTTAAATCGAAATTGACTGTCCAGGCTCTGATACCAATTGTTAGGATCGGAGGCTCTCATGATTATGTTTGTTTGTATGTTTTGAACAATTTGTGAATAAGAAAACATGTAAAGTGCAGCGGAAATGAAAACAAACTTTGTAAACACAATCAAAGGAGAAAATAGTTTGATAAACAATTGCTTCTCATAGAGTCAAAGGATTTACAAATCAAAGCAAAAGATTACAGATATGCTTACAAACTAAACTCCCCCTCAGCCTGATGCCCCAAGGTTGGTATGCACACAAGATGAAAGGATTAGACATGAGGAGAAGAACTCGCTCAGTCAATCAAAATGTAACAGTACAGGGTACTGTTATATTTATAGGCAAACCAAACCACTGAGGTATCTCAGCTGACGTCACCATGAAAGCGACGTCTAACAGCCTAACAACCTGTATCTACTGTCCTTATACAAACACTGCTAACCTAACCACTGACTATACATAAAACAAACAATTCACTAAACAGCTGCTCTCCCTTTATGTCAGTGCTTTACTCAAGGTTGATCAGTCCTTGACTGGGCAGTGCTTTATCATCAGTAGATAGGACCAGCAGTGTTGGATACTTCAGGGTTTTGATCAGCAGTTGAAGGACCAGCAGTAGTTGTATCTGAACAGCGGATAAAGACTATCAGTTGTTATAAATCACTTTCAAGGGGAGAGCAAAGTGTAAACTGCTGCTTATTGTGAATCCACTGTTGTGACCTGGTTTTGGCTTTACATTATCTGTTCCTCTGGTAGGGTTCAATCCCAACAAGTCAGTTGGACCAAAATGGCAACGATGAAACCTTTTTGGATCCAGATGTTAAAAATGAAACATTTGGACTAAACTGGCAAATTGACCCAAACCACAGGGACTAAAATGGCAATTAACTCTTTAATTTAAAAGTTATTAACAAAGATGATCCATCTTTTTTTTTTTTTTTGAAAGGTAAAGATGATCCATCTAGTAAGACAAGATTATGTTATGTTTTTGATCTTAAGTTTTTAAAGATTGCATTCACTGTTTCGATTGTTAATTCAATTGTAACACTTGTTGTCTGTTACACTAACAAATGATGTTGAAAATTCTGTGATTTTTTATAACATAGTCAATATTTTTTTTTATGCCCAACTAGGAACACTAGAACTTTCAATCTTAGAACTAGGACAGGTTTACCCTTTATACACTTAATTTAAATCTCTATCTGCTCTCAACACGGATTATTATGCCATGTTAAAAAAAATCTTTGATCGAACGTTTTTACTCTTATTTATTTTTATTGTGTCTGCAATTTGTTGTAAACATAAAGGACAAAGTTTGTAATTTACTCTTATTTTTATTACTTTCTCGTACTTTATCATATCCTATTATTTTTTGTGATCTTTAAAAAACGGAGTTCATTCTCCGGACGTCTCCAATAACTAATTAATTCGTTCCAACTTACTTCAAGGGTGTACCTATTGGCACACCAATGTGCCCATATGCACACCAAAAAATGTTTTTTTTGTCCTATATGCACACCCTGCAGTTTCGAACTGTGGCCAAAGCGCGGCGTTTTGGTCCGGTCAACCAGACAAAGACTGACGGGTCTGTTGACCGGACCAAAACGCCGAGCTTTGGCCGCGATTTGGTCATGTCAACCAGACAAAAGACTCACCGGGTGTCTAGTTGACAGGACCAAAACGCGGCCAAAGCTTGGTGTTTTGGTCCGGTCAACAGACCCGTCAGACACACGTCAGTCTTTGTCTGGTTGACCGAACCAAAACGCCGCGCTATGACCACAGCTCGACACTGCATGATGTGCATATAGGACGAAAAGCCTTTTTTGAGGTGACTATCTACACACTTGTGTGTAGATAGTTTGAGCCTACTTTCAAATATATTCAGAATAAACTTATGTCATATCACGGACTTGCAAAAATAACCAGTGTACCTACGTTGAATTTTATAGCGTCTTTTAATATAATAGTTTTAAATGAAAATATGTAGGAAGTCAACAATTGAAGTTGAAAATGCTTCCTAGTCACATGACAATGAAACCACATATTCAAAAGAAGGCAATGGAGGTGCATGCATTCAAATTACCTTTGTGTTACTAATCTTCTAAGACACCATATATTAGGCCTGCAAATAAAAACCAATTTGAATTATTTTGGGTAATCTTAAAATTAAAATAAATTATAATTATAATGGGCATAAGAAATAAGAAATAAGTAAGGTTAAAATTGAAATAAGTCATAATGAGCATAGAAAATAAGTAAGGATGGGTCAAGATAACTTTTAAAATTTTAATTTAAAATTAGTCATATGCGTCAGGAAATGAGTCAGAATAGGTTTTAATAAGTTTTAACAAAATATCTAACCCTAAAAAAAATCACACAGAGTCACATTTTTCATACTTCGTGTACAAAAAATAAAAAAAATCAAAAAATTTAAGAAAAATTAAAAAAGAAGAAATATATATATATATATAGAGAGAGAGAGAGAGAGAGAGGGGCCCATACAATATGCCTAATCCTACACTACGTACGCTATAACCATGGCCGTCGGATCATCTCTGTTGGAACCTGAAGGTTTATTCATAAAGGATTACTTAGTTCAAGGGTTGATTTAGTAATTGTTTACTTAATATTTTGGGTCGACATGTATGGGTTGGGTTAGTATAGTTGGTTTCGGTTGGGCCTAGGATATTTACCCATATCGTTTTGTATTTAAGCAAACCTTAACCTTGGAGTTAAGGTTGATCAGTTAGGGAAGAACAAGGAGGGCTAGCCGAAATCAAGTGTGTCTTGTATCTGTCACCTTCAATCAGTGAATGCAAGATATTTTGGTTTGTTTTAATTACTTTTACTGTTTCGGTTATGTTTGTTCTTGAATCCACTTGTGTTTGATTTCCGCACTTACACAAGTTATTGTTTGATATCATTGAAAGATCCTCACGGGTTTTACAATTGGTATCAGAGCCAAGAAACCAATTCTTGGTTCGGTTTTGATATCATTCTGATTCAAGGATATCTTATATTACTGATCCAGTTTTTGCTAGTGTTTGTTTTGCAGTGACAACAGTTTTGGTTGCATGTTCTGTCTACGGATCATTCAATCTTCAAACTGTTCATAGAAAATATTGAAAGAATTTACTGATTTTGGTTCGTGTGATTTCAGTGAGTTATTTGCTGATTTCTCGGAAGTTTGTTGAGGATTAAAATTCAAAGATTTCAAAATCTTTGAATTTTGGAAGCTACTGATAATCAGGGATTTCTGCTGGTGTTATCACATTGTTTGTTTTGCAGGGTCTCGACTCGAAATCAGTTGATCTCGACTTGTGAACTTGCTGTCTCGACTCGCAACCAGCCTTGGTCTCGACTGGTCCACATCCAGTCTCGACTCGCAATCTACTTCAGTCTCGAGTTGTCTACTTCTAGTCTCGACTCGCAACCATCTTCAGTCTCGAGTTGTCAACTTCTGGTCTCGACTCGCAACCTACTAAGGTCTCGAGTTGTCATCATCACAGTCTCGACTCGCAATTGTGGTCTCGACTCGCATCGACGATCTGCAACGTGATTTGGACTTTGGACTTTGGACTTAAAACATAATTAATTAATTAATTAATTAATCATGTCTGCAAATAATGTTGACTTGGCTGCCTTTAACAAACAACAAGAACTGGATTCAAAGGTTGGAACCACTACACGTATTCCAAGGTTGACTGATGCTAATGACTTTCCTGAGTGGAAGTGGCATTTTGAACAACATGTGAAGGTCAAAGATTCTAAAATTTGGAGAAGTATTCTGAGAGGTCCAAGGGAGATCATGATGGATAGTTCCACAGAACCTGGTATAAAAGTGAAGAAACCCAAAAGTCAATATACTGAAGATGATTTCACAATAATTGAAGAAGATGAAAGAGCACTTTCCTATTTGACCATGGGATTGGGTCCAGACATTGCTATCGGTTTTCGTACTTGCAAATCCGCCAAAGAACTGTGGGAATCTCTGATCCATGTTTATGAAGGGAATGACGACATGAAGGAGAGTCGAAGAAATCTGCTGAGACAAAATTTCAACAATTTCAACCATATCTATGGAGAAACTGTTGATAACCAACTTCAGAGGTTTGTCAAACTGGTCACTCAAATGCAGATGGAAGAAATTCATACATCAAATGCTTCGACAAATAGACAGCTTCTGAATGCATTGCCGAAAAGTTGGGATTATCATGTTGCTATGATCAAGAAAACCAAGGATCTCGCTAGGTGCAGTTTGTCTGAGATGATTTCTCATATCAAGGCATGTGAGCTGGATGACAAGCAAAGAGAAACTAATTACAAGAATAGCATGCTAGCTGCAGGATTCTCTGTTGCTCCCGTTTCGTCAAACAACAACAATGCAGCTCTTTTGTCTCAAGGAGGATTTCAAATGTTTAGCAATGCGGCGTCTGCTAAATCTACTCCTACCTTAGCAAATGTCTATTACTCTGGATCTTTGACTCAAGCTGCTCCATCACGATCTACTGTTGCTCCATCTTCGAATACGTCTACTGCTGCTCCTTCTTCCAATGTGAAAAATGAGATGATTGCTTTCTTCACACAACAGTCTAAAGAAAATCTGGATATCGCAGCCTCTGTGATAAATTGTTTGAATGCTTTTGTTGCAGGAAAAATTGATCCTCCTAAATGGTGTGGCGATGACTTACATCAGATTCATCCTGATGATGTTGAAGAAATGGACATCACATGGCAGATGGCTATGGCTGCATTTAGGGCAACAAGGTTTATGAAAAGAACTGGTAAAAACAAATGGGGTGCTTCGTTTACAGGAGCGTCTACAGTGCCTTTTAAACTACGCTGTTACAACTGTCATGAGGAAGGACACTATGCTCGAAACTACACAAAGCCACCGATTAGTAGAGAACAGACTCCTGCCCAGCCCATTACACCTAATCGAGAGAGAGCTCTTGTGACCACATCGAGTATAACGGATGATGCTGCTACTGGTGGAAGTCCTCAACCCCTAGGACTAGCTCAAGCCTTGGTGGTTCAGCCTGATATCAACTTTGATTGGAATTCGGAAATTGAGCGACTGAACATCTCAGCTCCAGAAAATCAAGCTGATACAAACAACATCGCTTTCATGACCTCTAATGATCAAGTTTCCGCTTTTGAGGATGAGGCTCCAGCACCTGAGGAGGAGACTTCAGCTGAAAACCTCGCTCTTATGACTCAGATTCTTTCAGTTCCAGTTAAAGGTCTCACCAAAGAAGAGGTACTTTCTGTTTTCTGTACTCCAGAGTGTAGGGAAAGGGTTGAAGCTTATAGAATACACAATGTTGAGCTAATTCAAGATTATCAAGATATAAAAAATAAAAATTTCACATTATCGAAAAACGAAAAACTTTATAAAAAAAAGATTGAGGCTCAGCGAAAAGACATCATCAAACTCAAAGATGATGTAAGTGTAAAAACAGCCCATTTTCTAGAAGCTCAGGAGAAAGTATGTATTTTAACTAAGGAATTGGAAGATATCAGAGAGAGATATCAAATAAATGAACTTAATATTAAGAAATATGATTCTTCCAGCAAACTAGTTAAAAACTTGTGTGATCAACAGCTCGCATACAAGAAAAAGAAAGGGTGTGGTTTGGGTTTTAATCAGGCTCCTCCTCCTTATTATGACAATTATACTTATTTACCTATGACTGAGGAGGAGATGATGAATGAAAGTCAAACGACTTATGGTCCCAAAAACAATAAGTCTTCATTTAATGACAGACCAATTGAAAAACATAAGTCTACTCAAATAAATTTTGTTTCTAAAGGCTCAATTGATCCTAACACTTCGTCTTCATGTGCAGATAAAGTATCTGATGTAAAGTGTGGAGATGTTCTTGGGAGTGAACCAGTTGTTCATACTAATATTTCTGAAAATTATTTTGAACAAACTGAATCTGATATTGCTTTTGGTCGGTCTTTGTTTGCGTCGTTTTGTGCTTATGTTTCGTCTAGTGAGCCTGATGTTTTGGGCAAAACTGATAATGTTTGTGTTGAAACTTTGAACAATAAGTCTGATGATGAATTTTCTTCAGTTAATGATTGTGAATGTGATGTTTCTAACCCTTTGGTTGATGACAGTGTTACAGGTGAGGTCCCTCAGGACACATTCAGTGAAACCACTGAAACTTTTTCACAAGAAAATCAAGAGTATCATGATTCTTCTTCTGAATCTGTCTCAGTGGGCATCCCTAATGTTGAATCTAGTGGGATCCCATTGGAAACTGTAGTGGAAATTGAACCTGAATTAGTTTCACATGATAAATGTGTTGATGAAATGCATATTGATGAGACTTCTGCATGTTCAAATACTGAAACTGAATTTGGTAAAGAAGAAAAAGGGTTTGAGTTAAATAAAGAGTCATCAGAAAATGTTTTTGAAATTAAAACATCAACTTCAAATGATGATCACGGTAAAGAAAGGGTGTCAAATTGTTCATCAACATCACATGAATGTGTAAATTCTAATCAGCAGACATCAAAATGCTCAGAACAGCCACAAGCAAAACATATTAGGAAAACCAAAACGTCCAATCATTCAAATCCAAACAATGCTTCTTCATTAAAGCATCAAAATTTTCAAAATACTCACACAATGAAACGGCAAACATATTTTAATTGTGGAATTGCTGGACACATTGCCAGAAACTGTGTTCAACTACCAAGTGACCAGTCCAAGAAGAAGTTCGTACAAAATCAGAAGGTCAAGTCTAACCGATATCGTTGTTCAGAGTCAATGACGACTGAAAGGTCTAAGACAATGAAGCACAACTATCACAAAACTAAACCTTCTGATCAAAATTGGAATGCAGCCAAATGTAGAAATCAAAATCAAAAGAACAGTTTTCAAAGAAATCAACAAAATGGTTTTGGTAACTATAATTCAAATTGGTCAAACACATTTTGGAAACCAAAAACTGGTGCTGCACAATCTAATACTTTTCGCCAAAGATCTCTCATGCAAAATCCTTCAAAATATCTGATCAAAGATAATCTCATTTGGCAAAGAGTGACATATATTGATGCACAAGGAAAACCCAGATCCACCATGGGCTGGGTTCCTAGATCTAACTAATCCCGCTAATCGTGCAGGAACAGCTGTGGAGGACTACCGTGCGACTTTGGTACATGGATAGTGGCTGTTCCAGGCACATGACAGGAGACTTGTCCTAGTTAATAAATGTAAAAGAATTTAATGGTGGATATGTCTCATTTGCGGGAGGAGAATCAGGAAGGATCACATTAAAAGGAACAGTAAGAAACGGTGTTTTAAGCTTCAAGAATGTTAACTATGTTCCAGAACTGAAACACAATCTGTTGAGTATCTCTCAGATTTGTGATCGAGGAAATTCAGTTCACTTTACAAAGAAAGGATGTTATGTGCTTAAACCTGGGATTGTCATTCCAGAAGATTGGTTCTTAATGTCAGCAGAGAGACGAGGAAACGCCTATGTGATTGATATGAACAAGAAACCTTGTGAAGAAATTACTTGCCTATTCTCGAAGATTTCAGAACATGATGGTCTACTGTGGCATCGTCGCCTTGGGCATGTGAACATGAAGAATCTGAACCGACTAGCTAAAGGTCAACTAGTCCGTGATCTTCCAATAAAAGATTTCATGTTGGTTGAAAAATGTGTTGCTTGAGCGAAAGGAAAAGCTCATCGAAAACCTCATAAGTCTAAACATGCACCCTCAACGAAAGCTGTGCTCGAATTACTTCACATGGATCTTTTTGGTCCAGTGAATGTGTTGAGTATTGGCAAGAAAGCTTATTGTCTTGTAATCGTTGATGATTATTCTCGTTACACCTGGGCATATTTTCTCAGTCACAAGAATGAAACTGCAGTCTTAGTGAAACAATTCATCACTCTGGCAGAAAATCAAGCGAGCACCAAAGTGAAGGTTATTCGATCTGACAATGAGACAGAATTCAAGAACGTAACTTTGGATACATTCTGCACTGAAAAGGGAATTGATCGTCAGTATAGTGCACCACGAACTCCTAAACAAAATGGAGTTGCTGAAAGAAGAAATCGTACTCTTATTGAGGCTGCACGAACTATGCTGGCTGACTTGAAGCTTCCTAGTTTCTTTTGGGCTGAGGCAGTTAGCACGGCTTGTTACGTCCAGAATCATGCTTTAGTAAATAAACGTCTTATGAAAACTCCTTATGAGATTCTGGAAGGACGTAAACCTTCGGTTTCACACTTTCGTATTTTTGGATGTCCATGTGTATTATTACTTATGGATTCTAATGGAAAGTTTGAAGTCAAAGGGGACGAATGTTTCTTTGTTGGATATGCAAAAGGCTCTGCCTATAGAGTATACAACAAAGTAACTAAAAGGGTCGTCGAGTCGTGCAACATTGAATGGCTCGAAGAAAATGCTACGGATGCTAGAGTTGGACCAGATTGGTTATATGATTATGCAAATTTGTTTAAATCATTTAACATTTTGTCAAGTGTTTCTTCAGATGCAGACATATCTACTCCAAAGCAACCGTTGTCTTTTGAAGATACTAAAGAAGAAGAACAGTCAGAAGGAAGCCTCAGACATCACACCATTGACCCACCGGGAATGGTGTTTACACAGCATCCTCTGCCTCAACAAATGTCTCATAAATCTCCTGAAGGTGCACAATCTAGTGGAATTTCAGCTAATACAGCTGGATCAGAACTGTTTGCTGATCCTATTCCTGAAGAGTGTAATGTTACCACTCCCGTGAGTCACAGTTTTGTAGCACCTAATGAGGGGGAGTCAAGCAACATACACACATCTCTAGATGAGCCGATACCTGAATTTGCCATTCCAACAAGTGTTCAAAGAAATCATCCTATTGAAAATGTGATTGGTCCTGTCAGTGCAGGCGTTCAAACCAGAAGCCAACCAGGAACCATTAATTTGTGCTTATACTCTAGCTACATTTCTCAAATTGAACCTAAAACAATTGATGTAGCGTTGCAGGAACCAGGATGGGTTGATGCTATGCACGAAGAGCTAAACTAGTTCGAGAAGCTCGGAGTATGGAAACTGGGGGAGTTGTCGAAAGGAAAACGCAAGCTTGGAACTTGCTGGGTTTTCAGAAACAAGCAAGACTCTGAAGGAGTCATTGTTCGAAATAAAGCACGTTTAGTGGTTCAAGGATTCAAACAAATAGAGGGTCTGGATTATGATGAAGTGTATGCTCCGGTAGCCCGACTTGAAGCTATCCGGATCTTCTTAGCTTACGCGTTATATATGGGATTCACTGTCTTTCAGATGGATGTCAAGACAGCGTTCTTGTATGGAGATGTGAAGGAAGAAATTTTTGTTGAGCAGCCACCGGGTTTTGTTCATCCAGATTATCCAGAATATGCATACAAGCTTGACAAGACATTGTATGGATTGCACCAAGCACCACGCGCTTGGTATGCTACTCTAACTGAGCATCTTCTGGCTCATGGATACACACGTGGCACGATAGACCAGACTTTGTTTATCAAGAGAGTGGGCAAGGATCAAATCTTGGTTCAAATTTATGTAGATGACTTTATCTTCGGATCTACAAGTGAGGAGCTTTGCAAGGAGTTTGAGAGAGTTATGCAAAAGAAGTTTGAGATGAGTGCGCTCGGAGAAATGACATTGTTTCTGGGTTTACAAGTTAAACAAGATTCACGGGGCATTCTGATTCATCAAGGGAAATATGTGGATGATGTGCTAAAGAAATTTAAGTTCACAGACGCTAAACCGGCAGAAACACCAATGGCAGAAAGACCGTTGTTAACTGAAGATGCAGAAGGATCCTCTGTTGATCAACGACTTTACAGGTCTATGATCGGATCGTTGATGTATCTGACAGCTAGTCGTCCTGACATCATGTTTGCTGTCTGCAATTGCGCGCGATATCAGGCTAATCCTAAAACTTCTCATCTTACTGCTGTTAAACGAATCTTTCGGTACCTTAAAGGCCGACCCAGGTTTGGTCTGTGGTATCCGAGGGATTCGAATTTTGACATGTTTGCGTTTTCTGACAGTAATTTTGGAGGCACTGATAAGGACAGGAAATCCACCTCTGCTGGATGCCAATTTTTGGGTGATCGACTCATTTCTTGGCAATGAAAGAAGCAACAAACGGTAGCTATTTCCACAGCTGAAGCAGAATATGTTGCAGCTTCAGCGTCTTGCTCACAAGTAGTGTGGATGCAGCATCAATTGCAGGACTACGATTTGACTTATCTTAAAACTACCATATATTGTGATAATGATGCTGCTATACAGATTGTGAAAAATCCTGTCTTCCACTAAAAAACCAAGCACATTGATATTAAAGTTCATTTTATACGAGACTGTTTTGACCGAGGTCTTATCAAACTGGAGCAAATCGACACAGATGCAAATGTTGCCGATTTGTTCACAAAACCTGTCAGCAGCTTGAAATTTCACGTGCTTGTGGATTTTCTGAAAATGATTCGCTTTACTGACTGAGCATGTTTTTTTTAGGAAAATTTGTTCATAAAGTTTTCTATTCTTAGGTAGTTTTTATTTATGCTCAAATTTAGGGGGAGAAATTTAAGAAAAATACAAAAACATTAAAAAATTGATAAATACAAAAAGAAGCATTGCATGACACGGGAAATGAAATGAATTTTCACATTATGGTCAAGGGCTGACTCATGTAAGACCAGTATCGAAATAGTTTGACTCTAGTATGATGTGTTGGTAGGCTCTATCCTTAAGACTGGAAATATTGGCTGTTTCTGTTCAGAATTAAAATAGTACATGCCCTCAGAAAAGAAAATCACTTGGAATTAGCTCATGTCTATTTGAATGTCTGTATGTTGTCCCGATACACACAATTTTGGTCTGACTCTGAAATCTTCTCTGAAAAAGTCGTGTATCTCCTCTGCTGCATCCAGATATATGCTGACCTGGAGGTTCTAGGCAACGTTAGCTTCTGCTGCATCCAGATACATGCTGACCTAGCTGTACGTTGTCGCGCTATAGATTAATTAAACACCCGAAAGAGGCCCTCAAGTGCCCAAAAGAAACCCAAGAAACCTATATCAAACTGAGAAAAAACTCATTTGATCTGTATATTATACCATCTCTGCTTAAGATCTACTCTGTTCTCTTCTCAATCTATTCCCAGTTAAGATTTCAGAGATTTGGATTGGACTTGTGAAATATGTGGTAGGGAAGCTACTTGCATGATAGAGTGTGTTGTATATAACTCCGGGATTTGATTAGTATTTGTTTGGGTGTTCATTGTTAAGAAATCAAAACATGATAAAATTTGTTACAGGCAGTTATATGGAAAAGGTCTAGGGAGATGAGTTTAGGTGGACAAATATACTGGCAATGGTCTAGATCATTCGGTAGTAGATCAGTGTTGATAAGTGAAGTCAAGCTCGAAACCTCGTGATTTGATCCCTGAGCAATTTCGTTAATTTCCTATTTTATTTTTGTAAATAATTGTTTTTATTATTTATTTTTGTTTTAGGTTTTTGCATTCATGGAATGTGCTCAGAAGGTTAAGTGGGTTATTGAAATTATATCTGATATTAAAGGATGTTTTTCATAAATGAATTAATTAAATTAATTAAAGAAATCCTTAAAAAATCAGACTCGGCCCAACTTTTGGTCTCGGCCCAAAGAAAATGGCCCAGTACACACTTGAGGATGAGGTATAAAAGATAGGTCTCGAGTCGAGACCTTATTTCTCACTCGAGACCAACTGATATTCTCTCTCAAAATTCCGGCAAGTCCTTACCGTCTCCGACACATTTTCCGGTCTCGATTCATCATATTCGTTTTCCGGTCTCGATTCATCGAATTTGTAAAGGTATTTTGATGATTCTTGTGAAGTTTTTGCAGGAAGTATGAAGATTTGATGTTGAATATATGAAGATTTGAAGATGAACTTGAACCCTAGTTTTGAATATATCTTGGTCTTCAAATAAATCATAGGATGTTTTGGGATTTTGATCCAAACATGGGAAGATGAAAGTGTTTGTGTGGTCTCGACTTAGGAAGCATATAAGGACTCGAGACTGATGGTTACGAGTCGCAATCTCATGGTCTCGACTCGAGACCTCAAGGTCTCGACTCATGGTCTCGACTCGAGAACTCATGGTTTCGACTCGAGAATTCATGGTCTCGACTCATGGTCTCGAGTCAAAATTTTATCAACTGAGTCATGGTGTTGTTGATCTATTCTGATTGTTGACTTTATGATCTGAAATTTGAATATTTTGATCCAAATTTATATATGTTTCTAATGCATTTTTGCTTTATACAGAATATGGATTTGAAATTCATTTCGACACACAATCAAGCAGGATACTTAGCACCACCTCCGGAGAAGCACAAGAGGATGTACACTTCGTTGATCAAGGGTCTCAACAGTTGTCGAATTGTTCACGCATTACGAGAAAATCCAGTTGTTTACGAAAGTCTTATTCAAGAATTTTGGAAAAGTGCAAGGATTTAAGTTATTGAAGGAAAAGGAGTTGTTGCTGACATTCAAAAGAAGGTTGTCACTATGACAGAGCAGATGATTCGAGAAGTTTTACAGTTCAATGATCAAGAAACAGACTCCATAGAGCTTCCAGCTGGAACTGTGGAAGAAATTTTACCTCGATTGAGTTACGAAGGAAAGTATCCGCCTCTGGTAAAGAAATTTGTGCATCCTTATTGGCGTCTTCTAGTGCACATGTTTATGTTGTGTATGACAGAAAATAGAGGAGGTACAGATCAATTGAACATGACACGGTCTGCTGCACTTGTTTGTGTGATAACGAACGAGTCTTTTAATTATTCAAAGTATATTTTGGAAGCGATGAAGAGAAATGTGATTGGAGTCAGAAAGGATAAGTTTCTTATGTATCCGAGGTTCTTACAAATGATTCTTAATGCTCGTTATCCCGAGTTGGAAAGATCTGGAAACACCTTGGAGCTAAAACCTATGGGTCCTGCGTGTTTTGGTGCTCTCACGTCTAAGAAGGGTACCGAAAAGAGATTTGAAGGTTTAATTCCTTTGGAGAAATTTGGTCAGTTTGCAGAGATGGAAGATGTAGCTGCTGATCCAGTGGTAGTACAACCTGTTCCAGTAAATGCTATGGTTGCTGAAGAGCATGATGTTCAAGGAAATACAGAAGATAAGCCTGAGACAGAGATTTTAATGATCAACTCTGACGATGAAGGTATAGAGATTATGTGTGATTCAGGAGATGATGAAGAGCTTCCTCCTGAATTTGAAGCAGATGTTGCTGTTTCTACTGTTCCACCTGTGATTACTGCTGAGAGTTTGGCTTTGTTATTAAATTCTGTGACTGATAAGATAGGAAATCCTCCTTCCAATCTTACAGTGTCTAATGAAGAGCCTAGTGAGAACCCAAAGGATCCTGATTCATTGCCTTTGAAGCAGAAAAGGAGGGATCCTCGACTCGGAATGTATGTTGAACAACACAAAGATCAATCCATGAATATTGCTGAAGATGATGATGGTTTGTATGACTTCGATTTTGAGAAAAGTGTTACTGATACCACCACCACTACTGAAGATATCTTTGAGTTTGATGCTGATACTCAGAGAGATAATTTAGAGATCACCACTACTGATGTTCAAGTTACGAATGTTGTTTCTGAGTCTGTAAGTGGGTCAATACCGCTTGGTATCTCTGAATTTGCAGGTCCTTCTGGAGTCATTCATGACGTGCCTGGCAGTTCAAGTGGTAAGAGACCTGAAGAGCCGTTAAGGAAGCCGTTTGATGATGACTCAAGTGATGATGATGAGTTCATAAGTATGAGAGAAATGAAGAAACGACTAATTGTGATTGAGCAAGATTCAATTCATAAAGACGCCAAGATTATCCAACTTGAAGATACTATAGTGCAAAAGAATCAACAGATTGAACAGCTTCAAGGAGATGTCAATTTGTTGTTTAATATGGTATATGATCTACGTGGAAAGCTAGAGAAGAAGTTTGGACAAGAGTTTTCTGATCCGACTGATGTAGAAAATCGAAGAAAAGCTTTTGATAAAGATGATGCTGAGAGAAGTGCTGCTATGGAACAATATTTCAAAAGAGTTACTGATCCAGTGGCAGACAAAGAAAAGGCTGAAAGAATCAAAAAGAAAAGGGAGTTTGTAATTCTGAAGAACAAGAATCTTAATCCAGATGATGATGATGTTCAAGCAACTCACCATTTAATGGATGTTGGTGAAACTCTCTATGATAAAGTTGGAAATAGATCTGGTGTGGTTAGCTGGGGTTTTGATCATGATCGCCGAAGATGGTGGATAAAGAGAAAGGTTGGACCTGTCGAATGGTACAAAAATCTAGCTCAGTTTCAAACATTCACAAAAGTTGATTTGATAAACTTGTCCAAGTCACCGTATGTGGATGATCGACCTGGAGGTCGTGGATATTTGTTCTTCGAAAGACTTCAGAGGGAAGTTCTTCGTAACTTTCCCTCGATGCACACTGCTGAGTCCATTGTTAAACCAGCTAAAGGCATTAGAGATCCATATACAAACAAGCGAATGAAGATTGTACACTGGCCAGCAACAGACAAGGAAAAGATGATTCCTTTGGTGAGAAAGATTCCAAAGGGCGCTTTGAAGTCTTTACATTTTTGGGCTTATGATGAGCGTTTAGGGCAGGCAGTGATTGTTTGTGATGATGATGTGAACTTTCGTTTGGTGGATCAAGTTGATTTGCTGAATCTTGCTTATGAAAATCTGGAAGTGTTAGCTCGAAATCAAATTAGAGCTACTGAAAAACATGAAGAAATTGCAAAAGCATGGACTACTGCTGTGGCTTCAGCCATTCATATTCGTACTAAAGGATTTGGTGGACTCAAGGATCGTTTGGGTGGTGTCAGGAATTGTTGAAGTCTCAAGATCCTCCATGCATAAACCTAGGGGGAGATTGTTGGAACCTGAAGGTTTATTCATAGCGGATTACTTAGTTCAAGGGTTGATTTAGTAATTGTTTACTTAATATTTTGGGTCGACATGTATGGGTTGGGTTAGTATAGTTGGTTTCGGTTGGGCCTAGGGTATTTACCCATATCGTTTTGTATTTAAGCAAACCTTAACCTTGGAGTTAAGGTTGATCAGTTAGGGAAGAACAAGGAGGGCTAGCCAAAATCAAGTGTGTCTTGTATCCGTCACCTTCAATCAGTGAATGCAAGATATTTTGGTTTGTTTTAATTACTTTTACTGTTTCGGTTATGTTTGTTCTTGAATCCACTTGTGTTTGATTTCCGCACTTACACAAGTTATTGTTTGATATCATTGAAAGATCCTCACGGGTTTTACAATTTTCAATAGCTCTGTTTTCATAGCACTCGAAAAACGAGAAGAAGTTTTGCACAGTGTCGCCGATTCACTTTGATTATCGGAATCTGTGGTGCCGTTGGTTTCCAGTGAGTCACGGTGAATCACGTATCGGTGCTCGGTGTTTGTGTGTATGTTTGTAAATGGAGATCTCGGTTCATGAAATCTGATATTCGTCAACAGATCTGAAAAACTTTAAGATCTAGTACAGTTTCGGTCGCCGTTGAAGATGGTGTCGGTTCGACGACAGCTGATCGGAAAAGATGGTAGAAAGCGGAGAAGTCAAGGGGTCGTGGTGGCTGTACGGTGGTGGTCGCCGAAGGACGATGGTGAACAGTGACGGTGAACGGCGACGGTTGTGACGGAGGGTGTCGGAAGCCGGAGTTCAGAGGCGCTGTGGTTACCACGGTGGAAAATGGTGGTTGATGTTTGATGTTTGACGTATGAAGTAACGGTGGTGTACGTGATGGTCATCGGAGGGGATGTTGATGAAAATGATATGCAGAGGAGATGGGTCTGCTCAATATCGACTGAAATGACAATGACGATGGTTATGTTATGGTAAACGCAGGTCGTCAGAGAAGATTATGAAACTGGAGATGAATGATATTGTCTGAATCGATGATGTTAAACTGGTGTTAGTATGGTTGTCGTTCAGGTCATCGGAGAAGATTAAGAGCTCCGATAATTTAGTTTGCGGTTAAAAATGTATGATGTTTCGGATTATGATAAGAGGAATATTCTACTCCGGCGAAGTCAGAAGTGTCGGAAGGTTCACCGGTGAATTTGTCGTCGTCAGATAACATGGAGAAGGATGGGTTTCAATGTTGCTGACATCAGGATGATGCAGCAAGAATATTGTGTGGCGGCTGATAAAATAAACCCTAAAAATCTAGTGAATCGTGAGTCGTTGGATGAAATGGTGCTGAAATCAAGATAGGGAATGTCGGAACGGACCCGGGTATTCAACTGGGTTTGGTGCTGTGTTTGTTTTATTGTGGCCATGTGATATGGTGGGCCCCAACATTATGCTGACTATATGTCTTGGAGGCACATATGAATTCAAAATATGCTCAAAGCATGTGGTAGGATGTCACATCAAATGTGAGTTTTAGCAGGTATGGAATTTTAATTCAAATGAAGAATTTTAGGCCTCGCAAAAGATCTGCTTTTTTGTTTTGGATATGTTCTTTGGTCTAGGTGTTAATGCAAGCCCAAACAAACAAGTGGAAGCCCATGTTATACGGCAGCTTTGCCTATGGCAGCTGTTATGGGCCACACAATTAATTCTCATATTGATGGGTGACGGTTGGGCTCCATTAAATGCGTGGATGGTAATTTTGGGGCCACTAATGAAGTTCCACATTTTGGATCATATTTTTTTGGGTTGTGTCTACTTGGATTGGAAGGTTTTATAGAGGGTGGGCCCGTTCACTGCTGGGCCACTAAAAGAGGAGACCCAAGATTGGGGATCATCTAAACCGTAATAAAGATAACATAAAACTAGGGGGAGATTGTTAGGTCCAGAGTTTTACGCTTATCTTTATTGTATTCATTTATATTTATTAGGTTTAGATTAGTATTTGGGCTTGGGCTAGACCATGTGGGCCAATGGGGTAGAGGCTCCTATAAATAGTCTTATATAGGTTATTGTAGTAGAGCTCTCAATTTTAGCAACAATGTAATCCCCAAAGGAGAACCTTGTACCCGACAATCCTAGAGATTGTGTGCAAGGTTCTCGAAGATCGTACCAGACAGTCCTTGAGACTGTGTGCGATCTAAGCAGCGACACTAAGTTTTGTTATGAAATATTTCTTTTTGTTCATTCGGTTTGATCTTATATTCCGCGTTCGATCGAACCGTTGAGTGATATCACGGGTTTTTCGGGACTAACAATCTCAAATCACCCTCGTATTTACCTATTAAATTAATCAAATAAAGATATATATATGTAACCGCCAAGGTTAAAATCGTCAATTACGAAATAAAAAACCCTGATAATCAGCAAACAAAACCTCGAAATCAAAACGTAAGATTTTTAATCAAAACGGTAATCGAAAATATAACAATTACTCAAAAATCGATCGATTCCAATTCACCATATCCTGCTGCGAAAATGAACTTCTGACGAATTTGGAAATTCAGACCTGAAGATGATGATGCAGTGTGAAAATCAAATAACACTTAAGGGTGTAATATAATGTGCGAACTCATATCAATACACATGCGATTTCACTAAAAAGTTAATAATCTTTGAAATTTCGTATAATGTGCGAATTTATGCTTTATTACATGCGATTTCGCATGTTTTTTTAACACATGCGAAATTGTTATGATACACATGCGATTATGAATAAAACACTAACAAATACTTTCAAATTACTGTCCTAAAAATGCAAAATATATATATATATATATATATATATATATTACGAATCTTAAAAACTAAAATATAGTATTTTATATAAAAAAAACTTAATTTATTACCGATGTGACTGTAAATTGAGATGTAATGATCAATTTTACAATAATTACTACTGAACTTACCGCTCTACCTACATAATAAATTTACTATATTAATATAAAAAACCTAAATATAACTACCTTCCATATTAAGTCATACATAGAAGACGAAAAAAACACACACAAAACATACAAACAAAAATGGCATCTGATGATTCAGAACAAATCAAAAACATTGCAATCAAAGAACTATTGTCAACTCGCACGTTGACAGAACTTAGCACTGATGTCAACTCTTCTCGTCTGGTTCTTGATGTGCAGGGTAAAATTCTTGAACAAATCAAGAAAAATCAAGATATATGGGAACGCCTACTTCAAGAACCACCATCAAGCTTCAAGGACAGAGCTTTGGAGCACATAAAGGAGCAATCTCGAGCTGATGACTTAGCCTTCTCTTTCCTGACAGATGCTCTAAACACTGTGAAGGAGAAGATGGAGTTCAGCTCTTCTGAACGTGATAAAATCTTTTCTTCAAGTAACAAAATTATCCTTTTAATCCTTTTGTGGTTGTGGCTGTCTTAGACAATAACAATTATTTTATATTTTGGGTATGTATTTAGAAAACATATTATATATTTAGAACACATATTATGCTTGCTTGTAAAAAAATATTAAATAACATGAATGATATTACCCTGTTTGTCACATAAAAAACAATAAAACTCAAAAAATCGCATGTAATAAAAAAGAAATCGCATGTTTATACACTATAAGTCGCATGTGAAAAAGATATAAACAGAAGAATATAAATCGCATGTATTCGTGTAATTCGCATGTCCATTTATAAAAAAACTACTCATCCTCATCATCTTCTGAAACCTCCTCCCACTGATCTTCTTCTTCAGATCCATCATCACTACTGTAATCTTCAAACTCATCTTCCTCTTCGTCGTCTTCGAACTCATTGTCTTTGTCTCTGGCAACATTTTCAATTTGGACGCCCTTCTTCTTTTTTTGCTGTTTACCTTGTTGTTTGGCTTTTAGCTCCTCGCAAGTTCGAATGTCATGACCTTTTTCGTTGCATACGCTACATGTCCTTGACCTTTTCCCTATCCGGCTGATCATTTGTTCCTTCTTAGATTTAATCCTTTTATGCGATCCGCGACCTTTGTTTCTTATACCATCCGGCACACGCATAGTGGGAGGAGCATTAGTTACCGGTTGTTGATAACCAATAAACTTTGAAAATCGGTCAAATTTTGGATCAAGTTGCTTGGTTATACGAATCTGATCCACTCTCTCTTTGAGCTGCATCATTTGATCCCTCACTAAAACAAGTTGATCGAGGTCGGAAATCAAATTGCTAACCAAATACTCCCCTGTGTGGATGATTTCACGAGCAATCCGTTTAGCCTTATGTTGCACATCCTTGCCACCCACATTTAAATTGTACTTCACATTTAACTCATTCGGCACCACATCCTTCGTCCATCTCTTCATAACATACTTGTTTGGTATTTCTTTAACACCAAACATCTTGAAAAGGAAATAGATGTGTTTGCAAAGCAGCCCATACTGCTCAAAACGCAAACAGCTACATTGTGCAGTTACATCATTTTCAAGGTTCTTGAACCACACCTAGGAAAAACCAACAAAAAAAATATATATATATTCAAAATTAAAATCGCATGTGTAACAAGGCAATTTCGCATGTCTAAAAAACATGTAAATGAATAACTTTTAAAATCGCATGTGTAACATAATAAATTCGCATGTCAATCGCATATTGCAAGATCAGGATCTGAAAAAAAGAAATTCGCATGTATGTTATCTAAAAATCGCAAGTTTGAAATATATATGCTATAATACCTCCAATAAACCATCTCCATGGGTTTTAAAGTCCTTCAACAATATCCTGATCTGTGCACCCTCTATTTTGGTGTCCATCGGAAGACATTCAGAAATTGTGCCATGAATCTCTATTTGCTGATCAAAGAATATAGACCTGGTGAATATCTTAGCAGCATCTTTTTCCAAAGAAGTTTCGGTCCAATCAGCCAGCTCAGTATATCTTAAAATATGATCATTCTTTCTATGATTAAACCTTTGGACATCCATTGCACCATCAAAATGATTCATAAACTCTACGAGAGTTAGTTGTGAATTAGCCACCTGGAAGAAAAAATGGTTCTCACTCTCTGATCTTGAAGTTGTTCTCATAAGTCCCGACATTGGCTTGTGCCGGTAAAAAGCCGGAATCCACATGGATCTCATCACAAACATATCATCAATCCATTTGTTTTCTGTGAGACCAAACTCAATCATCACCAACTTCCACTGTCTCTCAAATTCTTCGGGCTCAATGGAATCAGTCCATACAATGTCGCACATCCTCCTTTTAAACTCATCGTTATTGCACAACTCATGTCCAACATATAACAATAAATGTTTTTTAAATCTATACTATAAAAAACATATCTCTAACGAAAGACAATATATCATGCTATACCTTATCTGCCACTTTTTTCATTATGTGCCACATGCACAATCTGTGTCTGCTGGTAGGGAAAACCTCCTCAATAGCCTGTTTCATAGCAGGGTCTTGATCGGTCACTACAACCTTTGGCTGCCGGACAAATGACTTTAAGAATGAATTCAGAAGTCATTTATATGATTCAATACTCTCCGATGCCAACAACCCAGCTCCAAGGGTTACAGTACGACAGTGGTTGTCAATGCCAGTGAACGGAACAAACACCATCTTGTACCTGAACAACACATGCGAATTACAGATTTAAAACATGCGAAATAGACAGATATCACATGCGAAAACAAAAGTATAACATGCGATATACTCAACATCACTTCTTCAACATGACTGCACATGCGATATTAAAAAGCTCATGAAGACATATAACATGCGAAAATTAGTAAAAAAACATTACCTGTTTGTCTTGAAAGTTGCATCGAACGATATCACATCCCCAAATTCCATATAGTTAAGCTTGCATAAACCATCAGCCCAGAACAAACCAGTTAACCGTTTGTCATCATCAACAGAACATTCAAAAGAATAATCAGCTAAATACTGTTTTTTGTCAGTCATCCTATTAATCACCATGTCAGCATCATATTCTCCTATATAGCTGTTAATTCGCTTCCTAAAATTTTTGCAATCATCAACCGTGGCACCAACCTTCTCAAAACCACCATAACGTTTCCTCATTATATGGAATGCTTTGACGGGACCAAGGTTTAAAGTTCCTAGTTCCCAAACCAACTCCTCCTGGACATCTGACAACTGTCTCTATGCTGGCAACATGTGAATATCATCTTGACATACAAACTTATGATTATGGCCATCAACAAATCTCTTTACTGTATATAATCTACCATCCATAGTGCAGATCATAAGTTGAGCTTTGCATCCAGTTCTAATAGTCCCCCTGTTCCTTGTTTTAAATTGATTTTTTGACTTCGAACGATCATCAATACACAGTGGCTTATGTCCCTCTTTAGAGCAAACAAAATACTTAGTTTTGATTATACCACCACTGTGTACTTCACCACTTTTACGAGTAGAAAACCCCGCTAACTTAGCATATGATTGGTAAAACGCATATGCTTGTTCAATAGAGATAAATTGCATTCCAACAACAGGTGTAGCTGATGCTTGAACCTCCGGAGTGTAGACCCTTTCATTTATTTTTTTATTTTTTTTAAATTTACAAATTTCTTTGATTTTTTCTAAACAAAATTTAATTTTTTAAATTTTAAACTTTTTTTTTTCAATTTTTCAATTCTTTTATTTACAAAATTTATATTTTTTAATTTTTTTGAATTTTTTTTAATCTTGATTTTTTTTAAATTTTTAAAATTTTATATGTTTAGCCTATTATGATCGAAACCAATATTGACCCAAACTCGTTTTAACCTTTTTATTAATAAACCCATCTTAACCCAAACTCATCTTAACCCAAGCTCATCTTAACCCATACTCATCTTAACCCATACTCATCCTAACATTTTTCTTAATAAACCCATCGTAACCCAAACTCATCCTAACCCATACTCATCCTAACCCATACCTGTCACACCCTGACTTTTGCGGAAGCGTGATTATGTGTGACTTGCTTAATATCATTGCATTCAACCATAACAAACAACTATATGATAAAACTAAAGATGTTCATCCATTGATTAAGTTTTGAAACATCACAAACATCATTGTCTTAAAATCCGAACACAGACATCAAATTCCAAATTACAAACCATGCAAATTGTTTAGAGTTCCATAAGGACTCGACAAAAGACATTAATAAAAACCAGGCTTTGAAAGATGTGACTTATCCAGGTAAGACACACTATCCAAACCCTTAGACACCGGATGACATCTTTTATTTCCAACATCACTTGAAATTTCCAAACGCCCGCCAGATCCACATTTAATTTCCTGAAATACATGTAGTTTGAAAACATCAACAAAAGTTGAGGGAGTTCATGTGTTTGTATGTGTGTACGAATAACCTTTGTAATCATTGTATGTTTGTATGTATTTGTAAATCACGGTATGAAAGAAAACAAGGAAACATATCAATTAATGGTTTGCAAGGCCGTTAACGTGTGTGCAACGGCGTAGGAATGCTCAAACCTAGCAGATTTTGTACCGGGCCTCCGGCTGTAAGACATAGTCACCTCATGGGCCAAACCCCGGTCCACATGGGTGTGGGCTCGCTACACCCAAATAGATCTATCACTCATGTCCCTCTGTCCTTATACGAGGGTTAATGGTCTTAAGAGTGCGCCTACCCATTCACATGATCTAACAGTACATTCCTTAGCTAACCATACCAATTGTAATCGTTTGTAAACATTTTATAACATGTACTTCACCCCCGAAGTTATAAAACAAAAACAGTTAAAAGAAAGGGGGGACATGAACTCACAATCCTGCGTTCTTCGTATCTGACTGTAACTCAAAGCTTCTTCTGGTGTACACGACTACCTACAACGTACTACGGTTTATTAGACGAGCGGGTCGTGCCTTGACTTAGTATTAATTAGTGTCTTTGAGTTACGTTCATTTATGTCTTTAATATTACTCTAAGTTACATAATTATTTGTCAGAATAATAAATATTTTAACTTAAATTATATTTACCAAATTTTGGAATAATGGTTAAAACAATATATTTTTAACTTGTCACACTTATGTATTTGTACATGAATAATTCCCCGAGGATGGGTGTATTTATATTCGTATTCTTATACTTGTATATTTTTGCCAAGTTTCGGTAACGTATTCCGGTGTGTATTTATACGTACGAGAATATGTATTTTCTTGTAATTATTAAGTACTCTTATACTTAATTTTTGTATTAACTTTTCCGGTATAATATTTCTAATAAAAATACATCAATATATATTCTCAAAATATATATTTTAAGAAATATTACATAGAAAAATCACTTATAGTCTTTCCTTTGGCAAAATATTTATAGATCTCATACAAGTTTAAAAAATAATATATTTTCAAGTCTAACTTAGAAAATATATATAAACTTATTTCTTACCCAAAAATAATGTATTTCATGTTTATTCAAGAAAATATATATTTTCTCCCAAAATTAATATATCTTCTAATAATTCCAAGAAAATATATATTTTTACTTGCAAAAAATAATATATTTTCTCCTTGTCAATATGATATATTTTATAATAATTGTAAAAATCATATTTTTGTTCTCTTGGTGTCCAAAATACTAATTACCAAAATATACGTATGAATTAATTTTCTGGAATATTTTGTAGGATATATTCCTTGTTCGGTTTCTCCAAGATTTTGGGTGTAAATTGTATATTTATTTCTTGTAATTTTGGTAATATTTTGGATTGTAATTTCTTGGTATTTTGGTGAGTTGTATTATTTCAAGTCCTAAAATAATATAACTAATACACATAATATACAGATAATCACACACATGGTGACACCTAAATATATATTTTCCTGAATACATATTTAGTTACTTTTATTTACAAAAATCAACCTCCAATATTTATAACTTTGTAACAAAAATTATGGCAAACTTTACATGAAAATTCATGGTTTAAAATATACTTGTAAATATTTGTTTAAAAATACTTTTTCTAAGTATTTAATTTCTAGAAAGATTTTGCCATAGTTTCCCCTAAAAATGGAGGTTTACATGCTTTCAAGCATATCATTTTCTTTTATAAATCAACACAATCAACAACAAATCAATCTACACTTACCAATTTGTCAAAATCAAGCATAAACTACTACCTCATGAACTTGAAACTTTACAAAAATGTGTAGTAACTTACTAGTGTGTTTAGTAAGCCTAGTGTCACGCCCCGCTAAAATTCAGCCCAAAAATTCAGCATTCTAGAACCTTCCGGGGCTATCTATACGCTTCAAGAGCCGCCTGGAAGACTCCGGAACAGCCCGTATTGTTCCAGCAACATGGAGACACTAAGAAGCATAAGATATCAGCCAAGAAGGGCCTAGAATCTGCTAGAAATAGCTGGATATATCAGCCATAAAAATCTGCCAAGGAACAATCTAGAAACTTAGTGAAATATCATGATATTATCTAGATAATTAGTCTTGATATTTTGTAAAGAGTATTCTAGATTAAGAATACTCTAGATAGTCCTTCAAGCACTATAAATAGGGCTCATGGGTGCTCATTTGAAGCATCCCCAAATACTTGTAAACATCTAACACTTGTAAGCACTCTTTGCATAATACAAAGCTTTTCTCTTGTATACTTGTGTTCAAGTATTACAAGCAACCCACTTGCGCTCCAATGTTCCCTTTAGCATCTTTCCTAACCAAAACCCAACGACACCAAGTCGGCTAGGCTTACTTAGACCGTGTTCTAAGGCCGCACGCGAGTTGAAAGTCTAACTCCGTGACAAGTGGTATCAGAGCGACGTTTCGATCCATCTAAGATGGCTGATGATAAGACTCAACTTACAACCACGGCTGCTGGAGAAGAGACCCGTGGGCGCGATGACACTCGCAAAGGAGGAAGAAAGAATCGAGACATGTCCAAGGACTTGGTCGCAAGCTTAGACAAACGCATGGAAGACGTGGAGACATCGATAGCTGAATTCAAGACACAAGTTGAAGAATTCAAGGCTGAAGTCGACATCTTCCAAACAAACACTAACGAGTCGCTGGAACAAGTTGGTAGCGAACTCGGCGAGTTAAGAGACGACATCAAACTTGCTATGCATGTCATGCAAGCTGAATTAAAGGAGATGTTTATGAAGGAGCTGGGGCAAGTACAAAACAATATAGAGAACAAGTTTGCTGAAAAATTCAATGAGTTGCAAATGGAGCTAAACATTTGCAAACAAGCACTAGCAAACCGAGGCGACAACATCATTTCTTCAAAGTCTGAAGTCCCAAAGCCATCTCCGTTTGTTGGAAAACGGGAGGCACGAGTCGTTGACGACTTCATTTGGGAAGTTGAGCAGTACTTTGAAGCCATAGACATCGTTGACGATGGCAAGAAAATCAAGGCGGTGACCTTATACCTAAAGGAAACTGCGGCTCTATGGTGGAGACGGAAGCACATGGAGATCGAAAAAGGTATGTGCACCATCAACACTTGGGCTGAATTTGTAAAAGAACTTAAAAAGCAATTCTATCCGGAAAATGCCGAACACGATGCAAAGATTCGGCTACGAAACCTTAGGCAAAAGGGTAGCATCAAAGATTATATCAATGAATTTACTACCCTTGTTCTTGAGATTCCGGACTTGTCGCCCAAGGATGCTCTCATATACTTTGTAGATGGCTTGCAACAATGGGCCAAAACCGAACTTGAATGACGAAATGTTCAAGACTTATCATCAGCAATCTCTGTTGCTGAAAACTTGCACGACCGTAATGAAAATCGTTCGACAAGATCAGCAACTACAGAGACTGGCGATGCAAAAGGTGGGGGAGCAAAACCCACCAACCAAAATCAATACCGGAAGAATGATGACCGGGCATTAACATTATATAACAAAGGAAAAGCCGTAAACAAAGGTTGCTTCCTTTGCGATGGGCCTCATGATGCACGAGATTGCCCAAAGAAAGCCAGACTAACGGCCCTTATAAGGACCGGCGATGATGAACCTGAGGAAACCGAAGAGGTTCGCCTAGGTGCAATGCAACTTCAAGTTTTAAATGCTATGACCGAAATGGAAGGAAAACCATTGGCAATGGCAAATCAAGCTAACCCGACAACAGTCGTGGGCAATTCGAAGGGAAAGGGTCTTCGCTTTGTCAATATAGAAATCAAAGGAGAAACCTTAGAAGCATTGGTCGATACCGGTGCTAGCCACAACTTTATGTCAACAAACGAGGCGAGAAGACTCGGCTTAAGAATCACAACTCAAGAAGGCTGGATTAAAGCCGCTAACGGAGATCCCATACCGATCGAAGGTATCGCTTGGGGCGTAAAAACCAAAATCGGGCATGGGCAGGCAAGTTACACTTCTCGATTGTTTCAATCGAAGACTACGATATTGTGCTCGGGGTGGACTTCTTTCGAGAACAAAAGGCCATGCCAGCACCATTCATGAACACACTCTACATCATCAAAAGCGATAAAGTGCACACTGCACCTTTGAAGTCCAAGAACCGAGGCAAAATATTATCCGCAATACAACTCACGATGACTCGTGAGGCGTTCAGGCATCGCAACGAGGACGTTGCGAATTTAGGTGGGGGAGGATGTCACGCCCCGCTAAAATTCAGCCCAAAAATTCAGCATTCTAGAACCTTCCGGGGCTATCTATACGCTTCAAGAGCCGCCTGGAAGACTCCGGAACAACCCGTATTGTTCCAGCAACATGGAGACACTAAGAAGCACAAGATATCAGCCAAGAAGGGCCTAGAATCTGCTAGAAATAGCTGGATATATCAGCCATAAAAATCTGCCAAGGAACAATCTAGAAACTTAGTGAAATATCATGATATTATCTAGATAATTAGTCTTGATATTTTGTAAAGAGTATTCTAGATTAAGAATACTCTAGATAGTCCTTCAAGCACTATAAATAGGGCTCATGGGTGCTCATTTGAAGCATCCCCAAATACTTGTAAACATCTAACACTTGTAAGCACTCTTTGCATAATACAAAGCTTTTCTCTTGTATACTTGTGTTCAAGTATTACAAGCAACCCACTTGCGCTCCAACGTTCCCTTTAGCATCTTTCCTAACCAAAACCCAACGACACCAAGTCGGCTAGGCTTACTTAGACCGTGTTCTAAGGCCACACGCGAGTTGAAAGTCTAACTCCGTGACACTAGTTACCCTTTAAAGTGTGATTGTTTAATTAAAAACATCATTCTTAAAGGAATTAGTCCTTTACAACTTGTAAATCATTTTTCTAAAAAATGTTTCTTCTTGAGTTTTTCTTGCTACATATGTATTTCTACACTTGTTTAACCACTAAAAATATGGTTAATTTCTTTAAGAACCAAGATTAAGTAAACTTTGTATTTTTAACTTGATTTCTTGAAAAATCATTCTTGAAATCATAGATTTACAAGACTTTATACTCACTTTGTTTATCACTTTACAAGAAAAACAATTCATACTTTCAAGTTCATGATTTACATATGGATGATTACTTTAATCTTAACATAATCATCCTCTCATCTTGCTAGATTATGTCTTTAATCACAATCTAGCAAGATCACATGATGATCTACATCAATAACATGAGCAATCAACAATCAACAAGCATAACAACACATAAACATCATGATTTCTTATGTATTTAGTCTTATGTTATAGTTTCATGTTCAATATTTATAGTGTTCTTCATGATTAACAACTTGTATCTTCTTTTAACCACCAAAACAAGATGTAAAATGAAGAGTAGAATGATCTTACTACTAGCTCAAGGCTAGGGATGATCACTAGATGAAAATGGAGTAGATAAAAGCTTGTGTGAGAGGTCCTTTAGCTTCCAAGAGTTCCAAGCTTCCTTATACACCTTCTTACACCCTTGTATATATGTAGAATGGATGAAACTTGAAAGATGATGATGATGGTGTGGGTGTGGTGTTCGGCCGAGAGTAGAAGAGAGGGGAAGGAGAAAGTGTGAAGTGTTTGTGATGAATGAGAATGATGAGTATGATCTTAGAGTTACTTATAATATCCATCAACACAACATTCCCTAATGTGTATTATGTTTCATGGACTAGCAACAATATCATATAAACAATTAAAAGAAATCAAGGGTGGGCCACCCTTGTCTAACCGTCCACCAAGGGGGGGGGGGTCTTGGTTACTTTGTAATGGTAAGTTAGATTAAATGGTTAGATTCTAAGTGTCACACCCCAACCGATGGCGGAAACATCGGAGTGAGACGAAATAGATTGCTCGAGACATCATAACACTAATA
Source organism: Helianthus tuberosus (assembly GCA_030545235.1). NCBI lineage: Eukaryota > Viridiplantae > Streptophyta > Magnoliopsida > Asterales > Asteraceae > Helianthus > Helianthus tuberosus. Next base: position 52,104,054 of record CM060445.1, on the reverse strand, counting down.
ATTGTGACAAGTATTTAAATAGTAGATTTCATTTCATTTCTAAGAATCAATTACAAGAATTTGAAGTAAATACAACATCATGAATAATGAAATACAATACAATACAATAAGAACACAATTTAAAGTGTGTATCTAGGCATCCTATTAGATTCCATGCATCATCAACGTCATTGCTAAACCTGCAACATGTTTTAAAAGTGTAGTTCAATACAAAAAGTATTGGCGAGCATACAAGTTTGGTGCGTAGTATGTAAGTATAAAAAACGATAAGGAACAATCCACATGGCAAACCTAGTTATCAAGATTAACGTATAAACTTGCATGCGATTTACAAGTCAACCCTATGTTTATGCAAGTATAAATGAAAATTTAACATGACCACTAGTCTACGGGCGGTGCGTTACTCCTATAGCGCTATACATGTTAAATGGAGGCTCGTACGAAGCTAATGACAAGTTCATCACATAAGTATGGTCCAGAAAACACGAATCAAGCATAACAAATAGTAAGCATGTATTGGATTGTTGGTTTATGTATTTGCATAAGAATATGTATAATAAGTGTGTTTTGTATATAAACATGTTACACCCAAAAGTGTGAAAACGGTAAAATGGGTCAAGTATACTCACAAAATTTGCAAATGCTTTCCGATTATCCGATTGTTGACGAGCAATGAGATTAGGAGATCGAATGTATAAGGGTTGAAGTTCAAGTATGTTTAGGGTCGAGATTCGGAATTTAAAACAACATGAAAATAACATATGAAAATAATCACCTAGTACATATGATACTTGTTCTTGACACTAGGAAACTCGAAGGAGTTTAAATGTTTTCATGGAACAAGGTCCCATTAGAGTCGTGACAAGTAATCAAAGTCTAGGATGATAAAATCTAGTACCTTGACATATGAACACTAGTTCATCATCAAAGATTCAATTTTCGGATAATATGTTTATGTATTATATAGGTTATGTAATATATATATATTAATAAGTCCAATAGTCAAGCATGAGGTAGAAGATTAAATTTTCATTTAGGTACCTTTAAGTTTCATGGAAATCATGTAGGAGGTAGGAAGAGAAGTCTTCCATTTAAGTACCTCTAAGTGTTCACCACTACACTTGATGTAAAAACATACAAGGATGGTCATTAACTACAAGTAATACAAGAATATAAATAATTAATCTATAAGAAATCATCAAGCAATGTGGGGATTATATGTAGGACAACCCAAGTTAGTCCTAATTACGCCTATATCAAGTCTTGGACTTAAACATTACTTGTGGGTTAAAAAGCCTAAACAAAACAGAATGTATATGAGGTTGAACCTCTGATTTTTAATGTCTCAACCTTGTTTTTAAGCCTAACTAACCATAGAAGTGGTTATAAGCATAAGGACATAGGTTTGAGATGACTTAAACTCAAGTTGAACAAGTTTAGTAAAAATTAGATGAAATCAGAAATGAACAGTGAACTTTGGAGCCTTATTGGCGACGTTTCAGGGACTTATTTACTGTGAAAAACTCATGGAATCGAAGCTAAGGTCAATCCAAGCACATAGGAAAAAGAATGAGCTAAAACGGACAAGAAACGAGTGAGTTATGCTCACTTTAGTGAAGATGTATGCTTATGTCCGAACTTGTGTTTACAGCTGCGTTTTTGGTGATTTGAGAGTGATTTGGATGAGTTTGTAAAGTGGTATGAGCTTGGGAATGGCTTGGTATTTGTAGGGAAGGATTAGGGTGGGTGGTTAGAAAGGTATTAAATGTGATTAGGTGGGAAAAATTAGAGCTAAAAAGAAATCAAAATAAAACAGCCAATGGTTGTACAGCCATGATGCCACAAATTTAGATTGGCTTTCTCCTTTTTTTTATGTAACTATTATGTCCCTAGGCTTATTATAAATATATTAGCATAACTTCAAGTATTCTAGAAAATATGTTGGTGCATGCGTCTGTCGACTTCGTCTTGTATCGAGTCTTGTATTGTATTAGATAGGTCAGGGCACGCAAATCGAGAAAAGTGTGTTTATAGGTAATTTCGCTTGGACAATTTCATGCGAAATTAGCTGGCCTATATATACCTGTTGTGTCTGTGTCATTTGTAACGAAATTAGATTCCGGTTAGAGAGCCGAAGTGCTGCCGAAGTGTCTACTTGCTGTAAAACTTTGTCAAATCAATCTAAAGACAGTTTAAAGTGATATTCTAGCTGAATTACCTTGATACGTCTGTTTCCGCCTTTCGTATTGAGTAAAAACTCTTCTGAACGACTCGTTTGGTCGGTAAAACGATCCTACAAGTGGTATCAGAGCTCAGGAGGAAGAGTTCATATCAATTCAGCTACAATTTCTGATTTCTACACCTTCTTTTAAAAATTAATATGTTTTCACGGACAAAATGACTTGATTTTCACACATTATACTCGCAATACTGTTTTAACAAAGCCTTGAAAGTTTCAGATCTTAAGACAACTTAAAACTTGATCAATTTTGGCAAAAACAGCTCGAGATGATGACATCAGCAGTATTTCACACGAAATAAGGTTCTTATTTCGCTTCAGTTAGTAATTTCATTTGACAGGTCCACACGAAATTAGTTATTTCGCTCCAAATTGTAATTTCATTTGAAGAGGTTCACACGAAATTAGCTTATTTCGCTTTAACTGGTATTTCGTTTGGTTATTTCGCACGAAATCAGGTATTTCGTGTGAAAAGGGTATTTCGTGTGAAGCTGGTATTTCGCTTGAGTTGGTATTTCGTGTGAAGTTGGTTATTTCGCTTGAAAGAGTAATTTCGTTTGAAAGCATCTGTTTTGTGAAAATTGTTGCCTAAAACATGGAAGAGGAATTTTATAACGCGTTTGCTACCACCCCGACTACTCCGGCATCTGTTACTCAGAACTTGAACATGGAAAATGAAACGGACTGATGTGTGCAAAATGCAACATATAAATTACATCAATTGAGGCATAAAACTAACCTTTTTTTAGTACTAATGTTGGAAAAGTGTGCTTTTGTCTTCCTTTTGTATTTTCAGGATTAAATGAGCTCAAATTAACAAAAGAAGCAAAAAGACATCAAAATCTAACATAAATACAAGAAAAGGAACAAGACGTGACATGCCCGACCCCACGACAGCATCTTCCCAAGCAAAACAGGATAACAGAAGACTGAACACGCCTCGTGCTCAGCCAGCACGGGGGCGTGCCCAAGTGTCAGCAGAAAAGACAAAGTGGTAGAAGCTTCTATTGCCCACCACGGGGCCGTGCTCAGCGGACACGGGGACGTTGTCAACTATAAGATTCACACAATCCAGGCAAATCTTCAGAGTACAAAGATTCTTCTGCACACGGGGTCGTGCTCTGCGGACACGGGGGCGTGGTCAACTAATAAGACAAGCTGCATTAAATGAAGAAAGAGAAGGATGTGGACACGGGGCCGTGCCCACTGGACACGGGGCCGTGCCCGAGCTTCTGTTCAGCCTATAAATAGGAGTGCTTGGCTCAAGCTCAAACCATCCCTTGGCACACCACCTCTCTCACACTTCACCCACCACCCACCACCACCATAACACCATCATCCATTGTCCATCAAAGAGTGTGTGAGTCGTCTCGGAATCCAAGACTGATCGTAAGAGTTCTTGACAATCAAGGCCATGTTTGCCTAAGTCTCTTACATCACTTGGTGAAGACAAGTGTCTAGTGTAATACTTTTTATTTCTAATCTTTTCGCACTTTTTATTTGGTTTTGTATTAATGACTTTAATAACTAGTTTCTTATGTTGAAGGTGATTCTTCCTTATCGTTTGTCCGTGGTGTCTTGGCATTATTTTACTGTCTATATAAAATAAAAGATTTTCACCATTCATATCTCCACGGTCTATATGGAGGTATGTTGGCTACCTGGTCGGGGGTTAAGGGAACGGTTTGGTAAGAGTCTTGCCATTGTTCAGCATTTAGAGGTCCTGCAATGGACCTGGGTCAAATTTAGTAGGACCTCCTTCAATACTTAACGGTATTGGATGGCGGGGGTCCAAACTCTTTGATCCCCTCATAAGTTAACTACTATTAATACTATAACCCAACTATTTAGGACTGTATCCCTGCTGACTCAGACTACTTAGTCGAGGGTAACGTCACCTCCAAAAGAGAGGCCTACCATAATTTGCATTAATAACTTAATTAATTATCTTTCAATAATCCGACCCTTTAGGATTGTATCCTTGCTGACTCAAACTACTGGGTTGAGGGTAACGTCACCTTCAAAAGAGGGGCCTACTACAATAACTAAGATAATCTCTTAAATAAGTGCAAAAGTGCGGAAATAATCAAAGGTTACACTATACACGAGTCGGAACCAAGTGATTCATCTTGTCTATCTGTTTTTCTTTTTATTTTTATTTTCAGCATTTTAGTTAGTTTTTATTTTTCTTAGCTTAAAACAATTTTTCTAAACTTTTTGATTTGATTAGACGTTGAGGATAAACCGGTACTAAAAGCTCTTGTGTCCTTGGACGACCTCGGTATCTTACCAACACTATACTACGCTCACGATGGGTGCACTTGCCCATATGTGTGTCTAGTGTTAGTAAATATCGTGTTTTATAAATTTAAAACTTGACTAAAAAAGTGTTAAAGGGGCTTAAAATATACACCTAATATATATAACACTCGACACCCATCAAGTTTTTGGCGCCGCTGCCGGGGACACAGGGATTTTAAGAAAGTTAGGAATCAACGGCCTAATCTTTTTTTTTTCTTTTTTATTTTTTTTAGAATTTTTCTTAATTTTTCTGTTTCTGCAGAGCTCAGACACGGGCCGTGTCCAGCACTATCACTGGCAGTTTTTATTTTTCGAGTTACAGAGAGCTGAGCACGGGGCCGTGTCGGTGCAACACGGGGCCGTGTCTAACTCCTTGTAACAGGGATCCGGAGAACAATTACTGTAAATCTGACCACTGGCCGTGTTCACTGAGCACGGGGCCGTGGTGAACCTTCTGACCAACATTCTTTTCTGTTTTTATCGCAGGACTTGGAACCTTGGCGCCACATTTGAACTTCCTACGTAGTGCATGAGCTCTAGTTCTAGTAGAGACATAAAAGAACCTCTAGAAGAACCCGAACGCTTTCTCAGAAAAAGACTTAAAACTAAAAATTAAGAGAAAGTTTCGGGGGACCCACTTCCAATGGCGGACCAACGTACCCTCATGGATTACCTACGGCCTACCGTAGGTAATCTCGGCACAGCTATCAATGCACCGAATGTCGAAGCCAATAACTTCGAACTTCGGCCACATTTGATACAAATGCTTCAAAACTCCGCAACCTTCCATGGGCTTGCGGACGAGGATCCCCATTTACATATTACTAATTTCTTAGAAATATGTGATACCTTTCGGATCAATGGAGCATCAAATGACGCCATCCGCCTTCGAATGTTTCCATTTTCACTAAAAGACCGAGCTAAGGCTTGGCTTAACACCCTCCCAGTTGGCTCGGTAAACACCTGGGATGAACTAGCCCAAAAGTTTCTATATAAGTATTTCCCTCCTGCTAAAACGGCTAAATTAATGACTGAAATTAATACATATTCAAAAGAGGATGGGGAATCCTTATATGAAACTTGGGAAAGGTTCAAGGAGCTACTAAGAAAGTGTCCTCATCACGGTCTTGCGGTATGGCAACAAGTATCCACTTTCTACAATGGGTTGTTGCCACACACAAGACAAACACTTGATTCTAGCTCCGGGGGACTTTTAGGTAATCGTCGCCCAAATGAAATATATAATCAAATTGAGGAAATTGCTCAAACCAATTTTCAATGGCACACTCCCCGAGGTAATAAATCTATTGCCCCAGGCGCCCATAAGGTTGATGAAAGCACTTCTTTACAAGCCCAAATCGAGGCCCTCTCTTCGAAAATCAAAAAGTTAGAAATGACAAAAACGGCCTCGGTTATGGCTTATGAAGGATGTGGTGGGCCACATGATAATTGGAGTTGTATGAAAGAAGTAGATGACTAAACAGAAATGGTAAACTACATTGATAATAGACCTAGGCCGTCGGGTCCACCAACGGGTACCTACAACCAAGGATGGCGTAACCACCCTAATCTTGGTTGGAGAGATCCCGGCAATAGTAGTAACCAACAAAACCAACGAACTAACTTTCAACAACCACAAAATTTCTCTCAACAACAAGGTGGAAGAGAAAGGTTTGAAGATATTGTATCTCGCCTCATCTCCGACACCGAAAAGAAAAACTCGGATCGATTTCAACAATTGGAATCGAATTTTAGAAATCAACAAGCTAGCATTCAAAACATTGAAAAACAATTAAATCAAATAGCTCAGAATTTCTCCGAGAGACCACAAGGCGCATTACCTAGCAATACCGAAACCAACCCGAAAGCACAAGTACATCTCATCACATTGAGAAATCGAACCATGGGTCCCGAGGAGGCTCCACTACCGCCAGATGAAAGAAGCCAGTCTAGCCAAACCACGACTCCGCCCGCACAAGAAAAAGCTTCTTTACCAAATCAAGAGCCCACCAAGACTCCTCAAATTTCGTACCCCGGTAAGTTAAATCGTCAAAAGATCGATGAGCAATTCGTAAAGTTCGAAAATTTACTAAAACAATTGCATGTTAATATTCCTATATTTGAGGTCCTAACCCAAATGCCTAAATATGCAAAATTCATGAGGGATTTCCTCACTCACAAAAGGAAAATTGAGTCATTGCAATTAGTTAACTTAGGCGAAGAATGCTCTGCCTTAGTACTCAACAAACTTCCACAAAAGAAAATCGATCCCGGAAGCTTCACAATTCCTTGCTCGATTGGGGAATCCCCCGTTCGTAATGCATTAGCCGATCTTGGGGCTAGCATTAACCTTATGCCCACATCAATGTTCAAACGACTCGGCCTAGGAACAACAAGCCCTACAAAGATGAGCATACAACTCGCCGACAGATCCGTCAAATTTCCACAAGGTGTCGCTGAAAATCTATTGGTCAAAGTTGACAACTTCGTTTTCCCAACCGACTTTGTCATCCTAGACATGGAAGAAGACACCGATGTCCCTCTCATCCTCGGGAGGCCATTTCTAGCCACCGCCCAAGCAGTGGTGGATATGAATGACGGAACGTTAACATTGAAGTTTGGGGACAAGGAAGTAAAGTTTGAATGTGGAAAAAGAGTAGAGGACGAAGACCCTGTCAACTACATGAAGGTCATAGACTCAAGCTTGGATGACGGTCTCCGACGGTGTAACATGGGATGCAATACATCCCACTTGGGTAACATATGACCAGGCTTTGGGTCTAGCCAAGGACCCTTATAAACGTGGCGCACCACGGAGGCATTCCGCGGAACTATCCTTAGTTTAGTTTAGATTAATTTTCATGTTTTCTAGTTAGTTTTAATTTTCAGGAATAAAACACACTTGAGATGACAAAGGATACAAGGGAAACTTAAACCAGCACCCCATGCAGGAAGACAGGACCGTCCGACAAAATTCTTCGTTTACAGTAAGCTCGGCACGGGCCGTGTCCGCCCAACACGGCCCCGTGGTGCACAGTCTGCAGAAAAGACCCAGTTCAGGTAACTGGACACGGGCCGTGTTCATCCAACACGCCCCCGTGTCCAGGCTTTTGTTTCTCTTGATTCAATTTTGTTACTGGCACTTGAACACGGGGCCGTGCCCGGACAACACGCGGCCGTGTTGAGCGCCCAGTAACACAAAATTTTTGCTTTTTACACCTTTTTACACATTCAATCAACCTAAAAACTTATTTTTGGGACACATTGAGGATAATGTGTAATTTAAGTGTGGGGGGGATGCTAAAACCTTGAATCTTGCAAGTCCTAAATACAAGCCTTACACAAAACTCTATTGGAACCGCTAATCACCCCAAATTTTTTCAAAAAAAAATTCATTTTTTTACTTGTCTAGGTTTAACTCGGGAATTTCAAAGTTCTAAAAAGGTTATATTTTTACGAATTTACAACCGATAGCGTCGTGATAAAAAGAACCAACATAAGAAAATTATGAAAAGGCATGACAAGCTTAGTTAAAATTTAATTATATTTACTTGATCACATAAAAACCCATTCCCACAAAAGTGAGTTTTGAGCCTTTATTGAGCATACAAATATATATCTTTAAACTAAATGCTCATTTTTCGTTTCTTGTGTGAATAGCCGCTTGGTTCTTACGACTCTAGAACTTGCCACGACGATACATTCCCGGTCCTTACCAACTTAAACCCGAGTAAGTAAATGATGGAGGCATTAGGACTAACCCTTTTTTATTTCTACACCATTATTTTTATTTTTTTTTACCACCTACCCAAAATCCCTATAGTTAGCCCATTTGAGCCTAAACCTTTTCATTTCATAATCCAAACCAAACACCCTTTTACCCACCAAAACCTTTTTCATTTTTAACCCTTTGTTTTAGTAACAAGTTCGGTGTTTCGTATGACTTTTCAAAAAAAATGTGTTGATGATGAAGCAAAAGAAAATAAACAAACAAGTTCATCAAAAATAACTTTGTTTGAATAATAGCTTCATCAAAATAAAAGTTACAAAAATAAAAAGTCTTACGAAAACCGACGCTTGTTACGCTTTTCGCCCTTTTTCTACTAACCACTAACCCAACCACCTACCTTTAACCCAAGCCTAACCCTTCACCCAAAAGTCCTCTTGATATTTACAAAGATATATAAGTTAAAAAGGAGGAGGATTGATTGCTTGGCAAGCCTATGGTAGGAGTAAGTTCCATGCCGCTCTCGAGTGATCCACAAAAATACATCTTCGGCCGAGTGTTGAGTGATCCCCGTGAGGTATGTGAACTTGTATATAAATAGAATTTTAAAGAGGCATGTTATGCCCTAATAAGTAATTTATCTTATGAAAAGTTTTAAATAAATCATGACGAATAGGATTGTAAATAAATAAAAATAAACTAAATAAAGAATCTTGGAAATCCCGACACTCTATGACAAGCCCAAAAAACCTTCTTCTCTACCCATTCCATTTGGGAGTGTAATAGCCACATTATAAAGAGTTTTGCTTGAAGACAAGCAAAGATTCAAGTGTGGGGGTATTTGATGTGTGCAAAATGCAACATATAAATTACATCAATTGTGGCATAAAACTAACCCTTTTTTAGTACTAATGTTGGAAAAAGTGTGCTTTTGTCTTCCTTTTGTATTTTCAGGATTAAATGAGCTCAAATTAACAAAAGAAGCAAAAAGACATCAAAATCTAACATAAATACAAGAAAAGGATCAAGACGTGACATGCCCGACCCCACGACAGCATCTTCCCATGCAAAACAGGATAACAGAAGACTGAACACACCCCGTGCTCAGCCAGCACGGGGGCGTGCCCAAGTGTCAGCAGAAAAGACAAAGTGGTAGAAGCTTCTATTGCCCACCACGGGGCCGTGCTCAGCGGACACGGGGACGTGGTCAACTATAAGATTCGCACAATCCAGACAAATCTTCATAGTACAAAGATTCTTCTGCACACGGGGTCGTGCTCAGCGGACACGGGGGCGTGGTCAACTAATAAGACAAGCTGCATTAAATGAAGAAAGAGAAGGATGTGGACACGGGGCCGTGCCCACTGGACACGGGGCCGTGCCCGAGCTTCTGTTCAGCCTATAAATAGGAGTGCTTGGCTCAAGCTCAAACCATCCCTTGGCACACCACCTCTCTCACACTTCACCCACCACCCACCACCACCATAACACCATCATCCACCACCATCATCCATTGTCCATCATAGAGTGTGTGAGTCGTCTCGGGATCCAAGATTGATCGTAAGAGTTCTTGACAATCAAGGCCATGTTTGCCTAAGTCTCTTACATCACTTGGTGAAGACAAGTGTCTAGTGTAATACTTTTTATTTCTAATCTTTTCGCACTTTTTATTTGGTTTTGTATTAATGACTTTAATAACTAGTTTCTTATGTTGATGGTGATTCTTCCTTATCGTTTGTCCGTGGTGTCTTGGCATTATTTTACTGTCTATATAAAATAAAAGATTTTCACCATTCATATCTCCACGGTCTATATGGAGGTATGTTGGCTACCTGGTCGGGGGTTAAGGGAACGGTTTGGTAAGAGTCTTGCCATTGTTCAGCGTTTAGAGGTCCTGCAATGGACCTGGGTCAAATTTAGTAGGACCTCCTTCAATACTTAACGGTATTGGATGGCGGGGGTCCAAACTCTTTGATCCCCTCATAAGTTAACTACTATTAATACTATAACCCGGCTATTTAGGACTGTATCCCTGCTGACTCAGACTACTTAGTCGAGGGTAACGTCACCTCCAAAAGAGGGGCCTACCATAATTTGCATTAATAACTTAATTAATTATCTTTCAATAATCCGACCCTTTAGGATTGTATCCTTGCTGACTCAAACTACTGGGTTGAGGGTAACGTCACCTTCAAAAGAGGGGCCTACTACAATAACTAAGATAATCTCTTAAATAAGTGCAAAAGTGCGGAAATAATCAAAGGTTACACTATACACGAGTCGGAACCAAGTGATTCATCTTGTCTATCTGTTTTTCTTTTTATTTTCAGCATTTTAGTTAGTTTTTATTTTTCTTAGCTTAAAACAATTTTTCTAAACTTTTTGATTTGATTAGACGTTGAGGATAAACCGGTACTAAAAGCTCTTGTGTCCTTGGACGACCTCGGTATCTTACCAACACTATACTACGCTCACGATGGGTGCACTTGCCCATATGTGTGTCTAGTGTTAGTAAATATCGTGTTTTATAAATTTAAAACTTGACTAAAAAAGTGTTAAAGGGGCTTAAAATATACACCTAATATATATAACACTCGACACCCATCACGGGAACTATGCAAAAACCGCCTATGCTTATGAATATCGAGGAGTATAAAGGATGGGAAGAACGATTTGAGAATTGGGTTCAAGCAAATTATTTAGATGCTTGGGAATGTGTTGAAACAAAATATGTTAGACCGACGAATGATGATGAAGAGGAGATTGCTATTAAAGATCTAAGTGTTGATGATAGAAAGAAATACAAAAATGAAAAGATCATGATTAGTCTATTGCATCAAGCAGTTAAGGAAGATATCTTGGTCTTACTACAACACAATGGAAGTGCTTATTCAATCTGGAAAGCTTTAAAATCAAAGTTTGTCGGTAGTAAAGAGATGATTAAGAATAAAAAATCACTTTTGAAGAAAGAATTCGATCTATTTCGTGGTTTGAAAACTGAGAACACCAAACAGATCATCGAAAGATATTGCAATTTGTTAGTTCAAATGAAGAGAGTAAGCATCACAAAAGATAATGAAGAGTTGATAGAAAAGTTGGCTGATGCATTGCCACATGAAACTTGGGGCACGTATCTTATGATGCTGAGAAATAAGAAAGATTTTGGGAATCTGACACTGAACAAGTTTATTGAAAAGCTTGAAGCTCAAGAGATGGAACAGAGGAAGATCTCAAGAATGAAAGATTTTGATGGAGAACAAGATATTGGGTTGTATTACAAAGGAGGTATCAGTAACAAAACCAATATGTCACCAAAGGTTGAAACTGCATTCAATGCTAAGAGTTCGTCTGGAGGGTCATCTCAAGGATCAAACAGCAAAACTGGATTTTCTTCATATTCATCATTTGATCCAAATTTTTCAACAACCAAGAATGGCAAGAGATTACAATGCAACATTGTTTTGAATCTTGGAAATGGTGAAAATTTCTCGGAAGAGCTTGCAAAAGGTCATATGTCCTTGCTGGGAACTGTATTAGAATCATATGAAAGTTTAGTTGCAGGAAAGATCGGGAATCCAATGTTGACAAAAGAGGATTACGATCAGATTGATGCTGAGGAAATGGAATTGATGGATATAAAGTGGTGTTTGGCGAGTGTTTTGAGAAGAGCCGAAAAGTTTAAACAAATTACGGGAAGAGATGATTTTCGTGATGCTAATGTTTCTACTTTAGGTTTTGATAAATCTAAAGTTACTTGTTTTCGTTGCAGGGAAAAAGGATACTTCAAGAGAGAGTGCACAAATCGCGAAGCAAGTGGAACTCAAAATCCGTTCAACAATAATGACTACTATCGGAAAGCAATTTATCATCAAGTTGCTCAACAACAACAAGAACCACAAACTGCACATGCTAGGAAGACAATTGAAGATTCATCAAAGAGAGCTTGTTTGGTGAATCAAGATGATAAAAAGTCAACAAAAGAATTCAGTTGGGATAAATATGTTCCAACTGGTAGTAAAGCATGTTTGATAAATCAAGATGATCAAAAATTACCAGAGGGGTTTAGCTGGGAAAATTTTAGTTGGGATAATTATTGTCCGGATAAAGAAATTTTAAAAGCCAAAGCTTTTGTTGCTAGAGTTGTTGAAGACAGTGATAATGATGATGATTATTATGCAAAAAGAATGGAAAAGCATTTAAAAATGATGGAAGAAAGTGACAGTGATGATGGAAAAGTTCGAAAGAAAAAGAAGAAAGTTAAAAAACAAGTCAGCAGTGATGATGAAGAAGTTCCAGTGATAAGGAAAAAGGTCAAAGACATTCCAGTTTTCACAGTTGAAGCTGAAGCCGATGCACAAAAGATACCGGTGATATGTGAAAACTGTGAAGTAGTGAAAAAGCAAAATAGTATTTTGATTTATAACATGAACAGGTTGAAAGAATCCTATGATGTTCTTAACAAAGCCATGAATCAATACAACGAATCAAGCAGTGAACAAGCAACAGCTATGAAGACACTTCAGGGAGCTTTCATGACAAAGCAGAAAGTGGTCAATAATTATATTGAGAAGTGTGCTGTGCTGGAACAGAAACTGGAAACTCAAAGAATTAAAACAGAAAGAGTTAATAGATTGTTAAAAAGTTACTCACGTACTTCTTATGTTATTGACAGGATTTATCCAACCGTTGAAGGCATGAAGGCATTTGATGAAGATGAAATATCTGAAGACAAGAGTTCTGAAAAGAAAAAGGATACTGAAGTAAAGATTTCTGGTATGAAACAAGATGCCAGTTACAACAAGTGTCCACCCCCGCTTGAAAATGGATATTTTCCATGAAATCCAAAGTCAGAAAGAGTCAAAAAGGCAACCAATTTACAGTGGGAGTCTGAGTCTTCAGAAAATTTGCCAGACAACATCGATGTCATTTTCACATCGTCTGACACTGATCATGAGTCTGAATTAATAAAGAAAGTGGTCGATCAGGTGTTGGATAACGATGAAATCGAGGAGTCAAAGTCGGAGTCAAACTCAGAGTCAAAGTCTGACAAGTCAAAGACAACAGTCAAAAAGGACAAATGGGTTTATAATAAAGAATTTATGTTATCAAAATCTAATTTGAATGATGAAACAGTCAAAGTCGCTTATACTTTGAATGATTCTGACAAATTATATTCTGATGAAGAATTTCCAATAAGAGGTGTTAAAACTGAAATGATAAAAAAGGTTTTCAAATTAACAGAAATTAATATTTCTGAAATAAAAGATGTAAATCTTTCTGAAAAACCTAAAAAGTACACCTCAAGAGTTCAACAACGTTTAAACAAGAAAAAGGGTTACAGTTCTGGTTTTCAAAAGAAACCAAACCAAAACGGTAATTTCAAAAGAAAAGGATTAGGTTTTATTCCACCTAAAAATCATAAAAATGAGAAAATTTATAAACCAAAAACTGTGTTTGTTTTAGGGACATCATCTGAAGAAGAAAAAGAGCAATTGTTCAGGAATCAATCAAACAAAGAATTCCTTGCAAAGAAGCAAGAAGAAATGAACAAAAATGTTGCTCAAAGGATGGAGACTAGAACCTGTTTTCAATGTAAAACAATTGGTCATATTGCCAGGAATTGTTCAAAGGCAATTCAAACAAAACAGGGAGTCTCTGAGAAACTGAAAGAAAAGATAGTTGAGAATGAATCACCAATCAAACAATTCAAACTTTTCAAAAATTCGAAGTTTGAGGTTGGTGAATGTTTAAACAGGTTTTACAAGAGAAAAGCAAATCTTGATAACCACAAGTGGGTTGTTAAGAAATCTGATGATAGTTCTAGCAATGATTCTGATTCATCAAAATCAGAGGAGCTATTTTCTGGCAATGAATCTGATTGCACAAAGTCAGAGGAGCCACAAGTTGATCTAAAATTGGAAACATCAGTACCGCCAATGGATAATGTTAATTTTCCACCATTGAGGGCTGAAAATTTTAAACAAAAAGTTAGTAAAATTGAAATTTCAAATCAATTTTTCTCAGAAAAGAAATAATTTGATGTTGAAAAAGCTTTTAGCCCCAAAGTTCAAAATATTTTTGGAAAAATGGTTGATGGGAAGGTCAAAGGGGTAAAGGAATTTTATGAGAAGAAAACGAAGAAACCAGGTAAAGTTGGGTCATCCCAGGTTTGTGACTGGGATGGAACCTATTATTATGATTGAAAATCAGGACTTGCCGGAGCTTCCAGGTTGGTAAAAGTGAAGCAGGAATCGGCATTATTCTTGATAAAAATATATTTGTTCAAGTGTTTCTTGGTTATTCTTACAAGTGGTAAATCAGGGACATTAAGTTGTACTTGATTTTCTACAAGTGGTGATGTTGTTTATTAATTTGAAAATTGTTAAATTTTTCAAAAATTGAAGATGATAAAACAAGGTGATGAATTGATCCTCTAACTTACAAGTGGTAAAATCAACAAATCTAATTTTCCGGAAAAACCATTTGATTAAAACAAACTTAAGTGTTTTGAAATCACAATGGGAAAAATAGTTTGTTGTCAGGTGGAGTTCTGATTGTTTATGCCAAGTGGATGGCGAATTGAAGCAATTCGATATCAGTTGTCACTTTGCTTGTTTAGTTTGTTTTCAAATTTCCTTTAAATGATTTTGCATTTTAGGGGAGTAAGAAGTTTCAGAAAATCCAAAAACATTTGAAAATTTGAAAAAGACAAAAACATGATAAAATTAAAAACGAGTTTTGTTGTGAAAAAGAGGAAATGATAGTACATCAGTGGACTATCACAACATGCTTAAAGAATTGGAAAGTCAAAATGTGATAAACGGTCTCACTGATGATGTGCCAGTAGGTTTTTACACATTTAGTAGATTGTAACGAGATATAAACCTAAATTTCAAACTTGCTTATATCGTGGGGAACATCTCTCGGATATATGGGTAACCCCCGAAATCTTGTTTGAAAGGTCCCTTTTTCTGAGATACTAGGTCTTTATACTCAGTGATGTCTGGGGTATTATCCCGGGACTTCTGATTTTGCGGAAGCAATGGCCTGGTCCCCGTATAATACTTTCTGCTTGCTTGAAATATAGCACCACCCTCAGCATAAAAAATGATGAATCATTGAAAAATGCTAATCATGTGCTGTTGAAGAAAATATTCTCTAAAGGGAACACACCAAAAAGTCGAAGTCGTCATCTCTCTGATTTTGCGGAAGCAATAGCCTGAGCTCTCACGGCCCTCGCATTTAACCCTTTACAGATATCATCTGTGGTATACTCACCTGTAAGACTGAATATTGGGATCTGGATACAGGAGTATATTCAAGAGGTGGGACATGCGAATAAGTTTAAGTCTCTAAAACATTAATCTCGTATCTCGAAACAGTTGAACTTTGTGTGGAAATTTAAGTGGATCAGTATACTGATAATCTAAGTGAATCGTTTAAAACTTAAAATGTTTAAAGCTTAACGGTGTTAGTGATTTGTCTTAAAAACTGATATGATCCTCTTACACAAACTCACAAAAATATGTTATGTAAATATTTCTTTTCTGCATTTCATTTCATGTTAAAAATCCAAAAAGATTTTTAACAACTGATGTTGGAAAGCTGATTTTCAAAATTCCAAGAGCTAAACATGATGAACAGGTTTGGGAAAGTGTATTTGAAAAATCTTCTTACAAGTGTTTCATCAGAGATTAACATTGTAAAATCATTTTTTTGATTGATAAATTTCTGCAAGTGGTTAGCAGAGTTTTAATGTTGGTTGTGTTTGTGTCTACAAGTGGTAAACACAGAATAAATTTGTAAAATTTTAAATTTGTGAAATTTATTTTGTGGTAGAGAATATGCAGGTACGCCAGGTTTTTTATTTCTGAGGAGTTTGTATTTAGAGAGCCAGATTTCAATCCTGAACATGAGTGCCAGGTCATGATCCTGAATTCAGCTTATTGATAGGGGGAGTCTGTTGATGAATAGAGCCAGGTCAAGATCATGAAAAAGAAGAGCAGAGAAAGATTTGAGGATGCTTTACATTGTTAGATACTCTGAAAGAGTTCGAGAAGACTGATAAAGACTGAAGTGTGAAGACTCGACACTAAAGACTTCGTCAACATTCGAGGGGGAGTCTGTTGGTGCATGCGTCTGTCGACTTCGTCTTGTATCGAGTCTTATATTGTATTAGATAGATCAGGGCACACAAATCGAGAAAAGTGTGTTTATAGGTAATTTCGCACGAAATTACCCATATGTAATTCCGTACGAAATTAGAATGTAATTTCGCACGAAATTAGATTTCGTGTGAAATCTAATTTCGCTTGAACAGTTTCATGAGAAATTAGCTGGCCTATATATACATGTTGTGTCTGTGTCATTTGTAACGAAATTAGATTCCGGTTAGAGGGCCGAAGTGCTGCCGAAGTGTCTACTCGCTGTAAAACTTTGTCAAATCAATCTAAAGACAGTTTAAAGTGATATTCTAGCTGAATTACCTTGATACGTCTGTTTCCGCCTTTCGTATTGAGTAAAAACTCTTCTGAACGACTCGTTTGGTTGGTTAAACGATCCTACAAAAATAACACATCAGTGCATTCGTTGGGAAAAAGGTGGATTTTAGATCAAGGTGGGGTGTAAAAGGTCTTCGGCCGTAAGGCCTTCCACTTTCCTTTTTTTATGTCAATTTTCTACATATAATGTATATAATATAAATTTTGGTTAGGAGTTTAACCACAACAAATATAAGGAAATAGAGCCAAGGAAATAATCAACCAATAGCTGATCGAACCAAACATGCTACGGATTCACAATCTGATCCTAATGTCTTGGCCATATTCAACTAATGCCTTTTATTTAATTTGGCATTGATGTCCATGTTTCATATTAATGCAATACTTCAATTGTGAAATGCAAATATATATATATATATATATATATATATATATATATATATATATATATATAATAGTAAAATAGATAAATGAACATGACACAATTCACGTTTTTTTTTATTTGCAACACTATTTTTTATAATATGTAATACTACCATATAATTAAGTAAATGTTATGTATATAATTAGGCATATCAAGTATAATAAACATATCATTAGGTATTAATAGGTATAAAATGATAGCTTTTCATTTGTAAACGTATATTCAAATACGTATAAGATATCTAGAATCACGTATCGATTGTAAGTTACGCTAGTGTTTGCAAGGTACGAGTATGTATCAAATGTGTATAAGGATCAAATGTTCAAGCATGAAAAAAAATAATAATAAAAAAATAAACGAAGTATAATTCATATGAAATAATTAATTAATAATTTTTTTATTACGATCGAAGTCTTGGATGAAAAGAAATATGATTACAAGAAATACAAGTTCTTCGAAAATAGAAATATATTACAAGCTTTCTAAATAAGGAAAGTTACGTAAAAGCGGGGCGTTACAGTCTCCCCTACTTTAGGAAATTTCGTCCCGAAATTTATTCAAGAGGAAGATTTGAAAGCGTTTTTGGTGAAATTGAGACTTGGAGTTTTGAAATGTTTGAAAAGTGTGAAATTTTGGAGAACAGCAAAATAGGTTTGTAAAATAATTTGTTTGGCTAAAATGTTTTTTAGGCATAAGCATGAGTGAACGTTTATAGGTAAAACGATTTTAAATAATTAAATTTGGGGTTGTTTTATAACTGTATTATATTTACGAAAGAGGTTTTTATAAAACGGTTGTAATCGACAAAGTGAGGTAGTTTGCATAGGGAGTTTTAAGGACGGTATAAAATCATACATTTGTAAAAATTGTTTATTGAGAGGAACGAGAAGGTTGGTTTATTAAATAAAGTGTCAATGGTATACCAGTTATGTTTGCACAAGAATAAAGAATAGAAGGATAGTTTCAAAGGTAAGGAGGTAAGTTAGGATTCGAGCATTTAAACATACTTGATTGTAAACGTAGTTTGTTTAAGAGGATAAGGAATAATGGGGAATAATAGGAGTATGGAAGTGAACGATTGATTCTTAATAAACGAATGCAAGTATAAGGATGACACAAGGTATAGGAGAGACGAATGTAGCGTGCTAAGAATGGAGTCCCGTCGTGGATAATCAGATATAATGCGTTTGTGTGTTGTCTAAAGTTTGTATTAGGTCTAAAAGGTCTGCAAAACACTGAAATTCTCATGGCACGTTTTACGAGAGTTTTGTAACATGGTGAAAACACTTATATATAGGAAGTACCAGCGGCATATCCACCATGTTTTGACCACATTACGTTCGTTTTGTATTCGGTGTCATTTTACGTTCCGTGTCTTACTATACACAGTAGTACACTCTATGGTTCTCATACGCCTATCACTATAATCCCATGTGCACCCGCGATTATATTGATCGTCGCATGATCCGCATTGCTTGTACTAGTTGTGTATGAATCAGGGTATACATAAATTTGAAAATAAGATCGCATACGTATAAGAATGTAGTATATAAGCAAGTCCATGCTTAAGTATGTAAGGGACCCACGCAAGCGAATCCCTCGGATTCCACTCGCGTACGGGTACCAATGTGTGAGTATAAAAAAAAGTATGATCATAGATATAAGTTTAAGTATGATTATTCACGTAAGTATGAGTATAGACATAAAACGTATGAGTAGTATGTGTATAAGTATAAGCATAAAACGTATGAGTATGAATGTAGGCACGATTAATAAAACTACGTATATAGTGTATGTTGCAGTATAACGAATTCGGGCATATACAATGCTCTAGAATTTGAAAATGTAAAACGAATGATATGAGCGAACTCGTCGCGAGGTAACGATTAAAATGTGTATGATGATTTACATGTATAGTTGTTTAAGCGAAATGTTGAGTTTATTGAATCAAAATAGATTGAGTTAAATTGGAAGGTAGAATATAGTTTGTAAATGTAAAAGTATTCATTGGTTATGCATAACGTATTTTGTAATGAATGAAATGCTACTTTTCTTTTAAAAGAGTTTACGTAGGTTGAAGATTGTCGGTGCCCATTAAGTCTTCTAGCCCACGTGTTTTGAAATTTGAATGACGAATTAAGCGGTGTAGAAAAAGGTTTTTGAAAATAACGGGTTTGTTTCATTTGCATCAAAACAAGAAATTTTGAATTTTGAAGATCCTTGTTAAAACATCGATCCTTAGAAAAGAAATTTAGCAAAAGGACTTAGTGATTGTTAAAAAAAAATTAACCAATGACTTGTTGATGTTGAAAAGCGTCTTTAGTAAAATGATCGTATAATATCTATAAGACCTTATAAGTATATGAGAAAGTTGATTTGAATTCTGATTGAGAATGAAAGTCTTTAGTATGGTAATATAACGTGAGTGTGTGTTTTAGTGATTAAGTCGAATATGAAGTTCGTGGGTAAGAGATTCATTGGACTGATTGAGTTGATAGGTAGCATTTCGTAAGGTTTTGAAATTCGGTAAATAAAATGTTTTAAGACATGATTAAGAATCTCGTGTATATGAGTTGAGTGAAAATAGATCGTAGAATAAGAAGTACATTTGATAAAACAATGTATAGTAGGTATTTTGAATAATGATAAATGATTTAGGTATAAAACATGATCGGGTTTGCATAATAAAACATTTTAAAAGAACGTTTTGGTAACGATCACCTAGGTAAGGGAATCACCCCTAACTCGTTGGTGAGGTCGTTTTAAGGAAGGAGGGAGTGGAGTTAATCGTCAAGGTAAGGAAATCACTCTTATCTCGATGATATGTCTCCATTTGTTGTCACAAGGAATATGAATAAAATTATATGAAATCATGCATATGTATAAATGTATGAAGAAGATTTAATATGTTATGTGTGTGAGAAGAAAATATCGAAAGCAAATTTAAATTGGAAAGATTGCATCGTATAAGATAAATAATAGAAACACATGTTTGATTAAAATTTGGATGGTTCCAAAACGGAACTTTGACTAACCAAAGTGGTCGAAAAGTCTTTCGAATTTGAGGAGCATGCTTTGGCCTAATAGGTGGAATACTCTCGCCGACAAGTCGGTTAACGGTATTTACCCTTCCGGTTACTACATGTCCCAATTCAATCAAAATTTCGAGACTTGGCGGGATTTATAAAAAAAATCAAGGAGTGGAACTAGTCGATAAGGTGCGGGTCTCACCCCTAACTTGGCGATTTCGCATCCTAAGTGTGGTTGGTACTCGTTGGGTCAAAATTTAATTTCAACACTTTGACGAGGGTCCACTAGAATTTTGAAGTTTGAAATTTGAATTTCTCCATCAAGGTGAGCATTTCACTCCTAACTTGATGGTGAATTTCATGTAAAAAGGAAAAGTAGATGGATTGAGAGTTGTTCACCAAATTGTGGGTTTCACGTCTATTTTGGTGAAGTCGTCTCGTTTGTGTATTACGAGTGGTTTCGATTTTAGTATGAATCGAATAAAACGAATTAGGAAAGGCGTAAGTTAAAGGAATAAATAAACAAGTATAACACATAAGAAAGCGTATCGAGAATAGCACATAAAGAATAGGACAATGCAACAAGTATCAACACATAATAAAGCAAGTATTAACACAAAAGTGACACATATGTTTATTAGGTCAAAAGAAAATAAATAAGGAGCAAATAGAGTATCATGCAAGTGGTTCAAGCAAAACATAAGAATAAAGCTCTAGAACTATAGACTAGGTAAAAAGCATGGCAATTTTTTTTCCTAATTCCCTATAGTTATAGCTCTGATACCAATCTGTCACACCCCAACCGATGGCGGAAACATCGGAGTGAGACGAAATAGATTGCTCGAGACATCATAACACTAATAAATGT
This sequence comes from Helianthus tuberosus, assembly GCA_030545235.1. NCBI lineage: Eukaryota > Viridiplantae > Streptophyta > Magnoliopsida > Asterales > Asteraceae > Helianthus > Helianthus tuberosus. The sequence continues at coordinate 52,082,965 of CM060445.1, read as the reverse complement.
GACAAGTATTTAAATAGTAGATTTCATTTCATTTCTAAGAATCAATTACAAGAATTTGAAGTAAATACAACATCATGAATAATGAAATACAATACAATAAGAACACAATTTAAAGTGTGTATCTAGGCATCCTATTAAATTCCATGCATCATCAACATCATCGCTAAACCTACAACATGTTTTAAAAGTGTAGTTCAATACAAAAAGTATTGGCAAGCATACAAGTTTGGTGCGTAGTATGTAAGTATAAAAAACGATAAGGAACAATCCACATGGCAAACCTAGTTATCAAGATTAACGTATAAACTGGCAATTGATTTACAAGTCAACCCTCTGTTTACGCAAGTATAAATGAAAATTTAACATGACCACTAGTCTACGGGCGGTGCGTTACTCCTATAGCGCTATACATGTTAAATGGAGGCTCGTACGAAGCTAATGACAAGTTCATCACATAAGTATGGTCCAGAAAACACGAATCAAGCATAAGAAATAGTAAGCATGTATTGGATTGTTGGTTTATGTATTTGCATAAGAATATGTATAATAAGTGTGTTTTGTATATAAACATGTTACACCCAAAAGTGTGAAAACGGTAAAATGGGTCAAGTATACTCACAAAATTTGCATATGCTTTCCGATTATCCAATTGTTGACGAGCAATGAGATTAGGAGATCGAATGTATAAGGGTTGAAGTTCAAGTATGTTTAGGGTCGAGATTCAGAATTTAAAACAACATGAAAATAATCACCTAGTACATATGATACTTGTTCTTGAACCTAGGAAACTCGTAGGAGTTTAAATGTTTTCATGGAACAAGGTCCCATTAGAGTCGTGACAAGTTATCAAAGTCTAGGATGATATAATCTAGTACCTTGACATATGAACACTAGTTCATCATCAAAGATTCGATTTTCGGATAATATGTTTATGTATTATATAGGTTATGTAATATATATATATATTAATAAGTCTAATAGTCAAGCATGAGGTAGAAGATTAAATCTTCATTTAGGTACCTCTAAGTTTCATGGAAATCATGTAGGAGGTAGGAAGAGAAGTCTTCCATTTAGGTACCTCTAAGTGTTCACCACTACACTTGATGTAAAAACATACAAGGAGGGTCATGAACTACAAGTAATACAAGAATATAAACAATTAATCTATAAAAAATCATCAAGCAATGTGGGGATTTTATGTAAGACAACCCAAGTTAGTCCTTAATCACGCCTATATCAAGTCTTGGACTTAAACATTACTTGTGAGTTAAAAACCCTAAACAAAACAGAATGTATATAAGGTTGAACCTCTGATTTTGAATGTCTCAACCTTGTTTTTAAGCCTAACTAACCATAGAAGTGGTTATAAGCACAAGGACATAGGTTTGAGATGAGTTAGACTCAAGTTGAACAAGTTTAGTAAAGATTAAATGAAATCAGAAATGAACAGTGAACTTTGGAGCCTTTTTGGCGACGTTCCAGGGACTTATTTACTGTGACAAACACACGGAATCGAAGCTAACGTCAATCCAAGCACATAGGAAAAAGAATGAGCTAAAATGGACAAGAAACGAGTGAGTTATGCTCACTTTAGTGAAGATGTATGCTTCTGTCCGAACTTGTGTTTGCAGCTGCGTTTTTGGTGATTTGAGAGTGATTTGGACGAGTTTGTAAAGTGGTATGAGCTTGGGAATGGCTTGGTATTTATAGGGAAGGATTAGGGTGGGTGTTTAGAAATGTATTAAATGTGATTAGGTGGAAAAAATTAGAGCCAAAAAGAAATCAAAATAAAACAGCCAATGGTTGTACAGCCATGTCTCGGCTGTGTTTATGATGCCACAAGTTTAGATTGGCTTTCTCCTTTTTTTATTTAACTATTATGTCCCTAGGCTTATTATAAATATATTAGCATAACTTCAAGTATTCTAGAAAATAACACATCAGTGCATTCGTTGGGAAAAAGGTGGATTTTGGATCAAGGTGGGCTGTAAAGGGTCTTCGGCCGTAAGGCCTTCCACTTTCCTTTTTTTTTTTGTCAATTTGCTACATATAATGTATATTATATAAATTTTAGTTAGGAGTTTAACCACAACAAATAAAAGGAAATAGAGCCAAGGAAATAATCAACCAATAGCTGATCGAACCAAACATGCTATGGATTCACAATCTGATCCTAATGTCTTGGCCATATTCAACTATTGCCTTTTATTTAATTTGGCATTCAAGTCCATGTTTCATATTAATGCATTACTTCAGTTGTGAAATGCAATATATATATATATAATAGTAAATAGCTAAATGAACATGACACCGTTCACGTTTTCTTTTTCTTTTCTTTTTTTTATTTGCAACACTATTTTTTATAATATGTAATACTACCATATAATTAAGTAAATGTTATGTATATAATTAGGCATATCAAGTATAATAAACATATCATTAGGTATTAATAGGTATAAAATGATAGCTTTTCATTTGTAAACGTATATTCAAATACGTATAAGTTATCTAGAATCACGTATCGATTGTAAGTTACGCAAGTGTTTGCAAGGTACGAGTATGTATCAAATGTGTATAAGGATCAAATGTTCAAGCATGAAAAAAAATAATAAAAAAATAAACGAAGTATAATTCATATGAAATAATTAATTAATAATTTTTTTTATTACGATCGAAGTCTTGGATGAAAAGAAATATGATTACAAGAAATACTAGTTCTTCGAAAATAGAAATATATTTTAAGCTTTCTAAATAAGAAAAGTTACGTAAAAGCGGGGCGTTACAGTCTCCCCTCCTTTAGGAAATTTCGTCCCGAAATTTATTCAAGAGGAAGATTTGAAAGCGTTTTTGGTGAAATTGAGACTTGGAAGTTTTGAAATGTTTGAAAAGTGTGAAATTTTGGAGAACACCAAAATAGGTTTGTAAAATAATTTGTTTGGCTAAAATGGTTTTGAGGCATAAGCATGAGTGAACGTGTATAGGTAAAACGATTTTAAATAATTAAATTTGGGGTTGTTTTATAACTATATTGTATTTACGAAAGAGGTTTTTATAAAACGGTTGTAATCGACAAAGTGAGGTAGTTTGCATAGGGGGTTTTAAGGACGGTATAAAATCATACATTTGTAAAAATTGTTTATTGAGAGGAACGAGAAGGTTGGTATATTAAATAAAGTGTCAATGGTATACCAGTTATGTTTGCACAAGAATAAAGAATAGAAGGATAGTTTCAAAGGTAAGGAGGTAAGTTAGGATTCGAGCGTTTAAACATACTTGATTGTAAACGTGGTTTGTTTAAGAGGATAAGGAATAATGGGGAATAATAGGAGTATGAAAGTGAACGATTGATTCTTAATAAACGAATGCAAGTATAAGAATGACACAAGGTATAGGAGAGACGAATGTAGCGTGCTAAGAATGGAGTCCCGTCGTGGATAATCGGATATAATGCGTTTGTGTGTTGTCTAAAGTTTGTATTAGGTCTAAAAGGTCTACAAAACACTGAATTTCTCATGGCACGTTTTACGAGAGTTTGGTAACATGGTGAAAACACTTATATATAGGAAGTACCAGCGGCATATCCACTATGTTTTGACCACATTACGTCCGTTTCATATTCGGTGTCTTTTTATGTTCCATGTCTTACTATACACAGTAGTACACTCTATGGTTCTCATACGCCTATCACTATTATCCCGTGTGCACCCGCGATTATATTGATCGTCGCATGATCCGCATAGCTTGTACTAGTTGTGTATGAATCAGGGTATACATAAATTTGAAAATAAGATCGCATACGTATAAAAATGTAGTATATAAACAAGTCCATGCTTAAGTATGTAAGGGACCCACGCAAGCGAATCCCTCGGATTCCACTCGCGTACGGGTACGAATGTGTGAGTATGAAAAAAAGTATGATCATAGATATAAGTTTATGTATGATTATTCACGTAAGTATGAGTATAGACATAAAACGTATGAGTAGTATGTGTATAAGTATAAGCATAAAACGTATGAGTATGAATGTAGGCACGATTAATAAAACTACGTATATAGTGTATGTTGAAGCATAACGAATTTGGGCATATACAATGCTCGAGAATTTGAAAATGTAAAACGAATGATATGAGCAAACTCATCACGAGGAAACAATTAAAATGTGTATGATGATTTACATGTATAGTTGTTTAAGCGAAATGTTGAGTGCAACATTAATGACAAAGCAAAGCGTCATCAATGAGTACATCGAAGATTGTGCTAAGCTGAAGAAAGAAGTGGAACTTGAGAAGATTGAGAGTGAAAGGATTAAACGATTACTGTTGAGTTACACTATTGATCATGTTTATCCTACTGTTGCAGGTCTTGAGGCATTCATGGATAAAAAGACTGAAGATACTGATACTGGTAAGCAACCAAGTGTCAAGTATAACAGATGTCCGCCCCCGATCCATGAAAGTTATTCTCCCAGAAAGCCAAATGAGGAACGGTTAAATAAGGCTCTCAACATCAAGTTAAAGTCTGAAATCATTGATGAATTACCAGACAATATTGATGTCACATTCACAGCGTCTGACACTGATCATGAGTCTAAGTTATTAAAAAGAGTGGTCGATCAGGTGTTGGATACGGATGAAGAGTTAAACCCGGAGTCTAAGTCTGAAAGTTCGAGTTCGTCAGAAAAGAGTCTGAGTTCACCGGTTAAAAGGGTTTACAATAAAGAATTCCTGTTATCAAAATCTAATTTGAATGATGGATCGATCAAAGTGGCATATACTTTGAATGATTCAGACAAATTATATTCTGATGAAGAATTTCCAATAAGAAGTGTCAAAACTGAAATGATCAAACAGGTTTTCAAATTAACAGAAATTAATATTTCTGAAATAAAAGATTTAAATCTTCATGAAAAACCTAAAAAGTACACTTCAAGAGTTCAACAGAGATTGAACAAGAAAAAGGGTTACAGATCTGGTTATGGTTTTCAAAAGAAACCAAACCATAACAGTAATTTCAAAAAGAAAGGTCTTAGTTTTAATTCTTCAGAAAATTACAAAAATGAGAAAAATTATAAACCAAAAACAAAATTTGTTTCAGGAGGAAGTTCTGAAGATGAGCAGAAGAAACCATTTTGGAAACAATCAAATCAAGAGTTTCTTGCTAAAGTAAAGAAGAATGTGAACAAATTTGCTAAAAGAGTTGACAGAAGAACTTGCTTTAAATGCCAAAAAGTTGGACATATTGCTTGGAATTGCCAACAGTCCAACAACACAAAACAGGAAGTTACTTCTAACTCAAAACTGAAAGAAAAACTTGTCTTTGAGAAGAAAAAATCAACTGAGAAATCAAAAGTGTTTGAAAATTCAACTTCTGAAGAAGGAGAAAGTTCAAAACGTTTTTACAAAAGAAGAGTTGTTTTAAACAAAAAAAATGGGTTGTAAAATCTGAAAGTAGTTCTGACAATGAATCTGATTCCATAAAATCAGAGGAGTCATTTGTTGAGAAAAAGGTTGATAATTCCGTTCCAGAGGTGAACGATGAAAATTTTCCCAAGTTGTCGAAGGAAAATTTGAAGTTGAAAGTTGGTAAAATAAAGATTTCAGGTCAATTTTTTGCTGGTAACAAAGAATTTGATGCTGAGAAGGCATTTAATGGAAAAGTTAAACATATTTTCGGGAAGATGGTTGATGGGAAGGTTAAAAGTGCTAAAGATTTTTACAAATCAAAATGTTGAAATGTTGGTAAGAGTGGAGCAGGAATCGGCATCATTCTTGAAATGTTTGTTTGGTAAATCTACAGGTGATATCTTTATATTGTTATTTTTTGATTTACAAATGGGATGGTTGGTGAGTGAACCTGCAAGTGGTTGAAGAAGGTTTTCATCTTTAAATGGTTAATCAAGGTCATTAAGTTGAACTTGATTAGATCATACTTACAAGTGGAATTTTGGAGAACAAAATGATGAGTTTATCCCCTAACCTACAAGTGGTTTGAAAATCAACAAAACTTATTTTCCGTAAAAACCATTTGATTAAAACAAACTTAAGTTTTTTGAAATCACAATGGGAAAATAGTTTGTTGTAAGGGGGAGTTCTGATTGTTTATGCCAAGTGGATGGCGATTTGAAGTGATTTGATATCGGTTGTCACTTTACCTTGTACAGTTTGTTTTCAAATTTCCTAAAATGTGTTTGCATTTTAGGGGGATTAAAATTTTTCAGAAAATCCAAAAACATTAGAAAAATTTGAAAAAGTCAAAAACCTGATAAAATCAAAAATGAGTTTTGTTGTATAAAAGAGGAAATGATAGTACATCAGTGGACGATCACAGCATGCTAAAAAATTGGAAAATTAAATAGTGATAAACGATCTCACTGATGATATGCCAGTAGGTTTTTGCACATTTAGTAGATTGTGACGAGATATAAACCTAAATTCAAACTTGCTTATATCGTGGGTAACATCTCTCGGATATATGGGTAACCCCCGAAATCTTGTTTGAAGGACCCCACTTTCTGAGATACTAGGTCTTTATGCGTAGTGATATCTGGGGTATTATCCCGGGACTTCTGATAATGCGGAAGCAATGGCCTAGTCCCCGGAGAATACTTTACTGCTTGCTTGAAATATAGCGTTGCCCTTAGCATAAATGATGATACAATAAAATTGCTAATCATTGCTGTTGTAAAAAAGATCCTCTAAAGGGGACCCACCAAAAGTCGAGCCGTCATCTCTCTGCTGAACGGAAGTTCTGACCTGAGCTCTCACGGTTTCGCAATTAACCCCTTACAGATATCATCTAGGTATACTCACCTGTAAGACTGAATATTGGGATCTGGATACGGGAGTATATTCTGAGGTGGGACACGCGAATAAGTTTAAGTGCTTAAGACATTAATCCCGTATCTCGAAACAGTTGAACTTTGTGTGAAAATTTAAGTGGATCAGTATATTGACAATCTAAGTGAATCGTTTAGAACTTAAAATGTTTAAAGCTTAACGGTGTTGGTGATTTGTCTCAAAAACTGATATGATCCTCTTACACAATCTCACAAAAATATTGCTTGAAAATATTTCGTTACTGCATTTCATTTCTGTTATATCAAAAAATCCAAAAAGATTTTCAGAGTGTTTTAGCAAAAATTTTGAAAAATCCAAAAAGATTTTAGACAAGTGATGTTGAAAAGCTAATTTTCAAAATTCTGAGTGCTAAACATGACGAACAGGTTTGGGAAAGTTTGTTTGAAAAGAAAAATGATATTTCTTCAAGTGGTTTATCAAAAATTAACATTGTAAAATCATTTATTGATTGTTTAATACCTGCAAGTGAGATTAAATTCGTTAAATTTTAAATTTGTGAAATTTACTTTGAGGTAGAGAATGTGCAGGTTAGCCAGACTACGATCCCTAGTTGATTGAAATGGGGAGTCTGAAGATGGAAAAGTAAGGTTTCTGATTGGTTAAAGCCAGATGTTGTTATTGCTGATAAGAAAGAGAAGAAAAGAAGTTAGAGATTTAGGATGCTTACATTGTCAGATACTTTGGAGAGAGCTTGAAGACTGATCAAGACTGAAGATGTTCTGAAGGCATACCGAAGACTCGTCAACATCCGAGGGGGAGTCTGTTGGTGCATACGTCTGTCGACTTCGTCTTGTATCGAGTCGTGTAATAGAATAGATGAAACAAGTCACACAGTTCGAGATTAACAGGATTCAGAGGTGAACAAGCCAGTTCAAACGAAGTGGCCAGTTCAAACGAACTGGACCAGTTTGTACGAACTGGAGATGCTTGTTCAAACGAAATGGATTTAGTATAAATAGTGGACTTGTTGTTTTCCTTTGTAACTTGCTCATTCCAGTAGCGAAGCTCTGCCGAAGTATCTCCAGGTCTGTAATCATCATCAAATCAATACAAGAGATAGTTAAAGTGATTCTCGTGTGTTTGTAGCTGAAATAACTCCAATACGTTTGTTTCCGCCTCTCGTATTGGACGAGATCTCTTCTGAACGACTCCTTTGGTCGTGCAAACGATCCTACAATAAAACTAACCGTTTTTTAGTACTAATGTTGGAAAAAGCGTGTTTTTGTCTTCCTTTTGTATTTTCAGGGTTAAAAGAGCTTAAATGGACAAAATAAGCAAAAATGTAGCTAAATCTAACAATAATACAAGAAAAGGAATAAACATGGCATGCCCGACCCCTTGAGAGCATCTCCCCAAGCAAGAACAAGAGAATAGAAGGCTGAACATGCCCCGTGCTCACTGAGCACGGGGGCGTGCCCAAGTGTCTGCAGAAAAGACAAAGTTGTAGAAGCTTCTATCACCCACCACGGGGGCGTGCGCAGCGGACACGGGGCCGTGGTCAACGCTAAGATTCGCATAATCTAGGCAAATCTTGATAGTACAGATACGCTTCTACACATGGGGTTGTGCCCAGCGGACACGGGGGCGTGGTCAACTAATGCAGACAAACTGCAATTAATGAAGAAAGAGAAGATGGGTGGACACGGGGCCGTGCCCAATGGACACGGGGCCATGTCCGGGCTTCTGTGCAGGCTATAAATAGGGGTGCTTGGCTCACTTGCAACTCATCCCTTGACAAACCACCTATCTCACACTTCACCCACCCACCACCATCACAACCCATATCCACCACCATCATCCATCATCCATCATAGAGTGTGTGAGTAGTCTCGGGATCCAAGATTGATCGTAAGAGTTCTTGACAATCAAAGGTCATGTTTGCCTAAGTCTGTTACATCACTTGGTGAAGACAAGTGTTTAGTGTAATACTTTTTATTTTTAATCTTCTCTCACTTTTTATTTGGTTATGTATTAATGACTTTAATAACTAGTTTCTTATGTTGAAGGTGAATCTTCCTTATCATTTGTCCGTGGTGCCTTGGCATTATTTTACTGTCTATATAAAATAAAAGATTTTCACCATTCATATCTCCACGGTCTATATGGAGATATGTTGGCTACCTGATCGGGGGTTAAGGGAATGGTTTGGTAAGAGTCTTGCCTTGTTCAGTGTATAGATCCTGCAAGGACCTGGGTCAACTTTAGTAGGACCTCCTTCAATACCCACTGGAATTGGATGGCGGGGGTCCGAACTCCTTGATCCCCTCATATGTAAACTACTATTAAAACTTTAACCCGACTATTTAGGATTGTATCCCTGCTGACTCAAACTACTTAGCCGAGTGTAACGTCACCTTCAAAAGAGGGGCCTACCACATTACGCATTAATAACTTAATTAATTATCTTTCAATAATCCAACCCTTTAGGATTGTATCCTTACTGTCTCAAACTACTGGGTTGAGGGTAACGTTACCTTCGAAAGAGGGGCCTACTACTATAACTAAGATAATCTCTTAAAAAGCGCAAAAGTGCAAAAATAATCAAAGGTTACACTAAAGGCGAGTCGGATCCAAGTGATTCATCTTGTCTATCTGTTTTTATTTTTAGGGTTATTGGATTTTATCACCCTTACCTATTGGTCATTGGCCGCTGCCACCCCCAACTATCACTTTGACGCCCGTCACCCCCAACTTAACACTTAGTGTGTTCTGTCACCAAATCACTAACTTTTGATCCTATTAATATACTTTTGGGGGTGTCCTAAGATCCCTAAAACATTCCCAAGATCCTTATGACGCCCCAAAAAGTGTAGCAACATGATCAAAAGTTAGTGATCATTTAACGACATGGTGACAAAACACACTAAGTGTTAAGTTGGGGGTGACGAGCATCAAAGTAATAGTTGAGGGTGGCAGTGGCCAATAGCCAATAGTTGTGGGTGATAAAATCTAATAACCCTTATTTTTATTTTTATTTTTCAGCATTTTTAGGTTTTATTATTTTAGTTTAAAACATTTTTCTAAATTTTTTATTTGATTAGACGTTGAAGATAAACCGGTATTAAAAGCTCTTGTGTCCTTGGACGACCTTGGTATCTTACCAACACTATACTACGCTCACGATGGGTGCACTTGCCCATATGTGTGTTTGGTGTTAGTAAAATATCGTGTTTTATAAATATAAAACTTGACTAAAGTGTAAAAAGGGCTAAAAATATACATAAAAACATATACCACCACACACGCATCAATGAATGGCCGGACCCCGGCGAGTCACGGCGAGGCCGGTGACGGCGGTGAGTCCCCGCTGTGGTTCACCTGGTGAAACGACACACCCACGCATCTAGATCAAGAGAGAAATCGGAGAGAGATGAAGAAAGAGCCGGCCGACGATGTGTCGGCGGCGCTGTGACGAGACCCGACGACGAAGACCGTCGTTTCTTTTTCCGGTAAACCTCACAATCCTCCTTTCTTTCCTTTAGATTTTTGTTCTTTCTCTAAACCTATGTTTCTCCGGTGATGATTGGATGTCGATTCAAGAGACTACAGGTTTAATGGTGGTTGTAATGGGGTGACGAAGGCCAGCCGTGGAGGCGGCAAAGGTGGCTCGTAGCGACGACAGCACCCTGCCGGCGCCGGAGACACCGGCCTCGTCGACGACTGTGGTGGTGGTTATTCTGTTCAAAAATCAGGATGGTGGCTCGGTTCAAGTGGGGTTAGTCACGGGTCGGTTTTGGTTTGAGAGCTTCGGTTCAGACTTGGTTCAACGGGTTTAGGTACGGTTCAACAAGTTCGGGTCATAGTCGTTTTGGGTTCGGTCAAAGACGGTCACCAGCCTTGGTCAACGATTCGGGATGCGGGTTCGGTTAGCTCAGATTTGGTTTCGGGTCAAACCGAGTCAACTCAAGTTAAACCCGGTCAACTCAGTTGACTCGGTTAACTCAGTCAACATCTTCGGCGAGTCGACGCGGGGATATGGTATATTAACGACTCGAATCTTTATTTATATAATTCTTGTTTTATTTCTCACGTGAAAAACGAGCTCTTGAACCGAAAACATTGATGAATTGTTAGTTAAAAATTACTTGGAATTATTTATTATCTTGTTTATATAAATTGTTTATACATAAATATTGTTGAATAAATTGTTGAGTTTTGAAAAATGACGACAACTAGTGTTCTCGGGGCGGTCAAAAAACAAAGGAAACTATACCCGTTTTTCGAGAAAATCCAAAAAACAAAACGCATTTTATTATAAAACAAAAACTATTGGATTCAAGTAATTTTTGTAAAAACAAATGCAAACGTATATTCATTTTGACGAACATTATAACTTTTATAAAACAAGCCGATAACATTTCAACGAACGTGTTTACAAGATAACGAAATTCGGTATTCTTTATAAAATAAATATAATTATTTATATTTATTTCCAACGTCTAAAACTCGGGAACCTTTTATAAAATAAATATAACCACTTATATTTATTTCAAACATCGAAACTCGTATAAAACAAATATATGTAGTTATATTTGTTTACAACGTCAAAAATTCGGACACTTCTTTTATAAATAAATATAATTATCTATGTTTAGTTTAAACATCAAAAACTCGAAAATCCTTTTATAAAATAAATATAATTATTATATTTATTTCAAACGTCAACAACTCAATAACTTTATAAACTAAACATAACTTTCATATTTATTTCAAATGCCTAAACGACATATACATATATTTGATAACTATCATACGAGATGCAATATATAATACGAGTTTCTTATATATTATTTTCATACTAATATTCTTTACATACATGTACGACTTCTCGAGACGGCTAACGCGATTCTATCGATATATTTATATATTTTTATATAAATATTTATATATTTTAAATCTCTCAAAAACTAAGTATTTCCAAGACTTAGTAATTTTCACCGACATTAAATGAAACTTAACAAGTATATCGTTATTGTTTCCATTAAGTTAACAACTTACCGTCGAATCATTCGGTTAACGATTCGGTAGAGCTCGGTGACATATAGTTAGCTACACTGTTTTAGTAGAAACTTATAAGTTATTCCGTTTTAGGAATGTCATAGATTGCATGTTAGCGAGTCACGTCTTGGAAACGACTTCACAGAGTTATATTTAGCTAGCTTTGCACAAGGATATCAAGGTGAGTTCATGTCCCATTTTTAAACATTTTCTTGTTTTTAAAACTTTGGGGAAAATACATGTAATGTGGTATGTTGAAACAAAACTAAGGAATGATACATAGATCATGTTACGAATAGGGTGAAACGAAAGCAGCTTTAATCATGTACACACCTAGACCGTGGAGCGAAATGTTAGATCTAATGGGTTTCGGGCAGCCTCACTCTTGGCCCCTACATTTGCCGAAGTGTGCTTTTGGGTCCCAATCGTGAAACGATGGAAAAATTTCCTAGGATTGGATGCTTCCTATGTCGTCACACATGTTAATGTTCTAGCTAAACATTAGGGATCTCAATTTCCTTACATTTGTAACTCACAACTTATATTTTACAAATACAATTTACAATTACATACCATGTCTCATACAAACACAACTCATGGGTTCATGCAGGCATGTTGTCATTGTCATGGTGGACATTGACGGTTACACAAATATTACAAACACAAAAGTTTACAAATACAAGGTTTTATGAACATAACGCGTTGCACATACGAAGTTTCACGAATACAAAGTTTTCATATAACATGCTAAGGAAAATGATTTTTAATTCGTTTTCACAACAATATTTTAAAAACCGGTTATTCAAAAAGATTTATTTCAAACCTTTTACAAACGAACTATGAACTCGCTCAACTTTATGTTGATTTTTCGCATGTATCTTTCTCTGGTCACATTTTCCAAAATTATGGTACGGTTAGAATAGGAGAACCATGGAGATTCGAGTAGTTAGTGGGCGTTCATTTTCTAGAAGTCTTAGCATTATTTGCTTCCGCTGTGCAATGAAGATACCAGTCCGATCATCAACTGAAAGTACAGGAAGAGGATATTCCTAAAACTGCTTTCAGAACGAGATACGGTCATTATGAATTTACCGTCATGCCATTTAGTTTAACCAATGCCCCAGCCGCATTTATGGACATGATGAACAGGATATATACCTGGATAAATTCATAATTGTCTTTATAGATGATATTCTAATTTACTCTAAGAGTAAAGAGGACCATGTGGCCCATCTGCATACACTCCTCACATTGTTGAGAAAAGAGCGGCTTTATGCTAAATTCTCAAAATGTGATTTTTGGTTACAAGAAGTACAATTCCTTGGACATCTGGTTAATCATGAAGGAATTCATGTAGATCCCACAAAGATCGAGGCGATTACTAAATGGAAAGTCCCTGAATCACCAACAGAAGTACGAAGTTTTCTTGGACTAGCAGGATATTATAGACGGTTTATCCGCGATTTCTCTAGAATAGCCATTCCATTAACTAAACTGACCTGTAAATCAGTTAAGTTTGAATGGGGACCAAAACAGGAAGAAACTTTTAAGATTCTTAAGCAGAGGTTAACCAACGCACCCATACTTGCATTACAAGAAGGAACCGAAGACTTTATAGTCTATTGTGATGCATCTAAGTTAGGATATGGATGTGTGTTGATGCAACGTCAAAAGGTTATAGCCTATGCCTCTAGACAACTTAAGAAACATGAAGAGAATTACACAACCCATGATCTAGAATTAGGATCCATAGTTTTTGCCCTTAAGATTTGGAGACACTATTTATATGGAAATAAATTTGTTGTCTTCACCGATCATAAAAGTTTAAGGTATATTTTTTGGCACAAAGAATTAAATATGAGACAGAGATTTTAGTGATTATGACTATGATATCCAGTATCACGCTGGAAAAAGCCAATGTAGTAGCTGATGCTTTAAGTCGAAAGTATCATGAAAAACCAAAGCGAGTACGTTCTCTCAGATTAAATCTACAGGTAGATTTAAATGAACAAATTAGAGAAGTACAGGAGTCAGCAATTAAGGATGATGCTGAAAAATTGAAAGGAATTATTAAGGAATTAGAACAAGGAAAAGATGGAATTTGGAAGTGCCACAGAATTCTAGAAGAAGCTCATAAATCTAAGTATACGATACATCCTGGTAGTGATAAGATGTATCAAGATTTAAGAAGGAATTTCTGGTGGATAGGAATGAAAAAGGATATAGCTAATTATGTTGCTAAATGTCTAACTTGTTCTCAAGTTAAAGCTGAGCATCAGAAACCCTCAGGATTATTGCAACAATTAGAAATGCCCATATGGAAATAGGAATTGATAACAATGGATTTTGTTACCAAATTACCCAAGACAAGAAAAGGAAATGATACAATATGGGTGATTGTAGACAGATTAACCAAATCTGCTCATTTCTTACCCATGAATGAAACTTTCAGTATGGAACAGTTAGCCAAGCTATATGTAAATGAAGTAGTTTCATTACATGGAATTCATTTATCTATCGTATCCGATAGAGATAGCCATTTTACTTCTCATTTTTGGACAAGTTTCCAAAAAGCAATGGGAAGCAAGTTAAATCTAAGCACAACTTATCATCCCCAAACGGATGGACAAAGCGAAAGGACAATTCAGACAATGGAAGATATGCTTAGAGCTTATGTAATTGATTTCGGAGGAAATTGGGACGATCATTTACCACTAATAGAATTTTCCTACAATAACAGCTATCATACTAGCATTAATGCTGCACCATTTGAAGCATTTATGGACGAAAGTGCAGAACTCCAGTCTGTTGGGCAGAAATTGGAGAGAAACAATTATCCAGACCAGAATAGTACAGGAAACGACAGATTAGATAAATCAAGTCAAGGAAAGACTAAAAGCAGCACGAAATCGTCAAAAGAGTTATGCTGACCACAGACGAAAACCATTAGAATTTCAAGTAGGAGATAAAGTATTATTAAAAGTTTCTCCATGGAAAGGAGTAGTCAGATTCGTTAAGAGGGGGAAGCTAAGACATAGATATGTTGGACCTTTTGAGATTATTAGAAGAATAGGACATGTAGCTTATCAGCTACAACTACCAGAGGAAATGGTAGGAATACATGATGTATTTCATGTATGTAATCTCAAAAAGTGTTTAGCAGACGAATCACTAATGATACCTCTTAAGGACATAGAGGTAAATGAAAAACTCAAGTTTATTGAGAAACCCATTCAGATTGAAGATAGAAAGATCAAGAATCTCAAACATAAGAGATTAGTTCTGGTCAAAGTGAAATGGGATTCCAAAAGAGGATCAGAATAGACTTGGGAATTCGAATCGGAAATGCAAAGGAAATACCCACACCTGTTCCAGTAGATCTCGAGGACGAGATCCCAAACAAGGTGGGGAGGATATAACAACCCTCCTAAAAATATTTTGGACACCCGAAATGTCCTAAAATATACCCCATACGTGAGAACCGGACCCGGAATGACCCTATACTTGTAAAAATCAACAAAAACCAAGTTTGGTAGTCTCTCGTAGGACGTGACAGAGACCCTTTGGTCTGTCGCGGGGCGCGACAGCCTGGTTCTTATCCGGACACGTTGGGTGCCACGTGGCAGACACGTCGCAAGGCTAGTCTGCTGACTAGAAGAAGGAATAACATGACATGCCTGACCCCTCGACAGCATCTCCCAAAGCAAAAACAAGAAGGCAGAAGCCGACCACGGGGCTGTGCCCAGCTCACCACGGGGCGTGGTGTAACAACCTTGATTTTCAAACATGTACTTGTTTGATACACATATCATATTTGAGATGTAATCTGTTTGATACATGTTTACTTGTTGCTCTTTACATGGTTTACCAGCCCAAACGCGTGAATAATTGCGATAGGTCTTAATTTTATACTTGTAAACAAGACAATATTAATTACAAGGGCCTAACATGTCATTTTGTGAAAGTATAAGTTAAAGGACTCCTTTTGTCATTCCCTGAAACTTGTTTAAAATGTTTGATATTTAATCCGTATTTTAAAACCGGCACTATTTTGCAAAACATAAATTCGGGGACTAAATTGTCATTTTTGAAACTTAAATGTTCGGGTTAAAAAAAACATATAATTCGTAAAACATAAAGTTTAGGGTCCTTTATGACATATTTGAAACTTGTTTTATAAATAAAACATAAGTTTTTAAAAACTTTTAAAAGTTTAGGGTTTAAAATGTAATTTTAGAAACTTATATTATATAAAATAAATAAACATATATTTTTAAATTTAAAGTCCAAGGGCCATTGGGTCATTTTATGAAACTTGAAGTCCAGGGACCATTCTTGTCATTCTGAAACTGTTTTTCAGTTAAAAACCCTAACAGGGTTAAGTTTTATAAAAGGAATTCGATTTTAACAATTAACTTAGTTAACATGTTCAGTTAAGCAAGTCCAGGGACCCTTCTTGACATTTTCGAAATTTATTTAACCGGATTAACTAACCCAGTTAATTATTTTATAAAGGATTCTTTATTAAACAACTAACCTGGTTAGACATTTTGATTAATTAATGAGGGACCTATTTAGACTTTTCGGAAATATCAGGGACCGTTATTGAAACTTCGATTCAAACCGGATTCTACCGATTGTATCGCCGGGAATTGATCCAAATCGCAAACAAACAAGTTACACTGATCGATGATCACACCTGCTTGTTCTCCTCGACAACATGAACCGTCCAAAGCTTTCAATTTAACCGAAACATGCAATTATGTCTACGAAATCGGAAATCATTTTAAAAATTTAAGTGGGAATCTGTTTTGTCTGATTTCGGTTGTTTCTGAATCAATTGAACACGTTATATGACTCCTGCAACCTTCACGAATCTCACAGAACCTTCAATTCACACAAACACTTCGTAAAACATCTCTGGTTCACCTCTGTTTCTTCGCCGGAAATCCAGCTCGCCGGACATAGCCGGAAGCACGTTCTGGTCGATACCGGACCACCTTTCTTTCGACGATTCGGTATAATTTCACATGCTCAATGTTTCTGCAACTTTAATTTAGAAATGATTCATGTTTGATAGGTTAATTGCTTAGTTTGACTTCTGTTGACTTGAAATTGGGGAAGACGATGATGATTTGATTTTTATTTAATTTCCATTTAAATGCAGTTTCAATTATTAATCCATATTAATTCAATGTTAATTAGATAAATTCTGAAATTTTTACCGTGATTCATACATGTATTGATGTATTTAATAAAAATATAAAAGTTGTAAAATTTTTAAAGATATATTTTATTTTAATTAAAAACTATTCTGATTTAAAATAATTATATTAATTCGAATATTTAGAATTGATTGATGAAATTTTTATGTTAATTATATGGAACAGTAAACTTCGTAAAAATAATTTTTCTTAAAATATTTGAAACTGTTTTCATAATTTTATAATTGAAACAGTTAAATTACATATATATTAAAGTTAAACTTTAATCTGTTAAAATTAAATTGATGTCCAAAATTCTTTTTATAATTTGATGCATATTATTTTGAGATTATTAAAAATCAGAAACCATGTTTAATTATTTTGCATGTTATTTTCATATAATAAACTTTATAAAATCAGTTTTTGTGAAATTATTCTTTTAATTCCAGAATATTATGTAAAATTTATTAAAGGCCATAATATTCATTTTAAATCTGTATTATGGCATGTTATTATTTAAAAATATTATTTCAAAATTTTCTGTTTTAAATAATTATTTAGGTAATTATTTACTCAATTATTCAGTTATTTCATTTTCAACAAATAATTAAACTGTTTATTCAAAACATATTTATTTTCTGCCATGATAATTGTTTTCAATCTGATTTATACTTGTTATATAATTAAAATATCATTTTTAATTATTCTGCCCTAAATTAATTATTTGTATAATTACCACATTATTCTGAAAATACATATGTTTTGATAATACTGAATATAATTTATAAATTCTGTAATTAAACTTGTTCTTTTGAGTTATATTTTTGAACTCCTAAATTATACAACTGTTTACATAATTTTTATAAAATATATATATATATATATATATTTATATAAACTTAAAGTATAATTATTTATTTATATGTATATATTATTTGCTTAAATATACAAATAATAATATTTTACTTGTTATTTGTATAATCTAATTATTATATAAACACTTCTCAAATTTATCAAATTACCAAGTGTTCCCCAAACAGATTGTCAAATCATACAACACAAAACCTTGTCACCCGTTTATACAAAATCACAGTGTTGCCTTTGTTAATGCTATGTTCCATATGTGTTTGTTTCATGCATGTTATAGAGTAGCGTGGAAAGACTTGTTCCTGCAAAACTCTTACCTATATACTTGTTTGGAATTTGATTCACAAGCAAGGTGAGTTCATAGTCCCCATTTTCTGTTTTACAATATTTTCGGGGTGAAACATATGTGATATTGTGATACAAACTCATTTGCATTTTTGTGGCTATCTTGATTGTTATCTTGCAATTGTTTGTTTACTTGATGCTTAACCTACATTCATTAACTCCGTACAAGCCGAACGGTACATTATAGCGCTATAGGGGCGACACCCCATCCGACTTCCAGTGCAGCTCTATTGTTGTTGTTGTTGTTGTTATTGTTGTTGATGTTGTTCATGTTATTCATTGCGGAAGTCTGGGTGATCAATGCCGTGTTCAGTCTACAAGGTTTGAATGTTCACCAAGCGGGACTTGTTTCATTCAATTGTTTAGAACATATCAAATGCCACATTGTTAATCATTTTATTTCATTATCACATTATTTGTTTATTACCAAACTAACCTAAACCTATGAACTCACTCAACCGTTTGTTGACCCAAATTATTTTTAACATATGTTTCAGGTGTTGATTGATTGAAGTTAGCTTTTGCTTATGGATCACATAGGATTGCTCAAGACAAGTGCCTTAGCTTAAATAAAAACAAAGACCATTTCGTGAACAATGTGTTATATTTGTACTAGTTGGATGTGAATGCAATTCTATCAAATCAACTTAATTATATTTCAACTTTAATTTAATCACCATGTGCTCATTTGCATTCTGTCAAGTTTCGTAATGCCCTCGACGTTTCCGCCTTCGAGTCAGGGTGTCACACGTGGTCATCCCTGACACAAGAAGACAAAACCTGTAGAAGCTTCTACGCCCACCACGGGGCCGTGCCCAGCTCACCACGGGGCGTGGTCAACGCAAAGATACGCAGAATCTTGCCAAATCTTGATAGTACAGATACGGAGTTGACCACGGGGCCGTGCCCAGGACACACGGGGCTGTGTTGGGCCCTCTGCTGACACTTGCAATTAATGAAGGAAGAGAAAATGCTAACCACGGGGTCGTGCCCAGCGGGCACGGGGCCGTGGATAGAGATCTGTACTGGCTATAAAAGGGGGTGCTTGGTTCACTTGAAAGGCATCCATTGGCAAACAACTACTCTCCCACTTTGCCACCACTCCACCACCATCATCCGTCATCCATCTTTAGAGTGTGTAGTAGTCTCGGGATCCAAGATTGATTGTAAGGGTTCTTGCCAATCAAAGGCCATGTTTGGTTAAGCCTCTTACATCACTTGGTGAAGACAAGTCTTTATTGTATTACTTTTGATTTTTAATCTTTCGGCACTTTTTATTTGGTTTTGTATTAATGACTTTAATAACTAGTTTCTTATGTTGAAGGTGAATTCTTACTATCATTTTTCCGTGGTGTCTTGGCGTTACTTTAATGTCTATATAAAGTAAAAGATTGCATCATTCATGTTTTATGGTCTATATAAAAGCATGTTGACTACCTGGTCGGGGGTTAGGGGAATGGTTTTGTAAGGTTCTTGCCTTGTTCAGTGTACAGATCCTTCAAGGATCTGGTTCAAGCGTGCTAGGACCTCCTTCAATACCCACTGGTATTGGATGGCAGGGGGTGCAAATAGCTTGAACCCCTCATATATAAACTACTATTAATACATTAAACCGGCTTCTTGGGATTGTATCCTTGCTGACTCAAACCACTTAGCCGAGGATAACGTCACCTTCAAAAGATGGGCCTACCACTTTTCGCATTAATAACTTAATTAATTATCTTTCAATATTCCGACCCTTTGGGATTGTATCCCTGCTGACTCAAACCACTGGGTTGAGGGTAACGTCACCTTCAAAAAAGGGGCATACTACTATAACTAAGATAATCTCTTAAAAATTTTGAAAGTGCGAAAATCATCAAAGAATACATTCAAGGCGAGTCGGATCCAAGTGATTCATCTTGTCTATCTGTTTTTATTTTATATATCTTTACATTTTTAGTTTTTATTTTTCATGTATCAAAACTTTTCTCAAAAAATTTAGATTGATTAGACGTTGAGGATAAACAGGTACTAAAAGTGCTTGTGTCCTTAGACGACCTCGGTATCTTACCAACGTTATACTACGCCCACGATGGGAGCACTTGCCCAAGTGTGTGTTTAGTGTTAGTAGAATATCGTGTTTTAAAAATTTAAAACTTGATTAATGTGTAAAATGGGCTCAAAATATTAATAAAATCATATCACACCTAACGCACACCAGATTGAATGAGAAAAGACCCCTTTATAACTTAATTTGACTGACATAAAGTTGTTTCCTGCTGTTGACATCGGTCACGTATCGCGGAACAAATAGAACCACCCCCATGTGTCGTGGAGTCACCTCTTTGACCGAAACATTTAAAAATTAACCGACATGTCTTCGAGTTACCCGGCGGGTCGCGGAAAGGAATAGAGGAACTTGCACGTGTTGCCTGAGCATGCCAGTTGAATTTCTTTTGTTTCAAGTCCCAATCGACCTGTAGAACCCGTGTTTCGACTCGTCTCTTTCATTAAACCCTTAGATCACCTGTTTAAATAACGCAATACCATAAACACAATAAATATAATATCACACACGATTTAATACATTTAACATACTAAAAACTTGTCATACCCCAACCGATGGCGGAATCATCGGGGCATGGCACTGAGCGAAACAGATTGTCCAAAAGTGTCCACAACAATTATCAAAACTATTCAATTTAAATAATACGTCCCATACCGTATCTCAAACAGTCAAATAATTATTACAGGCAAACATCAAGACAAATATTCTGTTCCGACAACTCAGATTTAAATAAGTAGCAATTGTTTATCTGCTTCTAGAGACCCCTGAGTCGTTATCTACAGACAACTACTTGTTGGGCTCTAAAGCTTTATTCTAGCTTCAAATTCCTACCACATATGCATCCTAAGCACCTGTCACATACGTTAAAATAAAGTCAATACATAAAATGTAAAGGTGAGCATACAGGTTTGATAATAGCATATTGAGTTCGAATTCGTTTACGCATAACCAGCACGTACACATAGTGAAATGAAGCACGTTAGTTATCGACATAGATCCATCGATACCAATGACTGCGGGTTGACTGCCCGAGGCAATTCGCAATACATGATTACCACTGTAATCCATGCAAGTAAAAGATCCTTAACAACCCCCGTGTGAACGGGTGCTGAGTCCAAACTATAGTACTATCGTTGCTAAGGCAGGTACACAGCATTCCATGTGTAAACATAACAAACAAGCATTCATAAGCCATGTATAACATGCATTAACGGTTAGCGTTCAAATAGTTTGAGTAGTGTGATAGTTGTTGTTTGAATATTCGTAACGTATGTAACACCCAAAAGTGCTTAAACAAAAAGGGATCGAGTATACTCACAGCGATTTATGGATTGAAGGGAGCGCTTAGCGAGTACGGTTAGCCTGAATAGATTTGATAGCATAACGATAAGTGAAACGTATAACGGGAAACAGGTGTGGAAGAGTCGGACAGCTGGTCGATCGGACGGTAGTTTGATCGGACGGCTGACCGTTCGGCTGACAGCCCGTACGGTCTGGTGTTCGGTCGGTCGGTAGGCCGATCGGATGGCTGTTCGAGTGGATTGTTCCTTCCTTTGAGAAGGATGTGTTTGTGTATGATGGCTTGACTTTTGAAGTTTTCGTTGTAGCATTTGCAGACATTGAAGTACCCTTACCTTTTAGGTCGGTCGATCGGACGGTAGTTCGATCGACCGGCAACTCGATCGGTTAGGCACTCAAATGAGTTACAACTTTTAGCCCTTGGATCGGAGAGGTGTTCGATCGGTTGGCAAGTCAACAATAGTCAACCACTTTAATGAATTGCAAGGTATGGTTCAGTGGATCGGATGGTTGATCGATCGAATAGCATAACTGCTGTTCGATCGGACAACAGGGTTTCACCTGATCGGACGGCCGTTCGATCGGGTGGCACTTCTAGTACATTGAACATGTTGAAAATTAATTAAGTATTGAAGCATAGTATCTCATGATCCGAAGAGTAATCCGATCGGACTGTAGTTCGATCGAACAACAGCTCGTTCAATACTATTCTTCAAAACAAATTGATTGTGTGGGACCATGTGCTAGCCGATCGGCTGGCCAGTCGATCGGCTGACTATCCGATCGGCTGGCTATCCGTTCAGACAGCAGTCCGATCGGTCAGCATCCTGACCTGATCAGCCCTTGCGCCTAACATTTGGTTGTTCTGTTTGCTTGTCATTCTATTGAGGTATTTTGACAACGAGTAGAACCATAGACCCCTCGTTCTTACTTGGTCCTTCGGGTCGGACAGGAATCACCCAAATCCGGTCGGTGGACCGTTCGGAACAAAGTTTAACGTTTGACCCGAAGTCGGTTAACCTCGCGGACAGAATTCGGATCTGGAGCCATACAACCACCGAAGTGATTTGTAAACCAGCTCAGACTCCGTTTCTACCGGTTTGAAGTTATTTGAGTGAAAAGAGTTGGAAGAAAGTTGGAAAATCCATCTCCCAATCCTTTTCACCGTGGTTAAGTTTAGATCTATGAGAGATCCTTGTTTGTTTATGTGGAAATCGGCTAGATCCAAGTCGTTCTTGGTGGATTGAGGCCAAAACATGAAGTTCTTCAAGAACTCATGGTAACATCATCCTAGAACACTTGATTCTTGATGATTTCACGGTTAAAAGTTAAGATTTGAAGGATAGAAAGGTGTAGGAGTGTGTTTAGATCAAGAAAGTACAAGATTTAGGACGAAAACTTACCGGAATCGAGAGAAATCTGAGAAAAGGCGGGTTGAAGGTGCTGGTCAAACAGAGGTTTCCAAAAGTGGAAAAGGATGACAATGACAGGGGTATTTATAGGATGACAAAAGAGGAAAGGGCTGGCCGATCGGCCAGGCAGCTCAATCGGACAGCCTGTCCGATCGGACAGCAGTCCGTTCGGCTGGCTGTTCGATCCGCTGGGAAGCCTGATCGATCAGTCGCACCTTTCGAGTGTTTCGCGCGACGATTTTTGATACTTCGATTTCGATTGCGAGCGGTTCGATACGATAGGGTTTCCTAGTCAAATTACTTTCAGTCCCAAACACTCATACCTCGCGTAATCTATTTTCCACCATCTATCATCGTTCGTTTACGATTCGAGTGCGATTGCATTTCGAGTTAGATTTCAAGTTCGATTGAGCTCGCTTGATTATCATAACACAACATAAATAAACATGCACAGGTAACACGTAAGGCACACACACACGTATAATAACAAGTAAAAATACGTAGCTCGAGTTGCGAATTGTCGTCGATTCGATTAACATAGTTTGGTTGTTGATTTATTAACTTTATCGCATTGTTACTTCTTATAATTCACAGTCGTAGGTCGATTGATTAACGATTAACACACATCGATTATTGCATTAACGACACTTACTCCACATAATACAAATAAAATAAAGAAATTTCTATAAGTCAAGTTGCGCGAGATCGGTCGTCGACTTAGACCTTGACTTTGATTTTCACTTAGGAAAACACGGGGTGTTACAGCCTCCCCTTGTTTAGGGAATTTCATCCCGAAATTAAGCTGGAAGTTGTACATCACCGTGAATCACGTTTGAGAACTTTCTCTTTCTAGACTTTCTCTTTAAACAGCTGCGAGTACTTAGCCTTCATGTCGCTTTCGAGTTCCCAAGTGAACTCTGCGCCTCGTTTGCCTTCCCATCGGACCTTCACAATAGGAATGCGTGAGCGTCGGAGCTGCTTGGTTTGACGATCCATGATTTCAACAGGCTTTTCCACGAAGTGTAATGTTTCGTTCACTTGTAGATCGTCTAGAGAAACATGTAAGTCATGGTCTGCTATGCACTTTCGGAGGTTTGACATGTGGAAGGTCGGGTGGACGTTTCTAAGTTCCTCCGGTAGTTCGAGTCTGTAGGCGACTTTTCCGATCCTTTCCAGAATCTTAAAAGGTCCAACATATCGAGGTGCGAGTTTCCCTTTCTTGCCGAATCGGACCACACCCTTCCAAGGTGATACCTTTAGGAGTACGTGGTCTCCAACACCAAATTCACGGGGCTTGCGCTTTTTATCGGTCATAACTTTTCTGTCGATTTTGAGCTTTCACTAGGTTGTCTCGAATTAGGAAAATTTTGTCTGTCGTCTCTTGCAGTAGCTCCGGACCGGTTAGTTGCGAATGACCGATCTCGTGCCACACAATAGGCGATCGACATCTTCTTTCGTATAATGCCTCGAATGGTGCCATTTGGATGCTAGAATGATAACTGTTGTTATACGAGAATTCGACCAACGGCAGGTATTTATCCCAATTACCACCGAAGTCCAAGACACACGAGTGGAGCATGTCTTCAAGAGTACGAATCGTTCTTTCAGTCTGACCGTCGGTTTGTGGGTGGAAAGCAGTACTTAGATTGAGCGTTGTACCGAGTGCCATTTGAAACGTTTCCCACAATCGCGAAGTAAACCGAGCATCACGATCAGAGATGATGTCACGAGGTGTCCCATGATAACAAATGATCTCGTCGGTGTAGATTCGGGCTAATCATTCTACCTTGTAGTCTTCTCGTATGGGCAGAAAGTGAGCTGATTTGGTCAATCGATCGACTACAACCCAAATGCTGCCGTGACCTGATGACGTGTGCGGTAGCTTGGTTATAAAGTCCATGGCTATACTTTCCCATTTCCACATGGGAATTGGTGGTTGTTGAAGTAAGCCAGAGGGTCTTTGATGTTCGGCCTTGATTCTAGCACAAGTTAGGCACTTTCCGACGTAGAGAGCGATATCTCTTTTCATACCCGGCCACCAGTACTTATAACGAAGATCCTGGTACATTTTGTCGGCACCGGGATGAATAGAATACCGGGATTTGTGGGCTTCGTCCATCAGAATTTGTCGCAAATTGGTTCGCTTGGGAATCCAAATTCGGTCTAAAAAGTGGAATATCCCGTTTGATTTGCTCACAAGTTGGGCTCCATCGTGGTAGATCATTTCTTTCTTCAGGGTGCGTTCGTTAAAACATGCATGCTGAGCGTCGCGGATGAGGGTTTCGAGATCATGTTGGGCTTGAACATTACGAGTGCTAAGCAGATAGCTCCGTCTGCTAAGTGCGTCGGCAACAACATTTGCCTTGCCTGGGTGATAACGAATCTCACAGTCGTAATCGTTGAGAAGTTCTACCCATCGGCGTTGACGCATATTAAGTTCCTTCTGATTAAAGATATGTTGTAGGCTCCTATGATCAGTGAAGATCGTACACTTGGTACCATACAGGTAGTGTCGCCAAATCTTTAATGCAAAAAAAACCGCGCCTAGCTCGAGATCATGGGTTGTATAGTTCTTCTCGTGGATTTTGAGCTGGCGAGATGCGTAAGCTATGACCTTGTCCCGTTGCATGAGCACGCAACCAAGACCAAGGTTGGAAGCATCACAGTAGACAATGAAATCATTGTTTCCGTCGGGCAATGTGAGAACAGGAGCATTGCAAAGCATGCGTTTGAGGGTTCGGAAAGTAGTCTCTTGTTTAGTTCCCCAAACAAAAGGCTTGTCTTTATGTGTAAGTGAGGTAAGTGGTACAGCAATCTTTGAGAATCCTTCGATAAATCGTCGATAATAGCCCGCTAGCCCGAGAAAAGAGCGGACTTCGGACGGGTTCTTAGGCGTAACCCAGCTCTTGACAGCTTCAATCTTCGCAGGATCGACGTGAATGCCTTGACTATTAACAATGTGACCCAGAAATTGAACTTCCTCCAACCAGAATTCGCACTTGGAGAATTTGGCATAGAGTTGGTTCCCCTGGAGTAACTCGAGAACCAAACGTTGATGTTGCGCGTGTTCGGCTTTCGATTTGGAATAGATCAAGACATCGTCAATGAACACGATGACGAAACGGTCGAGATACGGTTTACACACGTGATTCATCAGATCCATAAAAACCGCTGGTGCGTTGGTTAAGCCAAAAGGCATAACAACGAATTCATAGTGACCGTATCGAGTACGAAACGCGGTTTTGGGTATATCATCCTCTTGAATACGTAGTTGATGGATACCTTAACGTAGATCGATCTTCGAGAAACACGTAGCGCCTTGTAGTTGATCAAACAAATCGTCGATACGAGGTAGGGGATAACGGTTCTTGATAGTTAACTTATTCAATTCCCGAGGAGCTTGTTGACCCTGTGGGGCAGTGAGTAGAGCTTGATTGGCAGGAGCTTGACGAATACGGCAGTTGGCAATAAAGTGGTCGTATACATTGCAGTGAGCACAAAAGCGGCATTGAATAGCAGTCGGGTGGTGGTAGGTGCAAGTAGAGCAGAGCGGATGGGGCCCAGTGTATGCACGCTTAGCAGGCGGTGCATTGGCTGCAGGCGCCGCTACTTGACGTTGTTGGGCAGGTACAGTTTGAATCGGTACAGCAGTGATCGCACAGTTCTTGTGGTGGAGCTGTTCTTTCTCTTGTTCTTCCTCTTGTTGCTCGATGAGGTGGGTTCAGTAGGTGGTACGGTAGTGGTAGCTTGATGAAGATGCTTCGAAGTCTTATCCCAGACACCAGCCTTAACCCGCTTGTCGTTGATTTCAGCGGCCAACAGATAAGTTTCCTCGATCGTTGTAGTCTTAGCCGCTTGCACGAAATCAGCAACGCAGTCGGGCAGGGCCCGGATGTACTTCTTGATTGTCATGTCGGGAGTCTTGACTTGATCGGGACAGATAATGCTGAGCTGTTTGAAACGAGCAGTAAGACCAGCATTGTTACCATCCTTTTGCTGTATGTGCCAAAATTCATCTTCTAGCTTTTGACGTTCGTGAGGAGGGCAGAATTCCTCTAGCATAACTTCTTTGAGCTCGTCCCACGACAGACCGTAGGCTGGATCGTTCCCTCGCTTGTTCCTCTCGGTCGTCCACCAGTCTAGTGCTCGGGACTAGAAAACGCCGGTAGGATTCAGAGTTCGAAGGTCATCAGGGCAACCACTCTGTCGCAGAGTAACCTCAATGGAATCAAACCAGTGAAATAGTGCAGTAGGACCTCATTCGCCAGTGAATTCTTTTGGCCCACATGACTTGAATTGCTTGAAGCTGAAAGGCCTTGTGGCGGCTTTAGGAGCGTCGGTTCTTGACTCTTCAGACGATTTGCTGGCATTCTCATAAACATCACTCACAGCTTTTGCTACGCTCTTAGCAATGATGGAAGCAAGGCGTTTGTCCCTCTTTTCCTGACGAGAGAGTGCATGACGGGATCCAGACGACATGGTCTGCAACAGACATCGTCACAGGACTCATCACATTGTATTCGAATCTCACCTCACACGTCTACTACTACTAAAGCTCAGGAATACATACCGTATAAACACATAGACACATAACCACGCAAAACACGGAATCATTTAATCACATAAGCACGTAGGGCACATAATCATTTAATACCTAAGCACAGAAGCAAGAAAACGAATACACCCTCGATCACTAAGGCGGTCAGAAAACAGAATCCTAGGTCTAGAGAAAGTGGCAAATAGTGATTCTTGGAGCGAGTATTTGTCAAACTGATCAATAAGAATCACGGTAAATTGTACACCTAGTGTGTTCGGTCGCGCACGTTCACGGATTTCGCACGTCGAACGTGTCGCTACGCAATCGTTTGGAGTCAAAATAAGCACATAATCACAAGATGCAGTCAGAATACAGAAACCTATCATTCATAGTTCGCGATCTTCCGGATATAGCGTTCGCGTTTGATGTATCCAGTCGTGTAGTATAAGCGTAGCATAACGTCGTACATAAGTTAGCAATTTGTTAATGGTTGTGTGGTGGGTTTTGTGTTTTAGCAGAAGCAAAGGCGTTAGATCGAAACCAATAGTACCTCAAAACGTTAACAAATAAGCAGAAAACACATAAAATCTCCATAATATCGATAAAATCGAGAGTAGATTGTCTGCGGCTAGTAGATTTCGAATAACCAAAGTGGTTCGACTATTCACAAGGACCCGTTGCGCACATTTAACCTCCAGGACGGTGCCTTTGCCTCGATTCTTGGGCATTTGGCACGCATCCGTTAGTCATATCGTGACTTCAGGTCGTTGGAGTCCGTCGAGACTCTGGTGGGAGTTTTCGTAAAATGTACGGAACAAGTCGTCAAGGTTAGGGTTCCACCCCTGGCTTAACAACTTCGTTCCTGTTTTGATAAAATAGAGGAGATTATTCATCAAAATATGGGTTTTACCCCTAGTTTGGTATAATTCTCCCCCGTTAGCAGTGTTGATTTAAGCAATTCAGTCGGGAGTTTGTGGTTTTCACACCTAATCTCGACCTTATTGCCCCTTTCATAGTTGAAAATTCGAGTACAGAAATAGTGTAGGATAAGCAAAGATAGTGAGGAATAAGTACGTACGAATTTCCTACTAGACGTACTCGAGCGGGTCTGTTGGTTCTTAACTATAGTCTAGGTATCTAAGACTTCGACCCGGACTAGGTCGAGTCTTGCCTAATTCCCTATAGTTATGGCTCTGATACCAATCTGTCACACCCCAACCGATGGCGGAATCATCGGGGCATGGCACTGAGCGAAACAGATTGTCCAGAAGTGTCCACAACAATTATCAAAACTATTCAATTTAAATAATACGTCCCATACCGTATCTCAAACAGTCAAATAATTATTACAGGCAAACATCAAGACAAATATTCTGTTCCGACAACTCAGATTTAAATAAGTAGCAATTGTTTATCTGCTTCTAGAGACCCCTGAGTCGTTATCTACAGGCAACTACTTGTTGGGATCTAAAGCTTTATTCTAGCTTCAAATTCCTACCACATATGCATCCTAAGCACCTGTCACATACGTTAAAATAAAGTCAATACATAAAATGTAAAGGTGAGCATACAGGTTTGATAATAGCATATTGAGTTCGAATTCGTTTACGCATAACCAGCACGTACACATAGTGAAATGAAGCACGTTAGTTATCGACATAGATCCATCGATACCAATGACTGCGGGTTGACTGCCCGAGGCAGTTCGTAATACATGATTACCACTGTAATCCATGCAAGTAAAAGATCCTTAACAACCCCCGTGTGAACGGGTGCTGAGTCCAAACTATAGTACTATCGTTGCTAAGGCAGGTAGACAGCATTCCATGTGTAAACATAACAAACAAGCATTCATAAGCCACGTATAACATGCATTAACGGTTAGCATTCAAATAGTTTGAGTAGTGTGATAGTTGTTGTTTGAATATTCGTAACGTATGTAACACCCAAAAGTGCTTAAAGCAAAAAGGGATCGAGTATACTCACAGCGATTTATGGATTGAAGGGAGCGTTTAGCGAGTACGGTTAGCCTGAATAGATTTGATAGCATAACGATAAGTGAAACGTATAACGGGAAACAGGTGTGGAAGAGTCGGACAGCTGGTCGATCGGACGGTAGTTCGATCGGACGGCTGACCGTTCGGCTGACAGCCCGTAAGGTCTGCTGTTCGGTCGGTCGGTAGGCCGATCGGATGGCTGTTCGAGTGGATTGTTCCTTCCTTTGAGAAGGATGTGTTTGTGTATGATAGCTTGACTTTTGAAGTTTTCGTTGTAGCATTTGCAGACATTGAAGTACCCTTACCTTTCAGGTCGGTCGATCGGACGGCAGTTTGATCGGCCGGCAACTCGATCGGTTAGGCACTCAAATGAGTTACAACTTTTAGCCCTTGGATCGGACAGGTGTTCGATCAGTTGGCAAGTCAACAATAGTCAACCACTTTAATGAATTGCAAGGTATGGTTCAGTGGATTGGATGGTTGATCGATCGAATAGCATAACTGCTGTTCGATCGGACAACAGGGTGTCACCTGATCGGATGGTCGTTCGATCGGGTGGCACTTCTAGTGCATTGAACATGTTGAAAATTGATTAAGTATTGAAGCATAGTATCTCATGATCCGAAGAGTAATCCGATCGGACAGTAGTTCGATCGAACAACAGCTCGTTTAATACTATTCTTCAAAACAAATTGATTGTGTGGGACCATGTGCTAGCCGATCGGCTGGCCAGTCGATCGGCTGGCTGTCCGTTCGGCAGGCTGTCCGTTCGGACAGCAGTCCGATCGGTCAGCATCCTGACCTGATCAGCCCTTGCGCCTAACACTTGGTTGTTCTGTTTGCTTGTCGTTCTATTGAGGTATTTTGACAACGAGTAGAACCATAGACCCCTCGTTCTTACTTGGTCCCTCGGGTCGGACAGGAATCACCCAAATCCGGTCTGTGGACCGTTCGAAACAAAGTTTAACGTTTGACCCGAAGTCGGTTAACCTCGCGGACAGAATCCGGATCTAGAGCCATACAACCACCGAAGTGATTTGTAAACCAGCTCAGACTCCGTTTCTACCGGTTTGAAGTTATTTGAGTGAAAAGAGTTGGAAGAAAGTTGGAAAATCCATCTCCCAATCCTTTTCACCGTGTTTAAGTTTAGATCTATGAGAGATCCTTGTTTGTTTATGTGGAAATCGGCTAGATCCAAGTCGTTCTTGGTGGATTGAGGCCAAAACATGAAGTTCTTCAAGAACTCATGGTGACATCATCCTAGAACACTTGATTCTTGATGATTTCACGGTTAAAAGTTAAGATTTGAAAGATAGAAAGGTGTAGGAGTGTGTTTAGATCAAGAAAGTACAAGATTTAGGACGAAAACTTACCGGAATCGAGAGAAATCTGAGAAAAGGCGGGTTGAAGGTGCTGGTCGAACAGAGGTTTCCAAAAGTGGAAAAGGATGACAATGACAGGGGTATTTATAGGATGACAAAAGAGGAAAGGGCTGGCCGATCGGCCAGGCAGCTCGATCGGACAGCCTGTCCGATCGGACAGCAGTCCGTTCGGCTGGCTGTTCGATCGGCTGGGAAGCCTGATCGATCAGTCGCACCTTTCAAGTGTTTCGCGCGACGATTTTTGATATTTCGATTTCGATTGCGAGCGGTTCGATACGATAGGGTTTCCTAGTCAAATTACTTTCAGTCCCAAACACTCATACCTCGCGTAATCTATTTTCCACCATCTATCATCGTTCGTTTACGATTCGAGTGCGATTGCATTTCGAGTTAGATTTCGAGTTCGATTGAGCTCGCTTGATTATCATAACACAATATAAATAAACATGCACAGGTAACATGTAAGGCACACACACACGTATAATAACAAGTAAAAATACGTAGCTCGAGTTGCGAATTGTCGTCGATTCGATTAACATAGTTTGGTTGTTGATTTGTTAACTTTATCGCATTGTTACTTCCTATAATTCACAGTCGTAGGTCGATTGATTAACGATTAACACACATCGATTATTGCATTAACGACACTTACTCCACATAATACAAATAAAATAAAGAAATTTCTATAAGTCAAGTTGCGCGAGATCGGTCGTCGACTTAGACCTTGACTTTGACTTTCACTTAGGAAAACACGGGGTGTTACAAAACTGACACTAACTATTACTAAATACACGCATTTTTTTGACCCGACATCACACGTCACGCGTGGGCATCACACGTTAATGCAATCATCGTATTGCATGTAACGAAGTCACAAACATGATGTCGCCGCCGCAATACGTGACACGGGTAAAAATCTAGTCTAGATAAAAGATTAAACCACTTTTTCACACGTGGTACAAACGTGGTAGCAATTTTTATTATTATTATTATTTTTTGCACATGATGCCTACGTGTTAGCATATTTTTTCACTTTTCATCCAAACACAACAACGCATAACCTAACACATTATGAGGCGAGTAAAGGGTGAATC
Source organism: Helianthus tuberosus (assembly GCA_030545235.1). Classification (NCBI taxonomy): domain Eukaryota; kingdom Viridiplantae; phylum Streptophyta; class Magnoliopsida; order Asterales; family Asteraceae; genus Helianthus; species Helianthus tuberosus. Next base: position 52,050,923 of record CM060445.1, on the reverse strand, counting down.
TATATGGGACCTAGGGTGTGCCCGGGCTACCTCTCAACATTCTTGGTGAAATGCAAGAAATTTCTTTATGTTTCTTAGTTTTATGTATTGGAATACCCGTGAGTAAATAGTAGGTTACCTCTGAATGTAATATTAGAGAGAGATGGAGAAGAAAAATGAAATATTTTGAAGAAAAGCAGGATCATCGGCCGGCGAAGAAGACGACTTTTCGTTTTTTAAGAACAAAAGCTAATTATTAATATTTGTGTTTTTTTTTTTTTAAAGTGGGCTGCAACCCACATGGGCTCACTAGTCTATCATTGTTTTCAATTTTATTTATTGATTACAATTTACAATTTAAATTTAAATTTGATAATTTACATATTTATATTCTATTAGTTGTATAGTATTAATCAACTTATTATCTATTACTTTATTAATCAACATATTTATATACTATATTAATTTGAAACATAACCGAACAACAGTGAATTCACGGTAACGGCGTGAATTCATTTTATCCTCTCCCTCTCACCCAGTTTCATCTCAAAACCCTCAGACAACCCAGCGCCACCGTTCCACCGTCCATTTCCGGCACCGCCAAATCCGGCCACCAGACACCTCTCCACACTCCTCTAACCCTTTCCCCCACAACAATTTCGCCGAAACCTCCACTACCCAACAGATTCTTATGTTGGAACCTACTCCGTTCCCTAATCGATAAACCAGGTGTTGAACGGGTCGTGGTGATGTTGCTTTTCGTTTTCATTGGTAATGAATGGCAAACATCGACCTTTTTTAGCAGCTCTATAAAGGTAATGTTTGTTTTCATAGGTAAGCTATACACTACAGAATGCAATTTTGGTTTTGCGATTCATTGTTTTCTGGTGTCTACTTCCTTTCTTTTGGTGCTTGAATGCTTAGTTTTGTTGCTGAATCATGTTTTTTTAATGTGTGTTGTGTATGGGGATATCAGGTTTATTTGATTTTGGTGTTTTATAGCTGATGAAATCCTGCACACCAGGTGTTCGATGAAATTTTAGGTTTTTTCTTCTATTTTTTTTATGTTGGTCTGTGTATTGTTTAGGCAGAACAGATTGCATTTATAAACTCTTGGTAAAGTGTGATGTTTGAATCAGTGACTTGCAAAAGTGAACATCTTAATGTTGATGTGTTTAATTATGATTTTTGAAGAAAACCAAAAAAAAAGAAAAAACCAGTCAACAGACTTTTATCTTGATTAAATAAGTAGCGAACTGAGTTCCTGTTCTGTCACAGATCACACCCTGTTCATACTTATTTATGGGGTGTTTTCGATTTCTTTGTTGAAGCTAATGATTTGATTCTGTTTTAAAGTTTGACTGAGCAATTTGTGTCGTGTTGCAGTCACTTGGGCGAAGAGGGTGCTGTTTCCGGTGCCCAACACGCTCCATTGACTCACTCAAAATGGGGATGTGTTTTGTAGGTGTAGTTCCTCCTTTGTTGCCAATCAAGAAGACAAATCGAACAGAAGTTCACCCAGAGAGCTCAATCAGCCCGTTGAAGTTTCTCAGGTTTGATTACATTACGTGTCGAACGACTTATGAATCGCACAACGCGTGTGGAAATTTTACTACATAGTAACCAACTTTGCGATCGTGCAACGCGAGACGCTTGTAAACGCTAGTTATTTATTATTTAATAAACTTATTATCTATTAGTTTATTAATTTCTTTTATATTATTTAGACCTTACTACTTATAACAGCCTTTTGTCATAACTCATCTATTTTTTAAACTATGTAAATATCGGATAACATTTTTCGCCGTAAAAAATGCTTTATTGTCGATATTATTTTGTATTAAAAACCTCATACACTTTAACAAATATTAAAGTTATATTAGAAGATACAAAAACTAAGGTTAGGACCCCACTCGAACCGAGCTGTAAATTTTTAAGCTCACTTGTATGAAACTGAAGCATCTAAAAGCAATGACTTCATACAAATATAATCATGTATCCGATTCTTGGATCCGCCACTGAATGTACGGTCTGAATGTACGTTAAAAAAATTGCTCCGTTTTATAAATGTACGGTAAAAAATCCGGATACCCCTGAATTTTTCTTCTAGATCCACCGCCGAGGTGAGTCCAACGTAATAAAGTTCGATAACTCTCTGAGCTAAGTGTAAACGAGCTGAGTTGAATCTAGCTTAGCTCATTTAACCTATGACAATTTGAGCTTGAGCGATATATCTCTGTCACACCCCGATTTCCACGTGTCACCGGTGGGCCCGGTGGGGGAGTATCGTGACGTGGTTGGCAACGTAATAGTCAAACAACACAATATAATAATGCACAGCGGAAGCAAATTTAAAATAAGATACAACCGAATTTATTTATTGTAAACAAAGTCACAATCATTCGGTGTTTATCCACAGTAGGATCGAATTAAAAACATTGTTTATGGTTCAACAGACTTCGGCATCTAAAGCTTGCGAGACTTCTACTGATGCTTAAGAGAATCCCAGCCTATTTCGCCTAGTACCTGCATTTAATCTTTTTGGGAAAATACGTCAGTTTACACTGGTAAATACATTCAACTGACTCATTTTATAAAATGATTGAAAATTGGTTTGGATGCACATGGCATAAATATTTTTATTAACTTGGGAGAATTATTTAATATTAAAATCTTGTGAACGATTTACATGTTACTTATGCGTTCAGTAGCCCGGAATGTATCCGGGTTAAAGATCAATAGACACACCACTTTAAGTGAGTTATACACGGGAGTACGCCTACACCCCGTGCTCAGGTCGTGGCTATCTCGTAAGATAATGCCGAGGATATCCGGGACATGGTCATTAACCCCCCAAAGGCTGTAAAGTAAACAAGACTGTTTAAACGAGCCGATCAAATTATTCAATTAACCACCTAAGCGATGGAAGATTTGATGCCCGATCAAGCGGTATGCTATATACCGTAACCCAAGCCCGTATAGGGAAAATAAGTTAAAAGTATTTACCTTTGCAAGTATAACTCCTTAATCGAATAAATTGCAGATAGCTTTTACTGGTTCTCCTAATCTGGAATGAAGGTTTAATATAACCTATTAGAATACTAACGGGCCTTTGATTAAGCTTAAGCTTAGACCGGTCAGTTTTAATGATACGGTTCGTACGCACGATTAAGCGAAGACCGGATAGAATGTGATTCAGACCCGACAAGTTTGAAGACTTGTTTAATATGGGTTTATTATTCACATTCTGGATTTTGAGATAAAAATGATATCGTTTGACCCGTTTCGGCTAGTTTATGCAAACTAGTTACATAAACCGTACCGAACGCGTATAATGCATAACGGGTAACCGAAAGGGTCGCGAACAGGTTTCCTAAGTTAATACGCTTTAAATATGTTGTGATATCATTATGATATCTTCCATAATGCCCATAACGAGTTTAATCCCTAAATACGCCCCGTAGGGGTATTTTGGTCATTTTAAGGGTTATAAAAGAGATTTATAATACTTCTGAGATACGGGTCTGATTTAATCAGCAAAATTATTAATTTTAACAGACCCCAACAGTAGGTGAAGAGTCTCATTTCCCAAAATGGTTTTAAACCCAAATTATGCGTTTAATACGCGTATGAAGCCGTTTTAAGCGACGTACGGTTTAAAATACCATTCTGAGTTTTCTGATCAGCAAAACAGGCTCAAAACACTCTATTTATTATTTAAAATCAGTGGCAATTGGATTGGTATCAAACGGATTCGTAAAACTCGTTTTATGGCCTAAAAGGGTATATTCGGTATTAACCGAATCAATGCGATAAGCCTAGGTTAAGATCAGTTTAAAAATAATTAAAAATCTTCAAAAATCCCAAAATATTATTTAACATCAGTGGGTAAAAGTTTTGGTACCGAAAATCGGGTTTAGATAGGCTATGCGCTAATCGCGCCGTTTAATTAATAAAAAGCTTATTATTTACGCTAATGCGCATATCTCCTAATCTAGACCTCCGATTGACGTGAAAATTTACGTACATGTTTAATAATCAGTAATTAAGATTATTGTACTTCCACATTTTCAAAATTCTCGTTGTAAGGTCATAAGGGCATTACGGTCCAATTTAAGCGATTAACGGAAACGTGTGCATGCATCGGATAATCAACGAAACAAGTACAGAGACTTATACTAACATGCAACCCTACTCTAATGAAGCACTAAGGCATCTTCGAATCAAACTAAAACGGGTCAGAACCGAAGTCAAAGCAAAAGTCAAGGTTTTGCGCCTTTCGGTTCCGAACCGGGTTTTAACAGAAATTTGTCGAGTCGGGCAAGCGTAGACAAGTTTTTATACTTATTATCATGTTATATTAAGGTTAAAACAGGTTACACACCTTTCGGATCATTAATTGTGCATTAAATCGCATTTTGTATTTCTGTTGACTTTTTCGGTCAACGTTTGACCCGACAAACGACCTAGTTAGGTCTGGAATCAGGGGGAACCCTTTTAGGGTCTTATTACCTACATAATTACCAACCTAACGGTACTTTTATTTCGGGTTACGACTGAGTCAACTTTAATTAAACTGGAAGTCAAACGTTAAGTACGATATGTTGACTTCTAAGCTAAAAACTAAACTAAACATAATTAAGAGAGTTTAGGCAACTTACAAGGTGATTAAAGAAGGACTAGGAATGCCTTTGATCTGCTTGCAAGCTTCCCAAGTGAACAGATTGTTTGAAAATGATGTGAGGAATGTTTGTGAATGAATGGTTTCTTTATATACTAGTTTCAAACACCACAACAAAGTGACAACCAAGTCTAGGGCCATCCACAATTGATCAACACTTGTAAGTAGTGTGTAGGGATGTCTAGGGGCCATGCACATGCAAGAAAAACCGGCCTAGAGGGTAACAATCGCGACATACAGCCAACAGCAGGTAATCTGTCGCTGGGCACCCCCTCGCGTAGCGCGAGGGGCCGTCGCGCTACGCGACGCCCTATGCTGATCAGAATTGTTTTGTTTGTTGAAGGTTTGAAAGGGTACCCACTTGTTCGACCTAGGGACCTTATTTTGTCAGTTGAGGGCCTCCTAAAAAGCCTTTGTACTGTTCTAAACCCCACCATGAAGTATTGTTTCATTTGAATCCATAAACAAGATCCGTAAATGAAGGTTTACCATTGCTTTTCTTCGTGAGATCTTATCATACTTTTGCAATTCCTTTCTTGACAATAATTCTCTGTATAGAGGGCATAAAAGATGTGTATAACATTTAATCGGGTCTTGGGATTAAAAAAAAATTAGGTCGTTCAGAGGTAACAGTTTAACATGACGCCACTTTAAATCCTGCCGAATTATCTTTATTAAATCCGGGTTTACAACGCGTTTTGTCTGACATGTCACGTGTCGTTTTATTATAGAACCCGAAATTTTCGAGGTGTTACAATCTCTCATGCTCAAGTTTGCCTGAGTAATTTTTCAAGCTCAAATCTATATCATGATCTTCTACACCTGACTAGACTAGATTGTCTTATAATCATAACGAGGAGTTTGTTTGTTTATGCCATGTTGCTTTATTTCATTTGATTACTTTTGTTTTGTTAATCTTGATCGATGTACTTAAATATTGTGTTAAGTTGTAAGTACATTAGTTTAATACAATTTAGTTGTGATTCAACTCTTATAAATCTGGTTAGGGATTTAATTGGATACAGCTCTTATAAATCTAAAATTGGATAGTATGCAAATTAGTAAACTTAAATGTTCTTAAAGGACATCTTGAAGGTAAGTAATGTACATCACAAAAAAAAAAAAAAAAAAAAAAAAAAAAAATTATAAGCTTAAATCACGTATAATAATGTAGTTATAATCTATTTATTTAAGAAAATCTACTAATTGTTGTTTGAATATTTTAAGTAAAAAACTGTTTTAATTAAACAAAATCATTGCCACTTAACTCTTGTGAGGTGGTCAAGAGGAATTATCTCTTGTGAGGAGACTAAGGTTTAATCCTTGAAAGATGTAAGTATTTAAGGCAAAAAAAAAATAATTGTTCAAAAAAAAAATAAACAAAATCATTAACTATAGAAGCTAGGGATGATTACCTTCCATCACCATAAGTCAAAGTTCTTGTGAATCCAATGCTCTTTTAACGATTTGTTTAGCTTAACTAATGTTTTAATCTCTTAGACTTAAACTAATTGCTCTATTAAAAATTAATATATATGTATTTGAGGATGATACCATTTTTTTTTAAATTTTATCCATTAGATTTGAAATAAATAATAACAAATAAATGAGTGGAATTAAACAAAAAAAAAAAAAAGTTGGCAAGTTTGTTTAGGGTATTCTAGTCAATCATAGGCAATAGTTTCTCTTTTTTCCAACTCTCTCACGTTTTTTAAATATTAATAACTCTTTAATACGACATTATTGTTTATAAATATTGCACTATAAAAATGAGCATTTTTTATCTTTAAAACGAGTATACTATTGCTATACTTTTGAAAAAAATCAAAAACCCAGATACGTAAAACGCAATGGACAAAAACATGACTTTTTTTTCTAGAACGCAATGGACAAAAAACAAAAAGAAATGTCTTTTTCTAAAACATACTAGACTAAAAACACAAAAAATGTCTTTTTTTTTAAACGCAATAAACAAAAAGCTCAAAGAATTTTTTTTTTTCTAAAACACAATGGACTAAAAGTGCAAAGATTTTTTTTCTAAAACGCAATGGACTAAAATCACAAAAAAAATTATTTTTTATAAAACGTAATGGACCAAAAACACAAAAACATGTGTTGTTTCTAAAATGCAATAGACTAAAAATACAAAAAGATGTTTTTTTTCTCTAAAACACAATAGATTAAAAACACAAAAAAATGTGTTTTTTCATTCTTTTGTAAGACGCAATAACTTAATTCAAAAACCCAGATCGTAAACGCAATACGAAAACCCCGATAGTAAAACGCAACTTAAAAAAATTCTTACACAGATCGGAGCCAATTTCTTAGGATTTCTTCAACGATTGACGAAACACAGATCGAAGCCAATTTCTTACAACAATTTATTCACAGATCGAATGCTATAAACGCTTATCAACGATCAAATCGAACGAATCGAGTGATTCGCTTCAAAATCTGTAGAAAAAAATAGGAATTTGTATGAAATTAAATTGGTTTTTTTTTTAAAAAAAGTTGAAGAACACGTTGATTGAGTGTTTGAATCATTGCTTGATGACGAAAATCACACTATAAGGTAGGGATTATAGAGATAGAAAGTGAAGAAAAGGTGTAAGATGTAGGGAAGGCGAAATGGAGAAGATGAAATGAGATTGACTAAAATACTATTCTCCTTTATTTTTCAGTTTTGTCATATGTCACAACCTCGTTCCTTTCTACCTTTCCCACCGAAGCTATACTTTCTGTATGATGATCTCCCATCCTTTTGAACTCGTAAATTTCTCTTTTTGACATGTTGGAAATATACTAATGATAAAGTATTTTTTTTAGTGGCTAAAAAAATCAATCTCGAACACTCTTAGGGCACCAGTTGGACCAAACGGAGTACTCTGAGAGTAACCTGAGTCCACCACCAATCCGGGAAAAACTCAGTAACCCACCTGCCTATAGGCACGATAATGAATTTACCGGTAAAACTCGTTTTGGCTCAAGGATCGAACCCAAATTTCCTTGGGTCTCCTATCATTACCCACCAATGCCTCTCACTCTACACCAAGTGCGAGTTGAACTTGCATCTAACAAGAGAAACGCAAGGCTTCCACCACTTGATCTAGAAAGGATTAACACTAATGATACAATCTTAATCTGGGTTATTTTTAAATGCATCATACTCTGTTTACTAGTTACACCTTACTCTAATTAATTGGTCCATTAAAAATGATTCCCTCTCGTATTAATTGTAGCCTTCCTTTTTATTTGTTTCTTGAACGACAAATTTGAATCACTAACGGATCACTAGAGTATCATCGTGCCACCAGCGGAACAACCCGATCATATCCATCTCCACTAGGCATAATGCCTATACACCAATTCAGGAGGAAATCCAATAAATATGGAAAAACTCACTTGTGTAAATCAAACCCAAGATCTAATGATCCGAAAATCTTATCACACTCTAAAATGACACTAGACTATAAAGTTATGGACCCTCTTTATCTTTCTAATATAAAAATGTATAACATATTTTAATGAAATAAAAGAAAATACATTTACATTAGGTTTGTAAGGTATGGCATAGTAAAGTTAGGTGTAAATAGTAACATTCTATTAATTTTAACAACTTTTAAGAATATTTAAAAATAATTATATATGATTAAACAAATCGGTGGTGCATGGGCGGCAGGGCAATGAAGACTTTTAGTTTTGAGACATCGTGATCACATCTTATTGGTAACCAACTCTGGGTCCCATGAAATCCACTCACGTCCCTGCTTTGACCTCACAGCCATCATTCACGTTGTTGTTTTTTTGAATATTTTTTTATTAAATTTAATGTTAATCTTTTTTTTAACGGCCAACAAATTCAATTCCAAGCACTCTCGGGGCACCCACTGGACAAACGGAGTACTCCGAGAGTAACCCGAGTCCACCACCAATTCCGGGGAAAACCCGGTAACCCACCCGCCCATAGGCACGACGGTGAAATTACCGGTAAAACCCGTTTAGCTCAAGGATCCAACCCAGGTTTCCCTGGGTCTCCTATCATTGCTCACCAGTGCCTCACTCTGCACCTAGTGGGAGTCGAACCTGCATCTCTCAAGAGAAATGTTAATCTTTAATCACTAAATTGTATTGAACATGCTTCCTCTTTACCGTAGTTATTCGATAAGAGGAAGTGTGGTTTGCCGGGTTTTTTTACGGCTTGTTCGTTTTGCGTTTCAGACGACGAGAAGATCGCCTATCACTTCTTCAAGTGTAAGCTCTCAACAGATACCACCACCCTCCAAATCGGGAAGAGAGGTAGATTGAAGCAAACCGAGCAGGAGGCGAGAAGCATACCACATGCCCTAAAGGTTTATTGGTATCACTATTTATCAATTTTCATAAGTTTTATTATTTGTCTTTATATTGTTTAAATTGCAGGGTATTATAAATATTGTAATTTGGGGTAAAGCTCATTAGGGCTAGATTTTTCTCTACATATAGTTGTGCATATTGTTTTAAATAGACACATACATACAAGCCTCTTTATAAATAACTAACTTTGCCTCTAATATAATCTGCAGGTGTAAACGAATGCTTGTGAGCTATCTGAGATTGGTTTTTAACAAACTTAAATGGAGTCGAGCGTCAACAAGCCTAATGTGGAGATCATCTATCTATTATACTAAAGCAAAATAGAGGTTGACTATTTGACCATGACTTGGCAGCTTTCTTTGGCCAGATAATTGGTTTTTTGGGCGGCATTTTCATCATCAATATATTTCCTTCAATTATCATTCAATGCTCTTCATTACCCCCAATAATTTCCCACCGCCTTATATCTTCATCTACTAATTTAACCTACATATACTTCGTCCGTTTCTTCATCTTCTTCATCTTCTTCGCACGATTTCTCATATTTTTCGCTGAACCATATCGAAATCTGTAAGTGTATATTGTTAATTCTTAGTTTAATCGTTATTTTTTTGTTCGGAATTTTAAGTATTTTTTCAAAAACTATTTTCCTGTTCTATAAACCCTAGCTTTGATTTTGGTATATTTTTATGTTGTCTATCCAGATCTGTGTGGATAATAACTTTTGTTATGTTTTTGATTATTTTTTTGAAGAAATATTTGGTCTGTTGTAGAAACCCTAAGTCCGATATCTAATCCAGATCTGTGTTTTATGTTTATTAAAATTTTGTTATTGATGTTCAATTTGATGTTTACTCATATTCCTAAATCCGATTGTAATGTTTGATTTAACATTATTTTATTTTTATAATTGAATTTGATGTTTACCCTAATTCCGATTGTAGTTACAGATCTGTATGTTATTATTATTGAATTTGATGTTTTTTATGCAAATCCCTAAATCTCAATTTTATTTAAAAAAATGTTTAATTTTTTTGGAAGCTGTAATCTATGCACCATAGATTATTTGAGTGCATTCTTTTTAAATGTGTTTGATTGTTTTTTAATTGATATTTGTTATCTTATATTAATCCTGTATCTGAGTTTCATTCAAAAACTGTTGATTTTGTTAGTATTAACATTACGGATGTTTTCCATTATTAATCCTGATTTATTTCAATGCATTATTATTTTTAAATGTGTTTGATTTTTTGGTTAATTGATCGTTTTTATTTTATATTAAGCCTGTATCTGAAATTCATTCAAGATCTGTTGATTTTTTAGTATTAACATTACGGATGATTTCCATTACGGATGATATTGAATGCATTCTTTTTAAATTTGTTTGATTGTTTGGTTAATTGATCGTTGTTATTTTATATTAACCCTGTATCTTAATTTCATTCAAGATCTGTTGATTTTTTAGTATTAACATTATCATGATTTACATTATTTATCCTGATTTCTTTTTTTGTCATTCAAACCTGTTGTTGTAGGTTTCCAATATGCCTGGATCTTCTTCGTTAAGGTATGTTTTTTTTATTATTCACTAAGTTATTGTATTATATATTTTTAAATTATTGTTTCTTGCTTTTGGTTCCCTCATTTATCATTTGTTTTCTTACAACAACATTTTAATGTTTACTAACTTATTTTTTGTATAAATTAGTATTAGAGAACCCTGTTTCTGTAAGCATATGAGTAAAGCAGACGAAGTTATTATGGTAATTGATATATTATTACATATATCCCTGTTTCTTTTTTTGTTGGTTGTTATCATTAAATCATATTTATGATAATTTATTTTTTTAATTTTTAAATTATGAAATTATAATTCATTTTCCACTGTTTCCTTTTGTTAGTCTATTCCTTCTGATGCTGCTTGCAAACTGTGGGGTGTGGGTAAAGCCCCTACTAATGTTATGATACATACTGATGATGGCCGGATTTTTAATGTTTGGTTAAGCGAATATAAAGGAAATTTGTTTTTTTCCAAAGATGGTCCAATGTAACCCAACATTTGCGACTATCCGAAGGATATTTGGTAGTATTCAATCCCCTAGATTGTACTACTTTTAAATTAACATATTTCCTTGATGGTGTTAATGGTAGCTCTTTTTGGACATATCTGCTACGTACATCATCTGATTTTTATGTAAGTTATTTTTTTCTTTTATTTAACTTAAAGTATTCTTTTTGTTCTTCATTGATATTAAAACTTATTTATTTTATTTCTTATCTGTTTTATAGGTCATTCCTGAATTTATTCTGCCGAATTCGTTTAATACATCCTTTGATGTAATATCCACTATAATGATAGAGAACAAAACTTTTCGCGTTATGATAGAAACGTCTGACGATAAATTCGGTTTTACCGTTGGTATTGACGTTATTGTTAGTCAGTTGCAGTTAGAGCCTGGTTGTTTTTTGTTATTTACAAAAAAATTTAGGTAATAATTTTAATTTAAAAGTGTTTGGAAAAAACGGTGTTGAAAAGAACTTTATTGATGTGGATGTCGATGTGGTAAGTATACATTTGGGTACTTATATAAATTTTTATATATATTGTTTCATATAATAAATGTTTTATATGAATTGCAGCCTTTTGTTGCACCTATCGATGCTTTAAATGAAATTTACGAACAACCACTTGGTCCTGTTTATCGGTTTTCCCGTATGGCTGCTACCGATTTTGTAAGTTCTAATATCTTTTTACAAAGTACCATAATTTAATTGTTAATATTTATTTTTTTTACCTTTTTTATTAATTATTTTTTTATAACAATACAGATGCTTCCCGATCGTGTTTCTGAAATGGCAAAACTTGATCTTTCTTTAAAAGATATAACCGTCAGACTTTTGAACCGGGATCCCCCAGTGCAGTTTAGCAACGGTACCATACGTGAAAGGAAACGTGAAGGTTTTCGATATGCTTTAAGGCATTGGTCGAAGTTTATGAAAACTGCTGGAATTAAGGTCCGTGACACCGTTGACTTTTCTTTTGACGAAAATGAGCAAGTGCTAAGTGTTGAAAAGGTTGTACCTTACGTTACGAGTAATAATTAGTTATTTGACAAGGTTATTTTTTTTTTCCTTTTTGACCATTTAGATATTTACTTTTTATATGGTTTTCGGGTTTTAACATTCTTATGGTTTTCAACATCAATATAGTACATTTTATCATCTCTTGAGATTTATTTTAACCACTATAATTGCAATCTGTATGATAATATCATATTATTAAAAAACCCATTGTGTAAGATGTTTAATCTTAATTTTAAGATTTTTTATTTCCATTAAACATAAACATAAAAAACGTTAAAATAAAACCTTTTAAAATATTTACCAAAATTATAATTTATACCAGTTGGTGATATGTACATATAGCAGTCATACTTAACATGTTTGATATAAATGAGTTGATATATTCAGATGTTAACATAGCAGTGATACTTAACATGTTTGATATAAATGAGTTGATATTAACATAGATATTAATTTTAAAAAAATATGCCATTACTGAAATACATGTTTATTAATATCATCACTGAAATACAAATTTCACTTTATATATGTTGTAATTTTCTTATTTTTTTTAATGTTGTTCTAAAAGATATATATTATTTCATAATTTCATAATATGTGTTCTTTATCAAGTTTTTTTAACACTCATGTTTTATATGTCATTTACAAAGCGTTGTGGATCCTCATGGTATTTTTTGATATTAATGGATCTATATTGAAAACCCTTTTAATCTACTGATTTGCTTGGTGGATGTTCATGCTATTTTTTGATATAAAGTAATTTGAATAGGACTCGATTGAAATTTGTGGTACATTTTGAATTAATTTAATGTTTTATGTAATAAGAAGTGTTCAGTTTTATATTAATTTTATTACCTTTTTGTAGTAATTTATAAATTTACAGTTCTAATTCGTGGATTTTTATTCCATGTAATGTGTTCAGAGAGATTTCAAGATGAACTCGATTTGCCTACGTGTCGTGTTTTTACTATTAACGAAGAGAGGAAGACACAAAAGATGTGTCAAATACAATTTAGATGATTTATGTTCAAGGTAATAAGAAGAATTCCTCTGTTGAAGAAGAAAATAGTGATAGTGTTTTGTTCGTAACATGGAGGTGTCGTTGATGTTGTCGAGGAGTGTCAAGAATTGCTAAGTGATATCATTTCTTTACGCTCCTCGGCAATGTCAACGACCCCTCTTTAAAATTCCATTAAATCTCTCTCACTGGTTGCTTCTACAACATAGGTTTTTTTTTGTTACCTGAACCTGTATCATCTCAACTGTGTTGACTGACCCTGTATGTGTTGTTACATCAAGATTCAATCATCATTTATTTCTTTTGATCAACATATATCATCCCATTTTTATGTAAGTTATTTTTTACTTTTATCTATCTTAAAGTGTTGACTATTCTTTTTGATGTGGCTATTCTCACTACAGATCTCTTCTCTATTTCCTTCAATTTACTTTAATTATTGAACCGCGTTTTTTAGATTATGTATGGAAGGTTGCAATCTTATTCGATAATCGGATTTTTTTTTATTAAATTATGGAACGGTTTCCATTTGTCTTTCCTATATACAAAATCTTTCCTTTAATCTGATGTTTCAATCGTTCCCTGCAGAAGGGTGCTTTGTTTTTTGTTCATCATCAGACATCCAAATACAAGTATCGGTAAGTATATTCCACCTCTGTTTGTGTTTTTTATTTTTTATTAGATAATCCCCATTATGTTGTATGATTTGTATGTTGTTGTTCATTTAAACTAATTTGTTAATTCTGTTAGATATGAGATTTATAGCAGTTGGTTGATGTAATTAGTCTGTTTATCATAAACTCTATTCGCTAATTTTTATTACGTATATGTATTCATGTTACCATGTTGTTAATATTTTTTCAATATAACATTGTTATAATTACAAATTTTGTGTGTCTAATTTTTATTTTCTTTTCAGATATGGAAGCTGGCTTTCTGGTTCATATGACGGATCCGTATAAATCCGAGTTGGTTAGGAACTCTGCTTTTATTTGCCAACTTGATTTTGTTAGATGTTATAATTTTACTTAGTTATATGTTTATATTGTTTTCCTTCTGTTATAATCCTATTGTTATATTTGTTTTCAGGAATTCCCTAAGTGGTATAATTCCTTGATAGATGTTCCTAATTATCCTGTCGGTTGTGTAGATCTAATAACAGATAGTGGTTCTAACTGGTCTGTTGTTATTGAATCCAACACAAAGGGGGTTTTTATAATTCAAGGTTGGGTGGCAGTTATTATAACGCTTGCTGTTGAGCATAATGATTTGATAGTTTTTGAAAAAGTGGATTTAAAAACATTTAAATTGAAACATATCAAATTCCACCACGGTACATATGTCAATTCTATGTTCTATCGTGTGATGACGGATACAGAATCAAAAGATCTGGTATTAACTCATATTATTTTTATTTTAGATTTAAAATTATTTTGTTTCATTAATTTTACTAAATATTATTTTGTTCAGCTGCTTCCATCTGGCTTCATGGATAATTATTTCAAGAATGATCCCTTGGACTGTCGTTTCACAATACGTTTTCAAAACAAATTGGTTTCGACGGTATACATTGCACGCCGTTTTGCTTCCAACTATAGTATCGTTGATTGGATTCATATTTCAAAAGATCTTCAACTGGAAACAGGGGATTTTGTTATATTTGAATTATTGGGATATAATGATTTCAGTATTTCAGTTTTCCACAAAGATGGTTTCAATCGTATTCATCAACAGCCTTTAAGAGTACAAGAAGTAATTCAAGTTCAACATCATGGTATTTCAGATGTTATAGTAGAAGCCCCTGTACATGTGGCTGATTTTTATGAACTGAAATGGGTTTTAACGACCCGTTTTGTAAGTTTCTTCTTTTAATTATTTTTTTAATATTTTTTATTTTTATACGGTTCACTTTATTGCATACTAATATTGGTTTATGTTTTTTAATGTAGATATTTCCAAAAGAATTTTCGTCGAACGTTAATGTAACACCCCAAAATCGAATTATTAATTTGCTAGTTTGTTATCATGTTTAACAAAATGAGGTATAATAACTAGGTTAGTAAACCTAGTTAAATGTCTAGCAAATTAAGTAAAGGGAAGAAACTTGTGGCAACTATGATGGGTGATAAACTTGAGGGACTAGGATTGCCAAATTTGAAAATGAATTTAATTAAAACAAAAACTCACACACACAAGGTGGGTGTGTGCGTGAGAACGATCAGGAGCAAGGGGAAACCCTTCTCCTTCAACTACTTACAAGAACTCAAGAATTGAACCTGATTTTGGGGAGAAATCGGATGCATGAGCTTATATTCTTAATCATCTAGACAAGATGAACATGTGGTAAGTTGAAATTTGTGAATTTTTGATCTTACATGAAGTGGGTTATTGGTTAATCCACGAATTGGTTTGAAATTAAGCGTGATTATGTGTTAGAATCGCTATATAAAACGTGTATTATGTATGATTTCGGTTAATTTGATGATTTAAGAAGAAACCCACAATTTTGAATGAAGGTAGCGACATGGGTGTTCTACCCATGTCCAATCCTTGTTTGATGTATTTGTTACTAGCTTGAAATGGGTTTGGTGATGTTAGTTTAGGGTTAATTGCATGAATGGAATGTGATTTTGAACACTCTCTTGGTGATTTAGAAGTTGGAAGTTAATGACTATGCTTGAACTAGTTGTAAACTATGCATAGTAGGTTGTACGCACACCAAGTGCTTGATAAAATGACTAGGTAAAGCTAGAAAGTGAAATTGTATGCAAGTTGTGAGTTTACATGTATAGAAAGCGATTGTGATAAAAGTAGTGGTTTACTAACTTGGAAAAATATGCTTTAGATGGTACTCGTATATAAAATCGGGTTGAAAGTATATGTCGGTCAAACTTATGCATTAGGAGCTTGTACATTGTGTTTGAACGAGTGAGGTTGCTATGCGGTCTACTAATCCTTTAGTTAGGGTGAAGATGATGACTAGAATCACCTCCTATGTTCAAGTCTTGTTGAAAGATTGATGTATTATGTGGGTATGATGAATTATTGTTAGATGAAAGTATAGGAATATGATGATGTTATGTTTAATGTTCATTTGGAATGATACATGATGATTAGTAGTTGGTTTTGATGGGTTATGTATGAGTTTAGAAGAATTGTGCATGAAATAGTTGTACGTTATGCTTAAAAGGTAGTACCCACATCAAGTGTATGATGAAGTGTATATAGTGTCGTACGTATAGTCGATTATGATGTTACGGGTATTCGATGATAAGTCGATAGTTGAGTATGGTTAATAGTTGACTTTTGAAAGTCAACTAAGTATAAGAAACATGATTTGACTCATTGTCGTAATTGTAGGTTGAAGGGAAGTCGTATGGTACATGTTATAGCAATCCGTGTTAAATGTAATGACATGATGAGTTATATGAGTTTAACGTATACGGATATGATTATATGAAGTTGATTATGTATTTTAATGCTTGTTAGAAATGACTAAGGCAAGTTAAGTGTGAATTATGCGAATGATATGAATGTTACATGTACAAATGAGTATGCTAATAAGAGCGTGGTTTCGATGAAATGAAAGTATAGGAATCACGTCGTGACGGACTCAAGTAGGAGGTGTTAACGGGTCAAGATGAGGCAAGGAATCGGATACGAGCGCGGACGCATAAGGTAAGTGATTTCTATAATCACTTCTTATGTTTGAATAGGTGATATGGTGTTTCAATTTACTAAACATGATGGTTGAGGTCAAATATGTGACGTAATCTTATGTCGTAAAGGATGGAATTTAAAGTTGACCAAAATGCCCTTGATGGGTATTTTGGGCAAACGATCTTAACAAGTAGTTTAGGAACAAGTTATTTGATGAGTATAATGTTTTGAGCAAGTATGGAAGTGAAGAGTATGGTCTTGGTATGTCATAAACCAATTAATGCGCAAATACCCATAATGGGTCAAATAATTGGAATGTGATAATAAGTCGATAAGGCGTAAGATAAGAATTTCGTTAATCCGGATGTGGGATTTTAAGTTTATATGATAGAATGTGAATTTACAAGCATGTAGGAAGAAACGGGTGGTTAAACGGGTAAACGGTTCAAAAGTTACGCGCGTTTTAGTGCGTACGGACGACAAAACGAATCTGCAGGAAAATGCAATTTAGAGAGGCCGTCGCCGACGGGCAAGTAGGCCGTCGCCGACGGGCAAGGGAAAGTCAGATTTTCTCCGACGGGTTATCTTCCTGTCTACGGGGTTTTTGGCGACGGGAAAAACTATGGGTCGTCGCCGACGGGCCCTAGGGCCGTCGCCGACGACCTCCCCAAGTCTAAAAAGCTGAAATCTTGTTTCTAAGTTGATTTATGTATCGTAGGCTTCGGTTTGTTATCCGTGGACTACGGCGGACCTTCCAAACATGATTTTGAGGGTTCCTTAGATGTTTATGGGTTATAAAACTAAGTCTAAGACCCATGTAAATAATGAATGATTATGTAGGAGATACACGTGATCTAATACGTGTTCGTTAAGGTATGTACGTATGTAGATATGTATGTATGTATGTATAAAGATATGTACGAGTGTATGCATGTTTGTAACGATGTAGGAAGGGTATGTACGTATGTAGATGTGTATGTACGTATGTATAAGAATATGTATGAGTGTACGCATGTATGTAAAGATGTAGGAGAGGTATGTATGTATGTAGATATGTATGTATGTATGTATGTATGTATAAAGATATGTACGAGTGTATGCATGTTTGTAACGATGTAGGAAGGGTATCTACGTATGTAGATGTGTATGTACGTATGTATAAGAATATTTATGAGTGTACGCATGTATGTAAAGATGTAGGAGAGGTATGTATGTATGTATTTGTGTATGTAGATATGTATAAAGTCATGAATGATTGTATGCACATTTGTAAAGTTGTAGGGATGGTAGGTACGTATGTAGATGTGTATGTATGTATGTATGTATGTATGTAAGTACATATGTAGGCATGAATTTGACACGTTGAGCGTTAACGTTATTAATGGTGTACCTTGAGAATGAAAAGTAATGCAGGTACGTTATTGAAGCCTCACCAGGAAATGGATACGCAGATGAGATGCTTAAGGTTTCTTAAAGATCTAAATGTGAAGTATACGCGAATGATCTTGGTTATATAATGTGTGCTAATGTTTTGAATGTATGTGGTGAGTGCAGGTTGTACGGATCACGGGCAATTATCACAAGGAATAGAGGTCGAAGATCGAGTCACTAGAGAGATTGTGCGGGGACTTTGAATGTAAAATGTAGAAAACATAAGCTATGTTTTTAATTAGTAAATAAGAGGATGACGGATTTATGAATAAGAGTTATGATAAAGTTAAAGTTTAAATAAGTTGAGGTATTTATAAAGAAAGAAATTTTATGGCACGAATTTCCGCTGCGACTTTTGTCAAATACGTGTTAGGGTCTAACAGTTAACCTTGCCGACATAGGATTTATGAATGTTGTGTCTGGAAATGGCTTTTCCAATACTTTAGTTCTCCGTTTCGCCTACGGTAACAAAAAGATTAGATATGCATTTAGAGGTTGGACAAAGTTTATGCGCCAAGCTGGTTTGGAGGATGGATATCTTTATCTACTTCGTTATTATTTTAATAGTGCTACCTTGATGATTACCTACGCAACTTAGGAACATTAATGTTTTTATCATGGATATATTTTCATTTCATTTTTTAATGATATTGGAAATGATAATAAAGAGTTCTTTTGTTTGTTTACACATCTGTGTGTTTTTTCAATGTATTTTGAAGTTTGTTTTGTTTTATGTATGTCGTTTAACCATAATGTACTACTGTTTATCCGAACAATTTTTTATACAGTATTATCTTATGTGAGAGCATTATGATATCTTTATACTATGTTATTCTATAACATTTTTTTTGTCAGAAGTTGTTAATATGACAAATTAAATTTATAGTATCTATTCCATTATGTTTCATATATATTATTTATTAACGAACATGAATATGCCCCTGTTTTTTTATCCAGTTGATTCCTTTACAGACCTATAATTATCCGAAAAAATAAAGAAATATATTATAGATATGGATATGGATTCACATTATATGTATATGCTCCTGAATGTGTGAGATATCATATTATTGGTATTGATGTGCAGTGCTATATAAGCCTCAATAACATATTTTGTTATCTTGATTTCAGTATGCGGGTCGAACAAGGTTGTCAGTGCTGAATTTATAACTGATAAGGTTGTAGAATGCTGGAAAGCTTCAGTTTCAATCAAAGCTAAAGAAGGAAGTGGAAATTTCAAAGCCGTTTAATAAGGTGGTTAGTTGCATTTCAATTTAGCAAATTGTTTTTCATATTATCCTATTTATGGACATGTACACTGATTGACTGTATTTTTAGAAAATACTATTATTTGACATATTTCCATGTTCATGGTTTGTTATAATTGATTTTCTGTATATTTTAATTTTGTAAAATATACAATGTTTACTTAATTAACATTGCCTACCTATTATAAATATTGTTTAAACATTTCACATTGAAATCATTATTCTCTACTCAGAAATTGTCTATCACTTTTCATAAGCATAGGTAAGAATTCCATTGACTCTTCTATAATATATTGATTGATTATGATTATTTATTACAATGTGTTAGTATATATTGTTTTTTTTCTACTAATCTTTCATGATGAATTCTATGCAGAAATGGCACATGCTGCAATAACACTGTTGAATAATTTGGACCTCAACGTTGATAACTACACCATCAGAATACGCATTGTTCGTTTGTGGACAAGAGCTGATTTCAATAACGCTAGAAAAGTTTATTGCTATGATATGATAGTCATGGACAGTGAGGTAAGCTTTCATAGACGTATTTTTTAATTTAATATTATATACAGTTAATTCTTAAAGTATGGATTTTTTTATAAAATAATGTTGTTTTTTGTCAGGGAACAAAAATGCAAGCTTTTGTTTTGGCTAAAAACGCATCTGGATATCAACATCTTTTAGAAGAAAAGCGTTGTTTGACTATTCGAAATCCTTCTTTGGGTGAGAATCGTCAGAAGGTCAAATACGCTCACGGTGGTTTGAAGATTAACCTTAATGACAACACCGTTGTTGAGGAATGTCACGAGGCTATTGGTTCTGAATGGGGTTTTGATTTTACTCCATTTGATTCTGTTGTGGAGGATCAACAGATGACAACAAGTTTTTTAAAAGTCCAATTGGTATCATCTATCAATTAAAACTATATAATACAACATAACACATTTTTATTTTGTTGACACTATTTACATTTTTCTCAGATGTAATTGGTTTTGTGGTCAAAAGTTTTCCATTCGAGGTAGACATGGAAACTAATAATGGAAAAAACCAGAAGAAAGTCACCTTTATGCTTGAAGACTTGAAGTATTTATTTATTTTGTTTTCACTTCTATTCCTTATACTATTATGTTTTTTATATTATGTTTTCTATACTACTAACTATATTTTTTTACTGTTTTAATGTTCAGCAATAAGCAGATCTTTGTGACACTTTGGGACGGTTATGCGGATCAGATAATGGAGTATGAGAGCAGCAATCGAGGTGAAAAAAATGTCGTTGTAATCATTCAGTTTGGGAAATACAGATTCTGGGGAGGTATCTTATTTCTTTAAATCTATTGTGTTTTGTCTTTACTGTTTCAATTTTAATAGTTGTTTAAATTAATTAAAGTTTTTTTTATTATTATGTACAGGGAATTTGTCTGTTTCTAATTTGTATACCGTCACTCGAGTCTTAATTAACAGTGATATTGATGAAGTTGCTGAGTTTAAAAAAAGGTTCACTATCCTAACATGTTTTTATAATTTTGAATCCAGGTTTGTCAGTGTAAATAATTATTTTTCATGTTTTATTAGATTTATCGAGAAACTTTCTCCCGAAGTTTCTTCCAGTTAATCTGGCTTAAGTTCTTCTGTTGTGAAGTCTGCCACTGAAGAGTTCCTTTCAGACTTGACTTTTTATTCCATTGGGTCGTTAAACTCAATAGATACAGTAACACGAATTAAGATTGTTTTAATATGTTTTCCTTTATGTTTTTTTTATACATTATCTATATCTTAAGCAGACGAAGTTTGTTGTCATTGTTGGGACTATCAAGAGTTTTGCATCAAACAATGAGTGGTTTTACAACGCATGCAAAAGTTGAAACAAAAAGGTTTCAACCATTACTGTTGTTAAAGAGAAGCAGGATGGTAGTGATGGTTTTAAAGAGGTTACTGTCTTGGAATGCAAGACTGATGTTTGTAATACAAGGACCGTTTCATCAATTCCAAGGTAAAATATTATCCATATTAAGGTTTGGTTGTCAAAAAAAACTAAATCTTATATATTATGCAGAATTAGGCTTTCTATACGTGTGCAAGATTGTACTGGTATTGTGACGCTGACATTGTTTGAGCGTGAGGTGACAAAGCTTTTGAAGGTTAATGCTAATCAGCTGTTAGACAACAACATTGAAGTATGTACTAAATAATTGATTTTATCATATGTTTTGTTATTATACAACATTAAAGTATATTTATTTTTTCAACAGTTAGCAAACGAAGGAAACTTTCCAAATGAGCTAAATTCTTTACTCAATATGAAGTTTGCGTTCAAGATTGCTGTTTCTTCTTTTAACATTAGCAAGAAGTTTGATGGCTACTTAGTCTCCAAGATGACTAATAACCCGGTTGTTTTGTCCGAGCTTGAGAATCATTTTGACACTATTCAGGTATATTTATTCCATTTCACCTTTATACTATTATTACGTTTTGCCAACAATCTTTAACTTATAATTATTATAATTTTTTTTTAATTTTTTTTAAATAAAATCAGCCTATTGATGAGGAAGCCGTCAATGTCGAACCATCCGATTCAAATCGTAATGTCGATTGGCCTGTTAAGGTTTACTATCCTTTACTTTATATATAATTTAATTTTTACTCATTATTTGTTAAATGTATATTAATAACTCATCCCTCTTTAATTATTTGATATTTGTAGGATTCTATATCCCAAACTGGAGACGATGTAACCCCTTGCTCAAATGTTTTTAAAGTTGGGTTGACAACATCCTTTGATGAGAATGATGCTATTTTGGATACGATGAGCGAAGGTGACTTGAAACGCAATTTGGATACCGTGTATGACGTGGATGATTTTTCTTCGCAGTCTTCATCAAAAATGCGTAAAGAGGGTGGTGTCGATGCAGTGCTTCTAATTCCAAAAACAGAAAAGTAGTAACTTATAATTCAAACATTTTATCTCATTGTTTCTTTTTGCTTCAGTATTTGGATATTTTTTATGTTTTTTTTTTCGAAATTTGACAATGGTTTGAATTGTGTGGTTTTTTTATATGAACATGATGATTCTGATGGTTTAGTTAATTGTTTTGAATAACAATTGTTTTTTGCTAATTCTTTTTGTTAATTATACTTTTTGTTTATTATATATATATCATGATTATGATTATTATTTTTGCTAACTCTTATTGTAATTTACTACTATTAACATATAAATTAATCAGGTTATACTGCGTATATATCATACTATTAAGATAACAAAATTTTTATTTTTTTAATTTATACAGAATCAAAATAATACATCCGTTTTTTCAAAAATTAATGTTACTAAAATTATAAGACCCATTATATATTTCGATAAACTTGAACATTTAAAAAACGATTCTTTTTTATTATTTAAAATATTAATATTATTTTATAATATTTGAAACTAAAATTCATTTTTTGGTTGATTTTTAAATTCAATTTAATTATAGATGTAATGTAATCTATTTAAGTATTTTAGTTAATACATTATCAATTTTTTTTATATACAGTTACCATAATTTATTCTAAACATATATAATTCATCAGCTTATAGAAAGTATTACATACTATTTAAAAAAGAAAATTAACGTTTTTAAGTAATACAGAATTTAAAAAATACAATCCGGTTTTAAATTTAAAAACTTTAATTAGACTCCATTAATTTCTTCAAAAAATTTATTTATATATTTAATTTTCTAATTCCCCCTTTTTGTAACAAATAAACTGTACTCTTACAATTTTTTTTAATATTTAATTATTATATTACTATTTGTATACAGATTTTACCAACGAATTACCACAATAGGGTAGCTGCTTTCAACTTACCTCCTGATTGTATGGTTCAAATCATCACGACTGATCGAATAGTTTGTTCTGTTAGGGTTAGATAAGCAGGGTCTTCATATTTTTTTCATGATGGATGGTTTAACATGATACAGTCACTACTATTACCAAATAAGTCATTGCTTTTATTTTTTGTATGAAGGTAGTCTAACTTTTCGACTCATATACTAAAGCAATATTTGTCACTTGCTCAAGATGATTTCTTATATTGCCAAACATCACAGATTTGTAAATCAAAAGAGCATTTTGGTATTTATTTTTGTTTATATTTATACTATACTAGCTTTTGACTAATTATATTATACTTTTTTAACATAATTATTTATTTTTTACTTACAACTTATCAATAGATTTTTTGTTCATCATAAGCTGAATAACACAATACCTACCAGCCATGTTACTATAACTGCTTTTCATAACCGTACATGGTTGGTTTTTATGCACAAGTATGGTCAAAATTTTTATTTCACTACTGGATGGAATCAAATTAAAGAAGACATGAAAGTTTCAGACGAACACTATATTATTTATGAGATGATTTCGGAATCAAAAGTTGATAAGATGGTTTTTAGAGGCACAGAAGATTTGGTCCGTATTCCTGAACGTCGTCTTGCACGTGTTAAAATATAGTGTAAAGAAGAAGTTATTGAAGAAGGTGCTCCTTAAATTGTTTTAGGATACAGAATAAAGTATAAATTTATTTGTTTCCTTAGTATTATATTTTAAATTTTTTTTCTCATACACTCCTTTTTATCGTTTATTAACCCACCTTTCATACATTATTTAATTATTAATTATTATTATATATCGATATATCGATGTATTATTTTGTTTCTAAAATAGATTAACAACCTTTCATAAAATAAAAGGTTGTTGTGGTAATTATTGTTAAATCCATTTTATTTTAGTCAAATTTCAAACTATAGGGGGTGTTTATATAACATTTCAAATGGCGGTTGTAATTAAGGACATTGTCCTTACCATACTCTAACATCAAATCATCGCTCTTATCATCCCATCATCCCAAACAGAGACTGAATCGCCGGCCGGAACGAAAGCTCTTATTATTGCCGGAATCATCGGTATTAAGGTTCTCTGCAACGGAACTAGGGCTTGGAATGTTGATGTAGAGGTAACAACATTTAAGTTCTTTCAGATTATTCATAAATTTTTGACTTAATTGTTTCTATCGTTGATTTTTAGAACTTAAAATAGGTATACTTAGAATCCTAACCCGATTTATTACTGTTTTTGTAAGATTGAGTCTTAAACTCTTAGAAAATTATTGTTTGTGTTTATGTTTGTTATGCTATGTTCTACTTGTGTGTATATACCGAGTGTACTTTAAACATAAATGTTAAATGATGATTCTGTATTAATCATTTACTTAAAATTTGTTACATACCGGTATATGAACTTTAAATCTCATAATCGTTGAAGTTTGTTTGAATACTGTTTTTAAAACAAAACAAATACAAGAATTTTATAACCCTATAACATTGGGTTTTGCATGATATAAATCTTTAGGTTGTATAGTCTATTCAGTTTTATGTCCGTAATGTTTTTTATGTATAATGTATAGATTAGTGTTCTGTTAAGTACTAGATTGTTAGATTTTTTGTTTTTTGAAATCATTCTTATTAGCATTTTTATTGTTGCAGATTTGAAAATGTACACTTCGTTTGTAAAATATCTTCTCAACCCGGCATCATTGAGTATAGTAAGCATTCTTTATTTTACCTATAATTCATTTATTTTGAGTATTATTTTTTAGTATTTTGAAGTTTTAAACATATATTGTTAAGTATACTGAATCTTAATATATATAAAGGATGTCCCAAACAACTTTGTTACTCAATTCTATGGAGAGGATTGGGCCGGTAGGAAGCTGCGTATATATCATTCAAGTGGGAAAAAATGGGTCGTAATGTTGAAACGAGTAAAAGGTATGCCGGTCTTAACTGACGGCTGGGAAACAGTTGTTTCAGAACTTGAACTCCAAAAGGATTGTCTGCTTACATTTCTTCCATTGAACCATTTTGGTCTCCATCTTTCATCTTATGTTAATGGCGTCTGTGATCAATCTTATTTCACCATTAATCGTCATCTAAGAATGGGTTTTACGGTACGTAATCTCATTTTCATTACAATTTATCTTTAACATGTTTTTCACTCTTTATAATATAACGTACAAAGCCAACATTCAATGTGTTATGTTTCATATTATGTAGATCATTGAAGATTCTTTTGTTCAACAATGTTTTGGAGACAATGTAGTGGCTGGCTCATATGAAATTAATTATAAGGGTTCTCCGTGGACAGTGTCAACAAGTAAGGTTAATTCAAACTATGTATTTTCATAAGGTTGGACTCAACTTTGCAACGATCTTGGCATTCAAGAAGATGATTTACTGGTTTTTGAAAAACTTACTGATGTTATGTTTGGCTTAACCGTGTATCGAGATGAGGTTGAGATAAGGTTGAGCAAGAAGGTTGAATCTGATGATGATGATGATGTATTTCTGATATCTAAGGCCAATTACTGTAAAGGGCTTCTTAAGGTTCGAATTTATTAAGTATTAAATTTTGTATCCTTTTTTATTCTTCTTTTAATTTTTTTTCAATATGATGTTTGCAGGACATAGAGGAAGATGATAACCAGCCCACTTCTGATCAAAGTCCATCAGGAACAATCCCGTCACGTACACCGAAGAAGGTTCATGTTAAAGAGACGTTGAAAGTAGGTGATGGTTTACATTTCAAGACAATGCAAGATGTAAGTTTACCACCACTATTATATATTTATATTAATTTATTAGTTATGATAATTGCGTATTATAAATCATGTTTATAAATGAGAACTTCAATTAACTCATACGAACGTTAGTACTGATTTGAAACCTACTGTTGCATCTATATCATAACTGTTATAGGCTGTTTTTGGTTGTTTGTTTTGTACAAACACATTGTTTAATCAATTTGCTGTTTAAGTAATTTAAATGAAATTGTTTCAATGATCATATTAGTTGTATTAGAGTTTTAATAACTACATTGTTTATTTCCTAGGTTTACCAGTCAAATATTATTTAAATACTGATGACATTTTACAATAAATTTAATAACTTTAGTATATTAGAAAAATAACATGCAGCTTTATTAGATCAAATTCAAAGTCTGTTTGGGATGTATGTTAGCCGTTTTTTTCTGAAAATATATTACATTTTGTATATGTAATATGATGCAGGATAATTTTAGTTTTAAATTTATAAAACATATAAGATGTAACATATTGGATGTGCTAACTCTATTCTTTCACAACAGGTTAAAGGAAAGGGAAAAGGTAAACGTTTTGTCGACCGATCCGACACAGTTGAGAATTTGAACAAACAATGCAAAGGCCGAAAACGTTATACAACATCTGGTCAAACTGTCAAGGTATTAAATTTTTTATGTATTTTTATTAACTTTAGTAATATTCGTTTTTATTGTCATTGTTTGCTTAGGTATATTCATAAGGTTTGATAGAAAATTTATAATTTCTGCTGAATAACAAGTTTAAAATTTAAATTATTGATTCTTTGGTATTTTATTTTTTTGTGCTCAACTTGAATCTGTTGATATTCATGTTCAAGTAGAATGAATCCATTATTAATTTAGTAAAAACTGAATACGTTTAGAATCAATGTTCTTAATTGTTTATAAGTCGTACAAAGTGTATATATTTTGTGTAACATTGTTTAAGTAAACTAATAGTTTGTCAGCCAAATCAGTATGTTATCCATCTTCATACATAGTATTTGTACAAGATTACTTTAATTGTACAATATATACTATATTTGGTGTTAACTACCTCTATATATTTATTTTAATTAAACAAGGCAAAGAAACGGTTATCTGATGTTCAAAATGTGAAGCATCGAAAGAAGGTTACAAGGAATGCAACCAAAGTTTCCGCTGTCGTCATGGATCCTGAATTCTTCAACTTTAGTCGTAAAGCAGAATATAGGCTGGTAGGTTTTTTTTTTACATGATTTACCATCATATATATTTTTTTACTTTTCTATATTCACTTATATTTTGTTTTCTTTCAACGCATTTAGCGGCTTCCTGTTGAGGTTGTAAAAAGAGCAGGCCTGTCTGAAAGCTTGCAACCTTTATCTGTGCAAGACATGAATGGTGATGTTGAAGTTTATGAAACAAAGACAGAGTTAAACGGTGGTACGTTACGTTACGCCGTTGATGGTTGGAGGAAATTCATGGAAGATAACCAGTTGCAGCTTGGACACATGCTGCACTTCACATATGTAACTTCTCAGAGGAAGATTGTGTTGAAAGATGTAACTTCGTTTTAAGGAAGACTGGTATATATTTTGTTTAAAACAGCTATGGTTTGGTAAGTTGTTTGTTAGTCTTTTAAATAGATACATTTTGGTGGTTTGGTTGATAAACATGATAACTTTGCTTACTTTACTATGGTTTAGTTTAATTAGTTGTTTTGTAATGATACCAATAACTTATTTTGTAATACGTTCAATGTTGTTAGTGTTTGATATGTATATTTTAGTAAGTATTTACAATCTTCACATTTACACAATTCAAATTTTTTATTTAATTTGAAAGATGTGATCAATCTCATCTTCCTTAAAAAAATATTGAATATAAGGTAAGTAAATTTATTTATGGAAATCTATATTACAATTTAATCACTTCCAAAAGTAACATATTACATAAATATATTTCCATTTTTTTCATATTCTATCTCTATATATTGAAATAGAGTTGTTTCAATTTTTTAGTTCTATATCACCCTTTCATTTCGTATTGGCTTATTCAATAAGAATTGATCTAAACACGTTTTGTTCCGTTGCTAATTTGCTCCTGGTGAATCAACCTTTGAACTCGGTTAGTTTGTTCACTTTGTATTTTAATTTATTGTTATTCTAACGATTTAACATTTTATTTGAACTTTTATGTTTTTTTTTTTTCTCAATATTTGTTTTCGCATAGTATCATTCACTTAAGTTATATGCTCTGATTATAACGTATCCTTATAGTAATATATATATACATATATACACAAATCATCTTTGTTATGTATTTCATATTTTTTTCCTTCCCATGTAGTTCTGATCATGGAAGCTATTGATTATGACACCTTAGTCGTGGAAGTTTTGTCTAGGCTCCCTGCAAAATCAATTTGTAAATTCAAATGTGTTAGTAAAGCATGGTGTGCAGAATTATCAAGTAATCAGTTTGCCATTTTGCATTGTCTAATGCTTAATAAAGCTAAAAATCGGAAGCTAATATCATTGAATGATATGTCAATAGATGTTGATAATGTAATCTGTGGCAAGATTGAATTTGGTTCAACGAAAAGTATATCTTTTCCTTTCGAGACTCCACCATTGTCATTACGTTTTCTTTCTTCTCTCGACGGACTTTTATTAGTTTACTGTCTTAGAAGACTTATCATTTGGAATCCAACTACTAATTGGTATACTATTTTATCTGATGACTACCCTATACATGGATGATCACGAATATGATACTGGTGCTATCTACTACGATCAATCTAACGACCTTAAAGTACTCCACATCAAACGTCGATACAATAATGTATTTGCAAGTGTATATTCTAGAAGTTTTGGTATATGGAGAGATGTCGAATTCATTAATGGAACTAACTTTGGTTCACGTTCTTATGCGTGGTCTGTTGGAACACTATCCGCCAAGACTGTATACTTCATTGTTTCACAATCTTGGTGGGTAATTGGAAAGAAGTTTATAGTTGCTTTTGATGTTTTATCTGAAACATTCAAACTTATTAATTTTCCTTTGAGTAAAGATCTTATTCCTAGCCAAGGGCATCTTATCACATTAAACCGGAATATTCACATGTTTGTTGTTTCCGAACCTGAAGAGCTTATTGTTGAACTCTTCAAACTCGAAGGTGAAGTATGGAATAAGGTTTTATCTTTTCAGAATTCTCAAACAGTTTCTTTCCAAAGTAGGCGGCACCAACCACATATAATGGAGTACAACACATGGATTTTAATGAGTGAATGGGGACATATGGTTACCGTTAAATTAACGGGCGAAGAGTTACATTATTTACAAGATGTTGATACATTTAATGGAGTTAACGGAGCGTTATTCATAGAGACTATTATTTTGCCTTTTAGTTAGAAGTTATATAATTTGTTTTGTTTCTGTTTTTATTGTTCCCAAGTACATACTTTATTTATATTAATTTTTTGTTTTATTTTGTTTTTATAAATTATGATGTTTTCCATATTATTTTTTGTTCGTTAATGTGAATTCATTATATTGTTGATATAGATTGGTGTGCAACTGTTTTTTCTTTATATCCGTTTACATAAATTTTATGATTTATGAGTCAGTATAAAATAGAGATCGATGTACACTATTACCACCATAATGGTTTGTTAGATTTTATATATGAATCTGGTTTGATTAAATATTACTTAACATGTGATCCAACATACCAACTATTTAATGTAACACTTTTTTTTTTATTTAAATTTCCAGCAATGCCTAAACGACCAAAGACTGATTCCGTATACAATGACATTTATAAAGAGAATACTCAGGATGGTATGTTATTTAAAGGTTTTCAGTTCTTTCCTATTCATTCCTAAAAAAACGATAACTTTAAAATTAGCGGGCGCATGATAATTAGTTTAACAACTATATGAGTATATATATATTTTTTATGTGCATTTCAGCGGATTGGAAACACATCCACCGACATTGTTAACGGTATAACACTAATTCTTTCATTATCTAGTTCGATTCTTTTACGCCTACTTAGTTAGCTAACTATTATGCTCGATTTGTTGATTAATTCTTCCATTTTTTTATTTATGTCTCTTCAAAGTTCGACGAGGTAGAAGACCTTTATCAAGCATAACCAATGGTATTATTTTAGCTATATATTTTTTATAACAAATTGAAGATTATCCTTTCTTGATTTACAACTAACTATTTTGATTTGTTTTTGTTTGTTGATTATAATTTTTGTCAATATGTATATGATTTTCTGTTAGTTGTCCTCCCAATTGTTACTCAAGACGAGGCATCTCACAGAAGGAAATTAAGAAAATTATTATTAGATAATAAGAGATCAAATGGGGGAACTACATCGTCATCCCTCAATATTGTATCTACCAATATTAATTCCACTTCCACTCCGTGTGTTACACAACATCGTCCAGTTCATGATGGTATGTTATTTTAGACGCTATACATTGGTTTAATTTTTTGTATATTATTTTAATTACGTTTAGAAATAATTAACTTTTTTATAAATACGTGACAATGAATTTATTTGGGGTGCTTTAATATTTTCTATTAGTGACTATGATTCTACAAAACAAGGATAGAGATAGCATGCGATTACCTAGATCTATTATTGACAAAAGAAGATCTACTACTATAGGTGTTACATCGGATAACATAGTCAACAAAATTGGTTGTCACAATTTTGAATCCACTCATGATGTGGCTAATAATGTTACTCCAAGTCCGTCAAGTATGGTAACAAGTAAGTAATTTTTTAATTATTGTTTTTTTTATGTTTGTATTGTTTTGCATCGATATTTTGAGTATGTTATTTGTCAATTGTACTAGGTAACATTAGTTGTAGTAC
The DNA here is from genome assembly GCA_030545235.1 of Helianthus tuberosus. Classification (NCBI taxonomy): domain Eukaryota; kingdom Viridiplantae; phylum Streptophyta; class Magnoliopsida; order Asterales; family Asteraceae; genus Helianthus; species Helianthus tuberosus. The sequence continues at coordinate 52,019,904 of CM060445.1, read as the reverse complement.
CAGCAATCGGACAACGAGAGAAAATGGTTTTCGAATTAATATTTCAACTGGCATCACATCAACCACCTGCACATCATCATTGAACTGTAATTTGCAAAGGCTATCATCTGGGAAACGTAAGTTGGTATCCAAACCACGTATTTCATATCCTATACCAATGATCGACTTGACCACAGAGGAAACTGTAGAACGAGATCCTTATAAAGGTGTTTCCACAGGTTAGGTTTGGTGATAAGTAGTGCTACATAGTGTAAAAATACCAAGTCTTAAATACGTATATCATATTATTGTAATGAATGTTGTATATATAACTCTAATGTTGTACGTTTTAACAGATTATTTGGATCATGGTGATCAAGTTATTACTTGTGAAGTTTGTTATGCAAAGTTATGGGATGCAGAGAAAGGAAGTGGAAGAAAAGAGGGTGGCAAAATATGTCATATGTTATGTTGTGGTTATGCAAAAGTTGTGTTACCTGATTACAAATCTGCGACACCTTATTATAAAAGTCTATTCATGTTCAATGACAATGAAAGCAGGCACTTTTTGAAGAACATTCGACGTTACAATTCTATGTTCGCGTTTACGTCAATGGGTGGTAAGGTTGACCAGACCGTTAATACTGGTAACGCTCCTTTTTGCTACAGAATTAGTGGTGAAAATTATCATTCTATTGGTAGTCTTGTGCCAGAAAACGGAGGGAAACCTAAATTTTGTCAGTTATACATATACGATACTGAAAATGAGTTGGCAAACAGGCAATCAATTTTTAGGTACCATTCATGAACTAATTTTTTTAATAACATTTATTTTAAGTATATATTTACTTACTATTTAAATTTTATGAAACAGGTCTTCAGACGATGCTTCCTCATCAACCTCTTCAGACGAAACTGATAATAAGCTGATACAACAAATCAAAGCAATGTTGGATGCCAACAATGTGCTTGTGAAAATTTATAGGATGGTTAGAGATTGCTTCCAACAGAATCCTAATGCTACTTTAAAGCTTCGCCTTATTGGGAAAAGAGAACAAGATGGTCGGACTTATAACTTACCTACTTCCTCCGAGGTTGCTGCTCTTATTGTTGGAGATATTGATAATGCTCTTGAGAATAGAGATATCGTTGTCGAGACACAAACAGGGTCATTAAAAAGAATAAGTGAGTTGCATCCGTCCTATCTTGCACTTCAGTATCCTATTTTGTTCCCATATGGAGACGACGGTTACAGAATTGACATACCCCATAGGGGTGTCATTGATGTTACTAACAAGAAACGTCCGAATTGTACTATGAGAGAGTTTTTTGCATATCGTGTACAAGATCGTAGTAACCAGTTTTCATTGATTCTAAATTCTCGACGGTTATTCCAACAATTCTTGGTTGATGCTTATACGATGATTGAGAGCGAGCGACTTAACTTTATAAGATTTCAGCAACATGATCTCAGGTCTGATACATACGAGAATATTCGAAAACTAAGATATAACGGCCAACAAGATTTGTCTAAGGTTGGAAAACGTATTTTCCTTCCATCTTCGTTTACAGGCGGGTCACGATATATGATGCAAAACTATCTTGACGCTATGGCCATTTGTAAATGGTATGGTTATCCCGACTTTTTTATAACCATTACCTGCAATCCCAAGTGGCCGGAGGTTCAAAGGTTTCTTAAGGACACAAATCTTAACCCGGAGGATAGGCCTGATATTTTATCGCGAATCTTTAAAATAAAGCTGGATGCAATTTGTAAAGATTTGAAAGACCGTCATTTGTTTGGAAAAGCTTTAGCTGGTATGTTATTAAATTTTCTATTTTGAACATGATATAAATGATAATTAACAGTTTCTTACCTTTTTGTGTAGTTGTATACACTATTGAGTTTCAGATGCGAGGATTGCCTCATGCGCATATGTGCTTATTCATGGAGAATGATTACAAACTTCCAACTGTAGACCATGTTGATCAGTTTATTTCTGCAGAAATCCCTGATATAAACCAAGACCCGGAACTATATACGCTTGTGAAAGACCATATGATTCATGGTCCATGTGGTAACGCTAGAATGAGCTCTCCATGTATGGTTGATAGAAAATGTTCAAAAGGTTTTCCCAAGAAATTTCAAGATCACTCAACCTTGGATTGTAACGGATTTCCCTTATACAGAAGAAGAGATGACGGTTCCTTCGTTTTAAAAAATAGAATTGAGTTAGACAACAGAAGTGTTGTACCTTACAACAAAAAACTTTTGAAAAGATATCAGGCGCATATAAACGTTGAATGGTGCAACCAAGCGGCGTCAATAAAGTATTTGTTCAAATATATTAATAAAGGTCCTGATAGAGCAACAGTTGCTGTGGTTCCGAGCAATAATGAAAACGAGCAAGCAGAAAATGATGAAATTAAAGAGTATTATGATTGTAGGTATATCTCGGCTTGTGAAGCCTCTTGGAGGATTTTTTCGAATGAAGTTAATTATAGGAGTCCTTCGGTTATGAGGTTGCCTTTCCATCTTCCTGGACAACAAATAGTTTGTTTCGGTCCTGATGAAGATATTAATCAGGTGCTAAACAAGCCATCTGTGAACTCATCAATGTTTTTGTCTTGGATGCAACGTAATCAAGATCCTAACGACACTGTTGCACGTACACTAACATATGTACAGTTTCCACGTTTTTATGTGTGGAAGCTTGACCAGCGTATATGGGTTCCGAGAATAAAAGGAAAAACAATTGGCAGAATTCATTCCGTTTCTCCGTCTACCGGTGAAGCATATTATTTAAGAATTCTTCTTAACAAAGTTAAAGGACCAACATCGTTTGATGATATTAAAACAGTTAATGGTCGAGTGTACGATACTTTTAGAGATGCTTGTTATGCGCTTGGTTTGTTAGATGACGACTCGGAGTACATTGAGGCCATCAAAGAAGCAAATATATCAGGTAGCGCAGGTTATATTCGCAATTTATTCGCGACCATGTTACTGTCAAGCACTTTATCTAGACCTGAAGTAGTCTGGGAAAGCACATGGAAGTATATGACAGATGATTTTCTGTACAGATTCTCAAAGTATCATCGTGTTTCAGGTAAAATTATAAATTTCATATTAGGTTTTTGTTACAGTTACTAAAAATTTACCAATAAATTTATATGTGGTTCTGATTTTTTCATAGGTTTATCAATTCCTGATGAGCAACTAAAGAACTATGTTTTATGCGAAATTGAGAAGTTTTTAACTCGAAATAATTCATCGCTTCGAAGATTTGTATCAATGCCTTACCCGGATACTTCATCTTTAGATAACTTTCGCTGCCGATTGATTAACGAAGAGCTTGCATACGACAGAACAGATTTACAAAATGTTTATCAAGGTCAGGTCAATTTGTTAACGGATGAACAACGTTTAGTGTATGAAGAAATTATGAACGCAGTTGATGGAGACAATGGAGGAGTATTTTTTGTTTACGGTTATGGCGGGACTGGTAAAACATTTTTATGGAAAACATTGTCTGCTGCAATTAGGTCAAAAGGTGAGATCGTATTAAACGTTGCATCTAGCGGAATTGAATCATTGCTGTTGGATGGAGGAAGAACGGCGCATTCTAGGTTTCATATATCTTTGAATCTTAATGAGGATTCCGTTTGTCACATTAAACCTGACGATGATGTAGCTAAATTACTACAACAGACCAAACTCATTATATGGGATGAAGCTCCTATGGTTCATAAACATGCATTTGAGGCTTTGGATAGAACTATGCATGACATTTTCAATATATCTAATTCATCCAGGTCTGATGTTGTATTTGGAGGAAAGGTTATTGTATTTGGTGGTGATTTTAGGCAAATATTACCTGTTGTTCCAAACGGTGGACGACAAGAAATTGTGAATGCCTCATTATGTTCGTCTTATTTGTGGATGAAGTGTAAGTTGTTAACGTTAACTAGAAACATGAGGTTAACCGTTGGAAGACCATCATTTGAAGTTGAAGAGATCAGTAATTTTGCAAATTGGTTGTTGGACGTTGGTGAGGGAAATGTTGGTGGTTCGAATGATGGAGAAGCAATAATTGAAATACCACATGAGCTTTTAATTGACAGCACATCTGATCCAATTTCTAGCCTGATTGATTTTGTCTATCCGTCAATCTTGGATAACTACAATGATCGTAATTACTTTAGTACCAGAGCTATACTTGCGCCTAAGAATGAGGTTGTTCACGAGATTAACGACAGATTGTTGGCAGTTTTCCCAGGTGAAGAAAAAGAGTATCTTAGTTCTGACAGTCTATGCCCTACTGAAGATGGCAATGTTGATCAGCAAAAAATATACTCACCTGACGTGCTGAATGGTCTTAAAGTGTCTGGTTTACCAAATCATAGGTTAGTGCTTAAAGTTGGTGTTCCAGTAATGTTGTTGCGAAATATTGACCAACGAAATGGTTTGTGTAACGGTACAAGGTTAAAGGTGACAAAACTTTACAGCCGTGTTATTGAAGCGGAGATAATTTCAGGTGGAAATATTGGTTCTCGGACATTCATACCTAGAATGAATTTGGTACCTTCGGACAGAAAGATTCCTTTTGCATTTCAAAGGAGGCAATTTCCAATAACGGTATGTTTTGCGATGACGATTAACAAAAGCCAGGGCCAGTCGCTATCTAAGGTTGGTTTGTACTTAAGACAACCAGTTTTCACACATGGTCAATTGTACGTAACTTTATCCAGGGTTACAAGACGAGATGGAATCAAGTTACTAATACTTGACAATGAAGGCAGGCCTACAAATAAAACAATGAATGTTGTATATAAAGAGATATTCAATGGATTGTGAGGTTTTTATGTTTATAATCTTTTTATCTTACTTCACGTACTTTGTATCATTTTTGTTTATATTCGAAGAAACCTATAACGAAGTATTTACGCATTAAAGTATATTCAACAGAATTAGGATTTCTAAACGTGTGCAAAATTGTGTTGCCATTGTGACTTTTACATTGTTTAACGCTTAAACGTATGGTTAACAATCTTTTAATATTTTTGTTTATAAATAACAGTTTAACGCTTAAACGTATAGTATTTCTATGTGTTTATTTAGTGTTTAGCCACCTGTGTATTACCCGGGTAATTAACCGAAATAAGTCAACTCTTTTTTTTTAATTAGTTTTGGGAAATTATCAATTAGCACAACTTACCTTATGAATATTCTATAATTTGTTTATATTTGTTACATCTTCATATTATATTAATTAATTTCATAAAAAATAATGATATATATCATTCCATATATAATTCTTTTTTTCAAGGAATTGACTATGTTAATATAGTAACGACTAATTACTTTCTTAATCAATTAACGATTAATAAGCTATATTTTATCATTAATTATTTTTTTCCTTATTTAATCTAGCATCTTAAATAGAACAAACTATTTTCAAACAAATTATAGAAGATAAAACTTTGTATTCTTATGTTTAACTTTAGGCAAATTTTTTAAATTTAGAATATATAGTTTATATGGAGATTGCACAATCACATACAATTAGTTACAATTATTTATTTATTTCAATGAATTTTGAATTTTAAGTTACATTTAAGTACATCATTTTCCAAACTTTCTTACTTTAAAATTTATAGTTTATATGTAAATATGGAAATTGGTCAATCACATAAAATTAGTTACATTTATTTTTCTATTCTAATAAATGTCGAAAATAAAATTATGATTAGGTAAATAATTTCCAACTTACATGGTTCAGAATGGTCCATTTATCTAATTATGGAGACAATATTTTCATTTATTTTCTTATTTAATGAATTTAATGGATTAATGGATTATATCTTATATATCATATTCTTTAAATAAAATATCCTCATTAATTATAAAGTTTACCTTCCTATGCAATTATAAATAAAGCACATTTTAGTTGGTCAGATTATTTGTGTTGAGAGAAAAGGTAATTATCTCCAATTCGGAATTTCGGTTTTGTTATGTATCTTTCATTATGTTCTGTTTTTAATTTGCCATTCATCTTCATACGATTAAGTTATCCTCAATTATATGTTTTGTATATCATTCATGCAACTTCGTTGCTTACTTCACAAATTCGAGTACATAATTCTCATCAATTGTTTCTTATGAAATATTTTGTAGGATGGAACGTCTTGAATTTCAAATGTTTGCTAACGAAATCCTATCAAGGCTACCAACAAAGTGTGTTGCTCGATTAAGATGTGTTTCCAAACAATGGCGATACGAATTGTCTTCACATTTGTTTGCGATTATTCACTATCGCCGTATCGCTCAATATGAAGGTCGTAAGCTTATCACGCTGAACAAGTCATCAATTGATCTTCATAACTTGATTAGTGGAAAGCTAGACATTTCTTCAAGGAAGATTATTTCCTTCCCTGTTGACACCTGTCTTTCAAATCTAACAATTCTTGCTTCTGAATATGGTCTTTTACTGATCTCCATCCATTGGTTACCGAACGAATTGATTCTTTGGAACCCAACAACTAACCAATTTTTGAATTTGTGTGATAAGAAACCTAAACATTTTTTTGATTTACAGAAAGATGCAGTTGGGATTTATATTGATTCATCTAACGATGTTAAAATATTACTTCTCCAACGTCGTAAGGATGATGTTGTACCGCGTGTGTACTCTCGGAACACATGTGAATGGAAAACTCTAACTTTCTTGAAAGGACCGGATTACGGTTCAAGTTTATATTGGTTGTCTTCCGGAACTTTATGCAATAATGTTTTATATTTTCCATCTCCACACTATTGGACGCCTACTAAAAGTTATACGATTGCTTTTCATGTGGATTCTGAAACTTTCTCGAAGGTTTCCATACCACAATGTACTGATGTTATTGGTCGCCAAACCAGTTTTTTCAAAATCCGCAACACACTTCATATGTTTATTGTTGGAAACACCCCTGAAAAAAATGTGAAGCTATTTAAATTTGAAGACGAACTATGGTCAGAAGTGTCGTCTTTTACAAACGTAAAATCAATTTCATTTGATTCATGGCGTAACAAATTAGCTGAGAACAAAGGTGACACTTGGTCTTTTGAGATCGATCGCTGTGGTATTCTTGAGATACAAGTTGGACTGAAAGATTTTCAATACTTACGAGACGCTGAGGCCTTTCGAGGACTATACAAAGTAGCATCGTTTGAAGAGACCGTTGTCTCACCTATTTAGTATTAATGAGTTGATGTTACCGATATTATTTTGATTTACTATCGATATTAACACTTTATTAAAGTGTCGTATTTCCAATTTCCAAATCATTATAAAATAAAAGATTTAAATATTTAGTCATTTCATAATTGTATTTAATGTTTTTTTTTGTTAATTCTGTATTTATGATTTAAATATTTAGCAATCCGAACGAACCTATAATAAAGATTAAGAAGATAACATGTATTGGCGTGTGTTATATTACATTTGTAGTACCTCTTTACTTCCAACTTATATAAGCAATCCGAATCACATATAAACAACCACAACTTACTTTCTAAATATATCTATTTAAACATTGATTATCAACAACTGTTTATACACGATACCAACTGTTAATTACATTATAAAATATGTTACGTGGTTCGATGATATAATACTAATTGTCTTTAACCTTAAACTACCTATGAACAAAATAAAACATTATATAAAGAATCCGATTCACATATAAACAACAACTTATTATGTAAATATATATACATACACATTCTTAATCAACAACCTTTTATAGACGATACCAACGTTACTTACATACAAAAGTATGGTTTTTTGGTTGATGATATAACACTAATTGTCTTTAAGGTCAACCACTGATTACATGTCCTAAACAAAAGTAAACATAACATCATAACCACTGATTACATGTCCAAAACAAAAGTGAACATAACATAAGTAGCATAAAAGAGTCGTGATTTCGAGTACGCAAAAACCTTCATCATTAGCTTATAAATTTACCTTTTCAACCTGCAGTAACTTCATCCACGTCTGATAAGATCAGCAGATTTTCAGTGCTTACAAATTTGAAATGCATTGTGTCACCCAAACGAAGCCCATTCTCTTTCATGTACATTGGCCAACCTTCAATTGAATACCTCACATTATCTTCATTCTTTTGCCGCCTAAGATTCATATCGATTGTTTTGCCCTTCATGTTCCTCACTTTTAACTCATGCACTTTGTTTTTGAATCCGCCAATTCTTACAACATTAGCAGGCAATCTCTGCATGAATATGATAATTAACAATTAAATCAGCCTTTTGAATGTTATAGTCTTACTGTTTATCAATTAGTATTTTAAAAACATACCATTCTGTTATCTACCTTCTGTGTAAATTCATAGTTACCATCTTTATCAACAGAATTCTTCCTTGCAACACGTTTTTATGCAACATCTAATATCTTCAATTCATTACCAGATGTCTTTCTAATGTCTTTTTCCTAATTATTACAGAAACAAATAATGCTTAAAATAAAATATGTATTATATATCTTAATTTGTTTCTGTTAATCATAAATAAATGTTGTTATACGTACCAACCGGCTGCGTGTTCTTTTTCCAACTGTTGAAACGGTTTGCATTTCCACATCTGTTCCGCATATCAGCGCCTTACTGTCGTCTGCCTTACAATATCCTTCAGTTTGTTTTCCTTTTTTCTTAACCTGTTAACACAACTTCTTATGTTTGACATCAATAACCAAGAAGTAAAAAATAAATATGGCTAAACTTATTAAAATTACTACTCATGTATTATTATGATTCAAATTATTACATTTTTTTTTGTTGTTGGTTTATCTCTTCTCTCATAACACTCTTTGTTTCCACGTTCGAGACTTCTTCTCCACCAACGTTCTTATTAACCTCCTCTTTGTTACGACTTTCATTCATCTGTTTATGATACATTGATACTTAATAAAATCACAAAAGCTTATTCTAATGTATATTAATCTACATAAATGGAAGCTCAGTACCTCACACATAAACTGACCAATTGAATCATCATCTCCACAGAAAGCCTGTCATACAATAACATACGTAAGTAAGTCGGAATTTTTTATAAACTCTTATAATTTAGTATAAAATACTTACAAAGTCAACGTTTTTGTAGTATGTGTCTTTAGGTATTTCCAGCACAGATTCATCATGACTTTCTTCTTTGATGTTCAGAACTAACTCAACTCCTCTACGATATATGTTTATCGCAAATGTGTCATTGTCACTTTTCGTCAACAACAGTAAATCATCTTCTTCTATTCCAAGATCATGAAATAACTTCGGGCAACCTTTTGTAAAAACATAATTATCATTGATTTTTTCCGTCTCAACTTTCCAAGTATGATCTGCTGCGTTTATGTTATAACAGTCGTTCACTGGTACGTACGAGTAACATTTTGTGACATAAGTTTCTGGAAGCACCTGAAAAGTAATGTAATATATTAGTGATATATATTTATGTAAATCATTTATATTTCAAGAATGACAAAATAAATATTCATTAAGAAATAATAGTATACTTACTATTATCTTTAAAATGTTGTAACGATTGAATGTTACAAAAGATTCACCACATATGTTTTCAACGAAGCAACTTATTTCCATACTGTTGTCCTCCATTATCCTTAATCGCAATATCGTCCTTTTTGTCAATTCAAGATCCCTTACTACATTACTCCATCCGTCGGTTATAATGGATTCCCCACTTACACTTCTTAAAGAAACTGGCCAACTTCTACGACTTTCATGATTTATCATTACTTTTTTCCTTTGCCAATATTCTCCATATACATTCTTAACAAAATCAATTGGCAGCACCTGCGGTTAAATTTAGGTTTTACATAATTTGTAATACAAGTTATATATATTATTTTGTAAGCTTTATACATACAAGTTTTAACGAGGATGGCTCTTCTAAGATTGCAATGCATGAGTGACTCATTTTTTAAACCTGCATTATACCAACATATGTTATAAACATTTAGTGTTGAACTTGAATCGATACATATATGTTCATATGAATAAGAAAATAACCTCTTAAACAAATTTTCACACACATTTTGCTGATACAATGACTATATACAATATACAATGACTATATACAATATACGTATAAACAAGACTAAAGCAACTTTTATCTGATCATTATATTTATATAGAATATTACAAATAATTAAATGTGTCAATTAATTTTTACCAAAAATTATCCTTTTATAGTGTTCAATATGAGTTAAATATAATCTTATATTGAATACAATTCCACAAAAAAAATTCTGGATCATAAATTTAAAATGATAATCATATCTATTCAATCATCCAAATCACACTATTAACTAACATTTTTTTTCATAACAGTATAATCAAAATCTATCAACCAAACCAAAGTATTAACCGAAATTATATACACTCAAACACATGCAATACATATAATCCTTCTTAAATACATATAACATACAGAACTTTCAATATAATATAAACCTAACTCTGATTTCATGTCTAATTCTTCATTAATCGTTGGAAATAAACACAATTCGTGAGTATTTTGTAATACAGATGATAAATTTAGTTGATAAATCAAAGTAACAATCTTCTTACAACTGATCGGAGATGAAGTCGGAAGTTACCTTTACTAATTCTTTGAACCGCCGTTGATGTTTCTTGAAGCTTGTGAAGAAGGATAGCTGATTTTGCAGAACTTGATATGATATATTTGTAATGATGATTTTTTATTTAAATGTTATCCTCATATATATTTTCCGTAAATATTTATTAAAATAACAGTAAATTCGACGGTAATTTTTGGTAACCAATATTTACTTTTATATATTTTACTCAAACAATTTTAATAGCTATTGTTTTGTTTATTTTAGGATATAAATTTGTTATTAGATGTTTAATATTTTTACAACTAATTGTAAATCTATTTACAAGTATAGTAATGAACAACTGATTGTTTTTTCAATTGGTCTAAAACGAATTCGAAGTTATTTGTTACGAAACTCCAGCAACCATAAGTGTTAGAGTAACAGATTTTCAATTTATATTGAACATCCGAAAATCATATTTCTTACATACACATCATCGAACCCCTTTTTTTACATTTGTAGTACGATGAATTTGTTTTTTTTTTATATTTTAAATTCAAATTTATATGATAACAACGTATTTTGTTTTGAAAAAGTAAGAAACATATCATTAGGCATCATTGATCATAATATTCTGAGGTACTAAGTTTACCTTTATGTAGATTAAAATACAACCACCACAAGTGGCCTAGTGGTGGAGTGACTTGGGTTCTCCAATGGAGACCCAAGTTCAATTCCCATTAGTGCCACTTTGGTGGCCACCGACACCCGCTTTAAGCCGGACCGAGGACACTCGAGGTCTCGGGTTTGAAACATGTTTCTTACCCCTCTTTGATGGCTATGGGTATTTGCCGCCAGGGATCCTTGTCGGGTGGTGAACTGGGAAGGGAGATCCCTTCCGCGGTCAGGGGTACCGTGCAATTACCCTTTTTTAGATTAAAATACATCATAATATTCGAACGAACCTGTAATAAAGTATTTACGTGTCAAAGTATAATTTATTTGTTGTTTAGCCACCCGTGTATTACACGGGTACTTAGACTAGTTTAATATATATATAGGTTTCAAATGCCATTCTCAATTAAGCTTATGATATACTAAATGAATATTAAATAAGTCAAGCTTGTAAATTATTTAACAGTCGAACTCAAGTTTTAAACATAAAGTTCAAAATGACGTGAGTCTTAAATTAAGCTTTGCGACCTCAAACTTAATCACACTTGGACTTTACTCGTTTTAAAACCCTAATCCACACATGTTTTGGTGTAAGATTTGATTATCATGTTAGCGGTTAACAACAAATTAAAAAAGTTTTTACCAAACCAAAATGTATTGGCCTATATATTTGTCTCCTGAAAAAGGAAAGAGTGGGTCCAGTTAGATCTTTTTAAAGAATGTGGATGGTTAATTTTCTATTTGGAAATGCTTTTTAATTAAAAAACTAGTTAGCTAAAAAAAGACTAAGGGTATGTTTGGCATGGAGCTTTTAGGAGCTTCTAGCTTTAAGTTTTTAAGAAAAAACTCCATACTCAATAAAAAGTCTTGTTTGGTTGAAGGAGCTTTAAGCTTTTAGGTTAGGAGCTTGAAGCTTTTGGTTGAACGCTACTACTAGTAGCGTTTAGAAGGAGCTACAAGCTTTTAGGGAAAAAATGACTATTTTAACCTCTAAAAATAAGGAACTTTTTAATGCACAAACTTTCTAAATTTTTAGTGATGTCTATTTTGGTCATTTTATACATTTTATTAAAAGCTAGCCACCAGCTTCCAGCCACCAGCTAGTTTTGCCAAACATACCCTAAAACTTATTCAACGTATTTTACGTTCACATTGATAATTATCAAAAATAAGGCAAAAACTTATTCAACGTATTTTGTGGAGCAAGACTACTGGGTCAGCTTATCGTGAGGCTATAGTTATTCAATTGGCAAGATTTGTGATCTATATACGAAGACCTTATTTTTGAATTTTTTGAATCTGAATATTCTTTTCTTGAATCTCCCATGTTCGGAGTGTAAAAAAAGATTTATTCATCTTTATTTTAACTAGAATTACGACCCCGCAATGCGGCGGGGATTCTTTAGTTATAACTAAGTCGATTTAGGACGTGCACGTTATGTTGAACCTATCAAACGGGAAAAAAATAGACGATGTAAAAACGTTTACCCACACACGTACGTTGCGTTGTATTAACTCGTAAAATTTAGAACGAAACGTAAAAACGTTAAACCAAAAACGCATGTTGCGATGTGTTAAGTCACAAAATTTAGAACGAAGCATAAAACGAAAAATTTGCGAAAAATGAAAACTATAATGGACCAAAGTTGAAAGTAAAAAAAGTTGTGAGGATAGATTGCAAAAGATAAAAAGTTTTGTGTAAAAGTAAAAAAAAACAAATAGTTTTGGGTTAAAAGTAGGTCTGGCAAATAAAACCCATTTGGGTTTTTTGGGTTATTTTGGGTCATTTTAAAAATGAGAATGGGTTAGGATGGGTTAAGAAATAACTAAGGATGGGTCAGGATGGGTTATATGATATCTATTTAAAATAATTCGTGGGTTATGATGGGTATTACGCAGGGTACATGGATAACTCAAAAAGAGCATCACAGACAGATTTTTCATCCTATTCGAGTGTTCGTAGATGTTAGCTTCACAAATAATAAAAATTTTAAAGATAATAAAAAATTTAAAAATAATAAAAATTTCCAAAAAAACAGAATAATAAAAAAATTCTAGAAAATAAAAAATAATAATAAAAATCCAAAAAATAATAAAAAAATCAAAAAAATAAGAAAAAATCCAAAAAATCTAAAAAATAAAAAAATAACAATCCAAAAAATTCTAAAAAATCAAAAAAATAATAAAAAATCCAAAAATTTCAAAAAATAAAAAAATCTAAAAAAATAAAAAAAATCCAAAAAATTCTAAAAAATCAAAAAAATAATAAAAAATAAAAAAATTCAAAAAAATCATAAAAATCAAAAAAATTCTAAAAAAATCAAAAAATAAAAAATAAAAAAATTCTAAAAAATAAAAAAATTCTAAAAAATCCAAAAATTCTTTAAAATAAAAAAAAAATCTAAAAAGAAAAAAAATTTCTAAAAAATCCAAAAAATAATAAAAATCCAAAGAATTCTAAGAAAATCAAAAAATTAATAAAAAAATAAAAAAAAAAACTTCTAAAAAATCACAAAATTCTAAAAAACCAAAATATTTTAAAAAATAAAAAAATAATAATAAACCCAAAAAATTCTAAAAAATCCAAATTTTTATAAAAAGTTATAAAAAATAAAAAAAATACAAAAAATTCTAAAAAAAATTAAAAATACTAAAAAATCTAAAAAAACAAAATAAAGTATAAAAAATAAAAAAAATAAAAAATTTTAAAAAATGTTTTTAGGATTTTTAAGGGCTTTTTTTATATTTAGAATATTTTATGATTTTTAAGATTTTTTAGAATTTTTTTGATTTTTTAGAGTTTTTTACTTCTTAGAATTTCTTTGATTTTTTTATTATTTTTTGATTTTTTGGAATTTGTTTGATTTTTTTATTATTTTTTGATTTTTTTTGAATTTTTTGGATTTTTATTATTTTTTAGATTTTTTTTATTTTTTAGAATTTTTTGGATTTTTTATTATTTTTTATCTTTTTTTTTTATTTTTTAGAATTTTTAGAATTTGTTATTATTTTTTAGATTTTTTTTATTTTTTAATTTTTTTGATTTTTTATAATTTTTTATGATTTTAGGATTTTTTAGAATTTTTTGGATTTGTTTATTATTTTTTGATATTTTGGTATTTATTTGATTTTTTAGAATTTTTTGATATTTTTTTTTGATTTTTTAGAATTGTTTTGATTTTTTTTATTTTTTACAATTTTTTGGATTTTTTTATTATTTTTTGGATTTTTTAGAATTATTTTTTTTAGAATTGTTTATTATTTTTTTGATTTTTTATATTTTTTTGGATTTCTTAGAATTTTTTATCATGCCCAAATATATCTTGACAAAAAAACCCATCTTGACCTAAACCCATTCTAACCCATTTCATACTAAACCCATTCTAACCCATGCCCATCCTAACCTATTACCCAAACCTACCCAACCCACCCATTTTGCCACTCCTAGTTAAAAGTAATTTATGAATACTTTTGGGTGAAAAGTAAAAAAAAAATCAATTTTTTTGAAAAACCGCCAAAGCCAAGGTTACAACAACCATATGCATAACCATTTTTTCTTTGAAAAAACCCCCAAAGACAAGATTACAACACATAAGTAAAAAAAGTAAAGTGGTTAAATCGCAAAAGATGAAAACTTTTGAATTAGAAGTGAAAAATCAAATTAATCAAAGGGGTTAAATTGTATAAGATGGAAACTTTTGAATTAGAAGTGAAAAATCAAATTAATCAAAGGGGTTAAATACCAAAGATTAAAACTTTAAACTTAATATGTCAAAGATTAAAACTTTAGGGTTTAAAAGGAAACAAAGATTAAAACTTTAAACTTAAATTGTTAAATATTTAAACTTTAGGTTTGAAAAAGAAAATTTCAATTTTTTTTTTTTGAAAAACTCCCAAAGCTAAAGGTAAAACATCCTTAAGCATAAATAAGTTACTAATTTATAGGTTGATAATAATGCCTTTCATCGTAATTTCATGTTTTTTTTTTATTTTTATGTATCATTTTTTAATCGGATAAAAAACATAAGAGAATCTTGTTTATTTATCTCTTCATGTTTTTTTTTTTGTTTTGTATCATTTTTTTAATCGGAAAAACATAAGAGAATCTTGTTTATTTATCTCTTATAATCAACTTGTTTGTATAAATTGCGATGTAGGTTATAGTTGTGAAAATAACATCAATGCTAGTCGTGATTTATGTATTGTTGAATCATTAACATAAACTAAAATTTATTTAATTTAAAAGTTATTAACAAAGATGATCCATCTTTTTTTTTTTGAAAGGTAAAGATGATCCATCTAGTAAGACAAGATTATGTTATGGTTTTGATCTTAAGTTTTTAAAGATTGCATTCACTGTTTCGATTGTTAATTCAATTGTAACACTTGTTGTCTGTTACACTAACAAATGATGTTGAAAATTCTGTGATTTTTTATAACATAGTCAATATATTTTTTTATGCCCAACTAGGAACACTAGAACTTTCAATCTTAGAACTAGGACAGGTTTACCCTTTATACACTTAATTTAAATCTCTATCTGCTCTCAACACGGATTATTATGCCATGTTAAAAAAAATATTTGATCGAACGTTTTTACTCTTATTTATTTTTATTATGTCTGCAATTTGGTGTAAACATAAAGGACAAAATTTGTAATTTACTCTTATTTTTATTACTTTCTCGTACTTTATCATATCCTATTATTTTTTGTGATCTTTAAAAAACGGAGTTCATTCTCCGGACGTCTCCAATAACTAATTAATTCGTTCCAACTTACTTCAAGGGTGTACCTATTGGCACACCAATGTGCCCATATGCACACCAAAAAGTGTTTTTTTTTGTCCTATATGCACACCCTGCAGTGTCGAACTGTGGCCAAAGCGCGACGTTTTAGTCCGGTCAACCAGACAAAGACTGACGGGTGTCTGACGGGTCTGTTGACCGGACCAAAACGCCGAGTTTTGGCCGCGTTTTGGTCCTGTCAACCAGACAAAAGACTCACCGGGTGTCTAGTTGACAGGACCAAAACGCGGCCAAAGCTCGGCGTTTTGGTCCGGTCAACAGACCCGTCAGTCTTTGTCTAGTTGACCGAACCAAAACGCCGCGCTTTGACCACAGTTCGACACTGCATGGTGTACATATATGACAAAAAAACCCTTTTTGGGGTGACTATCTACACATCAAGTGTGTAGATAGTTTGAGCCTACTTTCAAATATATTCAAAATAAACTTATGTCATATCACAGACTTGCAAAAATAACCAGTGTACCTACGTTGAATTTTATAGCGTCTTTTAATATAACTAGGTGATGCCCCGCTCGCGTTGCGGAGCGATAACCGAATAATTCTCAACCAATTAAAAAAAACAGTACTATAGTTTTGCTAGAAATAAAAAGAGTGTTAGGCAGCGCTCTTTGACACGATTTTTTGTTGGGAGCAAAGTCATATTTTTATTTTTTACTTGGGGGACAAATCAAAAAAATTTTCCGAGGTAAAATCCTAATATTTAGGTAGGGAAAACCATATTTTTATATTGCACTGGGAGCAAAAACGTAATTTTGAATTGAGTGTGATATTGTAATTTTGAACTGAGGGGAAATTCATAAATTTTAGCTGGGGGCAAAAGCATAAATTTATTTTGAACTGTGGGCAAATACGTAATTTTAAACTGTGGCCAAAACCATAATTTTAAAGTAGGTATAAAATAATAAACTGGTATAAAATCGTAATTTTGAGCCGGTGGAAAAACAAAATTTTATTTTGAACTTGGGCGAAAACGTAATTTTGGCTGAGGGTAAAAACGTAATTTTTTTACCGAGAGCGAAATAATATTTTTTAGTTCGGGGCAAAAGGGTAAACGTATTTTGAAGTTGAAGCAAAACCGTATTTTTTAACTGGGGGCAAAAACATAATTTTAAAGTAGATATATAATAATAAACTGGTTAGTCCAATGGGTATTGCTCGCCGCCCATTTGAACCAATGGCAGAGAAACACTATTCCAAGGCAAAAACATAATTTTAAAGTATGTATAAAATAATAAACTGGTTTGTCCAATTGGGGAGGGGCGGCCACCCATTTAAACCAATAGCAGGGTGATACTATTGCTTCTACTATTTCTTGCCTTTAATTATTAGGATGTTACTGTTCAAATCCTTGGAAAATTAATATATACTAGTTTTTTACTATCGCCGCGTTGCGGCGAACGTCTTTTTTTGTTTAGTCTGTGTTTACATGTGTTTTGAAATCACAACAAGCGCGTTGTGCACGAAACCGTTCACAAGAATAAAAAGAAAATATAGGGAAAAAACACTAAAAGATAAACAAAAGAAAATCAACAAAAAAAGTTGTATGGTAATAATGTTGTTCGTATGAAACCTGTGGTCAGAGATGAGCAAATGATACTGGGTACCGGTACCGAATTTCCCGAACCGGAATATCTTAAGTACCAATTCGGTACGACTTTTGGCGTTCCTGCTGCCGGTTCGCTACCGTTTTTACCTTCATATACCGGTACCGTAACTGGTATTTTCGGTACCAGTACTGATTCAGTATTGGTTGGCACCGAGCTCATCCCTACATCTGAAACTAAAAAAAGAAATCATTAAAAGTTGAAAAAAATCAACAAAAAAAGTTGCACGATACCGTTGTTGTTCGTACGACACCCGTGATCAGGGAGAGCAAATGGTACTGGGTAGCAGTACCGAATATTCCGAACTAAAAGATTTTCAAAATCAATTCGATACCGACTTTTGGTTTTTTCTGTACCAGGCTGGTATCGGTTTTTACCTTCATGTACCGATAACCGTATTGGTATTTACGATACCAGTACCAGTTAACATAAATTTATCTAACTTAAAAAGTAAAGAAGATAATAAAAATAATTAAAAAAACTATATTTATTATTATAACCTTTTCTAGTTACGGTTCAAAACATTGTCTTTTTCTACTTAGACTATGGGATATGGGGCGGAGGTTTGAGCGTGGCCCCTTGGGCGGGAGTTTAAGGCCGGCCCTGGGGCATGCTAGCGATCCAATGTGGCCGGCTCTTATTGGCTTGTTAGCTAGGGCAATGCGAGCCATTTTTTATTTTAATACACCTGGCCAAGCCACGCCCCACCATACCCCACGGACACGTCACTCACCAGTGGGGGGCTCGAACTCCGCGTGTCAACCCATGCCGTAAACCCCCGCCCACCTGGCCAAGCCACGCCGGGCTAGCCACGACCCATCATACCCCACGGACACGTCACTCACCAGTGGGGAGGCTCGAACTCCACGTGTCAACCCATGCCGTAAACCCCTGCCCCACCATACCTCACGATCTTACTATTCAAAACATTGCCTTTTTAGTATACCTTATATTATATTATTATTAATATACCTTATATTATATTATTATTATTATTAGTGTTCAAAGCATTCCCTTTTTAATATATAGAAGAATATATATATATATATAGGAGAATAGTTTTAAATGAAAATATGTAGGAAGTCAACAATTGAAGTTGAAAATGCTTCCCAGTCACATGACAATGAAACCACATATTCAAAAGAAGGCAATGGAGGTGCATGCATTCAAATTACCTTTGTGTTACTAATATTCTAAGACACCATATATTAGGCCTGCAAATAAAAACCAATTTGAATTATTTTGGGTAATCTTAAAATTAAAATAAGTTATAATTATAATGGGCATAAGAAATAAGTAAGGTTAAAATTGAAATAAGTCATAATGAGCATAGAAAATAAGTAAGGCTGGGTCAAGATAACTTTTAAAATTTTAATTTAAAATTAGTCATATGGGTCAGGAAATGAGTCAGAATAGGTTTTAAGTTTTAACAACATATCTAAGTAACTCTAAAAAAATCACACAGAGTCACATTTTTCATACTTCGTGTACAAAAAAATAAAAAAAAATCAAAAAATTTAAGAAAAATAAAAAAAAAGAAATATATATATATATATATTTAAAAGAATAAAAAATTAAAGAAAGCAAAAAAAAAAAGTTAAAATTTTAAAAAGCAAAAATTTAAAAAAATTTAAAAAAATCAAAAAAAGTTAAAAATTTAAAAAAACTAGAAAAAAATAAAAAATCTTAAATATAAAAAAAGTAAAAGAAATAAAAATTAAAAAAATTTAAAAAAATTAAAAATTAAAAAATTAAAAAAAGCAAAAAATATTAAAAAACCAAAAATTAAAATTAAAAAAAATTAAAATAAAAAAGATTAAAAATCAAAAATTAAGAAAAATTAAAAACAAAAAATACATTTGAACACATAGTTTTGACATTGGTCACTGTTGAACCTCATTTCTCTTTCCCCCTTTGAAACAAATAGTTTGAACATATAACATATAAATCCTTTTAAGTGTACTTTAACTATTGTCATTCATACATGGTTGACAAAAATCTATGTTTGGGATTACTTTGTTCTAAGATTTATACTTGGTATTTAGAAATGGAAAAGATTAATTACTTATTCTTTATTTGATAATATTGAATATTATTTGTGATTCAAAACTAAAAGTTTATAATATAGTTAACTAAGTCTTATATCAAAAGTCAACAACATTAATTTTAATGTCGAATTTCTATTTTTTTATTTTTTTTTAAATTTACAAATTTCTTTGATTTTTTCTAAACAAAATTTAATTTTTTAAATTTTAAACTTTTTATTTCAACTTTTCAATTTTTCAATTTTTCAATTCTTTTATTTACAAAATTTATATTTTTTAATTTTTTTGAATTTCTTTTAATCTTGATTTTTTTTTAATTTTTAAAATTTTATATTTTTAGCCTATTATGATCGAAACCAATATTGACCCAAACTCGTTCTAACCTTTTTCTTAATAAACCCATCTTAACCCAAACTCATCTTAACCCATACACATCCTAACATTTTTCTTAATAAACCCATCGTAACCCAAACCCATCCTAACCCATACTCATCCTAACCCATACCTGTCACACCCTGACTTTTGCGAAAACGTGATTATGTGTGACTTGCTTAATATCATTGCATTCAACCATAACAAACAACTATATGATAAAACTAAAGATGTTCATCCATTGATTAAGTTTTAAAACATCACAAACATCATTGTCTTAAAATCCGAACACAGACATCAAATTCCAAATTACAAACCATGCAAATTGTTTAGAGTTCCATAAAGACTCGACAAAAGACATTAATAAAAACCAGACTTTGAAAGATGTGACTTATCCAGGATAAGACACACTATCCAAACCCTTAGACACCGGATGACATCTTTTATTTCCAACATCACTTGAAACTTCCAAACGCCCGCCAGATCCACATTTAATTTCCTGAAATACATGTAGTTTGAAAACATCAACAAAAGTTGAGGGAGTTCATGTGTTTGTATGTGTGTACGAATAACCTTTGTAATCATTGTATGTTTGTATGTATTTGTAAATCCCGGTATGAAAGTAAACAAGGAAACAGATCAATTAATGGTTTGCAAGGCCGTTAACGTGTGTGCAACGGCGTAGGAAGGCACAAACCTATCAGATTTTGTACCGGGCCTCCGGCTGTAAGACATAGTCACCTCATGGGCCAAACCCCGGTCCACATGGGTGTGGGCTCGCTACACCCAAATAGATCTATCACTCCTGACCCTCGGTCCTTATACGAGGATTAATGGTCTTAAGAGTGCGCCTACCCATTCACATGATCTAACAGTACATTCCTTAGCTAACCATACCAATTGTAATCGTTTGTAAACATTTTATAACATGTACTTCACCCCCGAAGTTATAAAACAAAAACAGTTAAAAGAAAGGGGGGACATGAACTCACAATCATGCGTTCTTCGTATCTGACTATAACTCAAAGCTTCTTCTGGTGTACACGACTACCTACAATGTACTACGGTTTATTAGACGAGCGGGTCGTGCCTCGACTTAGTATTAATTAGTGTCTTTGAGTTACGTTCCTTTATGTCTTTAATATTACTCCAAGTTATATAATTATTTGTCAAAATAATAAATATTTTAACTTAAATTATATTTACCAAATTTTGGAATAATGGTTAAAACAATATATTTTTAACTTGTCACACTTATGTATTTGTACATGAATAATTCCCCAAGGATGGGTGCATTTATATTCGTATTCTTATACTTGTATATTTTTGCCAAGTTTCAGTAGCGTATTCCGGTGTGTATTTATACGTACGAGAATACGTATTTTCTTGTAATTATTAAGTACTCTTATACTTAATTTTTGTATTAACTTTTTCGGAATAATATTTCTAATAAAAATACATCAATATATATTCTCAAAATATATATTTTAAGAAATATTACATAGAAAAATCACTTATAGTTTTTCATTTGGCAAAATATTTATAGATCTCGTACAAGTCTAAAAAATAATATATTTTCAAGTCTAACTTAGAAAATATATATAAACTTATTTCTTACCCAAAAATAATGTGTTTCAAGTTTATTCAAGAAAATATATATTTTCTCCCAAAATTAATATATCTTCTAATAATTCCAAGAAAATTTATATTTTTACTTGCCAAAAATAATATATTTTCTCCTTGTCAATATGATATATTTTATAATAATTGTAAAAATCATATTTTTGTTCTCTTGGTGTCCAAAATACTAATTACCAAAATTTACGTATGAATTAGTTTTCTGGAATATTTTGTAGGTTATATTCCTTGTTCGGTTTCTCCAAGATTTTGGGTGTAAATTGTATATTTATTTCTTGGAATTTTGGTAATATTTTGGATTGTAATTTCTTGGTATTTTGGTGAGTTATATTATTTCAAGTCCTAAAATAATATAACTAATACACATAATATACAAATAATCACACACATGGTGACACCTAAATATATATTTTCCTAAATACATATTTAGTCACTTTTATTTACAAAAATCAACCTCCAGTATTTATAACTTTGTAACAAAAATTATGGCAAACTTTATATGAAAATTCATGGTTGTAAAACAAGGTTTCCAAGGCCGAGTACTCCCCGAGTAGTCGCTACAAGGTAGGCTGCCGAGGCGACTTTCTTCAACTCCGCCTAATTACTCTGAGTCGGTCAAACGCGGTCAACCTTGGCCAGAATTGGATCTAGTAGGTCAACTCGGGCCTAGTTTGACTTAAATAATAATAAAACATAATTTCTATGCCTATCATATTAAGGAATGAATATCATTTTCACATATTTTGTTATAAATATTAGTAAATTTATGTTATTTAACATACATTTAATCTCCAAAAAGTAATTTCTTTATAATTTAGGCACAAACTATCTACACACTTGGTGTGTAGATAGTCACCCCAAAAATGTGTTTTTTTTCCTTATGTGCACACCCTGCAGTGTCGAACTTTGGCCAAAATGCGGCGTTTTGGTCCGGTTAACCAGACAAAGACTGACGAGTGTCTGACGGGTCTGTTCACCGGACCAAAACGCCGAGCTTTGGCCGCGTTTTGGTCCTGTCAACCAGACCGGGTGTTAGTCTTTTGTCTGGTTGACATGACCAAAACGCGGCCAAAGCTCGGCGTTTTGGTCCCGTCAGTCTTTGTTAGGTTAACCGGACCAAAACGCCGCGTTTTGGCCACAGTTCGACACTGCAGGGTGTGCATATAAGGACAAAAAACATCTTTTAAGGTGTGTAGATAGGCAAATGGGTGTGCCAATAGGCACACCCATAATTTAACATGTCCGAGTACTCCCCGAGTACTCTCCGCCTAGACCGAGTACTCTCAACTCCCCGGTCGACCGACTAGGGAGCGCCTAGCGACTTTTGCAACCATGTTTAAAATATACTTGTAAATATTTGTTTAAAAATATTTTTCTATGTATTTAATTTCTAGAAAGATTTTGCCATAGTTTCCCCTAAAAATGGAGGTTTCCATGCTTTCAAACATATCATTTTCTTTTATAAATCAACACAATCAACAACAAATCAATCTACACTTACCAATTTGCCAAAATCAAGCATAAACTACTACCTCATGAACTTGAAACTTTACAAAAATGTGTAGTAACTTACTAGTGTGTTTAGTAAGCCTAGTTACCCTTTAAAGTGTGATTGTTTAATTAAAAACATCATTCTTAAAGGAATTAGTCCTTTACAACTTGTAAATCAGTTTTCTAAAAAATGTTTCTTCTTGAGTTTTTCTTGCTACATATGTATTTCTACACTTGTTTAACCACTAAAAATGAATTTAATTTCTTTAAGAACCAAGATTAAGTAAACTTTGTATTTTTAACTTGATTTCTTGAAAAATCATTCTCGAAATTTGAAGTTCCCTGCTAGTTGGGATGCTCGATATCCCGATGAAGGTCAGACGGTGGCAGACGCTCCGACCGGATACATTAACCTTTTTTGGGATTATTTTTCTGCAGACAACTTTCGATTGCTTGTAACAAAATTTTTCCTTGAAATCCTTTCGTACTACAAATTTCATATTTCTCAAATGCATCCTATCGGAATGGTTCGGGTCCGCCATTTCGAATTCATTTGTCGGTCAATACATATCGAGCCGATGGTTAACCGCTTCCGAGTGTTCCACCAAATGCATTGTTCACAGGGCTTTTACTCCTTTATCCAACGTGATTCGGCAAAGAAGATTTTGTTGCATCCCCCAAAATCTTTTCATGACTGGAAACCTAAATTCTTCTTTATTAAATCCGGTGTGATTCCGATGAAGATGACCTTCAGGGGAAAAGAAGAGGTTGCCACAGAGACCATAAAGACTCCTTTTTCGGAGATTTGGTACTAGGATTTGAAGGACGTTCCCTCGATTGAGCTTCCGGAGAAAGCCCTAGTTGGTGCTGGTATGAGTCTCTTTTGGCGGATGGATCGGGAAGTTAAGCCGGTATAGATGGAAGATGGTAAAGGTAAGATTTGGGGTTTTCTTACCCTGTTCTTTCTTCTCTCTCCTTCTTTCTCTTTTTTTTTGACTTTGCTCCTATTTCCCGTTTTGTAGTTGTCTCTTTGTATATTGTTGCGTATGAGAGAGAGGGTGGAAAGATGGCCACCGTTCCAAAAAGGGCTGATGACGAACTTTAGTATCTTCAAATAGTGAAGAATTTTGTTCTTCTGCGAGACGAAGATCTGGCCGCGCAACCCCCCAACTGGAGCCGGTAAGTTTACTTTTGAGTTTTTGGTGGATACTGCAATATTACTCTTTGCTGTCTTTGCGCGTGGGGTAATATTGCATTATTTTCTTCTTTAAGTAGGTGAGCTGACTAACCTGGGCATAGGCCCTAAGAAGAAAAAGCGTGCGCATGCCGCTAATATTGCGCTGAAAAAGACTGACACGGCGAAAGCCCAATCGTCAAAAGTAAAAAATGTCAAATGAGAGAAGAAAGGTACGCGCCATTCCTCTGACTCCTGGTGTGACTATGTAGTGGTGTCTGATTCGTTGGAAGGTCTTGCGCCTGTAGTTGTGAAGAAACCGAAGGCGGAGCCTCGAGATACTGCTGACATCCCTGCCTCAAATCCTGAGGACCCAATTAACTTAGAGTCAAGTCCAGAACCTTTGGTGAAGACGAAGGCGGGGAAAAGAAAGCAAGCTGAAGTTGAGGCTGGGGCGCAGCCTGTCAAGAAGTTTCAGATGAGAAAGATTAGCAGAAGAGGCAATCTTGATGCCTTTATTGTGAAACCTCCTCCGGGTGAGTATCTTCTTTGTTTGCTTTTTACGCGTACTATATGTTTGTAATATGGAGTTTTGTTTTTGCAGAAGAACCAGTTTCTCCTGCTCAGGTGGAGCCATCATCCGCAGTTAACACTGACCTTCCGCCTTCACCTCCTCATGTATCGATCAGTGAACAACTAGAAAGTACTAAAGCTGTTGAAAATGAGACGGAGAAAATTGTTGAGGTGGAAAATCCTGAAGTGGAGAAACCTGTTGAGGTGGAATCTGAGAAGGTTGAGAACCCAGAGACTGCGAATGTTGATGGCACACGTCCCAAGTCTCCTAAGATTTTGGCGCATGATTCAGGGAAAGAAAAATCTATAAATGAAGACCCTGTGATACCAGTCCCTGCGCCTGCTTCCGCTTCTGCGCTTGTGAACATTGAGAGGAGCCCAGCTGGTGATCAGGGCTCCTTTTCTTATGATGCTGAAAATTATCCCATCCGCCCGGAGGAAACTTCAGGGGATTATTATTATAGAACTTATTCGGAGAAGAAAGCTTCTGAAGTTCATGCTCCGGTGTGGAATCTGAAAAAAGTGGACACTTTTTCAGACTGGCATGTGTGCCGTGACTGGTTTCAAGGAACTTTTCCTCCTGGGGAGATTAAATTTCAAGAGGGACGTGCTCATGAGCAGACTTATCATGCTTACCTTGAAGAAGCTGCTACCTATGCGTCCACTACGCATCGTATAGTGCGTGAATGGCGTAGCATACACATGAATGGGCTGCTTTTGAGGCGTCCAA
Source organism: Helianthus tuberosus (assembly GCA_030545235.1). Lineage (NCBI taxonomy): Eukaryota > Viridiplantae > Streptophyta > Magnoliopsida > Asterales > Asteraceae > Helianthus > Helianthus tuberosus. The sequence continues at coordinate 51,994,177 of CM060445.1, read as the reverse complement.
GAAGAAAGTTGCTGAGGATGAGGCCCGAGCTGCCCTGTTGAGGGCCAGATTGGAGGCTGATCGGGCCAAGTTTGAGAGCGATCAAAAAACTGAAGAGTGGTCTGTTGCCAGTTGGAAGAGAAAAGCAGAGGCTGAAGCTGCTCTCCTTTCGGAAGAGCGTAAGCATTGGAGAGATATTTGTGAAAAAGATAACCATGAAAAAATGGGTTTCCACAACATTATTAATAATCTCAAAGCAGAGGTTGAGAAATTAAAGAAACAAGATGCGGATGTTGAAAGGTTGAAGCAAGAAAAGGCTGACGCTGAAGCGGCGTGTGATGAAGCACGCTCTCATAGGGAGATAAGTGAACAGAGAGAGGTACGGACTTGCGCCACCCTTGCTCTTAAGGAAAAGGAGATAGACGAACTTACCTCTTTACTATCTGAGTAGGAACAACTTAAGGCGGCGGTTGAATCCACTAAAAAAGATTTGGAGCTTGAACGGGTTGAAAAAGCTAAGACTTCCCGCCGTCTTGTTGAAACTGAAGAAAAGTTGGAAAGTTCTGAGACTGCTCGGGTGACGGCGGAGAGTCAGATTGAACCATTGAAGAATGACATGCTATGGTTGAAAGATCGCAGAATCATAAGCATAAGTGTATCTACTTTCGATAATGTCTTGAGATGATTATGCGCCTTCATATTTGTTTTATTGTGTAGGTTGCCAACTCTGTTCTTAATTCCGAAAATTTAGATAAGATGGTTGCGCACCTTCTGGTTGCTGCGCGCAATGATGGGTATGCCCAAGGGTACTCAGAATGTTCCCAGCATGTTGTTAATGCTTTGAAAGTTGACTGGGATACCAGTAGGTCTGCTACGCAAGGTGCTGATACTGAAGCTGCTCTTGCTGCTGCGAAGACTCAATTCAATACTTTGCAGCTTCCTGTCATGGACCTAGTTACTGTTGCGTTGCAGTCTGAAGATTTCGTGACGCAACTGAGAGAAGTTTCCCCGGATAGAGAGGATGATGATGATGATGATGATGAAGACCTAGCTTAGGTTTTCTTTGTTTTGTGGTTGTATGAACAATTGGTAGTTGACATAGGTTTGGGATGTAGATCCCTGTTTGTTAATGCGCTATGGCGCAAGTAACTTTGTTGATGCACTGCCATGCATGTAAATGGTTTTTTGTTAAGGCGCGCGGTATGCGAGTAACGTGTTTAATACTTGTTTGAATTACAATATTTTGCATGAGTACAATTTCTTTGATTACGTAAGGCAAATAAAGGTGGTATAAAGCTCATGTGCGAATGTAAGGTTGGGCCTTGCGCGATACGTGTGATCGCAGACCGTTCATGAGACTTGTGTTTAGGTTACCATAGTGTTTTTGCGCTTACCAAAAGGAATTGCATGCATTTTGTAATAAACACAAAAATAATATAACAAACTTTGTATTGGTTCTGGATAGGAATCAGAGGCCATGGTTACAAAGTTGTTTCTTAGGATAATTAATTGAGACTTAATTTACTCATACTAATAGTCCTGTGTTCATGGATTGGCAAGTTGAAGAACCTAACCAATATGAAAGGAACCTATTGTATGCTTGGTGCTCGTTCGCGGCTTAAGTTTTAGCTTTTTTACTCGGCCCCTCATCCCCGCGAGTAATCTATTTGATGTCCTTCCGCACATTTTGAAGTAAGTGGGTGAGTTCGCCACTTTTTAGTGCCTTCTCGATTTTGGTGCGGAGGCTTATACAATTATTTGTAGTGTGGCCGTTATCCTTATGATACTCGCAATACTAATTTGGATCCTGACCTTTCTTGTTCTTCATTGGCGGGGGTGTATTGAATTGATATTCTTCGGTACTAAGTACCTCCGCCGGTGTTTTTGTTAGAGGAGTCCATTGTCGCTCACGATTCTCCTCTTTGGCCTCTTTCTGCGTTGTTAACTTGTTAATTGTTGATCGGGCATCATCAAACGAGTATGCTCTGGAAGCCGAGTCCCTCCAGTTCTTTTTGAACTTCTTACCGTTGCTTCCGCTCACGTCTTACAGACGGTTGTCTGGTGGAGGCAGCCTGTTGGAGCCGAGATTGCGCTCCGTCTGAGCGTAAACTTTGGCAGCGGCCATTAGTTTTTCCCAACTCTTGGGTAACCCCTCTGTTCGTGATAGAACTTTAATCATATCCTCACAGCGTACGGCGTACTTGAATTGTGCTCGTATCAGATGTTCATGTACATCACCAATTTCTAGGACTTCCTTGTTGTATCTCATTATGAAGTCCTCAAGACTTTCATCATCGTGCCTCCAGATATTCATTACGTCGGCGGTATCTCTGACAGATCTGCGTTGCTGGCTAAAGTGGACTAGAAACTTCTCTTTTAAATCCACCCATGATGTTAACTTCCCTACCGGTAGGTTGTCGAACCATAACCGTGCTGCACCTGTCAGGGTTTGGACAAATATATGACACCACATAGGCAATGTCCAACCCCCTACCAGGCCTGCGCTGGTAAATACATGGAGATGATCGTCTGGATCTGAGATCCCATTGAATTTCTCGACGTTTGATGGTAATTTCGCCCTTTCGAGAGGAGCCAGGGAGATTTCGCTGACGAATTTTGAGTTCTCCGCTACTTCTGTCGGGCGGTAGATTAGGTTATAATCATGTTCTGCATCCGGATTATAAACTACGTGGGGTTTATAATGTTTATGGTCCCACTGCAGCCGTCTGAACACACTTGTGTTATCACCTTCCTGATATGTTTTGTCGTATTCGTCGGTTTGGGTGTCCCGCTTTTGGTAAGAACGTGGGCCTAACCGAGAATGGACTGACTGCCTTCTATGAGAATATGGCTCATCACGGTAATCCCTTCGTTGAGTCTCGGAGTGAGTAGATTCATACCTGGTAGGAGATCTGGAGTAGACTTCTGTGTCGTCTACATGTATTCGTGATGGTGCGTCGTACTTTGATGTATATGGTGCAGATGGTGCCCGTACATGAGATGTAGATCTCCGTGATTGAGTTGCATGAGGAACAGTCTGTGCACAAAGCTGTGCGTATACTGCATTTAATGCCCCCTAAGACCTGACGTACCACGAGATGGGGGTTTCACCAGGAGGTAAGATTGAACTTATCGGGACCTCGGGTTGTGCTCTTGGAGTAACAGGATCGTTGTGTTGGACCTTGTTATCGTCGGAGGCTTCTTCTACAATCCCCTCGACATGAGGATCATGAGTTAAGTTCGCCGGTCGAGAACCTGACGGTCGATTTGACGGGTTCTCTGCCATGGAAAACAGAGTTTGAAGAGAAATGAATCAAAACATGAAGATGAGAATGAAAATTGAAGAATTGGTGGGTGCCAATGAAGAAACACTGGTTCGTATGACCGAAATCAGTTGGACCAGGGGTTTAGTTCTGCAAAAAAGGGTGAGTCCTCTCGTTTGATTCGGGGTTTGGCTAAGCTCCTTCTTCAAATGATAACTGCAAAACGAACAGCCGTTAGACTCGTCACGGGGAGAATGGGGGTTCTCTCGGTGAGCACCCTCCGGCGTGAGAATAAGTACAGGTTTCAATGAAGAAGAAGAAGTAATAGTGAAAGTGAAGTGAGAGTAACTTGAGAGATTATACCTGAATTGCCTTATTTATAACCGAATTTGGGCGGGAAAGTTTGTTGACGGAGGAAGTAATGGAAAGCATTTTCCATAAGCGGATATTTCCTTCACCGTTAATCACTAACGTGGTGTATATGCACACGGATCGTGGGCATGATCAACGGCTAGGGAAATGCAACATGGAAAGTGAGCAAGTGTGGATCCTTCTCCAATTTAGTGCCATCACCGTGACTTTGCTGGGAGTCTAGGATGATGCCACATGGCTATTCGGTTATATGGCTGTGCATGGTGAGGCCTTCTAGAAGGTTTACAGCTGTAATCCTCTATGCCTCTGTCTTATGTTAATTTTGTTGTGACAGAAAGGTTACTTTCTGTTCAAGTCTGGGTTAATTGCGCGGAGATGTTGTTAGGGTTTTATTCCTAACTATCCTGTCATGTGCACTTGCGCAAGGATGTGTTATTAGTTCCATCTTGGCGCGCGGATGTTAAAGACTGTTTTCTTTCAAGTTCTCCTTTAGAACTGGTGCGCAGCCATGTAGGGTTCTCTTAAAGAGGGTTTATTATGGTGAAGTTGTGGTATGGTCTAATATGCCTGCGCGAGGTTTTTGGGACCATGCCCCTTCACTACCATATATACACTTGGCGCGTTACCAACTTGTCACATCACCCGATAACACTACAAACATCAGTACATGGGTGTTACTCATGGAAGCCAAAGCTTGGGGCGTCAATCTAGTGATGAGCATTAAAGCATGAGGGATGAAAACTTTCTTTAGCAATCCAAATAATTAGGGAATATGTGATTTAAATAACCTCAACTTTTACCAATTGACTGATAGCACTCCCAACTTTCAATTTATACCACACTACTCCCAACTTTCAATTTATTTTCCTCTAACACTCCCAAACTAACTGAACCCTAACCCAATTAGGTTTTTGATGATGTGGCACTTTGTTTAGTGACGCGACATTTTACGTGGCTTTTTTTGTTGATGTAGAATCTGATGTGGCACTTGTTTAGTGACGTGACATCTGATGTCAACTAATTGAGTTAGAGTTCAGATAGTTTGGGAGTACCAGGAGATAATAAGTTGAATGTTGGAAGTGGTGTGGTACAAATCGAAAGTTGGAGAGGCTATCGGCAATTGATGAAAGTTAGGGTTATTTAAATCCAATATCCCAATTAGGGGTGACATAAAACCGAAATAACTGAACTGGAACCGAAAAATTCGAACCGAAATAACCAAACCGAAACAAAAACCGGTGGTTCAGTTTTTGGATTTTTAATAACCAAAAATTTCGGTTTGGTTTTCAGATAACCATTTTCAATAACTGAACCGATAAGTAACAATAGTAGGCCCAATCCATATATTTTTATGTTTAAGTTTAAGTTGTTTAAGTGTTTAACCCATGTTACCAAGAAGTATTAAGTTTATTCTTGATTGTTAAGTAATTATCATAAGAATGTGACAACCCACAATTTCAGGTTAATACTTTAACCTAACTACAACTAGTTTTGACATACATTCATAGCATTACATTTAACTAGGGTTAGTTAAATGAGTCTACATTGGTAATTCGGGGAATTACCGGAACGCATTACATTGGTAATTCGGGGAGTTACTTTAACACACACAAATTGATTCTGTAAACGTTGGTTGGTAACACGAATAATTAATATAAACAGACGGTTTATACGAAACTTATACATTGAATGACAAATACGTGAATTATATACTTTAACTGCAAACTGCAAGATGTTATGTGCTCGTGTGTAAAAGTAATATAATTAAGGGTGTATTATGGTCAATATGAAATCATAATAAAAAACTGCAAACCCTAAACACTCTCCATAATCTCACTATAAGGCAGTTGTGTTTTCTCAGATCATTTTGGCTACACAAATCTCACACACACAATCATCAATCTCTGATCTTTCAATCCATCAAGAACAATACTAGATTGAAGCTAAGGTAAGTGTTTATGTTACACGTTGATATCCTTGTTCTCTTGATTTCATGCAAACCCTAGATATCCAAACAACTTGTCTGTGATTAGTTAATCATGCTTGAACGAATGTGTGATTGTTGTGTGTATGGATGTACAATTGTTTGTCAGATATTAGAGATGTTATTGTTATATTAGAACTGCTAAATTGTTGTTTTGATTCGTAACATTGTTGAGATTAGGGTTTGATCATAAGAACTGCAACTGTTACATTGATATTTGCTTATTTTGTGTTACTGTGCAATTGTTCATTCGGGAATAACCTTGGCCCGACTTTGTGAAGTCACAAAGTCCGGATATAGGATGTCCGAGTTTTGTCATATCTTTTCCGAGTTTATATTAATTCCGGGTTTTAATAATATTTCCGAGTTTTAGAATGGATGTTAGAGCCGAGTTTGTATATATGTTAATTAATGTGTCCGAGTTTATTAAACAAGAAAAGGGGTCCCATTTTAAGAGAGCGATGAGTATTTTGAGTTTATATATCATGTATATATTCCGAATTTAATGTATGATGAGGTTCCGAGTTTTTGAAGGAAGTTATAAGGATCCGAGTTTGTGCATGTATATGATGTCCAAATTTTTAAACATAAATATCATGGTCCGGGTTTGGGTTAAGAGTCCGAGTTTAATTACATAGATGGCTCCGAGTTTTATAGGATGTCAGGGCTGAGGGAATGGGTTCCGAGTTTCATATAGCATTCGAGTTTACGTATGTTTGATATATAAGGTTCCGAGTTTATGAGGGATTAAAGGATGATCCGAGTTTGTTATATATTGTAGTTCCGTGTTTACAAGTTGAGTATATATATGTTGTCACACCACAACCGATGGTGGAAACATCGGGGCGTGGCACTGAGCGAAACAGATTGTCCAAGAGTATCAATAACAACTATTAATTACGATATATTTAACGTTCATGTCCCATACCATAAACATATAAAGCATAACAGTTATTACAGATAATCGTCTCGTAAACAAATAAACTGTTCCGACAACTCAGATTTCTTATTTGGTGAGTTTCTAGGCTCCCTAGCTGGTTCGTCATAGCACAGCAAGCAAAGCATCCTAATCAACCTGTCACATACGTTAAAATAAAGTCAATACACAGAGTGTAAAGGTGAGTACACAAGTTTGCATAGTATAGTATAGCGAAAGCTTTTACGCGTAACCAGCATGTAACGCGTAGAAATATGAATCAAGTAAGCTATCGACAATGAAGTATGCAACCGACATGACTGCGAGTTGTAGAATGCGCAACACATTATCACCACTGTGACCATGTGAAGTAAAACCCTTAACAACCCCTGTCCACGATAGGTGCTGAGTCCAAACTATAGTACTATCGTTGCTAAGGTGTCAGACAAACAATCACTGTGTAAACATAACATACAAGCATTCATCGAGTCACGTATAACATGCGAGAGCGGTTAGCGTTAAAAGTATTTGTGTTGCGTGTTCGATGTGATTTGATATAGGTAACGTATGTAACACCCAAAAGTGCGTTAAAAGAAAATGGGTTCGAGTATACTCAAAGTAGGTGTTTAGTAAATTAACACAGCCTTGGATTGAAGGGAGCGCTTGGAGATTAGCCTGAGCATAGAACGACAGTGTAAGCGTTGAACAGCGTGTCAAAAGGGTTAAGTGTCGGACGGTGGGTCGGTCAGATGGCCATCCGGACGGATGGTCATCCGAACGGATGACGATTCGGACGGTTGGTCATTCGATCAGGTGAGTGTTTGTAAACTGTTGGAACTTTGAAGTTTTCGTTGTAGCATTTTGGAAAATGTGGACTATTTCTGGATGTCAAGTCATCCGGTCGGATGGTCATCCGGACGGATGGCCATTCGATCGGATGGCTATTGGTTTGAAGGGTGATATTCTTTGAAGTTTTGATCAAATTATTTAAGTGTTGGAAGTTACAAAAAATAAGTCACCTGGTCGAATAGTCATTCGATCGGATGGCTATTCGATCAGCGAGCTAATGTTTTAAGAACTTTGTAAAATTTTTCTAAGTTTAAAAGTTAAAGTTTTAACGGTGACGGCGTGATGACGTGTCAAACAACAGAAGTCAATATCAAGCCCAGGTCATCCGATCGGATGGGAACCACCCTAGTCGATTAGATTAACTGTTCTTGACGGGGTTTCATGTTCAACTCGTGAATCGGTTGTCTCTTCGGTGTAAATCCGTTCTCAGACCGATTCTCATCTAGAGAATGAGTAGAGAGCCTGAATGAGTCTAGATTCCATCGGTTTTGAGTATGAGAGTGTAAATGAGTTGAAAGAAAGTTTGAAAACAGTTGTAAAATGTTTAGATCTGGTTGAGATTTATGTAAAATAGTGTAGAAATCCTTTAGATCTGAACATATCTTGATGAGATGATGCCATTCAACAGTTTACATAAGAACCCATGATGACGTCACCTTCAAGTAGTCCAAATCAAGTGATTTCGTGGTGAAAATGTAAGATTTGATGGAGAAGATGATGAGAAAGTGTGTATTGATGATAGAAGTACAAGATTTAGGAAGAAAACTTATGAAAATAGCCTTGAATCCAGTGAAATGTGCTTGAGAACGAGCTAAGAGCGTGTTGGTCGGATAGAGCTGTCACATCATTGAACAGTGATGTGACAGGTGGGTATTTATAGTGTGAGAGAGGGTTTAAGGCGGTGGAAGCGAGGGTCGGAAGGCTAGCCGATCGGTTGGTCCTACGACCAGCCGTGTTGCATTTTGTTGGTTTCCGACTTTCGTTACGTGCGTTAATCGTTGCGTTGCGTTTAAGTGAGTTGCGAGTGAGAGTTGTGATGATATAACCACTTAACTTTAAACAAGTAGTTACACAAATAACATAACACATAATATGTCGCAACCCCCGACCCTGCCTCGGGAGGCGGGCGGCCGTGGCCTACTTAGAGATGGTGGTATCGGTGTGTATCATTATTTGGCAGCGGAATTTACATCAGGACCGTAGTTTGGAAATATTTTATCAGAGTAAAACACTACCTTTTTATAATAAACATATTGGGATAAACCTGTGACAACTGTCAAATTTGCATGCATCCGTACAATTAATTAGACAATAATTAATGATTAATGACTGTGCTGATTTACAATTTATGACTTGAATTGTTTTCTGATCATACATACATGTGCATCATATATTACAAATGACATAACATTATTGCATGCAAACTTTATTGATTGGAATGATGCACGAAACAAAGCTAGCACAGTTATCAGACAAATCAGGAAAATGCTGATAGAACTCAGCACCTAGACAGACAGTGCATTGAGACACAGGATGAGCCAGAAACCAAGTATCACACTAGTATAGTGTGTAGGAAAGTAAGGATCATAAAACTGCCTTCCTAGTGACAGTTTAAGTGCCGGAAAGTGCCTAAAACTCACATAAACTGCAGAATTCTGCAGAATTCAGCAAAATTCAGCATTTAAACAATCTAATATCATGCAGAAATATGGTTAAATGGTCCTGAATACTTTCCTAAGTGTCGGGAATCGAAACTGTCACAAAAGGTTACATAAAGCACACTAAACTGCGAAGTTTAGCACCTTAACGAACCAGTAACCAACCGAACAACCTGACACTACCCGAAACATCAAATTTACACTAGAAGCACTGTTTTAACATTACCAAGCTAGTTATGATCCCCGAACACCATAACACATCATAAAAATATCTAGTAACTAAATCCCAACTAGTACTTGGACTTTAACCTAACTAACTAATTAACTATATGTTTAAACCTAGTCTACTACCCCCCCCCACCTATAATCGGCCAACTAAGCATGAGATTTTATTTGGTTATTAAATTAGATTGTGTTTCACTTTTAGGAACACATAAACCTTTAGAAAATAAGTTTTGGTGGATTATAAGAATAAACCAAGTGCCATAACCATTCATTTTCACCAACAACACTTCACAAAATTCTTTCTTCTTCCTTTCCCTTACCTCACGGCCAAGAACCATACACACCCATCCATCATCCTCAATCATCTTCCATCCATTCTACATGTATACAAAGGTGTAAGAAGGCATATAAGGAAGCTTGGAGCTCTCGGAAGTTGAAAGACCTTCACCGTTTGCTTTTATCCACTTCACTACTTCTCTTGATCATCCCTAGCCTTGAGCTAGTGGCAAGAACATCATACATACTATTTGACTTCTATTTTAAGTGGTTAAAAGAAGATACATAATGATAATCTTGAAGAACACTAAGAAACTTGAAGATGAAACATGAACATAAGCAAAAAACTATAAGAAATCTTAAAGAAATCATCTTGTTTAGTGTTGTTATGATACTTGATGATTGATGGTTTGTGTAAATGATATAGATCATTATATGATCTTGCTAGATCATGATTAAAAACATAATCTAGCAAGATGAGAGGAAGAAAATATTAGAGATTTATAAATCATCCTCATGAAAGACATGAACTTGAAAGAATATATTGTTTTGTTGAAAAATAACGATTAATGTGAGTAGTAATACTTGTAGATCTAAATATTTATGGAGGATTTCAAAAGAAACCAAGCTAAAAATATAAGTTTTACTAAATCTTGGTTCTTAGACAAACAAACCTTATTTTTAGTGGTTAAACAAGTGTAGAAACACTTATGTAACAAGAAGAATTCATAAAGAAACATTTTTAGAAATTGTGATCACAAGTTGTGAAGATCTATCTTCTTTAAAAATGAAGTTTTTAAAAGATCAATCACACTTTAAAGGGTAACAAGACTTACTAAAAACACTAGTAAGTTACTACATATTTTTATAAAGATTCAAGTTCATGAAGTATTAAATTATACTTGTTTTTGGCAAAATTGGTAAGTAAAGACTGTATAATAATGATTGTAAATTGATTGTGATGATTTTTACAAAAGAAAATGATATGCTTGAAAGCATGGAAACCTCCATTTTTAGGGGAAACTATGGCAAACTTTTCTAAAAATCTAAACACTTAGAAAAATATTTATTAACATACACTTGCAAGTGTATTTTAAACCATGAATTTTTACATAAACTTTGCCATAATTTTTTGTTACAAAAATACAAATATTGGAGGTTGGTTTTCATAAATAAAAGTGACTAAATATGTATTTAGAAGACACCATGTGGGTAATTATTTGTATATTTTTTGTGTTAGTATATTATTTTAGAAAATGAAATAATATAACTCATTAAAATATCATGAATTACCATAAAAAATATTACCAAAATTCCAAGGAATAAATATACAAAGAATACCCAAAATACCGGTAAAACCGAACAAAGGAATATAACTCACAAAATATTCCGGAAATATTATTTATATGTATATTTTGGTAAATAATATTTTGGATATCAAAGGAATCGAAATGGGATTTTCATGATTACTACAAAATATTTCATATTTTTTACAATAAGAAAATATATTATTTTGGGTAAATGAAAATATATTTTCTTGGACTTATTAAAAGAAGTATCATTTTTGGAAGAAATATGTATTTTCTCAAACAAACATGAACTATATTATTATTGAGAGAAAATGTATTTTCTTAAAATAAACTTGAAGTATATTATTTTTGGAAGGAAAATGGATTTATATATTTTCTAAGTTAGACTTGGAAACATGTTAATTTGGGAACTTGTATGAGATTTACAAATATTTTTGTCAATGGAAAAATTATAAATAATTTTTCTAAGTAATGTTTCCCAAAATATATATTTCGGAAATATATATTGATGTATTTTTACTAGAAATATTATTCCAGAAAAAATAATACAAAAATTAAGTATAAGAATACTTAACGATTACAAGAAAATACGTACTCTCGTACGTATACATACACTCCGGAATACGACACCAATACATGGCAAAAATATACAAGTATAAGAATACGAATACAAATACACCCATCCTTGGGAAGGATATTCATGTACAAATACAAAAGTGTGATAAGTTAAAAGTATATTATTTTAACTATAATTCCAAAATTTAACAAACATAATTTAAGTTAAAATATTTATTATTTTAACAAATAAATTATATAACTTGGAATAATGATGAAGACACTTGGAAACGTAACTCAAAGGCACTAATTAATACTAAGTCAAGGCACCACCCGCTCGTCTAATAGATCATAGTACGTTGTAGGTAGTCGTGTACACCAGAGAGAACTTTGAGTTACAGGCGGATTCGAAGAACGCAAACCTGTGAGTTCATGTTCCCCTTTTCTTTTAACTGTTTTCAGTCTTATAACTTCGGGGGTGAAGTACATGTTACAATTGTTTACAAACGTTTTATACATGGTATGGTTAGCTAAGGAAAGGTACTGCTAGATCATGTGAGTGGTGGGTATGACGCTTAAGGCCATTAATCCTCGTTGTAGGACCGAGGGACATGAGTGATCGATCTATTTGGGTGTAGCGAGCCACACCCATGAGTCCGTCGAGTGGACCATGTGGTGACTATGTCTTATTGCCGGAGACAAGTCTGCTAGGTTTGAGCTTTCCTGCATCACGTCACAAATATTAATGTATTAGCTACACATTAATTGATCTGTTTCCTTGTTGCTTTCATACCGGATTTCAATTACATACAAACATACTTACAATGATTTCAAAGGTTTATTCACAAACATACACATGAACTCGCTCAACTTTTGTTGATGTTTTCAAACTACATGTATTTCAGGAAACTAAGTATGGATCCGGCGGGCGTTGAAGTTTCAAGCGTTGTCTGGAATAAAGGATGTCATCCAGTGTCGAATGGTTTGGAGTGTGTATCCTATCCTGGATAGGATACATGTCTCAAAGCTTGGGTATCTTCAGTGTCTTTTGAAAGAGTCCTTATGGAACTTAAAACCTGTTGGTGTTGTATTTTGAATACGAAGTCTGTGTTTTTGGGGTTAAATCAATGTTGTTGTAATGTTTCAAAACTTAATCAATGGATGAACATCTTGGATTTATCATATAGTTGTTTGTTATGGTTGAATGCAATGATATTAAGCAAGTCACACCAAATCACGCTTTCGCAAAAGTCAGGGTGTGACAGTTTGGTATCAGAGCTTCGATTGTAGCGAACTAGGATTCCTTCTCGAGTCTAGAGTACAATCATTAGGGCTCTCACGAAAATATTTTTACAACATGTTTTCATTGCATACATGAAACGCCCAGATCCAAGAAACAAAACAATTTTTATAAAGAAAAGACACAAAACACATTTCAAGAAAAGAAAAGACACAAAACACATTTCAAGGTTTATGTTTCATTGCATACATGAGATAGCTGAGGATGTCGTTGCTATGCTACCTCCTGAGATTCCTGCCATTGAAGTATCCTCTGCTTCCATTTTACACTTGATTTCAGACTCCTTTGCGTCTGTGACATCTGCAGCCTTACAGACGGCCGAATTGCAGTTTTCTACTACTGACTCAGACGACGACACCGCTATGACTGCTGCACTATCACCTGCTCGAGATCCCACACCTTCACACAACCTAGAGCCTGCTCCTGAGCCAGCTCCAGTTCCTTTTGGGGTCAGCCTGATGTTACACCTATTGATCTTGAGCCGATTCCCGATCCTGACCATGTTTCTTTTGGTTTACCAGACATTGCACCCCTTATAACTGATTCAGTTCCTGCACCTGTTGATTCCCCTTTTGTTGAACTATTTATTCCCCCGCCTGCACCCGTTGATGTTGCTCCTTTTCCCCCTATGGAGACCGACGTCCATTGCACCGACATGCCAATCACTTTCTTTTAGGACATACCCGCACCCTCGAGAAGGTACTCCAGGTCAGCACCCGCATGACGATCCTTTTTGATACAGCAGCATTTCCTACGACCTCACGGGATGCACCGTTTTCTCCTTTCATTTCTTCACCGCTGGATGAGCCATTCCGATGGTTACTACCATACACTATGCTGATTTCAGACCCCTACCATCCCTCACATTATGGAGGCTACACATGGGACGAGTTGCTCCAGTTACTTCAGCTGCAATTTAAGGTTTTGAATTATAGAGTTTTGGAGCTTGAGCTAATACCACGTCCCCTACTCAGTCTATGCCAGTATACTTTGATCCTCCACATTCATCACTGTCTCCTTTTGCACTCTCACCTGCTGCTATTACACCTTTCTTAGGTTTTGATGCTCGTTTCCCTACTATCAAGCAGCAGATCATATATTTACTTCGCCGTATATACAAGCTCGAGGAGAAACTCGCACCTGTTAACAGTTGCTTTTCTTCCCTCCTCCACCTCAGTCATCAGTATAGTTGGTTTTTGGTTTTATGCGGATTGCATTACTTTTGGGTAAAGACACTACTAATGAGCCGAGATTGGGGAGACTTTTTGAAGACTACTTTTGACCACGTGATTTTGATACCCTGATAGACTTATTGGGTAAGGGTAGGGTGACCCTGTGTCCCTTTTGATGTGATATACTTTGTAGACAATGTGATTGTGGTCGGAAAATAATGAAAGCCCAATTTGTCATATTCCCCATTAAATATGTAACAATACTTTGTGGTCAATGACTAATGAAAGCTCACTCGCCATTCCCTCACTAAGCACGTTGTTAATCTGCATGTGTGTGCTATAATTGTAATGCTACGTGCTTGCTTGTTATGTTCTTGTTATATATGTTCCCATCTACAAGTTGTACTATAATGGTGACGTTATATGATTGCTTATATACATATGTAAATACACATTCTAGGTCTTATTTGTCAAGTAGAGGCTTATGTGCCTGTGTCTTTAATAAGACCTAACCTAACCAATCTTCTTCTTAGAAGATGTCGATTCAAAGGAACACCGATACCAACAACCCTCTGCTGACGACAGAGGCGGAATTACAAGAGCACATCTCACAGACCATCGCATAGCACAAGGCCCTTCGCTCAGAACGCAGTGGAGGTACCTCAGGAAATAACCCTCCCAACGGTAATGTTTAGTCACTTAAGACGCATTACAAAATGTTTGGACATTTCCAAGAGTGCTTTGCTAATGCCTTATGTGAATGATGTTGCTTATGTCGCAGGCTGCACCTACAAGCAGTTTTTGAGCTGCAAGCCCTGGGATTTTGACGGCACTGGGGGTGCCATAGCTTTTGTGCGTTGGGTTGAGAAGATGGATTATGTTTTGCGATTAAGCAAATGCGCCCCTGAACATCAGGTCACGTACATAGCTGGACTGTTTCTAGATGGGGCTCTGTCATGGTGGAACCTTCAGGTTCAGACGTTGGGCGAGACTGCTGCGTATGCTTTGACGTGGGATGAACTGAAAGAGCTGATGCGTAAAAGATATTGCTCGAGGGCAGAAGTCCAGAAGTTGGAGACTGAACTTTGGAACTTGAAAATGGAAGGTCCAAAGATAGCCGAGTACGTGCAGAGATTTCATGATTTATCGCAAGTTGCTCCATATCTGGTGGAACCAGAGTTTAAGAGGATCGAACGCTTTATCGGGGGATTGGAACCTCAGATTCTAAGCCTGGTGACAACATCTAAACCTCCAACGATCACCGATGCTATCGACTTAAGTGTGGCGCTCACTGAAGAAGCGGTTAGACTAGGAAAATTTTCTACCTCGGAGGAGAAAAAGGAGATTCCTGTGGAGCCAACTGGAGATAACAAGAGGATGCTCACAAATTTCAAGAAGGGTACTCGGGCGAAATACAAGAAGAAGGCCAAAAAGGGAAAGGAGTATATGGGTCTCCTACCTAAGTGCGACAATTGTCTACGTTACCATGTCGGGCGATGTAAATATGAAAAATGTGATAACTGTGGCAAAAGGGGGCATCCCAAGGAGACTTGTAGGCAAGGTACTGAACGTAGAAATGGAGGCCAAGATGGTAGCAAGAATCACGAAGGAAACAACGACAACAAAGACTATCAAGGCAGGATAAGTGACAAGCAAAAATGTGCTCAAGGTTTTTTTAACTGTGGCGACAAAAAGCATTTCAGGAAATATTGCCCTAAAAACAATCAGGCACAAGGATGAAAGCTCAATAGCGGAGCTAGGAAAGCACGCCAGGATCCAAACATGGTCATCAATACGCCCCATATTAGTTAACGTTATGCATCTGTGCTACTTGATACTATTACAAATTTTAGCTTCGCATCTCTAGAGTTTGAGAGTATACTTGGTTCGGTAGCAAGTAAGTTGGATAACCCGTACTCGATAGAACTAGCTAAAGGGAAATTCGACGTGGTAATAGGGATGGATTGGTTGTCGAGCAATCAAACGAAGATTGTTATCCGCATCCCGATGGCAAACGAAGAAACGATCGTGATTCATGAAGCAGGATACGCCCCTACGAATTATCAGTCGTTGAAGACACGAAAGTTTTCGCGCAAAGGATGTGTTGCCTTTTTGGCTCATGTCGTGGACAAAGAAGCCGAAGAACCTAAGTCCAAAGATACCCCTTGTCGCAACCCCCGATCCCTATTACCTCGGGAACGGGTGGCCGCGAGCCAGTTTCGGTGGTATCGCGTGTTTAGTCAATTTTGGCAGCGGAATTTACATCAGGACCGCAGTTAGGAAATATTTTATCAGAGTAAATACCACACTTTCATAATATTAAACACATGGGATAAAACCCAAGTTTTAAGTACACACATTTCCACAGGAATAAATCCTATTTTTATTTAATAAAAACATCTATTTCTTTTTAGGTAACTTTATTGCCACTTTTTCAAGCCTTCAGTGCTGTCCAGCTGGCTTCTATTTGGCTATCACATTTTTTTACCTGAAACACGTTTAAAAACATTTTGTCAGTGGGAAATACTGGTGAGTGAATCCCAGTTTAACTAAGTTTAAATAAAATCCATTATACAGTATTGAGGGCGATCTCGCAATTACATTTGTTTCCAAGTTTTATCAATTAACATCCATGGTACTGTCAGACCCGACTTATGGAAATGTTACCCCTCGCAAGGCAGTAACATAACCTTGTATACAAAATCCCAACATACTCATGATAATTGTATTCTTACAAATACTTAATAACTGTTTAATATATAATTAATCGTGTGAGGTTTTCTAAAGAGAATTTACAAAAAGGAGATTACTCACAAAAGGGTTTACATAAAAAGAAGGATTACTCACATTGCTGTCTTAGATTATCTTTTAGGGTTTCCCGGTGACAATCTATAATTTACACAAATGCACACGTGTTAGTATAATAACCCATTTTAACATCAGTAATACCCTCCCCGAGACGGCATTCCAACGACTACGTCGGGCAGAACCACGACAGCCGTTACGGAACCCTAGATCAATCGGGCAGAGTATCTAATACGTATCCAGGGGTTATAATACTTACAACGGAGCAGAACTTCGTTATTTAGGGGGTATCATACCCGAGTATTATGCCTACACTTTAGAAATTCGAGATTGAGAATGAAAATGAACGAGCAGACTGAAGATCCGATGCCCTCTACTTATAGGGCTTGGTTTTGATTTTTACGCGGCCCGCGTAAAGGTTAACCAAAGGGCTACGCGGCCCGCGTCAAAGAAGGTCAACAGCCTAGGTGATCCGGGTCAGCTAGTAGGTTCAACACGAGTCGTACACGTGTCAGCACGAGGGTTCGCCGCGTTTTTTATCTCTAGCGGCCCGTGTAAGATCCCTAAGGGGTTTACGCGGCCCGCGACAAACCCAAAACCTTAATTTTTAATTATTTTTAATTATAATTAAGGTATTCGGGGTCCGTTTTCGCGTGTGGGGTGTGTTTTAAGACATATTGGGATAATTTAAAATATATTAGGGTGTCGAAAAAAATTCGAGGGTGACGGTTTCTTTTAGGGTTGTTATATCCTCCCCAACTTGTTTTAGAGCTCGTCCTCGAGATCTACTGAAACAAGTGTAGATATTTGCTTTGCATTTCTGATTCAAGCTCCCATGTGTACTCAGGTTCTCTTTTGGAGTCCTACTTCACTTTGACCAGAACTAATCTCTTGTGTTTGAGGTTCTTGACTTTCCTGTCTTCAATCTGTAGAGGCCTTTCTACAAACTTGAGTTGTTCATTTACCTCTATATCCTTAAGAGGCACTACAAGTGATTCATCAACTAGGCATTTCTTGAGATTAGATACATGAAATACATCATGTATTCCTGCCATTTCCTCTGGCAATTGTAGCTGATAGGCTACAGGTCCTATTCTTCGAATAATCTCAAAAGGTCCAACATACCTGGGACTTAGCTTTCCTCTTTTTATGAATCTTACCACTCCTTTCCAAGGAGAGACTTTTAATAATACTTTATCTCCTACTTGAAATTCCAATGGTTTTCGCCTGTTATCAGCATAGCTCTTTTGTCGATCACGTGCTGCTTTCAGTCGTTCCTTGACTTGAATAATCTTTTCGGTTGTTTCTTGTACTATTTCAGGTCCAGATAGTTGCTTCTCCCCAATTTCTACCCAACAGACTGGGGTTCGGCACTTTCGTCCATAAAGTGCTTCGAATGGTGCAGCGTTGATACTTGTGTGATAACTATTATTATAAGAAAATTCTATTAAAGGTAAATGATCGTCCCAATTACCTCCGAAATCAATTACACAAGCTCTGAGCATGTCTTTCATTGTCTGAATTGTCTTTTCGCTTTGTCCGTCCGTTTGAGGATGATAAGTTGTGCTTAGATTTAACTTGGTTCCCATTGCTTTTTGAAAACTTGACCAAAAATGAGAGGTAAAACGGCTATCCCTATCAGAAACAATTGATAAAGATATTCCATGTAAAGACACAATTTCATTTACATACAATTTAGCTAGCTGTTCCATACAGAAAGTTTCATTCATTGGTAGGAAATGTGCTGACTTGGTTAGCCTATTTACAATCACCCAGATTGTATCATTACCTTTCCTTGTTTTGGGTAATTTGGTAACAAAATTCATTGTTATCAATTCCCATTTCCACACTGGCATTTCTAGCTGCTGTAACAAACCTGAAGGTTTTTGGTGTTCAGCTTTAACTTGTGAACATGTTAAACATTTAGAAACATAGGCTGCTATGTCCTTTTTCATTCCTATCCACCAATTTTTTTTTCTTAAATCCTGATACATCTTATCACTTCCAGGATGCATTGTATATTTAGACTTATGGGCTTCTTCTAATATATGATGACGCAGGTTCCCTAATTTAGGTATCCACATTCTCTTTTTATGGAATCTCTAAATTCCATCTGTTCCTTGTTCTAATTCCTTAATCATGCCTTTTAGTTTTTCAGTATCATCATTGATTACTGATTCTTGTGCTTTTCTAATTTGCTCATTTAAATCCACTTGTAGAGTTAATTTAAGAGAACGTACCCTTTTTGGCTTTTCGTGATACTTTCGACTTAAAGCATCTGCCACTACATTTGCTTTTCCTTCATGATACTGGATATCACAATCATAATCACTAAGCATTTCAATCTAGCATCTTTGTCTCATATTTAATTCTTTTTGCCCGAAAACATACCTTAAACTTTTATGATCAGTGAATATGGTAAACTTACTACCATAAAGGTAACGTCTCCAAGTCTTAAGGTAAAAAATTATAGCTCCTAATTCCAAATCATGAGTTGAATAATTCTCTTCATGATTCTTAAGTTGTCTAGATGCGTAAGCTATAACCTTTTGGCGTTGCATTAATACACATCCATAACCTAATTTAGAAGCGTCACAATAAACTACTAAATCTTCAGTTCCTTCTGGTAAGCTAATATGGGTGCATGGGTTAATCTTTGCTTAAGAATTCTAAATGCTTCTTCTTGTTTTGGTCCCCATTCAAACTTAATGGATTTACAGGTTAACTTAGTTAAGGGAATGGCTATTCTAGAAAAATCTTGAATAAATCTTCTATAATAACCGGCCAATCCTAAGAAACTTCTAACTTCGGTTGGTGACTCAGGGGTTTTCCATTTGGTAATCGCTTCGATCTTGGTTGGATCTACATGAATTCCTTCATGATTAACTAAGTGTCCAAGAAAGTGTACATGCTTTAACCAAAATTCGCACTTTGAAAACTTAGCATAAAGTTTTTCCTTTCTTAATAGACTTAAAAGAGCGTGCAAATGCTTTGCATGTTCCTCTTTACTTTTAGAATAGATGAGAATATCATCAATAAAAACAATTATGAATTTATCCAAATATGGCTTACATATTCGGTTCATCATGTCCATAAATGCGGCTGGGGCATTGGTTAAACCAAATGGCATGACAGTAAATTCATAATGACCATACCTTGTTCTAAATGCGGTTTTAGGAATGTCCTCTACCTGTACCTTTAATTGATGATATCCTGACCTTAAATCGATTTTTGAAAAAAATCGAACTCCTTGCAATTGATCGAACAGATCATCAATTCTTGGTAATGGGTACCGATTCTTAATTGTGACCTTGTTCAATTCACGGTAGTCAATGCACATACGCATTGATCTGTCCTTCTTTTTAACGAACAGTAACGGCGCTCCCTAAGGCGATGAGCTTGGCTGTATGAATCCCTTCTCTAATAATTCATCTAACTGTTTCTTTAGTTCCTGCATTTCAGCGGGTGCCAAACGGTATGGTGCTTTGGCAATTGGTGCTGTTCCTGGTAGTAGATGAATTCTGAATTCAACTTCTCTGTCCGGCGGTAGTCCTGGTAATTCTTTTGGAAATACATCTGAAAACTGAGACACTACTGGAATGTCTTTTAGTTCTTTTCCTTTAGTGTTAGTAATGATAGAAATCAAATACACTATAGATCCTTTTCTTATATAGCTTGCAGTTTTCATCACAGAGATGAATTTTGTGGATCTAGATGGTTTATCTCCTTTAATTATGATCTTTTCACCTTTTGGTGAATTTACTTGGATTGACTTTTGATCACATAAAATACTGGCTTTATTGGCTATTAACCAATCCATTCCTAAAACGACATCAAATCCTACCAGATTCATTGGGTAAAGGTTTGAAATATACTTTTGGTTTAAAATTTCTACTCTTGCTCCCTGCAAGATTTCAGAAATCCTAACCATTTCTCCATTTGTTGTTTCTACTAAACATTCTTGCGGAAGTTTAGTAAATGATTGATTAAGAAGTTTGCAAAACGTAGTATTAATAAAACTTTGGTTTGCACCAGAGTCAAATAATACTTTAGTAAATATATCATTAACTAAAAACGTACCGGCTATCACATCCAGAATCATTCTGGCTTCATCTGCTGTTAGAACAAATGCTCTAGCATTTTTAGTGTTCTTTTGTTCGGAGCTGGAGCCAATTTCGGACAGTTTGGCTTGATATGACCTTTTTCCCCACAGTTGAAGCACAATCCATTACTGGATTTCCTTCTGCAATCTTCTTCCTTGTGTCCTGGTAACTTATAGAAATTGCAGTGAGCGAAGCATTTTCCCGAATGCTTCTTCTTGCAAGTCTTACAGTAAGGTGTAGAGGTAGAACCTATATTCCTACGATTGGAATTCCCAAAACGGAATTCTTGGGTAAGCCTTTGAACTAGGTTTCTCCTCTGGTCTTCTTCTCGTGTACGGACTAATTCATCAGTCAAGGTGTTTGCTAGTTCTACAGCCTCTTCTATGGTTTGAGGTCTAGCTGCCTTGACTACATGTCTAATCTCTTCAATTAATCCCCAAATATAACGGGAGACTAATACTAGTTTAGGTGATGTAAGGGTTGGTACTATTCTAGCATATTCAAAGAATGTAGTAGTATAACCCTTACTATCTACCCCGGTCATTCTTAGGTTCAGAAACTTATTCGCTATCTGTTCCTTTTCATTGGGAGGGCAGAATTTTCTTTCTACCATATTTTTAAATTCCTCCCATTCCATGTTGTAAATCCTATCACTTCCTCTTGACTGGAGGATAGTGTTCCACCATTCTAAGGTTGAGTTCTTAAACAGATTAGAAGCAAACATTATCTTGTATTCTTTAGCACACTTACTTATTTTTAAAACAGCCTCAGTCTTTTCTATCCAGCGTAGAGCTGCAATGGGTTCTTCATTGCCCGAGAATTCTATCGGTTTACAGGACCAGAATTCTTTGTAAGAACAACCATAAGACATGGTTCTTCTTCTTTTGGGAATGGGCACTTGAAGTACGGGTCCATTGTTCACGTTGTTTTCCGTTTCAGTTGATTTCTTACTGCTATGTTTACTTTTATTTTCCGCATCCTTAACAGTTTGAAGAATATATGGCATTGCATCTATAATTCCTTGTGCCACTATGTGTTAGATAGCACTATTATCCACTTGGTTTCCATTGTTATTGTTGCTGTTCGGATTCTCATTAACCAAGTTAATGTTACTCTGGTTATTGTTATTCAGATTTTCTTGATTTCCTTCGTCAGCCATCTGAATTTTAAACAGTTACCACGTGTTAATATCACAAAATAATATTTAATATAGTCAATCACATGACACGCACTTTGGTCAAAAGCGTCGATCATTGCGACTTTACTCTATTCATATAATATGCATCTATTACACACCAGTACTGAAATTAAAATTACAATACCGACGGAAATTTAAAGTTACACTACTAATAAAAGGCATCCGTAGTTTTTTTTATACACATACACACATATTATATTATTTTATTATAGATATTATTATTACTACCGTTTCCACCATCACATTCATGGATATGGATTCATCCAGAAATCCATATTGCGCTCGTCGTATTTCCAGACGAGTCGCTCTCCCACCTGTCGCATTCTTTCACTACTCTCTAAAATTTCCTCACCAAATGTCCTAAGTTCTTGTACGTTGTCTGCACTCATTGGGGGTGCAGGTTCTAGGACTGGGTTCGGAATCTGGGGTGCGGGTTCCTGGTATGGAGGTGTAGGGGCCTGGTATGGGTAAGGATTTTCTAGAATCTCTCTAATGAATACATCATTATTATAATAGGGATCTAGAGGATCCAACCCTGGGTAGGCTCCTAGATTTGGCATAGGTATGTCTTCGTGTATCGGGTAACGTTGCACATAGTCCCTAACGTTATCCCACCATGGGTCGTAATTTGGGTCTAATGGATTTGGTGCTGGTACCCTAGCTATTTCCTCCGGATTAAAATCATGCATTTCTACTAGATTTTTAGGGTTTTCTATCTTCATCGGTTGGTCAGGAGTTGGTGGTTGTGGTTGGGGTGCTATCATTTATTCCAGGTTAGGGTCAGCTGCAGTGCTTGCTAGGATGTGGATGTTGGCTATACCCCTATTAATCATTTCCTGGGCATAGGCATCGGTTTCTCTTTTAGCTGCTACTAGTACTCTCTGTTCTTGTAACCTTTTCATATGCTTCCTACGCTCATGTGCCCCTCGACTGAACCATCCTCTCTTTTTTTGAGGGAATGGCTCCTCGGACTGAGCTTTAAATACGAATATTCCTTCTTCCGTATCAGCAGAGTACCCTGAGAGGGCAGGCTGAGAAGAGGCACCTTCGCTTCTAGCTTAACCAGATAATTGACGGTACGCGTCAGATGGTCCTTGGTCGCTCATACTGTAAATTAACAAATAGTCAAATAACACATAACAAGAAATACAATTATGCACGTATTCCCGTATTTATTTCCTAACAATTTAAATTTTGATGTCAGCAGAACGCTTCTGTGGCTGAATCAGTGGCTTAGCTCTGATACCACCTATTTTCGCAACCCCCGAACCCTATTACCTCGGGAACGGGCGGCCGCGAGCCAGTTTCGGTGGTATCGCGTGTTTAGTCAATTTTGGTAGCGGAATTTACATCAGGACCGTAGTTAGGAAATATTTTATCAGAGTAAATACCACACTTTCATAATATTAAACACATGGGATAAAACCCAAGTTTTAAGTACACACATTTCCATAGGAATAAATCCTATTTTTATTTAATAAAAACATCTATTTCTTTTTAGGTAACTTTATTGCCACTTTTCTAAGCCTTCAGTGCTGTCCAGCTGGCTTTTATTTGGCTTTCACATTTTGTTACCTGAAACGCGTTTAAAAACATTTTGTCAGTGGGAAATACTGGTGAGTGAATCCCAGTTTAACTAAGTTTAAATAAAATCCATTGTACAGTATTGACGGCGATCTCGCAATTACATTTGTTTCCAAGTTATATCAATTAACATCCATGGTACTGTCAGACCCGACTTGTGGAAATGTTACCCCTCGCTAGGCAGTAACATAACTTTGTATACAAAATCCCAACATACTCATGATAATTGTATTCTTACAAATACTCAATAACTGTTTAATATATAATTAATCGTGTGAGGTTTTGTAAAGACAATTTACAAAAAGGAGATTACTCACAAAAGGGTTTACACAAAAAGAAGGATTACTCACATTGCTGTCTTAGATTATCCTTTAGGGTTTCCCGGTGACAATCTATAATTTACACAAATGCACACGTGTTAGTATAATATCCCATTTTAACATTAGTAATACCCTCCCCGAGACGGCATTCCAACGACTACGTCGGGCAGAACCACGACAGCCGTTACGGAACCCTAGATCAATCGGGCAGAGTATCTAATACGTATCCACGGGTTATGATACTTACAACGGAGCAGAACTTCGTTATTTAGGGGGTATTATACCCGAGTATTATGCCTACACTTTAGAAATTCGAGATTGAGAATGAAAATGAACGAGCAGACTGAAGATCCGATGCCCTCTACTTATAGGGCTTGATTTTGATTTACGCGACCCGCGTAAAGGTTAACCAAAGGGCTACGCGGCCCGCGTCAAAGAAGGTCAACAGCGTAGGTGATCCGGGTCAGCTAGTAGGTTCAACACCAGTCGGACACGTGTCAGCACGAGGGTTCGCCGCATTTTTTTTATCTCTAGCGGCCCGCGTAAGATCCCTAAGGGGTTTATGCGGCCCGCGACAAACCCAAAACCTTAATTTTTAATTATTTTTAATAATAATTAAGGTATTCGGGGTCCGTTTTCGCGTGTGGGGTGTGTTTTAAGACATATTGGGATGATTTAAAATATATTAGGGTGTCGAAAATAATTCGAGGGTGACGGTTTCTTTTAGGGTTGTTATACCCCCCATGATGAGGGAACATCCTGAAGTCTTCCCCAAAGACTTATCAGGATTACCTCCTCAACGACAAGTCGAGTTCCACATTGACTAGGTTCCAGGTGCCGCGTATGTAGCCAAGGCACCCTATCGACTTGCATTTCCTGAGATACAAGATTTGTCAACGCAGCTTCAGAAGTTGCCAGATTGGGGATTTATAAGGCAAGATTTTTGCCTTAAGGAGTTTCAGTACTGATCGCCAAGTAGAAGGACGATGATTTTCAAATGAGCATCAACTACCAGGAGCCGAACGAGCTAACCAACAAGAGTCGGTAACTCTTGCTGAGGATTAACGAATTAGTTAACTAATTGTGAGGATTCAACTGCTACTCTAAGACTGATCATTGATCGAATGTCATTAGCTGTGAATTCAGCATAAGAGCATACCAAAGTACAATGAGTCAGCAATTTGTTTCAAACATACACTAAAATTGTGTTTCCTACACGATGCACAAAGCAGTTTTACACAGAATACGAAACTTTGAGAACCTAGAAAACATGTACTTAAGACCTTTGGGAACTTAGATCAGAACCTGTTAAAGGATGTCATTTAGGAACCACATCTGTTAACTCGAGCAAACCCCATATTCCTGGCATATATACTATTTCAGTTAACCGAATAGATAAAGCACTCAAATTTCTATTGAAATTTCCACTTTTGCTTCTAACAAGTATAATTTTGCATCTCTACTTCCCCTAATGATGGTTGCATCATAACAGTTTTCTTCATTAAAGCAAACATTCTTTTGTCTCGATACTTGATCATTTCTTCATATTAGCAAATACTCATTGTTTCATTTCTTGGGAATTCATATGTTACGCATGCACCATTAGTTATGCATGTGGTTTTGTTTCAAATAAGCGCTTCTTCAAAGTCCAAATATTATTTTGCAAATCTAAATTATTGATTTGTGATTTGTATGACCTGCACTATTGTAATTGTCGGCTCTTTTGCTATCAAGTCAACACACTTTCTTGAAACTTCTTCTTTCAAGGTACATACAAGGTTTATCTTTGTAACCATGCCCAAAATCCCCTTCGTCGATACATACGTTTATTGTCAGAATTGCGCTGAAAACAAGTTCAATTGCTTGAACCTGTCCATTTCGCATATTCAATTCAAGACGCCATATGATGTATTGAGAGCATCATATTCAAAGTTATTTTTGCAAAAGTTCTTTTGTTTCGAGTCATAGTAGACTTGTTTAGTCTACGACTCCACTAAATAGTTTGTCGGTTTTGACGCCTTGTGGTGATGCTTTCACAAAATTGAAGCTTGTGCTAATTTCGTTACGCACCTCATACACGGATTTAATTGTTTACTTATTGGCTTGCTCTAAATCCGTTTTGTTTATAACAATTAAAGCAGACTTAACACAATCGTGTGTTAAGACAATGGTACATAAACTCATTTTATATTTTCCAGTGTACCTCCAAACGGTTCTTTCACTATCAATCGAATGCCTTGCAGTATTTATTGCTTTTTATCTTCTATCAAAAACAGTAGTTCTTTGATGTTCTATATTCAATTGAAAAATCCTACGATGTCATTTGAATCGAATTTTCAGGATTGCTTCATCACACTTTCATTGATTTCAAACACGGTGAACTTGTTTGGTTACCGCTATTATTGAATTATGTCATTAGCACACCCTGTGGTGTTGGTACAACTTGTAGCTTGTGCTAATCATGGTCAACCATTTCACTCAGAACTACACATACTTTTGTTTGACTTGT
Organism: Helianthus tuberosus; assembly: GCA_030545235.1. Classification (NCBI taxonomy): domain Eukaryota; kingdom Viridiplantae; phylum Streptophyta; class Magnoliopsida; order Asterales; family Asteraceae; genus Helianthus; species Helianthus tuberosus. The sequence goes on along the minus strand of CM060445.1, from coordinate 51,967,799 downwards.
TATGTAAACATCCCCAATGCAACTACAAATTAAGACAATGGCATACCAGATTCGATTGTATTTCCTTTTGGTGTATTTTCAAGAATGTCAACACACTAATCCTTACCATTTATTTATTCGAAAGTTGACAGATCATTTTCATGTTACTATCATATTTGAGTTATTGATTTTGAGTTCATATAGCGGATGCTATGGTTTCTGAAAACTCGTTTGCATATGGTGATCGATTGTTTGAAATTCTATTGGTCGAAACTCCTTTGTTGCACCCCTGTTAGCTAAGTTACACTAGATTATACATCTATACATCTCGTGTCCTCTGACATCAAATTCTAGAACACATACCTTTTAACCATTGGGTTCTTGTTGTTGTAATATATCCTTGGACTCACCAGATTCGAATAAGTTTTGATTCGGTTTCGTGGTTATATACCTCAGTATTGTTCACATCCATACACGCATAATGTAACCCTAAGGAGTTAAGGTAGTAAAATTTCGAGGACGGAATTTTCTTAACATGGGGAGAATGTGACAACTGTCAAATTTGCATGCATCCGTACAATTAATTAGACAATAATTAATGATTAATGACTGTGCTGATTTACAATTTATGACTTGAATTGTTTTCTGATCATGCATACAAGTGCATCATATATTACAAATGACATAACATTATTGCATGCAAACTTTATTGATTGGAATGATGCACGAAACAAAGCTAGCACAGTTATCAGACAAATTAGGAAAATGTTGATAGAACTCAGCACCTAGACAGACAGTGCATTGAGACACAGGATGAGCCAGAAACCAAGTATTACACTAGTATAGTGTGTAGGAAAGTAAGGATCATAAAACTGTCTTCCTAGTAACAGTTTAAGTGCCGGAAAGTGCCTAAAACTCACATAAACTGCATAATTCTGCAGAATTCAGCAAAATTCAGCATTTAAACAATCTAATATCATGCAGAAATATGGTTAAATGGTCCTGAATACTTTCCTAAGTGTCAGGAATCGAAACTGTCATAAAAGGTTACATAAAGCACACTAAACTGCGAAGTTTAGCACCTTAACGAACCAGTAACCAACCGAACAACCGGACACTACCCGAAACATCAAATTTACACTAGAAGCACTGTTTTAACATTACCAAGCTAGTTATGATCCCCAAACACCATAACACATCATAAAAATATCTAGTAACTAAATCCCAACTAATACTTGGACTTTAACCTAACTAACTAACTATATGTTTAAACCTAGTCTACTACCCCCCCCCCCCACCTATAATCGGCCAACTAAGCATGAGATTTTATTTGGTTATTAAATTAGATTGTGTTTCACTTTTAGGAACACATAAACCTTTGGAAAATAAGTTTTGGTGGATTATAAGAATAAACCAAGTGCCATAACCATTCATTTTCACCAACAACACTTCACAAAATTCTTTCATCTTCCTTTCCCTTATCTCACGGCCAAGAACCATACACACCCATCCATCATCCTCAATCATCTTCCATCCATTCTACATGTATACAAAGGTGTAAGAAGGCATATAAGGAAGCTTGGAGCTCTCGGAAGTTGAAGGACCTTCACCGTTTGCTTTTATCCACTTCATTACCTCTCTTGATCACCCCTAGCCTTGAGCTAGTGGTAAGAACATCATACATACTATTTTACTTCTATTTTAAGTGTTAAAAGAAGATACATAATGATAATCTTGAAGAACACTAAGAAACTTGAAGATGAAACATGAACATAGGCATAAAACTATAAGAAATCTTAAAGAAATCATGTTGTTTAGTGTTGTTATGATACTTGATGATTGATGGTTTGTGTAAATGATGTAGATCATTATATGATCTTGCTAGATCATGATTAAAAACATAATCTAGCAAGATGTGAGGAAGAAAATATTAGAGATTTATAAATCATCCTCATGCAAGACATGAACTTGAAAGAATATATTTTTTTCTTGAAAAATAATGATTAATGTGAGTAGTAATACTTGTAGATCTAAAGATTTATGGTGGATTTCAAAAGAAACCAAGCTAAAAATATAAGTTTTACTAAACCTTGGTTCTTAGACAAACAAACCTTATTTTTAGTGGTTAAACAAGTGTAGAAACACTTATGTAACAAGAAGAATTCATAAAGAAACATTTTTGGAAATTGTGATCACAAGTTGTGAAGATCTATCTTCTTTAAAAATGAAGTTTTTAAAAGATCAATCACACTTTAAAGGGTAACAAGACTTACTAAAAACACTAGTAAGTTGCTACATATTTTTATAAAGATTCAAGTTCATGAAGTATTAAATTATACTTGTTTTTGGCAAAATTGGTAAGTAAAGACTGTATAATATTGATTGTAAATTGATTGTGATGATTTTTACAAAAGAAAATGATATGCTTGAAAGCATGGAAACCTCCATTTTTAGGGGAAACAATGGCAAAATTTTCTAAAAATCTAAACACTTAGAAAAATATTTATTAACATACACTTACAAGTGTATTTTAAACCATGAATTTTTACATAAACTTTGCCATAATTTTTTGTTACAAAAATACAAATATTGGAGGTTGGTTTTCATAAATAAAAGTGACTAAATATGTATTTAGAAAATATATATTTAGAAGACACCATGTGTGTAATTATTTGTATATTTTTTGTGTTAGTATATTATTTTAGGACATGAAATAATATAACTCATTAAAATATCATGAATTACCATCCAAAATATTACCAAAATTCCAAGAATAAATATACAAAGAATACCCAAAATACCGGTAAAACCGAACAAAGGAATATAACTCACAAAATATTCCGGAAATATTATTCATATGTATATTTTGGTAAATAATATTTTGGACATCAAAGGAATGGAAATGGGATTTTCATGATTACTATAAAATATTTCATATTTTTGACAAAAGAAAATATATTATTTTGGGTGAATGTAAATATATTTTCTTGGACTTATTAAAAGAAGTATCATTTTTGAAAGAAATATGTATTTTCTCAAACAAACATGAACTATATTATTATTGAAAGAAAATGTATTTTATTAAAATAAACTTGAAGTATATTATTTTTGGAAGGAAAATGGATTTATATATTTTCGAAGTTGGACTTGGAAACATGTTAATTTGGGAACTTGTATGAGATTTACAAATATTTTTGTCAAAGGAAAAATTATAAATATTTTTTCTAAGTAATGTTTCCCAAAATATATATTTCGGAAATATATATTGATGTATTTTTACTAGAAATATTATTCCAGAAAAAATAATACAAAAATTAAGTATAAGAATACTTAACGATTACAAGAAAATACGTACTCTCGTACGTATACATACACTCCGGAATACGACACCAATACATGGCAAAAATATACAAGTATAAGAATACGAATACAAATACACCCATCCTTGGGAAGGATATTCATGTACAAATACAAAAGTGTGATAAGTTAAAAGTATATTATTTTAACTATAATTCCAAAATTTAACAAACATAATTTAAGTTAAAATATTTATTATTTTAACAAATAAATTATATAACTTGGAATAATGATGAAGACACTTGGAAACGTAACTCAAAGGCACTAATTAATACTAAGTCAAGGCACCACCCGCTCGTCTAATAGATCATAGTACGTTGTAGGTAGTCGTGTACCCCAGAGAGAACTTTGAGTTACAGGCGGATTCGAAGAACGCAAACCTGTGAGTTCATGTTCCCCTTTTCTTTTAACTGTTTTCAGTCTTATAACTTCGGGGGTGAAGTACATGTTACAACTGTTTACAAACGTTTTATACATGGTATGGTTAGCTAAGGAAAGGTACTGCTAGATCATGTGAGTGGTGGGTATGACGCTTAAGGCCATTAATCCTCGTTGTAGGACCGAGGGACATGAGTGATCGATCTATTTGGGTGTAGCGAGCCCCACCCATGAGTCCGTCGAGTGGACCATGTGGTGACTATGTCTTATTGCCGGAGACAAGTCTGCTAGGTTTGAGCTTTCCTGCATCACGTCACAAATATTAATGTATTAGCTACACATTAATTGATCTGTTTCCTTGTTGCTTTCATACCGGATTTCAATTACATACAAACATACTTACAATGATTTCAAAGGTTTATTCACAAACATACACATGAACTCGCTCAACTTTTGTTGATGTTTTCAAACTACATGTATTTCAGGAAACTAAGTATGGATCCGGCGGGCGTTGAAGTTTCAAGCGTTGTCTGGAATAAAGGATGTCATCCAGTGTCGAATGGTTTGGAGTGTGTATCCTATCCTGGATAGGATACATGTCTCAAAGCTTGGGTATCTTCAGTGTCTTTTGAAAGAGTCCTTATGGAACTTAAAACCTGTTGGTGTTGTATTTTGAATACGAAGTCTGTGTTTTTGGGGTTAAATCAATGTTGTTGTAATGTTTCAAAACTTAATCAATGGATGAACATCTTGGATTTATCATATAGTTGTTTGTTATGGTTGAATGCAATGATATTAAGCAAGTCACACCAAATCACGCTTCCGTAAAAGTCAGGGTGTGACAAATCCCATGTTTTTATTACAAACATGTTTATAGGGATAAACCCTAATTTATTGAATAAAACATCTTTCTTTATTTAGGTAACTTATGGTTTATGAATGAACTCATGGTTTTTTTGGAACAACTTTAATATGAAAACCAACTGTGAACTCGCTCAACTTTGTTGTTGACTCGTTGTTACATGCCTTGCATGTCGTTAGGTGCTTAAGGAGCTTGCACAAGGAGGAGTGGTCGTTGTGGGACATGGACTGTAGAGTTCCATGTTAAACATTTGAACTTCTAAACTATGTTTTGGTCTTTAAACTTTATTATGCTTCCGCTGATTACTTGAACTTGTTTGATTTCTTTTGGACACCAATTATATTGTGGTTGGTTTTATTTATTTAAATTACATTGTTCAATATGATTGGTGGCTTGATCATGGTCAGTCACGCCTCCATGCGGTGATACCCCGCTTGTGGATTTTGGGGGTGTGACAGATTGGTATCAGAGCCATTGGTTATAGTGAACTTGGTTTTAAAAAGGGAAAAGCTTTTTGACAAAACCAGACTATAACCTGTACAGTGCTCAACAATCCACAACGACGCTTCGCTCCACGTGCAAGGCTCAACACTATAGGTGATATGGTTTATGTTTATATTGCCTGCTTGTTAGTTCACATAGTACATTGTTCATGGTATGCTTGGTTAACGTAACGACCATTGTTTGAAACCCTGTGTGCTTACTCTCTTATGTCATTCCACACTTATGCACTTTCGCGACACTTTTCTCACTTATGTTTGCTCTATTGTGAAGATAATGAGTGGATGTATCAACATGACTCAAGCCCAGCTGACGGCACTGATCAATGAACAAGTTGCTGAGGCACTCGCAGCCGCTCAGGCGGGAGGTACAACCTGCCACTTTGACCTATCCTAGGATGTTACGATCCTACTCTAACGAACCAACTCTCGTGCCTAACTTTGTCCTATCTTACTAACATGACAGGTCAACTTGCTCAGCCTCCCGTGTGTACATTCAAAACATTCATGGATTGCCGACCCAATACTTTCAACGGCACAGAAGGAGTAGTAGGTCTTCTTCACTGGTTCGAGAAGCTCAAATCCGTCTTCGAAATGTGTGAATGCCCTGAAGCTCGTAGGGTGAAATTTGCTACTGGAACACTTGAAGGCATTGCGTTAACTTGGTGGAAAGTGCAAGTTCAAATGCTAGGGTTGGCAGCTGCCAATGCCATCCCATGGAATGACTTCAAAGAGCTGATCAAAGAGGAGTACTATAATCGGGATGACATCCACAAGCTAGGGGTGGAGTTTTTCAATTTGAAGATGACAGGGTCCGAAATCGAGGCATACATGAAGAGATCGAACGAGCTGGCTATCTTGTGTCCTACTATGGTGGATCCTCCTATCAAGCGTATCGAGCTGTACCTCAAGGGTTTAGTGCCAGAAATTCAGAGTCATGTGACTGCAGCTAACCTTAGCACCATCCAGCAAGTTATTCGACTGGCTCATCGTCTCACTGATCAGGCAGTTGAGCAGAACAAGCTGCCCAAGCGTATTAGTGCTATTACCACTTCCGATGCTCCCAACGACAACAAGCTCAAATGGGATGGAAATTCAAGTAAAGGTTCAACTTCTGTGCAGTCCCAGTCTCAGCAGCGAAAGACGGATGATTACAAGAGCCCCAGCCAGCATTCTTCTGGGAATCAAGGTCAGAGTGGATACAAGGGAAATCACCCAAAATGCAATCGTTGTGGTTTTCATCACAGTGGACCGTGCACTAAGGGCAACTGTCAGAGGTGTAACAAACCTGGCCATGCGGCCAAGGATTGCAGGAGTCTCTATCCTGCGAATCAGCGACGCCAGCAACAGCAACAGACTACACATAATCAGCGACAGCAGCAAAAACAACAACAACAGGGTAACAACAGGGGATGTTTCCAGTGTGGTGCTGAAGGCCACTTCAAGAGAGACTGTCCTCAGCTGAACCAGAATCAGAACAACAACAATCAGGGAATGGAAACAATAATGGGGGAAATAATGATGGCAATGGTGCCAGGGGTCGTGTCTTCGTGATTGGACAGGGGGATGCTAGGAACGATCCCAACGTCGTGATGGGTAAGTTTCTACTGGATGACTTCTTTATTACTGTTTTATTTGATTCGGGTGCCGATACTAGTTACGTGTCTTTGAAAGTTAGTCAGATGCTTAAGCGAACCCCAACACTCTTGAACACCAAACACATGGTAGAACTAGCAAACGGTAAAAGTCTCTAGGCCACACACATAGTTAAGGGTCGTAATCTTGTCTTAGCTGGTCAAACCTTCTCTATCAATCTTATCCCCATCGTTCTTGGTAGTTTCGACGTCGTCATTGGGATGGATTGGTTGTCTCAACATCAAGCGGAGATTATTTGCAAGGAGAAAATCGTCCGTATTCCTCGATCTGGTGAAGAACCCCTTGTGATTCATGCTGAAAAGAGTGGTGCTGTTGTGGGCACCATCTCTTTTCTTAAGGCCCAGAAATGTTTACGAAAGGGCCACGCAGTTATTCTAGCCCTCGTTACTCACACCTCAATGAAAGAGAAGAAGATAGAAGATATTCCGATAGTACGTGACTTTCCTGGGGTATTTCCTGATGAATTACCTGGTCTTCTGCCTCATCGTCAGGTCGAGTTTTAAATCGAGCTAGCTCCTGGAGCAGCACCAATAACTCGTGCACCTTACCGTCTAGCCCCATCGGAATTAGAAGAACTGTCCGCGCAACTACAAGAACTCTTGGAAAAGGGTTTCATTCGACCTAGCTCTTCGCCCTGGGGAGATCCAGTCTTGTTTGTAAAGAAGAAAGACGGTACCTTCAGAATGTGTATTGACTACCGCAAAATTAACAAGGTGACCGTGAAGAATCGTTATCCTCTCCCGCGCATTGATGACTTTTTCGACCAGTTGCAAGGGTCGAGTTTCTACTCAAAGATTGATCTAAGGTCAGGCTACCATCAACTGAGAGTCCGAGACGAGGACATCTCCAAGACAGCATTCAGAACCCGTTATGGGCATTACGAGTTTCTGGTCATGCCTTTCGGATTGACGAACGCACCTGCGGTCTTCATGGATCTCATGAACCGGGTGTGCAAACCTTACCTGGATAAGTTTGTTATTGTTTTCATCGATGACATCCTGATCTATTCTAAGAGTCAGGAGGAACACGAGCACCATCTACGACTTATACTAGAACTTCTTCGAGCAGAGCAGCTTTACGCCAAGTTTTCGAAATGTGACTTTTGGCTTCGTGAAGTCCATTTCCTAGGCCACGTGGTAAACAAGGATGGGATTCATGTTGATCCATCCAAGGTTGATTCGATCAAGAACTGGCCTGCGCCCCGTACACCAACAGAAATCCGCCAATTCTTGGGTTTGGCGGGTTACTACAGAAGATTCATCAAGGATTTCTCGAAGATTGCGCAACCTCTCACTTCACTGACTCAGAAGGGTGTCACCTATCGTTGGGGTGATGCACAGGAGTCCGCATTTCAGCACTTAAAGGAGAGACTTTGTAGCGCGCCTATTCTCTCATTTCCTGAAGGCACCGATGATTTCGTGGTTTATTGCGACGCGTCGATCCAAGGACTTGGTTGTGTGTTGATGCAACGGGATAAAGTCATTGCTTATGCATCGCGCCAACTTAAAGTTCACGAAAGGAACTACACTACACACGATCTGGAGCTGGGAGCAGTTGTTTTCGCACTTAAGATATGGAGACATTACCTGTACGGTACCAAGTGCACCATTTACACCGATCACAGGAGTCTCCAGCATATCTTCAAACAGAAGGAGTTGAACATGCGACAACGTTGATGGGTCGAACTCTTGAATGACTACGAATGCGCAATCAAGTACCATCCGGGCAAAGCCAATGTGGTGGCCGACGCCCTCAGCCGAAAGGAGTCAAAACCTAAGCGCGTGCGAGCGTTACAACTTACCATCCAATCTAGTCTTCCTACTCAGATACGAGATGCTCATGTTGAAGCATTGAAACCAGAGAACATTAGAGCTGAATCCCTGCGAGGATCGAGGAAACGATTAGAACAAAAGGAAGACGGCGCCTACTACGTAACAGGGCACATCTGGGTTCCACTATATGGCAATCTACGTGAGCTTGTGATGGATGAAGCACATAAGTCTCGTTACTCAGTACATCCTGGTTCGGATAAGATGTACCACGACCTAAAGACTACGTACTGGTGGCCTAGTATGAAAGCTAGCATAGCAACCTACGTTAGTAAATGTTTGACTTGTGCGAGAGTCAAAATCGAGTATCAGAAACCATCAGGTCTACTTCGACAACCAGAGATCCCGACATGGAAATGGGAGCAAATTTCCATGGATTTCGTTACTGGCTTACCTAGATCTCAACGAGGGAACGATATTATTTGGGTGATAGTGGGCTGGTTGACTAAGTCTGCACACTTTCTGGCCATCAAGGAAACGGATAAGTTTTCTACTTTAGCAGACGTTTACCTGAAGGAAGTAGTTTCGAGGCACGGGGTGCCAACCTCCATTATATCTGATCGTGATGCTCGTTTTACTTCTGAATTGTGGCAAGCGATGCACAAGTCTTTTGGCTCTCGACTAGACATGAGCACAGCATATCATCCGTAGACGGATGGGCAGTCTGAGCGCACCATCCAAACCCTTGAAGACATGCTTCGAGCATGTGTAATCAATTTTGGCAACGGTTGGGAAAGACACCTCCCTTTGGTGGAGTTTTCCTATAACAACAGTTACCACACCAGCATCCAGGCTGCTCCGTTTGAGGCATTGTACGGGCGTAAGTGCCGATCACCTCTTTGTTGGGCAGAGGTTGGGGACAGCCAAATCACAGGTCCAGAACTCGTCATCGACACGACAGAAAAGATTTCCCAGATACGACAACGAATGGCGGCAGCTCGTGACCGTCAGAAAAGCTACGCTGATAAGCGTAGGAAACCTCTAGAATTCCAGGTCGGGGACCGGGTTCTACTTAAAGTCTCACCGTGGAAGGGTGTGGTTCATTGTGGTAAAAGGGGCAAGTTTAATCCGCGTTATGTCGGACCTTTCGAAATCACTGAACGAATTGGCAAGGTCGCTTACAGATTGAATCTACCGGAAGAACTCAGTGGAGTTCACAACGTATTTCATGTGTCAAATCTGAAGAAGTGTCTGTCAGATGAGACCCTCATAGTTCCTCTCAAGGAATTCACCATCGACGATCAGCTGCGATTCGTCGAAGAACCTATAGAGATTACAGACCGAGACGTTAAGGTTCTCAAGCGCACCAGAATACCTCTTGTTCAAGTTCGTTGGAACTCCCGTCGTGGCCCAGAGTTTACCTGGGAACGAGAAGACCGAATGAAAGACAAGTATCCCCAGTTGTTCGAGAAAAGTACAACCACTACTGAGACTGAAGCTACTACGGAATTTCGGGACGAAATTCCAAACCAACGGGGGGATGATGTGACACCCCAGGAAAACCAAGAAAACCACGCAACCTAACTAGCTTCCTCAGTAACCACGTGCTAAATTTCGGGATGAAATTTCTTTCAAGTTGGGGATGATATGACAACCCGAGTTTTCAAGGTCTTTCCTCGACACGCTACTTGTTTCTCAATTGCGTTTGCATAACTTAGTTGCCTTGTAATTGTGCATGTTTGTTATATGCTTGAGATGGTTGTTTGAAATGTTTGTTATATGCTTGAGATGTTTGTAATTGTGCATGTTTGTGTTTAAGGTGTTAGTATATAAACTGTAGAACTTATGAACCATGTAAAGCTTACAACCCTAGCCCGTACATTCTCATACCCGACGAAACTCATACCCGACGAAATCATACCCGATGAAACTTAGAGTTTCGTCGCCCACTGAAGTTTCGCCGAAGTGGGCTTTTGGCCCAAGTATGGCCAGATCTTGATTTCTTATATAATTACGTACACTGCTTGGGGTTTCTTTTGGCAAACCCTAGTATCTCTTCGTCCTCCCTATACTGACGACACCCATTGCACAATCCTGCACTCACATAAAGCTCTTTCATCTCTTACCGATTCAAGTACTGCCATTACGGTTCGATTCTCCGGTGAGTGCGACAACTTTTGTTCGATTAGGTATTGGTTGTTAGACGATATCTAAACTGTTAAATTCGTATTGTCGATGTCGATCATGATTTTGTATATAATTGTAGGAAGATTCTATTGATGTATAGATTTAGAAATCATTTAGATCGTATATTGCTAACAACGGTCTGGTCATACATGGAATAATACAGCTTTATGTGTAGTGATGACCTTGTTGTATGTTGATGATCTTGATATGATAATGGTATGATAATGGATGTTTAGCAGACTAGGGTTCTATGTTATAAGATGTTGACGAATACCTGATAATCACAACGATTTGCTTATAATGAATGATGAATGAATGATGGTTCTGATCGTATGATGATTGAGTAATTTATGTGATTGTATAAATTGATCTGAGTGATTGATTAATGAAGTCGACGTAACTGTTAGATGATAATTAGGGTTTTTGGGATACGTAACTGTTGATGATGATCATGCTTTACCCCGACGATACCCTACCTCGACGAAACCTCAAGTTTCGCCGTGACCTTTTCGTCGTAACCCTATGTCGACGAAACCCCAAGTTTCGTCGTGAAGCTTATAAGGAACAGTAGGTTAATATGTTTATGTATACTGCATGTATGTTAGAAATTGATTTTTGTCAGTCACTGTTAAAGATGTTTACATTTGGTCAAACAACATGATTTAGTTTTTACACCCAGTACACTTAACTGTTAAACATGGTTATGGGACATACATGCAAACAGTGAATATGAAGGAGTTATATAACTGATATGTCTTAATCGGAGATCCTTATCTTTCATGCATTCAATGATTATAACTTACGCGGAAACAATGCGAACATGAACTGATTGTGTATACATGCATACTATAGGCTTTGACTGAATTATTTGTGATCAAGTAGTTAATCATACCGAGCAAACTGAGGTGAGTTCACACTTTCTACAAGGTATGGGATTCCCAGGGGTTGGGAATGGGTAAAGGAATTGAATTGAAACTGCGTGATTTCCTGGTTTGGAACACGTATACATCCTCTTTATTGAAGGGTGACAACACGTACTAAGAACTTAATCGGAACCTGCGTAATCTCCTAGTTTGGGGATTTCGTACACATCCTCTTTATTGAAGGTTGATAACACGGATGCTAGACCAAAAACTCTATCATGAAGTCCCTCATTTTATATCGACTTAATCGCCGGGCCAATGGCGAGCGGGTCATTAGTTAGATAGCGCTATTTAGGTTTGACAAGCCTCACACTGTGCCGCAGAGGACGGGCGTGAACTAATGGATCTAGGCACTAGTCAATGATGATAGACATTGACATCAGGGCACCAACTTACTATAGTCAGTGGTCGATATGGTAACGGGTCTAGTGGTTCACATGGGGAAGCCCCCACTGGTTATGGATATGGTTTGGGAAACAAAGAAACTGGTTAACTTATGGTTTACGAATGAACTCATGGTTTTTTTGGAACAACTTTAATATGAAAACCAACTGTGAACTCGCTCAACTTTGTTGTTGACTCGTTGTTACATGCCTTGCAGGTCGTTAGGTGCTTAAGGAGCTTGCACAATGAGGAGTGGTCGTTGTGGGACATGTACTGTAGAGTTCCATGTTAAACATTTGAACTTCTAAACTATGTTTTGGTCTTTAAACTTTATTATGCTTCCGCTGATTACTTGAACTTGTTTGATTTCTTTTGGACACCAATTATATTGTGGTTGGTTTTATTTATTTAAATTACATTGTTCAATATGATTGGTGGCTTGATCCTGGTCAGTCACGTCTCCATGCGGTGATACTCCGCTTGTGGATTTTGGGGGTGTGACATTTATTTGATTATCATTATTCTGGTTTTCCTGATTTGCTGCGTCGGCCATCTGGATTATAAACATATACCAAGTATTAATATCGCAAAACAATATTAAATGCAAACAATCACACAGCAAGCATATTGATCCAAAATCGTCGGACATTGCGACCTTTACTCTATTTTATATATATACATATATGTGTGTGTGTGTGTGTGTCTGGTACAAACCATAACTGGAAATTAAATTACAATACTAGTAGGCATCAGTAGCTATAGGATTATCTATTTTTTTCATCATACAAACATATTATATATATATATAGGGAGAAGATCATGCGAGAACCACCTCTTATTGCGAGAACCGCGAGAACCAATGTGAACACAACCAAAAATGCCTAAAAATAGCTAAAAATCACACAAATTTTTTTTTTTTTAATATTTTTTATATAAAAATCGCTACTTTTCGAAGCCAAAAAAAAATAAATAAATAAATAATTTTTTTTTAAATTTGCCACTAAAAGTAGCGATTTGAGCATAAAAAATATTAAAAAAAAATTTAGATTTTTTTTTGATTTTTTTAGATATTTTTTTAGGTTTTTTGGGGGTTTAGTTTTTAGCATTTTAGCTTGGGTGGGGGGGGGGGGGGGTTGGGTTTTTTTTTAGGTTTTTTGGGGTTTTTAGTTTTTAGCATTTAGCTTGGGGGGGGTGGGTGGGGGTTAGGTTTTTTTAGCTATTTTAGGTTGTGTTCACATTGGTTCTCGCGGTTCTCGCAATAAATGGAGTTCTCGCATGAGCCCCTCCCTATATATATATATATATATATATATATATATGTATATATATTATTACTTAATGGGGTCCATCCAAAATTGCATGTTACGCTCGTCATACTTCCAAACGAGCCTCTCGCCTATCTGTCTCATTCTCTCACTTCCTTTTAATATCTCCTCACCAAAAGTTCGGAGTTATTGCACATTCTCAGTACTCATGGGTGGTGTGGGTGCTGGTATTGGTTCAGGGTATTGGGGCATCGGTTCTTCTCGTGGGTACGGGTTCTCTAGAATCTCCCTGATATATTGGTCATAATTAAAGTATGGGTCTAGAAGATCCAAGTTTGGGTAAGGTGCTACTGGCTTTTGCATGGGTTCCTCTATTGGGTAAAGTTGTTGGTAATCCCTATGGTCATCAAATCATGGGTCATAGTCTGGAGGATGGGGTGCTGGTACTCTAGGAATCTCGGCTGGGTCAAAAGCAGGTGCTTGAATTTGGTCTACTGGGTTTGGCTCAATTTCCATAGGTTGTGTGGGAAATAATGGTAACGGCTGGGGTGCTATGAGTTGTTCCAAATTCGGGTCGGCGGCTGTAGTAGCTAAGATATGAAAATTTGCTAATCTCCTATTGAGTATATCTTGGGTTTGAACATTCATTTCTCTATTGGCCGCTGCTAAGGCCTGCTGTTGTTGCAATTTTCTCATCCTTTTTCTACGTTCAAGAGCTCCTCTGCTGAACCATCCTCTCTTCTTGGGAGGGAATGGCTCCTCAGATTGTGCTTTGAATACGAAGATCCCTTCTTCGATATCAGCCGAATACCTCGTGGGGGTAGGCTGAGAAGAGGTTCCTTCGTCCCTAGGTGAACTGAACAGTTGATGGTAAGCGTCCGAAGGTCCTTGGTCACTCATACTGTAAACTAACAAATTGTCAAATAACACAAAATAATAATCTACACATATGCACATAGTCTTATTGATTATTTCCTAACAAAATTGATAATTTCAATGTCAGCAGAACACTTCCTTGGCTGAAATTAGTGGCTGTAGCTTTGATACCACCTTTTGTCACAACCCCCGACCCCTGCCTCGGGAGGCGGGCGGCCGCGGCCTACTCAGAGATAGTGGTATCGGTGTGTATCATTATTTGGCAGCGGAATTTACATCAGGACCGTAGTTAGGAAATATTTTATCAGAGTAAAACACCACCTTTTTATAATAAACATATTGGGATAAACCCAAGTTTTTATTACAAACATGTTTATAGGGATAAACCCTAATTTATTGAATAAAACATCTTTCTTTATTTAGGTAACTTTTATAGCCGCATTTTCCAAGCTTTCAGTGCTCTCCAGCTGGCTTCTATTTTGGCTTTTACATTTTGTTACCTGAAACGCGTTTTAAAAACATTTGTCAGTGGGAAATACTGGTGAGTGAATCCCAATTTAATCAAGAAGTATTTTATCCTTTAACAGTAGTGAGAGCGATTACAATGTTTATATCTACACAATTACTCATTCAGTACTGTCAATCCTGACTGGTGAGTCATATTACACATTGGCTATCTCGTTGTCCAATAGTAACGTGTTCCACATTTTGTATACAAAACCCCAACATACCGACGGTAATTTAAGAATTACAAAGACTCAATCACTGCTAATTATAATTATAATTTAAAATAAATAAAGGTTTTGTAAAAAAAAGTTTTTAAAAAGGTTTACAAAAAGGAGATTACTCACATTGCTAATTTAGACTTTTTCCTGTGGTTTCCTGGTTATAATCAAATAAATTAAACAATGCACACGCGTTAATATAATAACCCAATATTTACGTTAGTCATACCCTCCCCGAGACAGAACTCCAACGACTACGTCGGGCAGAACCTCGACAGCCGTTACGGAACGCTAGATCAATCGGGCAGCGTATCTAATACGTAACTGGGGGTTAAAATACTTACAACGAGTCGGAGCTTCGCTAATTTAGTGGATATAATGCCCGGGTATTACTTCTACACTATAGAAATTTAGAGAGAAAAGTGTGTGATGAACGGATTGCAAATGAACGTCGAAATCCAATTTATAGGGTTGGAACAGGGGGTCCTCGCGCCCTGCGTAAGCCATAGGCGAAGCCTTCACGGCCCGCGACGTAGGCCGGGTAGGCCCTAGCTTGGCCCGGTCACCGATCTAGCTTCGACACGTGTTGAGATGTGGCGGCTTCCGGGTTATGCCGCATGTCTCTTCGCTTGCGGCCCGCGTAAGACCAGGGCTAGGTCTTCGCGGCCCGCCAGAGACCCAAAATTTTGATTTTTATTTAATTTTTATTAAAATAAAGGTATTTAGGGTCTGTTCTCGTATACGGAGTGTATTTTAGGACGTATAGGGACATTCTAAATATATTAGGGGTGTTGGAAATATTTTAGGAGGGTTGTTATATAATATGCATAAAGGTAAATCTGCGTTTCGTGTTGTGTTGAGATTGCGATGCGATGGCGATGTGATATCGTTTAGCATAAACGTCAAAACATATATAATGCACACACAAGTAAAGCACATAAGAACACACACATAGAACGATACCAATAGCTGCGTTTCGAGTTTGTGATGCATTGTGATAGCGATAGTAACATAACGTTTGGAGTGCGTTTGGTATTCACATAACATCGCATTGTTACTTCACTTATTAGAAAATCATAGTTTAAAATATCGTCTAAAGTAGTTAACATTTCGATTACTGTGATGGGTTAGGCTAATAAGCAATAATTAAGTAAGAATTGACAGATCTGAATGATAACACGTGTTGACTTTGACTTGCAAAGTCGGGTTGTTACATATGTTTCGAAACTATATAATTTTTTCGGGTTCATCTAGATTATAATGATCCGAACTATGAAGTGTTGTCCGTGTTTCCCAAAATCACATTATATGTCACCAACTAGAGAAATCACTGTATGTACTATGTGTAAAACATGTTAATATATCACAGTAAACACTTGGTTGTTTGGAGGCTTAAGGTATTGCAAAAGCCTACTTGTATACATACTTATACTTATTGAACATTAGGTCGCGTGTAATGGACCTAACACTTTATTAATGCGTATAGAAGCACGTTAACACATACCAAGCAAACTAAGGTGAGTTCACTACTCTTTCACAAGCATGCGTCCAGAGGGGACAAACTATTATTCCTGGGAGGAATCCTATTTAATAAAGACTGTAGTTTAATTTTGATGTCAATTAATAAATTCAATCCATATCATGTAAGTCCCTACTTTACCGAGCAAGTTGCCTGGGAGGCAACGGGGTATTAGGTGATAGCGCTATTAGGTTTGACAAACCTCACACCGTGCTGGGAGCTGGGCGTGAACTAAGGACCTTAAACATTTTGGATCAATGCTGATAGACATTGATGAGGGCACAACAAATACAATCAGTCATATCGGTACCAAGTTTATTATTTCTTGACATGTCTTTAAAGCTAAGCATTTACATGATTTAGGTTGAACAAAACTGTGAACTCGCCAACTTTATGTTGACACTCTTCTGCATGCTTGCAGGTCGATAGGTATAACAACCCTCCTGAATTTTTTTGACACCCTAAAATATATTAAAATATATTAAAATATTCCAATATGTCCTAAAATATACCCCGTATGTGAAAACCAAGCCCGGATACCTTTATTTTTATAAAAATTAATTAAAAACAAGTTTTTATGGGCGCTAGCGGGTCGCGTAGCCTTTGGCTAATGCTTACGCGGGCCGCGACAGCTACAAGATCAGGCGACATCTGGTGCTGCCACGTGTCATCATCGTGGCGAAGCTAGTGTGATGACTGGGCCAGGCTAGGGCCTACCAGCCTACTACGCGGACCGCATAGCCCGTGGTCTCACCTTACACGGGTCGCGTGAAACCCGAAATCAGCTCCTATATAATGGGAGCTCGGGCCTTCAGTTTCCGTCGCTCAATTCTTCGATCTCTCTCTCAATTTTTGCATAGATAATATAATTTACGGGCATTATACCTGCCCTGATGTAAGTATCATAACCCCGGTTACGTATTAGATACGCTGCCCGATTGATCCAGGGTTCCGTAACGGCTGTCGTGGTTCTGCCAGACGTAGTCGTTGGAATGTCGTCTCGGGGAGGGTATAACTAATGTAAATATAAAGGGTTATTATACTAACGTGTGGAATTGTGTAAATTATAGATAATCACCAGGAAACCTTAGAAGAAATCTAAGACAGCAATGTGAGTAATCTCCTTTTTATAAACTGTTTTTACAAAACCTTAAATATTTTACAATGTGATTAAGCAGTGATTGAGTCTTTGTAGTTCTTCAATTACTGCCGGTATGTTGGGGTTTTGTATACAAAATGTGGAACACGTTACCATTGGAAAACGAGTTAGCCAATGCGTAATATGACCCAACAGTCAGGATTGATAATACTGAATGAGTAATCGTGTAGAAATAAACAATGTGATTACTCTCAATACTGTTAATGGATAAAACTCTTCTTGGTTAACTTGGGATTCACTCACCAGTATTTCCCACTGACAAAATGTTTTTAAACGCGTTTCAGGTAACAAAATGTGAAAGCCAACTAGAAGCCAGCTGGACAACACTGAAGGCTTGGAAAAGTGGCTATAAAAGTTACCTAAATAAAAGAAGATGTTTTATTCAATAAAATATGGATTTTCCCTATGAAAATGTTTGTAATGAAAACTTGGGTTTTATCCCAATATGTTTAATATTATAAAAGTATGGTATTTACTCTGATAAACATTTCCTAACTACGGTCCTGATGAAATTTCCGCTGCCAAATTGATAAACAAAATGATACCACCAAAACTGGTCTCGCGGCCACCCGTTCCTGGGACAGATAGGGGACGGGGGTTGCGACAATAGGTACATCATTGCATGGGAACTTGCAGTCTGGAGAGCTGGAAGTGTCATGGGGCATGCTGTTTGTTGAGAACTCTTAATGTTATGCATTTTAAAACAATTTGGTTTAGGTTGTTTTGAAACAATTACATTTGCTTTCGCTGAACACCTACCTTGTTTGAAATGATTATTTTGAAATACACTATTCATGTTGGACATGACGATTGTCTTTAATATTAATTTCTATTAGTTCGACATGATTAGTGGCTAGATCCTGGTACATCACACGCCTCGCGATGAAACCCGCAGGTGGTAAATTGGGGGTGTGACAAAGAACATTAACATGTTTATTTATCATCCAAATGATTTATCCATTGTCTACAAGAAATAATAAAATTTAACATAAAAGTTAAGTGATTTTTAAATTATTTTAAAAGAAAACGTCTTAATGAAAACTTTAGAGAAGCATTAAAATAGATTATAAGGTTAGGTTTATGTGAACAATATTAATTAAAAAGACTAAATATATTAATTTAAATGTAAGCATCTAGAAAAGATTATTAAAATTTAAATTATACTTTTTCATTTTTGGATCTTATGTAGTTTGTTTCAAAAACCAAAAAAAAACCGAACCGGACCGTTGCTAAAACCGAAAAAACTGAAACCAAACGGTTTTTAAAAACCGAACTGAACCGTGCATACCCTTAATCCCACTAATTATACATCACACCCTTTTATTAATTATATTTAATTAGTTAAACGACTACATACTATAGTGGGTTATTAGTCAGAGTTTGACTCCTGCCGAGCCCTCACTTTTTCACTGACTAACCATTAGCACTATACATAGTTTTACCTAATGTATGTGGGTAATTACACATTATTATATATATAATTGCGCACACTTATACACAATTCATTGAAGTTTAGCCCCTCGAAGTTTTTGTTGAACAACCTCTACCCAGTCCCGACTAAAGAAAAACTGATTGATAGACCTTCCAATCTTGATATTCTGTGTATATACTTCATCAACCAAAATATTGTAATCACCATTGCAGCAACTTGGTCCACGGTGATCCTTGATAATCTCGGATGGTAAAAACTGCACAATAAGAAAAGAAAGTTAATGTTAAACAATTATATTACTAAAAGGAAATATTAAATTTGATAATACCTACAACACGACGAGTAGAACAATGTAGATGAAAGATCTTTTTTGTAACATGGATTATCCACAAGACAAACATTTGAAAGCGGCGGTTTTTGTTTTGTTTTGTTTTTTTTTTTTTTTTTTTGCACACAACATCAAAATCAACATTAAACGCGGTTAAAAGGAAATTTGAGTACGGATAAAACGGAGTAAAGACCAACAAACAACCAATCTTCAATCCAAGTTGATCCACAACAGATTTCCATCCATCTGTAATTGCTACTCCATCACCAACCCTCTTGTATGAAAGAACCCATGAACGTCTACCATCAAACCTGATTATCAACTTCTTCTTAAAAAACGGACCACTCATGTTCTTCCGAACATAAGATTTAGGTAAAACCTGAAATATTAAAGGTAATTACTTTATATTACAACACAATTTATATGTATAAACATGATTAGGAAATTAATATTACCAATTGATCAACTTCAGGAAAGCGCAAGACTAAAATAAGTATGTTGGAACACTAAAAAATAAGGGTTGGAACACTTATTGGTATTTGGTGAATGAAATATATGTTATATTAAAATCAGAATGACCAAAATGCCCCTGCACAAAAAGATAAAATAAGTATGTTGGAACACTAAAAAATAAGGGTTTTTGAGTTTTGGACTAAAATGGCAATAAAAGTGAAACCACAGGGACCCAGATTTAAAAAGTTTGAAATTTGGACTAAAACCCAGATTTAAAAAGTTTGAGATTTAGACTAAAATGACAAACTGCCCAAATTACAGGGACCAAAATGGCAATTTACTCTTAAATAAAATATACTCAATAAAACATTAAATAACGCAAATATAGCATACCAAAACATTTATAAAACGCAAATACATTTACTTTACCAATAAATGTCTCCAATTCATGGACACCATACACAAAATTGCAATATACAATATCAACTCACTATAATACACTCCCATCCGTACATCACTGCAGACAACTCAAATTTACCATACTACCCCAATATTCCCTATAAAATTAACAATTATAACAAAATATACAAATATTTATAATTTAATTAATTAATAATTTTCTCAAAAGTCAACGAGAAAATCATCAATATTAAAATCGGCAAACTCCTCACCACAGTAATTCTCCGACACCAAAAAATCCGGTAAACTGAACGGCAAGTCAATATCAAACCCAAGAATATCCACGTCAGCACAACCTAAACCCTCAAACGCCGTTATTTCACCGTTACCACGGAGCACAGACGTCGGCGACATACCGTCGTTATTTAACAGCCCTTCACTTTCGCTAGTTGTACTACTAGTGCTGGTGGCCGTTTGACTTTGACTTTGACTGTCGACCGTAACAGTTCTCGTAACGGCGACACGTGGAAAATTAGTAACCGCTGCAGCACCTTTTAATTTCACGGCAGCGTCGTCGTAAACCGTCGCAGCTTCCTCCGGCGTATCAAACGTTCCGAGCCAAACTCGCTTTCTCCGGTGAGGATCACGGATCTCAGCCGCCCACCGGCCCCACGGACGCCGGCGAACGCCTCTGAACTTCTTCACCGTTGATCCACTGGCTCTGTGAGAAAAGTTTCGCAATGGAGTGGTGAAATCGATCACCGTAACGTGTTTTTTCACACGCTTGCACGCTCGTTGATCCTCATCGTCTGATGAATCCGTAGCGTAAGGATCTGTCACCGTGATCCGTACGATTCGCTGCTTCGTCAGCCGATCGTTCGGATCACGGTGTCCAGACTTTGTTACCACGTGCTCTGAATATTTCACAGCCGATCGTACGGATGTTTTACCGTCCGTACGATCGACCTCCATGTAACGAAGAATAATAAGATTGAAGTGATTGAAAACAAGTCTAGTAGTTTTTTTTTTTTTTTAGGCGGGAATGTTTCCCTCCAAATCGGAGTGAGATCCGAGAAGGGGGGGTAGGGGAGAATGAAGAGTGGAGTGATTTGGGGGGGGTAAGAAATGTATATAAAGGAAATGAGAGGTGTGAACGAATTGTAGACTCTAATAACATCCAGCCACACACTTCCCCACAGTGTATAAATTAAGTTTAGTTTGGTCCCTACACTTGTCATGTTTTGTTGGTTCAGTCCCACACAAAAGCTTTATTCAAGTAAACATCATGAGATATGGTCTGCAATTATGTGAAAAATCGCCTTGCTGCCTTTTTGTCCTTAGAGGTTGTTAATGGCGGTTTAGTAAACCGCTTATAAATCATTGTCATGTGTTATCTTTCTCTTTTAATTGGTTGAAGTGTATTTCTCTTTGTTTTAGAAAAATTTTCATTTATGTTGTCACATCATTTTATTATTGGTTGAATTTTGTGATTATGTTTTCATTTATGACATGTATCCGAAAAATCGTTGCACGGACATGAACCGAGCATGACATCTTTATTTACCGAATTACGAGTTGACACGACACAATCTATTTAACCCAGAATAAATAAATACCTCTTTGGCGTATTAATACTTTGTAATTCAAATGTTCATATAACTTTTAATTTTGAGTGTAATTATGCTTAAACATTTTTGCAGATTCTTTTAAAAGTGACCTAAACTTGTTTAGACTAAACTTAAAATCGTTAATTTCGTATTAGGCTCATAACGTATCATACATTCACACCCTATATAGGACGATTCCATGTGATTATCACTATATATTTTTTAAATAATGTTTTTTAATGCTTTAGTCTAATATTTACAATTTTGTTTTTGAACTAAAATTGCAAGATAGTTCATTGTCATTCTTTATAGTTAACTTTTAATACCTAAGTTAACTTTTGTAGCAATTTAATTGGATAGTGGTGTGAAAGATAAAAGTTAGTGGTCATATAAGCCACTTAAACAAACTGTATGGGTCATATACACCTCTTTCTTTAGACGTGGTCGTGTCGGATTGAAAAAAGAGAGCGACGGGGCAGGTGGTGTGGAAAATCCAACGTTGTTTCCCCTAGCTCAGTCAAAAGCTAACTTTGACTCATGCTTTTTCACCGTACAAATCTTATTGCCAAATGTACAACCCTTCGTAGACTATTCTTTCATTCCAATTTCTCCGGTATAATTATTCAATATTTTCTAGATACTATATTATTAAGACTATAGGGTAGGGAGAGTCCCATCCTTAAAAGGATTGGCCGTTACGTCATCGCCACGTAGGAAGGGCTTGAGGGTGATGGACCTAGGGGGTGGAGGATGGGCCGCCACATCACCGCCATGTATGTATGTATAGGTATATGTGAGATAAGGAGAGAGGAGAGAGGCCCGTCCTCTTCGTCTTGTGGGAGCCGGGGACGACGGAACGGAAGCATGGGGGGCGGTGTGGGGGACCGGCGCCGGGCTTCGCCGGGCCTAAGCCGGCCCCCATACCGCTTAGTCTAACATGTTTCAAACATTGTATGTGAATAAATTATCTTAATCTAGATACTAATATATTCATCTTGTTTGGTTTTTCTAGCAATTACCTTATTGATTCGATAATAATATTACGCCTTTGTAGTTTTATTTGATTGTATGTGAATAAATTATCTTAATCTAGATACTATATATTCATCTTGTTTGGCTTTTCTAGCAATTACCTTATTGATTCGATAATAATATTACGCCTTTGTAGTTTTATTTGATAATACAAGACCTGTGACCGAATATTAAAAGTTAGTCGTCTTTTAGTTTTTATGTTAAAACTAGTTTTTGCCCCGCCCGCGTTGCGGGGCACTAAGCCGAATAGTTCTCTCTCATAACATGTACGTATGTATTTCGATTACTTGTACATACTACTCATAACATGATTTAAAAAAAAACTACATCGAGTCAACCAAGTAAAACAAAACATTACGATATTTTTACTAAAAAACTAAAACAATGGAAAGACTATAATTTTAAACTGGGAGCACAACAAATGAACGTATGCCAGGCAGTCGGCTGACACGAATAATAATGAAACCGAGTCAACCAATTGAAAGAAAACACCATCATATTTTGTAAAAAAAAATGATGGGATGACTACAAATTTACACTGGGGCAAAATCATAATTTAACAGGGAAAAAAACGGTTGCAAAACTCTAAATTTGAACTGTGGGCAAAATTGTAATTTGGCTGGGATAGGAAAAAAAACAAAACCAATGACAAAACTATAAATTTAAACATGACAATTATATTTTGGCTGGAACAATGTGAAAGTACGAGACAGCTGGGTGACGCTATTTCCCTTCACTAAATGACATTTTAATACTTGAGTTTGTTTTCAAGTATTATATACTAACTTAAAAAAAAAACAATTTCTATTTGATTGCCGCCATTTGTGGCCAATCAAATAACTTTACTATTGTCGTCAGCGTAGATGTATATGTTGGATAATAAATAGGGGATGTAATATTTAGGGGGAAAGCTTTGTTGTTAAAAAATAAAGAGTAAACTGCCATTTTAGTCTCTGACATTTGGTCACTTTTGACACTTTAATCCAAAACTCAAATCTTTTGCATCTGGGTCCCTGTGGTTTCAGTTTTATTGTCATTTTGTTCCAAAAGTAAAATCAGGTCATATTTGTCTTAAAAAATCTTGCTATTTTGTCCTTTTCCTCAGGGACAAAATTGTCATTTTAAGCATTAATATATATATATATATAAAAGAAAATAAAAAACCTCAAAACAACTAATCATCTCAGCTCTCTTCTCTTTCTCCCTCTACGTTTTCACCAGCAGCCAACAACTACCACCACCACCCAACCTCCGGCAACCAGGAGCATCACCACCATCTTCCATCAACTCAAACCCAGCAACATCCACCGCCACCTTCAAACCACCACCATCACCACCACGGTTGTGGAAACACCGTCAACTGTCGTCTAACTGCCGTCTTCAACTCAAACAACAGCAGCAGCTCCGCCACTAACCACCGTCTTCAACTCAAACACAAACCACCACCTCCACTACACACTTCTGCAGCCACCACTATACTTCCGTTGCACTACTACCACGAAACCCATCACCCATGTCCACCACCAGAACAAACACCCTTGAACCCACCACCCTTCACTTCATTCGTTTGATCATAAAAGAGAAGTCGTCAAAGCTCAGTATCAGGGAGACATGAGATGCGAAGCAGGGAGGTCGTAAGAGCCCAGTATCTTATCCGGCCACCATGACCCGTTACGCCTCTAAACCCACACCATGGTCCAAACACCAAAATCAACCATAGCCCATGTTTCTGCTTCCATCATCACTTTTTCTACTTTCTTTAGTTACTATGTCGCAACCCCCCGTCCCCTAACTGCCCGGGAAGTGGCGGCCGCGGCCAGTTTCGGTGGTATCTGGATTTATCATTTTGGCAGCGAAATTTACATCAGGACCGTAGTTACGAAATATTTTATCAGAGTAAAATACCACACTTTTATAATATTAAACACACGGGAAAATCCCAAGTTCAAGTACACACATTTTTATAGGGATAAACCCTATTTTATTTAAATAAAACATCTCTTTAATTTAGGTAACTTTATAGCCACTTTTCCAAGCCTTCAGTGCTGTCCAGCTGGCTTCTATTTGGCTGATGCGCGTGTGGTGTTATATATTTTTATGTATATTTTTAGCCCTTTTTACACGTTAGTCAAGTTTTAAATTTATAAAACACGATATTTTACTAACACCAAACACACATATGGGCAAGTGCACCCATCGTGAGCGTAGTATAGCGTTGTGAAGAAACACTAACTAAATGGTCGGAACCGAGATAGTTAGGGGGTTTGAATCCGCATAAAAGGTTAGTTCTCTCTCGGTTGATTCAGCTGCAATGGAATTTCTTCTCCGGTGGTTCTGCAAAAAAGAACACCGTTAGCCTCGCCAAGGGGAGAAGAGGGTTCTCTCCTTGACCCGACACCGGCGTGAGAATAAGTATTGGTAATGGAGAAGATAAGTATTTGAGAAGTGAGTGTGTTCTGAGTTTATACCTGAACAGTTCTCTTATTTATAGCCGGGAGTTTGGGAGGGAAAATCTGTTATTGAAAAGATGACGGAAGATGCTAACACCGTAGCGGTTATATTTTCTTCCGTTAAGTTCTTTAATCCTTCATTAAGTTGTCTCGATCCGATGTGAATGCACACGGATCGTGGTTTGATCCATGGCTGGGGGATTGCCACGTGGAAAGTGATTAAGTGGAGATTACTCTCCAATTTGCATGCCTTTGTTGTGATTTCAGGGTTGCTTGTGGTGATGACACGTGTCCAGTCGGTTATAACCGTCTGGGTGGTGCACGATTGTATTTCTTTCTAGAAGATTACTGCTGTAATCTGGTGTGACACCTTGCTGTGTGGATACGGACGAGTAAATCCCAAGTCTGGGTAAAATAATATCCAAGTCTGGATATTTAGGCGGAGATATTGAACAAAGGATTCTAACCCTTTGTAAATGGAAGAAGGCGTAAGGATTTATGTTTTCCTTTGGGCGCGCAACTATAGATTTGCTGACTGTTTCCTTCCTTTTGTAATACCAGTGCGCGGCCGCGCAAGGCTTAAAAGGCAAAAAGGCTAATCTGTGGTATGGTCTTAAATACTTATCATTAGGTTTTTGGGACCTTACCCCTTCAAGTCCCCCCAGTCTAGTGTTGTACTTATGCAAATAAGTGGAGCACTGGACTTATGAGAGAGAAATGTTTTTGGGCGCGAAAAGATAAGAAAGCTTCTATGAGAAGATTTTGAATTTGCTGAGCTTGTAAAGATTTTTTGTAAAAAAATCTTTGACTTGACGTTATTGCAGTAGGTTGATTTTGACAACCTGTCATTGTCAGTTGCTTTTTATCATTCGTGTTGTACACGCGCGCGTGTAAGCGCGTGTATGTTCTGACATCTTCATTTTCTGTCGCTTGGGGAACTGTGATACCCGGAATAGTGCTGTGACGATTACCGATGCTATTTATTGCGATGGGTATATAATCGTTTGGGTAACCTCCTTTGTGTAATCATTGTTTTGTTTGAAAATTTCTCCCAATCCCTTGTACTTAAAAAACTTTCCGTCATCCTTTTGCTTATGTCAACCGGAGAACGTCAAGAGGATCTTGTTGAAGATATGTCGGCTGATCTTCCACCATTGAAGTGGCCTAGGGCATCGTTTGAGGGTTTGATTCAGAATCTTAAATTTCCAGAGAACTGGGGTGCCTTGTATCCCCACGGTGGGCGCCAATGAAGAAACACTAACTAAATGGTCGGAACCGAGATAGTTAGGGGGTTTGAATCCGCATAAAAGGTTAGTTCTCTCTCGGTTGATTCAGCTGCAATGGAATTTCTTCTCCGGTGGTTCTGCAAAAAAGAACACCGTTAGCCTCGCCAAGGGGAGAAGAGGGTTCTCTCCTTGACCCGACTCCGGCGTGAGAATAAGTATTGGTAATGGAGAAGATAAGTATTTGAGAAGTGAGTGTGTTCTGAGTTTATACCTGAACAGTTCTCTTATTTATAGCCGGGAGTTTGGGAGGGAAAATCTGTTATTGAAAAGATGATGGAAGATGCTAACACCGTAGCGGTTATATTTTCTTCCGTTAAGTTCTTTGATCCTTCATTAAGTTGTCTCGATCCGATGTGAATGCACACGGATCGTGGTTTGATCCATGGCTGGGGGATTGCCACGTGGAAAGTGATTAAGTGGAGATTACTCTCCAATTTGCATGCCTTTGTTGTGATTTCAGGGTTGCTTGTGGTGATGACACGTGTCCAGTCGGTTATAACCGTCTGGGTGGTGCACGATTGTATTTCTTTCTAGAAGATTACTGCTGTAATCTGGTGTGACACCTTGCTGTGTGGATACGGACGAGTAAATCCCAAGTCTGGGTAAAATAATATCCAAGTCTGGATATTTAGGCGGAGATATTGAACAAAGGATTCTAACCCTTTGTAAATGGAAGAAGGCGCAAGGATTTATGTTTTCCTTTGGGCGTGCAACTATAGATTTGCTGACTGTTTCCTTCCTTTTGTAATACCAGTGCGCGGCCGCGCAAGGCTTAAAAGGCAAAAAGGCTAATCTATGGTATGGTCTTAAATACTTATCATTAGGTTTTTGGGACCTTACCCCTTCACGTTGGTAAGATACCGAGGTCGTCCAAGGACACAAGAGCTTTTAATACCGGTTTATCCTCAACGTCTAATCAAATCAAAAGTTTAGAAAAAGGTTTTTAAACAAGAAAAATAAAACTAACTAAAATGCTGAAAAATAAAATAAAAACAGATAGATAAGATGAATCACTTGGATCCGACTCGTGTTTAGTGTAACCTTTGATTATTTCCGCACTTTTGCACTTTTTAAGAGATTATCTTAGTTATTGTAGTAGGCCCCTCTTATGAAGGTGACGTTACCCTCAACCCAGTAGTTTGAGTCAGTAAGGATACAATCCTCAAGGGTTGGATTATTGAAAGATAATTAATTAAGTTATTAATGCATATTATGGTAGGCTCGGCCCCTCTTCTGGAGGTGACGTTACCCTCGGCTAAGTAGTCTGAGTCAGCAAGGATATAGTCCTAAGTAGCCGGGTTAAAGTATTAATAGTAGTTTACATATGAGGGGATCAAGGAGTTCGGACCCCCGCCATCCAATACCAGTGGGTATTGAAGGAGGTCCTACTAAAGTTAACCCAGGTCCTTGCAGGATCTATACACTGAACAAGGCAAGACTCTTACCAAACCGTTCCCTTAACCCCATACCAGGTAGCCAACATATCTCCATATAGACTGTGGAGATATGAATGGTGAAAATATTTTATTTTATATAGACAGTAAAATAATGGCAAGACACCACGGACAAACGATAAGGAAGACTTACCTTCAACATAAGAAACTAGTTATTAAAGTCATTAATACAGAACAAAATAAAAAGTGTGAAAAGATTAAAAATAAAAAGTATTACACTAGACACTTGTATTCACCAAGTGATGTAATAGACTTAGGCAAACATGGTCTTTGATTGTCAAGAACTCTTTATAATGTGGCTTTACACTCCCAAATGGAATGGGTAGAAGAGAAGGTTTTGGGCTTGTCATAGAGTGTCGGGATTTCCAAGATTCTTTATTAAGTTTTATTTTTATTTATTTACAATCCTATTCGTCATGATTTCTTTAAAACATTACATAAGATAAATTACTTATTAGGGCATAACATGCCTTTTTTAAAATTCCATTTATATACAAGTTCACATACCTCACGGAGGATCACTCAACACTCGGCCGAAAATGTATTTTTGTGAAACACTCGAGAACGGCATGAAACTTACTTCTACCATAAGCTTGCCAAGCAATCAATCCTCCTCCTTTTTAACTATATACCTTTGTAAATATCAAAAGGACTTTGGGGGAAGGGTTAGGCTTGTGTTAAAGGTAGGTGGTTGGGTTAGTGGTTAGTAGAAAAAGGGCGAAAGGCGTAAAAAGCATCGGTTTTCGTAAGACTTTTTATTTTTTGTAACTTTTTATTTTGATGAAGCAATTCTTCAAACAAAGTTCTTTTTGATAAACTTGTTTGTTTATTTCTTTTGGCTTCATCATCATTTTTTTTAAGAAGTCATAAGAAAAACCGAGCTTTGTTACTAAAATAAAGGGTTTAAAATGAAAAAAAGGGTTTTGGTGGGTAAAAGGGTGTTTGTTTTGGGTTAAGAAATGAAAAGGTTTAGGCTCAAAGGGGTTAACTAGGTGGATTTTGGGTAGGTGGTAAAAAAAAGAAAAATAATGGTGTAGAAATAAAAAGGGTTAGTCCTAATGCCTCCATCATTTACTTACTCGGATTTAAGTTGGTAAGGACCGGAAATGCATCGTCGTGGCAAGTTCTAGAGTCGTAAGAACCAAGCGGCTATTCACACAAGAAACGAAAAATGAGAATTTAGTTTAAAGATGTGTATTTGTATGCTCAATAAAGGCTCAAAACTCCATTTTTGTGGGAATGGGTTTTTATGTGATCAAGTATATATAATCAAATTTTAACTAGATTTGTCATGCCGTTTCATAATTTTCTTATGTTGGTTTTTTTTATCACGACGCTATCGGTTGTAAATTTGTAAGAATATCACCTTTTTAGAATTTGAAATTCCCAAATTAAACCTAGACAAGTAAAAAAATGAAAAAAATTTGAAAAAATTTGGGGTGTTTAGCGGTTCTAATAGAGTTTTGTGTAAGGCTTGTAATTAGGACTTGCAAAATTCAAGGTTTTAGCATCCCCCTCACACTTAAATTACACATTGTCCTCAATGTGTCCCAAAAATAAGTTTTTAGGTTGATTGAATGTGTAAAAAGATGTGAAAAAGCAAAATTTTTCGTTACTGGGCGTCTGGACACGGCCCCGTGGTGTCCGGGCACGGCTCCGTGTTCAGATCGTCAGTAACAGAAAAGAAAGTAAAGTAACAGAAGGCTGGACACGGGGGCGTGTTCAGTGAGCACGCCCCGTGTCCAGGTACCTGAACTGGGCATTTTTCTGCAGATAGTTGAGCATGGGGCGTGTTGGGTGAGCACGGCCCCGTGCTAAACTTGCTGTAATGAAGAAAAATCGGTGGGAGGCTCTGTTTTTGTGCATGGGGTGTTGGTGCAAGTTTCCCTTGGTATCCTTCACCATCCCAAGTGTGTTTTATTCCTGAAAATTAAAACTAAACTAGAAAGTATAAAAATTAGTCTAAACTAAACTAAGGATAGTTCCACGGAATGCCTCCGTGGTGCCCCACGTTTATAAGGGTCCTTGGCTAGACCCAAAGCCTAGTCATATGTTACCCAAGTGGGATGTTTCGCATCCCATGTTGCACCGTCGGAGAGCATCATCCAAACTCGAGTCTATGACCTTCATGTAATGGTCTGGGTCGTCGTCTTCTACTCTCTTTCCAACTCCAAACTTCATTTCCTTGTCCCCGATCCTCAATGTTAGTGTTCCACCATTCATGTCTACCACTGCTTGGGCCGTAGCTAGGAATGGCCTCCCTAAGATGAGTGGTACTTCGGTATCTTCCTCCATATCTAGTATGACAAAGTCGGCCGGGAAGACGAATTCGCCGACTTTGACCAATAGATTTTCAGCTACACCTTGTGGATATTTGACGGACCTATCGGCGAGTTGTATGCTCATTTTTGTAGGGCTTGTTTTCCCTAGGCCGAGTCGGTTGAACATTGATGCGGGCATGAGGTTGATGCTAGCCCCTAGGTCGGCTAGTGCATTGCGAATGAGGGATTCCCCAATCGAACAAGGAATTGTGAAGCTTACAGGATCAATCTTCTTTTGCGGGAGTTTGTTGAGTAGCAAGGCGGAGCATTCTTCGCCTAAATTAACTAATTGCAATGATTCAATTTTCCTTTTATGAGTGCGGAAGTCCCTCATAAATTTTGAATATTTAGGCATTTGAGTTAGGACTTCGATAAATGGAATATTAACATGCAATTGTTTTAGCAGATTTTTGAACTTTGCGAATTGCTCATTGGTCTTTTGGCGAATTAACCGACCGGGGTAAGGAACCGGAGGATTCTTGGTGGGCTCTTGAATTGGTGGAGAAGCCGTCTCTTGTTGGGGTGTGGGTGGAGTTGTGGCTTGGCTAGATCGGCTCTTTTCAGTTGGAGGCAATGGAGCTTCCTCGGAACCCACAGTACGGTTTCTCAATGTGATGAGATGTACTTGTGCTTTTGGGTTGGTTTCGGTATTACTTGGTAACGCGCCTTGTAGTCTCTCAGAGAAATTTTGAGCTAGTTGATTTAATTGTTTTTAATGATTTGAATACTAGCTTGTTGATTTCTAAAATTCGATTCCAATTGTTGAAATCGATCCGAGATTTTCTTTTCGGTGTCGGAGATGAGGCGAGATACGGTATCTTCAAGCCTTTCTCGCCCCCCTTGTTGTTGAGAGAAATTTTGTGACTCGTTTCTTGGTTGTTGAAAGTTTGTTCGTTGGTTTAGATTTTGTTGGTTACTACTATTGTCGGGTTCTCTCCAAGCAAGGTTAGGGTGGTTACGCCATCCTTGGTTGTAGGTACTCGTTGGAGGACCCGACGGCCTAGGTCTATTATCAATGTAGTTTACCGATTCTGTTTGATTATCTACTTCTTTGATACAACTCCAATTTTTATGTGGTCCACCACACCCCTCACAAGCCATAACCGAGGCCGTTTTTGCCATCTCTAGCTTTTTGATTTTTGAAGAAAGGGCCTCGATTTGAGCTTGTAAAGAAGTGCTTTCATCAACCTTATGGGTGCTCGGGGCAATAGATTTATTGCCTCTGGGAGTGTGCCACTGAAAATTGGTTTGAGCAATTTCCTCAATTTGATTATATATTTCATTTGGGCGACTATTACCTAAAAGTCCCCCGAAGCTAGAGTCAAGTGTCTGTCTTGTGTGTGGCAACAACCCATTATAGAAAGTGGATACTTGTTGCCATACCGCAAGACCGTGATGAGGACACTTTCTTAGTAGCTCCTTGAACCTTTCCCAAGTTTCATATAAGGATTCCCCATCCTCTTGTGAATATGTATTAATTTCAGTCATTAATTTAGCCGTTTTAGCAGGGGGAAAAAACTTATATAGAAATTTTTGGGCTAGTTCATCCCAGGTGTTTACCGAGCCAACTGGGAGGGTATTAAGCCAAGCCTTAGCTCGGTCTTTTAGTGAAAATGGAAACATTCGAAGGCGGATGGCGTCGTTTATTGCTCCATTGATCCGAAAGGTATCACATATTTCTAAGAAACTAGTAATATGTAGATGGGGATCCTCGTCCGCAAGCCCATGGAAAGTTACGGAGTTTTGAAGTATTTGTATCAAATGCGGCCGAAGTTTGAAGTTATTGGCTTCGACATTCGGTGCATTGATAGCGGCGCCGAGATTACCTACGGTGGGTCGTAGGTAATCCATGAGGGTACGTTGGTCCGCCATTGGAAGTGGGTCCCCCGAAACTTTGTATTGGTTTTTAGCTTTAAGGCTTCTTCTTAGAAAGCGTTCGGGCTCGTCTAGGGGTTCATTTATGTCTAGAGCTCATACACTACGTGGAAAGTTCAGATGTGGCGCCTGGGTTCCAAGTCCTGCAATAAAACAAAAAGAACGTTGGTCAGAAGCTTCACCATGGCCCCGTGCTCAGATGAACACGGCCCGTGGTCGGAGATGCAGTGATTGCTTTCCGGATCCCTGTTACTGGGGAGTTCGACACGGCCCCGTGTTGCACCGACACGACCCCGTGCTCAACTCTCTGTAACTCGGAAAATAAAAACTGCCAGTAACAATGCTGGGAACGGCCCGTGTCCGACCAGGCACGGCCCGTGCTGAGCTCTGCAGAAGCTGAAAAATTAAGAAAAATCCTAAAAAAATAGAAAAATAAAAAAATGATTAGGCCGTTGATTCCTAACTTTCTTAAAATCCTTGTGTCCCCGTCAACGGCGCCAAAAACTTGATGCGCGTGTGGTGTTATATATTTTTATGTATATTTTTAGCCCTTTTTACACGTTAGTCAAGTTTTAAATTTATAAAACACGATATTTTACTAACACCAAACACACATATGGGAAAGTGAACCCATCGTGAGCGTAGTATCATGTTGGTAAGATACCGAGGTCGTCCAAGGACACAAGAGCTTTTAATACCGGTTTATCCTCAACATCTAATCAAATCAAAAGTTTAGAAAAGGTTTTTAAATAAGAAAAATAAAACTAAATAAAATGCTGAAAAATAAAATAAAATAAAAACAGATAGACAAGATGAATCACTTGGATCCAACTCGTGTTTAGTGTAACCTTTGATTATTTCAGCACTTTTGCACTTTTTAAGAGATTATCTTAGTTATTGTAGTAGGCCCCTCTTCTGAAGGTGACGTTACCCTCAACCCAGTAGTTTGAGTCAGCAAGGATACAATCCTAAAGGGTTGGATTATTGAAAGATAATCAATTAAGTTATTAATGCATATTCTGGTTGGCCCCTCTTCTGGAGGTGACGTTACCCTCGGCTAAGTAGTCTGAGTCAGCAAGGATACAGTCCTAAGTAGCCGGGTTAAAGTATTAATAGTAGTTTACATATGAGGGGATCAAGGAGTTCGGACCCCCGCCATCCAATACTAGTCGGTATTGAAGGAGGTCCTACTAAAGTTAACCCAGGTCCTTGTAGGATCTATACACTGAACATGGCAAGACTCTTACCAAACCGTTCCCTTAACCCCCGACCAGGTAGCCAACATATCTCTATATAGACCGTGAAGATATATATGGTGAAAATCTTTTATTTTATATAGATAGTAAAATAATGCCAAGACACCACGGACAAACGATAAGGAAGACTCACCTTCAACATAAGAAACTAGTTATTAAAGTCATTAATACAGAACCAAATAAAAAGTGCGAAAAGATTAAAAATAAAAAGTATTACACTAGACACTTGTCTTCACCAAGTGATGTAAGAGACTTAGGCAAACATGGCCTTTGATTGTCAAGAACTCTTACGATCAATCTTGGATCCCGAGACTACTTACACACTCTATGATGGATGATGGATGATGGATGATGGTGGTGGATGTGGGTTGTGATGGTGGTGGTGGGTGGGTGAAGTGTGAGAGAGGTGGTTTGCCAAGGGATGGTTTGCAAATGAGCCAAGCACCCCTATTTATAGCCTGCACAGAAGCCCGGACACGGCCCAGTGTCCATCCATCTTCTATTTCTTCATTAATTGCAGTTTGTCTGCATTAGTTGACCACGCCCCCGTGTCCACTGGGCACGACCCCGTGTACAGAAGCGTATCTGTACTATCAAGATTTCCCTAGATTCTGCGAATCTTAGAGTTGACCACGGCCCCGTGTCCGCTGGGCACGCCCCCGTGTGTGACAACTGGCACAAAACCGGTAATTTCAGTACAGTTTTATAATTATTTAATATCTGCAATTATGTGCTTAAATGTCAACATTGTCTGATTACATGCTATACTTGTGAATTCATGCACGTTTTATACTTCAAATTTTGCTTTATGCATTACTGTTAGCGTTGCCTCAGAAAGACTAGTAAACTCACCGGTAAGACACGCTGTGTCAGCAACTCTGCAAAAAGCAGCCAGATAATGGAATTAGGGTCTGGGAGTAGGCCCAAAGTCTAAAATACATTAAAACCCAAGTATGGATACAAGGGTTAACATATAGACTTTCCGGAAGCTAAAATGTGCACTGAAAAGCACCCGAAACACACTTTAAATACTGAATTTTTCATATTTCAGCATATTTAAGCAAAATTCAGCATTTTAACAAGTTAGTAACATGTAAAAATATGACTAAATGGCCCTGAATGCTTTCCTAAGTGTCGGGAATTAAAAGTGTCACAAAAGGGTACCTAAAGGACACTAAACGGCGCAATTTAGCACTTTAACGAACCGGTATCTAACCGAATAACCGGACACTACCCGAAACATCAAAAGTATACTAGAAGCATTGTTTTAATGTTTCTGAGATAGTTATGATCCCCGAACACCCTAACACACTATATAACATATCATACACCTAAACACTAATCTATGCACTTGAAATCTAACTTAATCATCTAACTTATCATTTAAACCCAACCAAGACCCCCCCCCCCCCATGGTGGACGGTCACCTTAGTGGCCCAACCTTTGATCTTGTATGATCTTACTAAATCTCCTAAGATTTGTGAAGATATATTTAGAGATTATGTATGTACTATTACAAACACAAGACCCATTGGATAAAGAAGTTAGATGGTTATAAGATGTCCTAGAGCTCTCATTCTAACACACACTACACACACCACTCATCTCTCTCCCTTCTCCCCTCCATTCGGCCGAGAACAACAACAACTCCACCACCACCTTTCATCCATTATCCATCCATTCCAAGACCATCCTAAGGTGTAAGAAGGTGATTAAGGAAGTTGGAAGCTTGTGGATCTTGAAGGACCTCTCCCATTAGCTTTTATCCTCCACATTTGTCATCTACAACATCAAGTGTTCTTCCCTAGCCTTGTGCTATTAGTAAGGCCCTTATGATCTCTTGATACTTCATATATTGTTGGTTAATAGATGATGAACATTGTTAAACATGATGAACACTAAGGAACATAAACATAAATCTCTAACATAAGCTTATAAACATATGAATACATGTTGATTGTGTTGATTTGCTTCTTGATGATTGATGGTTGATGGTTTGTGTTAGTAATGTTAGACATCATAAGAAACCTACTAGATTGTGTTTAAACACATGATCTAGTAAGTTAAGGTGATGATCTTGTGAAAGACCAAGATGATCATATACATGAACTTGAATGATTAAATTTGTTTTCATATGTAAAGATGATTTAAACAAAATACAAATCTTGTAAATAGATGATTACAAAAATGATTTTCTCAAGAAACCAAGTTTATTTATAAGATTTACAAAGTCATGGTTTCTAAGTAAACTAATCACATTTTTAGTGTTAAATCAAGACTAGGAGCATGATTGTAACAAGAAAAATACAAAAAGAAATATTTTTAGAAAAATCATCTTACAAGTTGTAAATGACTAAATCTTTCAAGAACGTGATTTGCAAACAAATAACAATGTTTTAAAGGGTAACTAAACCTACTAACTAACATGGTAAGTTACTACAAGTTCTTACAAAAACTTCAAGTTCATTATGTAGTATAATTTACATGATCTTGGCTTATGGTAAGTCTTGATTGTATTGTTGATGATTGGGGTTGATTTTAAAAGAAAATAAACACATGTTTTGAAAATATGGGAAACCTCCATTTTTAGGGGAAACCATGTCAAAATTTCTATAAAATTTTGACACTTAGAAAAATATAAGTTTTGTTGAACCTTATTCCCTAAAAATTTACCTAAAAATATTTACCAAGGTTTCCCTAATTTTTGTGTAAATTTCAAGTTAAGAAATGATGATTTATTCAAGATAAAAAAAAATACAAAAAATACACATACAACATGCATAGACAAATACATGAGAATACATAGAAGCACATGGACAAGTTATGAACTTAAAATGTAATTTTTTGACGAAAATATAACTCGGGTGAAAAATACAAGATACTTATATTTATATGTGGGAAAATAATATAAGCAAGAGGCATAGTTAAAAATATGAATTATTTTTAACAACAAAGAGCACATACATAAAAGATGGTGACTTGTACTTGAGCGATACAAGTCTAGTGACTAACGTTAATAAAACACGTATAGGTCACGACGCTATATAAACAAACCTGGTGAAGTTTACGGCGCAGGAAACGCAAAGTTGTGAGTTCATGTCCCCACTTTTACATGTTTTTTAAACTTGGGGAAAATACATGTGTTATGGTATGTCGAATACAAAAACTAAGGAATGATGCTTTAGATCATGTCACGAATAGGGTGTCATAGGCACCATTAATCAGTTACATACCAAGACCGTGGAATAAAAGGTTAGATCTAATGGGTTTTAGGCAACCACACTCTTGGTCATACTAGTACCAAGCAGTGCTTTTGTGTCTCTAGTCGTGAATCGACAGTCGTGGAATCGACAGCTAAAAATGCCTATGGTTTGGATGCTTCCTATGTTGTGTCACATGTTAATGGCCTTGCAAACCATTAGCGA
This sequence comes from Helianthus tuberosus, assembly GCA_030545235.1. NCBI lineage: Eukaryota > Viridiplantae > Streptophyta > Magnoliopsida > Asterales > Asteraceae > Helianthus > Helianthus tuberosus. The sequence continues at coordinate 51,930,942 of CM060445.1, read as the reverse complement.
TCTTGATTTCCTTATATTTACAGAAATACTGGTTTCATACAAATTACATACCATGTTTTCATTCAAGTATACAATCGTTCAATACAAAAACTGCATGAATTCACACCAACATTATGTTGACGATTTTCCAAAAACTCACATGTATTTCAGGTAACTAAAGTGGGTGTGCGCGCGGTCTTACTCTTGCTCTTAGATGTTGTTTATGTTGTTAGTTATGTTGTGTCATGACTCCTATGCCGTTTTGCGGGGTTTGGTTGATATGTCCCACTCCGTTTGGTGATATAAGGACCAAAACCCTTATGTTTGTCTTTGAATAATGTTGTAAACTTTTCAGACAATGTTTTATGCTGTAAACTCTAAACTTAACCTATGCTTTTAATTACTTAATGTTATTGGCATTTGGAGTTATTTTTACGAGCATGTAGTATGTTTACCATTCGTATGCAATGAGAACCTTTCAAGATCACACCTCGTACTTCCGCCTTAGAAAGGGGTGTGACAGATTGGTATCTGAGCTGCGATTGTAGTGAACCAGGATTCTTTCTCGAGCCTAGACTTCAATCTTTAGGATCCTCTCACGAAAACAATTTTTTCAAAAGTTTTCATTGCATAAAACTTTCCGCGACATCCCCTGCCTAAAACAGTTTTCAAAGAGTCAAGTAAGGACACTACGAGACTTAGGGTGCACTGGAGTAGCACTTATCTTTGACTAGAAATTGCTTGCAACTATGTGTGATAGTTAATATATACATACTAGAAATAGAATATCTCAGGCACTTGTGTCTTGCCTGATAGTAGTAGCCTATCTGAAGGAAGTGATCTGACGATGAAACGAACTGTGCGGACTGTGCAAGGACTTACGTAATTATGGATGCATACATAATTATGGAATTCAGTGCACAGAAACCACAACAAATCTTGTCACGTATCAAACGAGATTCCTTCAATACAAGAGAAGGTCAAACGTGAACACCCTCACCCCTCCCCCAGCCTATTAAATGCTCTATTGGAGTAATGATTTAGGGTATAAAGACAAGAACCGCCAATGTGAAGAAAGATATTTTGTCTTTTACATATATTAAACTTGTACTATGGGGTGATGTAACCCTTATACATTTTGTTTACTTCGCAAACAACGATGTAACAAGTTGCCCTAATATGTGTAGAGACTCGGTGAATATCTTATGACACATCAGTATTTATCTATTTATGCATGCTTGTTGCTGTATGAATTGATTTATATGGCGGATTGTTTGATGTCACTTATGTGGTATATACCTGTGTATATATACTACTACTGTCTCGTATGACGATATCAAACAAATGTCTAACCCTGTTGTGTTATGTTCTTTCAGAACATGGCACCTAGGAGAGCTGTGAACAATCAGGATTCCGATCAAACCCCTCCTCCTATTCTGCCGAGGACTGCTGAAGAACTGAACGCCCTACTGGAAGAAAGGATCTCCGCAGCTATCGCCCAATACGAGGCGAACCGCACCGAATAAAGTGGAGGACCAAGCAATGCTAGACGTAATGGACAGGGAGATACGTCTAGAGGAAACACAGCTCAAGGATGCACCTTCAAATAGTTTCTCGACTGCAAGCCACTAAAATACGACGGCACTGGAGGTGCAGTGGATTTTGTACGCTGGACGGTGAAGATTGATTCCACTATCTGCATGAGCAAGTGTACCGCGAATCAGCAAGTCACTTTTGTTACGGGGTTGTTTGTTGATGAAGCTTTGACTTGGTGGAATTTGCAAGTCCAGACTCTGGGTGATGATGCTACGTACGACATGACGTGGGATGAACTAAAGGAACGAATGAGAGAGAAGTATTGCTCTCATACTGAACTCCAAAGGTTGGAGACTGAGTTCTGGCACTTGACCATGGAAGGTGCAGACATTACTGGTTATACCCGAAGGTTCCATGATTTGTTAAGAGTGATCCCTTATATGGTGACACCTGAATTTAAGCGCGTTGAGCGCTACATCTGGGGATTGGCTCTGGAGTTTCGCCGCATGGTAACTTCGGCCAAACCTGAAACGATCACTCAGGCTGTAACTCTGGCTGTCAGCCTTACTGAAGATGTTGTTCGCATGAAGAAGTTATCACTAAATCCAACTGAAAAGACCGAGACGCATGCTGAGTCGTCTGGTGATAAGAAAAGGAAGCATTCGAACCTGAATCAAGCGACACGTAACAACAAGAATTCCAACAATAAGAGGCGCGACCCAAATACGCCACAGGAGACGAGAACTCTTGCAGCCATGAATGACGCCCCTGCCAGGGGATATCAGGGCACTCTGCCCATCTGCAACCAGTGCAAGCATCATCACGAAGGAGTTTGTCGCGTTCCAAAATGCGAAAAGTGTGGAAAACTGGGTCACCATACTGAGAACTATTGGGGAAAAGGAAATGGAAGTGGTAATAGGAACGGGAATGGAAACCGCAACGGTGCTGGCAATAGAAACGGTGGTGGAAATGGCAATGACAATGGTAACCGGAATGGTAATGGAGCAGGGCAGAGCCAAGGATGCTTTGGTTGTGGAAGCAAGGACCATTTCAGGAAAGATTGCCCAAGGGAGAATAATGCTCAGGCTCGAGCATTCGTGATTGGAGCAAGGAACGCACGCGAGGACCCTAATGTGGTCACCGGTACGTTTCTCGTTAACAATCACTTTGCATCCATACTATTTGACACTGGTGCCGATTATAGCTTCATGTCTGTGGAATTTAAACGTATGCTTGGAATAGAATCTAGTAGATTAGATATTCCTTATTCCATAGAACTAGCCAATGGTAAACTTGTCGAATCGGGCGAAGTTGTTAGGGGCTGCACATTAGAACTTGGTGAGCGAAGATTTAGCATCGACCTCTTACCTATTCAATTAGGTAGCTTCGATGTAGTGGTCGGAATGGACTGGTTGTCCAAGAACAAGGCTGAAGTTGTTTGTCACGAGAAAATCATTCGCATCCCTCTTGAGAATGATGAAACTCTCATCGTGCATGGAGAAAAACGAGATACGCCTCTGCGAATCATCAGTTGTATGAAGGCGCATAAGTGCTTAAGGAAAGGATGTGTTGCTTTCCTAGCGCACGTTGTAGATAAGAAGGCTGAGGAGCCGAAACTCGGAGACATTCCTGTGGTGAAGGAATTCCCTGATGTTTTTCCCGAAGATCTGCCAGGACTACCTCCACAACGACAAGTCGAATTCCATATAGACTTGGTTCCAGGAGCCGCTTCTGTAGCCAAGGCACCCTATCGGCTTGCACCATCCGAGATGCAAGAATTATCTACACAAATCCAGGAGTTGTTGGATAAAGGATTCATAAGGCCAAGCTTCTCACCTTGGGGAGCTCCAGTATTGTTCGTGAAGAAGAAGGATGGAACTTTGCGGATGTGTATCGACTATAGAGAGTTGAACAAGCTCACTGTCAAGAATCGGTACCCACTTCCGAGGATTGATGACTTATTTGATTGGTTGCAAGGATCGAGCTACTATTCCAAGATCGACCTTCGATCTGGATACCATCAGTTAAGAATCCAAGAGGAAAGTGTACCAATGCATTCAGAACACGTTATGGGCATTACGAATTCCTGGTGATGCCATTTGGACTGACGAACGCGCCAGCGGTATTTATGGATCTAATGAACCGCGTTTGCAAACCATATCTTGATAAATTCGTGATTGTATTTATCGACGATATCCTGCTTTACTCACGAACGAGAGAAGAGCACGAGCAACACCTCAGGACCATTTTGGAACTACTAAAGAAAGAGAAACTTTATGCAAAGTTCTCAAAGTGCGAATTCTGGATTCGCGAAGTACAGTTCCTTGGTCACGTTGTGAATGAGAAGGGCATTCATGTAGACCCAGCCAAGATAGAAGCAATAAAGAATTAGGAAGCCCCCAAAACCCCAACTGAAGTTCGACAATTTTTGGGCTTAGCGGGCTATTACCAGCGATTTATCGAGAATTTCTCCAAGATAGCTCAACCGCTGACTACCCTTACGCAGAAAGACAAGAAGTACGACTAGGGTGTTAAGCAGGAAGAAGCCTTCCAACTGCTCAAAAATAAGCTATGCGATGCACCGATACTATCCTTACCCGAAGGCACTGAAGACTTCGTGGTGTACTGCGACGCTTCGCATCAAGGGTTGGGTTGTGTGCTCATGCAACGCCAAAAAGTCATCGCTTACGCTTTGAGACAGTTGAAGGTGCATGAAAGGAACTATACCACTCACGACCTAGAGCTAGGCAAAGTGGTATTCTCTTTGAAGATCTGGTGACATTATTTATATGGTACTCGATGTACAATCTTCACAGATCACAAAAGCCTACAACACATATTTGATCAGAAGGAATTAAACATGCGTCAGCGACGGTGGGTTGAGTTGCTAAACGATTATGACTGTGAGATTAAGTACCATCCTGGAAAGGCAAACGATGTAGCAGACGCGTTAAGCCGAAAAGAAAGGATTAAGACCCTAAGGGTTCGAGCATTGGAAATGACTATTCGAACGAACCTCTCTGCACTCATTCATGACGCACAACAAGAAGCCCTTAAGATGGAGAATCGTAGAGCTGAATACCTCCAAGGTATGCTGAAGAATTTGGTGCCAAACAAAGAGGGAACCTTATACTTTAAGGGGCGTATTTGGGTTCCGTTCTATGGCAGTAATCGAGAAGTCATTCTTAATGAAGCTCACAAGTCGAGATACTCGATCCATCCAGGATCGGACAAAATGTATCAAGACTTGAAGGATTACTATTGGTGGCCGAGGCTTAAAAGCGATGTTGCTATCTATGTTAGAAAGTGCCTAACCTGTGCTAAAGTTAAGGCTGAATATAAAAAACCGTCCGGTCTACTGCAACAGCCAGAGATACCCATGTGGAAGTGGGAGCAAATCTTGATGGACTTCATAACGAAATTACCCAGGACCCCGAGAGGGCACGATATGATATGGGTAATAGTCGATCGATTAACAAAGTCTGCGCATTTCCTACCGATCCGAGAGAAGGATAGCACCGGAAAACTTGCCGAGCTGTACCTGAAAGAGATTGTGGCACGTCATGGAGTGTCTATCTCAATTATTTCAGACAGAGATGGACGTTTTATCTCAAGGATCTGGAAATCTTTCCAGGAAGCCTTTGGATCTCAACTAGATCTAAGCACGACCTTCCATCCGCAAACAGACGGCCAGAGCGAACGAACCATACAAACGCTGGAGGATATGCTTCGCGCATGCGTTATGGACCTAGGCGGCAGTTAGGATACTCACCTACCTTTAGTTGAGCTTTCCTACAATAACAGTTATCATACGAGCATAAAAGCCGCACCGTTCAAAGCTCTATATGGCCGCAAGTGCCGCTCGCCATTATGTTGGGCATACGCTGGAGACAAATGTATGGTTGGTCCTGAACTTGTTCAAGAGACAACCGATAAAATCATGCAGACCCGAGAACGCATTAAGGCGGCTCGAGATCGACAAAAGAGCTACGCCGATCGAAGACGAAAACCCTTAGAATTCGAGGTGGGAGACAAAGTTTTGTTGAAGGTCTCACCTTGGAAGGGCGTAGCAAGATTTGGAAAACGTGGAAAGCTGAATCCACGATACATCGGGCCATTCAAGATCTTGGAAAGAATTGGTACTGTGGCTTACAAGTTGGAGTTACCGGAAGAACTTAACGGAGTACATGATACGTTTCATGTGTCCAACCTTAAGAAGAGTCCAACCCAAGAAACAGTGATCATCCCTGCAGATGAAGTGCATATTGACGACACCCTCCGATTTACAGAACAATTCGTTGAGGTTACAGACTGGAAAGTCAACAAGACCCGGAGGAGTAGTGTCAAACTTGTCAAAGTACGTTGGAACTCTAAGCACGGACCCGAGTACACGTGGGAACGTGAAGACCAGTTTAAAGAAAAGTACCCCCACCTGTTCAAGAAAACTCCTACGAGAGTTAACCCAGCCTGAATTTCGGGACGAAATTCTTTTAACGGGGGGAAACTGTGACAACTGGCACAAAACCGATAATTTCCGGTTTTATAATTATTTAGTATCTGCAATTATGTGCTTAAACGTCAACATTGTCTGATTACATGCTATACTTTTGAATTCATGCACGTTTTATACTTCAAATTTTGCTTTATGCATTACTGTTAGCGTTGCATCAGAAAGACTAGTAAACTCACCGGTAAGACACGCTGTGTTAGCAACTCTGCAAAAAGCAGCCAGATAATGGAATTAGGGCCTGGGAGTAGGCCCAAAGTCTAAAATACATTAAAACCCAAGTATGGATACAAGGGTTAACATATAGACTTTCCGGAAGCTAAAATGTGCACTGAAAAGCACCCGAAACACACTTTAAATACTGAATTTTTCATATTTCAGCATATTTAAGCAAAATTCAGCATTTTAACAAGTTAGTAACATGTAAAAATATGACTAAATGGCCCTGAATGCTTTCCTAAGTGTCGGGAATTAAAAGTGTCACATAAGGGTACTTAAAGGACACTAAACGACGCAATTTAGCACTTTAACGAACCGGTATCTAACCGAATAACCGAACACTAACCGAAACATCAAAATTATACTAGAAGCATTATTTTAATGTTTCTGAGCTAGTTATGATCCCCGAACACCCTAACACACTAGATAACATATCATACACCTAAACACTAATCTATGCACTTGAAATCTAACTTAATCATCTAACTTATCATTTAAACCCAACCAAGGCCCCCCCCCCCCCCCATGGTGGACGGTCACCTTAGTGGCCCCACCTTTGATCTTGTATGATCTTACTAAATCTCCTAAGATTTGTGAAGATATATTTAGAGATTATGTATGTACTATTACAAACACAAGACCCATTGGATAAAGAAGTTAGATGGTTATAAGATGTCCTAAAGCTCTCATTCTAACACACACTACACACACCACTCATCTCTATCCCTTCTCCCCTCCATTCGGCTGAGAACAACAACAACTCCACCACCACCTTTCATCCATTATCCATCCATTCCAAGACCATCCTAAGGTGTAAGAAGGTGATTAAGGAAGTTGGAAGCTTGTGGATCTTGAAGGACCTCTCCCATTAGCTTTTATCCTCCACATTTGTCATCTACAACATCAAGTGTTCTTCCCCAGCCTTGTGCTAGTAGTAAGGCCCTTATGATCTCTTGATACTTCATATATTGTTGGTTAATAGATGATGAACATTGTTAAACATGATGAACACTAAGGAACATAAACATAAATCTCTAACATAAGCTTATAAACATATGAATACATGTTGATTGTGTTGATTTGCTTCTTGATGATTGATGGTTTGTGTTAGTAATGTTAGACATCATAAGAAACCTACTAGATTATGATTAAACACATGATCTAGTAAGTTAAGGTGATGATCTTGTGAAAGACCAAGATGATCATATACATGAACTTGAATGATGAAATTTGTTTTCATATGTAAAGATGATTTAAACAAAATACAAATCTTGTAAATAGATGATTACAAAAATGATTTTCTCAAGAAACCAAGTTTATTTATAAGATTTACAAAGTCATGGTTTCTAAGTAAACTAATCACATTTTTAGTGTTAAATCAAGACTAGGAGCATGATTGTAACAAGAAAAATACAAAAAGAAATATTTTTAGAAAAATCATCTTACAAGTTGTAAATGACTAAATCTTTCAAGAATGTGATTTGCAAACAAATAACATTGTTTTAAAGGGTAACTAAACCTACTAACTAACATGGTAAGTTACTACAAGTTCTTACAAAAACTTCAAGTTCATTATGTAGTATAATTTACATGATCTTGGCTTATGGTAAGTCTTGATTGTATTGTTGATGATTGGGGTTGATTTTAAAAGAAAATAAACACATGTTTTGAAAATATGGGAAACCTCCATTTTTAGGGGAAACCATGTCAAAACTTCTATAAAATTTTGACACTTAGAAAAATATAAGTTTTGGTGAAAACTTATTCCCTAAAAATTTACCTAAAATATTTACCAAGGTTTCCCTAATTTTTGTGTAAATTTCAAGTTAAGAAATGATGATTTCTTCAAGATAAAAAAATAAGAAAAATACACATACAACATGCATAGACAAATACATGAGAATACATAGAAGCACATGGACAAGTTATGAACTTAAAATGTAGTTTTTGGACGAAAATATAACTCGGGTGAAAAATACAAGATACTTATATTTATTTGTGGGAACATAATATAAGTAAGAGGCATAGTTAAAAATATGAATTATTTTTAACAACAAAGAACACATACATAAAAGATGGTGACTTGTACTTGTGCGATAAAAGTCTAGTGACTAACGTTAATAAAACACGTATAGGTCACGACGCTATATAAGCAAACCCGGTGAAGTTTACGGCTCAGGAAACGCAAAGTTGTGAGTTCATGTCCCCACTTTTAAACTTTTACATGCTTTTTAAACTTGGGGAAAATACATGTGTTATGGTATGTCGAATACAAAAACTAAGGAATGATACTTTAGATCATGTCACGAATAGGGTGTCATAAGGACCATTAATCAGTTACATACCAAGACCGCGAAACAAAAGGTTAGATCTAATGGGTTTCAGGCAGCCACACTCTTGGTCATACTAGTACCAAGCAGTGCTTTTGTGTCTCTAGTCGTGAATCGACAGTCGTGAATTCGACAGCTAAAAATGCCTATGGTTTGGATGCTTCCTATGTCGTGTCACATGTTATTGGCCTTGCAAACCATTAGCGATCTCGATTTCCTTATATTTACAGAAATATTGGTTTCATACAAATTACATACCATGTTTTCATTCAAGTATACAAACGTTCAATACAAAAACTGCATAAATTCACACCAACATTATGTTGACGATTTTCCAAAAACTCACATGTATTTTAGGTAACTAAAGTGGGTGTGCACGCGGTCTTACTCTTGCTCTTGGATGTTGTTTATGTTGTTAGCTATGTTGTGTCAAGACTCCTATGCCGTTTTGCAGGGTTTGGTTGATATGTCCCACTCCGTGTGGTGATATAAGGACCAAAACCCTTATGTTTGTCTTTGAATAATGTTGTAAACTTTTCAGACAATGTTTTATGTTGTAAACTCTAAACTTAACCTATGTTTTTAATTACTTAATGTTATTGACATTTGGAGTTATTTTTACGAGCATGTAGTATGTTTACCATTCGTATGCAATGAGAACCTTTCAAGATCACACCTCGTGCTTCCGCCTTTGAAAGGGGTGTAACACCATGGTGGGTGATAGAAGCTTCTACAGCTTTGTCTTTTCTGCAGACACTTGGGCACGCCCCCGTGCTCATTGAGCACGGGGCGTGTTCAGCCTTCTGTTCTCTTGTTTTGCTTGGGAAGATGCTGTCGGGGGGTCGGGCATGCGACATTTATTCCTTTTCTTGTATTTATGTTAGATTTAGCTGCCTTTTTGCTTCTTTTGTTTATTTGAGCTCATTTAATCCTGAAAATACAAAAGGAAGACAAAAACACACTTTTTCCAACATTAGTACTAAAAAGGGTTAGTTTTATGCCACATTTGTTGTAATTTATATGTTGCATTTTGCCCACATCATGGCTTTCACATTTTGTTACCTGAAACGCGTTTAAAAACATTTTGTCAGTGGGAAATACCGGTGAGTGAATCCCAGTTTAATCAAGACTTATAAAAACCATTGTACAGTATTGAGGGCGGTCGCGCAATTACATTTTTCCATCTACTTTAATTACCACCCATGGTACTGTCAACCCGACTTGTGGTCATGTTACTACTCACAATGTAGTAACAAATTTTGTATACAAAACCCCAACATACCGACGATAATTGTAGAATACAAATACTCAATCACTGTTTAATATATCATTAATTAAGTGAGGTTTTGTAAAAACAATTTGCAAAAAGGAGATTACTCACATTGCTGTCTTAGGGTTTTCCTTAAGGATTTCCTGGTGATTATCTATTAATTACACAAATGCACACACGTTAGTATAATAACCCAATATTTACATTAGTAATACCCTCCCCGAGACGGCATTCCAACGACTACGTCGGGCAGAACCACGACAGCCGTTACGGAACCCTGGATCAATCGGGCAGCGTATCTAATACGTAACCGGGGTTATGATACTTACAACGGGGCAGAACTTCGTTAATTAGGGGGGTATTATACCCAAAAATCACTTTAACTATATAGAATTTCGAGAGAGAAAAGATAATGTGTGAGTTCGAATGATCAGCCGATGGTTGCTATTTATAGGGCCTGATTCAGACCTTGTCGCGCCCCGCGTAGATGTTCTCCAGGGACTTCACGGCCCGCGAGGCCAGCTAGGGTAGGCCCTATCTTGGCTGACTCGCCACTAGGCTTGACACGAGTGGTGACACGTGACGGTTCAAGGGCTCGCCCTGACTCTGAGATGTCGCGGCCCGCGACGAATCTGGCTAAGGGCTTCGCGCCCCGCGAGCAAGCATTAAAATTTGTTTTTATTTGATATTTAATTATATAAGGGTATTTGGGCTCAGTTTTCTTATACGGGGTATATGTTAAGACATATAGGGACACTTTAATTATATTAAGGGTGCCGGAAAATATTTTGGAGGGTTGTTACATACTAAACCAAGTTCAACCTCCAAATGGAATAGAATGGGGGATGTGTTCTTGGCTAGGGTTAGGACTCACATTCAGATTGAGGGAAATTCATATTTGGAGATTGGTGAGAAGGAGGTGGTGGTGGCGGCTGTGGTGGGGAGGTAGTGGTGGTGGTGGTGAGAAGGGGGGAGGAGGTGGTGATGGTGGAGTTCATGGTGGCGGTGGTGTTAGAGAGGGGAGATCGGGAGAGAGATAGAAAGAGAGAGAGAGAGGGGGAGAGAGTAAGAGAAGGGAGTTGAGAGTTGATTAGTTGTTTTGAGTTTTTTTAATTATATATATATATATATTAATGCTTAATATGACCATTTTATAAGACAAATATAACCTGATTTCACTTTTGGACCAAAATGGCAATAAAACTAAAACCACATGGACCCAGATGCAAAAGGTTTGAGTTTTGGACTAAAGTAGCAAAAGTGACCAAACATCAGGGACCAAAATGGCAGTATACTCAAAAATAAATAAATAGGCGACGTGATAATTATGGTTTTCTATTTATATTGTTACCATAATCAATGTTGTTAAACTAGGTCTTGGAGGTCGAGTACTCCTTGAGTAATCACTACAAAGTAGGTCGTCGAGGCGTTTTAATTCAACTCCGCTTAATTACTCGTAATCGATCAAGTGCGGTTAACGTCGACAACATCGGATCTAGTTCGTCAACCCGACCCGAGTTTAAATTAAAAATAAAACAAAACATGTATTAAAGAATGAATATAATTTTTCAAGGAATGAATATTAATTTTTGAAATACTTTACTATTCGAACTTGTATTTTTTATTTATATTGACATTGTAATAAATATCAATTAACTTTTGATATTTGACATATATATAGTTTTCCAAAAACTAATTTCTTTATAATTTAACATGTCCGAGTACTCTCCGTTTAGGTCGAGTACTCGCAACTCCTCAATCGACATACCCAAAAGCGACTAGTGACTTCTACAATCATGACTGTAATAATAGTTATTATTAATGATACCTAGTTGTCGAAGCACCCCTATGAAATCGATGACCACCAATGCTCTGCCATCCACCTTGAAGGCGACACGACCCCTCACTGGCAGAGGTGGACCCACATGGAATAGGTTGGGGTCCACGGACCCTAATGCTTTTAAAAAAAAGTAGAACCAGTATGTTAAATTTTTTAAGGACCCCATTGTTTTGGTCAAAAATCACACAAGGATAATGTAATCAAATATGATTTTGTGAGGTATGATGCTTAGTTAAATGATCAAATGTATGAACAACAAGTATTCGAAATGAGTAATGAACACAATGATTTATACGAGAAAAAAGCCCTTGATCAATGAATGATCTCTGGCATAAAAAACCTCGGGTGATGGAAACTACCGATCACCAACTATATTATATCAATAAAGGTTACAAATCGGGATGATAACAAGCTTGGTACAAGGATCACTAGTGTGCAAGAGTGTGTAATCGCAGAGAGTTCTTGAGAGCTCAAGTGTAGTGCAGTTGTGTTGCTAATAATAATGTCTAAATCAAGCTTGTATCCCCATTAAAAATAGAAATATCTAGCCTAACTAACTATCCGCAAATGATGCAAGTCACCCACGATCACCATAACGGTCGAAGAGTTCATGCACGTGCAGAATCACCAAGCATATTCCCCTAGAATCTCGGTTGGACCAAGTCCTATTCGAATACACCTGCAAAACAAGTTTAAAAATGATGGAAACAATTGTTAGTGTTAGGATAATAATGAGGATCCTGGATCCTTAGTTTTGCAACATCTTCTGAGGATCCGTGATCCAAGCTGCACTTGAGGACCCGTGATCCATAAGCTGTGAAATTCTACCCCTAACAATTGCCCCCAAACATGATTAGTTAATATCCAATTAGATAGTCATGTTTGAACGATTTCCGGACTAGCCGTTGCTAACAGATATAGCCGTTGCGATGCTGATGTCAGCGACAGTCACCCCCCTGCAACAACAGTCATTATAAATAGGGTTGGAGATAAGGATCAAATCCTGCATTTATACTAGAGACCCTCTTCTTTAAATCCATATCCGAAGATCTTAGCAGGTATTCTCTTTCTCCCTTCTCTCTAATTTCTTATCCCTGATCCTCTATTCTTCAGAATCAATGGCAAAGATGAATCTTCGTTCCTCACCCGCCAAAAATCCTGAACACAAAAGTCCATTAAAGAGTCAAGGTTTAACAAAAAACCCTTCAACGGAGCTATGTCGATTCACCGATCCTGATATCGATCGGTTACGCTCTTGGTTCCTTTACGGCTCTGTCTTCAGACCCTTCGATTCTTCAACCAAAAGTGATTGCATATCCAATACATGGATTGCCTTCCCTGCAACCCCTTTTCTGATTGGGTTCACTTACCCTTTCCCTGTTTTCACACAGGGATTCTTTACACTTACTGGCTTATGCTATATACAAGCCATGCCAATGGTGTAGAGGATCCTATGCACACTTGAGCACAAAATAGAACATGAGGGTATTGACATGGGGATGTCTGAGTTGGCCAGTTGTATAATCTTGTTAGTCATGTTTCCTACCGTTATCTTTCAAATCTAAACCTGAACAGCCTCACCCGATATTGAAAGCCACCAAAAACGATACTAACTGGAGGAATCAATTCTTCTTCGTGAGGAGGGATTCTATTCCAAATGGGAACCAACTTCCCAAAAAGTGGAACACCGATGGTAGGATATAGGATCCTTAGATCAGGATAATGGTAAGACTTCTTCTTTTCTGTTGAGGATAACTGATCCTTTATCTTTGTCTATGCAGCTATAACTTTGTCACATATTCAAGAATCACCTGCCACCCAAGAGAGAATTGAAGCTTTTTGGAAGCTTGACCCTTCAATCAGAACTTATCCACCGAAATCAAAGGATCCAGTAGAGGTTTCATCCACTTCCTACACCATGTCAAGTAAGTATCCACACATGTGCATATATAAATGTTTGATAAAAATATGAACACTTATCTGTTTGTTATGCTTGTAGGCGCTGGAAAATCCTCAAAGTCTGTTTCCAGGTTCAGTGTGAGTGACCTCCATGAATATGCATCCTCCCGCTCCCTCAAAAAAAGAGCTGGCTGCAAGCCTAAGCGTCCCGGAGCCTAAGGGCATGAGCACTAGGGGCAAGGGTGCCAAGAAGAGGAAGACTGCTGAGCCCACTGAAGGCTTCCCTCTCATAGAACGTCAGCTTCATGAATACGTCTCCGAGGTAAGGATCCTGTATCCTTAAGTCCGAGCTTTCCATTCTGAGGATAAGGGATCCGGATTGCTAACTTTCTTTGTGCAGAAATTTGCTGAGGTTCAGATCCTCCTTGATCAACATCTGGCAGAAGCCGAGCAAAAAAATCTGGACTTCCAGCAAATGTTCCTTGCCAAGGACAAAAAGATCTCTTCCCTTGAAAAAGAGGCCAACATGCTGCAGAAGGAACTGGTCTTGGCTGAGATCACTGCCCAGAAAGAGAAGGCAGAAGTTATGGATGGGGCTAAGCTTTCGGCTACTATTGCCATGTTGAAGATCAAGCTGCAAATGGCTAAGGAGGCTGAGGATCCTGCCTTTGACAGGTCTGAATGGGACCAGGAGGCTTGGAAGCAGAGGCTGGCTGAGCTGGATAACGAGGATGAATCTGAGGGAGCAGCAGCTGGTGAAGCCGGAGGTAGTGGTTTGAAGGATCCTCAGGAGGTAGCTGGAGGCAAAGGTGATGGTGAAAAGGTGGTGGAAGCAGCGAAGGTGTAGGCTGCATCAATGGGCGATGATGGACATTTCTAGACGCATCCGGAGCCCATTTTTTATGGTTTAATAGTTTTTTTGGTTATGATGTTTTAAAAATTGATGGTCTGTAACTGAACAATAGTTTTTAGGGTTAAGGATCACAGATCCTTTGGACAATAGGGGGTAGCAAAGGTGGATGGGTCCTTCTGTTTGTGGAGGATGAAGCCTTTAGTGCCCCTCGCCTTTTATTTCCTGCACTTATCGAAAACTGGGGACAAGCCCTGTAGGTCCCTTATTCCCGTATGGATCGTACAAGACTGTTAATCTATCAAGGGTGCGGAATCCCCTTGATTGATCTTCGAACACAGAAACAAGATTATGTAGAAGAACAAGAACTCGAACACACAAACACGCAAGCTTTCAAACTGATCTTCTGTGATTATCAAACCCTTAGAAACGTTTTACAATCACTAAGATCTACAAGAACCTAACAGCCGATTTCTGTTTTGTTCTTAACCTCTCAAACTTGAATGCTCTCTTACAATCTCCAAAAGGCTCTCAAGTTGTCTCAAGTGTCTGACCCTAAAACTCAAGACTAAGGCTGTTTATATACACACAGCCAAGATCTCGAATTGGGCTTTGCCCATATTACATTTGTCATATAAACTTGGGCCTAATAGACTTAGTACAAACTTGGACTGATTGGGCTTCATAGAACTCGTTTTTCTTTAAGTCTTCATGATCCAATCTTCTGTTTAATATCCAAAGACCAATCCAAAGCTGTTGTCATATAACATGCACCAACAAACTCCCCCTTGACAATAGCTTGCAAAGGAAACTTTAGTCTTCAGAATCTCACAGTCTTTGGTCTTTGGATAGCGTCAGCTTCAACATGAATTCTATCTTTGTCAGCAACAGACTCCCCCTAAGCTGATGCATCCAATCACCAAATCTTCCAAGTTTTGAGTCAGCATTCCAAGTAAGTCTTCACAGGATCCACTCTGCATTGTAGAAGGAGGATTCTACCAAGCAGCAACAAACTCCTCCTCTCTTCACAGCAACCTCTCAACAACAAACTGCTTCAATCTGTATACTATAAAACAAACATCTCGAGAAACCATAAGAATTTTTCAACATAGTTAAAGAAATTATTATTATGCAAGAGATAATTAAACTGTATCAGATTAAGCATTTTCAAATAAAGCACCAACACGCACAATTGTAACAAACACCTTATAACCTGCATGATTTTAAAAAATTTTGAACCCACTTTCTAACACAGTCTCCCCCTTTCGGTAACAACTCCTCCAAGAATAACAGTTTTCCGTACATTAAGAATTTTAACAGAAAAAGACACTATTTTTGGATTTTTATATTTTTCAAAAGTAGAGACTGAAAGCAGTAAATAAATATTTACAGACATTCTTTTTTGCGAGTTTCGAAGGTAAGAGAATCATATCAGTGTACGGTCAAGTCAAAACGCTCTTGTTGTTCTTTTAGTTAACATTTAGATAAGCATCCTATAACGATTATCGGTATTGTTGTCCACATAAGCTCAACTTATCATATGCAATCATGGCGAGGGGATACGTTAAGGTATGATTTATACTTACCGACCGGTGTTCATCCACATCACGACACATTCCCGTATCAAGGTATGCACGAGGGTTCATCTTACCGGTGAGTATACCGATTATCATCTGTTTGACCGTATATGATGTGAGAAACTCACTTATTTTGATTGAAAACAAGCCCTATGTGATAGAATCACTTATTGATGAGGAACTTGATTTTCAGATGCATGAGGGCACAGGAGCAAGTCCGTGAACAGGTCAGTACTTTCGTACAGCAGATAGACGAACTTGACTCCCGGATAAATGTGATATATTATCACTTATTTTGGGGACATGTGATTGTTGATCACTTATTGAGGTCGAATGCAATATGTACACGTATGTATGATATCATGGAAGATCTAGACTTGCGTCCCCGTTATTTTTCGGTAAAAGATACAACCATGATACCCAGATGATAAGCAGCATAAAGACCGAATATCTCAGAACCTCGGCAATCTCTCAAACGAAATTTCGGTACTAAGACCATATGCCAATGAATGGTTCCCACCTGGTCTTTAGTCGATTTAAGTTTATATTACCCTGCACACTTTAAAATGATTGTGAGCCTACCGATACATCTTATATAGAGCTGCTTAGCATATTTCATTTAAGGTTTAAAGAGGTTTAGACAGACCACTGATGTACTATCATTTTCTCTTTTGCTCGCCAGGAAACTCATTTTTGCTTTTCTATTGTTTTTGTGTTTTTTGAAATTTTTCGATGTTTTTGTATTTTTTATTTTTAAGAAAAACAGTAAACTATTTACAAAAATTCTTATGAAAAACCAGTTATTCAGGATTCCTCATCCCATTGAGTTCGACTAAGTGTTCAAAGCGAGCTCGATCAAAAGCTTTTGTGTAAAGATCAGCAAGGTTATCTTCTGTGTCGACTCGGTGCAATTCAATTAATCGTTTTTCAGCACAATCCCGTATAAAGTGATGACGTATGTCAATGTGTTTAGTTCTACTGTGCTTTACGGGATTGTTTGTGATTGATATAGTGGCATTATTATCTATCATAATAGGAGTACGAGTGAAATCCAAACCGTAATCGCGCATCTGCTGTTGAATCCAGAGAACCTGAGAGCAACAGCTACCCGCAGCAATATATTCAGCTTCACACGTAGAGGTAGACACACAGGATTGCTTCTTGCATTGCCAAGACACGATCCTGCCTCCTAAGAACTGACAACCACCTGTTGTAGACTTCCTGTTTGATTTGCATCCTCCAAAGTCTGAATCAGTGTAAGCAACGAACCTCAAATCACTATCAGCTGGATACCACAACCCAAGTTTAGGTTTCCCCTTCAAGTAACGAAGAATCCGCTTCACTGCTTTCATATGTGACTCCTTTGGATTTGCCTGATATCTGGCACACAAGCATACGGCAAACATGATGTCGGGTCTTGAAGCAGTCAAGTACATTAGAGAACCAATCATCGCCCTGTATTGAGTTGGATCAACATCTTCAGTGCTTTCATGATCTGGGCCGAGATTGTGGTTTTCACAAATGGGTGTGTTGAAAGTAGAGCAATCATTCATTTTGAATCGAGTCAAAATGTCATACACATACTTTGTTTGATGTATAAACATCCCATCCTCCTTCTGTTCAACTTGTAATCCCAGAAAGTAAGACAGCTCACCCATAGCACTCATTTCAAACTTGCTCTTCATCACCTGTTCAAATTCCTTGCACATGTTTTCGTCAGATGACCCAAAGATGATGTCATCCACGTATACCTGTACCAGCAGAAAATCTTCCTTCTTTCTCTTAATGAACAGTGTACCGTCAATCTGACCTCTTTCAAAACCATTCTTGACCAGATGTGTAGACAGTGTCTCGTACCACGCCCTGGGAGCTTGATGTAACCCATACAAAGCCTTATCAAGTTTGTACACTCGATCTGGATAGTCTGGATCAACGAACCCATCTGGTTGTGAGACATACACCACTTCTTAGACTTTCCCGTAAAGAAATGCACTCTTCACGTCTAGTTGGTAAACTTTGAAGCCCTTGAATGAAGCAAAAGCCAGAAACAAACGAATTGCCTCCAACCTCGCCACTGGTGCAAACACCTCATTGTAATCAATCCCTTCTTGCTGATTGAAACCTTTGACAACCAACCGAGCTTTGTTGCGTGTGACAATACCTCTTTCATCTTTCTTGCACCTAAATACCCATTTAGTGCCAATCTCTCTCTCACCTTTTGGAAGGTCCACCAATTCCCAAACCTTCAACTTAGCAAACTGGGCCAATTCCTCTTGCATAGCTTCAACCCATGAATTGTCTTTAAGAGCCATATGAATGTTCTTCGGCTCCACTTGGGAAATAAAGCAACTATACAAGCACTCGTTCACTATCCCAGTCTTCTCAATTGAAACAAATAACCCAGAATTCGCTTCTATGCTTCTTCTAGTCTGAACACCTGCAGTAGGATCTCCCAGTATCATATCAACCGGATGATCTCTATTTGCTCGTGTAGTAGCAACAGCATCGACTTCTAGATTATCACCCAGGTTTGATCCAACCTCCCCCTGAATATTTTGATTTGCAAACGGATTAATGAAATCCTCCCCCTGAATGGGTTCAGAGTCACTATCGCTTGAATCAGGATTAGCAGCACCTTGGGAAGTTTCCGGAGCATCTGACATATCAACATTAGATCTAGGCATGAACTCGCCTTCATCGTCTTCACATACAACTGTTTGAATCAGCTGAGAACCATCTGCATCAGAAACCTCAGGAATATTAAATGATTTAAACACACTTTCATAATCATACAATATAGCAGGACCACTCGTTGACTGTTGAGGTTTGTAGGAAGTAATTTCCACATTAAAAACAACCTCAATTTTACCAGTTTTTAGATTAAAAACCCTTTTATTCGGTGTGCCAGGCACGTAGCCTAGAAAGTAGCCTTCATCTGCCACCTCACCGAATTTTTGTTTATCTTTGTTTCGCACAATCGTGCAGGGTAATCCAAATGGTTCAAAGCCTGTTAAGTTTGGTTTCTCGTTAAACATAAGTTCATGACATGTTTTGTTAAAACGTTTAACGGTCAAAACTTTGTTTAGGACGTAGCAAGCTGTATTCACAGCTTCTCCCCAGAAAAGAACTGGTAGCTTTGAATCTGAAAGCATCGTCCTAGCGGCTTCAATCAACGTCCTGTTTTTCCTCTCAGCGACTCCATTTTGCTGAGGAGTATAAGGAGCAGAATATTGATGTTCAATTCCCTTTCGAAGACAGTAGAGATCCAGAATCCGATTCTTGAACTCCGTGCCATTATCACTCCTTATCCTCTTGATCCGTGCATCATGAACGTTTTCCAATTTTGTAAAAAGATCTATCAACATCTCTGCTGTCTCATCTTTTGTACCTAAAAAGAAAACCCATGAATAACGTGAGTAATCATCAGTGACAACAAGACAATAGTACTTTCCACCTATGCTCCTCACGTTCACTGGACCGAATAAATCCATGTGAAGTAAATCATAAGGGGCATTAATGGAATTTACTGTTTTAGACTTATGAGGTTTCTTGTGTTGTTTTCCCTTTTGACATGGAAGACATTTATCTTCCACTTGAAACCTCAGCAATGGAACCCCTTTCACTAGCTCATTCTTTATGATATAATTCATTTTGCGGTAGTGAATGTGAGCCATGCGTCTGTGCCACAACATTGATTCAGCTTCAGATGCTTTTGACAGTAAACACGCCACCGCAGCAGTTGGATCCTTGGCACCCATGTCCATGACATAAGTATCACTTTTCCTTGGTGCACGCATAACTATCCAATCGTCCGGAATGACCAAACCCGGTTTCAACACCAATGCCTCAGTATTTGTAAAATGGACCGAGTGACCCTTGTCGCAGACTTGTGACACGCTCATCAGATTGTGTTTAAGCTGCTCAACATAGTTCACTTTGTCCAAAGTGATCTTCCCATTCGTCACTTTTCCTCGTCCAGTAATTTTTCCACCTTTAGCACCAGCAAAATTTACATGCCCACCATCGTATTCTTCAAAATCAGAAAATAATCTCGCATCCCCCGTCATGTGCCTGGAGCAGCCACTATCAACATACCATAAGTTGATAATCCTCCTTAGCAGCTCCTGCACCCACCAACCAAAAGATTAGTTAGATTGGGGGACCCAAGCCTTAATGGTCTTGGGTCGTCCAAATTCACCTACTACTTGAACATCCATCCAAGATCCATCACCCCTAATTGGAGTCTTGGATCTCGGACCTGTTGATGGAAATGGGGTATGATTTCCATAAGGTCTCTGGTTCTGAGGGTACCTATTTGTGTTTGGACAATGTGACCTTTGAAAATTTTGATTTTGATTCCAAGAACCTTGATTGTAATTTCTAAGGCCATTGTTATAAAAAGTTCGACCACCATTATTTTGGTATCGATTTTGATATTGACCTTGACTTCTGAAATTATTTGAATTCTGATTATTCATTTTTGGCGTGTTACTTCTAGGTCTTTCATATCTGCCTGATGTAGATTCAGGCTGAAATCTTGGTTGATTTCTTTGGAAACGAGGAACTTGTGGAGTTCCTTTTTCAGCCTTATCTACACCACCAGCAACACCCGGTTGTGGCTTTGGAGCAGATTTGTTTGGAGAATTTGAGACTTTCTCCTCATTATCACCTTGCTTCTCAGGTGATTTCCCTCTTTGTTTCTCACTAACTTGTGCTTCAACCTTTTTGTTAGGACAGCAGCTAGCTACATGTCCCTTTGTGTGACATTTGAAGCACGATCTCTTCTTCGAAGACTTCTCAGTTGAAGCCTTTGAACTAGATTCTGGTTCTGATGATGATGATGCCTTAGAAGGATTTGGTTCAGTTTGCTTAGTATCAAGATTTTCTATGTTCTTATTTTTTGCAAACTTTAAATTTGATTCGTTTTCAATAACGGCTGTTTCGTTTTTCATGTCACTTCCTTGAACAAAATTAACCTTTTTAACAAAAGTTGGATTTTTATTCGTAGGATTTGAGTTTTTCTTTTTCAAAACAGGTTTGCTGTTGTTTTCCTTCTTAGCATCATTATCTCCAGACACATCACCTTGACTGGATGTGAAACTACTTGGTGATGTTGACAGACAGTCTGTAAGCTCATCCTCATCAGGTAGGAAAGAATAGTCATGACTAAGAGGAGGTGGGACTTCATTAAAGCCCTGGAATCCCACACTTGTCTTGTCATTACTCTTCTTTAACCCACCCATCATGTGTTTCATAACAAAAGTAGAATCCCTGAATTGACCTAATTTCTTTTCAAGTTCAACAATTTTGAGTTGTGCATCTGACAACTCTTTGCATTTTTCAGAAATCTCTTTTGTTTTCTCAGCCATCATGTCATGAGCTAAGTCTATGACTTGAAGTTTTTCGTTTAGTTTGCTGGTTAAAACTTCAATTTCAGCTTCATAGCCTTTTATCTTTTTCAAATATGATGACTCGTTTCTTTTAGCAAAGAAATTTGATTCTTTTACGTTAGACATTTCGCTCACTAGACTTTTGTTTTGAGTTGACAATTTGTCAACTTCACCCTGTAGTTCACGACACTTTAAACACACAGAAGTAGCAGAGTTACTTACCTCTCCTGTCGATTTGTCTGAGTTGGCCATTAGAGCAGCAAGTTGAGCTTCCATTCTTTTAATGATTTCATCTTTCTCATCAGCTTCCATTTCATGCTCAGACTCAGGCTTATCCTCTTCAGCATCTGTTGTCTGATCAGCCTTATCTTCCTCAACTTCACTCTTCTTCTCAACTTCAGCCTCATCTACTGTAGCTTCACCATCATTGATTTGAGTGATCTCTGCCATGAATGCCTGAGTGACATTCTCATCATTTTCTAAGTGAATGCTCCAGTCATATGATCCTTCTCTTGCAGTAGATATCAACGCCCTTGAGTTAGAGTTAGAGTTAGAGTTGTTTGATGCATTCCGATTGTTTGAACTTTGATTCGTATTCTCATGCTTTTGTTTTTGACATTCCCTAGCGAAATGACCATAACTCTGACAGTTAAAGCACCTGACTTTGGTCTTGTCAAAACCTACGCTCTTTCCTACAAACTTCCTTCCAGTTCTGTTCATGAACCTCTTCACACGTCTCGAAATCATGGCCATCTGCCATTGCAGATCCATCTCTTCTAGATCATCAGGGTCAATCTGATCATAATCTTCATCTAAAGTGGCAGGATAAGATATTTTCCCTTGAATGTAGTTCTCATAAGACGCAACAAAAGAAGCAAGTAGAGCAAGATGTTCTTCAGCAGACTTCACACTCATAGGCATTGACTTTGCACTACTAGTTTGCTTTGAAGTTGATGTTCTCTTGACTCCTGTTGATCCTCCTGCAGCAGCTACAAAACACACATCACCATCCTCATTCACTGTGACCTGCTCCTTATCACACGAAAGAAATGCAGTTGCAGAGTCGCTAGAAGCATCATGAGGTGAAGAAGATGTAAGCCCATTGTATATCCCTGGATCTTGAACCTGATCATAACCAGTGTCCTTTTTCTTCATACTAAGCTCATAAGCTCTAAGCTTTCCAACTACTTCTTCCAATTCCTTCGTGTCATAGTCTGCTTCTCCCTTAATCATGAGAGTGTAGATATCCCATTTAGCCGGTAGAGCATCAAGCAGCTTGTCGTTTTTCTCAATGTCAGTATAGCAATCTATATCATAATTATCCAGTTCTGACATCAGATGGTAGTATCGAGTGATGACGTCTTCAAGTGACTCATTCTTCATGTACTTGAACACAGCAAACTGCTTCTTCAGTAGATCAACTTTGTTCTTCTTGACATCAGGATTTCCCTCATATCTCTTCTTTAGTGCATCCCACATTTCCTTTGAAGTAGTGTACTTCTTAAAGGTATGCTTGATGCCATCAGGTAAAGACATTTTAATGGCTGCCAAGGCTCTCTTTTCAGCCTCATACATTTTCTTTTGTTCGGCATCCATATCAACATAAGCAGTTATACGTTGTCTTCCCTCAAACTCATGAGTTGGGTTCACATACCCATCGTCTATGCATATCCACATGCGCGTGTCCTGGTACTCAACAAAAGATTGAAACCTATCCTTCCATGTCAAGTAGTTCTCTACCTTCATCATCTTAGGTGGTTTGTTCGTCGTGCCTACCTCATGTTCCATCCTTAAGAGTTCGTTCAATTTAGACATGTTCGACATTTCAACGTAACAGACTGATAAAACCGTACAAAAAATTTTCGAAAACAGTGGTTACCAAATTACACCGTTAGAATCGTCTCGAAAAGACGAATCCATGGTTACCACTGTTTCGAGTCGGGACTACTGTTGCGAGTCGAGACTTCTGTTTCGAGTCAAATCAGCACAACTCGAGACTACAATTGCGAGTCGAGACCACTGTTGCGAGTAAAATCAGCACAAGTCGAGACCACAGTTTCGAGTCGAGACTACTGTTGCGAGTCGAGACTTCCGTTTCGAGGCAGATCAGCACAACTCGAGACCACGGTTGCGAGTCGAGACTTCCGTTTCGAGTAAAATCAGCACAAGAGCTGATTGGGCCACCCAGCCACCCAATCCCGAAACATTCAGCGGCTGACCACAGCAGCAGCTGACAATCCAGGTCGCACAAGCAAAAACTCAATCAACACTTCTTTCCTTACACGAAATCCAAGCAAAGGTCTCCTACAAACACGAAAACAGTCAAAACAATAATCAAAACAGATTAAAATACACGAATTTAAGCTGTTCTTCAAGTGTTCTTCCTGTTCATCAAGTGTTCTTCGCAAAAACCCAGAAAATTTAACACGAAATTTTCAAACAAACCAAACTCAACCACAACTACCAACTACCAAATTAGATCAAAACTTCAGAATTATGAACTGTTCTTCCTTGTTCTTGCTGTTCTTCACGAAAATTATGAATGAGACACCAAAAAAAAAATTTCAACCGAAAAACAACTTGAATCTTGAATCCAGATCTTCAGTCTTGAACCACGCACAAGAGCAAAAGCTCTGATACCAATTGTTGGTCCCTTATTCCCGTATGGATCGTACAAGACTGTTAATCTATCAAGGGTGCGGAATCCCCTTGATTGATCTTCGAACACAGAAACAAGATTATGTAGAAGAACAAGAACTCGAACACACAAACACGCAAGCTTTCAAACTGATCTTCTGTGATTATCAAACCCTTAGAAACGTTTTACAATCACTAAGATCTACAAGAACCTAACAGCCGATTTCTGTTTTGTTCTTAACCTCTCAAACTTGAATGCTCTCTTACAATCTCCAAAAGGCTCTCAAGTTGTCTCAAGTGTCTGACCCTAAAACTCAAGACTAAGGCTGTTTATATACACACAGCCAAGATCTCGAATTGGGCTTTGCCCATATTACATTTGTCATATAAACTTGGGCCTAATAGACTTAGTACAAACTTGGACTGATTGGGCTTCATAGAACTCGTTTTTCTTTAAGTCTTCATGATCCAATCTTCTGTTTAATATCCAAAGACCAATCCAAAGCTGTTGTCATATAACATGCACCAACAAGCCCAAAAACTAGGGACAAGCCCAAAGGATCTTGTGTAAACTGGAGTATGGCCCGTACTGGCGACTATCCAAACTTAGTGAAATGAAAATGCCAAAACCTTAGCTAACGTGAAAACGTTAGAAACCTTAGGAACAGATGTATGGTACGTCTACCATTATACTTAGGATCCTAAATACAGCCAGTACAATGAAATTGTCAGCCCCTAAAGCGGATACTGGTCCCATTGTCTTTAACTGCATTAGGATAATCGTGCGCTACTGGCGAAGGTGTAAGAACCTGATTCGTAGAAGGTAATAGATACCTTAAACTGGGGACAAGCCCAAAAACTGGGGACAAGCCAAAGAACTTAGGAAACTTCAATGGATACTTGATCCTTTGTCAAAGATGCATCAACTTCTACGAAACTCAGAATTTAGTAAAGAAGGATAAAGGATCCTAGATCCTTCTCCTTGTAATCAAGTAATTTAAAGGATTAGGTAAATTAAAATTAAATCATTACCAGAATGAGGATCATATATCCTCTATAGATCCTTTATGTGTACCAGATATGAAGATGGCCAAGGATCTTGGATCCTTCTTACATGAAGTATCTCTTTAGATGGACAACATTCCAAGCTCTTGGTAAAAAATATTGTTAATAAACGGTATGCCCCCTTTCCTGCCTCAGCTTCAATAAGATAGGGGCCTTCCCACTTTGGTGCTAACTTGCCATCAATAGGATTTGTGGTATTTTGGAATGCTTTCCTCAACACCATGTCACCAACTTGAAAATTTCTGATCCTGACATTCTTGTTATAAGCTCCAGCCATCCTTTGTTGATAACTAGCCAATCTTATCCTTGCTAAATCCCTGAGTTCTTCTATGGTAGCCAAATCTTGAACCAAGTTTTCAGCATTTCCTTCAGGATCACGGATGCTTGTTCTTGCAGTAGGAACTACCATCTCTGTAGGTGTTTTGGTCAAAAATCAAGCAAAGATAATGCAACCAAATCTTCTGTTATGAGGTGTGATGCTTGAATCAATGAACAATATTAAGGATCACTCAGAAATGTAACGAACAAGTGACACAAGGATTTATACGAGGAAAAATCCCTTGATCAAGAGTTGATCTCCGGCATAAAAAACCTCAGGTGATGGAAACTACCGATCACCAACTAAGATTAAACAAAAGAAGTTTACAACTCGGGATGATAACAAGCTTGTTACAAGGATCACTAGTGTGTAATGTGCCAAAAAATGTATGAAATCTCCAAGTAGTGTTTGAGTGTTGTTTGAGAGCTGTTACGAGAGTATGTGTATGCCAAAATTAGCTAGGTGTTTTCTATCAAGCTTGTTATCCCCATTTTAAATTAGAAAATAACTAGTCTAACTAACTATCCGCAATTTGTGCACTCTCCCCACGATCTTCATAACGTTCACAATGGTCAAGCACGTGCGGAATATTGAGGGAATATACTCCAGGAATTTCGGTGAGACTTGGTCCATGCTCTCGTTCCTGCAAAACAAGTTTACGTACAAGGAAGACAATTGTTAGTAGTAGGATAACAACAGTGATCCTGAATCCTGATCCTGCGACACCTGCTGAGGATCCTTAATTCAAACAGAATTGAGGATCCATGATCCTGGTAGCAGTTGAGGACCCGTGATCCTTAGGATTGGAAAATCCTCCCCTAACAATTGCCCCCAAAATATAAGGAGTGAAATGTAATTTTGGCGAGTTATATTTTCTTGATCTTATCCGCAACAAACTAACGGATATATAGCCGTTATGATCGAACTATCCGTTGCATATCTTACGTCATCTGAAGCGACATCCCTGCAAAATCATGATTATAAATTCAAGTTAGAGATAAGGGTCTAGATGCATTTAAATTCGTGTGTTACATCCTTTAAATCGTCATTCGAAGATCAAGCAGGTACTTCTCTCCCCTTTCTCTTTTCTCTTTCTTGCTCTGTTCTTCTTCTTTCTCAAAATCTCCGAATCACAATGAAGCTAAGATCATCCCCTGCTAAGGATCATCGAAAAGATAGTCCCTTAAAAAGCCAAGGGATCATCGAAGACTCTCCGAAGGAACATTGCTGCTTTACTGATCCTGAGATCGACAGGATTCGTCATTGCTTTCCGGCGAGCACTGTTTTCAAATCCTTTGACCCTACCGTCCAGAGTGATTTTATCTCTGAAACCTGGGTTGCATTTCCAGTCACCCCATTCTCTATAGGATACTCCTATCCTTTTCCTGCTTTTACCCAATCTTTCTTCTCCCTTACCGGCATCTCCTATATCCAGGCTTTGCCAATGATGTGGAGGGTTCTATTTACCCTTGAAAGGATCATTGAGTAGGAGGATATTGAGTTAGGAATGTCAGAGTTGTCTGAACTATACAACCTTGTGAGCCATGGTTCACAACGCTTTCTATTCAAACACAAGCCCGGTGAAGAACACCCAATCCTCAAGACCACCAAAAATGATACTAAATGGAAGAAACGTTTTTTTCTTTGTCAGGAGGGATTCTATCCCTGATGGGAAGGATCTCCCTAGAAAATGGGCCACTCATGGTAGGATAGAGGATCCTTATAGAAGGATAATAGGATACCCTGTGTCTGCTGAGGATCACTAACCCCTTTGTTTCTATTTTGAAGCTATTTCTGTTTCACACATCATTACATCTCCTGCAACCAAGGAGAGGATCACCGCTTTCCGAAATCTTGATCCTGCAATAAGATCGTTTCAAGCAAACACCAAGGATTCTCAAGAGGTATCCTCAGGCTCCGTTACAATGTCAAGTAGGTATCTAGTTTATGTATGATTAAATATTGAAATGCAAATAAAACAAGAATACTTATCTGTTGTTTTGAATTAACAGGTGCTGGAAAATCCTCAAGGTCTGCCTCCCGCTTCAGTGTCACCGATCTTACTACAGTTGGTCCCAGGTCTGGGAAGAAGAAGACTGCTGCAAGCCCAAGTGCCGTGGTTCCATAGCCTGTCACCTACAGAGGGGGAAAGAAGAGGAAAGCCACCGAAGCCGAAAATCTTGAAGGCCTGCCTCTTATCCGCCACCAGTTCCAAGAATACTTTGCTGATGTAAGGATCACTGACCCTGCTTGATTATCCTGCCCTCTTGAGGATCACGTGATCCTGAACTTTACCTTGATTTTTTGCAGAAATTTGCTGAGGTCGAAATGATGTTTGATGCATACGTTGAAGAGGCAGAGCAGAAGCATCAGGAGTTCCAAAAGTTCTTCCTGGCCAAGGATCAAACCATCTCCTCCCTTGAAAAGGACCTCAATCTGGCGAAGAAGCAGGTGGTCATGGCCCAGATAGATGCCGATCATGAGAAAACTGAGCTGTTGGAGGATGCTAAAATCTCTGCCGCCATCACCATGTATAAGATCAAGCTTCAAATGGCTCAGGAGGCAGAGGATCCTGACTTCGACAGGACCACTTGGGACAAGGAAGGTTGGAAGGCAAAGCTGGTTGAGCTGGAGGATGAAGAAGAGGCTACCGAGGTTTTGGCGATCGAGGCAAGTGGCAGCGGGAAGGATCAAGCTGGTGGTGATGATGTTGGTGGTGATGCAGCCAAGGTGTGAGCTACTGAAATGGGCGATGATGGACATTTCTAGACGCGGCCGGAGCCCATTTTTTTAGGATTTGGTAGTGGTTTTTTGGTTGTGATGTTTTAAACAATGTTGGGTTGTACTTTGAACAATAGTTTTCAGGATTATGGATCAAGGATCCTTAGACAATAGGTAGGATAATAGGTGGTGGGGGGATCCTCTGTTTGGGGGATGAAACCACTTGTTATCCTGCCATCTTATATTTCCTGCACTTCAAAGACCTATTAACAATGGACACCCTTTACCTACCCCAGGGACGGGCCACGTATTGCTGGTAGATGCTTGGGGTAGGTAATTTTGACAACCTTTGAAGGGTTAACTTTTGTGAATAAAAATAACTTCAACTTTTTGGCTATTTCCCGTGTTGTTATCCTTATGAATTCTTTATTTTTCAACTGTTGTTACGTACTTTGTTTGAATTTGTAAGTAAAGAATAAAGGTTTAGCATTATACGTAGCCCAAAGGATAACTGGGGACATGCAACTGGGGACAAGCCCAAAGGATCTTGTGTAAACTAGAGTATGGCCCTCACTGGCGACTATCCAAACTTGAGCGACATGAAAATGCCAAAACCTTAGCTAACGTAAAAACGTTAGAAACCTTAGGAACGGATGTATGGTACGTCTACCATTATACGTAGTGTTTTGGTCAAAAAATCTGATGAGGATATTGCAACCAAACTCTCTATTACGGGGTATGATGCTAATAATGTAGAACAATGACAAGGATCACTTCAATGTAAATTGCATAAACAACACAAGGATTTATACGGGGAAAAAGCCCTTGATCAAGAGTTGATCTCCGGCACAAAAAACCCCGGGTGATGGAAACTACCGATCACCAAGCTCAAATAAATGAATAAATGTTTACAACTTCGGATAGTAACGAGCTAGGTACAAGGATCACTATCGTGAAATGTGTAAAAGTGAGTGAAAACTAATGAATGTTCGTCGAGAGCTTCAAGTGTGCGAGTATATGAGAGTGTGTAGCTGAAAATGGCTAAGTGTTCTAATTCTAGCTCGTTACTCCTTTTTAAAATAGAAGTTAACTACAATAACTAACTATCCGACTTTTGTGCCAAGCTCCCACATTCTCCACAACGTCCATATTTGGTCAATCGTGTGTGAAATGCCCGTGGAATATTCCTTAGTGCCGTTGCCAAGACCAAGTCAAGCTTGTTACTCCTGCGAAATAATACAAAACACAAATAAACAATCGTCAGTACGAGGATCCTTAAAGTGATCCATGATCCTGATCCTGAAGCTCTACTGAGGATCACTATCTGTCACAGAAGTAAGGATCATTAATTAGGATAACGAATAAGGATCACTAATTGTTAGAAAATCCTCCCCTAACAATTGCCCCCAAAATATAAGGAGTGATATGTAAATTGAGCGAGTTATATTTTCCTGATCTTATCCGCAACTAACTATCGTAATTATAGCCGTTATTGTTGAACTAGCCGTTGCAATCGTGACGTCACAGAAGTGACAACCCTGCACGATCATGATTATAAATAGGAGATAGAGATAGGATCAAATGCATTTAAAATTTCAGAAAGACTCCCTTTATAACTGTATTCCGAAGATAGACAGGTATTCTCTCTTCATCTTCTTCCTTCTCTTACTCTGTTTTTCTTACTTTACCATTATCTCTTCAAGAATGATGCTCCGGTCCTCCCCCGCCAAGGATCACCAGAAGGATAGTCCCTTGAAGAGTCAAAAGATCATCAAAGACTCCGCAAATGAGAGGTGTTACTTTAACGATGCTCAAATAGACAAGATCCGTCATTGCTTTCCGGCGAGTGCTTTTTTCAAACCCTTTGATCCTACTATTCTGAGCGACTATGTTTCAGAAACATGGCTTGCCTTTCCAGTTACTCCATTTGCCATAGGATACACCTATCCTTTCCCAGAATTTACACAATCCTTTTTTTCCCTTACCGGCATCTCTTACATCCAAGCCATGCCGATGATTTGGAGGGTTTTGTATACCCTGGAGAGGATCATCGAACAGGAAGGCATTGATTTAGGCATGTCAGAGCTGACACAATTGTATGACCTTACTACCTTCGGTTCCCATCGTTATTTGTTCAAACGAAAACCCGGCGGAGAACACCCCCTTCTTAAAGTTACCAAGAATGACACAAATTGGAAACGTCGCTTCTTCTTTGTCAGGAGGGATACCATTCCAAACGGAAAGGATCTACCAAGGACATGGTCCACCCATGGTAGGCCAGAGGATCCTGAGAAGGATCACCAGGTAGTCTTGTTTTTGTATAAGGATTACTGACCCCTTTTTGTCTTGTGTTATGCAGCTATTTCTGTCTCGCACATCATCACATCACCTGCAACCAAGGATAGGCTTGCTGCTTTTTGGAAGCTTGATCCTGAAACAAGGACATTCAAGATAGACACCCAAGATTCACAAGAAGTATCCTCAGGTTCCATTACCATGTCAAGTAAGTATCCTGCTTGATTTATAGTTTGAATATTAAAATAAATAATTAAATTGAAATAAGAGTAGGACACTTATCTTGTTTTGATTGTGTAGGTGCCGGAAAATCTGCCAAGCCTGTATCCCAGTTCAACACGGCTGACCTTGATGTTGTTCGATCCAGGAAGAAGAGGTCCACTACCAGTCCTAGCATTTCCATTCCCAAAGCACCCACTAAAGGAAAGGGTGGTAAGAAGAGGAAAACTTCTGACACTTAGGACCTTCAAGGCCTACCACTGATTCGCCACCAGTTCCTTGAATACTTCAATGATGTAAGGATCACCAATTCTGCCTAGGTATCCTACTCATATGAGGATCACCTGATCTTGAACTGTTTTGTCCTTTTCTTTGCAGAAATTTGCTGAGATTGAAGATTACGTGGGGAATGTTGAGGAGCAGGACAAGAAGATTGCTGACCTCCAACAGGTTGCCGTGCTTAAGGACCTTGCCATTGCTGATCTTCAGAAGGAACTCCAAGATGCCAAGACTAAGACAACTAAACTTCTGATTGACCTTGACTATGAGAAGCATGATCTCATAGAAAATGCTAAGGTCTCTGCTGCCATCACAATGTATCAGACAAAATTGAAGATGGCCCAGGAAGCTCAAGATCCTAACTTTGATAAAAGCAGTTGGGATGTTGAGGGCTGGAAAGCAAGGTTGGCTGATCTCGAGGATGATGAGGAGGAGACTACAGAGGTCTTGGCGATTGAGGCAAGTGGCAGTGGAAAGGATCTGATGAAGGATACCGCAGCTGGAGGGGGAGAGGATGCAGCAAAGGTGTAGGCTGTACAATTGGGCGATGATGGACATTCCTAGACGCAGCCGGAGCCCAATTTTTTAAATTTGGTAGTAGGTCTTTTGTGGTTGTGATGTTGAACAATTTAATGGTTTGTACTTGAACAATAGTTTTTAGGATTAAGGATCATGTATGATCCTTTGGACAATAGGCATGATTGCAATTGGTGGAGGGATCCTCTGTTTTGGGGATGAAGCCATTGTGATCCTGCCGCCTTTATATTCCTGCACTACTTTCGAACTTATTATCATGGACACCCTTTACCTACCCCAGCGGACGGGCCACGTTTTGCTGGTAGATGCTCGGGGTAGGTAATTTTGACAACCTTTTAAGGGTTAATTCTTTGTTAATAAATAAAATCTTAACCTTTTGTCGCTTATCTTGTGTTGTTATCCTTTTTAATATCTTGCTTTCCAATTGTTGTAATGTTCATTCCATTTATACTTATCAATCCTTGAAAAATTAAAAAAGATATCCAAAAAGTTTAGGATATGATCAAGGATCACATATCCCATAACTGATAAGTTCCAAAAAGTGATATAGTTTAAGAATCACAAGTTTAGTTGTCAAATTTTAAGGGTTATTCAAATAAATAATGAATATAATTAATAATAGTTAAGGATCATACCTGAGGATCCAAGTTAGGACCCTAACCATAATAAGGATAACTATAAGATAAACCTTAGAGTGGAGTAAGGATCAAGGATCCCTAGTTGCCTATCTTTAAGAACCTGAAATAGAGCATAACTTGGGACTAAGCCAATATAAGAAAAGAGTTAGCAACTGGGGACAAGCCCAAGGATCGTATGTAAACTGGAGTATGGCCCTAACTGGCGACTATCCAAACTTAGTGACATGAAAATGCCAAAACCTTAGCTAACGTGAAAACGTTAGAAACCTTAGCTAACGTGAAAACGTTAGAAACCTTAGGAACGGATGTATGGTACGTCTACCATTATACGTAGGATCCTAGGCATAGCCAGTACAATGGAATTATCAGCCCCTAAAACGAGTACTGGTCCCACTGCCTTGAACTATACTAGGATCATCATGCGCTACAGGCGGAACTGGGGTTAAGCCCAAATAACTGGGGTTAAACCCAAGGAACGGATTGCTTCAGCGGATAACCAATGTTATGCTAAGGATACCTAAACTTTCAAAACTTAAACTCACATGAGAGATGGATAAAGGACACATGATCCTTATCCTTATATGAGAAAATAAAGAAATGAAATAGTTCAAGTTTAGGATATTACCTAAGTAAGGATCACCGATACTTTGAGGATCCTTTGAGGATCATCTGTGCCATGAGGATCCTGCTCACATGAAATATTTCTTCAAGTGGACAGCATTCCAAGCTCTTGGTAGCAAATCACCTTCCATGGTTAGCAATCTATATGCCCCCTTTCCTGCTTCAGCTTCAATCAAATAAGGGCCTTCCCATTTTGGAGCCAATTTTCCATCAGCAGGATTGGTGGTATTCTGGAATGCTTTCCTTAATACCATATCTCCAACTTGAAACCTCCTGATCCTGACATTTTTGTTGTAAGCACCAGCCATTCTTTGTTGATAACTGGCCATCCTTATCCTAGCGAGATCCCTGATTTCTTCAATAGTATCCAGGTCTTGAGCTAAGTTCTCATTATTCTCCTCAGGATCACGGGTACTTGTTCTAGCAGTTGGAACCACCATTTCTGTTGGGATCACTGATTCTGCCCCAAATACCAAAGAGAATGGCGTTTGACCAGTAGCATTCTTAGGGGTTGTCCTATCAGCCCAAAGCACATAGGGTAGTTCTTCTGCCCATTTCCCTTTCTTGGATCCAAGCTTCCTCTTCAAATTGTTGATGATGATCTTGTTGGATGATTCTGCTTGACCATTAGCTTGTGGGTGGACTGGTGTTGATGTTATCATCTTAATCCCCCAACTGTCACAAAAGTTAGTGGTTTTGCCCCCAATAAATTGGGAACCATTATCACATATAATCTCAGAAGGAATTCCAAATCTAGTTATAATATTTCTTTTAATGAAGGATATAACTTCCTTTTCTCTGACTTGGGCAAAAGCTTCAGCCTCTATCCACTTGGAGAAGTAATCAGTCATAGCTAGCATGAATACTTTTCCACCAGGTGCCTTAGGGAGCTTACCAACTATATCCATACCCCATCTCATAAATGGCCAAGAGGAGGATATAGGATGCAATAATTCAGCTGGTTGATGAAGGATATTGTTGTGTCTCTGACAAGGATCACATCTTTTAGCATACTCCACAGCATCTCTCTTCATGGTTGGCCAGTAGTATCCTGTCCTCAAGATCCTTGAGAATAATGCCCTGCCCCCAGTATGGTTTCCACAATCTCCTTCATGGAAGTCTTTTAAAACTTCTTGGATTTCAGGATCCTCAATGCATCTCAAGTATGGTCCTGCAAGAGATCGTCTATACAACATATTATTTAAAATTGTGAATTGAGATACCTTAGATTTGAAAGCCCTAGGGTTTTCTCCTGTAGGAATCTCTCCATGTTGTAAGTATCTCATAATTGGTGAGATCCATGATCCTGATCCTGAATGGGATTGAGTATCCTCACAAGGGATAATTGCAGAATCATTTCCTATCTCCATAGCCTCGTGATCCTCGATAGCCGGGGTCAGGATATGGATAATAGGGATCTTGATATCCTCCGGGATCTTCAAGGATGATCCTAAGTTAGCCAATGCATCAGCCTCTGTATTTTCTTCCCTTGGTACCTGCGTCAAACTAAAGGAAACAAAAGAGAGTGCCAAACTTTTGACTATCTCTAAATATTTGGTTAGCTTTTCACCTTTAACAGCGTAGGATCCATTAAAGTGGTTTGTAATTAACAATGAATCTACATGTACCTCAAGATACCTAATCCCCATATGCTTTGCAATTTGCAAACCAGCAATTAAGGCTTCATATTCAGCCTCATTGTTAGTGGTTTGGAACTCACAAGCTATAGAGTGGGGTATTATGTCCCCCAGTGGCGATTTTACTAGTATTCCAAGCCCTGTACCTTTGACATTTGAGGATCCATCAGTATAGAGTATCCAAGGATCCTTGGTCTCTTCTAGCTGCTGGACTTCTAACTCAGCTTCTTTTTGTAAATCACTACTGAAATCAGCCACAAAGTCAGCTAATGCTTGGGATTTGATGGCTGTCCTAGGCTCATATCTTATATCATATGCACTTAGCTTCACTGCCCACTTAGCCATCCTTCCTGACATCTCTGGTTTCCTGAGGACATTCTTAATTGGAAAATTAGTTTTAACAACAATAACATGAGTTTCAAAATAATGTCTTAGCTTAGTAGATGCCATAATTAATGCAAGAATAAGTTTTTCGAGGTGTGAATACCTGGATTCGGCATCAAGTAAACTTTTACTTACATAGTAGACAGGATGTTGTGTACCTTCATGATCCTTAACAAGGACCGCACTTACTGCTTTTGAGGATACTGCAAGATACAAGGATAGCACATCGCCTTTTTCTGGTTTCATCAAAGCCGGGGCTGAGGATAGGTAATCTTTGAGGGCTCTTAAAGCATTTTCATGCTTCTCAGTCCACTCAAATTTCTTGTTCTTCCTTAGGATATCATAGAATTCTTTGCACTTCTCTGAGGATTTGGATATAAATCTGTTCAAAGCTGCTATCCTGCCTGTTAGCCTTTGAACATCCTTAGCATTGGCCGGAGATTTGATGTTCACTATTGCTTTGATTTGTTCCGGGCTAGCTTCAATGCCTCTCTTTGTCACCATATATCCTAAGAATTTACCTGCTTTAACACCAAAGTGACATTTTGAAGGATTAAGTTTCATGTTATATTTGTCAAGGATATCGAATGCTTCCTCCAAGTCCCTTAGGTGATCCTCAGCTTTTATGGATTTCACTACCATATCATCTATGTAAACCTCCATAGTTTGTCCAATCTGATCCTTGAACATCATATTCACCAGCCTTTGATATGTTGCACCTGCATTTCTTAGTCCGAACGGCATAGCAATATAGCAGTATATACCAGTTGGAGTCATGAAGGCTGTATCCTCTTGGTCGGATGGTTCCATTTGGATTTGTTGAAATCCAGATGAAGCATCCATAAAAGTTAACAGTTCATGACCCGCAGTTGCATCCACCATGGAGTCAATGTGGGGTAATGGGAAAGGATCCTTGGGACATGCCTTATTTAAATCGGTAAAATCGACACATACCCTCCACTTTCCGTTTTTCTTTTGAACAACAACCACATTGGCCAACCATCTTGGATACTTGACCTCCCTAATCATACCTGCCCGGAGCAATTTCTCTAGCTCTTCCTGGATAATGGCATTCCTTTCCGGTGCAAACTTTCTTCTCCTTTGATGGATTGGTTTGAAGGATCTGTCAATCCCGAGTTTGTGAGTGATTACATCTTTGGATATACCAGTCATGTCTTCGTGTTTCCATGCAAAGGTAGTCTTTCTCCTTTTGAGGAAGGATACGAGGTCTTCTTTCATTTTGCCAAGGATCCCTGATCCGATATAGATTTTGGATTCAGGATCATCAGGATCCATGAGGATTTCTACCACATCCTGCTCTCTTGCCTCCAAGACATCCCTTGGAGGATACCTTGATTGCTATTGCTCCCTTGACTTCGAGGCTGGTTTCATCGATGAAGTGTAGCAATTCTTAGCCTCCTGCTGATCACTATCAATCTTCACTATTCCCCAAGGACTAGGGAGCTTCACACATTGATGGTAGGTAGATGGGACTGCTTTCATATCGTGTATCCAAGGCCTGCCAAGGATAACATTACAACAAGATAAACAGTCAATAACATAAAATTTTTGATAAGAGTGTAGGCCTTCAATGTATATTGGGAGTTTAATGTCCCCCAGGGTATTCTTAGTTTCGCCACTAAATCCCACGAGCACGGAGGATCTTGGTATGATGTCCGATTCAGGAATACCCATCTTCTTTAGAACATCAAGCTGGATAATGTTCACTGAGCTTCCTCCGTCTATAAGGATCCTGCGGACAAAATGGTTAGAAATTAAACGAGTAATAACTAAACCATCGTGATGAGGATCCTGGATATCAACACGATCATCCTCATCAAAGGTTATGACTTTTCCTTCGGAGACACTTGATGTTCGAACAGGTCTTTCTCCATTATCCATTTTAGTTTCCTTTGCATGCCTTTTAGCTGCTGAGAAGGATGTGTCGCAAATGTCTGATCCTCCAGAAATAAAGTTTATTACTTGTGCATCTGCTGGAGGGGCTGGAGCCTTCTCAGGGATCCTTTCAGGATCCTGAGTCCTTGACTTTTTTCTTCCCAACAATTCTTTTAGATGCCCCTTGCTCAACAAGTATCCAATTTCCTTTCTTAGCGCAATGCATTCTTCTGTGAGATGCCCAAAATCTTCATGGTATGCACACCACTTTGATTTATCCTTAGTTGCAGCTGGCCTATCATTTTTTCTCGGCCATCTAGCTTTATCACCTAGGTTCTGCATCGCAAGGATTAGTTCATTGTTATCAACACAAAAACAATATTTAGAAATTGGAGGATAATCCTCATCATCCTCTTCTTGATCAACAGAATGCACGTTCTGGTTATCAGATCTGTTGTAGGATCTGAACTTGTTGTTCCTGAATGAGGATCCTTGCTTATCCTGCTTTGAGGATCCTGCTAACCTCTCCTGGATCCTCTTGTCGTCCTCTAGCCGAATGAACCTAAGTGCTCGTGTTCTTACCTCATCTAAGTTCCTGCATGGTGTCATAACAAGATCATCATAGAACGACGAATCCCTAAGCAATCCCATTTTAAAGGCCTCAACAGCCGTAGCTATATCTAAGTTGGGAATGTCTAAGGATTCTTTACTGAATTTGGTAATGTAATCCCTTAATGATTCATTATGACCCTGGGTTATCCTATATAGATCACTAGTTAATCGTTCAAATTTTCTACTACAAGAAAACTGATTATTAAACAAGTTAACTACATTAGCAAATGAGGTAATAGAATAGGGAGGAAGACTTAGCAGCCATTTGAGAGCTGATCCAGTAAGAGTGGATCCGAATCCCTTGCACAGGCATGCTTCCTTTAACCTTTCTGGAATTGGATTGATCTCCATCCTCTCCCTGTATTGTGCTATGTGTTCTTCAGGATCCGTCGAACCATCATACAGCTTCATTGTTGGCACATGGAACCTCTTGGGTATCTCAGCATCACAGATTGGTGGTGCAAAACGAGATATCTTGTGGCTCCCATCTGCAATCTCTGGGATAGGTTTGACCACTCCTGGAACACTTGATATCATATCCTTTAGCTTTTGCAATTCTCTGGCCATGGCATGATTGATACCTGGATCCTGCATAAGACCATGGTTAGTAGTATAAGAATTATTAAAAGTGTTACCTCCCATTGGATTCAGATTAGGAAGATTGGATGTTAATCCATATTGTTGGGGCTCTGGAATGATCGAGGGACCAGTAGAAGCATTGGTCTGCATTGGAATAAAATCTCCCTGACGGACATCTGAACTTCCTGTTTGCAAACTCCTCAAGGATCCTGGCATCTGGAAGGATCCCTGAAACTGGGACGATCCTGGAACAAATGAGGATCCTTGAACCTGGGATAATCCTGGAACAAAGGAGGATCCTTGAACCTGGGATGATCCTGGAACAAAGGAGGATCCTTGAACCTGGGATAATTCTGGAACAAAGGAGGATCCTAGAACCTGGGATTATCCTGGAACAAAGGAGGATCCTTGAACCTGAGATGATCCTGGAACAAAGGAGGATCCTTGAACCTGGGATGATCCTGGAACAAAGGAAGATCCTTGAACCTGTTGCGCTCCTGAATATCCTCCTGAATTCATGAGGGATCCCATATGCTGAGGATAGGATCCCGCTGGCTGGAAATATGAACCTGATGCCTGGGTCACTGTTGTTGTTCCGTAGTGCACTCCTTTTGGTCCACCCACATATTGAACATCTGGAACCACTGATGGCTAGGAAGTAATCACCGGAGTATCAAAATTCAAAGATTTTGGCACCAGTGGGGAATGATCCTCTGCCGTTTTCTTTTGTTTCTTGAGATCTCCGATTTCTTTGAGAATCCTTTCATTGGTCTTATCCTGTTGCCGTATCTGATCCTTCATCTGCAAAATCAAAGTAAACATGTCACTAGTAGTGGGAGTGTAAGAAGCAGAAGAAGTTGGAGGTTTTGAGAAAATGGGAGTTGGTTTCTTCGCAGCATTCTCAGCATTCTTCTGGGATCCAGAAGGTGGTGGAGGCAAAGGGGGAACGCCTTGTGAAGAAGTGAATGAGGGCATCAAATTTGAAGCATTCTTCGCTGAGGAAGCCATTTGCTTGGTTGTAGTGAACTGAAATGAGCACAGAAATCCGAATTTTTCTAAGGATGAAGCACCAATTGCCCCACGGTGGGCGCCAAACTGTTTTGGTCAAAAAATCTGATGAGGATATTGCAACCAAACTCTCTATTACGGGGTATGATGCTAATAATGTAGCACAATGACAAGGATCACTTCAATGTAAATTGCACAAACGACACAAGGATTTATACGGGGAAAAAGCCCTTGATCAAGAGTTGATCTCCGGCACAAAAAACCCCGGGTGATGGAAACTACCGATCACCAAGCTCAAATAAATGAATAAATGTTTACAACTTCGGATAGTAACGAGCTAGGTACAAGGATCACTATCGTGAAATGTGTAAAAGTGAGTGAAAACTAATGAATGTTCGTCGAGAGCTTCAAGTGTGCGAGTATATGAGAGTGTGTAGCTGAAAATGGCTAAGTGTTCTAATTCTAGCTCGTTACTCCTTTTTAAAATAGAAGTTAACTACAATAACTAACTATCCGACTTTTGTGCCAAGCTCCCACGTTCTCCACAACGTCCATTTTTGGTCAATCGTGTGCGAAATGCCCGTGGAATATTCCTTAGTGCCGTTGTCAAGACCAAGTCAAGCTTGTTACTCCTGCGAAATAATACAAAACACAAATAAACAATCGTCAGTACGAGGATCCTTAAAGTGATCCATGATCCTGATCCTGAAGCTCTTCTGAGGATCACTATCTGTCATAGAAGTAAGGATCATTAATTAGGATAACGAATAAGGATCACTAATTATTAGAAAATCCTCCCCTAACACGTAGGATCCCGGATACAGCCAGTAGAATGAAATTGTCAGCCCCTAAAGCGAGTACTGGTCCCATTGCCAGGAACTGTACCAGGATCATCGTGCGCTGCTGGCGATAGTGGGGACAGGCCCAAAAACTGGGGACTAGCCCAAATAACTGGGGTCAAGCCCAAATAACTGGGGTCAAGCCCCAATAACTAGAGACTTCTGTGGATACTCAATCCTTAGATAAGGATATATGAACCTTCTGCAAAACTCAGAATCAAGTGAAAGAAGGATAAAGGATCCAGGATCATTATCCTTGTATATAGAATGATTAAAGAATGAAATAGTTTGAGATTAGATCATTACCAAAATGAGGATCCTCTGTCCTGTAAGAATCCTTCAAGGATACTTGTCAGGTAAGGATCATGGATCCTTATTACATGAAGTATTTCTTCAAGTGGACAGCATTCCAAGCTCTTGGTAGCAAATCACCTTCCATTGTTAGCAATCGATATGCCCCCTTTCCTGCTTCAGCTTCAATCAAATAAGGGCCTTCCCACTTTGGTGCTAACTTCCTATCAGCAGGATTGGTGGTATTCTGAAATGCTTTCCTTAATACCATATCACCAACTTGGAATTTCCTGATCCTGACATTTTTGTTGTAGGCTCTAGGCATCCTTTGTTGATAACTGGCCATCCTTATCCTTGCCAAATCCCTGAGTTCTTCTATAGTATCCAAGTCTTGAACCAAGTTTTCAGCATTTTATTCAGGATCACGAATGCTTGTTCTTGCTGTAGGAACCACCATCTCTGTAGGGATCACTGATTCTGCTCCAAATACCAAAGAGAATGGAGTTTGGCTAGTAGCATTGTTGGGAGTTATCCTATCAGCCCAAAGTACATAAGGTAGTTCTTCTACCCGTTTTCCTTTCTTGGATCCAAGCTTCTTCTTCAAATTGTTGATGATGATCTTGTTGGATGATTCTGCCTGACCATTAGCTTGTGGGTGGACTGGTGTTGATGTTATCATCTTAATCCCCCAGCTCTCACAAAAGTTAGTAGTTCTACTCCCAATAAATTGGGATCCATTATCACAAACAATTTCAGAAGGGATACCAAATCTAGTAATAATATTTCTCTTAATAAAGGATATCACTTCCTTTTCTCTGACTTTAGCAAAGGCTTCAGCCTCTATCCACTTGGAGAAGTAGTCAGTCATAGCAAGCATGAATACTTTTCCACCAGGTGCCTTGGGAAGTTTACCAACTATATCCATTCCCCATCTCATAAATGGCCAAGAAGAGGATATAGGATGCAAAAGCTCTGCTGGTTGATGAAGTATATTACTATGTCTCTGACAAGGATCACACTTCTTGGCATATTCCACAGCATCCTTCTTCATAGTAGGCCAATAGTATCCTGTCCTCAGGATCCTTGAGAATAATGCCATGCCCCCAGTGTGGTTTCCACAATCTCCTTCATGGAAATCCTTTAGGACTTCTTGGGTTTCAGGATCCTCAATGCATCTTAGATATGGACCTGCAAGAGATCGTTTATATAACATGTTATTCAATATTGTGAATTGAGATACCTTGATTTTGATAGCCCTGGAGTTTTCTCCTGTAGGAATCTCTCCATGTTGTATGTATCTCATGATTAGAAGGATCCATGATCCTGAATGAGATTGTGTATCATCACTAAGGATGATTGCAGAATCCTCTCCTATCTCCATGGCTACATGATCCTCGATAGCAGGAGTTAGGATGTGGATAATAGGGATCCTGATATCCGCTGGAATCTTCAAGGATGATCCTAGATTGGCCAATGCATCAGCTTCTGCATTCTCTTCTCTGGGTACCTGTGTCAAACTAAAGGAAACAAAAGAGAGTGCCAATTCTTTGACTATCTCTAAATATTTGATTAGCTTTTCACCTTTAACAAAATATGTTAGGGGAGGATTTTCCAATCCTAAGGATCACGGGTCCTCAACTGCTACCAGGATCATGGATCCTCAATTCTGTTTGAATTAAGGATCCTCAGCAGGTGTCGCAGGATCAGGATTCAGGATCACTGTTGTTATCCTACTACTAACAATTGTCTTCCTAGTACGTAAACTTGTTTTGCAGGAACGAGAGCATGGACCAAGTCTCACCGAAATTCCTGGAGTATATTCCCTCAATATTCCGCACGTGCTTGACCATTGTGAACGTTATGGAGATCGTGGGGAGAGTGCACAAATTGCGGATAGTTAGTTAGACTAGTTATTTTCTAATTTAAAATGGGGATAACAAGCTTGATAGAAAACACTTAGCTAATTTTGGCATACACGTACTCTCGTAACAGCTCTCAAACAGCACTCGAACACTACTTGGCGATTTCATACATTTTTTGGCACATTACACACTAGTGATCCTTGTAAGAAGCTTGTTATCATCCCGAGTTGTAAACTTCTTTTGTTTAATCTTAGTTGGTGATCGGTAGCTTCCATCACCCGAGGTTTTTTATGCTGGAGATCAACTCTTGATCAAGGGCTTTTTCCTCGTATAAATCCTTGTGTAACTTGTTCGTTACATTTCTGAGTGATACTTAATATTGTTCATTGATTCAAGCATCACACCTCACAACAGAAGATTTGGTTGCATTATCTTTGCTTGATTTTTGACCAAAACAAATTGGCGCCCACCGTGGGGCAATTGGTGCTTCATTTCTAAGAAATTCTTGTTATTGCGGTTATTTCGGTTCATTACAACCAAGCAGATGGCTTCTTCAGCAAAGAACACATCAAGCTCTATGCCGGCAATGAGTTCTTCACAGAGCGTTCCTCCTTTGCCTCCACCACCTTCTGGATCCCAGAAGAATGCTGAAAATGCTGCAAAGAGACAAAGCCCCATTTTTCCAAAACAACCAACTTCTTCTGTTTCTTCTAATCCTACTACTAGTGATCTTTTTACTTTGATTTTGCAGATGAGGTATCACATACAAGAGCAGGACAAAACCAACGAAAGGATCCTCCGGGAGATCGGTGACATCAAGAAACAGAAGAGATCAGGGGAGGATCACTCTCCTCTGATACCAAGGTCACTGGATTTCGACACTCCAGCTATAACTGCCCAGCAATCTGCAGCCTTAGACATCCAGTTCCAAACTGAACCGTTGGGAAGGCGTTATGGAGCAACAACTATGAGTCAGGATTTTGGGTCTCACTTCCAGCCTCAAGGATCCTATTTTCAGCCTTCGGGATACTCTTCTTAGCATCAGGGATCCTTCATCAGCTCAAGAGGATATTTGGGAATGCACACAGTTCAAGGATCCTCTCAGGTTCAAGGATCCTCGGGGGTCCAAGGATCCTCCATGGTTCAGGGATCCTCTCAGGTTCAAGGATCCTCATTTCAGGTCCAAGGATCCTCTCAGGTTCAAGGATCCAACATCTTTCAGGATTAAGGATTCTTGAGAAGTATACAACCCCCAAGCACAGATGTACATCAAGGAGACTTCATTCCAATGCAGACCATTGCCTCTTCTGGTCCTTCCATCATTCCAGAATCCCGTCAATATGGATTCACATCTGCAATTCCTAACTCAAATCCTATGGGAGGTAACACTTTCAATAATTCTTATAACACTTACCATGGCTCTATGCAGGATACAGGTATCAACCAAGCTATGGCTATGGAATTACA
Source organism: Helianthus tuberosus (assembly GCA_030545235.1). Lineage (NCBI taxonomy): Eukaryota > Viridiplantae > Streptophyta > Magnoliopsida > Asterales > Asteraceae > Helianthus > Helianthus tuberosus. The sequence continues at coordinate 51,887,639 of CM060445.1, read as the reverse complement.
GAAGCTAAAGGATATGATATCCAGCGTTCCAGGAGTGGTTAAGCCCATTCCTGAAATTGCAGATGGAAGCCATAGGATATCTCGTTTTGCACCACCCATTTGTGATGCTGAGATACCCAAAAGGTTCCAGATACCAACTATGAAGCTGTATGATGGGTCAACGGATCCAGAGGAACATGTAGCTCAATATAGAGAGAGGATGGAGATCAACCCCATCCCAAAGAGGTTAAACGAAGCATGTCTATGCAAGGTTTTGGATCCACACTCACAGGATCAGCTCTTAAGTGGCTGCTAAGTCTTCCCCCTTACTCTATTACTTCATTTGCTAATCTAGTTAATCTGTTTAATAGTCAATTCTCTTGTAGTAGAAAATTTGAATGATTAACTAGTGACCTATATAGGATAACACAAGGTCAAAATGAATCACTTAGAGACTACATCACTAAGTTTAGTAAAGAATCCTTAGACATTCCTAATCTGGATATAGCTACGGCTGTGGAAGCCTTTAAAATGGGATTGCTTAGGGATTCCTTATTCTATGATGATCTTGTTATGACCCCATGCAGGAATCTTGATGAAGTAAGAACCAGGGCCCTTAGGTTCATCCGCCTAGAGGATGACAAAAGGATCCAGGAGAGATTGGCAGGATCCTCAAAACAGGAAAAGCAAGGATCCTACTTCAAGAATAACAAGTTCAAGTCCTACAACAAGTCTGATAACCAGAATGTGCATGCAGTAGAACAAGAAGAGGATGATGAGGATTATCCTCCAATTTCTGAATACTATTTTTCTGTTGATAACAATGAACTAATTCTTACAATGCAGAATCTAGGTGAGAAAGCTAGGTGGCCAAGGAAAAGTGATAAACCAGCTGTTGATAACAATGAACTAATTCTTGTAATGCAGAATCTAGGTGAGAAAGCTAGGTGGCCAAGGAAAAGTGATAAACCAGCTGCTACAAAAGACAAATCCAAATGGTGTGCATATCATGAGGATTTTAGACATCTCACTGAAGAGTGTATTGCACTTAGAAAAGAAATTGGTTACTTGTTAAGCAAGGGGCACTTGAAGGAGCTTTTGGGACGAAAGAAGTCAAGGATCCAGGATCCTGAAAGGATCCCAGAAAAGGCTCCTGCTCCTCCAGCAGACGCACAAGTTATAAACTTCATATCCGGTGGATCAGACATTTGTGGTACTTCATTTTCAGCTGCCAAAAGACATGCCAAGGAAACCAAGATGGATAATGAAGACAGACCCATCTGAACATCCACTGTTACCAAGGATAAAATTATAACCTTTGATGAGGATGATCGTGCTGATGTTCAGGATCCTCATCATGATGGTCTTGTTATTACTCTGTTTATTTCTAACCATTTTGTTCGCAGGATCCTGATAGATGGAGGAAGCTCAGTAAACATCATTCAGCTTGATGTCCTCAAGAAGATGAACATCCCTGAATCAGACATTGTCCCAAGATCTTCAGTTCTTGTGGGATTCAGCGGGGAGACCAAGAATACATTGGGGGACATTAAACTCCCCATCTATATTGAAGGACTTCATTCTTATAAAAAAATTTGTGTTATTGATTGCTTATCTTGTTGTAATGTTATCCTTGGCAGGCCATGGATACATGACATGAAGGCAGGCCATGGATACATGACATGAAGGCAGTCCCATCTACCTATCATCAATGTGTAAAGCTTCCTAGTCCATGAGGAGTGGTGAAAATTGAAAGTGATCAACAAGAAGCTAAGAATTGTTATACGTCATCAATGAAGCCAGCCTCAAGACCAAGGGAGCAATAGCAATTAAAGCATCCTTCAAGAGATGTCTTGGAAGCAAGAGAACAAGACGTGAAAGAAATCTTTATGGATCCCCATGATCCTGAATCCATAATCTTCATAGGATCAGGGATCCTCAACAACATCGAACAGGATCTAGTATCCTTCCTTAAGAGGAGGAAAGCTACCTTTGCCTGGAAGCATGAGGACATGACAGGTATATCTAAAGATATAATTACTCATAAGCTTGGCATTGACAGGTCATTCAAGCCTATACATCAGAAGAGGAGGAAGTTTGCACCTGAAAGGAATGCCATTATCCAGGAAGATGTAGATAAACTACTTCGGGCAGGTATGATAAGAGAGGTTACGTATCCAAGGTGGTTAGCCAATGTGGTTGTTGTTCAAAAGAAAAATGGAAAGTGGAGGGTATGTGTCGATTTTACTGATTTAAACAAGGCATGTCCCCAGGATCCTTTCCCATTACCCCACATTGACTACATGGTGGATGCTACCGCGGGTCATGAGTTGTTGACTTTTATGGATGCTTCATCTGGATTCCAACAAATTCAGATGGAACCATCTGATCAAGTGGATACAGCTTTTATGACCCCAACTGGTATATATTGTTATATTGCTATGCCATTTGGACTAAGGAATGCAGGTGCTACTTATCAAAGGCTAGTCAATATGATGTTCAAGGAACAAATTGGACACACTATGGAAGTCTATATAGATGACATGGTGGTTAAGTCCAAGAAAGCTGAGGATCACCTTAGAGACCTGGAGGAAGCATTCAATATCCTTGATAAATTTAATATGAAACTAAATCCTTCCAAGTGTCACTTTGGTGTTAAAGCATGTAAATTCCTAGGATATATGGTGACAAAAAGAGGCATTGAAGCAAGTCCAGAGCAAATTAAGGCTATTGTAAATATCAAATCTCCTGCCAATGCCAAGGATGTGCAAAGGCTAACAGGCAGGATCACCGCCTTGAACAGATTCATATCCAAATCCTCAGAAAAATGCAAGGAATTCTATGACATTTTGAGGAAGAATAAGAAATTTGAATGGACTGAAAAGCATGAAAATGCTCTCAAAGCTCTCAAGGATTACCTATCCTCAGCCCCTGCCTAGATGAAACCAGAAAAAGGAGATATATTATCCTTGTATTTGGCGGTATCCTCTAAAGCAGTAAGTGCGGTCCTTGTTAAGGATCACGAAGGTACACAACATCCTGTCTATTATGTAAGTAAGAGTTTGCTTGATGCTGAATCCAGGTATTCACATTTAGAAAAACTTATCCTTGCACTAATTATGGCATCTACTAAATTAAGACATTATTTTGAAACTCATGCCATTATTGTTAAGACTAATTTTCCAATTAAGAATGTTCTCAGGAAACCTGAAATGTCAGGAAGGATGGCTAAGTGGGCAGTGAAGCTTAGTGCTTATGATATAAGATATGAACCAAGGACTGCCATCAAATCCCAAGCCTTAGCTGACTTTGTGGCAGATTTTAGTAATGACTTGCAAAAGGAAGCTGAGTTAGAAGTCCAACAGCTGGAAGAAACTAAGGATCCTTGGATACTTTTCACTGATGGAGCCTCTAATGTCAAAGGAACAGGACTTGGAATACTACTAAAATCGCCACAGGGGGACATAATACCCCACTCCATAGCTTGTGAGTTTCAAACTACTAACAATGAGGCTGAGTATGAAGCCTTGATAGCTGGTTTGCAAATTGCCAAGCATATGAGGATCAGGTATCTTGAGGTACATGTAGATTCATTGTTAATTACTAATAACTTTAATGGATCCTATGCTGTTAAAGGTGAAAAGCTAATCAAATATTTAGAGATAGTCAAAGAACTGGCACTCTCTTTTGTTTCCTTTAGTTTGGCACAGGTACCCAGAGAAGAGAATGCAGAAGCTGATGCATTGGCCAATCTAGGATCATCCTTGAAGATTCTAGAGGATATCAGTGTTTTGGTCAAAAATCAAGCAATGATAATGCAACCAAACTTTCTGTTGTGAGGTATGATGCTTGAATCAATGAACAACACTAAGGATCACTCAGAAATGAAATGAATAAGTGACACAAAGATTTATACGAGGAAAAAGCCCTTGATCAATGAATGATCTCCGGCATAAAAAACTTCGGGTGATCGAAACTACCGATCACCAACTCAAATTAAACAAGAAATGTATTACAACTTCGGATGATAGCGAGCTAATTACAAGGATCACTATAGTGTATTGTGTAAAAAAGTGTGTAATCGCCAAGTGAATTATCGAGAGCTGGTGAGAGCAGTTGCAAGAGTGTGTGTTTAGCCAAAAATAGCCAAGTGTTTTCTATTTAGCTAGCTACCCCTTTTAAAAATGGAAAATATCTAAACTAACAAACATTCCGCATTTGGTGCAAGTCCCCCACGACCTCCATAACGTCCATTTCTGCCATGCACGTGCGGAACAAATATGGAATATGCTCCAGGAATATCGCCAAGACCAAATCCAAGATCGTGTTCCTGCAAAACATCATCATATTCAAAGTAGACAATCGTTAGTATAAGGATCCTTAAGATGATCCATGATCCTGATCGTGCAACACTTCTGAGGATCACTAATTCAAACAGAAGTGAGGATCACTAAACCCAACAGTAATTGAGGATCACTGATCATTGGAAAACCCTCCCCTAACAATTGCCCCCAAAATATAAGGAGTAATTATGTAAATAAACGAGTTATATTTTCTGTTCTTATCCGTAATGAATCAACGGATAACTAGCCGTTGTAATCAGACTAGCCGTTACCATCCTGACGTCACTGAAGTGACTATCCTGCAAGACCATCATTACAAATTGAAGTTAGAGATAGGGATCAATTCGCATTTAAATTCAAGAGAAACTCCCTTTAAATCCACATCCGAAGATCAAGCAGGTATCTCTCTTCCTCTTCTCCCTTTACGTTTTCTTTCTCTGTTCATCTTCTTCTCTACCCTCATGACCAAGATGATGCTAAGATCCTCTCCGGCTAAGGATCACACAAAAGACAGTCCTCTTAAGAGCCAGGGGATCATCAAAGATTCAGCGAAAGAAAGATGCTGCTTCACTGATCCACAAATAGACAGAATCCGCCATTGTTTTCCGTCAAACACCGATTTCAAACCATTTGATCCCACCGTTCTAAGTGATTATATTTCTGAAACATGGGTAGCTTTCCCGGTCACTCCTTTCACAATAGGATACTCGTATCCTTTCCCTGAATTCACCCAGTCTTTCTTCTCCCTCACCGGCATCTCCTACATTCAAGCTATGCCAATGATCTGGAGGGTCTTATATACCCTTGAAAGGATCATTGAGCAAGAAGGAATTGCTCTGGGAATGTCGGAGTTGGCAGAGATGTATGACCTCGTAACATTTGGATCCCACCGATATCTACTCAAGCATAAACCCGGTGAAGAACACCCCATCTTCAAAGCCACTAAGAATGATACCAACTGGAAACGGCGATTCTTCTTTGTCAGAAGGGATTCTATCTCTGATGGAAAGGATCTGCCAAGGAAGTGGAGCACCCATGGTAGGATAGAGGATCCTGAGAAGGATCACCAGATGACCTTGTTTTTGTTTAAGGATCACTAACGTCCTTTTGTTTCTATTTTGTAGCTATTACTGTCGCACACCTTATCACAACACCTGCAACAAAGGAAAGGCCTGCCGCTTTCCGGAGACTTGATCCTGCAAGAAGATCATTTAAAACAAACACCCAGGATTCTCAGGAAGTATCCTCAGGTTCTGTCACTATGTCGAGTAAGTATCCTGTTTTTTGTATAGTTAAATGTATAGATAAATAGTTAAATAGAAATATGATAAGGATACTTATCTGTTTTGGGTGTGTAGGCGCTGGAAAACATTCAAGATCTGCCTCCAAATTCAGTGTCACTGATCTTGACACTGTCCGATCCTCAAAGAAAAAGTCTACTGCTAGCCCCTCCGTCATAATCCCCAAGACAACCACTTCAAAGGGAAGAGGTGGAAAGAAAAGGAAGACCTCTGAAGCTGACAACCTAGAAGGCTTGCCTCTGATCTGTCATTAGTTCCTCGAGTACTTTGCTGATGTAAGGATCACTGACTTAGCTTAGTTATCCTATCCACTTGAGGATCATGTGATCCTAACTTTATATTGTCTTCTTTGCAGAAATTTGCCGAAATCGAGGACTATGTTGGGAATGTTGAAGAGCTTGAGGAGAAATACTCTGACCTCCAAAAAGTGGCGGTGCTCATGGATCACAAGATTGCTTCCCTCGAAAAGGATCTCAATGATGCCAAAACTCAGATGGTTACAGCTCAGATCAATGCCGACTATGAGAAGCACGAGATCACGGAGGATGCTAAAGTCTCCGTTGCCATTGCCATGTACAAGACCAAGTTGCAGATGGCCCAAGAAGCTCAGGATCCTGCCTTTGACAGGAGCAACTGGGACATGGAGGGCTGGAAGGCTAGGCTGGCTGAGTTGGAGGATGAAGAAGAGGCTGAAGAGGTTCTGGCAATCGAGGCTGGTGGCAGTGGCAAGGATCATGTGAAGGATACTGGAGCTGGAGGAGATGGTGATGCAGCGAAGGTGTAGGCTGCATAAATGGGCGATGAAGGACATTTCTAGAAGTAGCCGGAGCCCATTTTTTTAGAATTTGGTAGTTTATTTTGGTTATGGTGTTTTTGTTGAACAATGATGGGTTGTAATAACTTTAGAAAACAGTTTCTAGGGTGAAGGATCATGGATCCTTGAACAATAGGCAGGATAATGGGTGGTGGATGGATCCTCTGTTTGGGGGATGAAGCCACTCGTTATCCTTCCGTCTTAGTAGAAAGTAAGGATCAAGGATCCTTGGTCGTTTATCTCCAAAAACCTGAAATAGGATACAACTTGGGACTAAGCCAATATAAGATAAGAGTTAGTAACTGGGGACAAACCCAACAATTCTGGGGACAAGCCCAATTTACAAGGGACAAGCCCAAAGGATAACTGGGGACAAGCCCAAAGGATAACTGGGGACAAGCCCAAAGGATAACTGGGGACAAGCCCAAAGGATAACTGGGGACAAGCACAAAGGATAACTGGGGACAAGCCCAAAGGATCGTGTGTAAACTGGAGTATGGCCCTCACTGGCGACTATCCAAACTTAGTGACATGAAAATGCCAAAACCTTAGCTAACGTGAAAACGTTAGAAACCTTAGGAACGGATGTATGATACGTCTACCATTATACGTAGGATCCTGAATATAGCCAGTACAATGAAATTATCAGCCCCTAAAGCGAGTATTGGTCCCATTGCCATGAACTATACCAGGATCATCGTGCGCTACTAGCGAAACTGGGGATAGGCCCAAACTGGGGTCAAGCCCAAATAACTGGGGTCAAGCCCAAATAACTGGGGTTAAGCGCAAATAACTGGATACTTCTGTGGATACTCAATCCTTAGTTAAGGATACCTGAACCTTTAAAACTCAGAATCATGTAAAAGGAGGATAAAGGATGCAGGATCCTTACCCTTATATGAGATAATTAAAGAATGAAATAGTTAGATATTAGAATATTACCAGAAAGAGGATCATCAATCTTATAAGGATCCTTCAAGGATACTTGTCATGTTAGGATCATAGATCCTTGTCACATGAAATATTTCTTCAAATGGACAACATTCCAAGCTCTTTGTAGCAAATCACCTTCCATTGTTAGCAATCGATATGCCCCATTTCCTGCCTCAGCTTCAATCAAATAGGGGCCTTCCCATTTTGGTGCCAACTTTCCATCAGCAGGATTGGTAGTATTCTGAAATGCTTTCCTTAATACCATATCACCAACTTGGAATTTCCTGATCCTGGCATTTTTGTTGTAGGCTCCAGCCATCCTTTGTTGATAACTAGCCATCCTTATCCTTGCCAAATCCCTGATTTCTTCTATAGTATCCAAGTCTTGAACCAAGTTTTCAGCATTTTCTTCAGGATCACGAATGCTTGTTCTTGCAGTTGGAACCACCATCTCTGTAGGGATCACTGATTCTGCCCCAAACACCAAAGAAAATGGAGTTTGGCCAGTAGCATTCCTGGGAGTTGTCCTAGCAGCCCAAAGCACATAAGGTAGTTCTTCTGCCCATTTTCCTTTCTTGGATCCAAGCTTCTTCTTCAAATTGTTGATGATGATCTTGTTGGATGATTCTGCCTGACCATTAGCTTGTGGGTTGACTGGTGTTGATGTTATCATCTTAATCCCCCAGCTGTCACAAAAGTTAGTGGTTCTATTCCCAATAAATTGGGATCCATTATCACAAACAATTTCAGAAGGGATACCAAATCTAGTAATAATGTTTCTTTTAATAAAGGATATAACTTCCTTTTCTCTGACTTGAGCAAAGGCTTCAGCCTCTATCCACTTGGAGAAGTAATCAGTCATAGCAAGCATGAATACTTTTCCACCAGGTGCCTTAGGAAGCTTACTAACTATATCCATTCCCCACCTCATAAATGGCCAAGAAGAGGATATAGGATGCAAAAGTTCTGCTGGTTGGTGAAGGATATTACTTTGTCTTTGACAAGGATCACACTTCTTCGCATACTCCACAGCATCCTTCTTCATAGTGGGCCAATAGTATCCTGTCCTCAGGATCCTTGAGAATAATGCCCTGCCCCCAGTGTGGTTTCCACAATCTCCTTCATGGAAATCTCTTAGGACTTCTTGGGTTTCAGGATCCTCAATGCATCTTAGATATGGTCCTCCAAGAGATCGTTTATACAACATATTATTCAATATTGTAAATTGAGATACCTTAATTTTGAAAGCCCTAGGGTTTTCTCCTGTAGGAATCTCTCCATGTTGTATGTATCTCATGATTGGGAGTATCCATGATCCTGAATGAGATTGAGTATTATCACTAGGGATGATTGCATAATCCTCTCCTATCTCCATAGCTACATGATCCTCGATAGCAGGGGTCAGGATATGGATAATAGGAATCCTTATATCTTCCGGGATCTTCAAGGATGATCCTAGATTAGCTAATGCATCGGCCTCTGCATTCTCTTCCCTTGGTACCTGTGTCAAACTAAAGGAAACAAAAGAGAGTGCCAATTCTTTGACTATCTCAAAATATTTGATTAGCTTTTCACCTTTAACAGCATAGGATCCATTAAAGTGATTAGTGATTAATAATGAATCTACATGTACCTCAAGATACCTGATCCTCATATGCTTAGCAATTTGCAAACCAACTATCAAGGCTTCATACTCAGCCTCATTGTTGGTAGTTTGAAATTCACAAGCTATGGAGTGGGGTATTATGTCCCCCTGTGGCGATTTTAGTAGTATTCCAAGTCCTGTTCCTTTTACATTGGAGGCTCCATCAGTGAATAGTATCCAAGGATCCTTGGTTTCTTCAAGCTGTTGGACTTCTAACTCAGCCTCCTTTTGCAAATCACTACTAAAATCTGCCACAAAGTCAGCTAAGGCTTGGGATTTGATGGCAATCCTTGGTTCATATCTTATATCATATGCACTCAGCTTCACTGCCCACTTAGCCATCCTTCCTGACATTTCAGGTTTCCTGAGAACATTCTTAATTGGAAAATTAGTCTTAACAATAATGACATGAGTCTCAAAATAATGTCTTAATTTAGTAATTGTCATAATTAATGCAAAGATAAGTTTTTCTAAGTGTGAATACCTGGATTCAGCATCAAGTAAACTCTTACTTACATAATAAACAGGATGTTGTATACCTTGGTGATCCTTAACAAGGACCGCACTTACTGCTTTTGAGGATACTGCTAAGTATAAGGATAATACATCTCCCTTTTCTGGTTTCATCAAGGCAGGGGCTGAGGATAGGTAATCCTTAAGAGCTTTGAGGGAACTTTCATGCTTCTCAGTCCATTCAAATTTCTTGTTCTTCCTCAGGATGTCATAGAATTCCTTGCACTTTTCTGAGAATTTGGATATGAACCTGTTCAAGGCTGCGATCCTGCCTGTCAGTCTTTGCACATCCTTAGCATTGGCAGGAGATTTGATATTCACTATAGCCTTGATTTGCTCTGGACTTGCTTCAATGCCCCTCTTTGTCACCATATAGCCTAAGAATTTACCTGCCTTAACACCAAAATGACACTTGGAAGGATTAAGTTTCATATTAAATTTATCAAGGATATTGAATGCTTCCTCCAAGTCTTTAAGGTGATCCTCAGCTTTCTTGGACTTAACTACTGTCACGACCCCCGACCCACCCTGGACGGAATCGGGAGTCGCGAACAGCCCAGTGGTACCGGTGATTATTTTGAAAACGTTGCAGCGGAAATTTCATCAGGACCGTGAGTTAGGAAAAATATCAGAGTTTAGAAAACACCGGATTTTATTTATTTAATAGATGGGATAAACCCATGTTTTACAATGGTAGCTTTAATAAGGGATAACCCCATTACATAAAACAATATTTCTTAATTTGATTTAATTAATAAAATAAGCCACTTCTTGAAGCCTTTTAGTGTCGTATCCATCTTTTACTCCAATCTACTGTAATTACCTGAAACATGTTTGAAAAAGGTTTTGTCAGCGGGAAATACTGAGTGAATCATTCTATTTAATAAAACGACCTGTTTGTTATAATTTACATTATTAAGGGTGATTACATTGTTTTTATACCAACCAACTACCCACAGTATTTGTCAACGACTCGTTTCGGTGACTATGGTCATATCACCATTGGCTGCCCCAATGATGACGTATATCACTCTTAGGGCTTATTTTCCTAACCTGTGTTAGGGCTTATTAGCCTAACCCTGTGATAATTCACGGTTAGGGCTTATTTGCCTAACCAATGTTAGGGCTTATTAGCCTAACCCCGTGAGAAATTAATATTGTGCACAATACCCCACATACCGGCTGTAAATTGGTGATTACAAAGACTTAATCCCTGTAATTATAACCTTGAAAATAAACATGATTTTGAAAGTAATTTGATAAAAAGAGAATGACTCACATTATAAGCATGCAGATTCATACGGGCAAAGTTTAGTCTACAGATAAGCCTTGATATATTGCAGATTTATACAGGTGGAGCTTAGCCTATTGATTAGTCTTGTAACCTAGTGCACATGACTAGGTAAATAACTTAATACAGCAATTACGATAACTCACGAGATTAAAACCCTCACAACGAATGAAAAAGTGCAATCACTTAAACATCCATCGGATTCACAACGAATGACAGAGTATTCCCCGAGTTCGGTTGGTACTCAAACATCCGGTCGGAATCACGACTAATGACAAAGGATAGCGCTTAAACATCCATCGGATAGTTTCCATCGATCGGACATTGAATCGTAGCAGCGATCGAGTTAATACCCTGTATCGTAGCAGCACCCCTATATACTAATTAGTGATTCGTTTGTGTTTTTAGAGTATTTGGACGATATCTCTGCGTACAATTTGAATTTGAAAGTCGAACGAACGCCAGGAATCAAGTGCCAATGCCTGCTATTTATACCCAAATTTGACCAGGCTTGCGCACCGTAAGCCTTATCCCTTACGGTGCGCAAGGGACACGAAATCACTATAGTCTTGCCACGCGTATTTCTAGCCTAGCTGAGTCGACGGAATCGAGAAATTCAATTTTTACAGCGTTTTACAAGGATAATCGTAACTAGGGTTTTCCCCCCTGAGTTTTAGGGGCCCTGATCCTGATTCTGATTGTTCTGAAATTTGTAGGGTTTGTGCAGAATCACTTGGGTATCTCAATTAGGGTTTCCTATTGATGTGTGTAAAATGCAACATATAAATTACATCAAATGAGGCATAAAACTAACCCTTTTTAAGTACTAATATTGGAAAAAGAGTGTTTTTGTCTTCCTTTTGTATTTTCAGGATTAAATGAGCTCAAAAACACAAAAGAAGCAAAAAGACAGCTAAATCCAACATAAATACAAGGAAAGGAACATTAGTGGACTGCCCGACCCCTCAACGGCATCCTCCCAAGCAAAATAGAGAAGGTAGAAGACTGAACACGCCCCGTGCTCAGCCAGCTGAATTTGAAAGTCGAACGAACGCCAGGAATCAAGTGCCAATGCCTGCTATTTATACCCAAATTTGACCAGGCTTGCGCACCGTAAGCCTTATCCCTTACGGTGCGTAAGGGACACGAAATCACTATAGTCTTGCCACGCGTATTTCTAGCCTAGCTGAGTCGACGGAATCGAGAAATTCAATTTTTACAGCGTTTTACAAGGATAATCGTAACTAGGGTTTCCCCCCCTGAGTTTTAGGGGCCCTGATCCTGATTCTGATTGTTCTGAAATTTGTAGGGTTTGTGCAGAATCACTTGGGTATCTCAATTAGGGTTTCCTATTGATGTGTGTAAAATGCAACATATAAATTACATCAAATGAGGCATAAAACTAACCCTTTTTAAGTACTAATATTGGAAAAAGAGTGTTTTTGTCTTCCTTTTGTATTTTCAGGATTAAATGAGCTCAAAAACACAAAAGAAGCAAAAAGACAGCTAAATCCAACATAAATACAAGGAAAGGAACATTAGTGGACTGCCCGACCCCTCAACGGCATCCTCCCAAGCAAAATAGAGAAGGTAGAAGACTGAACACACCCCGTGCTCAGCCAGCACGGGGGCGTGCCCAAGAAGCAGCAGAAAAGACAAACCTATAGAAGCTTCTATTGCCCACCACGGGTCGTGCCCAGCGGACACGGGGGCGTGTCGAAAGTATAGCAGGCGCATTTATTGTAATTGCGAATTACAATTAATGAGGAGAGAGAGTGTCAGACAGGCACGGGGCCGTGCCCAGCGGACACGGGGCCGTGCCCAGCTCTCTGTTCAGCCTATAAATAGGAGTGCTTGGATTCATTTCATCTCATCCCTTGGCACACCACCTCTCTCACACTTCATCCACCACCACCCACCACCATCACAACACCATCATCCACCACCATCATCCATTGTAGAGTGTGTGAGTCGTCTCGGGATCCAAGATTGATCGTAAGAGTTCTTGACAATCAAGGCCATGTTTGCCTAAGTCTCTTACATCACTTGGTGAAGACAAAGTGTCTAGTATAATACTTTTTATTTCTAATCTTTTGCACTTTTTATTTGGTTTTGTATTAATGACTTTAATAATTAGTTACTTATGTTGAAGGTGATCTTTCCTTATCGTTTGTCCGTGGTGTCTTGGCATTATTTTACTGTCTATATAAAATAAAGGATTTTCACCATTCATATCTCCACGGTCTATATGGAGGTATGTTGGCTACCTGGTCGGGGGTTAAGGGAACGGTTTGGTAAAGGTCTTGCCATTGTTCAGCGTTTAGAGGTCCTACAATGGACCTGGGTCAAATTTAGTAGGACCTCCTTCAATACTTCACGGTATTGGATGGCGGGGGTCCAAACTCTTTGATCCCCTCATAAGTTAACTACTATTAATAATATAACCCGGCTATTTAGGACTGTATCCCTGCTGACTCAGACTACTTAGCCGAGGGAAACGTCACCGCCAAAAGCGGGGCCTACCACAATACTGCATTAATAACTTAATTCATTATCTTCCAATAATCCACCCTTTTAGGATTGTATCCTTGCTGACTCAAACTACTGGGGTGAGGGTAACGTCACCTTCAAAAGAGGGGCCTACTACAATAACTAAGATAATCTCTTAATTATGTGCAAAAGTGCGGAAATAATCAAAGGTTATACTAGATACGAGTCGGAACCAAGTGATTCATCTTGTCTATCTGTTTTTTTTTATTTTATTTTATTTTTCAGCATTTTAGTTAGTTTTTATTTTTCTTAGTTTAAAACATTTTTCTAAACTTTTGTTTTGATTAGACGTTGAGGATAAACCGGTACTAAAAGCTCTTGTGTCCTTGGACGACCTCGGTATCTTACCAACGCTATACTACGCTCACGATGGGTGCATTTGCCATATGTGTGTTTAGTGTTAGTAAAATATCGTGTTTTATAAATTTAAAACTTGGCAAAAATAAGTGTTAAAAGGGCTTAAAATATACACCTAATATATATAACACTTCGCACGCATCAAGTTTTTGGCGCCGCTGCCGGGGACACAAGGATTTTAAGAAAGTTAGGAATCAACGGCCTAATCATCTTTTATTTTTCTTTTTATTTTTTTTTAGGATTTTCTTAGTTTTTCAGCTTCTGTAGAGATCAGCACGGGTAGTGCCCGCTGAACACGCCCCCGTGCTCAATCATTGGAACTGGCAATCCTGTTTTACGTCAGACAGTAAGCTGAACACGGCGCCATGCTCACCCAACACGCCCCCGTGCCCAAGATTCACTTACTGAAAACAGAACCGTTAGATCCCGGCGGTTGGTAATTTCTGACATAAACATGAGTGATAGTAATTGTTTTTACTTTCGGCACTCTTATGGTACGTGGTGTCAATTATGTGGTGGCAAACATGAAGAAGTAGAATGCTACTTTCTAAATTATAGGCCCCACTACATGGACCCACCGACTTCTTACAACCTTAAGAGGGGCGAAAGTAAAAATAAGCACTATTTCTCCCTCGAATGCGCCCAGCCAGATATTCTAGGGGAAATGCTCCTTGATGAGTTATTTCAACTAGAAAAGCTAATTCTGAATTGGTTAAAAGAGCTTAGGAAGGATTTTATTAATCCACCCCAAGACGATGACCATGACGAAATGCTGGAACCGCATTCCAACAACCTCGTTGCTCCCGAAAATACCTTCGTACCTAGCAAAGACTTGGACGATAGTCATCCCTGTGTCGATTGTGCCGTGAAGGACTCTCCATCGACCTCGTTCGATGCATACATAGACCTGAGCGATTCGGCATACACCTTCTTTAACGAGAGCCCGGGAAAGGGTTGGACTTGTCCACCTAGATTGAAAATAGGAATTACCCTCACCGACAACCTCTTGCGTTCTCGTCTTGGTCTAGGACAATTAAGGTATCTTAGGCACTTTGGGGTTGTTCCAACCAGTAAGGAACCACCCGATAACAACGAGATCCTTAGAAGTAACGAAACTCCATAAGTCAGCCTCCAGACACGGGGCCGTGTCCAGGTCAACACGCCCCCGTGCCCACCTAAAAGATTCTCTGCTGATTTTGTCAGAATACGGACAAAATGTGTCAGGATTTTCTCTGCACACGGGGCCGTGTCCAGCGGACACGGGGCCGTGTCCAGTGCGCTGTCGTTTTCTTTAAATGCAGCCTGATTCCTGCTCATTTTTTACCACTTCAATTGACAAAGATTCCTGGGATCTTCGCTCATACCATCCTAGGTAAGTGCTAAAAGAAGGTTCCAAAGGACCCTCTTGTCCCTTCCACTTTTATTCATTTCCTCTTCTTTCAAAATTTTTCAAAATTTCCTCCATGGAAGCTTGGAAATCCCATGATTCCAACCCTCTATGTGAAGTTTGTAAGATTATTTGCTAAGGATTCTTGCTTAAAGTTAGTTGTATAACTTTATTTTAAATTATCTAAGCCTAAAAACCAGCTAAAAATCATGAGAATAATTTAAAACTCCAAGACTCCTTAGCCTAAAATCCTGCAGACAAATGGACACGGGGCCGTGCTCATCGAGCACGGGGCCGTGTCCGAGGAAGTGTTTTGTAAAAATTTAGCTTTCTCGGTTTCTTTCACAGAAAATGGCAAGCAGAACAAGCGGATCATCTTCAAGAAATAACCGACAAGGGAGGAGGTCATCAACAACAGAAGACTCTCTTGTGAACTATGTTTACGCCCTAAGGGAAGCTATTGACGAAATGACGGGAGTGGAGGAAGCATTGGTCGACCGTATCAACCATCTAGCGGTGGGGCTGGAGGGCTGTCTCTGAGAGGTAAACCTCTTGCACCAAAGGTTAAACCTTCTCGCCTCCCCGCCTTTGGTGCCTATAATAACCCAAAGGGCGTGGAACGTGGTGCCCGAAGTCATCATTCCGGCCGAATGGTACGCCATGCACCAAGAGCCTCCGCATAGGGTGGTGCAAGGAGTCCCGGTGAATGTTCCTCCTCAGCCATCAGTTACTGAGGAAAATGAAGCCGCATTCTTCCTTCCTAGGGAGATTGAAGATTGGCTTTAAACAACGTTTAGGGAAGAAATCCTTCGGCTAAAAAGTCCTACTATATCGGGAAACTATTCTCGAAATTTTCTTAAAATAGTAGAACTCGTTATGATAACGTCGTGTACCTCCTGACCTATTTAGTTAAGTTTTATCTAGTTTAAATTTAGGATTATGTAAGGTTTCTCTATGATTGCAATGAAATGATGGTTTTTAAGGTTTGGATGGTTTTTAATGAATAAAATGCACTCATGGTGGTAAGGGATGAAAAGGGGAACGAGAAAAATGACCTCATGCACAAGAATGAGGCAACCCGACAATTCTCTCCAGTCCAGAAGGTTCAACACGGGTCGTGCCCAACCAACACGGCCCCGTGCTGAACCACCTGCAGAAAAACGCCCAGTTCAGGTACCTGGACACGGGCCGTGTTTACCCAACACGCCCCCGTGTCCAGACTTCTGTATCTCTTATTTCAATTTTGTTACTGGCACTTGAACACGGGGCCGTGCCCGGATAACACGGGGCCGTGTTCAGTGCCCAGTAACACAAATTTTTGCTTTTTAAACACCATTTTACACATCTAATCAACCTAAAAATTTATTTTTGTGACACATTGAGGACAATGTGTAATTTAAGTGTGGGGGGGGGGGGGATGCTAAAACCTTGAATTTTGCAAGTCCTAAATACAAGCCTTACACAAAACTCTATTGGAACCGCTAATCACCCCAAATTTTTTTCAAAAATTTTATTTTTCTTACTTGTCTAGGTTTAACTCGGGAAATTCAAGAATCTCAAAAAGGTTATATTTTTACGAATTTACAACCGATAGCGTAGTGATAAAAAGAACCAACATAAGAAAATTATGAAAATGCATGACAAACTTAGTTAAAATTTGATTATATATACTTGATCACATAAAAACCCATTCCCACAAAAGTGAGTTTTGAGCCTTTATTGAGCATACAAATTTACATCTTTAGACTAAATGCTCATCTTTCGTTTCTTGTGTGAATAGCCGCTTGGTTCTTACAACTCTAGAACTTGCCTTGACGATACATTCCCGGTCCTTATCAACTTAAACCCGAGTAAGTAAATGATGGAGGCATTAGGACTACCCCCTTTTTATTTCTACACCATTATTTTTCTTTTTCTTTTACCACCTACCCAAAAATCCCCCTAGTTAACCCCTTTGAGCCTAAACCTTTTCATTTCATCACCCAAACCAAAAACCCTTTTACCCACCAAAACCTTTTTATTTTTAACCCTTTGTTTTAGTAACAAGTTCGGTTTTTCGTTTAAAAAAAAAATGTGTGTTGTTGATGAAGCAAAAAGAAAATAAACAAACAAGTTCATCAAAAATAACTTTGTTTGAATAAAAGCTTCATCAAAATAAAAGGTTACAAAAATAGAAAATCTTACGAAAACCGACACTTGTTACGCTTTTTCGCCCTTTTTCTACTAACCACTAACCACTATCCCAACCACCTACCTTTAACCCAAGCCTAACCCTTAACCCACAAAGTCCTCTTGATATTTACAAAGGTATAAAAGTTAAAAAGGAGGAGGATTGATTGCTTGGCAAGCATATGGTAGGAATAAGTTCCATGCCGCTCTCGAGTGATTCACTAAAAATACACCTTCGGCCGAGTGTGAGTGATTTCTCCCGTGAGGTATGTGAACTTGTATATAAATGGAATTTTAAAAAAGGCATGTTATGCCCAAATAAGTAATTTCTCATATGAAAAGTTCTAAATAAATCATTACGAATAGGATTGTAAATAAATAAAGATAAAACCCAAAAAGATATTGGATTCCCAACACTCTACGACAAGCCAAAAACCTTCTCTTCTACCCATTCCATTTGGGAGTTTAAGCCACATGTTAAAGAGTTTTGCTTGAGGACAAGCAAAAGTTCAAGTGTGGGGGTATTTGATGTGTGTAAAATGCAACATATAAATTACATCAAATGAGGCATAAAACTAACCCTTTTTAAGTACTAATATTGGAAAAAGAGTGTTTTTGTCTTCCTTTTGTATTTTCAGGATTAAATGAGCTCAAAAACATAAAAGAAGCAAAAAGACAGCTAAATCCAACATAAATACAAGGAAAGGAACATTAGTGGACTGCCCGACCCCTCAACGGCATCCTCCCAAGCAAAATAGAGAAGGCAGAAGACTGAACACGCCCCGTGCTCAGCCAGCACGGGGGCGTGCCCAAGAAGCAGCAGAAAAGACAAACCTATAGAAGCTTCTATTGCCCACCACGGGCCGTGCCCAGCGGACACGGGGGCGTGTCGAAAGTACAGCAGGCGCATTTATTGTAATTGCGAATTACAATTAATGAGGAGAGAGAGTGTCAGACAGGCACGGGGCCGTGCCCAGCGGACACGGGGCCGTGCCCAGCTCTCTGTTCAGCCTATAAATAGGAGTGCTTGGATTCATTTCATCTCATCCCTTGGCACACCACCTCTCTCACACTTCATCCACCACCCACCACCATCACAACACCATCATCCACCACCATCATCCATTGTCCATCGTAGAGTGTGTGAGTCGTCTCGGGATCCAAGATTGATCGTAAGAGTTCTTGACAATCAAGGCCATGTTTGCCTAAGTCTCTTACATCACTTGGTGAAGACAAAGTGTCTAGTATAATACTTTTTATTTCTAATCTTTTGCACTTTTTATTTGGTTTTGTATTAATGACTTTAATAACTAGTTACTTATGTTGAAGGTGATCTTTCCTTATCGTTTGTCCGTGGTGTCTTGGCATTATTTTACTGTCTATATAAAATAAAGGATTTTAACCATTCATATCTCCACGGTCTATATGGAGGTATGTTGGCTACCTGGTCGGGGGTTAAGGGAACGGTTTGGTAAAGGTCTTGCCATTGTTCAGCGTTTAGAGGTCCTGCAATGGACCTGGGTCAAATTTAGTAGGACCTCCTTCAATACTTCACGGTATTGGATGGCGGGGGTCCAAACTCTTTGATCCCCTCATAAGTTAACTACTATTAATAATATAACCCGGCTATTTAGGACTGTATCCCTGCTGACTCAGACTACTTAGCCGAGGGTAACGTCACCGCCAAAAGCGGGGCCTACCACAATACTGCATTAATAACTTAATTCATTATCTTCCAATAATCCACCCTTTTAGGATTGTATCCTTGCTGACTCAAACTACTGGGGTGAGGGTAACGTCACCTTCAAAAGAGGGGCCTACTACAATAACTAAGATAATCTCTTAATTATGTGCAAAAGTGCGGAAATAATCAAAGATTATACTAGATACGAGTCGGAACCAAGTGATTCATCTTGTCTATCTGTTTTTTTTTTATTTTTTTTATTTTTCAGCATTTTAGTTAGTTTTTATTTTTCTTAGTTTAAAACATTTTTCTAAACTTTTGTTTTGATTAGACGTTGAGGATAAACCGGTACTAAAAGCTCTTGTGTCCTTGGACGACCTCGGTATCTTACCAACGCTATACTACGCTCACGATGGGTGCACTTGCCCATATGTGTGTTTAGTGTTAGTAAAATATCGTGTTTTATAAATTTAAAACTTGGCTAAAATAAGTGTTAAAAGGGCTTAAAATATACACCTAATATATATAACACTTCGCACGCATCACCTATTGGATAAAATAATAAAATAAATAGGACTTTTAATGAGGGTTGTTACATTCTCCCCACCTTAATAAAAATCTCGTCCTCGAGATTTGGGTTACGATATTTCTTTTAGACTTATGTCATATTTTAGTCAATAAAAACAATATTAAAGTAGATGACATAGAATTAAAATATCGATTTTTTTTTTTTGTGAATACAAGTTGTACAATAGGTAGGATTCAATGGTTCATCTGAATTAGTTCAAGAAATCGATGGATGAGATGAAATGATATAATTTCCAAGGTGACTAGATTCAAGCCAAAAGATATATGATCAATAGATATTTAGAATAAATGTGAAGGACTTTTAGAATCAATAAAAATTCTTTGTCAAAAGAAAGCTTACTTTGATTGGCAACTGAGTAAGACTTTAGAATTTACAGGTTCAAAATGAAATAAAAACATGAAAAAAATGATTTGTCAAATATTAAATTATGATATGAGAAAATCAAAGTGTTGAGATGAGTGAATTGCAAAGATACACCAAAAGATAATAAAGTTAGTGTATCATTGTTTAGAGTTCCAAGTTATTTTAATTGTGAAACAATGTGATAGTACACTATTAGTGACCATATTTTTTTCATACTATGTCCTAGAGATCGAAATATAATAAGAACAAATTGTTTTGGCATGACCAATTTATATTATATTTGTAAAGCAAATGTAATATATATTATTTGTGTACTTGTCTGAACCGTATCTTATATATCAAATATAAATACTATGTAATATATATTATTTGTTACGCATTTTTACTATATGTAAATGGTCACCACTTTTAAATAAATGTTATTTTAATATTTTACTATACTATGTAAAATAACTTATATTTACTATAAAACACCGCAATGAAGTTTATTACCTTACAAAATATTTTAGTATTATTATTTTGTAAAAGAAATCACTATTATTTATAACATTAAATGAAAATTTAAAGGTGTAAAAATATTTATTGTACAAAAATATTTGTAAAATATTCTGTAAATATATAACACTTAATGGGTCGATTTTATGTGATTACTTATTTTTATTTTGAAACCATATAACGTTGTGAATGTATTTACAATTATTGAAAATAAGTAAAAACGGGTCTATTCTTATATATTATAATGTATCCCTAACCCAACGTAGTTGATGACTACCATATTATTCTTATATGGTCATTTTCTTGATAGAGTGTTATGGTACACAGTTACCACAAAACATGTGATAAACAATTATTTATATATAATTTTTATTCGTCCATCTAATTCTTATATTATTTTATGAAAATATGTATTCTCCTTAC
This sequence comes from Helianthus tuberosus, assembly GCA_030545235.1. Classification (NCBI taxonomy): domain Eukaryota; kingdom Viridiplantae; phylum Streptophyta; class Magnoliopsida; order Asterales; family Asteraceae; genus Helianthus; species Helianthus tuberosus. Next base: position 51,866,803 of record CM060445.1, on the reverse strand, counting down.
AGTACAAAGTATATATAAAAGAAATATTTTTATATATATTTAAAATTTGCTAAATAAGTATGATAACTTAATTAACTAGTCATTACCATGGTGGATATTGGTTAGTGCTGTCTTGTTTAAGCATAGGTGGCCAGTCCATGCCTAACTAAGGCTAGGCTATTCAATATCTGCCCTTGACAATAACCCTAGTATTTTAAAATAATACTAACACTATTACTATTAATATTTTCTTACTAATAATAAAACTGATATTAGTAATAAATATCTAAACATACACTTAAATGAGAGTATAACTCAAACATAATTTTTTATACATATATATAAAAATATAAATTCTTCACCTCAATGGTTTAATAAGAATATAGTAATACTATTTTGTAAATTAGGTAATCACTTATGTAAGTTTCTATATATAATAAATTTTATATAATGTTTTTCGATTGAAGATTGTTAAAGCAATAATTATCACGAAAGGCTAGATTGATGTTGTAAGAATCATTAAGAGATACATTGAAATATGACAAGAATTTGTGTATCATTATCTTAACACACGATTTGTGTTAAGGTGGCTTTTATAAATATATAAATTCGTATATGATATATATAAACGAGATTAGTGCAAGTTTTAAATTTTTGTGAAAACGTCATTACAAGGTGATCGTGATCAAAGAAATGATTTAATGAAGTCGAAGATTTAAACAAGCCTATTATGGTTCAAAACAAATGAAATGCTTGTTGGGACTATTTTGAATATGATAGCTTCCATCCATCATATGTGATCTTGAAATGAATATATAATGTGAGCAAGTCAAATAATTTGAACTTGATTTAAACAAAACAAGTTTTAATAAGAAATTTTGGACATGGTCACTATAGAAACTATGTATGCCAAAGAAAATTAAGTTTTTCAAGAAATCTATTGACTCAATATCAAGGAGTTATTGTTTTGCAATAATGCGGTTCACAGTACAAAAAGCAGAATGATATTTTGAGTTTGGATACCATAACAAATTGGAATGAAGTCCTCCAATGGTCTTCATAAATCAAATGAACCACATGCGCAACAAACAGCGTATGTGTAATGTAGGGATTTACCAAGAAATGAAATAGATCAATATTCGTTACTATGAAATAAATCCTTATGGTATGATAACTATTAAGGGAAGTAGAAACATAAAAGTTAATTTATTATATGCAAAAGTCAGAATTTCAACGAAAGAAATATAAGAACTTTTATCTGGAATTTCGTGTGATAACCGTTGTTAAGTGAAATTACCAGGGAATGTCGAATAAATAAAATAGGGAATTTGCAAAGGTATGTGACTCCTTTTGCAGTGATAATAATTATGACTCTGATTAGGCTGTGCACCGATGGTTGTGAAATTTTGTTCCAACGTACCTCAACGAGATTCATGTCGTTTATAGGATTGCGTGGCAAAGTGCTTCTTTTTGATTAATAGTTCTTCTACTGACGGAATTAGCATTGGTGTCATCGTGCCAAATTTTTATTTTCCGAAGGTCTTGCCTTGGAAGTCGTGTGTGATATACTTCAACTTCTGTGGTCTTATAAAAATTTTTTTTCATGTGTTTTCTTGTACATTATCACAACTTTACATGTTTCTTACTTGCATTAATAGTTTATGGTAACGCGTTAGAAATTCTTTTGATGGCGTTTTAACTTAAAGGATTTCCATTGTTTATTTTATTACACGAGCTACGAGACAGATGATCAAACGAAATAATGTTTGATATTGAAAAAGAGATTCCTAATAAAGAAATCTAGACACATATGCTTGTGCTTTATTCCATATTGACTTTTGGAATTTCTTATAGATATACATATCTATATAATCATATATTTCACATGTTGTAGTATACATAATTTTCATAAGGTCAATGTATTTAACAGATTCATATTTCCAAAAACAAGTCAGATATCAGATCATGATATTATTTAGGGAAATCTTGTCACTTGTTTGACATGTTATATACCCCGTCTTATTCGGTTCGCGTCGATGAGGTAACCAGTATATCCGGACAAACTGGAGAGTCTGCTACACCATACCCAGTCTTGCCGGAGAAAATTTTCTATTTCCCATAAACAGTATCTTTTCAAGATTTTTAAAAGTGCCTATCTTATTAGGGCTTTTATCCAGAATTAGGGAAATTTGTATTCCCGTAACATATCTTATTCTAGACCAAGTAATATCAATAAGCAAGGATTAATAGCAATTAAATGTTATTGCTTATTTATCGTATCTTGCAATATTCTAATTACCATTCTTATGGCATACAAAAACCCATCATAATTTATTCACATAAGTACTTAGCTTATCTTGAAGTTTATACTAAGGCATCTTTTCTTAAGTTCAAGTCTAAATGTTATCATGTGTGCTACTAGTTAACAGCAATCTCCTAACTCTTTTATACAAACTTAGGTATTATTGTCACAACACCTAAAGGCTTAAATCAGTGGCTCTGATACCACCTTCTGTCACGACCCCCGACCCACCCTGGACGGAATCGGGAGTCGCGAACAGCCCAGTGGTACCGGTGATTATTTTGAAAACGTTGCAGCGGAAATTTCATCAGGACCGTGAGTTAGGAAAAATATCAGAGTTTAGAAAACACCGGATTTTATTTATTTAATAGTTGGGATAAACCCATGTTTTACAATGGTAGCTTTAATAAGGGATAACCCCATTACATAAAACAATATTTCTTAATTTGATTTAATTAATAAAATAAGCCACTTCTTGAAGCCTTTTAGTGCCGTATCCATCTTTTACTCCAATCTACTGTAATTACCAGAAACATGTTTGAAAAAGTTTTTGTCAGCGGGAAATACTGAGTGAATCATTCTATTTAATAAAATGACCTGTTTGTTATAATTTACAGTAATAAGGGTGATTACATTGTTTTTATACCAACCAACTACCCACAGTATTTGTCACCGACTCGTTTCGGTGACTATGGTCATATCACCATTGGCTGCCCCAATGATGACGTATATCACTGTTAGGGCTTATTTGCCTAACCTGTGTTAGGGCTTATTAGCCTAACCCTGTGATAATTCACTGTTAGGGCTTATTTGCCTAACCTATGTTAGGGCTTATTAGCCTAACCCCGTGAGAAATTAATATTGTGCACAATACCCCACATACCGGCTGTAAATTGGTGATTACAAAGACTTAATCCCTGTAATTATAACCTTGAAAATAAACATGATTTTGAAAGTAATTTGATAAAAAGAGAATGACTCACATTATAAGCATGCAGATTCATACGGGCAAAGTTTAGTCTACAGATAAGCCTTGATATATTGCAGATTTATACAGGTAGAGCTTAGCCTATTGATTAGTCTTGTAACCTAGTGCACACGACTAGGTAAATAACTTAATACAGCAATTACGATAACTCACGAGATTAAAACCCTCACAACGAATGACAAAGTGCAATCACTTAAACATCCATCGGATTCACAACGAATGACAGAGTATTCCCCGAGTTCGGGTGGTACTCAAACATCCTGTCGAATCACGACTAATGACAAAGGATAGCGCTTAAACATCCATCGGATAGTTTCCATCGATCGGACATTGAATCGTAGCAGCGATTGAGTTAATACCCTGTATCGTAGCAGCACCCCGCTATACTAATTAGTGATTCGTGTGTGTTTTTAGAGTATTTAGACGATATCTCTGCGTACAATTTGAATTTGATCATCGAACGAACGCCAGGAATCAAGTGCCAATGCCTGCTATTTATACCCAAATTTTGACTAGGCTTGCGCACCGTAAGCCTTATCCCTTACGGTGCGCAAGGGACACGAAATGACTATAGTCTTGCCACGCGTATTTCTAGCCTAGCTGAGTCGACGGAATCGAGAAATTCAATTTTTACAGCGTTTTACAAGGAAAATCGTAACTAGGGTTTCCCCCCCTGAGTTTTAGGGGCCCTGATCCTGATTCTGATTGTTCTGAAATTTGTAGGGTTTGTGCAGAATCACTTGGGTATCTCAATTAGGGTTTCCTATTGGATAAAATAATAAAATAAATAGGACTTTTAATGAGGGTTGTTACAACTACCATGTCATCAATATAGACTTCCATAGTGTGTCCAATTTGTTCCTTGAACATCATATTACCAAGCCTTTGGTAAGTAGCACCTGCATTCCTTAGTCCAAATGGCATAGCAATATAACAATATATACCAGTTGGGATCATAAAGGCTGTATCCTCTTGATCAGATGGTTCCATCTGAATTTGTTGAAATCCAGATGAAGCATCCATAAAAGTCAACAACTCATGACCCGCAGTAGCATCCACCATGGAGTCAATGTGGGGTAATGGGAAAGGATCCTTGGGACATGCCATGTTTAAATCAGTAAAATTGACACATACCCTCCACTTTCCATTTTTCTTTTGAACAACAACCACATTGGCTAACCATCTTGGATACTTAACCTCTCTAATCATACATGCCCGAAGTAGTTTATCTACCTCTTCCTGGATAATAGCATTCCTCTCAGGTGCAAACTTCCTCCTCTTTTGATGAATTGGTTTGAATGACCTATCAATGCCAAGTTTATGAGTAATTATATCTTTAGATATACCTGTCATATCCTCATGTTTCCAGGCAAAGGTAGTTTTCCTTCTTTTAAGGAAGGATACTAGCTCCTGTTCGATTTCGCTAAGGATCTCTGACCCTATGAAGATCCTAGATTCAGGATCATCAGGATCCATGAGGATTTCTTTTACATCCTGCTCTCTTGCCTCCAAGACATCTCTTGAAGGATACTTTAATTGCTATTGCTCCCTTGGTCTTGAGGCTGGCTTCATTGATGAGGTATAGCAATTCTTAGCTTCTTGTTGATCACTCTCAATTTTCACTACTCCCCATGGACTTGGAAGCTTTACACACTGATGATAGGTGGATGGGACTGCCTTCATATCATGTATCCATGGCCTGCCAAGGATAACATTGCAACAAGATAAGCAATCTATAACACAAAATTTTGATAAGAATGCAATCCTTCAATATAGATTGGGAGTTTGATGTCCCCCAATGTGTTCTTGGTCTCCCCACTGAATCCCACAAGTACTGAGGATCTTGGGACAATATCAGACTCCGGGATATTCATCTTCTTGAGGACATCAAGCTGAATGAAGTTCACAGAGCTTCCTCCATCTATAAGGATCCTGCGAACAAAGTGGTTAGAAATAAACAATGTAATTACAAGACCGTCATGATGAGGATCCTGGACATCAAGACGATCGTCCTCATCAAAAGTTATGATCTTATCCTCGGTGACAGTGGACGTCCGGATGGGTCTATCTCCATTATCCATCTTGGTTTCCTTGGCATGTCTCTTGGCTGCTGAAAAGGAAGTACCACAAATGTCTGATCCACCGGATATGAAGTTTATAACTTGTGCATCTGCTGGAGGAGCAGGAGCCTTTTCTGGGATCCTTTCAGGATCCTGGATCCTTGACTTCTTTCGTCCCAAGAGTTCCTTCAAATGCCCCTTGCTCAACAAGTAACTAATTTCCTTTCTTAGTACAATACACTCTTCAGTGAGATGCCCGAAATCCTCTTGATATGCACACCACTTGGACTTATCCTTTGTAGCAGCTGGTTTATCACTTTTTCTTGGCCACCTAGCTTTCTCACCTAGATTATGCATTGCAAGGATTAGTTCATTGTTATCAACAGAAAAACAGTATTCAGAAATAGGAGGATAATCGTCATCATCCTCTTCTTGTTCCACTGCATGCATGTTCTGGTTATCAGATCTGTTGTAAGACTTTGATTTGTTGTTCCTGAAGTAGGATCCTTGCTTCTCCTGTTTTGAGGATCCTGTCAATCTATCCTGGATTCTTTTGTCATCCTCTAGGCGGATGAACCTAAGGGCCCTGGTTCTTACTTCGTCAAGATTCCTGCAAGGTTTCATCACAAGATCATCATAGAATAATGAATCCCTAAGCAATCCCATTTTAAAGGCTTCTACAGCCGTAGCAATATCCAAGTTAGGAATATCTAAGGATTCTTTACTAAACTTAGTGATGTAATCTCTAAGTGATTCATTTTGAGCTTGAGTTACCATATATAAATCACTAGTTAATCGTTCAAATTTTCTACTACAAGAGAATTGACTGTTAAACAAGTTAACTAGATTAGCAAATGAAGTAATAGAGTAAGGGGGAAGACTTAGCAGCCATTTAAGAGCAGATCCTGTAAGTGTGGATCCAAATCCCTTGCATAGACATGCTTCTTTTAACCTTTCAGGAATTGGATTGATCTCCATCCTCTCCCTGTATTGAGCTACATGCTCCTCTGGATCCGTTGAACCATCATACAGCTTCATAGATGGTATCTGGAACCTTTTAGGTATCTCAGCATCACATAAGGGTTGTGCAAAACGAGATATCCTATGGCTACCATCTGCAATTTCAGGAATAGGTTTAACCACTCCTGGTACACTGGATATCATATCCTTAAGCTTCTGTAGCTCCCTAGCCATAGCCTGATTGATACCTGTATCCTGCATAGAGCCATGGTTAGTGTTATATGAATTATTAAAAATGTTACCTACCGGAGGATTCATGTTTAGAATTGCGGATGTGAATCCATATTGACGAGACTCTGGCATGATTGAAGGACCAGAGGAAGCAATGGTCTGCATTGGTATGAAGTCTCCTTGATGAACGTCCGAGCTCTGAGGCTGCATACTTCTCAAGAATCCTTGATCTTGAAAGTCGTTGGATCCTTGAGGCTGAGAGGATCCTTGAACCTGAAAGGATCCTGGGACAATAGAGAATCCTTGGACCTGGGAGGATCCTTGGACCTGGGAGGATCCTTGGACCGTGTGCATTCCCAAATATCCTCCTGAGCTGAAGGATCCTTGATGCTGAATAGAGGATCCCGATGGCTGAAAATAGGATCCATGAGGCTGGTAGTGAGAGCCAAATGCCTGACTCATTGTTGTTGTTCCATGACGTCTTCCTGGTAATTCACCCAAGTGTTGCACATCCGAAGCTGCTGAGTGCTGGGAAGTTATGACTGGAGTGTCGAAGTTCAGCGACCTTGGCATCAGAGGGGAGTGATCCTCCACTGATTTCTTCTGTTTCTTGATCTCAGCGATCTCCCGGAGGATCCTTTCGTTGGTTTTGTCCTGCTCTTGTGCGTGATTCCTCATCTGCAAAATCAGAGCGTAAAGATCATTAGTAGTAGGATTGGTTGAAACAGAAGAAGTTGGTGGTTTTTGGAAAATGGGGGTTTGTTTCTTCGCAGCATTCTCAGCATTCTTCTGGGATCCAGAAGGTGGTGGAGGCAAAGGAGGAACGCCTTGTGAAGAACTGAATGACGGCATTAAGTTTGAAGTGTTCTTCGCTGAGGAAGCCATCTGCCTGGTTGTTATGAACCGAAATGACCACAAAGTTATGAATCTTCTTAGGAATGAAGCACCAATTGCCCCACGGTGGGCGCCAAACTGTTTTGGTCAAAAATCAAGCAATGATAATGCAACCAAACTTTCTGTTGTGAGGTATGATGCTTGAATCAATGAACAACACTAAGGATCACTCAGAAATGAAATGAATAAGAGACACAAAGATTTATACGGGGAAAAAGCCCTTGATCAATGAATGATCTCCGGCATAAAAAACCTCGGGTGATGGAAACTACCGATCACCAACTCAAATTAAACAAGAAATGTATTACAACTTCGGATGATAGTGAGCTAATTACAAGGATCACTATAGTGTATTGTGTAAAAAAGGGTGTAATCTCCAAGTTAATTATCGAGAGCTGGTGAGAGCAGTTGCAAGAGTGTGTATTTAGCCAAAAATAGCCAAGTGTTTTCTATTTAGCTCGCTACCCCTTTTAAAAATGGAAAATATCTAAACTAACAAACATTCCGCATTTGGTGCAAGTCCCCCACGACCTCCATAACGTCCATTTCTGCCATGCACGTGCGGAATAAATATGGAATATGCTCCAGGAATATCGCCAAGACCAAGTCCAAACTCGTGTTCCTGCAAAACATCATCATATTCAAAGTAGACAATCGTTAGTACAAGGATCCTTAAGATGATCCATGATCCTGATCCTGCAACACTTCTGAGGATCACTAATTCAAACAGAAGTGAGGATCACTAAACCCAACAGTAATTGAGGATCACTGATCATTGGAAAATCCTCCCCTAACAATCAGGATCCCTATTATCCACATCCTAACTCCTGCTATCGAGGATCATGTAGCCATGGAGATAGGAGAGGATTCTGCAATCATCCCTAGTGATGATACACAATCTCATTCAGGATCATGGATCCTTCCAATCATGAGATACATACAACATGGAGAGATTCCTACAGGAGAAAACTCCAGGGCTTTCAAAATCAAGGTATCTCAATTCACAATATTGAATAACATGTTATATAAACGATCTCTTGCAGGTCCATATCTAAGATGCATTGAGGATCCTGAAATCCAAGAAGGCCTAAAGGATTTCCATGAAGGAGATTGTGGAAACCACACTGGGGGCAGGGCATTATTCTCAACGATCCTGAGGACATGATACTATTGGCCTACTATGAAGAAGGATGCTGTGGAATATGCCAAGAAGTGTGATCCTTGTCAGAGACATAGTAATATACTTCATCAACCAGCAGAGCTTTTGCATCCTATATCCTCTTCTTGGCCATTTATGAGATGGGGAATGGATATAGTTGGTAAACTTCCCAAGGCACCTGGTGGAAAAGTATTCATGCTTGCTATGACTGACTACTTCTCCAAGTGGATAGAGGCTGAAGCCTTTGCTGAAGTCAGGGAAAGGGAAGTGAGAAAAGGAAGTGATATCCTTTATTAAGAGAAATATTATTACTAGATTTGGTATCCCTTTTGAAATTGTTTGTGATAATGGATCCCAATATATTCGGAGTAGAACTACTAACTTTTGTGACAGCTGGGGGATTAAGATGATAACATCAACACTAGTCCACCCACAAGCTAATGGTCAGGCAGAATCATCCAACAAGATCATCATCAACAATTTGAAGAAGAAGCTTGGATCCAAGAAAGGAAAGCGGGCAGAAGAACTACCTTATGTACTTTGGGCTGATAGGACAACTCCCAAGAATGCTACTGGCCAAACTCCATTCTCTTTGGTATTTGGAGCAGAATCAGTGATGCCTACAGAGCTGGTGGTTCCCACTGCAAGAACAAACATTCGTGATCCTGAAGAAAATGCTGAAAACTTGGTTCAACACTTGGATACTATAGAAGAACTCAGGGATTTGGCAAGGATAAGGATGGCCAGTTATCAACAAAGGATGGCTGGAGCCTACAACAAAAATGTCAGGATCAGGAAATTCCAAGTTGGTGATATGGTATTAAGGAAAGCATTTCAGAACACCACCAATCCTGCTGATGGGAAGTTAGCACCAAAGTGAGAAGGCCCTTATTTGATTGAAGCTGAAGCAGGAAAAGGGGCATATCGATTGCTAACAATGGAAGGTGATTTGCTACCAAGAGCTTGGAATGCTGTCCACTTGAAGAAATACTTCATGTAATAAGGATCCATGATCCTTACCTGACAAGTATCCTTGAAGGATCATTACAGGACAGAGGATCCTCATTTTGGTAATGATCTAATCTCAAACTATTTCATTCTTTAATCATTCTATATACAATGATAAGGATCCTGGATCCTTTATCCTTCTTTCACTTGATTCTGAGTTTTGCAGAAGGTTCATATATCCTTATCTAAGGATTGAGTATCCACAGAAGTCTCTAGTTATTTGGGCTTGACCCCAGTTATTTGGGATAGTCCCCAGTTTTTGGGCCTGTCCCCAGTATCGCCAGCAGCGCACGATGATTCTGGTACAGTTCATGGCAATGGGACCAGTACTCGCTTTAGGGGCTAACAATTTCATTCTACTGGCTGTATCCGGGATCCTACGTATAATGGTAGACGTACCATACATCCGTTCCTAAGGTTTCTAACATTTTTACGTTAGCTAAGGTTTTGGCATTTTCATGTCGCTCAAGTTTGGATAGTCGCCAGTGAGGGCCATACTCCAGTTTACACAAGATCCTTTGGGCTTGTCCCCAGTTATCCTTTGGGCTATGTATAATGCTAAACCTTTATTCTTTACTTACAAATTCAAACAAAGTACGTAACAACAGTTGAAAAATAAAGAATTCATAAGGATAACAACACGGGAAATAGACAAAAAGTTGAAGTTATTTTTATTCACAAAAGTTAACCCTTCAAAGGTTGTCAAAATTACCTACCCCAAGCATCTACCAGCAATACGTGGTCCGTCCGCTGGGGTAGGTAAAGGGTGTCCATTGTTAATAGGTCTTTGAAGTGCAGGAAATATAAGATGGCAGGATAACAAGTGGTTTCATCCCCTAAACAGAGGATCCCTCCACCACCTATTATCCTACCTATTGTCTAAGGATCCTTGATCCATAATCCTAAAAACTATTGTTCAAAGTACAACCCAACATTGTTTAAAACATCACAACCAAAAAACCACTACCAAATCCTAAAAAAATGGGCTCCGTCCACGTCTAGAAATGTCCATCATCGCCCATTTCGGCAGCTCACACCTTGGCTGCATCACCACCAGCATCATCACCACCAGCTTGATCCTTCCCGCTGCCACTTGCCTCAATCGCCAAAACCTCGGTAGCCTCTTCTTCATCCTCCAGCTCAGCCAGCTTTCCCTTCCAGCCCTCCTTGTCCCAAGTGGTCCTGTCGAAGTCAGGATCCTCTGCCTCCTGAGCCATTTGAAGCTTGATCTTATACATGGTGATGGCGGCAGAGATTTTAGCATCCTCCAGCAGCTCAGCTTTCTCATGATCGGCATCTATCTGTGCCATGACCACCTGCTTCTTCGCCAGATTGAGGTCCTTTTCAAGGGAGGAGATGGTTTGATCCTTGGCCAGGAAGAACTTTTGGAACTCCTGATGCTTCTGCTCGGCCTCTTCAACGTATGCATCAAGCAGCATTTCGACCTCAGCAAATTTCTGCAAAAAATCAAGGTAAAGTTCAGGACCACGTGATCCTCAAGAGGGCAGGATAATCAAGCAGGGTCAGTGATCCTTACATCAGCAAAATATTCTTGGAACTGGTGGAGGATAAGAGGCAGGCCTTTAAGGTTTTCAGCTTCGGTGGCTTTCCTCTTCTTTCCCCCTCTGGAGGTGACAGGCTTTGGAACCACGGCACTTGGGCTAGCAGCAGTCTTCTTCTTCCCAGACCTGGGACCAACAGTAGTAAGATCGGTGACACTGAAGTGGGCGGCAGACCTTGAGGATTTTCCAGCACCTGTTAATTCAAAACAACAGATAAGTATTCTTGTTTTATTTGCATTTCAATATTTAATCATACATAAACTTGGATACTTACTTGACATTGTAACGGAGCCTGAGGATACCTCTTGAGAATCCTTGGTATTTGCTTGAAACGATCTTATTGTAGGATCAAGATTTCAGAAAGTGGTGATCCTTTACTTGGTTGCAGGAGATGTAATGATGTGTGAAACAGAAATAGCTGCAAAATAGAAACAAATGGGTTAGTGACTGGGGACAAGCCCAACAATTCTAGGGACAAGCCCAATATACTGGGGACAAGCCCAAAGGATCTTGTGTAAACTGGAGTATGGCCCTCACTGGCGACTATCCAAACTTGAGCGACATGAAAATGCCAAAACCTTAGCTAACGTGAAAATGTTGGAAACCTTAGGAACGGATGCATGGTACGTTTACCATTATACGTAGGATCCCGGATACAGTCAGTACAATGAAATTGTCAGCCCCTAAAGCGAGTACTGGTCCCATTGCCATGAACTGTACCAGAATCATCGTGCGCTGCTGGCGATACTGGGGACAGGCCCAAAAACTGGGGACTAGCCCAAATAACTGGGGTCAAGCCCAAATAACTGGGGTCAAGCCCAAATAACTAGAGACTTCTGTGGATACTCAATCCTTAGATAAGGATATATGAACCTTCTGCAAAACTCAGAATCAAGTGAAAGAAGGATAAAGGATCCAGGATCCTTATCATTGTATATAGAATGATTAAAGAATGAAATAGTTTGAGATTAGATCATTACCAAAATGAGGATCCTCTGTCCTATAATGATCCTTCAAGGATACTTGTCAGGTAAGGATCATGGATCCTTATTACATGAAGTATTTCTTCAAGTGGACAGCATTCCAAGCTCTTGGTAGCAAATCACCTTCCATTGTTAGCAATCGATATGCCCCTTTTCCTGCTTCAGCTTCAATCAAATAAGGGCCTTCCCACTTTGGTGCTAACTTCCCATCAGCAGGATTGGTGGTGTTCTGAAATGCTTTCCTTAATACCATATCACCAACTTGGAATTTCCTGATCCTGACATTTTTGTTGTAGGCTCCAGCCATCCTTTGTTGATAACTGGCCATCCTTATCCTTGTCAAATCCCTGAGTTCTTCTATAGTATCCAAGTCTTGAACCAAGTTTTCAGCATTTTCTTCAGGGTCACGAATGCTTGTTCTTGCAGTAGGAACCACCATCTCTGTAGGGATCACTGATTCTGCTCCAAATACCAAAGAGAATGGAGTTTGGCCAGTAGCATTCTTGGGAGTTGTCCTATCAGCCCAAAGTACATAAGGAAGTTCTTCTGCCCGCTTTCCTTTCTTGGATCCAAGCTTCTTCTTCAAATTGTTGATGATGATCTTGTTGGATGATTCTGCCTGACCATTAGCTTGTGGGTGGACTGGTGTTGATGTTATCATCTTAATCCCCCAGCTGTAAAAAAAGTTAGTAGTTCTACTCCGAATAAATTGGGATCCATTATCACAAACAATTTCAGAAGGGATACCAAATCTAGTAATAATATTTCTCTTAATAAAGGATATCACTTCCTTTTCTATGACTTCAGCAAAGGCTTCAGCCTCTATCCACTTGGAGAAGTAGTCAGTCATAGCAAGCATGAAAACTTTTCCACCAGGTGCCTTGGGAAGTTTACCAACTATATCCATTCCCCATCTCATAAATGGCCAAGAAGAGGATATAGGATGCAAAAGCTCTGCTGGTTGATGAAGTATATTACTATATCTCTGACAAGGATCACACTTCTTGGCATATTCCACAGCATCCTTCTTCATAGTAGGCCAATAGTATCTTGTCCTCAAGATCCTTGAGAATAATGTCCTGCCCCCAGTGTGGTTTCCACAATCTCCTTCATGGAAATCCTTTAGGACTTCTTGGATTTCAGGATCCTCAATGCATCTTAGATATGGACCTGCAAGAGATCGTTTATATAACATGTTATTCAACATTGTGAATTGAGATACCTTGATTTTGAAAGCCCTGGAGTTTTCTCCTGTAGGAATCTCTCCATGTTGTATGTATCTCATGATTGGAAGGATCCATGATCCTGAATGAGATTGTGTATCATCACTAGGGATGATTGCAGAATCCTCTCCTATCTCCATGGCTACATGATCCTCGATAGCAGGAGTTAGGATGTGGATAATAGGGATCCTGATATCCTCTGGAATCTTCAAGGATGATCCTAGATTGGCCAATGCATCAGCTTCTGCATTCTCTTCTCTGGGTACCTGTGTCAAAGTAAAGGAAACAAAAGAGAGTGACAATTCTTTGACTATCTCTAAATATTTGATTAGCTTTTCACCTTTAACAGCATAGGATCCATTAAAGCGATTAGTAATTAACAATGAATCTACATGTACCTCAAGATACCTGATCCTCATATGCTTGGCAATTTGCAAACCAGCTATCAAGGCTTCATACTCAGCCTCATTGTTAGTAGTTTGAAACTCACAAGCTATGGAGTGGGGTATTATGTCCCCCTGTGGCGATTTTAGTAGTATTCCAAGTCCTGTTCCTTTGACATTAGAGGCTGCATCAGTGAAAAGTATCCAAGGATCCTTAGTTTCTTCCAGCTGTTGGACTTCTAACTCAGCTTCCTTTTGCAAGTCACTACTAAAATCTGCCACAAAGTCAGCTAAGGCTTGGGATTTGATGGCAGTCCTTGGTTCATATCTTATATCATAAGCACTAAGCTTCACTGCCCACTTAGCCATCCTTCCTGACATTTCAGGTTTCCTGAAAACATTCTTAATTGGAAAATTAGTCTTAACAATAATGGCATGAGTTTCAAAATAATGTCTTAATTTAGTAGATGCCATAATTAGTGCAAGGATAAGTTTTTCTAAATGTGAATACATGGATTCAGCATCAAGCAAACTCTTACTTACATAATAGACAGGATGTTGTGTACCTTCGTGATCCTTAACAAGGACCGCACTTACTGCTTTAGAGGATACCGCCAAATACAAGGATAATATATCTCCTTTTTCTGGTTTCATCAAGGCAGGGGCTGAGGATAGGTAATCCTTGAGAGCTTTGAGAGCATTTTCATGCTTTTCAGTCCATTCAAATTTCTTATTCTTCCTCAAAATGTCATAGAATTCCTTGCATTTTTCTGAGGATTTGGATATGAATCTGTTCAAGGCTGCGATCCTGCCTGTTAGCCTTTGCACATCCTTGGCATTGGCAGGAGATTTGATATTTACAATAGCCTTAATTTGCTCTGGACTTGCTTCAATGCCTCTTTTTGTCACCATATATCCTAGGAATTTACCTGCTTTAACACCAAAGTGACACTTGGAAGGATTTAGTTTCATATTAAATTTATCAAGGATAATGAATGCTTCCTCCAGGTCTCTAAGGTGATCCTCAGCTTTCTTGGACTTAACCACCATGTCATCTATATAGACTTCCATAGTGTGTCCAATTTGTTCCTTGAACATCATATTGACTAGCCTTTGATAAGTAGCACCTGCATTCCTTAGTCCAAATGGCATAGCAATATAACAATATATACCAGTTGGGGTCATAAAGGTTGTATCCTCTTGATCAGATGGTTCCATCTGAATTTGTTGGAATCCAGATGAAGCATCCATAAAAGTCAACAACTCATGACCCGCGGTAGCATCCACCATGGAGTCAATGTGGGGTAATGGGAAAGGATCCTTGGGACATGCCTTGTTTAAATCAGTAAAATCGACACATACCCTCCACTTTCCATTTTTCTTTTGAACAACAACCACATTGGCTAACCACCTTGGATACTTAACCTCTCTTATCATACCTGCCCGAAGTAGTTTATCTACCTCTTCTTGGATAATGGCATTCCTTTCAGGTGCAAACTTCCTCCTCTTCTGATGTATAGGCTTGAATGACCTGTCAATGCCAAGCTTATGAGTAATTATATCTTTAGATATACCTGTCATGTCCTCATGCTTCCAGGAAAAGGTAGCTTTCCTCCTCTTAAGGAAGGATACTAGATCCTGTTCGATGTCCTTGAGGATCCCTGATCTTATGAAGATGATGGATTCAGGATCATGGGGATCCATAAGGAATTCTTTCACGTCCTGTTCTCTTGCCTCCAAGACATCTCTTGAAGGATGCTTTAATTGCTATTGCTCCCTTGGTCTTGAGGCTGGCTTCATTGATGACGTATAACAATTCTTAGCTTCTTGTTGATCACTTTCAATTTTCACCACTCCCCATGGACTAGGAAGCTTTACACATTGATGATAGGTAGATGGGACTGCCTTTATGTCATGTATCCATGGCCTGCCAAGGATAACATTACAACAAGATAAGCAATCAATAACATAAAATTTTTGATAAGAATGAAGTACTTCAATATAGATGGGGAGTTTGATGTCCCCCAATGTATTCTTGGTCTCCCCGCTGAATCCCACAAGAACTGAAGATCTTGGGACAATCTCTGATTCAGGGATGTTCATCTTCTTGAGGACATCAAGCTGAATGATGTTTACTGAGCTTCCTCCATCTATCAGGATCCTGCGAACAAAATGTTTAGAAATAAACAGAGTAATAACAAGACCATCATGATGAGGATCCTGAACATCAACACGATCATCCTCATCAAAGGTTATAATTTTATCCTTGGTAACAGTGGATGTCCGGATGGGTCTGTCTCCATTATCCATCTTGGTTTCCTTGGCATGTCTTTTGGCTGCTGAAAAGGAAGTACCACAAATGTCTGATCCACCGGATATGAAGTTTATAACTTGTGCGTCTGCTGGAGGAGCAAGAGCCTTTTCTGGGATCCTTTCAGGATCCTGGATCCTTGACTTCTTTCGACCCAAAAGCTCCTTCAAGTGCCCCTTGCTTAACAAGTAACCAATTTCTTTTCTAAGTGCAATACACTCTTCAGTGAGATGTCCGAAATCCTCATGATATGCACACCATTTGGATTTGTCTTTTGTAGCAGCTGGTTTATCACTTTTCCTTGGCCACCTAGCTTTCTCACCTAGATTCTGCATTACAAGAATTAGTTCATTGTTATCAACAGCTGGTTTATCACTTTTCCTTGGCCACCTAGCTTTCTCACCTAGATTCTGCATTACAAGAATTAGTTCATTGTTATCAATAGAAAAACAGTATTCAGAAATTGGAGGATAATCCTCATCATCCTCTTCTTGTTCTACTGCATGCACATTCTGGTTATCAGACTTGTTGTAGGACTTGAACTTGTTATTCTTGAAGTAGGATCCTTGCTTTTCCTATTTTGAGGATCCTGCCAATCTCTCCTGGATCCTTTTGTCATCCTCTAGGCGGATGAACCTAAGGGCCCTGGTTCTTACTTCATCAAGATTCCTGTATGGGGTCATAACAAGATCATCATAGAATAAGGAATCCCTAAGCAATCCCATTTTAAAGGCTTCCACAGCCGTAACTATATCCAGATTAGGAATGTCTAAGGATTCTTTACTAAACTTAGTGATGTAGTCTCTAAGTGATTCATTTTGACCTTGTGTTATCCTATATAGGTCACTAGTTAATCGTTCAAATTTTCTACTACAAGAGAATTGACTATTAAACAGATTAACTAGATTAGAAAATGAAGTAATAGAGTAAGGGGGAAGACTTAGCAGCCACTTAAGAGCTGATCCTGTGAGTGTGGATCCAAAACCCTTGCATAGACATGCTTCTTTTAATCTCTTTGGGATGGAGTTGATCTCCATCCTCTCTCTATATTGAGCTACATGTTCCTCTGGATCCGTTGAACCATCATACAGCTTCATAGTTGGTATCTGGAACCTTTTGGGTATCTCAGCATCACAAATGGGTGGTGCAAAACGAGATATCCTATGGCTTCCATCTGCAATTTCAGGAATGGGCTTAACCACTCCTGGAATGCTGGATATCATATCCTTCAGCTTTTGTAATTCCTTAGCCATAGCTTGGTTGATACATGTATCCGGCATAGAGCCATGGTTAGTGTTATAAGAATTATTGAAAGTGTTACCTCCCATAGGATTTAAGTTAGGAATTGCAGATGTGAATCCATATTGACGGGATTCTGGAATGATGGAAGGACCAGAAGAGGCAATGGTCTGCATTGGAATGAAGTCTCCTTCATGTACATCTGTGCTTGGGGGTTGTATACTTCTTAAGAATCCTTGATCCTGAAAGATGTTGTATACTTCCATGCTCTCGTTCCTGCAAAACAAGTTTACGTACAAGGAAGACAATTGTTAGTAGTAGGATAACAACAGTGATCCTGAATCCTGATCCTGCGACACCTGCTGAGGATCCTTAATTCAAACAGAATTGAGGATCCATGATCATGGTAGCAGTTGAGGACCCGTGATCCTTAGGATTGGAAAATCCTCCCCTAACAGTAGGGATCACATATTCAGCTCCAAACACTAAAGAAAATGGAGTCTGGCCAGTAGCATTCTTGGGAGTTGTTCTATCAGCCCATAACACATAAGGTAGCTCTTCTGCCCATTTTCCTTTCTTGGATCCAAGTTTCTTCTTCAAGTTGTTGACGATGATCTTGTTAGATGATTCTGCTTGACCATTAGCTTGTGGGTGGACTGGTGTTGATGTTATCATCTTAATCCCCCAACTATCACAAAAGTTAGTAGTTCTACTCCCAATAAATTGGGATCCATTATCATAAACAATTTCAGAAGGAATACCAAATCTGGTAACAATGTTTCTTTTAATAAAGGATATAACTTCCTTTTCTCTGACTTGTGCAAAAGCTTCAGCTTCTATCCACTTAGAAAAGTAGTCAGTCATAGCAAGCATAAATACTTTTCCTCTTGGTGCTTTGGGAAGTTTGCCAACTATATACATTCCCCATCTCATGAATGGCCAGGAAGAGGATATAGGATGCAGGAGCTCCGCTGGTTGATGAATGATATTGCTATGTCTTTGGCAAGTGGCACATTTCTTCGCATAATCCACAACATCCTTCTTCATGGTGGGCCAATAGTTACCCGTTCTAAGGATCCTTGAGAAAATGCTCTGCCCCCAGTGTGATTTCCACAATCTCCTTCATGAAAATCCTTGAGTACTTCCTGAATTTCTAGATCCTCGATGCACCTTAGATATGGACCTGCAAGAGATAGTTTGTACAATATGTTATTTAGTATTGTAAATTGAGATACCTTGACTTTGAAAGCTCTAGGATTCTCTCCATTAGGGATCTCTCCATGTTGTATATATCTCATGATTGGGAGGATCCAGGATCCTGATCTTGATTGTGCATCATCACTGGGTATAATTGCAGAATCCTCCACTATCTCCATAGCTGTATGATCCTCAATAGCAGGAGTTAAGATATGAATAATTGGTATCCTAATATCCTCCAGAATCTTCAATGATGATCCAAGATTGGCTAAAGCATCAGCTTCTGCATTTTCTTCCCTGGGTACCTGTGTCAAACTAAAAGAAGCAAAAGAGCCTGCCAATTTCTTGACTATCTCTAGATATTTAATTAGTCTTTCACCTTTAACAGCATAAGAACCATTAAAGTGATTAGTGATTAACAATGAATCTACATGTACCTCAAGATACTTGATCCTCATATGCTTGGCAATTTGCAAACCAGCTATTAAGGCTTCATATTCAGCCTCATTATTAGTTTGAAACTAATAAGCGATTGAATGGGGTATTATGTCCCCCTGTGGCGATTTTAGTAGCATGCCTAGTCCAGTTCCTTTGATATTTGAAGCCCCATCTGTGAAGAGTATCCAAGGATCCTTAGTCTCTTCAAGGTGTTGAACTTCCAATTCAGCTTCCCTTTGTAAATCACTACTTAAATCAACCACAAAGTCAGCTAAGGCTTGAGATTTGACGGAAGTTCTTGGTTCATATCTGATATCGTATGCACTAAGCTTTACTTCCCATTTTGCCATCCTTCCTGAGATTTCAGGTTTCCTGAGAACATTTTTAATTGGAAAGTTAGTTTTAACAATAATAGCATGAGTTTCAAAATAATGGCATAATTTAGTAGATGCCATGATTAAAGCAAGGATAAGTTTTTCTAAATGAGAATATCTGGATTCAGCATCAAGTAAACTTTTACTTACATAATACACAGGACGTTGGGTACCTTCATGATCCTTTACAAGGAATGAACTTACTGCCTTAGAAGAAACTGCCAAGTATAAGGATAATATATCCCCCTTTTCTGGTTTCATTAAGGCTGGAGCTGAGGATAAGTAATCCTTAAGGGCTTTGAGAGCATTCTCATGCTTTTCAGTCCATTCAAATTTCTTGTTCTTTCTCAGAATGTCATAGAATTCCTTTCATTTCTCTGATGACTTTGAGATGAACCTGTTTAAGGCTGCGATCCTTCCTGTCAATCTTTGCACATTCTTGGCATTGGCAGGAGATTTGATGTTCACAATCGCCTTGATTTGCTCTGGACTTGCCTCTATCCCTCTTTTTGTCACCATATAACCTAAGAACTTTCCAGCTTTTACACCAAAGTGGCACTTGGAAGGATTCAATTTCATATTGAATTTATCAAGGATATCAAATGCTTCTTCCAAATCTCTAAGGTGATCCTCAGCTCTCTTGGACTTAACCACCATGTCATCAATATAGACTTCCATTGTGTGTCCAATTTGTTCTTTAAACATCATATTAACTAGCCTTTGGTATGTAGCACCTGCATTTCTTAGTCCAAATGGCATAGCAATATAACAATAGATACCAGTAGGGGTCATAAAGGCTATATCCTCTTGATCAGATGGTTCCATCTGAATTTGTTGAAATCCAGATGAAGCATCCATAATTCATGACCCGCTGTAGCATCCACCATGGAGTCAATCTGGAGTAATAGGAAAGGATCCTTGGAACATGCCTTATTTAAATCGGTGAAATCGACACATACCCTCCACTTTTCATTTTTCTTTTGAACAACCACATTGGCTAACCACCTTGGATACTTAGCCTCTCTAATCATACCTACTCTGAGCAGTTTATCTAGCTCCTCCTGGATGATGGCATTCCTTTTAGGTGCAAACTTTCTCCTCTTTTGATGTATGGGTTTGAATGACCTGTCAATGCCAAGTTTATGAGTAATAATATCTTTAGAAATACCTGTCATGTCCTCATGCTTCCAGGAAAAGGTGGCTTTTCTCCTCTTTAGGAAGGATATTAGATCTTGTTCAATGTTATTGAGGATCCCGGATCCTATAAAAACTTTGGATTCAGGATCCTGAGGATCCACTAGGATATCTTTCACATCTTGTTCTCTTGCCTCCAGGACATCTCTTGGAGGATACTTTAATTGCTATGCTCCCCTATGTTTTGAGGCTGGCTTCATTGATGAGGTGTAACAATTTTTGGCTTCTTGTTGATCACATTCTATCTTCACTACACCCCATGGAGTAGGGAGTTTCACACACTGATGATATGTAGATGGGACTGCTTTCATATCATGTATCCATGGCCTGTCAAGGATAACATTGCAACAGGATAAGCAATCTATAACACAAAATTTTTTAAAAGAATTAACTCCCTCTATGTGAATGAGATGTTTAATGTCCCCCGATGTTTTCTTGATTTCTCCACTGAATCCTACAAGAACCGATGATATTGGGATAATTTCTGATTCAGGGATGTTCATCTTCTTGAGGACATCAAGTTGAATGATGTTCACTAAGCTTCCTCTGTCTATGAGAATCCTACGAACAGAATGGTTAGAAATGAACAACGTAATAACAAGACCATCATGATGAGGATCCTGAATATCTACGCGGTCGTCCTCATCAAAGGTTATGACTTTATCCTGTGTAAGGATTGAGGTTCGAATGGGTCTATCCCCATTTTCCATCTTCGTCTGTTTAGCATGCCTCTTGACTGCTGAAAAGGAGGTGCCACATATATCTGATCCACCGGAGATGAAGTTAATAATCTGGGCATCAGCTGGAGGAGCAGGAGCTCTTTCTGGAACCTTTTCAGGATCCTGGATCCTTGATTTTTTTCTTCCAAATAGCTCCTTCAAATGTCCTCTGCTTAACAAGTAACCAATGTCTTTCCTAAGTGCTATGCACTCATCAGTGAGGTGACCGAAATCTTCATGATAGGCACACCATTTGGATTTATCCTTTGTAGCAGCTGGCTTATCATTCTTTCTGGGCCATCTAGCTTTTTCACCTAAATTCTGCATGGCAAGGATTAGTTCATTGTTATCAACAGCAAAGCAATATTCAGAAATGGGAGGATAATCCTCATCATCCTCTTCTTGCTCCACATCATGCACATTCTGATTATCAGATTTGTTGTATGGTTTTGATTTGTTGTTCCTGAAGTAGGATCCTTGCTTTTCCTGCTTTGAGGATCCTGACAGTCTCTCCTGGATCCTTTTGTCATCCTCTAAACGGATGAACCTAAGGGCCCTAGTTCTCACTTCATAAAGGTTCCTGCAAGGTGTCATCACAAGATCATCATAGAATTGTGAATCCTTAAGTAAACCCATTTTAAAAGCTTCTACAGCTGTGGCAATATCCAAATTTGGAATCTCTAAGGATTCTCTACTGAATCTGGTTATATAATCTCTAAGTGATTCATTTTGACCTTGTGTTACCCTATATAGATCACTAGTTAATTGTTCAAATCTCCTACTACATGAAAATTGGCTATTGAACAAGTTAACTAGATTAGCAAATGAAGTAATAGAGTAAGGGGGAAGACTTAGCAACCATTTAAGAGTTGATCCTGTCAGTGTGGATCCGAAACCCTTGCATAGACATGCTTCTTTTAACCTTTCAGGAATGGGGTTGATCTCCATTCTATCCCTGTATTGAGCTACATGCTCTTCTAGATCAATTGTACCATCATATAGCTTCATGTTTGGTGTTTGAAATATCTTTGGTATTTCTGCATCACATATAGGTGGTGCAAAACGAGATATCCTGTGACTCCCATCCGGAATCTCAGGAATGGGTTTAACCACTCCCGGAAGACTGGATATCATATCCTTGAGCTTTTGCAACTCCCTAGCCATAGCTTGGTTGATTCCTGGTTCCTGCACAAAGCCATGGTTAGTATTATAAGATGTATTTAAAATGTTACCTCCTGATTGGTTCGAAGCTGGGATTCCAGATGTGAATCCAAATTGATGTGATTCTGGTATGATCGAGGGACCAGATGAAGCAATAGTTTGCATGGGGATGAAGTCTCCCAGATGAATCTCTGAACTTCTGGGCTGTACACTCCTTAAGATCCTTGATCCTGAAAGATGTTGGATCCGGTATGCATCGGGGCTGAAGGTCTTGGAGGATACTCCATGGATCCCTGAACTTGAGAGGATGATCCTTGAACCTGAGATGAGGATCCTTAATACTGAGAGTAGGATCCTTGAACCGAATGTGTCCCCATGTATCCTCCCGAACCAGAGAAGAATCCTTGATGCTGGAAAGAGGATCCATGAGGCTGAAGAGAGGATCCTGACGGCTGGAAGTACGATCCTTGAGCCAGTGTCATTGCCGATGATCCATAGTGTATACTCGATGATCCACCCTGGTACTGGACACCTAATGCTGTAGAAAGCTGGGTAGTTGTTACTGGAGTATCAAAATTTAGTGATCTCGGCACCAATGGAGAGTGATCCTCAGCTGATCTCTTCAATTTCTTGATTTCATCAATTTCTCGAAGGATCCTGTCATTAGTTTTGTCATGCTGTTGCATGTAATCCTTCATCTGCAAAATCAAAGAATAAAGATCATTGTTAGTAGGACTAGAAGAAACAACAGAAGTTGCTTTTATGAAAACGGGGGTTGGCTTCTTCGCAGCATTCTCAGCATTCTTCTGGGATAGAGAAGAGACATGAGGCAAAGGTGGAATGCCATGTGAAGAGGTGATCGTCGGCATGGAGCTTGAAGTGTTTTTCGCATGGGAAGCCATGTGGTTGAAGGTAATGAATAGAATTGGATGAAATGAACAAAATTTTTCAAGAATGAAGCACCGATTGCCCCAGGGTGGGCGCCAAACTGTTTTGGTCAAAAATCACAGAAGGATAATGTAACCAAATCTGATTTTGTGAGGTATGATGCTTAGTTAAATGACCAAATGTATGAACAACAAGTATTCGGAATGAGTAATGAACACAAGGATTTATACGAGGAAAAAGCCCTTGATCAATGAATGATCTCCGGCATAAAAACCTCGGGTGATGGAAACTACCGATCACCAACTATATTAAATCAATAAAGGTTACAAATCGGGATGATAACAAGCTTGGTACAAGGATCACTAGTGTGCAAGAGTGTGTAATCGCAGAGAGTTCTTGAGAGCTCAAGTGTAGTGCAGTTGTGTTGCTAATAATAATGTCTTAATCAAGCTTGTATCCCCATTAAAAATAGAAATATCTAGCCTAACTAACTATCCGCAAATGATGCAAGTCCCCCACGATCACCATAACGGTCGAAGAGTTCATGCACGTGCAGAATCACCAAGCATATTCCCCTAGAATCTCGGTTGGACCAAGTCCTATTCGAATACACCTGCAAAACAAGTTTAAAAATGATGGAAACAATTGTTAGTGTTAGGATAATAATGAGGATCCTAGATCCTTAGTTTTGCAACATCTTCTGATGATCCTTAATTCAAACCGAACTGAGGATCCGTGATCCAAGCTGCACTTGAGGATCCGTGATCCATAAGCTGTGAAATTCTATCCCTAACACCCATAAAATAAATTAGTTGGACCCCATGGTATTAAAAACAAAGATGATGTAGTGGTAAATCCCCTTGTGTTTCAATAAATAGATCTCAAGTTCAAGTCTTTCATCTTCTCTTTTTAGTTTAATTTTTTCATCAAAATTAAACTAGTGCTTTAAAACAACACAACCATCCATTGACCCTCTAATTTGCTTCTTTAAAATGATAAATTTAATATTTCCGAATGATTTTATTTCATATTTGATTACCAAATAAGACTTCCACATATAGTGGCGTTCATAAAAAAAAACTTAAACAAAATAAAAAAAAATTAAAATTTTTTAAGTTATGTGAAGTAATTGTGTTGTTTAGGTAGCTATTGGTTCCACGCAACTTATTAATCACCACTATTTGATAACTTGATGCTTAAAAATGGTTCTTAATAATGTAGTGGTTTCATGTCCACTAAAGGCTTTTACATTATTTCCTAGCCCAGACCCGACCCGACTATGATGACCGACCTGAAAATTTTAATGCTTGTGAAAAAATTTTATACAAAAAAAATGGATTCCTACGGAAAAAAATCATGAGTCCGTCACTACTACACTCTGATGACATAAACTTAATCCACTTCCACATCTTAATTCGTTATCTTATGCTTGGATCCTTCTTCGTTATAAACTCGAAGACTTTTATATCGAAGACTTTGATATCACCAATAAACTCATCCATTTGTGCTTACACTACACTCTTTGGATTCTTCATGACATGTCACTTTCTCTCCACTTGGATGAATTTTTTCTACATTTCAAGAGATATTTAAAAGTGGTAATAGTGTCTTTAAATCTAAAAATCCAACGAAATTTCAATAGCATTGAATTGCACATGTTGTTGTAAGAACAATTGATATGATCCAAAACTAATGGGTTTCATTGATGAATGCGATAAGAGTTTTCCAAGTTCCATTTCTTTTTCACATATAAATTTGTTTAAGATTATTTTCAAAATTCTTAGATATCAGTTTTTTTATCTTCCCTTAAGAAGGTGTGGGATCATGCACAAGTATAGGTTAATGTGTAAATGATATGACTAACTAGAGTAATAATATTTGAACTAGGAAAACAATAACAATAACCAAACCCAGTAAAATCCCACAAATAGTCATGCTAATGATAGGGTCTGGGAGGGTGAGATGTAGACAGACCTTACCTCTATCCGTGAGGGTATAGAGGCTGCTTCTAGAGAGACACTCGGCTCAAAACACACAGACAGAGATACCGCATATGAGGTGTATATATACACGTATCATAATATAGGTGGTGAAAGAGGGCATGGTAAAAGTAGACAAATCTACCATCAAAAATAGCCTACAAACATAGACATAATAAAAAATCACATGTAAATTCCACTTAATGTGCATGCAAAAAAACTAGGTCCCCATAACACACCTAAAATGCATTTCTACCATCCCCTAAAAATCATTAACCTTAATCTTATGTCTCTACGAGCTCCTATCATGGATCATGTCCTCATAGAGGTGCAAACCTAGTAAATCCTGCCTAATTCGCTCGTCCCAAGTTATTTGATAGCCCAACAGTCGGTCCCATATAACATAGCAGGTCTAATTGCTACCCTATAAAATTTCCTTTTTAATTTAGTTGGAAACCTTCTGTCGCATAAAACCTTAGTGGCTGTCATCCACCTACACCATCCAACCTGGATGCGGTGGACTACGTCACTATCCATCTCCCCATCCCTTTGTATGAAAGATCCTAAATACTTAAGCTTGGTCACCTGCGGAACCACTTGTCCCTCAATGTTGATTTGAGAGTCCTCTTCATTGCCTACGCCCCTAAAGTCACAGTACATGTACTCGGTCTTAGATTGGCTAATCCTTAAACCTTTTCCCTCTAGGGCTACAACGCATTAGTCAAGTTTTAAATTTATAAAACACGATATTGTACTAACACTAAACACACACTAGGGCAAATGCTAGAGGAAAATGTACTAACCTAAAATATTAATAAAATCATATCACGCTCGACAAACACCAAAAGGGAAAATGTATTCAAAGTGGTGTACAAAACACGTTATAACATGTTCATACATATAGATGCACATGTGCATTTCTACTATTGTTAATGTAAAAAGTAGTGTATTAAGAATGGTAGTGTAAACGAAAGTGCAATTGTTTGATATTAGTAATGTATTACGGAATTTGTCAAAGAAATGATACATATGCACATGTGCATGGAAAACTGTTGATTTTTTTGACGAAATATAGCGATTTTTTTAAATATTAAAAAGAATTTATTTGAGTGTTTTTTTGATTTTTTTAGGTATTTTTTTGTTGTATTCACACTGGTTCTCGCAATAAAGGATGGTTCCTAACGGATCATTCTCCTATATATATATATATAACAACCACCTAAACATTATAGCAGTTTAGGCAAATAGAAATTTGTTTGTATATGATTACAAACTTACAAATTGAAAGGAACAATAAATGTATATATACGATTAGAAACTTACAAACCAAAAAGAACAATAACTATCATTTTTTATTTTCACTAGTGTATTTATATATAGCATACGTTTCTAATGTTTTTTTTTTTATAATTTGTCTTTGTTAACTTTTTTCACTCTTGAATACTCAACTGTGTTTAAAGTTCTTTTTTGTTCTTTTCTACATTCCAGCATAAATGTTGTTGGAAACTAAGTTGTGATCGAAATTGAGCGTTTTTTTTTTATCATAGGTTACATTGAATGTCAGTATCGCGCCTATACTCTAACGAACGAAACTGGTACTGACCAAACAAAATTGGTACCGATGTCGGTAATATAGGAACAAGTATCGGTATTCGTTTTTATGGTTTTCAATCGATATAAAGTAAGACTTAAATTTTGGGTCACACGATTTTAACTTTTGAGTTACATCAGATAACTTTTTTGTAATGAGATCGTTGTAAATAATTTTATTTTTGTATCTATAATATCCGAGTACATGTACCGCAACAAACCACAATGTGTTAAAAGTATTTTTTTAATAGAGTAAATTACGTTTTTGGCCCTTGTGGTTATATCACTTTTACTATATTAGCCCAAAATAAGAATTTTAACATATCTGCCCCCCATGGTCTCTATAACTAATCATTTTGGCCCCTAAGTCTAGAGATCATGGGGCCAAAATGGTTAGTTATGGAGACCATGGGAGCCAAAATAGTTAGACTTAGGGGCCAAAATGGTTAGTTATAGAGACCATGAGGGCAGATATGTTAAAAATTTCTATCTTAGGTTAATATAGTAAAAGTGATATAACCACAGGAGCCAAAAATGTAATTTACTCTTTTTAATATAAACTTCACTGATTACTGATACCATACCAATAATGAAACCAACCAAACAAATTGACGAATGCTAACATAGAGGGCGAACAGATCCCGCTAGTAATCAATGTTGTAAAACAAGGTCTCGGAGACCGAGTATTCCTCTAGTAATCGCTACAAGATAGGTTATCGATGCGACTTTCTTCAACTCCGGCTAATTACTCAGAATCGATCAAACGCGGTCAACCTCGGTCGGAATCGGATCTAGTAGGTCAACTCAAGCCGAGCTTGATTAAAAAATAAGTAAAACATATTTTCTATGTCTATTATATTAAAGAATGAACATCATTATTTAAGAAATAAATATCAATTTTGAATACTTTACAATTTAAACATGTATGTTTTTTATTTGTTTTGATATATACGTATTTTGTTATAAATATTAGTAAACTTATAATATTGATATATATATAATTTTTCGAAAACTAATTCTTATAATTAATATGTTTGGGTACTTCCCGAGTACTCTACGTCTAGATCAAGTACTCTTAACTCCTAATCTACCGACTAAAGAGCAACTAGCGAATTACAGCGTTCTAGTAATTTAAGAATTAAACACAAAATATTGATCAAAAGGAGAATTATCAACGTGGCTCGTGAGTGACCGGGTAAGGATGTGGTACGCTGCCACACTAGCAGGACACAAGGACTTGACACTATTCAAAGTCTCAAATAGTCCAAAATACTTTTGTTTCTACCTTTCATTGTTTGAATATTGTTTGAGTGGTAATTTAATATTAAAAATTCCAAAGAGGCTACTAAAAGTCTAAAATACATCGTCCCAGCAACCTGTCTGGTTGCATATAATTATAACAATATATTTATTTTCTTGGTTAAATTACTTTTTGAGTCTCTGTGTTTTATGGGTTTTAACTACTTGAGTCCAAAAGCAAAAAGTTTAACGACCTGAGTCCCTATAAGCATTTTCTTTAGCCATTTGAGTCCAAATTTCTAACACTGTTAGAATTTTTTGGTTAAGTATTGTTAAATGACCAAAATACCCTTATAATTAAAAAATAAAAGAAAATATTTCTCTCTCTTATATCTCTCTTTTTCTCTAAATTCTGCATCTCTCCCTCATCACTCTCACCTTCATCCCCCAACAACAAAACAGAAATCCAGAATTCAACCATCATATCTCTTTAATCGAAACCTATTATCATCATGTAACAACACCGTATCTCTCATCTTCCTCCTCCTCATCATCATCAATGGCAGAAACCGATTCAACTATTCCTGCATCTGTATCAGCACCAATAGAAGAAGCAACAGTCCATATCGTCTACACCGATCGACCTCAACACAAAGAACTCGAAGATGATCACATTCGCACGCTCTCTTCGGTCCTCGGAAGGTCTTGTTTCTCGTCTCTCTCGTTTTATTGATGCTTTATGTGTACAAAATTTTGTTAATAATTGAATTTTTGTGTAGCTTTTTTAAAATTGTGTCATTTGTTTGTGTAAAAGTTATTGTTAGTAAATTTTTTAAACGAAGGTGACTAAGGCGATTTTGGTAGGTGAGATTTGGGAGAATCAAAAACAATTTTTAACATCAGATCTTCAAGAACAAGATCTTCAACGGCTTCAAAAACAATTGCAGCTCTGGAATTTTGTAGATTTATTAGAGGAATTTGGTGTTGGATTTGGAGTGAAGAAAGGAATTTTTTTTAGAAACGGTGTATTTTGAAGATATTTTTAGGATAACGGGGAAGTCAAACAAAAAAAAAGGTTTTTGGTGTATCCGCTATTAGGAATAGCGGATCAGGAAGAAAATTAAAATGTGTTGCAGCAATGCTCAGGTAGGTGTCAGTGGGTGTCAGATGCTTTTCTAATCCTCTATTCTCAATAGAGGATTAGGAGGAAACACTTAACCATGGTTCAAGCCTCACCCGAGACCAAACATAAGCCACTTAAAAACTTAACCCAGTTACAAAACTTAACCTAGTTAACTTTTTAAGTTATACTTCCAGCTATACCTTGGATTCCTCCTCTATTATTAAAGAGATTCTGGCACATCACATGCAACCTGAGAAGTCTGTCTTCTTCTGACCATGAACATGCACAATGCACATCCATTGCAGAACATCACATGCAAATGTTGAATGGTTTTTAATTGAGTGCTTTAACTTTACAGCTTTTGCAGGTTGTTTGATGGGTGCTAGATGATGTTGGTGGGTTTGATGTTGAACATGGTTATGGAGGGTTGAATATGATACAGAGGTTCTCATGTTGAACATGGTTATGGAGGGTTTAACATAGGAGGGGGTTCTGATCTTGAACATGGTCATGGAGGG
The DNA here is from genome assembly GCA_030545235.1 of Helianthus tuberosus. Classification (NCBI taxonomy): domain Eukaryota; kingdom Viridiplantae; phylum Streptophyta; class Magnoliopsida; order Asterales; family Asteraceae; genus Helianthus; species Helianthus tuberosus. The sequence goes on along the minus strand of CM060445.1, from coordinate 51,837,101 downwards.
TTTAACAGAGGAGGATGAAGATGACGATGTTTTAATTTAAAAAAAAAAAAAATACATATGGCCTAAGCCGTTATTCAGAACAGCGGATTAGGAAATAACACAATATCTCCTAATCCTCTATTACAAATAGCGGATCACCTTATACCCAATTAAAACCCAATTTAAAAATATTGTTAAAAATATATATGGCCTAAGCCGTTAATCAGAATAGCGGATTAGGTAAAAACACAATATCTCCTAATCCTCTATTACAAATAGAGGATCACCTTATAAAAAATTAAAACCCATTTAATAATATTTTGTTAAATAATATTGTTCGAAACCCTAACTCTAATTAATTTATTTTAATGTTTCAACCCCTAACTAATAAGATTAGAATATTATCATTATCATTAACAATAATAAAATAAAATGATAAATAATAATAAGATGAAAAACGTGAAACATGGAACAAGATACAACGAAAATCACTACTAATATTAAAAACATGAAATGAAACAAACAGAAACTCAAATACTGAATTAAAGCGGTACAATCTAACTAATTATTTAATGCCTATGTGGATAGCGGATGAGACAGCCACCGGTGCCACAACCAACTGGTTTTGGATGTCTTTGTGGTTGTACACGTCTTGGTTCTGGTTCTTCCGGTTCATTATCATGTACTCAGACCAGAACCAGAACCAAGACGTGTACAACCACAAAGACATCCAAAACCAGTTGGTTGTGGCACCGGTGGCTGTCTCATCCGCTATCCACATAGGCATTAAATAATTAGTTAGATTGTACCGCTTTTATTCAGTATTTGAGTTTCTGTTTGTTTCATTTCATGTTTTTAATATTAGTAGTGATTTTCGTTGTATCTTGTTCCATGTTTCACGTTTTTCATCTTATTATTATTTATCATTTTATTTTATTATTGTTAATGATAATGATAATATTCTAATCTTATTAGTTAGGGGTTGAAACATTAAAATAAATTAATTAGAGTTAGGGTTTCGAACAATATTATTTAACAAAATATTATTAAATGGGTTTTAATTTTTTATAAGGTGATCCTCTATTTGTAATAGAGGATTAGGAGATATTGTGTTTTTACCTAATCCGCTATTCTGATTAACGGCTTAGGCCATATATATTTTTAACAATATTTTTAAATTGGGTTTTAATTGGGTATAAGGTGATCCGCTATTTGTAATAGAGGATTAGGAGATATTGTGTTATTTCCTAATCCGCTGTTCTGAATAACGGCTTAGGCCATATGTATTTTTTTTTTTTTTAAATTAAAACTTCGTCATCTTCATCCTCCTCTGTTAAACCCTCCATGACCATGTTCAAGATCAGAACCCCCTCCTATGTTAAACCCTCCATAACCATGTTCAACATGAGAACCCCCTGTATCATATTCAACCCTCCATAACCATGTTCAACATCAAACCCACCAACATCATCTAGCACCCATCAAACAACCTGCAAAAGCTGTAAAGTTAAAGCACTCAATTAAAAACCATTCAACATTTGCATGTGATGTTCTGCAATGGATGTGCATTGTGCATGTTCATGGTCAGAAGAAGACAGACTTCTCAGGTTGCATGTGATGTGCCAGAATCTCTTTAATAATAGAGGAGGAATCCAAGGTATAGCTGGAAGTATAACTTAAAAAGTTAACTAGGTTAAGTTTTGTAACTGGGTTAAGTTTTTAAGTGGCTTATGTTTGGTCTCGGGTGAGGCTTGAACCATGGTTAAGTGTTTCCTCCTAATCCTCTATTGAGAATAGAGGATTAGAAAAGCATCTGACACCCACTGACACCTACCTGAGCATTGCTGCAACACATTTTAATTTTCTTCCTGATCCGCTATTCCTAATAGCGGATACACCAAAAACCTTTTTTTTTGTTTGACTTCCCCGTTATCCTAAAAATATCTTCAAAATACACCGTTTCTAAAAAAAATTCGTGAAGAAAGTCGTTCATACAATTGTGGGTAGATAGATGTTTGAGCATCAATCTGACTTTTTGGTTGTTTAAGCCCTAATTTTATTTGTAAAATATGACTTTTTATTTTGCTTACTAATACAAGTTGTAAGGATTTGATGAAGATGAAGTAAAAGTCATATTTTGATGATACTGATGAAGATGAAGTTGTAAGGATTTACGGATGATACTGACTTTTTATTTGTAAAATATGACTTTTATTTCGTCTTCAACAGATGGGGATAATTTATTGAGCCGTTTATCTTTTATGTTTCTGCCTAAAGAGTTTTGTGGTGGTGGAGGTGGAGTGGTGGTGTGGGGGTGACGGTGGAGTTGCAGTGGTGGTGATGGTGTTTTGTGGTTGAGGGATGAAGGTGGTTTAGAGAGAGAAAGAAAGATGAGAGAGATGCAGAATTTAAAGAAAAAGGAGATACAAGATAGAGAAAGAAATCTAACAAAAAATTAGTTTTTTTTTACTTTTTTAACTATAAGGGTATTTTGGTCATTTAACAATATTTAACCAAAAAATTCTAACAGTGTTAGAAATTTGGACTCAATTGGTTAAGGAAAATGCTTATAGGGATTCAGGTCGTTAAACTTTTTGCTTTTGGACTCAACTAGTTAAAACCAATAATACACAGGGACTCAAAAAGTAATTTACCCTATTTTCTTTCAAATTTTGACGTCTAAGCATGGTCTTTGTCACGAATATGGTTGCGTATAATTATAACAATATATTTATTTTCTTTCAAATTTTGAAGTCTAATCATCGTCTTTATCACGAACACATAAGAGTTGCCTATGTTGAAGTTACTCTTTAGATTTTAAGCCGAGTCAAGCCAAATTTAGCATGCGTTTGAATTTAAAGTTCAGCTGACTTGACACATTTACCTTAATAAGCCAAATTTAGCATGCGTTTGAGCTAGAGCGAGGCAAATTCAGCATGGGCCTGAGCTTGAAGTTAAGCTGACTCGACATGTTTATCTTAATAACCTGAAATTTGTGTCAAAGCTTGACTCATTAAAAGCTCAAGCTAGCTCGCGGCTCGTCAATCCAGTTCATTTACTATTCCAAATTTTAGTAAAAAAATTAATATTTTTTGTATATAAACTCAAGATTTATAAACATTATGAGTCAAACGAGTGAGTCAACAAGCATAAAAAGTTAAACTGATGTAGAAATTAGTTTAGAAAGATTAAGACTACCAATTATTTGGGTTACAATTTATAAACATTAAAATTTAAGCTTAATATAAGCGAGCAGACGAGTGAGCAATTGGGCAAGTTAACGAGCAAACTTATCTTGGCTCAACCACGATTCATTTTCGAACAACCCAACTTCGAACGAGCTTTTATTGAACAAGCTACAACCCACGAGTTTTTAATACTAAAAATCGTTGAGGGATATGATATTGATATAAATAACGAATTTAAGAAGTTAAACATTTATATTGTATTCCATGACTTTATAGTCTAGTGATATCCTGGAGGTGCGATAAGGCTTTGGAACCAATAGGTTCTATGTTCGATTCTCACAAGGGGTTTTTCCCATATTTATGGGTTTCCTCCTGAATAACGAATTTAAGAAGTTAAACATTTATATTGTATTCCTAATACAAGCCCTCCACACATATTTTTGCCATCTTAAGACGTTAAACATTTATATTGTATTCCTAATACAAGCACTCCACTCATATTTTTATCATCTATTAGATAAAATTGAGGATGATTATTGGATATTTTAATAAAAAAAGGAAGGATGTTTGGCGTGAAGAAAAAGCAAATGGAAGAAGACCGACCCACACTACAAGGTTGTAATTATTAAAATGTGGCGTTATGGGCATTGTGCGTATTGCATAGCCATAGATAATGACTTAAATTATAGACTTTTCGTTTGCTTGTCAACCAAGGGATGTGTGACAATTATCTTATTTCAATTATGAGAATAGATTTAATAAAATATTTCGAGAAGATATTGATACAACGTAGAAGATCTTTCTACCTTTCATGGAGAGTTTGTTGGTGAGTCGCATCTTATATAAACTTTTAGAGAAGTAAGTTGCACATATAATAAAAATATTAAATTTTAAAACATGAAAAGCATGGTGAGAGAGGGAGAATAAGGAGACGTGGATCTATATTGGCAACACTAGTTATTTACGTTATGTAGTTAATAGAAATATGTTAGGATAAGGAGTAATTCTAAAAAAACATTTTGTTATGTGTTTAGTATTCGGTTGACACTCATAATCAATCGCTGGCTGTATGATACTGACCATCTAAGTTATTGGCTTATTGTCTTCAGGATAGTTAAAAAAATATGCTTTTTGATGGAGACAAAAAGAATCCTTTCAATTTCGAATCAAGAAAGTGGTATACATAAATAATAGCGTGCTGCTAAATTTACCTCCTTTTCTACTGAACGTAACACCTCCTTCAAGTTTCACATTAATACAATTCAAACCTTTTTGTTTTTAGTTTTTTTTATTTTTATCTTTAATTTGTATTATTATTAGGGCAATTGGATTTTAACACCTCAAACTTTGAAGAATTGGCCGATAACAACCGCAACTAACACTTTGATCTGTGACACCCCAAACTTTTAATTTTGTTTGTCATTTCACCACTCAGTTAAAAAATGAGTAACATAATTAGTCTTCCATCCTAGCTGGCATCCTACGTGAACTATTTTTGACAATATTAAAAAAAAAACAACAATAAATCCTAAATTCTAGTTTCATCATTTTGAAGATCTGGGACTATGTTCATATCAGTTGACTATGTTCATATCAGTTTCAATAGCAAGAACATCTTCAAACATTCAAGATGTTCATATCAGTTTCAATAGCAAGAACATCTTCAACTTTCAAATTATATATCACTTTCGAAATCCATCACCACCGCCACCCTCTTTCCTCTTCAAAATCCACCACCGCCACCCTCTTTCCTCTTCAAAACCCACCACCACCGCCCTCATCAAAACCCACCTTTGTTGAAATCGACTCAGATCTACCGCCCTCATGAACAATCTCCGCATTCGGATCCCTCTCAACAACCACATCCGCAACAGTAAGTTGCACATTCCCTCTATAAACACCCACCTTCCCTCTAACCCTAACCAAAACCCCAATTTGAACAACTGTTGCAAAACTTTTAGCCACTTCGGCAATTCGTCGAACATCTGGTGGGCATCGACGAGAGAAATAGGGGGAAGTGAGTTGGTTGAGCCAGATAACACAGGGGATACCGTCATCGATGGTGAATTTGAGGAATCTGTCAGATTTGTGTTCCCAGAAAGTGACGATACTGAGGGTTTCGGCGCGGGAGAGGATGTGGGTGCCTTTGCGGATGACGGTGTTTGGGTGGGATGACGATGGGATTAGGGATAAGATGTCGAAAGCTAGGAGTTTTACGTGGGTGTCGTGTAGGGATTGCATTGGGGGGGGGGGGGGTGCCGGAAAATAACGCCACTATGCACGGTGGAAAGGGTTGGGGCGGTGGTGGTTGATGACAGTTGGGGCTGGTGGTGGTTGATGTAAGTGGTGGAGAGG